>CM077634.1:69180657-71680657 GCA_039660915.1 Euphorbia tirucalli | reverse complement strand
TGTTTGATAAAATGGGTCGTCGTTGAAATCTGAAACAGAGGTGGTAGTTCGTCGAGATCTCGATTTTGAACGGCAGCCTGTATCAATCTCCACAATTTTTGGAGTTTCATCAATTGAATTTAGAATTAATGTCGCATCTATGGTGTTTGATAGCCTTCTGCTATGGATTGAAGCTGTGTGTTCACTTCTTGTTTCATCAAATCTCTCCTGCAAAAAAATTAGTTAAAAATTTATGAATTTAAGTAATTAATTAATGGTGACAGAATAGGCATGCCTATTGAATTTTGAGCTTTGTGTTGTTTTTTTTTTTTTTTTTTTTACCATTGAGTTTCGTGCTCTGGTGTTGTTGTTTCTATTTTTGGTGAAATTTCTGGTTCTGTAAGAACGAACTGTGGCTTGTGCTCTGATTAGAGCCTGCATACTATGCAGAGTTGCTGTTGCTTGTTTCCTTACCAAATATCCTCTAAAATATGCTTGTAATTTCACCAATCCTTTTAGTGCTCTTAGTGCTTTTCTTGCCTGTTCATATTTCAAAATCCAAAACAATCAACAGAAATGAAGCAAAACTCACCAATGGATGTTAAATTTTTTTTAACTAATTTCGATTGGTTCTAGTTTGAGAAGAAATTAGCTCTACTCGCTTAAATTAGATCTTGAGTTTGATTATTAATGTAATTTTGTACCTACATACTTAAAACCTCAATTGAACAATATTGACAAAATTAATCAAAATCCACCAACCGAAATTACAAAGTTTAACCAATTTGAAGTTGGATCCAGCAGCAATGAGCTCGAAGCTAGTTCTCGAGTTTGATTTCTAAAATTCGCAATGCACATTTTAAAATCCAAAACAAACAACAATTTGAACAGAATTAAGCTAAACTCACCAACCAAATATTCAAAAATTTAACCAATTTCAGGTTAGATTGACCAGAAATGAAGCGTAAGTTAAGTCTCGAATTCAATTTTTAATGTGCGGATAAGCGAGAGTATTATCCGATACAAGTACCAAACGAGTCCAAAAATTAGAGGCAGGCACTCACCAGATAACCCCGGAAAAAGGTCTGAATCTTGACAGCAGCCCACCTCTCATGACCGCCGTCGAACATTGTACCTCTACCATTGCTAGTAAGCCTAACAACAGCCACAGCAGCTTGAGCAGCAGCAACAGCAGCATCAGCAGCGGCAGCTGTAGCTGCTGCAACTGCAATTGCATGCTTACTCTGTTCCTTGTCTGTTTCGCGGTAATATGAATTCAACCAAGCAGCCTCAGCTGGAGATAAATTAGGAGGAATTGTAGCAGGATTATAGCATATCCCATTTGAATCTTTTGCTGAATTAAACCATCTCTTGTTTCTCTTATTACAATTATTATCTTTATCACTACTTCCAGTCTTTATCCCAAACAAACCCTTCAACCATCTTGCTGCCCTTCCCATTGTTTTTATGTCTGGTTCATGAATCTTGCAATGAGCAAAGAATAATGAACATGAAGAAAAGGGTATGGCTTTTAGGCTTAAAAGAAAAGGAAAGAGGATCTTAATGTTACAGCCCACTGTCTTAGGTTGATGGCAATATTGGAAGAGATATAGGAATCAAAATTGGAAAAAATAATATTTGGTCCTTGTATTTTGTTAAATTTTTCAAATTGAACCGATATGTTAATTTTTTGATAATAGAACCTATATGTTAATTGAACGTATTTAACGAGTGTACTTGCTTAGCACGATTTGTTATGTAAGTCCTATTATTTTATGTATTTAGCCATTATATTTTTTTTGTGTATAAAATTTGATCTAAAATTAACCGTTCTAAAATGTATGTGCTCTAATATAATGGAAATACAGTTGACCCTGAAATCTTTATAATACACTAAATATGTCGAAATTGAAGTAGAATGGTTTAGATGTGTACATTGTCAATAGAATTGTTTGTAAAAAAAAAATTACCAGGATTACATGTGTCAAATTTAGAAGAACAATGGTTTAATTGATAAGTTTTTTCAAGAATGAGGACTGAATAAAATAGTTTCCGTCAAAAATCTATAAGGAGAAATGGGGGTATATATATATATATATATATATATATATATATATATATATATATATATATATATATATATATATAAGTACAATATATTTTTACTTTTTTAGATATAAAAATATTTGAAAGGATAAAAAATCAGAAACCAAATAAAAAATAATAATAATAATAATAACCTTGTGAATAAGATGCATTACATGACAAAAACACGCCGCTGCTAGTTGCAGATATTCTGGTATTTTTATCATTTTATATTGACGTAATTTTAATTTTTAAGACACATACCATTTAATTAATGTAGTATTTGATATTTTGATGGAGTAATTAATTAAATAATTAGAACTTTGTAAGAAAGTAATCACTCGTTCGTTCCAGCGAAAAGGAATGTTGTGGTAGTGGAATCCAGTTTTGAAAAATGTAAAAATTAGAAAAATAGAAGTAAATAAAGGAAAAAAGACAGTGGAAAGTAAAAAAAAAAAAAAAAAATTATATATATAAACTGTCTTTTATTGCAAATTTTGGAGCTTTGTGTCCGCATAAAGAAAGTCGAAAGATACTCAAGGTCCTCAGTTTCTGACAGCCTCGTGAAGCCCTCATATTTATTATTAGAAATATTTCAAAAATTTTAGGATAAAATAAACTCCAAGCTTTTTCAAATTAATTGTAATTCTTCATAAAAATAATGTAAATTTTGGTAAAGTACTAATATTTCCTTGTCTACCTACGAAGGAGAAAATTATCAAGTACATAAGTTGTGCATATTTTGCTATTCATTTAACATAATTAAACAAATCATATGTCACCGTTTTAATGTTTCTTTTTTAAAGTTGCTTGTTGTTCAACATTTGGTGTTCATTGAACTCAAATTTTAATTACATTAATTTGCTTTAAAATAAATTTTATATATTCATTTAATCAATAAGTTATCGATTTTTATTAAATTAATAAAAAATAGCAAAACAAGAAATTTCCAATGTATAATAAAAAATATAATAATTTTTTTTATAACTAAAAGAGTACATACTCAAAATATATTTTAAAATTTTTTATTCCAATACATATTTAGACTTATTTACCAAAAATACTAAATTAAACAGTCAAATTGTTGTATAATGTTTATTTTTGGGTAAATAATTGTAATTTTTGAGGTTTGTTTAAACATATTAATACTCTTTATTTTACTTTTCTGATTTATACATTCTTACATTTTACCTTTACTATATTATGATTACTATCTATGAGTTGTTTTATCATTTAATGTCAAAAATTTTAATATGACATATATTTATGATAAAGTTAAACTTATTTTTCATCTTTAATGTCCTAAATTCAAGTTTTTCTTGAATAGAAAATTAGTTGTTTTTGTCTTTTAACGCAACCACAACTTTGAAGGTAAAAAAAATATCGTATGAAGTGAAAAGGGAACTTTACAAAATTGTATGGGTGGTTAATATTTTCCACAAATTTACGCCACATTTCCGAAGAATTATAAGTTTATGTAGTATACTTAGGGCCAGTTTGAGATTACTGTTAGTGAAAGTGCTGTGAGGAAAAGCTAGATTTCATTGCTTTCTTTCAAAGGAATTTTAAGTGTTTTTCTGGTGCTTTCCTGAATACAATCTGACTTTTACCAATTGTACATTTGAGACTACTTTCCACAACCTCAAAAACATCTTTCAGCCAAAGTAAGGTTCCCCATACTTTGACTGAAAGCTGCCCCAAACTGACCCTTGGGCAAATTATTCATTATTTTTGGCATCATTCTTTAGCTACACAAGCTCAGCTTCATTGGTTCTCTCTCTAAACTTCTTCTTTATTCTCTCTCTTTTTATGTGTCTCTTTTTTTTTTTAATTGAAAAGATCTTCTCAATTGCAATGTTAAAAGGAAGAAAGAATTAAAACTCTACCTGTGTTTGTAGTAATTATTTTTAATTTTTAATTGGCTGGTGTTTCTGCAATCTCTGCTTAGAGAAAAGATGATAAAAAAAAGTTTAATGTTACCTCTTTCGTACTTCTTTAACCGTTCCTCTGTCATTTCCTTATCATACGTTTTCTTTAGGTAAAAAAGTTATTAAATTTGCACCTCTACTTTATGAATAGCCTCCAATTTCTCTAACATTATTTTTACTCTTTAAATTTCTTTATATATATTATATAATGAATTAATTACTTACTATATACATTTTAAATTTTCAAATATAAACAAAAATTACAATCCATCCAAAAAATACATAAGAATGTGAACAACCTTAATTATAATTTAATTCCAAAAAAAAAAAAAATTATTTCAGCGAAGATATCTGTGGAAAAAACAAAAAGGCTAATTCGATTGTGTAAAGCATAACAAAGCCACTTTTATTTAAAAAAAATTCTTCAATTTTGTGTGATATATAATTTAGTTAATCTGGAGATGAAAATCAGCAAATAATTAATTAGAAAGAAGGAAAAATGTTTGGTTAAAAAAGTGCACATCAACCCTTAATTACATAAGATGCAAACAATCAAAATCTGATTTTTTTTTTTTTTTTTAAACAAAGAAAAACCTTGAATTAATTTGGTCAAATATAAATGATGTTATTTATGGTATGGAGTTAATATTATGATCACAAAAATGAGACAGCAAGGAAGAAAAAATTTGAAATATATGCATCATCCATGTGTAGTCTAACTAAAGATAGGAGTATAAGATAAAAATGTACATCCAATATAATAATAATACAAATTAAAAAGATAAAAATGTACATAGAAAAAGGGCCATAACATGTCTCCTAGCTGGATGTTTTGCTAATAAGAAAAAAACAACCAATCTCAGAGACCCATCACACCCAAAATCCAAATTTCCAATTTTAATTCATTTTGTTTTTATTGTGTTATTTATTTATTTATTTATTTTATTAACTTATTTATAGTATATGTTTGAATAATAGGTGAAATTGTATCATCACCTTCAACTCCTACCAATTGATCCGCTGTCGTATTAGTTTTTATTTTGGGATAATTTTGATTGGCTGGCTGGGAATTTGGTTTCCAGTAATTTGTTAATTTTTGGAAACAAAATCCAAGTCAACTGTTCTTTCTTCTCTGTGAAGAGATCCAGAATCTCTTACCTGATCATTGCTTTGAAAACCTTGACAACTGTTGTTTTTTAAATTTTTTTTTTAAAAAGAAAATAAAAGTAATTATTGTTAATTAAAATTAGCTACAGAATTATCAAAATTGAAGAGAGAATTACAAACTCGATTCCAAAAGATTCTTTGGACGTTAACCATATAAGTAAATATATAAGTAGAGTTGAATTCATGTAAAATAAAACTAACTGGCTTATGTTAATATACAATCCAGATCACTTATATATTACTTTTTAGACTCATTTATTTCCGATGTGTGATTTATTCTCCGACATGTGCGTAAAATTTAAATATAAGATTTTGTAAAATCATTCAACACTAAAAAAATTATTTTTATATAATAAATATCTGTTATTTTTCGATTTATTTAATTAACACTTTCTAAAAGTTGCAATTAAAATAAAAAATCGCTTATATTTCAACATTTTTTGTATAAAAAATATTTTATATATACTCTTCATGTATAAATATTACCATTTCTCATATATTTTTTAATAAAAATATTTTTCTATACATATTAAAAAAGCATCATATTCAAAAAATTGAATACTTTATTTTTAGTATTTGTTAAGCAATCACACTAATTGATAGTTTGAATAGTTTCAATATTCAACAATTAAATTTAAATTTTATCAAAATGCAACGATAATAAAATAAAGAGGAAAAAGGAGAAAGATAAAGAAAATCCAAGTAATATCTTGCCTTTTTTCAGCTTAAGAAAAAAAATATATATATATAAAAAATTATACGTTATAGTATTAATGAGTAATAAAGTCGTTTGTCGTGGCAATTAAATTGGGAGGCCAAATTAGTGTAAAATTGTTTGGTTGACACATTCCATCAACCGAAAGCAGGAGTGAATAAAAATAGGGCGGGCCAAAGGGATACAATTAGATGGCCTGTCAATCGATTATTGCCTTTTTTGTTTTACATATAAATTGCCTTTACTTATTCTTATATTCATTTACAGAAGTTTTTGTTGTATAATAATTTTTTATTTTTGTATATACCACTTCTTTCGGAAGATTTCAGCATATTTAAACCTTTTAAGCATAATAATACTGGACTGTCGCTCGTTAATTAATATTTCTAAAAATGTACAATCACTATTTTTGTGTTAATTAATTAACTTAATATATGTATACAAATATGACTCTAATTTCACTCTAAAAGTACTTAAAAGCGATAATTGACTCGTACTTGTATATGAGCACATTGTTTCTATGATTCATTATTGTGAAATATTTAACACGGTTATTTACATAAAAAATTAGACATGCATGGCTGATTATTTATCGGTATTCGAATCTGAGTAAGCAATCTTTTTGGGTAACAACATGACAAAATAGCTATTGGTAACTCAATAACTACGTGCTGGAGAAGCTCCCTTCTTGGACAAAATCTCAGGTGTCTTCGAGGAGTCGACAAATTCCCCATGACTCTCTCTCTTCTCTCCTATCAATATGTAACTAGATAACTTTGATACCATATTGAAAAACTTTGATCAACTAACTTCCTTTTAAAAGGTACTTTCAAAAGAAATAAGTGACTTGCAATAAACTTATTAGTCGGATGAAATATTGAGGACGAGTTAATTAGTCATAATTTATATTGTATGTGGGTTTCTTTAATGAAAATTTTACTATTTTACACCACCAAACAATGGTTTGGTGGCTACTACACTCCAAAAGGGAGTGTAGAGATGTGGATTTAACTTGTAAATAAAGTCGCAACTTACCCCAAAAGGTATATAAAAGTGAGGGGGGAAGGATTGTCGGACATATATAAGCTTCATATCTCCTTCATTAAGTAATGTGAGATAGTTTAACACACCCCTCTTGAAGCAAATATCTATCAAGGACAATAATAAAAACTATGCTTGTGTCTTACCTATCAATTTAATATTTAGATTTAATGGTTTATGATATAATCGGTGCAAAGTGTGCTTTAACATAAGCCAATTGGTTTGTGTTACATGGGCTCAACCACAAATGTATGCTTGGTCCTGCAGTCAAGCTCATCTCTTTTTAAGGCCCATAGATTCTCTTCATGGTATCAGAGCAGAAGAATACGAAAAAACCAAAAGATTATAGGCTCGTATTTAAAGACTTGGTGGAGTTTAGATTAGTATAGAAGACTAGATCCATTAATGACCTTAGGTCTCAAAAGAGATGGGCAAATGATTGTTTGAAAAGTGATAGTTGTTCTAGGCCTAGTTGCACTTGAAGGAGAGTGTTAGGCATCATACATTGGAAATAATTGAGATGAAAGAGTGTTATATAAGTGGTGTAAATTAGACCTTAACATAAACCAATTGATTTATGTTATATAGGTTTAGCCACTAATATGTGCTCGATTCTGCAATTAAACTCAACATTCTCGAGGCTTAAATACAAACTCTCTTCAATATATACTGATGATCCAATATATATTACATATATGGTTTTAATACCATATAAACCTATGCATAACTCACTCAAAAGTATCTCAAAACCGAAAATAACTCATAACCTTAAAGAGTTAGCAAAATATCCCAAATTTTTGAAAGAAAAGGAAATTTGATAATGAATAAAGAAGATGATGTGTTTTATTGTAATAACGTAACAATGTTGTTTTTTTTTTTGGGTAAGGATGTTGGGGGTATTGATGAATATGTAGGAATAGGATGATTTGGTTGGTTGGTTGAAGAATAATAATAATAAACGTACATAGGAAGGCTATGAAACAGAGAAAAACAAAGAGGGTATGTAGTAGGTATAGTGCTATAGAATGAAAAACACCAAGTTTGTGATTGAAACTTAGCAACCTCCCAAATTGAAGAAAGTACATAATTAAAAAAAGAGACATAAAGCAATATCCCAATCTTTGCTAGACCTAGTTAATGCCTTCTTCTGTCTACACTTTCATTTCATCTTCCATCAATGCCAATCATCATTCTACCCTTTCAATAATTCTTTTTCATTAATCAATGTTTCTTACACCATTATTGCAGTTTTTGTTTAACTCTTCATGTTTGGTGAAATTTACTATTAAGTTCTTATGTTGTCAAAATTTAATTTTTACATCATTGTATTTTACTTATGTCTAACTCTTGCACTCTTCCGCGACACCTACAAAATTTTTAAATTTCTTATCCTTTAATTTTAGATATCAAAATATCATTTATTTATTTTTTCTTGTCATCATGGATAATTCGATTCGTTTTTACTCGATAGATGATACAAATTTTAGAGAGCATTTTTGAGAGTTAGAAGATTTGATAAGAGTTACAAATTTTATATCTACACTTGACATGAATTTTTTTCTATTTTCTAGCATTCAATTTGGAAATGAAAAAAAAAAAAAATTGTAAATCTGAAAAGACGTACAAAAAGACGAAAATGTGATATTTTAGAAACGATAATTAGCGTTTAGGGTACATTTTGGAAGGTTTATGAGATTTGGGCCTATTTTATTGGTCTTTTGGTATAGAGCCCTCAGAAGTTTGGTTCATTCTTCTGCAACTGTAAGCCTAAGCAAGCCTGGTTATGCAATCTCATCAATCCCTTGAATTTTTTTTTTCATCCGAAATTTAAATATTTCTTTCATCCCAAAATTTAATTCATTCTTGTTTTTCGCCCAATCTAAATTTTTTTGATAAAATTTTGCTCGTTTTTCTTTGTTGTTGGATTGTATTATAAAAGTTAATAAGCTAACTATATTCTCATAAATGAAAGTAAACTAGAATTTGGGATAAATGGAAGAAATGTTGAGTGCATTAAATTGCAAAAAAAAAAAAAAAAAAGACTAAAATATATTGTAGTTAAGGCCGCATAGACAATATCGTTACAAGTGAGAATATTTTGATTTCTTCTCTTGGAAAATATTAATCATAAAGCAATATATATGCAATTAGACATAAATTTAAGGGCATTTTACATAAATACATACTTTTTGACATCATATAACATTTTTACCTCAAAATGAAAAGTTTTTAAAAGTTTGCATAAATATATTAAAAACTTTTCAAAATTTCAAAAATACCTAAATGCCTGATGTTGAATTAGACCAATTTAATCCTCACCAACATCAATCTGCTAACATCATGGCTACCGTTGATCATGCCGACCGCCACCGTTCCAACTCCAAATCTCCTCGTGATCTCCTTGATTAGTTCACAAATTAATTAATTGGCATGTCAATGTACCATTTAATTGTAAAATTAATTTCTTCTATTTTTAACTCGAGAACAAGAAATTAATCCACCACCTTATCTTGTATGTATCAGCTGCTGATCAAGTGCTAGATTTTTTTGCAGCAGTTTTTGTTTGATTGTGACAAATCATTCATAATTACTGACTTGTATGTAGTAATTAATTGTAAGATAGTTAAGTGTAATTCTACATTGTAAAGATTCAACCTTTTTTTAATTAATGGTCATCATTCCAAGTTTATCAATTTTTGTTAATCTTTCAATTTGATTAATGTATTTTAAGGTATAATTAATATATAAACAATGTAATAATGTATCTTAATATATAAGTAAGGTATAATTAAGGTATAACTAAGGTATAATCAATGTAATAGTATATCTTAAGGTATAAGTAAGGTACAATTAAGAAATAACTAAAGTATAATCATTGTAATAGTGTATCTTAAGATATAATCAAGGTATAACTAAGGTATAATTAAGGTATAATCAATATAATAGTGTATCTTAATGTATAATTAAGGTATAACTAATGTATAATTAATATAATAGTGTTTTTTAAGGTATAACTCATATATAACTAATGAATAATTAATGTAATAGTGTATCTTATGGCATAATTAATGTATAATTAAGGTATAACTAAAGTATAATCAATGTAATAGTGTATCTTAAGGTATAACTAAGGTATAATTAAGGTATAACAAAGGTATAATCACTATAATATTGTATCTTAAGGTATAATTAATGTATAATTAAGGTATAAAAAAATTTAACAATATTTTTGGTAGTAATAAAATTAACAAAATATGAACTAAATATTTAATCTTACCATGAAAAGCTGAAAGAGACCTTCATCTAAATCTGGTAATGAAAAATCTCCATCAATGTAAGCATTAGCAAGACCTAGGGGTGCACACGGTCGGTTAACCGGTCCATGTGGACTTTTGCTAACGGTTAACCGCTTGAACGGTTTTTCTATTTTACTAACCGTACACTGTCCATTAAATTCGGTTAACCGTTATTCGGTTAACCATTAATTTCGGTCGGTTAACCATTTTTTTACGGTTAACCATTTCCGAAATTAACATTATATTTTAAACCTCAAAATTTTAAACTATAAATCTCAAATATCAAAGACAAATATGAAATTACAAAACATAGTTTTAACAATTGATTAAAATGACATTACAACCATAAACTAAAATAATTAAAACAATAATTTACGAATTCAAACACAATATATAAATTAAAAAAAGCTAAATATATTTAATTTATTTTTTAATAATATAGTTAAAGGCCCAATCCGATTATAAATTTTATTTTTCTTTATAATAATGTATTTATATGTAAAAACAATGAGTAAATAAAACTTTTCCCTATATATATAAAATTCATGGATTCCAAAGAAGAGGTATATATAGGGAACATGTGAGTATGGGTAAGTCATGACATATCTCATATATTACAGAACCTGTAAGGTCACGGCCTAGGGCTAAGCAAATGTTACTATCTTGCTATCACGATAAGACATTTTTTATTAATCAGAAACAAGATTTATACAACACAAACAAAGAAAGAAACCTGCGTTTTGTATATATACCTACAATTCTATTCTATTCAATTAAAGCTAAAAATGCATCGAACCCACAAATACTCTTACCAGCCTTTTCTTCTAAACTACCAAAGCTTATCCCCTCCCTTACCACTTCCACCATTACTTTCCTTCAATGATAATAATCGTAATGCTGAAAATTCATTTATGCAGACATTCATTTAGTTGTTTAATTACTCGATCAAGTTTTCATCTTAATAGTTCCAGAGGCAGCGTAGAAAATAGCAGGAGCGCTCCCCAGAGGTCGGCTGGTGTAAACCCCAGGAACTTCGGCATTAACAGCGAAGAAAAGCCATAACAGAGGTGCAACGAAGAGCACACTAAAATAAGCCATTCTAGAGAGAGAGAGAGAGAGAGAGAGAGAGGGGTGTGTGTTATTAGGTTAGTGTTGGAAATGGCTGGGGATGAGAAAGACAGAGAGGAGACAGAGAGATCGAACGATTTATGAGAATATTAGGGAAAATTACAATAAATACCCAAATGTTTCACATTTATTTCATTTAACCTATAACATATAATTATATAATTAAAAAAAAAATTTCAACGGTCGGTTAACCGAGTCCACATGGACTTTCGGTGTAAAAACTGAAACCGAAACCAAAACCGTTGATTTTTAAAAACAAAAACCGTACACTAGTCCATCGGTTTCGGTTAACCATATTTTCTCTCCGGTTTCGGTTCGGTTTCACGGTTTTTCGGTTTTTCGGTTTTTTTTGTGCACCCCTAGCAAGACCTACATCTACCCTTGTCATTACCTGAGAGATTTAATTAATTAATTAGCATGGCAAAATTAATTGGAATATATAAAAGACATGAAGAAAAAAATGAGGCATGCTTTCCAGTAGAACTGAGGATTGTGAACATGAAGATGAATTTTCAAGGAATATGAAAATAGATAAATACGAAATTAGATTAAAATTATGAAAATGGGAAAGAAAAATGTGGACAAAGTAGATTTATATATTTGAGTAAATTTGAAAAGTTTGAAAGGTATTTTTGTAAGGGAGAATGTATAAAAGATATGGATTAAGAAAAAAAGGTAATTCAATAATTATAAAACAAAAAAAAGGTAGAAAAGTAATTTTAAAAAAGTAGAGTCCCAGAACAAAACCTAAAATAAAGGTATTTTTTGACAAATTCCCTAAATTGAATAGTAAATTATCGAGACCCAAGCCTACCACAGCCCAAAATAGAGCCCCAAAAATGGGATCATTTGCTTCTATCATGGGCCGGAGAGACCCCAATATCCTTGAAATGGATTTCAATAGCAGCCGAAAAAAGTCCAATTAAGTCCTTAGCTTCAAAAATAATGAATGAAGTAGAAGTAATTGAAAAAATTACATAAATAGTCATAAATTCAGATTTATTTAATCAAATATCAACCCCATATTAATTAATAGTCAATCTTTAATCTGAATTAGCGACATGTCAATTACCATTTAAAAATATTTAGTGACTAGTCAAGATGTAGTCTTGATGGAAAATTATATGTACTTAAATTTCCATATTTACTAAAAGGCTTTTATGGTAATTTACTTGCACTAATTTATGACTACATTTTACCGTAAATTACCATCAATCAACTTAATTCCACCCTATTCATTGTAAATATAACTTTCGTTTTGTTACGTATATATATTTTTTTCATATGTTTTTTTACCTATCAATGCCTGCGATGCAAAATACAAAATTTTATATTAATTATTACAATATTAAAGATTACATTAAAAAAAATATAATATAACATAACAGTATAATATAAATTATAAAAAATGAAAGGGAGTCATATTTTGATTTCGCACTAAATCAAATAGAGTCAATAAATTGTAATTCTGATTTTGATTCCGTATAATTCCAATTCATGTTCCGCATCATTTCAATTTTCCAAAATTTAATGAAAACAAATGCTCCCTTAATGAAATTCTTTATAGCATCCAACGATTTTGCCATAGCCGATATCAACGAATTAATTCACCTCTGCATCAATGACATCTTGGCGACTAATGCTGCAGAGAATTTGTGTATTATATGGTTTATTTTGCCTAAGCAATTCGAAATAGTCGTGGTTTATTAGGTTGAAGTACTTATGTGAAAAAGTTATTTGTATCTAGAAATCGTGAAATAGAAATTAACTCCCATGAATGAGAGTTTCTTCCCTCTTTGAACTTTTATGAATTTTTTCAATAGTTTGATGTACGTTCTAGATTTTTTATATTTTTATTTCAGTCATTTTTTTAATATTTTTATCTTCTAATTGTGGAAGCTTTTCATATGTGAAAAATAGTATAGTATTGGATTACGGTTGGTTGATTTGATGTTTATTCGTGAAATACCATTAGCGCATTATAAATATGTAACTGGACTTTTAGTTAAATGGTAGTCGTTGTGATCTTCTTTTATTTTAAATATATATTTTATTTATAATCAATTACCATTGCAAGTTTTCTATGTCCTGCTACGATTTTTTATTGATTTGTGTTCGATTACCGCTGCTTGATCCAATGATTATTTGCAATACATTATCAGATTGTTAGTAGTATATAGTTGAATTCTACTTAATTTTCGAATTAAAAAAATCTAAGATTTTATTTGTTGATTGATGCAATAATTATTCGAAATATATTATTGGATTATCAATTCCCATAATAATAATAATAAATACATACAATGATAATTTTATATCAATTCCCATTATTTTAAATTCTGATGAATAATTGATTAAATATGTAGTTGCAATAGTTTATCAATAATCGACTTTTTCTCTAAGATAAATGTAGGAATTGAAACATTTATCAACATTAAAAGCCCATCACTCATCTTATCATATAATATTCGAACACTACAAATATATTAAATAGAGGAACGAAGAGAATAACATATCACATCTATCATCGTCTTTTAAGAAGAAACATTGTCCAACAAAACAAAATACAATATAATTTTTTACCATAAAATGAAGATTAAATAGTACTATATATATGTCTATGTGGGTGCGTGCTTTTGGTTTCTTCATCACGTATGCCATTTCTATATATAATAATGAACTCTATCTAGAGGGCCCAAATGTCAGCCTTTGTGGGTGTAAAGAGTGATGGGTTAGCCAATGAAGCCTGAAGCCTGCTACAAACATATGGTTAAATTGTACACAAAAATAAGTCTCATCTGTCCATCATCAAGGGAACATGCCACATTGCACAAAAATGAAGAAGATTGTAGCTAGCTAGGTCTTCAAGTTTAACCAATCATAGAGAGCAATGAAACTCTTGCAGCTTTAACATATAGCAACTTCTTGTTGTGCCAATGTGAGAGTAAAAAGTAGAGCAAATTAAAAAAAAAAAAAAACACTGTGGTTTCACTTTTTTGCAAATAAAAGACTGTGGTTTTTTTTATTTAAAAAAGAGGATTGTGTTTTGAAATGTTAACAAAAAAAAGATAACTAACATTTTTCCGTTAAAAATGATGATATAGCGGAGGGTATTTTTAGTTATTTAACATACCAATAATTTATGTATATTATTTAAGAATTTTAAATCAAAATTGAATATTTTTCAAAAAATTTTCAATTTGTTATGATTTTTTTAAAATCTATTATCATTATTTAATTTATAAAAATATTTGCGCTTTTCAAAAATTTTCAAAATTTATCGTTCATGTGTATTGTATTTTGTTAATCAACTTGAAAATTTTGAGTTCAAAATGAACAAGAGTACCCTATGTAATGTCATGATTTAATTTTAGTTATCCTTTTTTTGTTAACATTTTAAAACACAATCTTCTTTTTTAAACAAAAAAAACTACAGTCCTTTATTTGCAAAAAAAAAAATGAAACCACAGGGTTTTCCTAAAAAGCAAGATATAAGTAATTTAAATTGGTTTTGTATTACATATACAGGTTCAATCCAAATTATATAGCTCCTTATATAGTCAGACCTATAGAATCTCTTCACCAATACCACAGACAGGGTACATTTTGATATATATTTATTTTGATGTGAGATTCAGTTCATTTGTATTTCACCATCTATTATCTTTTAAGACCATTTATTTCTCAAACTTTATATCCTGATATTACCCCTTATGAGTGGCTCGTTACACACACACACATATATACTCTTTCTTTTAGTTTCTTAATTTTCTTTAGTCTAAAACATTTCTTGCCACTATCACTCAAATCCACACCATCATGCCGGTCTACGACCAACCAAACCCTTGTAGGCCTAATTTATATATATATATATATATATATATATATATATATAGATGAGGACACAAGACAGAGAGAAGAATAGAGAGAGAGATGTGGGAAAATGTCAACCATAACACAATTTGGATGAATGAGGCAAATGTGGGGGCTGTGTGGAGAGATCCAATCTTGGACTGCTGCTTAATTAAGTTGTTATTCTACTAGTTTCTATAAAAAAATCTGTGTGTGGACAATGTCATGATCATGGGTTTAATTAATTCTCTATAATGATAGGCTCCAGAAGGATGTAAACTTTTTTTTTTATATATAATTATCTGTTGATTGAGACAATCATATTTGAAGTTTAGTTATAATTAACAGTTTCATTTTTTTTTCCACTATTTGCGGAGATGTTTCAAGTTGAAATCAAATCTAAATCTCTTCTTACATATTCAATTGAATTTGTAAAGTGAACTATAATTTGTCTATTGGAGAATAATGTCACTGAAGAAAACTACATATGCATTACTAGTTTATATATTACTTGCAATGGCTAAATTAAATCTAAAAATTTCTGTTGGACATCTTTGCTGCATTAGGATAAAATTATAAATATTTGACCAGAATTATGGTGATATTGTTAAGAAAAAGATAGTCACATAGTAATGTTGCAAAAATTTACCAGAATTTCATTAAAATTTTAACGAATTTCTGTCAAATCGGATCTTAGAGTTATAATAATATGCAAAATTTATGAATTTTTACGTCAAGGATTGAAATTTAATGGCCACGTTGTTAATATCACTAAATATATATATATATATATATATATATATAGGTCAAGACTGATATGAACATAATATTTTACTCGAAAAATTAACGGTACCAAATTTTGAGCCAACAAAAACAAGAGCAGAAGAAACGTGTCATATATTTGTGGGCAGCAGAAACTTTTCAGTGTTCACAAAAATGTCCTATAAAAGCATTATTGTTTTTTTTGAAAAGATAAAAGCATTATTGTTATTATTAAAGAGACGATTCACTGTTGGTGTTTGCATAAATGGAGATAGTGGACATACCAATTCCCACTAAAATAAAGCCTAAGTGTCCATTCTATTGATTCCACAATTAAAACCACACAAGAATAGATAAAAGATTAATTAACTATAATTTTGGCTAACTCTACCAATTTACAACACTAAATAGGTTGAACTGTGGTGGGTTTGTATAACCAAATTCCTCGATTGAGAAATGGGTGCAATTGCTTTTCTTGATACAATATTAGTTCCTTCTAGTTTTCTCTTAATCATAGGCTACCATGCCTATCTATGGCTTTGTTTTAAGAACAAACCAACTCAAACCACCATTGGTGTAAATGCTTTAAGCCGTAAAAGTTGGCTTTCTTCTATGAAAGAGGTATTACTTTGACCCTCTCAATCTCAAAACTCCTTTTCATTTTTTTCCTTTTTTTTTTTAATATATGTATGCTTTTACATATTCCAGTTAAGAACGTTGACAAAAAGAAAAAAATCTCTCATTTTCTTAAATAATTTATAAAAGAATATTATTGGACTAACTTATCAGTTTAGACTTTTAGGGTCAATTAGTTTCATGATGTCAAAGGATATTATATGGAAATTGTTATGAGCTTTTTCTATAATTTAAGTTTTTGGATCAATTTGTTCTATGATATGGTGTCATAGTTTTTTAGACTAATTGGTCAAGGATTCAAATCTTGGCTCTTTTAGAGTATACGTACCAAGTAAATACTTCAAACTCAATGGGTATTTTGTGGGAGGATGTCCAGAATACTATACAAAAGCTATCATTGGTTTTATCTATGAGTTAAAATTTTTAAGTTAAATGGTTTCGTGACAATAGACAACAACCGTTTTTGTCATATCTATAATAACTACCATTAAACCTATGTATCAAAAAGTTTAATGTAATAAGTAAAGCATAATCAAAAACAAATGCTCCCTTAATGAAATTCTTTATAGCATCCAACGATTTTGCCATAGCCGATAGCAACGAATTAATTTACCTCTGCATCCATGACATCTTCGCGACTAATGCTACAGAGAATTTGTGTATTATATGGTTTATTTTGCCTAAGCAATTCCAAATAGTCATGGTTTATTAGGTTGAAGTACTTATGTGAAAAAGTTATTTGTATCTAGAAATCGTGAAATAGAAATTAACTCACATGAATGAGAGTTTCTTCCCTCTTTGAACTTTTATGAATTTTTTCTATAGTTTGATGTACGTTCTAGATTTTTTATATTTTTATTTCAGTCTTTTTTTTTTAATATTTTTATCTTCTAATTGTGGAAGCTTTTCATATGTGAATTGTAGTATAGTATTGGATTACGGTTGGTTGATTTGATGTTGATTCGTGACTTACCATTAGTCTGTTATAAATATGTAACTGGACTTTTAGTTAAATGGTAGTTGTTGTGATCTTCTTTTGTTTTCAATATATATTTTATTTACAATCAATTACCATTGCAAGTTTTCTATGTCCTGCTACAATTTTTTTTGTTGATTTGTGTTCGATTACCGCTGCTTGATCCAATGATTATTTGCAATACATTATCAGATTATTAGTAGTATATAGTTGAATTCTACTTAATTTTCGAATTAAAAAAATCTAACATTTTATTTGTTGATTGATGCAATAAGTATTCGAAATATATTATTGGATTATCAATTCCCATAATAATAATAATGATAATTATTATTATTATTATTATTAAGACATAATAATAATAATAATAATAATAATAATAATAATAATAAATACAGACAATAATAATTTTATATCAATTCCCATTATTCTAAATTCTGATGAAAAATTAATTAAATACGTAGTTGCAATAGTTGATCAATAATCCACTTTTTCTCTAAGATAAATGTAGGAATTGAAACAGTTATCAACATTAAACACCCATCACTCATCTTATCATATAATATTCGAACACTATGAATATATTAAATAGAGGAACGAAGCAAATAACATATCACATCTGTCATTGTCTTTTAAGAAGAAACATTGTCCAGCAGAACAAAATACAATATAATTTTTACCATAAAATGAAAATTAAATATTACTATATATACGTATATGTATATGTATATGTATATGTATATGTGTGTGCATGCTTTTGGTTTCTTCATCACGTATGCCATTTCTATATATAATAATGAACTCTATCTAGAGGACCCAAATGTCAGCCTTTATGGGTGTAAAGAGTGATGGGTTAGCCAATGAAGCCTGAAGCCTGCTACAAACATATGGTTAAATTGTACACAAAAATAAGTCTCATCTGTCCATCATCAAGGGAACATGCCACATTGCACAAAAATGAAGAAGATTGTAGCTAGCTAGGTCTTCAAGTTGAACCAATCATAGAGAGCAATGAAACTCTTGCAGCTTTAACATATAGCAACTTCTTGTTGTGCCAATGTGAGAGAAATAACTAAGATATAAGTAATTTAAATTGGTTTTGGGTTACATATATCGATTCAACCCAACTTATATAGTCAAACCTATGGAGTCTCTTCACCAATACCATAGACATGGTACATTTTGATATATATTTATTTTAATGTGAGATTCAGTTTATTTGTATCTCACCATTTACTATCTTTTAAGACCATTTATTACTCAAACTTTGTATCCTAGTATTACCCTTCATGACCGGCTTGTTTTATATATATATATATATATATATATATATATATATATAAATTAGGCCTAAAAGGGTTTGGTTGGTCGTAGACCGGCATGATGGTGTGGATTTGAGTGATAGCGGCAAGAAATGTTTTAGACTAAAGAAAATTAAGAAACTAAAAGAAAGAGTATATATATATATATAGATGAGGACACAAGACAGAGAGAAGAATAGAGAGAGAGAGATGTGGGAAAATGTCAACCATAACACAAGTTGGATGAATGAGGCAAATGTGGGGGCTGTGTGGAGAGATCCAATCTTGGACTGCTGCTTAATTAAGTTGTTATTCTACTAGTTTCTATCAAATATCTGTGTGTGGACAATGTCATGATCATGGGTTTAATTAATTCTCTATAATGATCAGTTCCAGAAGGTGTAAACTGTTTGTTTTTTTTTTAATTATATTTTGATTGAGACAATCATGTTTAAAGTTTAGTCATAATTAACAGTTTCTTTTTTTTTCTTCCTACTCTTTGTGGAGATGTTTCAAGTGGAAATCAAATCTAAATCTTCTCTTACATATTCAATTTGATTTGTGAAGTGAACTATAATTTGTCTATTGGAGAATAATGTCACTAGAGAAAACTACATAAGCATTACTAGTTTATATATTACTTGCAATGGTTAAATTAAATCTAAAATTTTCTGTTGGACATCTTTTCTGCATTAGGATAAAATTATTAATATTTGACCAAGAATTATGGTGATATTGTTAAGAAAAAGACAGTCACATAATAATGTTGCCAAAAATTACCAGCATTTCATTAAAATTTTAACGAATTTCTGTCAAATCGGATCTTAGAGTTATAATAATATGCAAAATTTATGAATTTTTACGTCAAGGATTGAAATTTAATGGCCACGTTGTTAATATTGTTGAAGTTAATCAAGCTGAAGAAGGCACAGAATAACAAAGGTGAGGAAGAGCATAGGGAAGTCAAGCTCATAACAAACTCAAAACTAAAAACGCAGAGTAGCTGGTTGGCGGGAAAATTTTGGGCGGCAAATCAGTTAGGGAATAACCAATTCTCAATAAATGTAAAGCAGTTTTCGTTTTTGTATAGTTGTAAAAATTACTTTCAGATTAATAAAAATCTCTCTTCTTCTTCTTCATTCTTCTCTCAATAACCAGAAAAGTTTTCTGGTTTTATCATGGTATCAGAGCAGTGAGTTTTGACGATCTTGGAGTCTGTTTTCATGGTGAGAAGAGGGCGAGCACCACAGGTGGTGGTTAATGCAGATTTACCAGTGTTTGATGACCCACAGGAGGCAAATAACAACAGATACAGAAATATGGAATCGGAGGATGAGATTCATGATAATAGAAGAGCAAATCGAAGGAACATGAACGTTGATAATGAATTTCAGTCAGATCGAAGACCTGGATATGGCGAACAGAGGAACAGTGGCGCAGGATCTGATAATCCAGGTCTCATCCTTATTAGTTCAGTACTGAAAGGAAGTTCAAATTTCTTAACCTGGAGACATGCGATGCTAAGAGCAATTACAGCAAAGAAGAAATTAAAGTTTATCAGCAAAGATGAATTACCTCCTCACAGAAACGCACCTGATTATGATGAATGGAAAGAAACTGATTGCCTGGTAATTTCCTGGATCCTCAATTGCATCTCTCGAGATTTAGCGGATGCATTTGAATTCACTAGTTCTGCTAAGTCTCTGTGGATTGAATTAGAAGATAGATTTGGGGACAGTAATGGTCCAACTTTGTTTAAATTGAAAAGAGAGATTAGCATGTTGACACAGGGAAATAATTCAGTCACCACTTATTTCCTCCAGCTTAAGAAGCTATGGGATGAATTTTTCTTGCTTAGGCCAGTACCAGAATGTCAATGCGGGGCTGCAAATGATTGTATGTGTAATGCATTTAAAAGGTTCATGGATTTGCAGGAAGAAGACAAACTCTTGCAGTTTTTAACAGGACTTAATGAAGGATATGAACATGTCATTAACCAGATTCTGTTGATGGACCCTATGCGAAGCATTGATCGTGCATATTCAATGGTTTCTAAAATAGAACGACAAAGAGAAGTTTTTGTAGATCAGAATGTTGAAATGGCCAATTTTGTCTCTTCCAGAAGCAATAATAAAGGAGGTGGCAGTTTTAAGTATTCCAGTGGTTCTGGCCGTGGATACAAAGGTCGCAAGAATGTGAAGAAAGAAGACTTAGTGTGTAATCATTGTGATGGGGTCGGTCATGACAGGCAATCCTGTTTCCAACTTATTGGATATCCAGAGTGGTGGCAAGGTCCAAAGATAGTTTCCGGAGGGACTACAAATGGTCAAGGATACACAGGAGGTAAAACCAAACATACAACAAGGGTCAATGCAGTTCAGGAAGTTAAAGATGATCCACTTGCTGATTACACTGATTCAGAAGAGGAGAGTCTATCAGAGATAAACACAAAGCAGATGCTACAAGAGGTGTACAGAATGCTGAAGCAGCAAGGAAAGCAGCCAATGACAGAACCATCTTCTACCAATTTTTCTGCTTTTGCAGGCTTTTCTGGTAATGTTGTTTCCTATTGTTTCAACATTCAAACTCAAGCTGATGTATGGATAATTGATAGTGGAGCTACATCCCATATGACCCCCAACTTTTCCTTGTTTAATTCCTTTGAGACTACAGCCCATAGAGAATCAGTTTTATTACCAGATGGAAATCTTCAATATATCAAACATATAGGCACTATTAAACTGACATCTGAAGTGTTGTTACAAGGAGTGTTACATGTGCCTGAGTTCAAATTTAATTTACTGTCAGTGGGACAGTTATTGCAAACTTCTAATCTTGAAGTGTCTTTTGCTGCCACACATTGTTATATACAGGACCGCACCACACATAAGCTTGTGGCAGTTGGATGGTACAAGGATGGACTTTACCAGCTTAATAAAGATTCTTTTACAGATGATTGTTTGCAGCAGGTTCATAATTTGGCTTTTCATACTGTTTCTCCTGTATTTAATAATGGCAATGCATGGCACCAAAGATTAGGGCATGCATCCCCTGATGTATTGAAGCATATTCCAATTCTTAAACAGTCTAGTTTTGATTTCTGTAATATTTGCCCACTTGCAAAACAGCATAGGCATGTTTTCTTTAATAGCTCAATTGGCACAACTGCCATTTTCCAATTGCTACATCTAGATGTTTGGGGGCCTTATAAAAGGGCTTCTCTCACTGGTGCCAGGTACTTTCTTACTCTTGTTGATGATTATTCAAGGGTTACTTGGGTCATTCTTTTGCAACATAAATCTCAGGTTTATAATGCCTTGGTTACCTTTTTCAACTATGTACATACCCAATTTCAAACTACAGTCAGAGTTATTAGAACTGATAATGGTGGTGAGTTTGTAAATCATAAATGCCAAATGTTGTATCAGCATTTGGGCATTCTCCATCAGAGAACTTGTTCTTATACACCCCAACAGAATGGTGTTGCAGAGAGAAAGCATCGCCATCTTTTAGCTGTCACTAGAGCATTACTTTTTCAAGCCTCCTTATCCACAGCATTTTGGGGTGAGGCCTTGATGATGGCAACCAGTATTATAAATGTGCTTCCTTCGCAGGTTCTTCACTGGAAAACTCCTTATTTCCGGTTGTATAATAAATTGCCTGTCTATGACCATTTCAGGGTCTTTGGTTGTCAGTGTTTTTACACTGATGTGCTTCCATACAAGGACAAGCTAGCTCCTCGTGCACATAAAGCTCTATTTCTTGGCTTTTCTTTTGGCCAAAAGGGGTATAAGGTGTATGATTTAGAGACTAACAAAATAATTGTTGCCCGGGATGTAGTGTTTCAGGAAGCAATTTTTCCTTATGCTATTCCTTTAGTTCCAAATTCTGGACAGGAGTCTTCACCTTCTACTGCCCAGGATATTATGCATTCTTGTGCATCACACCCTACTCCAACAATCCGCAAGTCTACCAGAGTTACTCATCCACCAGCTTGGTTGAAGGATTTTGTATCCTTATCTTATTCCGACAGGTTTGCTCTGCCTCACATTGCTAGTTTTTCTCCTACTCACACTGCTTTTTTGAGCAATATTACACAACTCAAGGAGCCTAAGAACTATCATGAGGCCAGCCAGTAGATTGAATGGATCCAAGCTATGCAGCAAGAACTTGATGCCCTGGAGACCAATGGTACTTGGATAATTACTGATCTTCCTCCAGGTAAGAAAGCTCTTGCCTCTAAATGGGTTTATCGCATTAAATACAAACCCACAGGTGAAGTGGATCGTTTTAAGGCCAGACTGGTGGCCAAAGGTTACAATCAAACCTTTGGCATTGACTACCATGAATCTTTTAGTCTAGTGGCCAAAGTGGTTACAGTTCGAACAGTCTTGGCAATAGCAGTGGCTAGGGATTGGCCTGTGCAGCAGATAGACATCAACAATGCCTATCTTCATGGTTTTCTGGATGAGGATATATATTTGCTGCCACCACAGGGGTATACCAAATGTCAAGGTCAGCAGGTCTGTTACCTCAAAAAATCCTTATATGGCCTCAAGCAGGCTGGCAGGCAGTGGCATAAGGAAATCTCAGCAAGGTTGCTTGACTATGGATTCCAGCGTTCTTCACATGACTATTGCTTGTTTACACATACTACAACAGGAGGCAATAAGGTAATTCTTGTACTCTATGTTGATGATATTCTTTTAACCAGTCAACACATGGCAGACATCACTGCAGTAAAGCAGTACTTGCATGGCTTATTCACTATTAAGGACTTGGGAGATGTCAAGTACTTCCTGGGTGTTGAGCTTGCTCGATCTAAAGCAGGAGCCGTCTTATCTCAACAGAAATACATTGCTGATTTACTCACAGATGCAGGCCTCACCAATGCCATAGCAGCATCTAGTCCTACTGCTCATGGTATTTCTCTCACTGCCCCAGGTATGCCTTTTGAACATGTGGAGCTATATAGAAGACTTATTGGTAAGTTGCTATATTTGGGTTTTACTAGACCAGATATTGCTCATGTTAGTCAGCAATTAAGCCAATATATGCAGTCTCCCTGTAAGCATCATTTCCAGGCAGCCCTCCATGTTCTTAAGTACTTAAAAGGCACACAGACATATGGCTTGTTTTACCCACATCAACCTGATTCAGCCTTACAACTCATTGCATATTGTGACTCGGATTGGGGCACTTGTCAAGTTACCCGCAAGTCTTTAACAGGGTACTGTGTTTTCCTGGGTTCTTCACTCATTTCTTGGAAAACCAAGAAACAATCTGTAGTGAGCAGAAGTTCTGCTGAAGCAGAATACAGAAGTATGGGGCAAACAGTCTGTGAACTTAAATGGATTTCATACATCCTCTCTGATTTGGGAATTCCTGTTCATCTTCCCATACCAATGCATTGTGACAATGCCTCAGCTATTGCCATTGCAAAAAATCCTGTATGTCATAACAAAACCAAACACCTGGAAATTGATTGTCACATTGTTAGGAACTCTGTTGAAGATGGTTTTATTTGCACACCTTTTGTTCCCACAGGATCTCAATTGGCGGATTTATTTACCAAGTCTCTGTCTCATGCCAAGATGTTACCAGCTTTGGCAAAAATGGGCTTAGTACAGACCACTGATGAGATTAGCAGAAAATCTTCAGCTTGCGGGGGGAGTGTTGAAGTTAATCAAGCTGAAGAAGGCACAGAATAACAAAGGTGAGGAAGAGCATAGGGAAGTCAAGCTCATAACAAACTCAAAACTAAAAACGCAGAGTAGCTGGTTGGCGGGAAAATTTTGGGCGGCAAATCAGTTAGGGAATAACCAATTCTCAATAAATGTAAAGCAGTTTTCGTTTTTGTATAGTTGTAAAAATTACTTTCAGATTAATAAAAATCTCTCTTCTTCTTCTTCATTCTTCTCTCAATAACCAGAAAAGTTTTCTGGTTTTATCAAATATCACTAAATATATATATATATATATATATATATATAGGTCAAGACTGATATGAACATAATATTTTACTCAAAAAATTAACGGTACCAAATTTTGAGCCAACAAAAACAAGAGCAGAAGAAACGTGTCATATATTTGTGGGCAGCAGAAACTTTTCAGTGTTCACAAAAATGTCCTATAAAAGCATTATTATTATTATTATTATTATTAAAGAGACGATTTAGTGTTGGTGTTTGCATAAATGGAGATAGTGGACATACCAATTCCAACTAAACTAAGCCTAAGTGTCCATTCTATTGATTCCACAATTAAAACCACACAAGAATAGATAAAAGATCAATTAACTATAATTTCGGCTAACTCTACCAATTTACAACAATAAATAGGTTGAACTGTGGTGGGTTTATATAACCAAATTCCTCAATTGAGAAATGGGTGCAATTGCTTTTCTTGATCCAATATTAGTTCCTTCTAGTTTTCTCCTAATCATAGGTTACCATGCCTATCTATGGCTTTGTTTTAAGAACAAACCAACTCAAACCACCATTGGTGTCAAGGCTTTAAGCCGGAAAAGTTGGCTTTCTTCTATTAAAGAGGTATTACTTTGACCCTCTCAATCTCAACACTCATTTTCATTTTTTTCCTTTTTTTTTTTAATATATGTATGCTTTTACATATTCCAGTCAAGAACGATCACAAAAAGAAAAAATCTCTCATTTTCTTAGATAATTTATAAAAGAATATCATTGGACTAACTTATCAGCTTAGACTTTTGGGGTCAATTAGTTTCATGATGTCAAAGATATTATATGGAAACTGTTATGAGCTTTATCTATAATTTTAGTTTTTGGATCAATTTGTTCTATGACATGGTGTCATAATTTTTTAGACTAATTGGTCAAGGATTCAAATCTTGGCTCTTTTAGAGTATGCATACCAAGTAAATACTTCAAACTCAATGAGCATTTTTTGTGAGGATGTACAAAATACTGTACAAAAGCTATAATTGGTTTTATCTATGAGTTAAAATTTTTAAGTTAAATAGTTTCGTGAGAATAGATAACAACCGTTTTTGTCATATCTATAATAACTACCATTAAACCTATGTATCAAAGAGTTTAATGTAATAGGTAAAGCTCAAGAATAATTTTTAGTATTATCTCTAACACTTTTTGACACGAGTATACTCCTTAAATTTAAGGCGTGTACAGTACATATCCGTTCTATCATATGTGAAAATTTTATCACTAAATGGATATGATATTGTATCATGGATCCAATCTGGCTAAAAACTTAAGCTACAAACAGCTCCAACCAACAGTTTGGTAATCCCATTTTCTCCATTTCATATGCAGGGCAATGATAAACAAAACATGTTGGCAGTTCAAAGCTTGAGAAACGCACAAATGGGAACCATATTCACAGCTTCAACAACAATTCTAATCAACTTATCATTGGCAGCTTTAACAAACAACGCCTACAAAGCAAATAATTTACTAAGCAGCAGTGCATATTTTGGGATACAAACAGGCAAAATTGCTGCTTTAAAATTCGGTTCAGGTTGTGTGTTTCTGCTGGTTAGTTTCTTGTGCAGTTCAATGGGGCTTGGATTCATCATAGATGCCAATTTCTTGCTAAATGTTTCTTCAACTGAGTTGTCGTTGTCGTTTAATTCCTATGCAGAAAGTGTATTTGAAAAAGGGTTTTTGTTGTCCGTAATTGGGAACAGAGTTCTCTGCATCACTTTTCCTTTGTTGGTATGGCTGTTTGGTCCTTTGCCTGTGGCCTTGTCCTCTGTGGCACTTGTTTGGGCATTGTATGGGCTTGATTTTTCTGTCTAATTTTTGCATCCAATTATAAAATTAATGTTTTTTTAATTTTGGTGGTTTGATGAATAAATCTGATTACGAGGTATCATTAACAACATTGTTGAATAAAATTGTAAATTTGAGAAGCTAATAAAGTATAAATCACTGAGGTTCTTTTGGTTTAATATATGCCTAGCAATACAATAAAATAAAAAAAATATGGATTGATTAACAAAGAAACTTATAGGAATTGGACTACTTAGCAAACAGCGGTTTCGTAAAGAATTTCAGCTTTTTTGTTTTCACAGTTTTCGTCCCAAGCTTAACACTTCCATCTGGTGGGTACTGCAGTCTTTGTTAGTTGACGCAAAAAAAACTATAAATAAAAGTCTAATTCACCCCAAAAAGTACATCTAAATGGAGAATACCTTTACACACACACACATATATATATATAAAATGAGGTGCATAGATTTCTCATTAATCAATGTGGGTTTCAAGAGAAATATGAGACTGAATTGGAATATGATTTCAATCCATGGTTATGACACGCTTCCACCCAAAGTATGTTAAAGATCCCTCTACTGAACTCTAAAGCGCTTTACTTTCTTTAAACTTGTGTCGTGCTAGTTAATGGCAATTAAAGTTCAGACGAGAGGAAAGTGTTAAGTTTGGACTCATTACTATATCAAAATAGAAAAAATATATAGGTAATTTATTGAAAAAATTTCAATTGTGAAATCTACAAAAATTTGAAGTTGTGTGTTTTGCTAATATGATGATGAAACTTTCTCAACATTGATCACCAAATGGAATATTCTATAACTTTGATATCTTATTGTTAAGTATAACCCAGCATGAAGAAAAGAAGGCATAAGAAGATGCTCTTGGAATATGCTTGCTGATGTGGCGTATTCTGTTGATGATTTACAGCTGTATAACAAACTTCCAACAAACCCCCAACTTTCCCAATTTTCACCTTTTCCCTCTTCTGTTATACTTAGGGATTTATAAATTGTACCTTTACTATCTTCTTCTGTATTCGAAATTGATGTTGAAGAGTTGAGAAATACAATCAATTTTCTTTCTTTCTTTAAATCTCACATGGTATCAGAGCTATGGTGAGGAGGACGAACCGTTATGAAGTCTTTCATGAGGAAGAGGCATTTCATAATGAAGAGCGAGAACAGGAGGCACCACCAGTCATGGAGAACAGCGATAATGGCGAGAAAGAGAATCGCACAGTGCAGATTCATCAACCAGAAAATCTGGGAATGTCACTTGTGAATGCTGTGTTAACAGGGAAGAATTATTTGCCATGGAGTAGAGCCATTAAAAGAGCTTTAACAGAAATTGAAGTACATACTCGAAGACAACATAATACCAAAGGTGGATACTCCAGAACAACGGTTTGGCGATAGCAATGGCCCTTTATTGTACCAGATTAAGAGAAGTATCAGCCTCTTTCAGCAAGGTAATTTGTCTGTGATGCAATATTATACAAAGCTGAAGCGATTATGGAATGAACTCAATTTATTAAGGCCAAATCCTGTTTGTCATTGTGGAATTTCAAGAAATTGTTTGTATTTCAGATCTACAGGAGGAAGATCGTTTAATTCAATTTCTCATGGGATGTAGTGATACTTACGAACATGTTAAAAATCAAATTCTATTGATGGATCCTCTGCCTTCTATAAATAAGGCATATTCTATGTTAACAAGAGTAGAGAAACAGCATGAAGTTTCTATGGATAGTACTTTTGAGATTGCTAATCTTTCTTACTCTCAAAATAACAGATTTAAGCCTACTTCTAAGAACAGAACTACAGGATCTATTTTTCAGAAGAAAAAGAAGAAAGAAGATTATGGCAAGGAAGGTTTGGTTTGTTCTTATTGTGACAGTCCAGGTCATACAAAAGAATCTTGTTTTCAATTAATTGGATATCCTGAGTGGTATATGGAACTTAAGAAGAAGCAGGCTCAGGCACACATGGTTAAAACTGAATCAGATACAACAGAAAGTGAGGAGGAATTTATTAGCAAGAAACACATAGCCCATATGATTGAGGAGATGTACAAAAATTTAAAGGAAAAAAGAAGCTGACTGGAGAAAAGTCTAAACAGGTTTATGATACACCTGTTGACAATCCTGAATTCTTTGCTTTTGCAGGATCTGCAGGTTTTCTTGAAACAGTTAAATCTCACCAGACTGGTTCTAGTTCTGGTGAGTTTTCTTCCATTTCTTTTTCTTTTCATTCAGATAAGATGAATATGGATGAATGGATTATGGATAGTGGAGCCACCTCCCACATGACGTCTCATTTGTCATTATTTACCACAAAACAGAATGCGGGAGGAAAACAAGTGGTTATATTGCCTGATGGATCAAAACAGATTGTGAATCATATTGGTGATGTGAATTTATCCATAAAATTGAACCTAAAACAAGTGCTTCATGTTCCAAATTTCCAGTATAATCTACTTTCTGTTGGCAAGTTACTCGAAGAAGGCGATGTTCTTATTACTTTTAGTACTGATCATTGCTATTTGCAGGATCGAAAAACAAATGATTTGTTGGCTGTAGGATGGAAGATTGGAGGCTTATACAAATTGGATTGTACTTCTTTTAATCCTGATATTTTGCAGAATGTTGTTTGTTATAGCAATGCTCAACCTGTTATGAGTATTTGTTCAAATAAGCCAGATATTTGGCATTTACGATTGGGTCATGTATCTTCAGGAACTTTAGCACATATTCCTGAAATAAAATATAAGTGTAATAATACTTTTTGCTCAGTTTGTCCAGCTGCTACTCAAAGTAGATTTCCTTTTTCAAGAAGTTGTATTTCTACTACAGATGTATTTCAGCTGATTCATATAGATCTTTGGGGTCCTTATTCCATTTCTTCTAAGACTTGTGGTCGCTATTTTTTAACGATTGTTGAAGATTATTCTCGATATACATCGGTGATTTTGTTACAACATAAATCACAAGTCTCACATGCTTTAAAAGTATTCTTGAAAATGGTATATACTCAGTTTGATAAAACAGTACAGGCAATAAGATCTGATAATGGTAGTGAGTTTTTAAACTCAAAAACAACTAAGCTGTTTCAGGATCTGGGTATTTTGCATCAACGGAGCTGTGTTTATACGCCACAACAAAATGGCATTGTAGAGCATAAGCATCGACAGTTGTTAAATGTGGCGCGCGCTGTGTTATTTCAAGCTTTAATGCCAAAGGAATTTTGGGGAGAGGCTATTATTTTTGCCACTACTGTCATCAATGTACTACCAAGCAAGTTGTTAAACTGGAGGTCTCCACATGCTGTTCTATGTTCTAAACAGCCCACATATTCTGTATTTCATGTGTTTGGCTGCAGGTGTTTTTATACTAATACACATCCTCAGAAAAATAAGTTTGATCCTTGAGCATTTTCCAGTGTTTTTATGGGTTTTTCTTCAGGCCAAAAAGGGTACAAAATTTAGGATCCTGAATCTCAAATATTTGTTGTTTCCCGGGATGTCAAGTTTGAGGAAGATTATTTTCCTTTTGGAGTCCAGGAACCTATGTTACAACAGCAGCAGTCACAAGAAGATCCTATTCATACTGATTCTCCTCTTCCTCCGGTGGTTCTTCTTCGACAATCCTTAAGGGTATCTCATAAACCCAAATGGCTTACTGATTATGTTACTAATGTGGTTGCCTCTGATGTTTTGCAAGGCATTTTTATTCCTATGGAACAGATGGCTTTTCTCAGTAATGTCATACAGGAAAAGACACCTAAAAATTATACGAAAGCTAGTCAAGATCCTCGGTGGGTGGATGCAATGCAGAAGGAGCTCAATGATTTAGATGCAAATCACACTTGGTTCTTAACAACACTCCCTGCTGGTAAGAAAGCTCTTGCTTCCAAATGGGTTTTCCGGATAAAATACACGTCCACTGGTGCTGTTGACAAATTTAAAGCCCGATTAGTCACCAAAGGGTACAACCAGCATTTTGGTATTGATTACAATGATTGTTTCAGTCTTGTTGCCCGCATTGTCACAGTCAAATTACTCATTGCTTTAGCAGCGGTAAGACACTAGGAAATACATCAAATAGATGTTAACAACGCTTATCTTCACGGTTTTCTTGATGAGGAGATTTACTTACAACCACCTGAAGGATACTTTGTTCCTGTTCCTGGTCAAGTCTGTAAACTTACCAAATCAATATATGGCCTAAAACAAGCTGGCATCAGTGGCATAAGGAGTTGATAAGTAAGCTCAAACATTTTGGTTTTGCTAGATCTTATCATGATACATGTTTGTTTACTGAGAGCAGTCTAGAAGGATTCTTATAATGGCCATTTTTGTGGATGATATATTGATTTGTGGCTCAAATTCCCAGCAGATACAGTGTTTTAAGGATTATCTGCATAATCTATATACAATTAAAGATATGGGTTTAGCACATTATTTTCTTGGGGTAGCGCTTACTCGAACTACAGATGGTATCTTGTTATCACAGGTAAAATACATTTTGGATATGCTCAAAGATGTAGGATATTAGGATGTAAATATGGCTTATAGTCCTTTTGCTGCAGGGGTGGTCCTCACAGATCCTGGTGATCCAATTGATGAACCTGAAGTGTACAGGAAGATTGTAGGCCGCTTATTATATCTTGGTTTTACTAGACCAGATATTTCTCAGATCTCATGACAACTCAGTCAATTTATGCAGAAACCATCTCTGCACCACTTACAAGCTACTCTACATGTTTTACGGTATCTCAAAGGTACTATCAACTATGGCTTGTTTCATTCTGCTGCATTTGATCTTAAACTCCGAGGTTATTGTGATTCTGATTGGGCTACATGTAAACAAAGTAGAAAGTCTCTTACTGGTTTCTGTATTATGTTGGGATCATCACTTATTTCTTGGAAAACCTAGAAACAATCTACTGTTAGTCATTCCTCAACAGAAGTAGAATATCAGAGTATGGGTACTGCTACTTGTGAACTAAAATGGTTGAGTTACCTACTTCGAGATTTGCAGATTGAGACAGATCTTCCTATTCATTTATATTGTGATAATGAGGCTACTATAGCTATAGCAAAGGATCCCGTTTTCCATGAACGCACCAAACATATAAAGATTGACTGTCATTTGGTCCGGGGTTGTGTAGAAGCTGGTTTTATTTGTACTCCACATGTTGCTTCAAATGATCAGTTGGCCGATTTATTCACTAAAGCTTTACCTCATTGTCGGATGGTACCAGCCCTGTGTCGCCTGGGTTTAGTTTCTTTTGGTCACAATGCTTCTCATCGTGCAGGGGGGCTGTTAAGTATAACCCAGCATGAAGAAAAGAAGGCATAAGAAGATGCTCTTGGAATATGCTTGCTGATGTGGCGTATTCTGTTGATGATTTACAGCTGTATAACAAACTTCCAACAACCCCCAACTTTCCCAATTTTCACCTTTTTCCCTCTTCTGTTATACTTAGGGATTTATAAATTGTACCTTTACTATCTTCTTCTGTATTCGAAATTGATGTTGAAGAGTTGAGAAATACAATCTATTTTCTTTTTTCCTTTAAATCTCACACTTATGGGTAATTTATGTCAATTTGTAATTAAAAATTACATTGTTTCATTATCTTATGAAAATTTTAGAATCAAATTCACTGGTTACCTAAATTATTATAAGGTAATATTAATTTATTTTAAAAAGAGGTCCCTTTCATTAACATGGGGAATTGAATTGTACAAAGTTTACAAACACATGGAATGTACACTAGTTTTTTGAATGATGAAAGCTAGGTTTTACATAAAATATGATTTATGTAAAAGGTGTTGGCCAATTGAATTGATGTCCTCTGCGTGTATCACATGACTAGTAGTGGGCTGTCCAACCTATATCTATAGGCTAAGATTGGGCTTTTCAATTTAGTCACATATTATATGATATTTAATTTCTGGCATTTTAGTTTTATAATTATTTGACAGCTGTACATCTAATTGATTAATTCATTTACTAATCTCAACCATAACCACGTTTGTTGCTTCAAGTGGTAACGAGTTTTTTACCATTTAAAATATCTCATGTTCGAACCTGATGAATGGGTAAATAGTTATTGTGAGAGCTTTATCTCCTGTAAAAAGATTCATGCTGATGCTGCCTTGAAATCATATTCAATTGAATAGTTTATGCTATATATATACATATATCAATAATTAGAGTTGTGAATATTGGAATTCATAATCTCTTAATATAAGTGAGTATGATATTATGTTGACAAACTATTTAGCAAAAAAAAAAAAAAAAGCGCTAATTAATAGGTAAATAAGACCTAAAATAGTTTTGTTTTCTTTGATAAGTCAAACCAAGTTTCTGTGCATAATAAAACTTGACCTGAGAGTGTGTTTTAGGTGTCTCACACTAGTTAGCATGTGGCTAGACTTGTTCATTCGGCCGGTAGACCTAGACTTAATCAAGTTTACCATTAAAATTATTATCCAAGTTCAATCCAGTCTATCTATTTTTCACGTAGGCTTGGACCCTATAATGATTCCTAAGCCAATCCCAAGTACACCCACACAAAATTATAAAAAAAAAAAAATTAAATAGTTTCAACTTTAATAGTTTACTTTCCTTGGCGAGAATAGAACTCTTTGAGTATAATCATCTTAATGTTAATTAAATTATTTAATTTTCTAAATTGTATATTGAGTTATCCAGCACAAATTGGTACACATTAAACATTATCCAGGCCCTAGATAATGTCAATGTCCCTATAAATAGTACTATTCTACATATAGGACTAGACATGCCCACCAATTAAAACACCTAGAATTTTTTGCTTAAAGTACTCGTTCAATTTGTTCATTCTGCAGCGAGATATAGTATAATAAGTCGTTTAAGTTTTTAATCTTGATTAAGGAAGTATTAATTAGTCTATTTACATCAATGATTTACTTTTAATATATATTTCTCTTTAAAAACTTTACTCGTTTCCCGATCCTTTTTCTCCAGATAAACATGTCATGATTCTTTCTACTAACCACAAAAAATTGAACATTTCTTGGCACATCAAAGCTGTAATATAAATTTAATTTTTCATCACAACCAAAAAAAAAAAAAAAAATGGCGATAAATATTTATCACCAGTGACGAAACTAGGATAGGAAGAACTGCATTATTATAACATTGTCTGAATCAAATAATATATGGTTGTACTTTCAATTATTCAGATTTGTCAACATTTTAGTTTTATTTAATGACATATTTATATTTTATGATATATAAATTAATAGAATTCATCAATATAATTCATATTATTAGTTGTTTCAATGAGAATACTTGTATTTTTTATAGACAAAAACAAAAGATATTTAATTGAATAATTAAAATTAAAAATTTAATAAAGTGATAAAATTATTGAGAAATTCATATTTAGAAATGAATAATAGAGAAATTGGTTTAGAAGATAATAATAACTAAAGAATTTAATTGAATAAAGTTAATAATATTAACTTTTATTAATTTAATATACCATTATATTAATTAAATGTAACAAAAGATAGAAAATGATAAGTAAAATTAGAATGTAATAATATAAATTGGAAACTGACTTTTGCTTGTTTTATTGGAGAGAGAGAGAGAGAGAGAGAGAGAGAGAGAGAGAGAGAGGGGTCAAAGAAAACGAAAAATAGAAAATTGGTGGAATGAAATATGTGATGTGTATTGAGGGCTAGTTTGGGGTACTATTCAGTAGTTCCGAAGCAATTTTTAGTTAAAGTATGAGAAACTTTACTTTAACTGAAAGCTGTTTTTAGAGCTGAAAAAAGCAGCCTCAAATGCATAATTGGTAAAAGTCAGATTGTATTCAGGAAAGTACTAAAAAAATAATTAAAACTATTTTTGAAAAAAGTAATGAAATCTAACTTTCTCTTACAACACTTTCACTAACAACAATCACAAACTGGACTTAAGTTTTTGTTTTTTTTTTTTTTTTTTTTCATTTTTTTAAACCTTTTAATCATCCTTTCAATAAAACGAAACGGTTTGGTCCTTAGGATTAAAAAAACAAAAACAAAAGAGGGAAATGGGTTCTGGAGTCTTCTTCCCCAAAACTCTTAAATCTAGCAGCCAGGGCAATTTGATTGCGAGAATCAGGTTAATTCTACTTTGTAACATATGTAAAATGCCATTATTGTATATTTGTTTTTTCCCCAATATTTTATGTCACGCTATTTTTAAGTTTTTGTGCTGCTTATCATGTGATGTGTAATGAATTTCATAGGTTTTTTCATAAAAAATTTGACATTTAAATGACAAATTCATCTTTTGTCACCTAACATAGCTAGGTAAATTGCTAAATTATAGAATGTTAGTCATCATCATTATTGTCCCGAATATTTCAATTTGTTACATTATAAGTTATTTTTGTAACTAAAGGTGATAAATAACTAATGATCACAATACAAAAATTTTCATGACGCGGTTAATGCATCACCAAGAAAAAAAAAAAAAAAAAAAAAAAAAACTGCTAAAGGTGAATAAATAGATAAATATTGTAGGAATACATTTAAACTATTTATAATTTAAAAGTAAAAGTAATGGTAAAGTTAGCCGTGTACAAATAAAATAAAGAAAAGTTGTCGATTTCCACTTGGCTTGAAGTTGTTATAATTTATATATATATTATGGTTGTCACATCAAAAATAAGATACATAATTTAACTAGGCTAGTGCCTCACCAATTATTTCACAGTGATAATGTTGTTAATAATACCGACCATTGGCTTTGAGTATATGAATAGTTTTTAAAGTTGTTCTTCATATTTTTTTTTATTTATTTATAATTCAAAGAGTGATTTGCGTATCCTTGTTGAAGAAATCAAACCCACTCCATATTTACATTAATGAGTTTGACCCTCTGCATCATCTTCATATAATTTAATCTAAAATAATTAATTATCAATAAGTTGTACCCAAAATCAAGAAGAAAACACTCCAATAATTATTGGATTTGACATTAAACTTTGAAAAAGTGTTGCCATAATTTCTAAGATGAGGTGTTACAAATTGTTGTTATAAAGTTATTATTATATGTATTTTGGTGTAAAATACATAGTCAAATCGGCACAAGACCAACTACGCAGCCATACACTTATTATAGTTCTAGCTTAATAATAACTTCAAAAAAAAAATCTATGTAAGCTGGTTACATATATAGTCTTACGCGGACAAGGCCAGCTATGCAACCACACACTTATTACAGTTTGAGCTCAATAATAACTTCAAAAAAGTCTCTGCAAAGGTATCGAAACAAAAATGTACTGTTTATGTTCTCAATAATAAATTAATAGAATTCAGTTACTCTGTTAGTGGAAAGTTTATTTTGATTAATGAATCGGAGAGTCCTCACCCTAGACTATTAGTGTCTTTCTCTTTACTTTAAGGTCATGTTTGATTCGCGAAATGAAATAGGGTGAGAATAGAATACTTATTCCATGGAAATGAATAAAAGAGGAATGAAATAGTTATTCTATTTTCCACCCTATTCTAATGTTTGTTTCAGCGCTAGAATAATACATAGAATATGACTTAATGAAACAGAAAAAAATGAAGAAAACTAAGTAAAAATATGTTAAACAAAGAAAAAAAAAATCAAACAATGAAAAAGAAAAAAATGAAACAATGAGATAGAATGAAGAAAAAATGGATAAAATTAAGTAAAATAAAGAAAAATGAAAAAAAAAGGTAAAAAACTAAGAAAATAGAAAAAGAAAAAAAAAAATGAAAACGGAATATCAAGGAAAAGCGAAAAAATTAGAGAACAATAAGTAAAATAAAAATTAATGTAAAAAATTATAACATGTGGTGAAATATGGAATAGCTATTCTTTGGTGTCATAAAGAATAGCTATTTCATACTTCACCACATATTATAATTTTTTATATTAATTTTTATTTTACCTATTGTTCTCTAATTTCTTCGCTAAAAAAATAACTATTTCTTACTTTGGTGAATGGATATTCCATGGTTGTGTATTAAAGCAAACATTGGAATAACTATTCCACATGAAATAGCTATTATATTTCATGAACCAAACATGACCTAAAAGTTTTAGTAAAAACTAAGATTTTATTTAGTACCGTTATCGGACAAATAAACCATTTGAGGTGTAAAACTCTCAATAAATATTCTTCATTGATTAGTGAGAGTTACAATATCTACTTGTAAGTATGAGACAACTTTTCTCCTTATGATATCTTTTGGGATAAGTTCAATTAAATTTGTCCATGTAGTATGTACTGGAGTTATTTACTCTATGTTTGTTTGGTCCCTTAAATTGTACGCTCTAGATTTCACGCTCAAAGCACGAGGAAGTGCTGTTAGTATCTTAAATTAGTTTTATAAGACAATTTAGTCTCTCATTTGAATAGTACACACTTTGGCTTGAATTAGGCCGGGTTTATCTTGAGAGAAAACATGATAAAGTAGACCTTAAAGAAGATGAGATATGTGTGTCGTAGAAGATAGTTTGTAGAAAAATGAAAGAGTGGAAGGAAGAAGTGTTTTTTGGTTGGATGATTGGCAACAAAGTACTATTGATTGATACTTTGCTCTAGGCAACTCAGCCCTAATTTAAACAAACCTAACAAACGATTTGATTGGATCCTACATATGTATATGGAACCCACAACAAACACAAACACTGCACACAGAGTAAGAGGGTCAAGCCTCCTGTGCTTGGTCGTATTGATGGAAAAATCAACTTGGAATTGTTATAAGAAAACAAAATAATGTACTTTTGTGCATATTAATTTTTGTTACAAATTTCAAACGGACTATCTATTTCACTGTATTAGTAAAAATCAGAAATTTCAAATTTCATGTACATTGATTTTCCTAACGATAGAATAAACTAATAAGAAATTTGATAGCAAAATCTTACTACAAATCAATCAGTTTTTTGTTACATGGATTCAACCTTATTTACGCCCTCACCCATGCATCAAAGTCCAGAGAATCTATTCACTTATCAAATATTCTTTTGACCATTTTATTTTATGACCAAAGGGTATTAACAAGTTTTATCTTTTTTACTAACCCAAACAGACCAGCTAGTTTTACATGAGGGCCCATGATATAGAGAAAAATGTAATTTAGGGAAAGAAGAGAAGGGGGGATGAACTGTGGGTGGTAGCATCCAAAAAGTAGTGTTTGTATTGAAAAGGTACGTAGGGTGTAAAAATTCAGAACAAATTAAAAAGCAGTGCTGATACCCCCTCGTGTGTCTTCTGAATTTTTATTTTTATTTTTTAAAATAAATGAATATTGACAAGACGTTGTTTTATTGTTTGTTAGTGTTTTTAGTTTTTGGTGCTGGGGCTGGGGCTGGGGCTGGGGCTATGGCTATGGCTGTGGCTGTGGCCTTCCGCTTTCTGGTGTTTTCCTTCTTTTCCTTTGCATTATAATTATAGCTTTTTCTTTGTTTTTATCCATTTTATCCAGTTTCATTTCGGGAACCTTTTCAACCACACTTTTTTTCTAATCCAGATTATTATTATTGTTGTTATTGTTTCACGTTCTCAACTTGCAGAGCAGAATATAATTTTACATGGCCAATTCAAACTACATTATCTCATTATCTATAAGAAAATGATACATATATATGTTTCTCAATACATGCACCTTTCCTTCTCATTTCTCTTAAAACAAGTATTCGAGTCCCAGTACCAACATTGAGAGGGATCTTGATATCATAATCCACCGAACTATTACCCTAAATCGGGATTAATTGGTATCCAATGTGGTGTCCGGAAATCTGAAACTAAATTTTCTCATTTCTCTCAAAACAAACATACTTATAAATAGAGGTGGTTCCACTTCCTATTATGTTAAACTAATAGATAAGGTCTGAGATCAACTTTTTTATTGTCTCTGATACACTCTCTTATCCAAATATCTTTTAAACTTGAAGCGTGCACAACACAAATTCATTCGATCATGTGTCAAAAGTTTATTAATAAATAGAGGTGTCAGAACATGAATCCTTGAACACTTGATCTAAGAGACTCTTATAATACAATGTCAATGACCTAATTAAGCTAAAAGTTTAAACTGATAAGTAAGATGTAAGAATAGCTTTTATTTTTATCTCTAACACTCAGTATCTAAATGCCATTTAGACTTAAAAAATTGTATAATATAAACTAATTCTATCATGTATTGAAATTTGAACAATATAGAATTAATAGGATTTGAATTCTCAACCGTCTAATTTCAAAGACTCGTATCATATTATCGAATCATTTCATCTAAAAACTTAAACTTATACAAAACGGAGAGATTTTACATTAAGATAATAATGTGAAGTCAAGTGAAATAATTAGGTTGAAGTAGAAGATTTACTTGGTATAGCATGAAAATGCCGGAGAAATTTCGTCGTCAATATTTTAGAGCTGAGCTCTGTTTTTTCAAGCCATCTTCTTTTTTAACATTGTAGTCACCACATATATACCCTAATTAATATTTTTTTTTTAATTTAATTAAATAATTAGATCAGGTTTTATTTTTATGCTCATGTCGATTTAGTTTCTTTGTATTTGTCTTCTACCACTTTTTATTTTTTTAAATGCTTATCTATATATCAATGTTATTAAAATTGGACTAAATCGATTGATACAACTGCGAATCGACTAATCGGTTTGATATATAATACTGATTTTAAATAAAACTGGTATTATACAGTTCGATCAGTGGTTAAATCTGCGAACTAGAATGATTGAACCGCTAATGATATAATTTTTTTAATAAAATAAAATAAAATTATTTAAAATAATAAAAATCTAGTTAAACTTCTGATCAAACGATGAATTGGTGGCCTTGTTTGTTGTAGTTTGGTCTGGTTCCAATAAAACTAATATATATGATTCAAACAAACTTTGTACATATACTTTCTGAAGATATTAAGTTTGGATTACAAAAAGGACCACCGTATTCAAACTAGACCAATAAAAAAAAACCACCACTTAATATAATAAAAAAAAAAAAAGCTATCACGCTATATTAGCTAGTTGAGCATTACAATAATTAAAAAAAAAAAAAAGATTAGTTATTTAATAACAAAAAATTTATCATCTTCATTAACAATTTATTCACTATATATATATATATATATATATATATATATATAATCACCTTTACTATGGTCTATGTATTTGTTTATTACATGGCAATTAATTTATTGTATCTAGTAGATGTGGACCACAATAAAATTTGGAGATACTTATCTAATAGCCACTCTAATTTTTCAAAAAAAAAAATGGCCACTTATTTTTTTTTTTATTTCAGATTGAGCTAATTTTTAAAATATAAGGAATCTTTATGGGGTAAATTAATTAATTAATTATATTGACTATATGCAATGATATATAATTAATTAAGGAGCTAAAGTAATGTAAAACATTTTCTTTTATTAAATTAAGAGAGGACCTGTGTTGAGTTTCAAACTAAAAACCGAAAGTTCTTTTGGAATTACTCGGATCCGAATTCAGTATATGAACACTAAAACTAATTTAGATATAAATTAAATTTTTATCTAATATGCTATTATTACAGAAAAAAAAAATATTAGATTTATTTTGCTGCAAAAAAAGCTAGTGTAACAGCAAAATATTCAAGTGAGAAATATGGTCCTCATGAAAAAGTGTGCAGTTAAATATGCTTTACTGTATCATTCTTAACTAATTACTTTTTCTAATATTCCACTATTAAGTTTTGATTCTCTTCTTAAAGAGTCAAATAAACAAGTGAGAACTATATACATAAAATTTAATTTTAATTATTATTTTTTAATAACTATTTTTTATTTTCTTGTATGTTAGAATTTTATCGTAGTTTTTTTATTATTATTATTATTATTATTATTTTTCGTCCCAATTTGATAGTGGAATTTTAATCAATCTCATATTATAAAAAAAACTTTCATTTTATAAAATTAGTTACTTTTTAATCTTTGATAATGCATCATCATTAATTATACATCAAATTAATAAAATACATCAAATTATCTCAAAATTATAAATATTTTATCAATCTGATGCAAATGTAATTGAAAATTGTAATAATTTAATGCTCAACTACTTATATAAGAAATTTAAATGAGAGTAACGTATCTCAAGAAAATTATATGTGAAAATTATCATCCAATTTTCTTAAATCATAATGGCTAAAAGTGATCTATCAAATATGAAAAGGGGAGTAATAAATAAAATTTTAATTACTTGTAGATGATTGTTATCTATTCGTGATAAGAATTTTTTATGAAAGAAATAACTTTTTATTACATTAGCTATATATTCATTAAAATGTATTAATATGAATGGATAGATTAAGCATTTTATTTTATTATTTATTCATTATGGAGCGAGTAATATTCCTAATATTTGACAATATATATATTGAAAATATTAATTATGGGTGGATATGAAATAGTACTAGATATGTGTACCAAGTAAGATAAGGTAGTGGGGGCAAAAAATTCATAGCACGGACATTGCTTCAACATGGAAGATGATGTACTAATCAAGTACAAAATTGGAAAATTTTAATTATGTTACAAAATGGACAGAATCCAAGCTGGCCAATTGGTCCCCCTCCTCCCTGCAATTTAATACCCCCAATATTCAAAACATACATAAAATTTTATAAATTTCTTTTCCTAACCGTAAATTAAGCAATAATTATCAAATTGGGTATTTATGTGCTAAACTTTGTCGATAAATTAACTTAATAACTGTATTTTCTATAAATCATCACGTAAGTCTTTAAGAGTCGAGACGAATAAAATATACAATATATCTAAAAAAATTTCAATCATATGATGAAATGTAACATTTTGGATTGGTGTGACTCTAAATGACATACTACAAGCCCAATTTAATTCTAAAAGTTAACTTCATACCAAATTTATCTTACGATGTAAGTTGAGGATAAAATCTTCCTTCATCTAAAAATGACATTTGTAGATTTTTTTCTCTAACTTTATTACTCGCCAAAATAAAATATCTAAATGAAACTTCCTTGTTATATGTAGGATGATGACCACCTTCCATTTTCATCTATGCGCATTAAATTGCTGCACTTCCTCACATTTTTTCATTGATTACAAAACTAAATAAAATTCAACAACTTCTTTCTACAAAAAAATAAAAATAAAACCCATCATATTAGTAAGACAACATAGACTTACCAACAGTTTAAGAGGAAATACATGCAATAAAAATAGAAAAAACAACAAAAAAAAAAAAAATAGTGCAGCTTACATTTTATTAAGGCTAGATGCATCTTTTCCCCATGTAGTTGACATTAAACGGCTATTGACCCTTCCAACTTTGATGTTGCTTAATTTACCCCCTAAATTGGTAAAATCGACTCAAATTGTCCTCTCAAATTTGATGTGCCAGGAAGAGTGCATATCATGGGGAGTTAAGCGTGCAATTTAAACTAAAACTGAAAAAAAAAAAAAAAAAAAAAAAAAAAAAAAAAAGAAAGACAGAAGATGAGGAAGAAAAAATTTACAAGGGTTTTTTTTTCATTTTCTCTCTCTACCATCATTTCTCTCTTGCTCTCCCTATTTATTTCCTTCACCATTTTCTTATTCAAAAACCCATTGCCAAACGATTTTTTTCTTAATTTATTTTTAATTTCCTTTAATAATTATATATGGGTTTTTGAAATAGAGATGAGCTTTTGAATAATTAGATATGCTAGGGACATATGTTTTAAATTTATGCTTTTAATTTGGGTTTTTTTTTTTAAAAAAAATAATATGATTTGTCGAGTTTAGAAATTGAAAGAGAGATAAAGAAAGCAAGATGATATTGTTGAAAGAAAGAAAAAAAAAACAGAGATGTAGAAAGAAGAAGATGGTGCTATTGAGAGTAGGGCAGTCAAAATGGGTGGTGACACGATAACACAATTCGTTTAACACGAAATTTAACGAATTAGGGTTGGGTTTATGAGGGTTAGTGTCGGAAAAGGGTCGACACTTTTATGACACGAGATAAACAGGTTGGATCACGAGTCAACCCATGAACCCGTATAACCCGTTTAACAAATTAGTAATTTTGACTGATATGGAGGTTAAAACTATCATTTGCACTTGAGAACTGATATTATAAATTTATTCTTTTTTCAATACTTCCAAACCCTTTTTTCATTGTGATTTAATGGATATTTTTTGGACTATACTAGGCTAGTAGCTATTATGGCTTTTACGTAGAAATTGCAGCTTCAGAGGGACTGCCTGAATGAGATGTAAAAGTTTCACCAGATATTATTTAATTAGTAAAAATGTAGAAATTTAAACTAGTTTTTACTTTCTATTGCCCTATTTGCAAAGTTGCATGTTTAATTGAGTTGATGAATTTATGTTGATTTATTTTTAGAAGTGTAATTGTTATTTTTATACATAATGTGGTTCAATATTGAATTGATCTATAAATAATCTATTTTTTTTAAGTATAAATAATATATTTTTAAATAAATAGGTTGACCATGTTAATAGTGTCAACCCGTTATAATATAGTGTCATGTCCTGTCAACCCATTTAATATATGGGTAGTGTCAGTGTTGATCTTATAAGTGTCACCAAACTGTGTCAACACGACACGAAGACGACACGCAAACCCATTTTAACAGCCCTAATTGAGAGAATAAAAAGAAAGGAGGACTTTTTGTTATTATGTAAGAGATTTTATGTAATTATTGCAATAGACACATATGTTAAGTTCTGATTTAGTTGACATTTTAAAAATGACACGTGGCGGCGCATGAAATACACTCTCCCTTAATTGTTTGGTTTAGTAGGATTTATGGGACAACATGAATTGGTTTTGTCAAGTTTAAGGAGTAAATTGAGCAACATCAAAATTGTAGAGTCAGTAGACATTAGTGTCAAGTATAGGAGGAGATGACGTATTCGACCTGTTGTTAATTACCGGAAATTTACATATATAAGAACTTCATATTACTGTAAAATACTATACAATTTAGCCTATCTAGATAAATGAAATTAAACTTTAAAATGATAGATTTAAATATCCGGAGTGAAAGAATATTAATTCCTCGTTTAAGAACACATAAGAATCAAACATTCAAATCGAAAGTATATGAAACGTGTTAATTATGCACTAGCAGTAGCAGATCTGCTAATGAAGAAGTTGATTTAAAAGATGAGAGAAATGGGGTAATTCTAGTTTGATGCATAGTTCTTACAGATTCCATGGCAAAGTCTCCATGTTTCCTGCTAAATTATTATACTTTGATGATTCTAATTAAAAAGTCTCATCTTCCAATATATGTAAGCGTTTTCAAGACATCGCCCCTTCACAATACATTTATATACAAATTATACATTTCGTATTATAATTATGGTGTTTTTACCGTTAGGCTGTCTTGGTAGGGAAGCTGTAGCCTGTATTATATAATTCCAATAATTAATTGCTACTTCCATTTACCACTCTTGACTTTGATATGATCATATACATATACTGCTGACTAATATTCTATTATATCTAATTTCAAAATATTGAAAAAATTATTTTCAAAAAAAATCGTAATTTAAAATTGGTTGAAGGTATTGCTCGCAAGTCAAATTTGGTATTAACTTATTATGTCATCACTTAGGCACTAAATTTAGTAATTTAGAGTGAGAGTGATTTTATGGACACCAAAATAAAAATTTAATAACTTTATTAATATAAGTTAAGTTTTATTAACTATTGTTGTGTAAATCCAAAATTTTACTAATTGACGATACAATTTACCCTTTTAATCTCGAATTTGAACAAACAAAATGGAGCAAAATTTAAAAAAAAAAATGATACTAAAAAGATAAAATTACCAAAATTTCTCTTTTATATATATTGTTTAAAAAAATAAATAATTAATTCACAAAATAAACCCAAAAGGGCAAAAATAGAAAAACAATTATATAATTAGAGATTAAAGTGATCATACAATAATGCACTTTATTCTGGGATCTTCTTCCTCCTCACTTAGATCACTAAGTAACGTCGTAGTATCAGACCCGACGCACGTTAGCGACTGTGCTCTCCGTGCTTCAAAATCCCAGTCGGTGGAACCCACAACGTACAACATAAGGCCAGCACAAACAACCTGGGCCGCCAAAAGGCCAAACCACAGCCCACAAAACCCAACACCGAGCCAAAACCCAAGCCCAATAGCCACAGGCATTCCCACCATGTAAAACGCGCCCAGGTTGACGTGAGCTGCACTCGCCGGGCGTGCACTACCCCTTAGAACCCCACACCCTACTGTTTGTGGACAGTTACCAATTTCACATAGTCCTACGATCGGAAGAGCAGCTGCTGTTAGTCGGAGGATCTCTCCGTCGCTTGTAAACATACGACCCCACCTATCCTTCATTCCCAAAGCAAAACTATAGGCTGTTAACCCCATCATGGCCGAAAAGAACACCGCCACCACAGCGGATAATTTCGCCCGGTTTGGACGATTCGCCCCAAGTTCATTCCCGACCCGAGTCGAAACGGCAAACCCAAGTGAACTAGGAAAAACATAGAGCAACGACGTCGTTTGAATCAGTATGCCCATCGATGCCACCGATGCTTTGGGATTAACCAGCAGCCCACATAAAACGATCATGATCTCATACCACCACCACTCCAAACAAACCGAGACGCAGCTCGGCGCCGCTAGCCGTATAAGCGGCTTCCAGCCCGAAAAACATTCCCGGCTGGGTTTTGTCCACGTCGGCTTGTGTAAACCGGAAGCCCACACGTAAGAAATTAAAGAGAAGAGGACGACAAAATTGGATGCGGCGGCTGCTGCAGCGACGCCGGCGACACCGAATTTGAAGTGATTAACGAGTAAGAGATTGATCGGTAAATGGAGAATAGAGCCGGCGAGAGATGCGAATGTTAATGGATGAGTGATACCTTGAGCGCGAAGGTAAATGCGAATTGGGTGGATGAAAGAGTTGGTTAACAGGTCAGGGAGAGAGAAGAGCAAATAAGTATGAGCAAAATTTGTGATTGTTGGATCTTGGTGGAGATAAAGGAGGATTCTTGACATGTTAATCCACAAGAGGAAAATGGAAATTGATGAAACTAAAAGAAAAATTACAGAGCGATGAAGAGTTACACAGAGTAGCTTCGGATGTTGAGCACCAAAAGCTTGAGAGCAGAGCGGCTCCATCCCCAGAGCTAAACCAGAAAGAACAGAGTAGCCAGTGATGTTTGCGAAGGCAATAGCGAGAGAGCCAGCCGCGAGCTCCACATCACCCAAATGGCCGAGGAAAAACATAGACAAAATGGAGCGGTAGTACAGAATGAGGCCTGTTAGAGCTATAGGGAAGGCGAGTTTGAAGAGGGATTTCGTCTCGGATATGAGCTCAGAAACACAATTGGGGCTTTCAGGAGGGGGATTTGGTTTAAGTAATTCGAGGTTTTTGATAGTTAAGAGATCCAAATAGAGATGGGTTTGCGGTGGTTTATCGGGAGGGAGGAAAGGAGCAGTGGTGTCTGGGTTGCACATGGTGTTCGATAAAATGCCACACCGAAAAATTCTTCGTTGTCAGGTACTGAATTTGTGTGTGTTTATTTGGCTGTGGGAAAAAAATGTATTAATGGAGAAAGAAAGAAAGAAAGATGGATGAAGGGAAGAGAGTGGAGGGGGGGGCTATTTATAGGAGAATTGATAAGACAGTTGTCAAAATGAATAAGTAATATAGTAGTAATAATCAAGGTTATCAATAGTGAAGAAGAAGAGGAAGAAGAAGAAAAGTACGTGATCAACGGAGGACCAAATAATAAACACAGCAGTCAAGAACGTTGGTATTTCCCCAAGCAAGATGGAAGAATTGAGACATATCCCTCTCAACTTATTTTTACTTCCCTTAATCTACGCCAATTATTTCTTTTTTTTTTTTTTTTTCCTTTATTATTATTATTTTTTTTACAAAAAAGGAAAAAGAAAAAAATTCTATCTCTTTCTAAATTTCTCTGTCTTGTTGAGTTGGGTGTAATTGACTGTTGGTTGTCGTTTTAGAATGAAAGGGATTAAACGGTTTGTATGTTACTTACTTCTACTGTGTGTTATAGATACTATTGAAGGGTAAAATCAATTTACTATGAAAAGGAAAGGGTCACCAAAGATTCCACTTTTTCCCCCTACTTAACAAAATTAACAAACCAACGATTAAGATATTTATTAATCTATGTCTACAACCCTATTTAGTTCCATTTTTCCTAATCAAAATAACAATTGAAAGCTTAACTTTTCCTAAAAGAAAAGTTATCCCCGATATGTTACACTTCCATTTTTGTCTGTCTCAAATTCCAGACAATTTGTTATACTTTCACTATAAAAATTAGTTGTTTCTAATCTTTCCAATGTACCCTTATTTATTATGATTGATGATAAAAAAAACGTATAGATTTTTGTCTTGAAATTATAAATATTCCACCAATCCAATGCAAATTTAATTGCAAATTGTAATGATTCAATATCCAGCATTTATATTAAGAAGTTAAATAGGGATATATTAGAAAAATTATAAGAAAAAACTGTCCTTGAACTATTTTAAATATATTTTCTTAAACCACATAAAAACTCAAGGTAGTCTATCAAATTGGGATGGATGGAATATACTTAAGGATTATTTACATATTTACTTTGTGCTTAGCATTTTGTACCTTGTGCTCTTGTGATGTATATATATCTGAACTTTCACTCTAATCGGGTCTTGTGAAATACGAAAAAATTAAAAATTAAAATAAAAATAATTGTGATTTTTTTTACTATTGTAACAACTTATTGCTTAATAATGAAAAATATATTTCTCCCGTAGGTGACGATAAAATTAACCGAACTATAAAAATCTCTTATTTTTATGATTGCATATCTTTTTTCTTTCTTTTTTTTTTCACGTATCAAACTTATTATAATAAATGTTGATCCAATTCCTAACAATATTATAGCTTGGATTGACATTTCAAAATGGTAACATAAAAATAAGAACACTATATATCAAGATATCAATTGAAGTGGTTAATAGCTGGTTTAGAGAGCTAATATTTCATATTTGAATATTATGAATGACAAAATAATTATTGGGAGATTTTTCATCCTCCTTTGAGGAGAAAAATATCAATCAGCCATGCATTGGATCCGATAGATAATAAATTGTCAGTATGTATTTTATTTTCTAACACTAGTTATTTTCTATATATATCCGTCAAAATGTGAATCTTTTTGGCAAATAATATGTAAATTTTAATAACCCGGATATTTTTACCTAAACTTTTAATTGAAAAAAATATTTTTAAATTCTAAAAATATAATTTTCTTAATTCTGTATTGCATGATTAAATTTCAATTATTTGTTTACATTAATTAAAATATAATTCAGTAGAAATCTGTCATGTTCAGAAATTTAAAACCAACATGTGATTTGTGAAGGCCAATAATACGAGATGAAGGGGTGGTGAAGATAAATAATAGATTCAATATTTGCGGCTTTTAATCTGAAAAGTAAATCCAAGAAGGTAAAAAATGGCAATGATATATATAGTAGTAAAAATAAAAATAGAGGAATTTGTAAAAACTGAAAAAGATAAGATGACCCACCATAGAGTAATACTGTAAACTGACAGCACTTGTTGTGTTTCTTTTACGGGAGCGCGTTGCGTGCCCCATATCCCGTGCCGTTTTCACTAGGCAGCCCACCACCCCTTTCCCCCCATTTCTTTTCTCTTTTCTTATAAATATAAATAAATCAGATTTCTTACTATCTTTTTTCCTTTAATTTTCCACCATTTGATTTTTTTTTTTTTTTTAGTTTTTAAAAATATCCTTATCTTCTTCCAATTATACCAGTACCATTAAATTCCAATTTCAATCCACTTACAATATTTTGGCTTCAGTATTTTTTTTTTTGTCAAATTAATTAAATATTAAACTACATTCACTCAAATAATAATAATAATAAATAAACTACATTCCATTAATTAAATATTAAACTACATTCATTATTTTACTAATTTAGTTAGTTTAAGTGGTAAATGAATGTCTCAGATGACAGAGATTATAAATTCAAATTACAATATAGGGAAGTGATGAATTAGTAAAATAATGAATAAAGTGAGGAAAATGGAAGTAAAATGATTAAGAAAGAAGGTAGAAGAGAAGTCAAAATAGATAAACAGTGTTAGTAAAATGCGTGTGGCATGCAACAAGTAACAATAACAACTGTTTATTACAGAAACTAAAATTATATAGTCAAAAAAGGGAAGCAAAAGATGATGGTACAAGTTAGGTTTTTTTTTTTTTTTCCTCATTTTTCTTGTGGGAAGATTTAAATGAATTATTACTATTATTATTAAAATGACAGTTGAGGACTTTCCTTTGCCCTTATGGAAGGATATTTTAATTAAATTTGTATAAAATAATATAGGTCCATTTGTGCAGAGGTTGTAATTGCCCTAATCATGGGTATTTAGTATTTATTTCAAAAAATTGGGAAAAAAGAAGAATAAAAAAAATTATACATATAAATATATTTAAAGAAAAGGAGGGATGGGCATCTATTTAAAAAATAAAATAAAATAAAATAGGGATTTTGATGATAAGTTGGGGGAAGAAAAAAAACTGAAATTGATAAGGGGGTTTGTAGTTTGTATATCCACCTCCAATATTTGCATGTATATAAATTTTATGCGTGTATGACCTTCCATCCATGCATTCCCCTCTTATCTTTTTTTCATGCCATTTTAGTCCCATTTTCACATTTCATTTCACTGTTGTAAAGGATTTTATCATTTGAAAAAACAAACACTTTGAGGCTCCAATCTCTCTCTCTCTCTCTCTTTTTAACAATCAAATTATTATTATTTTTTTTTTACATTTAGCTTTCGATCAATTATAATTATATAGTTAAGTTCTTGGTTATAAAAATAATCAATTATGAAGATTAAACACAACTAAAAGTGTGTAAATTGATTTCCATCTTAAATTGTAATATTTTTTATATATAGTTTATATATAGTCACACTATTAAATATATATACTACAATAAATATTTGATTAATTTACCAATAAATTTTTTTATTATGCCATGGCTTTTAGAAGCAATAAAAAAGTTATTGCATTTTGCTGCTATAAAATCATCATCATAATATTTTTACAGAGAAATTTGATATAGCTTTCATTGTTATTGACATACATATGGAAACAACTTTTGAAATATCGACTTTTTTTTTAAATATTGCTATTGTATTAATTTTTTGACAATAAAATTTATATTGCGGCTAAATTTTAGTTGTTAATTGTGACATTTCTTATGTTGACAAAATTTGGATTTTAAAATAAAATGATTTTAAACGTACTTTCACCCTAGTCTGATGTTTGTAATTACCTCGATCTCTGATTTACCTACCGTTTCAAAACAACAAATTAAAATGTTAGTAATTTAATGAATAAAATTTCAAAATAAGAGGGGTTAAGAATTTTTATTTTCCTTACGTACTGCTTTAATTATTGACACTTGAATACATACATACATCATTGTGTATCATTTTTTCTTGAAGAAAAATACACTTTTAATGTAATAAGATATAGGTATCATATAATTACAGGATTTTTTTACCTTTCACAATATTTTTTTACTAACAGCATACGACATACTAATTAATCTTCCATCACACGGACCACCCAAAAGACATTGTCGTATATATATATAAATGTACAATTTCTTACTCGTAGTTATGAGTCCATATAGGTCCATCTTTCCTATAAATTCCAAGAATTATATATGTTTCGTATATTAATATTTGATTCCCATTAATCTCTCATGATTTTGTCTTTTCAATAAAAGAAAAAAAAAAGAAAAAAAGATAATAGATTTTCAACACAAATTGCATGCGGCTTGTAAGGCTCATAATCCCTACTTTGATTGACGTAAAATTTTATATCATCTTATATTATAAGTATATACACTACACACCACTCATATATTTTTGTAAAGATACAATTCTCATAATAATTGATTTTACATAACACTGTTTGAAAATGATGTCAACTTTTGTCCCTCCCATCAAGATGATTAAATTTACAAGTAATGCCAAATATTCATTTATGCATTTATTACAAAACCTTAATTTATAACCCTACTTCAATAATTTAAGTGATAACGTTATTTGAATTTAGAGAAAGGGACTCTAACTAAATTGATTTGCTATAATTAATTTTCTAGATTGCAAGTTTCAAAAATAGATGATCTATGGTAAAAGTCATGAATAAAATTTGATTTTCCACTGTCACACAAAATTTTCTAAACCATAGACTTTCTGATTGTCATACTATATATGTTCATGAATTTCACCTCTAGGTATAATACTTTTCTTGCCATTCATATTTGTTTCTCAAAATACCAAAATTTTCCCATAAACAAAACTTCCTATATATTTTAGTTACAGTGATTAAAAATTGTTCAAGATCAGTTAGGAAAAAAAAAAAAAAAAAAAAAAGATTGCTAAAGATGTCGAAAAACATGCTTTATTAGGAAAGAATTATATTGTTTGTATGCTTATAAATAACTTTTCACTTGCTTTTTTGGTTTACTCATTTTTTCGCTGGCAAGTACGGAAGTACCAGCTAATATTGGATATTTAGGCCAAATATAATATACATGTTATATAATTATTTTTGGACAGAAATTATTATTGGCATAAATGTTAAGCATCTCGAATCAGCTAAATATAATTCGAAATATGAAAACATTCATGTGTAAAAGATTTTTTTGAAGGTAAATTTTAATTAGGATAAAGTTACTTTAAAGAAAATTACATGGTAAATCAAAAAGAAGTACAACCATATTGTTATTGATGGGAAAATGAATGGGGAATAAACATTTTTTTCTGCTTAAAGAATTTGTGAGGAGCGTAATCAGCAGAACATCCATAATCACACAGAAAGGAACACCGATATTTTTACGTGGAAAATTCCTCCAACGTGAAGGATAAAAACCACGAGACCACTTCTGGCCCAAGATAAAGTATACAATATAATATGGGAGCTTTACAACAGATACCAAACCGAGCTAGTAAACAACAACAAGTTTCACGGCTCCAGCATACAATAACAACAGCAAATGGATACACCAATATTACACAGCAATAGCAAAAATTTCTAGACCTCCAAACAAGAACTCCACCGTACAAAATGAAGATAAATGAGTCTAGGACGTGTTCACCAAATTTCAGCTCAATCTGAGAGGAACAACCTGTTCAAAGGACTGAAAAGGATGAAGTAGCTCAATACTGAAAACCAGTAGAAGAGACACTGCAAATAGCAAAACGGGGATAGACAAACGAGGACATTCCTTAACTCCAGTGACTGATCCCACCTTCCAGAATACAGAAAAATGTGTCTTTAAACTTGTGTTAAAGTTTTAGCCAAATCCAACGGCTAGAGACAAAACTACAAACAGAAAATCAAAACTGGTCACAGAAAAGCTGCCAGAAAACAGTAGCTGTTGCAAATCAAAAAATCCAAACTTATGAACATCTAAATTCTGATCTGACCATTCAGAATCAAGAAACAACGGTTTTCAATATGCTCCAAAAATCAGCAAGATCGGACTCCGTATGAATTTGAGATCGCTGAAAGAAAAAGAAGAGTATACTTGAACAACAAGCTCATAAACTCAAAGGATTTTCTCTCTACTCGTCTGTATCCAAAACACTCTCAAATATTGTTATTTCCTCTCTCCACTTCACATCTGCCTCATATGCTCCTTTTATAAGCTCCTTACCTCACAAAAGAAGCTCCTCCTAGGGTTTGAAAAATGCACATGTGGTTTCTTCCTTCACATAGTAAGATTAATGGCTTGAAGGATGCATATGTCGTTTCTTACTCCACATAGGAAGGGAAACAAAGCCTAACAGTTACGTGGTTTTATACCTTTTTAAGTAAAACAATATCACATGTGAAAAAAAAAAAAAAACAACTGAAGTGATAAACTAATAGGTCATCAGGTTAATATATGTCATAATAAAAAAGTTAAAAGTTCAATTTGTCCTACGAGTAAAATCAACTCCATATATGCGTAAAATCAACATGCCATTATTATTGATAGTGTAAAATATAAAATTTATTTACCATGAAAATATTATAATGAAATGTTATTGACATGCTTTGATCTTCTTATTACGTACTAGCTTAATTTGATTTAGTTTCGCCTGTGAAAGATATTATTGCAATCTGGGTGTAGTTTGAATTCACGGCAATAAAAATTTGAAGCTGCAATTCTCGAGAGGAAATCATGAACAGCAGGAAATCAAATTAAATTATTTTTTAATAGAAAAAAGTAAATTTTTAAATGAGCCAATAGAAGCAAACTTAAATTTTAAGTCAACTTAGTCGAGACATAATATCCTATGATTAAAATAGGAATTCAATCAACTTCACATGCATTTAAAGATTTCCTTAATTATGATAAGTGTTGACTGCAATTACTCAATTCAAATGTGTATTAAGATTTCCATAATTATTGAGTCTTACTAAATGTTGTTAATTTATTCTCCCAACTATATATATGTGCATGGGGTCCATTTTGCATTATTTTGAAAAAAAAAAAAAAAAGGATTAATAATTTAGCAGATAACATAAAGAATTCTTTTGATGTATTTTAAATTGACTTAATTAATATATACATTAATTTATCTTTTTTCCTATTGGCTTTATGAAGTTGTAGTGGATGAGTGGATCTGTATAACTTTACATGGGTTGAAGATTTCAAAATCTCCCCAACAACTATCACAAAGAATTATGCATGGTATAAAATTTAATTTTTTTTTTCATTTCGATTAATATTTTTTTTGAAAAAAAAAAAAAAAAAATTCAGTATCAGTATTGGGACAGATGGCAGCACCCCACATGGGCAGCAAGGAGCTAGGAATAACAGGTACTTTTCATAAAATCCCTTTTAAACATATTATTAATATAATTATTATTATTTTTCAGATTACTTTTGCCAAAAAAGCTCTGCAAAAAGCATACACAAAGTAGTAAGCAAAAAGCATTTATAATATATAACAACATACGTCGACCGGTCTTATTCTGTTTAATTTTATTTTATTTTCATTTGTCTTTGTTAATTACTCCTAATTAACCTTAATTAACTTTATTACCTTTTCTTAGATACTCCAATATTAATTTAGCAAAAGCAGGCTTTTTGGTTAGCATTTATTTGCCACTTGGTCTTTAAATATGCATACAGTACTGGATGCTATATATCCAAAAAAGTGCTATATTAAATCCCTAAAAAAAGTGTCACATGATTAATTAGGTTTGATTTCTGAACTTTTCTTTTGATTTTTTTGACTTCTTTTTTAGACTTGAGTGGGGGTTTTGTTTTATTGAATCTTGACTAAACTCCATTTACATTTGTTTAATTACTAATGTTTTTTTTAAAAAAAAAATTTCATCACTGTATATATTTTATCCCAATTGAGAATCCAAAATTGCAATCTAAAATCAATTTAGTTTGACTAGCAGAAAGTTTTAATTTTTTATTCAAATTTGTTGAAATTTACTACAGTAACGCCTTTTTATCACTTGACCGATTATATATCTACTAAATTTATATGGGCACTGTTAAAAATTTTGAAAAATTAGTTTCATCATAAAGATGAGTTGGTTTCATCATATAGATGAGTTGGGTAACACTTCAACAGAGAATTACTTTTCTAAACAGGAATGGGACGGGTATCGCCATTACCCGCAGGTACCCTACCCATTGCCATCCCTAATCGACCCCAATTTGAACCATTTAATACCTTTTGAATCCAATTTTCTTTCCCATCAATGGTAAAGACTATTTTTAAACCCACTGTATGGTACGTACTTAAGTTGATAACATGAATACTACCAACACTATGTAAACTCTCTCTAAATTTCGACCGAATTCAGTTAGGATTCTCATTTTTTAAGAAGATATGATTGTCTCAAGATTTATAGTAAGAATGTTGGTGATTATAGAAACGAAAAATTTCCTATTCAGAAAATTAACACAAAACCCATTTTTACTCTTTAATTTCAACATTCCTCTTCAAGTATAATTGGACCTTTTCTTTTGCTCTGATACCATGAAGATACATCGTTGGCCTTAAGAGTGGTGAGTATAATTCCATAAGTCACTCCATAAGTGAGATACCCAATATAACATAAAACCAAGGATAATTATCATAAATATGTTTTTTTTTTTGGTTTCCACCCATACCTTCACTTAGTTTTTAAAAGTACCGTTTGTTCTTAATTATATTTCTTTTATATCTTTTTTTTATATGTCGTTTTCTTTTATATCAGTTTTTCTTCCAATAATATTTCAATATCACTTTGCTGCTTCCAAACTACCAATATCACTTTTCCTTAATATGTTTCTACATTCCTCTTCTATTATTTCTGATTATTATGATTATTCTTCTGCTTCTACACAAAATTTAGCATGAAAATTCATCAATGGAATGGCTCTTCTGAGAATTATTTCCCAAATGTGTTTCAAAATAGCAAGCGGTATTAAAAATTTGATTTTGCTCCCATTGACTTTGCTCCTTCTCCTTTCTCTTTGTTGCAATATATTTTTAATTAATAAATAATAAAACCTTAAAAAGTGAATTCAAAATTATTAATATCGCTTTGTATATTAACTAGTTTATTGATACCTTTTATAATCGTTTTGTATTTTAATGACAAGATGTTTTTGATTATTTAGAAATAATTAATACACGTTTAATATTATATAAAATACACATAAATAATATAAAATAACGAGATACATATAAAAATAAGATAAAATAAATAAAAAGATGCAAAAAAAAAAGAAACGTAATTAATATTAACAAAACAAATGCAATTTTAAATAAATCAAAAAATAAGGAAAAAAAATTAACCAAACGGATTGTTGATACATTTTTTGTACATTTGTGATACTGTGTTGATATATTTTTTGGTGTTTGGTTGTTGTTATATAAGCGTTTTTTGCCATATAATGTGTTGATACGTTTGTTTATATATTTGGAATATTGTGTTGATATATATTTTAGTGTGTTGACACATTTATATATGCATTTCCATATACTAATTCAAATAGTTAAAAGATAAAGTAAAAAAAATTCACAAAAATATACAAGAAGTATCAAAACATGTAAATAGAATATTAAAGTAACATGTTTGGAGCACACTTGTATACCATGTAAAAGTTAACACAAGCTAAGAAACATTTGAAGAACACTTTTATATTATGCACAAGTTGATACAAAATAAATTATATTTAGAGGACACATGTATATCATGCACAAGTTAACACAAACTCTCCACTGCTACTAATTAATTAATTTCACTATAACTAAAATTTTTTATAACCATCTCTCTTCGGTTACAAAACCAATTTAAAAATTGGAAAAATCACCATGAAGAAAAAAAAAACGAAAATCATCTCTATCTTTCATTAATATAAATTAGCTATCCAAATCTTGTCATTCTTTCATCAAATATCAATTTTCATAGTAAACAAACACATTTTGATTTATTCATTCAGCAATGGCTCGTGCAAAGTAAACAATAAAAAAATCCAGAGGAGGAAAGGCTAATCGTATGCCACCAAATCAGCCGATAAATCAGCTCTAGCGAATGGTGAAGTGAAGAAAGCCATATTGATTTAGGCCAGGGACAGTGATTTGTTGTTCACGCCACATATGGTGAAACAAATGAAGAAGATGCGAGGAATGATGAAGAGTGTTTGGCGCACGTCGGAGAAATCACGTATTTTGTAGTAATTTGGAGAGAATCTTTGTGTTGCGTATGATAGATATTTGGGTGCAAAATTGACGCATTTTTCTAAAAAGCCATAAAACCAATTTACTTATGTTAAGGTCCAATCTACGCCACTCATGTACTACTCTTCAATTGCACTCATTTTCATTATAGAATCTCAAACAGTAGACATATTAAACATTATTTAGAGAACTCCTATTATACAATGTGAGTACTTTACTCCCGACATATTCTACAAATTTTACTTGAAGTGGGTCTGTGTTTTACAGGTAACCACATGTGAGCAGATGACGTTTTTACCCTCTCTCGGAAGGTAGCCTCGATATCGGGCAACCCTCCCTCGCGTGGGGTTTTTGTGATGGAAATTCGGTTTTGAAGAATTAAATTATTTCGAAAAAGAACCGAGACCTAAGTCTCGATAGAAAGTGTAAGAGTCGCCACCCGGCTCAGTTTAACCGGGAAATTACAGTGTAGCTAAATCGAACGAAGACTGCTACACTTTCTAGAGATCTAGGTCCGGACAAGTCCCTTATTTCATGTCTAATCAAAATAAAATTGGCTAATGTCCATTGATGATATTTTAAATTTCTAAAGTTGATTTTTATTAAATTAAAATGCACAGCATATACACAGATAAAAATAAAGCAGTAAATAAATTAATTATTACAACACAATTGAACAAAAATAAAAACTCTCATTCTCACATTACAAGCGCCTAAAATACACGATGATCTAGAAAATTACAATCTCCTAAAATACACGAATTGAACTATTAATTACATTAGAAATGAAAATAAAAAGAAATTAAAGTTGCAAAACAGATGTGTGAACACGGAATTTTCGGGGTCTCAAAAAAAAAAAAAAAATACAGCCTTGATTACCACGACTGTAATTACAGTCGTGGGTATCCTTTTACAGTCGTACGACTGTAACCTTATTACAGTCGTACGACTGTCAAATCGGAGGCAGGTTACAGAACCCATACCCCTTGAATTAAAAAATGATGGAAAATCAGGGGGCATTTAATGCCTCAAGATTTTCCGGGGTAAAAGAATAAAAGGAAGCCAGAAAGAAAGGAAAAGGGGAGGACTTTGGCAGAGAGTTGAGAAAAAATTTAGAGAGAGAAAGAAGACAGAAGGGAGAGAAAACTAAAATCAAAACCTAACTTTTCTTCAATCTTTTTCTTCTCAAATCTAGTGTGTTAATGTTTAAAATGAATTAGAAACCCTAGTTTAATATTCACAAAAGAAATTTAACTCATCTCTGGACAAAAACGAGCTCAAATTCGTGACTTTTTGAAGGATTTTTGGACCTCATTTGCAACCTTAACAAACCAACGAAAAGGAGCAATTTCACGTGGATTGGTGCGTTGCTAGGGGTCAATCCTACGGTGGACGCACGCCAAAAAGGTAGACGCTCCTTTTCCCTTCTCTTTTTCCAGCTTTCTGGGTGATTTGGTTGATTTTTGTGTATTTTTATCAAAGTTTTTGCACTTCTGTTTCTGGAAAGTTAAGAACAGTCGTACGACTATTCTTGTCACAAAGAACATGGGCACGACTGTAATTACAGTCGTGCCATTTCACCTATAGTCGTACCACTGTTGTTGAATTTCCTCAATTTTATTTCTTTTCGAAAGTTTTGGCGATTTCTGCTTCAGGTTGTACTACAGTCGTATGATTGTAACCACAGTCGCATGACCGTAATTCTCGGCCAGAAGCAGAAATCCCTAAAAATCCAAAAAAATTCATAAAACTCCAAAAATTTCATAAAAATCAGAAAATTCAGAAAATCAAAAAATCTTGAAAAATAAAAAATCATCAAAAATGAATTTTGGAGTGTGCATTCACGACCTTAGATTTATTTTTCGGTGAAATTGCATTTAGAACAAAACCACGACGGAGACCCGGTTCTCCTGAAAATCGACCCACCTCGTATGCTAAATTAAAATAAACCAGAAAAATGTTTTCAAAAACGATTTTCTCACAAAACCAAAAATACAAGGACGTTTCAAAACGTTTTCCAGATCTAACAGGGCCGACCCAGTTACCCCCAATTGCATGACCCCGAATCCTTGAATTCCTAATTCTGTCCAACCTGAGTCCTAACTGTGGTGTACTATATATTTGTGCTAACCATTTGTTTTGCAGCTTTAATTTCTTTATTTTTCACTTTTAATGTAATTAATAGATTAAACCGTGTATATTAGGCGATTGTAATTCTGTTTTAGATTCTCGTGTATCTAGGCGCTTGTATTGTGAGGTCGATAGTTTTATTTTCCATTCAATTAGGTTGTAAGCCTCTAAATATTTATTTCTTTTACTTTTATTCTGTATCATTATGTATGAGCGCCGCATGTATTATTTAATAAAAATCAATTTTTTAGCAATTTAAAGTGTCGTAATTAGAGCATTGGCTAATTTATTTTGATTAGACATGAAATAAGGGACTTGTCCGAACCTAGATCTCTGGAAAGTGCGGCAGTTCCCGCTTTGGTTCAGCTACACTGTAATTTCCCGGTTGAGATGAACCGGGGTGGTGACTCCTATACTTTTTATCGAGATTTGGGTCTCGATTCTTTTACGAAACAATCCGATTTTCCAAAAATGAATTTCCAAATCAAAAACCACACGCGAGGGAGGGTCCCGCCCGAGATCGAGGCGCCCCTTCCGAAAGGGAGTCCCGCGTCCCATCGAAAACGCGTCGTCCGCTCACAGTGGCGACTCCGCTGGGGATTTCTTGCAAAAGTTTTTCAAAAACATAAAAGAATTTGACAAGCCCTGAAACATGTCTAATCAAAATAAGGCGGATGATTCTTATATGGCATTTTATGCATTTTTGTAGTTAGACATTCTTGCATTAGGTTTAGTATCCATTATTTAGCTCGGTGAATCGTTGAAGTGTCACCTAAGTTCCCCTTGGTCTTAGGGGCACGGATACGAAACACCACCCATAGCCTCGTACGAACCCCTTCGTTCGGACCCTTGAGTGGGGAGAAGTGAGGAGTATATTTTGCTATGGGAGCCTTGATGTTATCCCGATTTTGGACCCAACTCATTTAAGCAACCCTAGTTGGATCCCCTTAGGATACCGAAATAAATCGTGTGAATAAAATAAAATGCGCTTTCATCATCCCCGGTTGGTGATTGAAGAGAACCCCTCCTAGGACTTGGTTAGAATTTTATCGACTTGACCACGTTTGGAGGAATAAGGTTGGAGGAATTCGATTCGTGTGCTAATTGCTACGTGTTTCCCGTTCCTTCAAAACATACTATCATCCATATTTTTTACGAACATAACATACCACATATAAAGCATTTGTGTGTTACTAACTCACATCTTTTGTACAGCCATTTCCATTTTTCGTGTGTAAATACATTCATCACCCATGTGATATTTACACTAACCACATTTTTTTTACAGCCATGCATATTTTCATTGTGTGAAAACATTAATTCATATGCATCGCTCGAATGTCATAAAGCATTAACCGACTTATTTTATAGCCATATGGAATGCATGTCATGCATAAAACATTCACATGGGCCTTGGGGAATTCCATAACGGTCACACACATTACACCGCCTACCAAATAGGAAATCATTTAGGTGCTCCACGAGCGCCGAAAAATTCATTTCATTCCATTAAATCATTTAGGTGCTCCAAGAGCGCCGAAAAAATTTCATCGCATAGGTGCTCCACGAGCGCCGAAAAACTTCATCACATACATTAAATCATTTAGGTGCTCCACGAGCGCCAAAAAATTTCATCACATCCGTTAAGCCATTTAGGTGCTCCACGAGCGCCGAATAATTACATTTCATGCATCAAATCATTTAGGTGCTCCATGAGCGCCGAAAAATTCATTTCATGCATTAAATCATTTAGGTGCTCCATGAGCGCAGAAAAAATTATATTTCATGCATTTATGTGCTTGACGAGCGCCGAAAAATTCCATTTCATGCATTAAATCATTTAGGTGCTCCACGAGCGCCGAAAATTTTCATCACGTACATTCAAACATTTAGGCGCTCCACGAGCGCCGAAAAATTTCAGTACATACATTAAATCATTTAGGTGCTCCACGAGTGCCGAAAAATTTTATCACATACATTAAATCACTTAGGTGCTCCACAAGCACCGAGAAATTCCATTTCATGCATTAAACCATTTAGGTGCTCCACGAGCGCTGAAAAAATTATATTTCATGCATTTAGGTGCTCCCCGAGCGCCGAAAATCCCTACCATGTGCCACGCGCATGTTCACCTCATTTCATATCATAAAAACCCAAGGTGCTTCCTGAGCGCCGAAACTTTGCCCATATGTCATTCTAACCACGTTTTCGTGCAGCCATTTTCAAGACATCAACATAAGCATGGCATTTATTCTAACCACGCCTTCATACAGCCACGACATTTTATTTGTGTGCCGTGTATATTTGTATCATGTATATTATTATCTTTGCAAAGCATACACGATATCATCATGTATGTCATGCATCCTAACCACGTTTTTGTGCAGCCACTTGCATTTTCGTGTGACACAAGCATTCACGCCATTTCATGTCATTTAAAGTAAGGACATTCTAAGGATACCCTTCATGATCACTTCATTTCATAACACATCGGGAGTCCTAAAACTGCCCGTGTTCTGCCCGTGTACCGGAATACACTCGGCCATTTCACTAGACCATTCCATTCAATAGGAGACTACAATGGTCTTAGGTCTTTTTTTTCCTGTGGCAGGTCGCACGACATCATTGCATGGCTTCATGTCATTTATCTTTGGCGTCGTGGGGATGCCAAAGTTTTGTTGGTGTGTCGCGATCCATTTCGGATTGTTACATGACATTGACATTATTGTATCATTTGAGGTGCTCCATGAGTACCGGATTATTACGCATATAGGGGCATTTCATAGCATTACTGAATCATGAAAGGCGTTCCATGAACGCCGAACTTCTGTCCATGTCCTTGCCTACACGAAACTTGTCAGTAAACATCATTTCATATCATATGCTTCAAAAGCATCAGAACTCTGTCCGTGGGCCAGCCCTTGCGTGACCATTTCACTTCATCTCATAGACCTACAAGGTGTCGAAATCCTATCCGTGTGTTGGTACACATGCGATCATTTCACGATATTCACTAGGTGCTCCACAAGCACCGAACCCCAGTTTGTGTGGCGGTCCACACGAGGTCTTTTCGCATTGTCTTGCATGGCATTGGGTGTTCTCGGAATGTCCGAAAAAAAAATAAATCAAATCATCCTCATCATCATCTCCCTCATGACATCATATATGCAACTCATCATTCATGCACATATATACCCCATCATGCATTCACGACTACATCATTTGTGATTTAGTATTCTCCATGAGTATGCGCCGGTCAATGCTAATAAATGTTCTTATCAGAAGGAAAAAGGAAAAGATTTCGGGAATGGCCAACCCAATGAACTTCAACTCCATAACAGATATCGTGGAGGATCATATCGCCTCATCACGGTTCCGGAAGGCAGTCAGGAAGGAAGCGGCAGCAATGCTGAGGGAAGTGCTGGGAGATGATCTTGACCGAGTAGAGAGGCTGACGGTAAGGTGCACCGAATTGGAAGCACGAGTGGCAGAACTCGAAGGGATAATGAGAAATGCGACATTCTCAGACTCCAACTCTGATGCCGGCGAGAAACAAAAGGCCCAGTTTGCTAACACTCGCCCTCGACACCTTGGAATGCCCTCTCTCCAAGATTGGGGTTTCCCAAGACCGACTGGTGAGATAGAATTGAAAAGGTCCCTTAAGACGAGTGCTGGCACCGACTCCATTCCATGGCATACCAAAAACTCGCTTACCGTGGGTAGCGGAAAAGGCATTTCTCCATAGGCTGACTCGTTAGGCAAGCTATTCCTCAGATGTAGAGAGAAGGGTCTCTTGTAGAGTGTCAGGCCATTTGTAGAGCCGACAAAGGCATAAAAGAACAATTTCTGCAGCTATCATGTGGTGCTGGGCCATCGGACCAATTATTGTTTTGCTTTAAGAAAGGAGATCCAGAAGCTGGTCGGCGATGGAAAGTTGGAAATCTCGACCTTCTCCGATAAACAACCAGGGGCAATCGGGGAGCCCGCCAAGGAAATTTCTCAAATCTCCCGAAGAGAGGAATATGATGAAGAAGTTAAGAGTATGCTCTGATAGGAGTGGGTCGAGGATGCTGAAGCTGAAATGGTGACCAATCGGAGAATAATCGGATTCAATGAGATCAATTCCTCTTGGAGCTTCCCTTTCTGCAAGGGACTCATTTTGTTTATGGGATGTATTGAATTCATCATGAATGCAATGAAAGTTATTTTCGTCTTACTTATGTGATGATTACTTGTACATGGCATAATGCATGCATTTGACCATCTGAAACGACATATCCAACACACATAATATCAAAATGCATGACATCATTCGGAGTATTATGGGGAACCTAAAAGTGAACCTAGTTCTGAATAAACTCCCTCTTGAAAGGTGAGTTTGTGAGATAAATAAAATGATATAATGGTACCACTCCCGCCGAGGCATCTGCTGAATCAATTCAATAATCCTTGAAAGACACCACCAATCCTGCCCCACAGCTTCAACTTAAAAGGCACACACGATACCCAAACTAAAATCAAACTAAAAAGCCCTCCTAGAGGCAAAATCAAGCCAGAAAGCCCTTCTTAAGGCAAAATCAAACCAGAAAGTCCTTTTTTAGGCAAAATCAAACCAGAAAGCCCTCCTTGAGGCACTCGAACCGAGAAAGCCCTCCTAAAGGCAAAATCGAATCAAAAGCCCTCCTTGAGGTAATCACAAAAAAAAGGTGGCCTCATACCCCAAAAAGTACCCTATACCAAAACCCGGAAAACAAAAACCCAAACTTATCCAAAGCACCAACCACCAGGAAGTTCAAGTGACCTTCACCATCCATCTTGTTGTAAAACCCTGAATCATTCCTTGGTTGTAGTGCATGTATAATCTTGTTTGCATGACATTCCTGTGCATATGACATCACGCATGCATTGTTTATTCAAAAAGGCATATTAAGCACACATGACATGCACGAATTTGAATGCAGCAGGAAAACCAGAAGGTGGCTGTGGCTTTGATTTAGTTCCTTCAAAAAAAAGGGGGATCAATGCAGACGGAAGAATTTCTCTCATATGGCAGCTACAATTAACACGGGAATGACTCACCATCTCAATTTTCATCGCCAGCGGATCTTTCGCACCCTTTCTGTGAAGGATTTGGACTTTCTCATTCTCGAACAACCTGTGAAAGATTTAGACTCCTATATTTTCAAACCTAAAGCACCTCCCCATCTCGATATTCATCCATACCTTCAACATCCTTTACCCTCCGTTCAAATCCAAAGAACAGTCTGCTTATGATTCCCTCTACTTCCCTATGGATTCCCGGATTGGAGGAAATGTTGGTTATGCATCCATGAATTTCACCACCAGCGCTGGGGCAACTAGGTTTTACAAACCCTTCAACAATCGTGAACGGGAAGACTTGCAAAGTCTGCTGCGACAATATCCAAAAGAAAGTTGCATTTACCAACCATTTCAAGAGCTCGGTATTCGGCCACAGCGGAAGTGACTACTTACCGGTGGTTCTTTCATCTTCTGGAACCGTACTTTGAAGAATTAAAAGCTGCGCTCATTTTTTAGAACTGTGCTCGAGTTGGAATCTGAGGTGTGCGTTTAAACTCTTGGAGGATCCAGTGGGTAATCAATTGACGCAGTTCAGTGCTCAGTTGCACACTCTGACACATGTTAGCACCAAAAAAAAAAACTAAAAAGAAAGAAGAAGAAAAAATATCCAATGTGGAAAACCGAAAGGACATATTGGTAATTTGAAAGGGCATCAATCAAAACCAGAGCCATATTTTGGATTTTCCTAATGCATCCACATTCATTATGCCATGGGTGTTTTATATTCAATTTTGATGTTCAATAAGCATTCGTCATGTCATTGCATGTCAATGTCCACATACAGGTGACAGCACGCAGTGAACCATGTCTGATTCAGTGTTTTAAACCCAAATACAAACCTCTAATACTAGGGGCAGGTAAAAGCCGAACCACTGGATGTCATCAGCAGCAACGTTCTCACGACTTCTGATGAACATTGTCAAGGTGTGCTTTTCTATCTCAAAAAGGATTCATACAAAGAGATCAATTTGGTTGGAATGCTCACGCAGAACTCATGGACCATTCAAAAAAAAATCACAAAGAGAAAATGTCTAACACGGAAAACCAAGAGAACGTGTTGGTAACAAGAAGAGGGTGATGTCTAAAGTCTGAGTCACTGTTAATTTCCCTATTATACTCATTGTGATGTCATCTTAATGATATTATACATGTTTGATATTCTGCTTAGACGTTCATATCGCATACATGGTGCCATTACACGTAAACATCCATCAGTAGGTTGTTGCATCATGATCCCATAATAATAAAAATGCAGTTCAAGTTGTGTACAGCAATCCAAAAAAAAAAAAAAACAAACAAACAAAGTGTGGAACGGAGCACTCTATCTAGCTCTCATCCTGTCCCTCTCCCTCCTCCTCCTCCTCCTCAGACTCACTCTGATGCGTAGCCCTATAGGAGTCGAAGTCCTCCCGTATCTGGGTCAGCTCAGCCTGCAGCCTGGCTGCTTCAGCTCTTATCTGATCCGCTTCCTAGGCCGAAGCCAAGGCCCGAGCCTCAAAGACATCAGCCTTTCTGGCCTGGTCTTGGAGCATCTGGACTTGAGTCTGCAATCAACAATATATATTAACATGCATACATACATACACACGCAATCATGGATTGCATAAATCATCAGATAATGCAGGAAATGTAGAATACTTACTGCCCAGATGGCGTTCTCCTGAACGAGAAAGGTCTCCAAGCCTAAGTGCTGATGTGCCATGTCCTCCACCTGAGCCCGAGGAACCTAGGACATACCAGATCATACCAGAAAGCCAAAAAAAAAAAAGAAAAAGAAGAAGAAACGTACATGGGCGGTGTCCACTGGAGCAAATGTAAGTGGCTGCTCACGATGACCTAGCCACGACCTATAGGACTGGCTACCGTCCAGACCTATCATGCTGAAGCCGGTCCTAATCTCGGTCATCAGGTGACCCTCCACCACACCAACAGTCTGAAAGGGGGATGCTGCAGCGCTGCTATCACGTATGGGATGACTCCTATCCTGCACCGGGGCATACCCACCAATCTTGGCGGTCTCAGCACCCTCACCAGCCGGGCCGCTCGGCTAAGCAGAACTGGACCCCCTGCGTCTCTTGACCTACAAACAGAAGAATATTAAAAAAAAGTAAGTACCTGATGAGCAGGAGCCGCCGGTGCATCACACGCAACGGGCAGCAGACACTGACGGATGAATACTAGATAATCGCCGTCCACCGTATCAGCGCGGTACCCATCCCCGAAAATATCAGGATCCACAGCAGGATCGGTGAAATGGGACAAAAAAAGTATAAGCGGGAGCGGCGGAGGAACGAGCCGACCAGCACGGCCGTCCACGTGGTCAGATAGACGGAGGCGCTCGCCCAGGTATCACTCCTGGGACATCAGGCACTCTAAGACAAATTGGCGGTTGTCAAACCGCACAGATGTTTGCACGAAGAGGGAAATGGCGCCCTGACCATGCCATGGGTGGTGCCGGATCTGCAAAAATACAATAAGAGAAATTCAACACAGGTAAATAAAAGTTAAATTAAATTTTTTCTTACTAACAAACTTTGTTTGCTTACCCTCTGCCAGGAGGCATTTAGTAAACCCTGCCTGACCTCCCGCAAGTCACAGCCAATACCTTGCCACCCCTACGTCCAGGAGCGCAGAACGGTCAGCTAGTCGTCATCCTGGACGTTCCTCAGCTCCGGCGGCTCTAGGATGCAGTGCTCGAAGGCCCAAATCTATAATTAACAAAAGTTAACAAAAAAAAAAAAGAAAGAGAGAAAAGCGAAAGAAGAGATAATACCAGAAGGCCGAACCAAAAGTCGAGGATCTCCTGCTGCTGCCCCCGAGCACATAAATCCAATCCATAGTACATCTGCCCCAATGCAGCTCGGGCCCAATCCAAAGAAGGAAAGGTGGCCAAATCCATCAGAGTCGACAGCAGAGTCATATTGCAAGTGCTCTGCCCGATAGGAAACAGTGTGCATGACAACAGGACGAGCACGTTAGCTCGAGCACACCGCTCGACGTCCTCCTCGGACAAGTCTGGGCGAGCAGCCTAATAAGCCTCCACCCTGGAGCATAGAATCTTCTCCTTCTCAGGGGTGCAGCCGATCAATCTCCCGATATAGTCGTCCACCAGCTGCTGAAGGGTCAGATAGCAGTTGAATGCAATCGGGGTCCCACCGAACCAGAACCCAGTAATAGCCGCGAAGTCGAAGGGAGTGACGGTGAACTCCCCAATAGGCAGATGAAACGTGTGGGTAGTACAGAATCACCTCTCACACAAAGCCGTGAGCACGGCGTGAGTAGTGTGCGGCGTACTCGTCGGCAACGACAAGATGAAGGTCTCCAGACCCAAGATCCTGACCCGAGCTCTCACAGGCTCGGGAAGGCGGTCCCACCAAACCCGTGGCAACGAGAGATTTCTGCTATCGAAAATCCTATGCTCCTACATATTCGGGAAGTATAATGCATACGTATTCAATTTTTGCATAATATCAAAATAATCAACATTAATTAAAAGGGGGGCATGTATTAAAAAAAAATTCTGGCTTTTTGCTACAGTCATACGACTATAGCACGCTTCATACGAGCGTGACTATAGTCGCACGACTGTACACCCACAGTCGTATGACTGTTCATAATCTACATGAACAGTCGCACGACTGTTCATACACCTGCGGACAGATTTCAATTTTCATGCAATTTTCACAATTTCTAACCTGTTTTTCCTAGTTTCTTGTTCCTATTAACTACAGGGAACTCCTTGCATGCATTCTACTCAATCAATCAACCCAAAAAGCGTAAAACATGCCAAATCAAATTCAAACATTCAAAGGGAAAAATATTCAAAAACACAAAACAAAGGTTCGAATTCAGGTACCAACCTGTGTGGTAGATACATGAGAACCCATCTCCAGCAAAATCGTGATCTCCATCCCGAGTCTAATCCCGAAATGCTCTATGTATTACGGGTGGCCGTAACCGTTTGAAACACTCATGAAAGGGATATCATCCGCGTTGTTTGGAATCTGAATCAAGTTACTTGATAGCTTCTTCACTTTCTTACCCAATTTCTTCAACATTTTCGCAAGTTTTTGGGGTTAAAAATCGGTTTTGAGTGGGGAAAATGAAAGAGTGGGGAAGGAAGGGCCGGAAACCGCCCCTTTAATTCTTTCTGCCCGTGAAGTACAGTCATACGATTGTACTTCATATAAAATTGTATGACTGTACTCAAATTTGAATACAGTCGCACAACTGTAGTGGGAAAAAAGGGAATTTTTAATTAATTTTTCTTTATTTATTTCCCAAACCCTACTTTATCACCAAATGCTTAATCATTCCCCACGGAAAGATATTTCAGTAATTTTGCAGGGGTAACCTGTCAGTGACTAATTTTTCCAGCAATGGTCCGCCTCATCCAAGGGGCACGAAACCCGAGGAAACCGTAAAAAATTCACTTTAAGTACAATTCCATTAAATTTCATATTTGACACATCCTGTATGCCAAGTCATACCAGTCTGTCTCACACACACACACACACACACACACGCACATGTCTTCACCTAATCTCAGTCCACCGTGACTATAAAACGAAACCAGAATTTCTGTGTCAGTCCGTTGAGTGCGCCAAGCCGCGCACGGCTGTCACACCCTTCACCGAATCTCAGTCATACCAGTCTTTCTCACACACACACACACGCACACATGTCTTCACCTAATCTCAGTCCACCGTGACTATAAAACGGAACCAGAATTTCCGTGTCAGTCCGTTGAGTGCGCCAAGTCGCACACGGCTGTCACACCTTTCACCCAATCTCAGTCCACCGTGACTATAAAACGGAACCAGAATTTCCATGTCAGTCCGTTGAGCGCGCAAAGTCGCACACGGCTGTCACACCCTTCACCCAATCTCAGTCCACCGTGACTATAAAACGGAACCAGAATTTCCGTGTCAGTCCGTTGAGTGCGCCAAGTCGCACAAGGCTGTCACACCCTTCACCCAATCTCAGTCCACCGCGACTATAAAATAGAACCAGAATTTCCATGTCAGTCGCACACGGCTGTCACACCCTTCACCCAATCTCAGTCCACCGCGACTATAAAACAGAACCAGAATTTCTGTGTCAGTCCGTTGAGTGCACCAAGTCGCACACGGCTGTCACACCCTTCACCCAATCTCAGTCCACCGCGACTATAAAATGGAACCAGAATTTCCGTGTCGGTTCGTTGAGTGCGCCAAGTCGTATACGGCTGTCACACCTTTCACCCAATCTCAGTCCCCCGCGATTATAAAACGGAACCAGAATTTCCGTGTCGGTTCGTTGAGTGCGCCAAGTCGTACACGGCTGTCACACACTCCACAATTTCAGTCCTACATGACTATAAAAGGTAACCAGAAATGCACCTTCCCGTATTTATTCTTGATCGAAGGGGCAAAAATTTTTGTTTCAAAATTATCAATCAAGGAATAAATACGCTCACCAATTGCACACTACAAACACCATGGCTCTGTATGGTAGGTCAAATCCGTGACTTTTTGGAGGATTTTTGGACCTCATTTGCAACCTTAACAAACCAAGGAAAAGGAGCAATTTCACGTGGATTGGTACGTTGCCAGGTGTCAATCCTATGGTGGACGCACGCCAAAAAGGTAGACACTCCTTTTCCCTTCTCTTTTTCCAGCTTTCTGGGTGATTTGGTTGATTTTTGTGCATTTTCATCAAAGTTTTTGCACTGCTGTTGCTGGAAAGTTAAGAACAGTCGTACGACTGTTCTTGTCACAAAGAACATGGGCACGACTGTAATTACAGTCGTGCCATTTCACCTATAGTCGTACCATTGTTGTTGAATTTCCTCAATTTTATTTCTTTTCGAAAGTTTTGGTGATTTCTACTTCAGGTTGTACTACAGTCGTACGACTGTAACCACAGTAGCACGACTGTAATTCTCGGCCAGAAGCAGAAATCCCTAAAAATCCAAAAAATTCATAAAACCCCAAAAATTTCATAAAAATCAGAAAATTCAGAAAATCAAAAAATCTTGAAAAATAAAAAATCATCAAAAATGAATTTTGGAGTGTGCATTCACGACCTTAGATTTATTTTTCGGTGAAATTGCATTTAGAACAAAACCACGACGGAGACCCGGTTCTCCCGAAAACCGACCCACCTCGATGCTAAATTAAAATAAACCGGAAAAATGTTTTCAAAAACGATTTTCTCACAAAACCAAAAATACAGGGACTTTTCAAAAAGTTTCCTAGGCCTAACCGGGCCGACCCTATTACCCCTAATTGCATGGCCCCGAATCCTTGAATTCCCAATTCTGTCCAACCTGAGTTCTAACTGTGGTGTGCTATATATTTGTGCTAACCATTTGTTTTGTAGCTTTAATTTCTTTATTTTTCACTTTTAATGTAATTAATAGATTAAATCGTGTATATTAGGCGATTGTAATCCTTTTTAGATTCTCGTGTATCTAGGCGCTTGGATTGTGAGGCCGAGAGTTTTATTTTCCATTCAATTGGGTTGTAAGCCTCTATATATTTATTTCTTTTACTTTTATTCTGTATCATTATGTATACGCGCCGCATGTATTATTTAATAAAAATCAATTTTTTAGCAATTTAAAGTGTCGTAATTAGAACATTGGCTAATTTATTTTGATTAGACATGAAATAAGGGACTTGTCCGAACCTAGATCTCTGAAAAGTGTGGTAGTTCCCGCTTTGGTTCAGCTACACTGTAATTTCCCGGTTGAGCTAAACCGGGTGGCGACTCCTATACTTTTTATCAAGATTTAGGTCTTGATTCTTTTACGAAACAATCTGATTTTCCAAAAATGAATTTCCAAATCAAAAACCCCATGTGAGGGAGGGCCCGCCCGAGATCGAGGCACCCCTTCCGAAAGGGAGTCCCGCGTCCCGTCGAAAACGCGTCATCCGCTCACAAGATGGTTAGTACAATTTATACCACACCACAAATAGGACTCAAATTGGACATAATTGGGATTTTAGAGAACGGGGGCATGCATTTAGGGGTAACCGGATCGGTTCGGCTAGCCGATCCGATTAGACCTGGAAAACAGTTTTGAAACGTCCATGTATTTTTGTTTTGTGAGAAAACCATTTTGAAAATATTTTCTTTTTCTGGTTTACTTTAATTTAACAAGTGAAGTGGTTCGGTTTTCGGGAGATTTGAATCTCCGTCGTTATATTGTTCTAATTGCAATAACATCAAAAATTAAATCTAAAGTCGTGAATGCACACAACAAAATTCATTTTCAATTTTTATGATTTTTGTGACTTTTTAGGGATTTTTCTGAATTTTTTGCTACTGGACGAAAATTACAGTCGCTCGGTTGTGATTACAGCCGTGCGACTGTAATTACAGTCTTACAACTGTAACTACAGCAGTGCAACTGTAATTATAGTCGTACGACTGTAATTACAGTCGTGCGACTGTAATCCGTCCAATTGTAGAAAATCGCCAAAATTTGTTCACTGAAAGATAATAGAAGGGGAAACTTAAAAACTGTAGTACAACTGTAGCTGTGATCATACAACTGTAATTACAGTCGTGCGACCGTTCATAGCTACAAGAAAAGTCGTATGATTTAACCACTGGAAACACCTCAGAAAGCAAAGCAAAACGAAGGTTTTAAGTATAGTTACCCTTGTAGTACTGATCCACCGTCGATTTGACCACTGGAAACACCTCAATCAGCTCCATATTGCTCCTTTTCTTTGTGTGCCAAGGTTCCAAAATAAATCAAAAGATCTCCAAGAGTTACGGATTTGAGTGTCTTTAAGGTCTATGAGTGTTTGTCAAGTCCTAACCTATGATTTCTAACAATTTTTACTTCGTGAGACGAAGAATTAAAGGAAGAAAGAAGAAGAAGAAAGTTGAGTTTGTGTTTCTTTTTCTCCCTTTTTCTCTCAATCGCAAGAGCTCTCTTCAATCCAAATTTTCCCTGTTTTTCCTCCTCTCCTTTTTTTTATTATGATCTTCCCCCATTTTCTTCTGATTTCTCTGAGTTCTGTTCACTCTATTTGTCACATTGAGATCGACAGATGCTTCTTCCTGGCTCAGGGCACGTTCCCATGTTGCGCTTGCTCAATCTGGTATTCTCCAGACCTTTCTGATCGACTAGCTATTACATAGGGCTGATTGCCAGAGAAATTGTGCCTCTTGGATATCCGTCTATTTTATCCGCAACACGGCCCAAAACGCTAGCAGGCTTGGCGTATCGATATCACAGACTTTGTTACCCGTTTCGCCAAGGAATGGATTATTTAACTGAAAGAGGGGATGAGAGCCGGATCTTGTATTCTGTATTGCATTCTTGTACATGACACTCTGATCGGATGTTGTTGTTTATGCATGAATTCCATTTTCTTCAGCATGGTCTGGATGCAATGTCCTACTGATGGGTGTTTATATGCAATAGCACGATGCACGCAAGATGAATATCTAAACAAAAATCCAAACATGTATAATATTACCATGATGACATCAGAATGAATACAATAGGAAAATAAGAGGTGACTCTGGCTATGAACATCACCCTCTTCTTGTTACCAACAAGTCTTCTCGGTTTTCCGTGTCCGAAATTTTCTCTCTCTCTTTTTTTTTGAATGGCCCAAAAATTCTGTGTAAACATCTCATCTGAGTTAACGTCCTTGCACTGGCTGGCCCTAGGATTAGAAAGTGTGCCTCACATGTCCACTGAAGGCCATGGGAGCATTGTTCTCGATAATGTCCAGTGGCTTAGCTTTTACCTGCCCTTAGTGTTAGAGGTTTGCATTTGGGTGTAAAACACTTCTAAAAATCTGGTTCACTGCGTGCTGCAATCTGTATATGAACATTGACATGCAATATCATGATGAATGAATATTGAACATCAAAACAGAATATGAAACATCTGCGGCATAATGAATGTGAATGCATTAGGAAAATCCAAATTGTGGCTTTGGTTTTGATTGATGCCCCTTCAAATTACCAATATGTCCTTTCGGTTTTCCACATTGGAGAGATTTTTTTTTAGTCATCAAAGTGTACAACTAAGCATTGAACTGAAGTCAACTGATTAACCACTAGATTCTCTAAGAGTCTGAACCTGTATTCGTGTTTTCAATTCACCCCAGATTCCAATTTGCAAACAGCCCCCAAAGATGGACACAACTTTTAGTCCTTCAGAGTATGGCCTGATTCAGAATGACTTAAGTTAATTTTGGTTTCCTTATGCTTGTTGTTCACGATGACCCTATAGCAAATCACACCATCCTCTAGAGGTGAAAGAATCACTGGTAAGTAGTCACTTTTGTTGCAACTGAAGATTGAGTTCTTGTAGTGGTTGGTAAATGCAATTTTTCCCCGACTATTAGCACAGCAGGGTTTGCAAGTCCTCCCATTCATGATTTTTGAAAGCTTTGTAAAACCTGGTTGCTTCAACGTTGTTGGTGAAGTTCATGAATGCACCACCAGGCTTTCTCCTAGTTTGAAAAGGACTAAGTGTCAATCTCCGCTTTCTCCTTATCACCTTTTGCTCAACTGAACCCTTTGTACCATCCCTTGATGGAATGAATGTTGTTGGTAAATAATCATCCCTTTCACACTTGAATATTGACCTCTTTGCTCTAAAGTCTAGCATAGGCTATAGCACAGACCTTGCTGGGCAAGAAAAGTGGCCATCTCTCATTGTGAACTGCTCGTTGGAACTTGCATACGGCTTTTGGATTTGTGAAATTTACAAATGCATACCCTTCGTTCACTTTGTTTTTGAAAACCATAGGAAGATATAAGAAATTGGGTATATTTCTAATCATCAAGCTTGTCTTCCCTTCAAAGTTGACTTCAATCTCTTACTTGTTCAGCTTTGCCCCTTCAATAGTTAAATTCTTAGGTGACTTCTGCTACTCCTTATCCAGCTCACATGAAGCAGACTTATATTCAAATCTTCTCTCTTTAGTATAGAATCAAGGCCTTCCCACCATTTGAGGATGCAATGTAATTAGTCTGGGGGTTTAGGTTGAAAGAAATCGGCACGAGATCAAAGGGGATTCCTAGTCTGGTACAAGTTGATGATAAACAAAGACTGATTAAAACAGTATCATGATCACCTACCCCGACACTTTTCTAGTGATGACATGACGTGGAAAAATGTGATATGGGGCAGCATTAGGGTTCAATTTTTGTTAGAAGCCATTGGTGGTAGGAGATAAGGTTTCACAAGATCAGTGCAAGAGAGGAGACGAAAGGGGCAATTCACCAAACAAGTGTTGTGCCTTGCATATAAACGGAAGAGAAAGGGCGTTGAAGGTATGGAGAAAGGTAGGAAAGAAAAAGGCAAATGGCTTTGGGTTTGAAGACAGGAAAGTTCAAATCCTCCATAGAAAGGTGCAAGAATTTGATAATGATGGGAACTGGGATGGTGAGACACTTCATCTTAGATATAGTGGCCATGCATGAGAGAGAAAGATTCTTCCACCAGCACTGATTCCTTTTTTTTTTGAAAGAACTAGATCCAAGCCACAGCCACTTTTTGGTTTTCCTACTGCATTCAAATTCGTGCATGTCATGTATTTTTAATACATCTTTTTGATGAACAATGCATGTGTAATGTCTTGTGCACATGAATGTCATACAAACAAGATTATGAATGCACTACAACCAAGAACTGCTTCAGAGTTTTGCCACATGAGGGGTGATGAAAGTCATTTGAATTTCTTACGGGTTGGTGTTTTTGATGGGTTTGGAATTTTAGCTTCGGGGTTTTGGTACAGGGTGCTTTCTTGGGTATGGAATTAGGCTTGAAGCTTCATTTTGGAGTTTGACTCTGAATTTTAGCAACAACCTTTGGTTTGGAATGGTTTAAGTATCATGCGTGTTGTTCAACTTGAAACTTTAGGACAGGGCCAATGGCATTTTGGGTTGTGATTTGTAAGGACTACTGATCTGGGTTGGTAAATGGCTGGGCGGAGGTGATACCATCATGTCATTTATTTATCTCATAAGCTCACTTTTAAAGAGAGTTCGGTCAGGACCAGGTTCACTTTCGGGTTCCCTATAGTATTCAGACTAATATCATGCATTTCAATATTATGTGTAGTATTGGATATGTCGTTTCAGATGATCAAATGCATGCATAATGCCATTTACATGCATTCACCATATAAGTAATAAAATATCAATACGCGTTGCATTCAAAATGAGTTCAATACACCTTACAAACAAAATGAGTCCCCTACAAGAAGGGAGCCTCTAAGGGTATTGACTTCATAGTTGACCATGCTCCAGCCAGTTGTCGTCTGGGTTTCTGCGCCTCAGTCTTATCAGACCAGACCTTGTAGTTCATCATCATAGTCCTCTCCCTAAGAAGTTTGAGGAATTTCCTTACTGGTCTCCCTGATTGCCCCTAGTTGCTTATCAGTGGTAGATGGGACTTTTAACTTTCCTTCGTTGACTAGCTTTTGGTTCTCCTTTCTTAAGGCAAAGCATTCATTGGTCCGGTGGCCCATTATCACATGATAACTGCAGAAGTTGTTCTTTTGGTCTGGCATTGGTTCCACATATGGCCTGGCGCTCTGCAGCAGTGCCTTCTTTCCACACCTGGAAAATAGTCTGCTCAATGAGCTAGGCCAAGAGGATATGCCTTTTCAATCACCCTTGGGAGGTGGATTCCAGGTGTGTTGCAGAACAGAGTTAGCATTGGCCTTGAGGGGCACCTTCAGTTCCACTTCATCAGTAAACCCGAGTCTCGGTAAGAGGGCCTTCTGACATGCCGAGGGTGAGGATCAGAAATCTGGACATTTTGCTTCTGGTTAGCATCGGCATTGGAGTCTGTACAAACCATACTTTTTATTTTTCCTTCGAGCTCCGCCACCCGCGCTTCCAATTCAGTGTACCTTACCGTCAGTCTCTCTACCCTGTCAAGATCACCCCCTAGCATTTCCTTTAACATTACTACCACTTCCTCCCTGACCGCCTTTCGAAACCATGATGAAGCAACATAATCATCCACAACATCTGTTATGGTGTTGAAGTTCGTTGGGTTGGCCATTCTCGAGATTCTTCCACTTTCCCCCCTGATAAGAATGCTTGTTAGCATTGACAGCCGCATGCGCACGGAAAATACCAAATCAAGGATGATGTAGGCATGAATGGGTGATGTGATGCATGCATGTATGAATGGGGATGTCATGCAATGTCATGTCACGTTATATAATTCCAACCTAGCCAAGCGTATGCAAAGCCAAGAATGGAAACATGCAAATGCAACGAATGTTGCTGCTGAGGCTATATGTTAAAGTAAGGCAAGGCGTATAAATATACACCACATGGATAAAATGACACGTAGGGTGTCCACGAATCGAAGCAAGGTGATACTTGCAGAGCGCTTAAACGTATAGAGCAGATCCTTACGAGGGCTGGATTGACGTAGAGAGCGGATCTTATACAGGTTTGGATCTACGTATAGAGTGGATCCTATACGAGAGCTGGATTGACGTATAGAGCAGATCTTACACGGGTTTGGATATACGTATAGAGTGGATCTTATATGAGAGCTTGGGTGCGTTTATGTGCGTGGTATATGGGTGGGGTTCCGGCGCTTGGGGAGCGTCTCGGGTTTTGATGTGTGAGATGATATTTTTCGGCGCTCATGGAGCACCTAAATGGCTTGATGCATTAAATGATGTTTTCGATGCTCGTGGAGAACCTAAATGGTTTGGTGCATGAAATGAGGTTCTAGGCGCTCGTGGAGCACCTAAATGATTTGATGTATGAAATGAGGTTTTCGGCACTCGAAGAGCACCTAAATGATTTGTTGTATGAGGTGAGATTTTTGGCGCTCGTAAAGCACCTAAACATTTGTCAGATGAATAAGATGTACGTTGTGAGACAATAAGGATGACTTCCTTTGTTTTTATTCTTTTTATCTTGGACGTTCTAAGAATACCCAATGCAATGCGAATGATAATGCAAGAGCGTCGCGTGTGAACCATCACAGGGACAGAGGTGTGGCACTTATGCCTGTGCCGGATCTCTCTATATCTGAGGCGGAGTGGATGAGATAAGCCTATGCCAGATCTATTTGTATCCGAGGCGGTGAACTGAGTTGAATTGTTGGTTCAGGGACTTGATTCAATGTCTGTTATGAAACGGCGACCATGCCAGAATTGAGTTGGATTCAAAGATATGAAATCTTACTTGAATTGGATGAGGTTGGCTCCAGGAGTGATAGTTTTGAGATCGGGCCGAGAATGAGTATTTATTCCTTGATCGATAATTTTGGGAATAAAAATTTTTGCCCCTTCGATCAAGAATAAATACGGCTTGATTGCTTTGTCCCTGGATACCGGAGATGCTGAGGTTTGGGCCTGCGCAGCTTTAAATCATGTCTTGGGATTCGGTGAATGCCCCAATGTTGGACTATTTCCGCTTTGAGGGCGATCTCGATCCGGGGCAGCCCGATGATGGTGATGGGTACCTGTACTTGGATTGGTCATGATGCATGTGTGCATGTGTATGTGTGTATGCTTTGAATGTATGTATGTATGCGACATGATGTTTATGCTAATGTTCTTGGTACCCGTGTGAGGCTGGGGATGGGATTCGTAACTTGCAATGATCCTCTGTGGTGGTCCGGATGGTTCATAGTGTTTCGCCCGTGAGGGTTTACCTCAGTTGGGCTTCTGATTTCTCTGAGTTCTGTTCGCTCTATTTGTCACATTGAGATCAATGGATGGTTCTTCCCGGCTCGGGGCACGTTCCCATGTTGCTATTGCTCAATCTGGTATTCTCCAGACCTTTCTGATCGACTAGCTATTACATAGGGCTGATTGCCAGAGAAATTGCACCTCTTGGATATCCTTCTATTTTATCCACGACATGCCCCAAAAAGCTAGCAGGATTGGCGTATCGATATCACAGACTTTGTTACCCGTTTCGCCAAGGAATGGATTATTTAACTGAAAGATGGGATGAGAGCCGGATCTTGTATTCTGTATTGCATTCTCGTGCATGAAACTCTGATCGGATGTTGTTGTTTATGGCATGAATTCCATTTTCTTCGGCATGGTCTTGGATGCAATGTCCTACTGATGGGTGTTTATATGCAATAGCACGATGCACGCACATAGCATGCGAAGCGTATTCCTCCAACCTTATCCCTCCAATCGTGGTCAATTTTTAAGAAAATTCTAACCGAGTCCTAAGAGGGGTTCACTTCAATCATCAAATGGGGATGATGAAGGCGTAATTTGTAGCATTCATGCAATTTATTTTGGTATCCTAAGGGAATCCAACTAAGGTTGCCTACATGAGTTCGATCCAAGTCGGGTTAAAATCAAGGCTCTCATAGCAAAATATACTCCTCACTTCTCCCCACTCAAGGGTCCGAACGAAGGGGTTCGTACGAGGCTATTGGTGGTGTTTCGTATTTGTATCCCTTAGACCATGAGGAACATAGGCGACACTTCAACAATTCACCGGGTTGAAAATTGGAAACTTAACCTAATGCAAAAATATCTAGCTAAAAATGTAAAATAAAATATCATGCAATAATCATCCACCTTATTTTGATTAGACATTTTTCAGGGTTTGTCAAATTCTTTTAAGTTTTAAGAAAACTTTTGTAAGAGATCCCCAGCAGAGTCGCCACTGTGAGCGGACGACGTTTTTACCCTCTCTCGGAAGGGAGCCTCGATATCGAGCAACCCTCCCTCGCGTGGGATTTTTGTGATGGAAATTCGGTTTTGGAGAATTAAATTATTTCGAAAAAGAACCGAGACCTAAGTCTCGATAGAAAGTGTAAGAGTGGCCACCCGGCTTAGCTCAACCGGGAAATTACAGTGTAGCTGAACCGAACGAAGGCCGCTACACTTTCTAGAGATCTTGGTCAGGAGAAGCCCCTTATTTCATGTCTAATCAAAATAAAATTGGCCAATGTCCATTGATGATATTTTAAATTTCTAAAGTTGATTTTTATTAAATTGAAACGCACAGCGTACACACAGATAAAAATAAAGCAGTAAATAAATTAATTATTACAACCCAATCAAACAAAAATAAAAACTCTCATTCTCACATTACAAGCTAAAACACATGATGATCTAGAAAATTACAATTGCCTAAAATACACGAATTGAACTATTATAAAAAGAAATTAAAGCTGCAAAACAGATGGTTAGTACAATTTATACCACACCACAAATAGGACTCAAACTGGATAGAATTGGGATTTTAGAGAACGGGGGCATGCATTTAGGGGGTAACCGGATCGGTTCGGCTAGCTGGCCCCATTAGACCTGGAAAATAGTTTTGAAACGTCCCTGTATTTTTGTTTTGTGAGAAAACTATTTTGAAAACATTTTCTTTTTCCGTTTTACTTTAATTTAACATGTGAAGTGGTTCGGTTTTCAGGAGATTTGGATCTCCATCGTTACATTGTTCTAAATGCAATAATATCGAAAATTAAATCTAAGGTCGTGAATGCACAACAAAAATCCTAAAAATTCCTAAAAATCCTAAAAATTCAGAAAGACCAGAAAATTATCAAAAATGAATTTTGTTGTGTGCATTCACGACCTTAGATTTAATTTTTGATGTTATTGCACTTAGAATAATGCAACGATGGAGACCCGAATCTCCCGAAAACCGACCCATCTCGCATGCTAAATTAATGAAAACCGGAAAAAGAAAATGCTTTCAAAATGATTTTCTCATAAAACAAAAATACAGGGACGTTTCAAAACTGTTTTCCAGGTCCAATCAGGTTGGATAGTCGAGTCGACTCAGTTATCCCCTAATTGCATGCCCCCGAACCCCTTAAAATCCCATTCTGTCCTATTTGAGTCCTATTTGTAGTATGCTATAGACTGTACTAACCGTCTGTTTTGCAGTTTTTAATTCATTTTATTTTTATTTTTGATGTAATTAATAGATTAATCTGTGTATTTTAGGCAGTTGTAATTTTTTAGATCATCGTGTATTTTAGGCGCTTGTAAGGTGAGGTTGCGAGTTTTTATTTTTATTCAATTGGGCTGTAATAAGATATTTATTTATTTTATTTTGACTTGTGTGTACGTTGCATGCCTTTATTAATAAAAATGAACTTTAGAATTATAAAATACCATCTATAAACATTGGTCGAATTTTATTTTGATTAGACATGAAATAGGGGACTTGTCCGGACCTAGATCTCTGGAAGGTATAGCGCCGTTCGTCCGGTTCAGCTACACTGTAATTTCCCGGTTGAGCTGAGCCGGGTGGCGACTCCTACACGTTCTATCGAGATTTAGGTCTCGGTTCTTTTATGAATTAATTTAGCTTTTCCAAAATCGAATTTCCATCTTAAAAACCCCACGCGAGGGAGGGTTGTCCGATATCGAAACTCTCTTCCGAAAAAGTCTGCGTTTCATCGAAAACGTCGTCCCCTCATATTCCTCTTCTATTATTTCTGATTATTATGATTATTCTTCTGCTTCTACACAAAATTTAGCATAAAAATTCATTAATGGAATGGCTCTTCTGAGAATTATTTCCCAAATGTGTTTCAAAATTGCAAGCGGTATTAAAAATTTGATTTTGCTCCCATTGACTTTGCTCCTCCTCCTTTCTCTTTATTGCAATATATTTTTAATTAATAAATAATAAAACTTAAAAAAAGTGAATTCAAAATTATTAATATCGCTTCATATATTAACTAGTTTATTGATACCTTTTATAATCTTTTTGTATTTTAATGGCAAGATGTTTTTGATTATTTAGAAATAATTAATACACGTTAAATATTATATAAAATACATAAATAATATAAAATAACGAGATACATATAAAAATAAGATAAAATAAATAAAAAGTTGAAAAAAACAAACGTAATTAAAATTAACAAAACAAATGCAATTTGAAATAAATTAAAAGATAAGGAAAAAAATTAACCAAACGGACTGTTGATATATTTTTTGTACATTTGTGATACTGTGTTGATATATGTTTTGATGTTTGGTTGTTGTTATATACGCGTTTTTTACCATATAATGTGTTGATACGTTTGTTTATATATTTGGGATATTGTGTTAATATATATTTTACTGTGTTATATACGCGTTTTTTACCATATAATGTGTTGATACGTTTGTTTATATATTTGGGATATTGTGTTGATATATATTTTAGTGTGTTGACACATTTATATATGCATTTTTTCCATATACTAATTCAAATAGTTAAAAGACAAAGTAAAAAAAATTCGCAAACATATACAAGAAGTATCAAAGCATGTAAATAGAATATTAAAGTAACATGTTTGGAGCACACTTGTATACCATGCAAAAGTTAACTCAAGTTAAGAAACATTTGAAGAACACTTTTATATAATGCACAAGTTGATACTAGCCAACTTATATTTAGAAAACACTTGTATATCATGCACAAGTTAACACAAACTCTCCACTGTTACTAATTAATTAATTTCACTATAACTAAAATTTTTTATAACCATCTCTCTTTGGTTACAAAACCAATTTAAAAATTGGAAAAATCACCATGAAGAACAAAACAAACGAAAATCTTCTCTATCTTTCATTAATATAAATTAGTTATCCAAATCTTGTCATTCTTTCATCAAATATCAATTTTCATAGTAAACAAACACTTTTTTATTTATTCATTCAGCAATGGCTCGTGCAAAGTAAACAATAAAAAAATCCAGAGGAGGAAAGGCTACTCGTATGCCACCAAATAAGCCGATAAATCAGCTCTAGCGAATGGTGAAGTGAAGAAAGCCACATTGATTTAGGCCAGGGACAGTGATTTGTTGTTCACGCCACATATGGTGAAACAAATGAAGAAGATGCGAGGAATGATGAAGAGTGTTTGGCGCACGTTGGAGAAATCACGTATTTTGTAGTAATTTGGAGAGAATCTTTGTGTTACGTATGATAGATATTTGGGTGCAAAATTGATGCATTTTTCTAAAAAGCCATAAAACCAATTTACTTATGTTAAGGTCCAATATATGCTACTCATGTGCTACTCTTCAATCGCACTCATTTTCATTGTAGAATCTCAAACATTAGACATATTAAACATTATTTAGAGAACTCCTATTATACAATGTGAGTACTTTACTCCCGGCATATGCTAAAAATTTTACTTGAAGTGGGTCTGTGTTTTACAATTAACCACACATCCGACAATACCCATAGTTAATTAACAACAAGATGAATTAACGATTAATTAACAAACATATACTATGAACCAAAAATTGAAGAATTAATGGGGAAAAAAAAAAGAAGAAAAAAATGGACACGTGATAATAAGAGAAGATGTTGCAGAATGGACTTTACAAAGCCAGCTACTTGCCTAACACTCACAGCTCATCTCCACCTCTAAGGCTTCCATCCAACGCCATAAAGCCGAAGAAAAAAAAAAAAAAATTCTTCCTTTTATTCTATGCACTTTGTGTGTCTAAGTTGTTTTCCTTTATATTTGAATTTAATAAGTTCGGATAAATATATTTAAACTAATTTTTTTTTATAGTTAAAATAAGTTTTTTTTCTTTTTTTTTGTGTTGTTTATAATAATTTTTTTTTGTCAATACAGACTAATTTATGAAGAAATATAATTAGGAGTCTATTTAGTTCAGCAACTAGAGGATGTACAAATGATATATAGCTAGCTAATAGTTATTGCTAACAATGAAATAATACTAAGCACTTGACAATTTATTAGGTATCAACTACTAGCTATTTTGTGCTAAATGACATCGAAAGATATAGTTTCGTTCTATTTTCTTTTATTTGTGATATATACTTTTCCTTATCATGTTACATAATGTGTGTGTGTATATATATATATATATATATTGTGAGTAAAAAAAACATTTATATAATCATAAGAAAATTTTGTTATTTAAATATACGTTGTATACAATTATAAATATGCCATGTAAAAATCTAGAAAATAAATATATTTATTTAATAACTATATAACAATCTATGTACATGTTTAATACAATTAAAAATAATACTTAAATAGGTATTATTATATTGTTATATTATGTATTCGTACCTTTCATATATAAAGAACATTTATTTGTTAAAAATACAAAGCAATAATTCTTTTAGAAACATTAATACCGTATAAATAGAATAAGATTTTAATTACATACAACTGTATCCTAGTAATAAATGCATCTCTAACTAAATGAGAGATTTAGAAATCAAATTTTCTTGAAACCAAGTATTATACTCTTGAAACAACAATTAATTAGTAATAATAATAAAAAAAGGTCTATTAAACTACCTCACAACATCCATAGAAGAAAACCAAAGACCATTGTAATCATTTTCAAACCGCTGCAAGCAATGAGATATCTAAAATAAAAATCTAAGATGCTCTTCAAGCATGAGCGGAGCTCAACCATAGCTGATAATACTTTAGAATCCGAAATTGTTTATAATATTTCAAATTCATAAGTACTAAATTAAAAATTATACAAATATAGTGCTTTTTACAATTTGGTCTCATTGAGAAAGGATTTGCTTCCCCTATCTACACTACACAGCAAGCCATATTGATTCGAACAATACAAATTACAATACTCCTAAATCAAGCTACCAATGGAGAATAATAAAGACTCAGGACACACCAAGACCGCGTTGCACCCTTGAGTCACCCTAGATCGATGCGTCCTGAATTGCATGAAGATTCCTTTTGGAAGTTCGTGAGATACAAAGTGTTACAATTATATTTGTCAGACTTCACCAAAAACATCTTTTGGCTAGCTGATTGAGGCAAGGGCTAACTACAATAATTATTAATCAAAAACATTTTTAATTAATTAAAAGGTTAATTTAAAGCTTTTGACATGTGAAGTTTGAAGGGTTGTTTATTTTGTTTTTAAATAGGTATATAAATCGTGTTGTTTTAATTAAATTAAGGGACAGTAAATGTGGTGTAGGATATGGTTTCCCAAAATGGTGATAATGTAAATAACCAAAAACAGTAGCAACTTGGTATAGACCCACATGCATGCCATATCCACGTGGGTAGCATTGCTGCACATGGTTTGCGAGACATCCTTGTCCATTTTCCCTACTATTTCATTTTTTTCCTAACTCCAACACTTTTTTTTTTTTTTTTTTTTCCCATTTGCCTCTTCTTTTTCCCTAACGAAAGATTAAATTAACTTTAACTTCGTAGTTGAACTTTTAAGAATAACTTTTTAATAGGTAAATTTTATTTTTTTTTTTTTTTAATTAAAATTGAAAGTAAACTGATTGTATCAAACTGTTGATCCTCACTTAGCTTCCGTCCGTCAGTATGGTTCTTAAGATTTAAGAGTTATATATAGTTTTTACGATAATTATCAATTATGATCAAACCAGAAATGATCGATATTGAATCAGTCGATCTAGTTTTTAAAATTATGAAGCGTGAAACAAATATTTACGAAAGTAATTAAACACTAAACTGAAAGCTTTAATACTACGTAAATATTGGAGATTTCACATTGAAAATATATGAGAGCAAATAATGATATATAGATGGCATAAATTGGGTCTTACAATAAACCAATTGATTGTGTTTGTTGTGTGTGGTGGGGAGGAATAAATAAATCTCATTGGAACTTTCATAATTCCAACCATTATGCTTTGACTACCCACTAATCGTCCTATAGGATTACGAAAATTTCAAAAAAATAATTTTAAAAAATCTATAGTGAGTATCCACTTGCCCAATTGTTTCTTGCTTAATCAAACCATATTTGATTAGATCTTTGTCTGGTATCCTTATTGGAATCTTTCTTAAAAGTAAACCATTAATATATACCCAATGCAAGTATCTGTAATTTGTATTTCAATATATAATCACATTGATCAGTGATCAAGTAACTTTTTTTTTTATTCATAATTATATAATTTAATATAACATTTAATTATATAGCATGGTTAAAAACAATGAACTAATTTCATATTTTCAATCCAGTAACAATTACGAATTAAGGTTAGTTTGAGTTGTTAAGGGTTTTATGTTTAAGTTAGAAATTTTTAGTTCGTGTCCAATATATGTAACAAATTTTAATTGAACAAAAATTCTTTTAAAAAGTGTTTAACGATTCTTGAACCGATTAATTTGGAAAATAAAGCCCACAAGTGGCCATATTTTCTTTAACTAATACATGTTTTAGTATTTCAAATGATTTTTACTAGTATCTAATTATCGAATGAAAAACAAATTAAATTCCAAAATTTGATTCTTAATTATATTAAATGTCAAACTCAAAGGGAAAAGGTCAATATGCAAATGATTACTGAAAATTTGATCATAAAGCAAGATATAATATGATCAATTAGATATACAATACAAGTGCAATTAATAAAAAAAAAAAAAAAAAGATTGATGAAATGATGAACAATCGATATGATAGGATTTGGAGGGGTCGACTTAGTGTTTTGAAGCAACAATATTCAAGAGTAATTATTGGTGGAAGAATGGAAAAAAAAAATTGAAGATGAATTGTAATAAGGTTAGAGTAGAGATGTGTTTGGATATCCCCCACAGCATGATAATCTAGAGAGATTCCCCACATTAAAAATCACTATATATTACCATCAATGATCAATTATAATGAATTAGGTCAAAAATATGCTGCTTAACTTTTGGGATTAATTGATTCTTGATTTTATTCTTTAGAGCTCCTAGAAAGATTTGATTCACATGCCACATCCGACATTTCCTCCCTTTTCAATTCTAATTCCCCTTTTTCTTTTCTTTTTATTTCATTTTTAATGCATAGTTGCATACAATAATTTCTTTACTTGAGAGTCCTAGACCTGTTTCGCGGGCTTGGTTACCTTCTCAGACCCGCCCGCATCCAACATGTCACTTTTCTAATTGGCTTGGTCCAGCCCAAATCCGAATCAGTTTAAATTAGAAGAAAAAGTACATCTAAATTAACTAACTTTTCTCTTTTTATTGTCGTTTAGCTCTAACGGCTCTTTTACTATTTTCTTAATTAATTAACTGATTAACCATTAACTGTGTTTAATTAGTTATCACCCGGCTCCTCTAGGTGTAAATCCAATATTACAAATCTTTGTAGTAAGATGTAATGAATCGGTGAAAATATTATTTAATATTTTTGTTTTGTTTTGTTGTATTCATGGGATTAAGATAGTACACTAACAACTACCTTTTAGTGAAGATGGGCCTTTTTATATGCAAGTGTTGTTCTAATTATCTTAAATAGCTTGTAAGATCTCTAGTTTGATTATTATTAGGGAGGGATATTAAAATTTAATTAACATAACGAGGTCAAACCAAAACTATTATGTGCTACCTACATATTACCCCTTACTATATAGCTAGCCTAAATTATCCTGAATATATATATATAAGACTAAAAGTTAAAAGGAAAGTTATATTTTTGATGGATTTTGGCAGAAATTGAATAATTTGAGCCGATTGTTTGTTGAATAGAACATTTGTCGTGCAAAGAAGCTCTTTGTTGACTCAAAATGAATGGGTTTCGACGGATTATGGTAGAGATACATTATCTTTTGTTGCTTCATCCATTTATGTTTAATGGTTCTACTACAAATCTTTCTCACCGTCTTTGTTAATTAATAATTCTACACACTCTTACACGAGTTGTAGATTTTTTTTTTTAATTAAAGTTAGGGTGTTGGTGGGAGGTTCCACCCTTTTTCTTTAGAAAGTATTAGTTCATGATTAATCTATTGATCTTTTCCATAATTTTATTTTTTCATGATTTCCTATATTACAAGTCCTTCTAATGCTCATATAGAATAGTGTAAAAAACAAAATCGGTGTTCTTTTTCCTCTTATGAATAGGAGATTAGTGAGCCACCATGCAAAGCCCATTGGGTCTAGTATTGGGCCTTCATACCCCCTACTTAGAGCGGGTTGATCCACGCTATTCCAGATAAAATGGGTTAGCCTATAAGCTGCAACCAGGGCCCCTTTTGTTTTTCCAGAGCTCTTCTGAGCCCCAGTTCTGATCGAGGAGGCAGCAGAAGAAGCAGCAGCAGCAGCAGCAGCGAAGATGGCACCTGAACCTAATAAGAGGAGAAAACTCAATCCACCACCGCTTCGCAGGTAATGTTCGTTTGCACCTGCATATCTAATCTCTTCCTTCTTTTGGCTTTAAAATCATTGATTGCAATGTATTATTCTATTAAGTTGTGTAGATTGATGCTATACAATACTTCTGTGGAATTGTTCATAATTGTGAATGGATTGATACGTTATTCGATATTACTGCTGGAGGATTACTGTGTTTTGTTTAAGTGTTGGATTTTGCCCTCCTTTCGTTATAATTTAAGAGATTTTCACAATAAAAGAGCTGATTAACCTAGAGAGCTCAACTTTCGGTAATTTCTGGTAAATTGCATTTGTTGTTATGGCAGATTTAGACAAATTAGGGACGGAGCTTGGTTTTTGTTTAATTGGAATGATACATCTTTACTAGGTTTTCAAATTCATTAATTTCTCAATGTTGGCACTTCCTTCAGTTTTGATTGGAGCTTTTTTTATAAGTATTGCTCCTTAACATTTTACAATTTTTAGATTCGTGATCTCTGATTTCAATCTAAAGAAGATGTACTTCGGGCTGAACTTTGAGGTATCCTACTTAATAAAGCATTCTGTTCACCCAAAAATGACAAAGAAAATAAAAAGAATCTGATCCATATTTGTGATAGAGACTGGAGAAGTTATTGACCCCTGTCTCTCGTTGCAGGACTCCCTCTTCATCTACAGCCAAGCAAAGCAGAGATGCGATTCCTGTAAGTAGCTGGATGATTAATGTTTGCTCTGTATGTTGGTAGGCTTTTATAACAAATTTTCAACAATTTCTGATGCTTTATTCATTGTAACTGGACATGTAGGTTCCGGCACCACAGGCTCATGCAGTAGATCTTCGGATTCAGCAGGCGAAAAACTTTGCAGTTGCACAAGCACAGCAAGAGGGCTGCACCGGGAACTATAGAATTTTCGATTCTCCATTTGACAACTTCCTCATTCCCGTTGTCCCTACTCGTGCAGAACTATCGGGGTGATCGTTTTCTTAACCTTCCCTTATTTTTGCTTGATTTGTTAACTCATAACATAACTTGATGATGACATGATAGGATATCTCCATGCTTCCTATTCGGTTCATATAGTTTTTAAGGGATGATTTGAGCTTCATGAGTGGTCATCAATGGGGATGTTAGATGTATAGCTCTTGCAAATGCATTCATATGCCACAGTTTTCGAATTATTATCTCAGTCTTGAGTCTAAACTTCAAATTCTAAAAGTTCCCATTTAGTTTAAAATTGTTAATCTACTGAAAACAACTGAAGGATGTTACTATGAAATTATCTTGTTAAGATATTGTGGATATAGTGATGACTTTATAGTTTATAGGCATAACACGTAGGAACTACAGGTCAATCCTAGTTCTTCATAAAGTAGTTAGGTTTTGTTTTGTGACAAGATTGCTCTGTTCTGTTTGTTAAAATCTGATATTAATTATAAGTTTGATATAGCTGTTGATTTATACTCGACACTTGACAGCATATCACTCTTCTTTTCAATATTTTTACTACGAGTATCTGTTCTTAAAAAGATTCGAACCATATGCCTCTCCTATAATCAAGGATGCAAAGGATGAGTAATCTAGTAGCAAATAACCTTTTTAACTAAATTTCTTTTTGTATTTTCTTATTCTTTTAGCCGATACAGACATTTTATAATCTATAATTTCCCTTTTCTTCCAACTTATTCGGTTATTGCAATTTTCCCTAAATAAAGGAAGAATCAAATGAGCAGGTTGAGGCAATAGGAAAAGCAGGATAAGATTTAGGGGGTGTTTGGTTGAGTGAAAGTAAGGTAGGATAAGATTTAATTCCTGGATTTGGTTGCCTGGCAACAAAGCAGAAAAATTCCTTAGAATGACATGAACTAGTATGATTCGTCTATTTATTTATGTAACATAAAATATGGAATGAAATAAAAAGTGGGCATGTGAAAAATGCCCAGTTTTGCAAGAGCTTTGTATTTAATCAATTATTAGCAACTCCTAATACCAATAAAAAAAAAAGAGGGTCCAATCCAAGTGAATATATTATTTTGTTCCAAAGGTTTTGATTTTGTTTTAACCTAATATGCATGATTTTAAAACACTCCCAAATTTCCTATTATTATATCTTATCTCTTATTCCATATATATCTATGCAATTAATTATTTGCTAGTGCTTATCTATCCATCGTTTTTGTTAAATAATTTTCCTAGCAAATTTTTAGGCTGCTCCTGCTCTGTGTGCGTGTATTTTGTGAATACCCATATTTAATAATGATATTACTGTAGAAAAAAATCCCTAAGCTTCTAAATCATTCGTATAAGCTTCTAAATCATTCGTTTAAATTCTTCACTTTCATAATTGTGTTAAATTATCTTGAGTTTTTTCCTCATAGTAATAACATTTTTCCATAATTTCAGAACTTTATAAAAATTTACAAACTGATGGACTGGAATCAGTTAATTCAAATTGTTTTTTCCCAGTAATTTTTATGCTAACAAGGATACTGAATTATGATACAATGTTTAACGTGTTCATTTTTTTTTTTTTTTTTTTTGGTTAAGAATTATGAATCATACCTTAAATGTTTTAGTGCGTGAATTAATTTGTTAATGTTTTCGTTAGTATAGTATAGTGTTACTATTTTTTCAGCTCAATTTCTTTTAAAGAAATTTTGTCCGAAAGATTTTGATTATTGCCATAGGTTTTAATTTATCGATAGATTTTAGTAAAATTCACCTAACACACACACACACACCAAAAAAAAAAAAAAGAGAGAGAGAGAGAGAGAGGGTAAAACTTAAATGCAATAACAATAAGTTAGGAGTGCTTTTTGGTCTTAAATATAAAATTTCAGGATTGAACAATGAAATAATAAAATAAAAATTATAAATGGGAATGAATGAGGATTGAAAAAGACACGTAAGAGGACCACCAAAGTAGCAAACCAATAAGATGTTCAAACGTAGACAGCATCGAAGATGATAGATGTCTTGTGGCAACCTTCATGCAGGAGGAAGATGCAAAAAGCAAAAGGTCGTTGAATTCCAAATACAAACAAAAGAAGCTTTCATTGTCTTTAGAGTTTAGATTATCCCTCGTTTTCTTCCGTAGCCAGGACCCTCCCTGCCTACAATAGGGTACTATACATATGCGGAGTTGTTGCAATTCCAGATGGGGATAGGGATATCTCTATCTATCACTCGACGCCACTATCCTGGCTTAGAGTCACCTTTTTACTACGACTCAAATATGGTTCTTCGTTTAACCTTTGTTTTTAGTTCATTTTCTAACACAATGAGTGTGTGTCAAACCACGGTATTAAAAATAAATTTAATTTAATTATATCCGATTTGTTATTTTGATGTTTGGAGAAAAAAAAAAAAAAAAAATTCTTTTGATATTCATTAACCGTTAGTGAGAGTGAATTACTATTGAAATTTAATCAATAGAAAATCAATATGGTAAATAATTTGATTAATAACTCATAACAAGATAAATAATAATGTTATCCAAGCCTTACACATGAACTCTAAATTTATCACCATTTCATCTTTAGTCACGTGTTGTTAAAGGTACTAATTTGAAGGTGATGTCGACTAAACTTTATGCTTGTAGGGCTAATATGTAAACTTATATAGTAAGCACATGGTAACGTTTAGGGTTTAGTCGACATCATTACTCTTGTAAACTTATGTAAACTTATGTAGTAAGCACACGGTAACGTCTTTGCACCATCATTACTCATCATACCTTTATGTAATGACCAATCACTTAATAACCATACATAACAAAATGTAACGACTTAACACGCGATATCCCTACAAGGTAATGTATATGAACGAAGGTATAAGTCTCTCTCAACGTACTAAACTCTTCCTCCTTTTCTAAATACTCATTGACTTTATTATTATAGGAGCTAAATCGGATACCCGTCTCGCTCTAGCTTCTCCATTAGTTAAAAAACTTATCCATAAAACAATGGAAGTAACAAAACTAGAATTAATTTTACTAATGTGAAGAGATAAATGACTTCATAAGATTATAAGAAATTAAAAGAAGAAACAGTCATAAAAAAAAAATATTCTAGAATATGAGATGGCGTGGAAAATTCAAAATGAATGAAAATATGAAATATGATGAGTAGTTGCTTAGTGGGATTGGTTGGTCAATTTGGGACTAAATTCTAAAACAGAACAAATGTTTGATTATTTTATTTGGTGTTCAAAACTGCCTACTGTTTTTCATATTTGCAAATTTGGCAAAATCTATCTATCTGTCAATATTCAATATTCAATACCACTTCCACTTTTAACGGCTTTTGAAAATGGAAAAGCCAATGGTTTTGCATTTTGTTTCAATAATTCTCTTCTTTTTAAATATGGCAATTTGCATTCAGATTTTTATTCCACTCAATTATTCATTCTTTTTTTTTCCCCCTATTTTAGGTCGAAGAAAATTCACATAAAAAATATAATATTTAGTACAAATAATATAAGTCAAATGAGAGAAAATATATCATTTAGTATCATAATAGTAATAATAAAAACAATTCATGTCATATTTTTATGTAGCCTTGCAATTATAATATGTTGAATGTGGCTGACAAGTACTGTTTCTCATTAAACACTTATATTCAAATATATAGACTTTAGGTTAATTAGGGAAAAAAAAATCTTAATATGTTATTAGTATTATTATTATAACTGAATTATACTTGTAAAGTTTGGTGATTTCAATTTTATGTAAATTATTAAAAAAAATTAAGGACATGTACGCATGTTAAAAATGGCACATATGATGTTTTATGTGTATCAAATATTTTAAATACACATCTTTGCATTCGAGTCTTTCTAAGAATTATAGTTTTAAAAAAGAATAAGAATGATTAAATCCACACACGGGAAAACTTACTTGGTTCAGACATAGTAAGGATTGACAGATTGAGAACTCTTTCTTGATTCCATGAGTGATGGTGTATGGTCATTCTTAATTGGTGAAGCGATTTATCTTGGTTAATTCCATGAACAAACAAGTATAATTTACGTATAGTTGGTTTATTCAAAAAAGGTTTAATTTTCATTAGATTAAAGTCGATCGGTCAAATATCAACAAATTTCAATCATAAGGCTGAAATAGAAGAAGAAGAAGAAGAAGAAGAAGAAGAAGAAAATAAAATAAAATAAACAAGCACACTGATTAAAAACATCATCTGGTTTTTTTCTATTTATCCCTTCCTATTTTCTCGAAGCAAAAAATAATTATAAACGTCAACTACCCAAAAAGAAAACAATAAATAATCACATGTTCTTTGACAAATTATTGTTGATTTTTCAATTATGCTTTTACAGGTACGCTTCAATTAAAGGTTTTTTTTTTTCACCCTTATCTTCGATTAATTTTAATACAAACAATGATCTATTTTTAATTAAAATTAAAGCTTATCAATTTGAATTATTAATTTTTAGTATAATAATATAATTTACAAAGATTACGGCATGATGAAAAAAATTACAATTATTATTCCCGATACATATCTTATAATTATTGTTATATTGTAAATTATCATTTGAAATAATTGATAGTGATGTTGTCCAGGAAAATTCTTGCTGAACAGTGGATCATTGTTGTTTAAAATTACAGATCTTACACCATAGAGAATGAATACGTCAGAGATACTTCGATGATCCAAATCAAGCGTGTGAATGAAAATCTAAGAGCTAATATTTATATAGATAGGAGTGGTTCATAATCTCATTAGAGCAAGAACATTACTATTTATTTGTTTTTATTTAGAATGCACCTCTCTAGTGTAAAATACGTGTATGATCTGGTCTTTTGATTAGACATGAACTCCTGCTAAGATATATGTTTTTAGGGTTTTATATCAGAGTGAACCACATTTTCTTATATGTTTAGAAATAAATGGCTGAAAAACTATACTTTTTGTCCAATGTGTTTTTAAAACTAGACTTATAATCAGTTTAATATTCAAAATCTTTAATAAGACGGATTGACGTAAACCGGAACATATATTAGAAATTTCTTCCCATTAACTAGTATTGGATTGAGCCACAACTATTAGGTGCAATGAATGCTTATAATAAATAGTATATCCAAAATACATACCAAAAACTAATACAAGTCGATTATAAGTAAAATACAAAAGAAGTCGTATTTATATCGTATACACACACTGTTGAAATACAAAACGGAGTTTTACTACCAACACTACAAAAAGAAACCGAAACCAAGCTGACGTCGTCAAGTCACTCAAATACATGGTATTTCCGTAATTACATGTAAAAACAATGACTACTTTCAAAAGCTAAAAAACATTATCCTAATTTTCTCGTATAATAGTATAATATTATGTTAGAAACAGACAGAAAAAATATAAATTTCGCCAAACCCATTAAAGTTATCCTTCTCCGAGACAGCGATACCCATATGAATACACTTTCGCTTAACACAACAATCCGACAAATTTCTCTTTGAGTTCCCGAGAAAATTTTCACTCTGTCAATTTTTTTTTCCCTTTTTTTAGAGTGAAGAAAGTTGCTATTCATTAATTTTCTCTATGCGTTGATTGATTGATTGAATATTTTTTTTTTCCATCTGAATATCGCTAGAAAGAAGAGAGATTTGAGTGAGTTTTTTTTTTTTGGTTTTCCGATGGGAAAAGTGGCGGTTTGTACGGCGGCGGTGTGCGCTGCTGCTGTGTGTGCGGCGGCGGCTCTGGTGGTGAAGCATAGGATGCGGAGCTCCGGGAGATGGGCGAAAGCTATGGCGATACTGAGGGAGTTCGAAGAAAAGTGTGGTGCACCGGTGGGGAAGCTCCGGCAGGTGGCGGATGCTATGACGGTGGAGATGCATGCCGGTCTTGCATCGGAGGGTGGAAGCAAGCTTAAGATGCTTATTAGCTATGTAGACAATCTCCCTACTGGGTAATTTTTCTTGATGAAAAAAAATTTTATTGCTTTGTTAGAATGTAGTTATTTTGTTGTGGCAGATTTATTTATTTTTTTCAAATCATTGAATTTAGTTCAATGATGAACAGATGATTGATGAGTTCTCTTTATTGTTGATTATGTTTTGAATGTTATTTCTTTTTTTCCCCTTTTTTGGGTACACGGATTTTATGTTTTCTAAAAAATAAATAAATAAATTTGTGCATAATATTTGTATTTTTTCTGTGGGTTTGCCTCTTTTGTGGCCCAGTGGAATTGGATGCAAAATGGGCTTTCACTAAGATGGATGAGATGAACATTTTTTCTATTAAAAGAAAAATATCTGATTTCCCTATCTGAAATTTTACTTGATCTTTATGTGTTCCAGTTTTCTGTGTTGGGAGTTATTTCTTGCTATTTCTCATTTGAATCTTATACGGTTGTTTGATTGTTATTGGTTCAGCTTATGCTTTCTTCCTTTTTTTTTTCTTTATTATCCTCTCTTTTCTTTCTATCTTTATGGATCATTGTTCAATTGGGTTATAACTTTTAACACCTTAGCTTTCTAATATTTGTTTACTTTTTGATTAATTGATTAATTGCATTTTTATTTGAAAGCATTAGTATTTATTGATAAATTAAATGCAGAACTAAAGAACAAGATAGAAAAGACATAGTCTTTTTACAGAAATAAGTGGTGTGGAAGAGTGGCAAATGATGTTCTGCAATTTTGTCTTAATCTTTCACATCAATAAATAAATCAATCTGAATGTGTCAGTCACTTGTGCTTATTTCTTTCAGGGATGAGAAGGGTGTGTATTATGCATTAGACCTTGGCGGTACTAATTTTCGAGTCCTACGTGTAGTGTTGGGTGGGAGGGAACACCGTGTAGTCAAACAAGAATTCGAGGAGGTCTCCATTCCGCCTCACTTGATGGTTGGATCTTCAGATGTGAGTATCATTTGTAGCTAGCCTAATAAAATTCCCTCCGCTCTGGTGGATTGATATCTGAATCCTAGTAACTGATGGTGATTTTTCAGGCATTATTTGATTTCATTGCCGAAGCGCTTGCAAAGTTTGTTGCTACAGAAGGTGACGACTTGCCTCTCCCCCCTGGTCAACAAAGGGAAATTGGGTTCACCTTTTCATTTCCAGTTAGGCAAACATCAATAGCATCAGGGACGCTTATAAAATGGACAAAAGGCTTCTCTATAGAAGATGCGGTAATTCCAGTTACTTTTCTCAAAGTAAATATGAGCGTTTTGATATTATTTTTGTCCGATGAGGCCAAGTAGCTGAGTTAAATATTGAGCATTTTGGCCTCTCAAACCTCTTCTGTTCAAGCATTAAAGACGATTTCTTTCACCTGAAAAGAAGTTCTTAACACCGGTTTACTGAGAACTCTGTAGAAAGAAGGATTCTGATGTGAGGGCGAAGCTTTCTGGAGCTTCCATTTTTTGTTCATTATTGCTTCTGTTCCCTACACACTTTTCTTGTTGGTTGTATTTGACTTGATTGAAACGAGAAGATATTATCAACATTCTTTTAGCAGTTAGGAATTCTCATCCAAATCAGTTATGAGCTTCTCTTTTTCAACACTCTTTTAGTGGTTAACAAAATGCAATGTTTGATATTGGGGTACCACATACCTAATGTACCACTGCAGCTGCTGGACCAGCAGTTGTGTGATTTAGCCCTTTTGCCTTTATCTGATCTTCTCTCTATATCTCTGTTTTTTCATCAAGGGCTTGCCAACAGGGCCCGGTTCATGTCTCTTATAGTTTGAGTTCAGTTCCATGGTTTATACACTTTTATATTTTTTGGATTGTTGTATGGTCCACAAGTACATCCTAAGTCAAGTATGGAATACTTTGCATATCAACAGTTGTGTCTGCTTAACTGAAGAAAAAGCTCATACAATAGCTGCTTGATCTTGGTAAGTTGCTTTTGCAATTTCCGTGCCCAACATATTTGTTTGAGAGAAAGCATGGAAAAATAAATTGACTGGTGATTTCTGGTCATTCCACAATGTATTAGGACTTATATCTGCACTCCATCGTAATTTTACTCTGTTGACCTCTTGTGGTTTTCGTTTATGTCTGTCCTAAATAGGTTGGCCAAGATGTGGTGGGAGAATTGACAAAAGCCATGGAAAGAGTTGGCCTTGACATGCGTGTGGCAGCCCTGGTAAGTGAAACATCGATTTTCCTTTCACGAGCTCTGTTTGCTTTTCCTATTAGTTTTCAAGTGTGGCAGTGTTTACTTACAGTAGTCACCTGCCTGGTAGACTTGAGTGAATTCCTAAATTTACTGAGGTGATGTAGGTCAATGATACAATTGGTACATTAGCTGGGGGTAGGTACTACGACCAGGATGTTATTGCTGCTGTCATCTTGGGTACCGGAACAAATGCAGCATATGTAGAGCGAGCACAAGCAATTCCCAAGTGGCATGGTCTCCTACCAAAATCTGGGGAAATGGTTTGTATTTTTTCTGTTATGACTCTTAATTCATAGCTGAACCATAATTTATATTGAAGCATATGTTACTTATGCGATAGCATTTCGTCTTATCATCTGACATTATCACATAAATCATACTAAAGTTTGTTTGTACCTTAGGTGATCAACATGGAGTGGGGTAATTTCCGGTCATCTCACCTTCCATTGACTATATATGACTTAGAACTGGATGCTGACTCACTGAATCCTGGGGAGCAGGTTTGTCATTTTGGCGTTCTGTTTTCTTCATCTTTTTGCTACTTATTGATTAAAGAAGCAGTTTAATTACTATTAACAGAATTCCGGATGATTAAATGCAGATATTTGAAAAGATAATTTCTGGTATGTATTTGGGAGAGATTGTGCGCAGAGTTTTATTAAAAATGGCTGAGGAAGCTGCCTTTTTTGGTGACGTTGTACCTCCAAAATTGAAGATTCCATTCATCTTAAGGTATGGTCCATCAAATTATGTAGTGTGACTTGTCTAATATCTTATTCATCATTGGTCTTTTGAGGCTGCGGTTTTCATTGTATTTAACTCATGTTTAACGTTGTATTCTGCATTTCGGACTCTGTTTCAAGATGACACTGTCGATGTAGGACCTACACGAACATAATTGTTTTCACACTGTATCTGTTTTGATGCAAAGCTAATCCTTTTTTATGGTTAAATATATCAATTTCTTGTCTGTATTGTAGTATGTGCTTATACTAAATGCCTCTAGTTTTATGACTGATAAGAGCTTTCGTGCTGTTATTCTTTGTTATGGAAAAAAAATGCAGAACGCCTCACATGTCAGCAATGCATCATGATACGTCTTCAGATCTGAGAGTTGTTGGAAACAAACTAAAGGATATCCTAGAGGTACTCGAGGCTTTCATGCATAATTTGAATCATATATACAATATGTTGTTTAACTTTTTCCTTTCTTGCTCAGATATCGAATACCTCGCCGAAAACAAGGAAAGCTATTGTTGACCTTTGCGACATTGTTGCCACGCGTGGAGCTCGTCTATCTGCAGCCGGTGTTGTTGGCATCCTCAAAAAGTTGGGAAGAGACACGATTAGAGATGGAGAGAAGCAGAGGTCAGTAATAGCGTTGGATGGTGGGCTGTTCGAGCACTACACGAAATTCCGTGTCTCGTTGGAGAGCACTCTGAGGGAGCTGCTGGGAGAGGATGTTTCAGAGAACATTGTTGTTAAGCAAGCAAATGATGGTTCCGGCATTGGAGCAGCTCTCTTGGCAGCCTCTCACTCGCAATACCTTGAAAAAGCGTAGGTAGATGATAAAAATTTCAAAATTTTGTAAATTTTATACCGTTGAGTCCCCGCGCATCACTTACTCCAGATCATCTAGAGAACAGTGAAATCTCGTTTTGTTGATGAGGTAATAACAGCAAAATTAGTGTTAAGGATCAAGCACTTGCACAAAAGGCCTAGCAGTGGTACCAAGCTTTCCATTTTGATCCCTTTTTTCTGTTGTCATTTGCAACATTTAAGCAAATAATGTGGGGAATGAAAACCGGTCTTTCGGGCAAATGTATGTTTCTCTGGTTTCAATTGGAAATAAAAAGAGGAATTTGGCTAGTCATTAGTAATTCTTCCTCCATGGAAGCTGTAATTGCTAACAGTAAACAGGTATAATTTTGATGAGAAGGCTCATCATTTTCTCATATAAATCATTTTTGAGGCATGTTTTTACATTGTCAGGCTTATGGGTCTCTTGTGCAAGAAAATTTTAAGTTATTTTATGATTTGTCTCTCCTTTTTGTTTAATTAAAAATTAGGTTGCAATTTATTTATCTGCACAATTCAATTGAACTTTACTTTTGATTTCCACAAACAGTTATTCAGCTACATTGTGGAGTGATATTGATCTGTAGTAAATACCATTACAGACCACAAGTATTTTAGTTTTTGGTTATAGAAGCTAATTCCACCAATTTAATATGTTTTTGTATCAATGCTGAACCGTTAAAATTTGCCTCATTGCCTCCCTTTGTTTTGACTATTTAAATTTGATCTCCCAACATTTTCCGTGTCACATTATAAATTCTTGTAGTATTACTCTTTAAAATGATGATGTGTCAAATATTAAAGGATACATTTGTCATTGTTTTTCATTCTTTCCCTTTTAAATAATTAACGTCTCTTAAGTTGGTAAAAGATACTAATATGCTCCAAAACTAATTAAAGAAAGATAGGTTGCTAATTTATCATAAGGTGAAACAAGTGTTCATTTCCTTATAAAAAATGTATAATTGACTATGTAGAGAGAAATTTTATAATGGACCGTGTCCATGTGGACTGTTCTGATGAAAAACTGATACGTAAGTAATATAAATATTAAGAAAATAAAAAACACTCATGTGTCGATTTTTTATTAGGAAGCTCTACATGGACTGGATACATTATATAATTTCTCGTATGCAAATCACAAAAATTAGCTTATGTGGTATTTTTCAATCCGAGATCCCAAGGGTAATGTGCTCCGGAAGCTTATTATTCTGGGTTCATCAGTGTTATTGGGTCTTGGTTTATTATGTGAGAAATGCTAATGTGTGGGGGGAGTGACTACTCCCGGCACCCTTTAGAATTTTTATTATTATGTTGGTTTATACTATACAGCTCAACTCCAACTATGCTCACCAATTACGCTGTGAGATCCAACAATTTTAAGCATTTTTCTGCTTTGATACATGAAGATTTCGTAGGTATGGGCATGTACCTGACCGGATAAGTGAGACACAATTAGAGTTAGTTCACGGAAAACAAAATCAATTGGCACTGGCTCCACGGCAAAGCTCGAACTTGTAAAGACATTGCGACCGTATCAATATCACACATTATCATCGCTATCCATTGATTCTGCACGCTTCGAATCCGACAGGAATGGAGTCGCATCATAATCTCTTTCCGTATTTTTCACTCCATAGACAAGCGGATGGCTGCATTTGATTAGGATATGCAACACTTCTCTCATGCTAGGCCTAGCAGATGGCATTTTGTTGGTACATTTCACTCCAAGCTTGAAAACAATGCTCATTTCATCCAGGTATGGCGATTCCTTGATCTTCTTATCCAATGCATCAACGATTGGCTTTCCTTGACTTATGTGTCGCCATGCCCAATCGGCCAGGCAAGTATTCTCATCTCCGTAATTAGCCTCTTTTCCTGTTGTTAATTCTAGAAGCACCACACCGTAGCTGTACACATCAATTTTCTCATTGAATTTTGCTGTTTGAGCATACTCTGCAATTTAGATTATGAAAGTGGAAATTTTTTAATTTAAAGTCATTATTATGAAATGTTAGGGTTTAGGGATTTGTAATAAATGAGAATTGTTACTTGCCTGGAGCCATATAACCAAAAGAACCAGCAACTGATGATGCTGTAGCTTCGCCTTGCTTACTCAACATCCTGGCTAAACCAAAATCTGCAATTTTTGCATTGAAATCAGAATCTAAAAGGATATTGCTTGATTTCATATCTCGATGAATTATCGGCGGGGAGCAGTCATGATGCATATAAGTAAGGCCCTGAGCTACTCCTACTGCAATCTTGAACCTCACAGGCCATTCCAGGTTGACCTGGCACGCTGAGCCCGAGACATTTGTTGATGTCTTTCTCGTGTGCAGCCATTCGTCTAGGCTTCTTCGTTCCTGATACTCGTAGACAAGTAGTTTCGAGTCGTCATTGCTGATACAGCAAAGCAGCTTAACGATGTTGAAATGCCTTATTGAACTCAGAATCTCAACTTCTGCACGGAATTCCTTATCAAGCTTTTGATCTAACTTTCTGTCATTGCAAATCTTTTTCACAGCAACAACAATGTCTGATTGGTTTATAACAACGCGATATACTTTTCCTGATCCTCCGCTCCCGATACGGTTGCTTTCCGTTAACCTTGAGAGTATGTCTGATTCAGTGAATGACAATTTCTGGAACGAGGTGAACTTCCAGGTTGAAATGAAATTATGCTTTTTCTTCTGGTAAACTCTGATCACCAAGAATGAAAGTATCAAAGCCAACACAATTGCTGCCGCTAAAACACTTACCATCAAGGCTACTGTTCTGGTTGAGTTTTTCTTCGCTTTCTCTGGCCTGGAACCGCAGAGGTTGAGGCTTAGAAATGAACTAGTGGTACATAGACCAGGATTATTCAAGAAGCTGGTGTTATAAGCAAGGTTTTCGAACTCCTTGGGGATATCTCCTGTGAGATGATTGGAAGAGAGATTGAGAAAAGTAGGCCTCAGGGAGCCAAATTTAGGTGGAATGTTGCCAGAAAGTTGGTTATTTGACAAATCCAATTCTTGAAGGACCGGTAGAGAAGCAATTTCCTCCGGGATTTCTCCAGAAAGTTGATTTCTACTCATGTTAAGAGTGTTCAGTGACTTCCATGAGATTATATCTGAAGGAAGAGATCCATTTATTTGGTTCCTGTCAAGCAAAAGTGTAGTCAAACGAGCAAAAGCTGTCAACTCTTGAGGGATTGGGCCAGAAAACAGGTTGTTACTGGCATTGAAAACTACCAGATTCCTCCAAGAAGCTCCAGTCGGAATCTTACCAGAGAACCTGTTGTTACTTATTTCAAGCCATGAAAGATTGCTCGAAACTTCAACAGGCAGCTCACCTGTGAACAAATTTTCACTTAGCATCACATATGTCATATTGAAAGCTGACCACATTCCATCAGGAATTTTGCCAGAGAACGAATTACGCTGAACTTGGACCATCATCAATGAACTGCAATTACCAAGCGACTCGGGCAATTCTCCAGTTAGATTGTTGTCAAAGGCTACAACACCTACTAACATTCCTCCATAGCATAAATATTGAGGCAGCCTGCCAGTATGCCTGTTGGATGAAACATCGAATTCTTCAAGCTTCGAATGAAGTCCCATCTCTGGAGGGATGGCACCTGATAAATTGTTGCCATACAATTTGAAAACTCTCAATGCTGGGAGACGGCCAATGCTTTGTGGGATCTCACCGGACAGCTGATTGAAGAACAAATTTAAAACTGACAGCTTCTTAAGATTTCCAACACCATCAGGTATTGTTCCTGTCAAATTATTTCCTGAAAGATCAATTTCGACCAAGTTTAGAGTCTCGACAACCTGAGGAATTTCCCCAGATAGCATGTTCTTGTGTAGATACAAAATACTCAAGTTTTTCAATGTGAACAAGCTGGAAGGGATATTCCCAGTTAACCCATTATCAGATAAATCCAGGTGCTTCAGTGCTACCATTTCTCCAATCATTTCGGGTATCTTCCCAATCAAATTCGATTGAGCAAACCAGAGCTTTTTGAGTTTCTTCAGCTGGGTGAAATTTGAAGGCAAACTTGATGGCAATAACCGGTGATTATAAGCCATGAGTAAATACTCAAGATTAAGCAAGTTGCCAATATCTGGAGGGAAAGTACCATTAAACTGATTCTGATGAAGCCAAAGACTTGTTAGATGCTGAAGCCGGCCAATAGCAGGAGGAATATCACCAGTGAAGTTATTGGCACAAAGGTTGAGGACTGTGAGCTGAGATAAGCGATCAATATCAGGAGGAAGAAGACCAACAAAGTAATTTTGAGAAAGGTCCAAGTACTGAAGCTTGGAACAATTATAAAGAGCAGGAAACATCCCAACGAAGCTGTTATTCCCAAAATCAAGAGACACTAGATTCTTGAGCTCACAAATGAAGGGGGGGATAGTTCCGGAGATATTGATGCTGTTAAAATTGAGCCCTGTAACGGAATTGTTGGTGCAGTTGACTCCAGGCCACGTGCAATGAGAAGAAGAAGGTGTCCATTGATTAAGAGGAGGTTGATTTTGCCATTGTTGGCGTAGTTTAAGAAGGACAGCTTGCTCCTGGTCATAGAGCTGGGATTTGACAGGGGTGAGGAGGGAAAGAAGAAGGGTCAGAAATTGAATTGAGAAGAAGAAGATAGGATTTATCTTGGCCATCGATTTGATTGGATTTGAGAAACTCAGAAACAGAGTATGAGCTACTGATGAGGAAAGCAATCAGCTATTTGCTCAAAGATGGGTACACTCAAACGCGAAAACGCACAGCAACTCCATTCAAACTTCAAACTTCGCAGTTGGCACTTTTTTATTCTTAACGGCAACTGAAGTCAACGGCTCTGTATATATAAAACTGTTATGCCACGGGAATCATATTTAAGTTTTTAACAACCAAAAATATTGAAATTTTTTCCATAAAAAAATATTTTAATTTTTTTGCAAATTAATTTTTTTTCCCCAGTCAAAACAACGTTTAATATCAACTCTAAAAGGAAAAAACGAAACGATTCATTTTGAAAGTTAGAGGATTCAATAAAAGAAAATCTTTGTAATATTTCTATATAATCCTAATCCTCTAATTTAGCCAAGTAATTTAAGAAAATTTGTAAAAGCCAAGTAGTTTTATATTTTTCCTATATTGTGAAGATGAAATTTTGAAATTGTTCCGTATTTGATAAAAAAATTGCACCTTCGACTGAATGCTTCAGTTTGAGCAGAAGGGACTCAACATGTATCTTGGGAGGATTATATATCAGTAAGGGGTGTTTTGAATATATATACATGCTTTCTAATTAAAAATATGAGGTCAAAGGAATGAGCTTTGATAATATTTATACATTATATGGTATTAGAAACATATTGTTCCAATAAAAATTGGGTTTCATAGTCTCTTTATTAGTAACAGCGATCCTACAGCAAAATTCCATAGTCACCTAGAAGAAGAAAAGAATCCATGGTTTTCAACCCTCATCCTTCTGGAGATTCCATGTTTTTTGATTTGTTAATTGAAGAACTAGTATCAAGATTATCCATAGCTCTTTCTTCAACTTAATACCAATCGTTATCCAAAACTCTTTCTTACAACAACTTTAATACGAATTCTTTCATGGAATTGGGTATCGGATGTGAACAGATTCTCTAGAAATATTAGAAAAATAGGAGCACAACACGTTTGAACAATGACTTTGACTATTATTTTATTATTATTACGTTTTGGATTCTTTTTTCTTATTCGTCAGCAAATCAAAACTCTACCCTGGTATACACTTCGTACCAATCTTTCATTTCGTTTATCTCATGGCCCCATTTTGCTAGTCAACTGTTCTCCGCCAATCAATCACCTAGATTTCGCTTCATTACGCAGCCTCTCTTTTTTCTTTTTTTAAATTGTAAAATTCAAAATTGATAGATATAGAGATTTTAACGGGAATAATCTTGCAATATACAATCAGGCAATTACAGTTTGAAAGTTCAAACATATTAAGCACAAAAGATTTTAATATGGGTGATATCCAGTAGAAGAATTAATCATTAGAATTTGTCAAATATAATTACCTAACTTCAAATCACTATTAAATTAACTAGAACGTACGTTACAAGGCATGAAATCAATCAGCAACTACCTGGAAACCAGATGAAGCTTATTCCCTTCAAACCAACAAATTAGATGATGCATCAATTGGCCTACCCCGTAACCCTATTCTTTTAAATCTTTTACTTTAATATTATACAATAAAAATTAATCCTTACTGTCCAGGAAACCTTTTTTTTTTCATATGATAAACACCCACTAAACTTGCTTTTGTAACAAGATGATCACCAAACCTCCGACAGCTATCACCCAAAAATCCACATGGATGTATATTTTATTTTCTAAAATGTTTATTCCCACTAGGAAGCTAGATGCTCGTAAAAAAATAGTAAAAATGCAATTTGACCAACTCTAACTTGTCATCTCATTGATTACTCCCGATTTCAGGGGTAAATTTCACAGGATCACGGTAGCAGGACTCACGTGAATAAAATGCTATATTGAGGGATGAACGGCGAAATTTAGCCCTTTTCATACTGAGTCAACTAGATCCAAACCGCTCTTCTAACATACTAACTGTTGAAGAAGTTGTAACCTTAATTTACAACAGATATATTTAACTAAACCATAGTCTACTAACTAACCATACATATGAGTTGAATAGCTTGAAATATCATTATTACACTTATTGTTAAGAATTGTAAGAAAATAGTGCTAATGGGACTTTAAAAAGGTTTTGTTGAGGTTTTGTTGAATCTTGTTTTGATGAAAAAAAAAAAACTTTATATTTAAAGAAGATAAAAATAAATAAATACTTCAACAATTAATTAAAGATGAATGTAATTTTATTTTTAATAATTAAATAAACTATAAAGATAAAGATTTTTAATAAGGACATTAGAAGAATAATACAAAAGGAAAATAATAAGTTTGGAGAAATAAGATACATTTCACTTCTAGAGACTGAAGACATAAGAAATTTATTTACATATCTTCAGAGACCTAAACACTATATAACGGCTACGTTCAAAGACCTGAAGAAGTCAAGATCAAATGTTTAGAGTCCTAAACACTGTATAATGGCCACATTCAGAGACTTGAAGAAATCAAGTTCAAATATTCAAAGACCTGAAGAAATCAAATTCAAATATTCAGAGATCTGAACACTGCATAACAGCTACATTCAGAAACCTGAAGAAATTCAATTCAAATCTTCAGGGACCTGAACACTGTATAATTAATACATTCAGAGATCTGAAAAAAGTTTATTACAAACCTTTCAAAGAGCTAAATACTGTGCAACGGCTAGTTTCAGAAACCTGAAGGAAATCAGAACTAAAGCTTCAGAGGGCTTAATACACTATAACGGCTAGTTTCAGATACCTGAACAAAATTCGAATCTTCTCTCCAAACCACTTCTCCAATGCCTATAAATAAAAGACAATTGCAAGCATTTCAAGATGGGAAGACAAACTACAAAGTTTACATTACCTTCAAGGCAATCAAAGCATAAAAAGCATTCTTAAGTAGTCTTTCCAACAATATTCAAAAAGAGAAATTGAAAGAAATCTAGTCTTCATCAAAACAATTCACATTCTTTCAAATACAATACTTTGAATCAATTGTAAATTCACACTAAGAGATATTAGTGTGAGGTTGAGCTTTGTTGTTAGAGTTTTATTAACAAAGTTTGTATAAAAAGTTTTGTTGTTTAGCTTTGATAAATAAAAAGTTGTAAAAGTTTAGTGTTTTAGTTTGCAAAAAGCACCGGGTGTCTTGATCCAGACAGAAGAAGGATCACCGTCTAAATCCTAGACAGAAGTAGGATTGATTGTTCCAATCTTGGACATAAGAAATATTAAGTGGTTTAATTCCTACCGTTAAAGGAACTATAGTGGAAAATCTCAAGTGGCTCACTTGGGGTTAGGAGTAGGACAGTTGGTCCAAACCTATATAAATCTCTGTATCGACAACCTTTCTATCCTTACTCTATTTATTTACTATTATTTATATTTCTGCATTTATTTTCAGCAAAAATAGCCCTTCGATTATTTTACTTTATTTATTCAAAAGCAATTAAATTTACAAGTTTTACAAACCTTTTTATTCCTTATTTTAAAGTAAAACCTGCTCCTTAGGCAAAATTGTTTTTGATTTTAAAAGGTTTCCAAAACAAGTTTATTTGAGAAGTTATACTATTTACCCCCCTCTAGTATACCTTAAAACATATTTGGGACTAACAAGTTTGCTTATTCACTTAACAAAAAATGTAGACACATTATCATCACAGGCTGCCATCCACATTTCCAAAAAGCAACTCAAATATGGACACAGAATTTGAGTCAATGAAGACAAAGACTCAATACAATTGACTTGACTTGGCTTTTCTAATTTCTATTTGGTTGTTAGGGTCTTCTGATTCCATGTTATTTGGAAACTGGAAATGGGGGAAGAAGCATAGATGAAAACAATTGTAAGCACGGAATTTGCTTGAGTGGGTTGTTAAATTATCTACTTTTGACTAAATACAATATTTAAGTGGGACCTGAAAAAATTCAATTCATATCTTCAGAGACCTGAACACTGTATAATTGATACATTCAGATATCTGAAGAAAGTTTATTACAAAACTTTCAGAGGGCTAAACACTGTGCAACGGCTAGTTTCAGAAACCTGAAGGAAATCAGAACTAAAGTTTCAGAAGGTTGAATACACTATAACGCCTAGTTTCAAAGAGTGAACAGAATTCGAATCTTCTCTCCAAACCACTTCTCCAATGCCTATAAATAAAAGACAATTGCAAACATTTCAAGATGGGAAGACAAACTACAAGGTTTACATTACCTTCAAGGCAATCAAAGCATACAAAAAATTCTTAAGTAGTCTTTCGAACAATATTGAAAAAGAGAAATTGAAAGAAATCTAGTCTTCATCAAAACAATTCACATTCTTTCAAATACAATACTTTGAATCAATTGTAAATTCACACTAAGAGATATTAGTGTGAGGTTGAGCTTTGTTGTTAAAGTTTATTAACAAAGTTTGTATAAAAAGTTTTGTTGTTTAGCTTTGATAAATAAAAAGTTGTAAAAGTTTAGTGTTTTAGTTTGCAAAAAACACCGGGTGTCTTGATCCAGACAGAAGAAGGATCACCGTCTAAATCCTAGACAGAAGTAGGATTGATTGTTCCGATCTTGGACATAAGAAATATCAACTGGTTTAATTCCTACCGTTAAAGGAACTATAGTGGAAAATCTCAAGTGGCTCACTTAGGGATAGGAGTAGGACAGTTGGTCTAAACCTATATAAATCATTGTATCGACAACCTTTCTATCCTTACTCTATTTATTTACTACTATTTATATTTCTGCATTTATTTTCAGCAGAAATAGCCCTTTGATTATTTTACTTTATTTATTCAAAAGCAATTAAATTTACAAGTTTTACAAACCATTTTATTCCGCATTTTAAAGTAAAACTTGTTCCTTGAGCAAAATTGTTTTTTATTTTAAAAGGTTTCCAAAATAAATTTATTTGGGAAGTTACACTATTCAACCCCTCTAGTATACCTCAAAACCTATTTGGGACTAACAGGTTTGCTGATTCACTTAATAGAAAATGTAGACACGTTATCATCGCAGATTGCCATCCACATTTCCAAAAAGCAACTCAGATATGGACATAGAATTTGAGTCAATGAAGACAAAGACTCAATCCAATTGACTTGACTTGGCTTTTATAATTTCTATTTGGTTGTTAGGGTCTTCTGATTCCATGCTATATGGAAACTGGAAATGGGGGAAGAAGCATAGATGAAAACAATTGTAAGCACGAAATTTGCTTGAGTGGGCCGTTAAATTATCTACTTTTGGCCAAATGCAGTATTTAAGTGGGATTACTAAAATTAGGCATGTGTATCCCCTGGAAGATAACGAGTACTTGGGGAAAAATTCACTATAAAGAAAAGATTCGCATTTTTTTTATAGCTTAAAAAATGAAATAATCGGACTAAAAATAGTTGGTAAAACAGATGAACAAATGGTGCTAATGAATATATCTTCATTAGACGTGTATCTTCTGAATACATCAAACAGTAATATGATTAATACTCTAATCAGCAAGTAAAGAGAAAGAAACATTTCCCATGTTCAGCAGCAACCTAGTTGTTATTCTACAACACTTCAAGCACCTCACACATCAAAAACTCATTTTTATTGATATTTGATTTGACTCTCACATAATAAGAGTAGGCAATGCTGGATTTCGAAAACATCCGGCTCATTTCCCAGAATGTCAAATTCAATAAACCAACATTCTGACATTCGCAGGAAGATACTCAGAACAATCTTAATTCAGAAAGTATTTTTGATGGGATGATTCAAAAGTTGGAATGTACTCAAAACCACCAGGAAAATATTTCTAGACTGCTTCCTATCCTATGTTATTTCACTAGCAATCATGAAGCTGGATGAGCCCATGACATAAGGCCAGCAAATAAATTACAGTTGCATAATTCTTGGTTTATGTTGAAACTCAGATTTCAGGATCCAGTATATGCAGAGTTGTGAATGAAACAAAGCATTTCTGATAGCACATCACATGACATATTCTGGCATTAAGCGTTCAATCTTATTCAGGATTGCACATAGCACAAAGATTGGCCTGTGGCTAACAAATGAAGTATGCGCTCATTACCAAATGAAGACTAGACCACTCAATTGACTACCTACCCACTAACAGAGGTAGCAAAATTCTTACTCTGAAGATTGAATAGGTAGCGTGCAAGTGTAATAAGACAAAGTGCTTCTGATTATAGCACTATGAATTCCATCTGCCCCATGTCTGAAGTACCTTCTTTTGGAATTATAATGAAGTGCATGATTATCTAAGACCAAGTATACACCACTTAGTTGACTACGCACAACTCATGGTTTCATAAATTTTAAATAGGTGCTTGTGTGTCAGTGTTAATGAAAACAGGCTTTTGATTATGACAAAGCACCATTCCATGGGTGGCATTGGAAAAATAAAAGAACATGCTTAATTTCAAACGAAGATAGAGCACTAAATTAACAACCCACTAGTGGTGGTTGCAAAATTCTGAGCATGAATGATCAAATATCTTGTGTACAAAACAAATTAATCTTGACAATTCTTCTTTCCACGGAAAGCACGATCTTAAACGACTAATATATTAGCTTCCAGCAGCACTGACTGAGCCACATGTTTGTGGAGATATTCCTAACTTCCCCGAATCAATACGCTAATGTTTAGGGTTTTGACTAAGAAGCATGCTTTTACAGTTACCCCCCCATTGATGATAAGAAACTTAGAGGAATAGATCTTACTTTTGTCGTCCAAAATCAAATGCCTTGATGACCTTAAGATAAAGCAAAGAATCTACTAGCTATTAGTAACAAAGATGCATTTGTTTTTTAAGTTCACAACCAAAGATTGAGACACCCACAACTAACTGGTACTGCAAATTGGGGAAAAGAACAAACAATTTGTGAAAAATGTGACAGAGGAGCAAATAAACCATAGATAAACAAAAAGATCTTATCTTTTGCTTTACAATCATTAAGATACTCAACGTCTATGTGCAATAACAGAAGCCACCAAAGCAAGTATGCCCTAAACAAAACAATAAGAGAGGATAACGTACTGGAATCACAATCATGAATAGCCCAACTGCATTCTAGCAGCTGAACAATCTAAATACAAGAGGAAAGACACACTTGATCCCTTGACAATATGACATAACCAAGGGAAATGTAGCATGCTTAAAAGGCTATGCAGACGCTAGCCAATCACATGGATCTTTTTCCACTTTCTTAAACACAAATACCAACATTTCAGCAAAATCACGCCAACAAGAAGGCCAAAAACACTGCATGAAATAGCACAAGTGTCAAAGTACATTATTGAATATTATTATCCAAACATCATAGATTCATTAACAAAAGAGTATAGTGAAAATTCTAACATCTGATACACATGAATTATTTACCAGGCTAAGCTGCAGAATTCGAAGAAGCCAGATTTTCCAGAGAAACATTGTTAAGCCTCTCCAGAGACAAAATAAGAGCTTGGGTACCCAAATTCCCTTCCCCATGAGCCTTGAGTGACAAATAAAGCTGTTGAGCCAAAGCCAATCCTGGCAAAGCAAGACCCATTTTTTGACACTCCACCAAACAAATTCCCAAATCCTTCACAAAATGGTTCACATAAAACCCTGCCTCAAAATCCCTCTTCAATATTCTAGACCCGTATAAATCAATTAACTTTGATCCGGCAGCACCAGTGGATATGGCGTTTAGATACAATTCCACATCCAATCCAGATTTATATGCGTATACAATACCCTCTACTAAGCCAACCATTGTAGAAGCTATAGTTATTTGGTTTGCTAACTTCGCAAATTGTCCTTTGCCTGGGCCGCCCATGTAATTAACCTTTCCCATTAGGGCAAACAGGGGACTCAGGCGATCAACAATTGCTTTATCCCCTCCGGTGAAAATTGCGAGGGTGCCGTTCTTAGCACCACGATCGCCGCCTGAAACAGGGGCGTCAATCGAGTGGCAACTTTTGGCAGACGCAGCGGCGGAGATTTCAGAAGCTAAGGAAGGATCAGATGTGGTCATGTCAACGAGGACTCCACCAGGACGGAGGCCATGGAGAGCTCCAACGGAGGGATCTAGAAGAACGTGGCGGACATCGGAGGGGAATCCGACGATGGAGAAAACGACATCGGATTGGGAAGCGACGGCGAGAGGGGATTCTGCGAGGTGAGCACCAATGTCGAGAAGAGGCTGGGTTTTGGAGAGAGTCCGATTGTAGACGGTTAAGGTATAGCCGGCTTTAATAAGGTGGGCACACATTGAAGCGCCCATTACTCCGGTGCCAATCCAGCCAACGCGGGTGTTGGATGGGTTGACGTACTCTGTGGTGGAGGCCATCGAGCGACGGGAGAGGAGAAGTGAGAAGTGTACTGTGATGTGAGAAGGAGAAGTGAAGAAATGGTGAGAAAATGAGCGACGAAGTAGTGAAAATGGCATGTCTTTGAACTACAACCATTGCTGGAGTTTTCTCTTTATCTGTTTTTTCATTTATGTGATGTTTGTATTGCCAAATTTTTGTAATTTATGTCCATTACAGAGGGCTTTACTGAGAATTCCAATTTGTTGTTGTTTAGTTTATTGGCATCAATGATCGATGTAAGCATCAACAATGGAACGCACCCAAAAGCTTTCAAATAAGATTACCATATATATATATATATATATATATATATATATATATATATATTTTAACAGCATTTGGTAGAGTTCTCCATTTTGAAGCATCCATAACGGAAGCTCCTCCAACTCCTCTGATTGACCCGACTATCACTTTGCTTGGATGTTAATGGGGACCTCTCTGGTATCATAAATTTTAATACGAGAATGGATACTAATGGGCTATTTAGATAGTGAAAAGACATGAAGGCATGCACTGTGACGAAACTGTAGCATTTGAGGAAGCAATATACAACCTTACACAAAAATGTATTTAATTCTCAGAATTTCAACAATTTGTGGTAGGACTGAAAATGAAGCTCTTCTTGTACAGTTTAACCTTCACCCTTCACATCCATTTAATTTTCCATTCCTTCTTCACTTTAAATCAGCCTCTTCTCAAAGAGATTTTACTTTCCATATCAAACAAAGTGTAAACTAGTCATTGGCTAACTGCTTCAACAAAGCAGCCCTATTCTCGCATCAAACCCTGAATATTAGTTATGCCAAGATTTGTACGTATACTTAGAGCAATGAGCCTCTAGAGTTTTTTGAAATTTTCAGCGCCCAGCCACATTTATTCCGATTCCAAAATCTCATACCGTTGAAAAACCCACCACTAAAATATTAGAACAGTAATCACACATCCTTTTCCAAGTCAAGATCACAGTTTTCTCAATCCAATATGAATACCTTTTCTGGCTATATGAATATTACTATGTAGGAAGTAGGAACGTCCGTTAAGATTTTCATCCAGCAACTCTGCAAATGTGCAAAACTTCATACAACCTGGTGAAATCCACAAATTTACACGCCCAAATCCAAAAACCAGAGGTCCCACCTCATTGCATTATACATATCAAAGTATATAAAGTAACACTTGCGTATGCCAGATTTCTGTACACAATTATTGCAGGGTATCAGTAGAATCGATAAAGGTATGGTACAGCTCAATTGCATAAGTACCTTAAAAAGAACTTCATCCAGAACAGGAAAATGTCAATGGTATTTGCATCCATGAAGAGAAAATACAAAGAATCAGCCTATTAACATGTAGAAGAACTCCTACCACTAATTTTCATAAAAATAAGCACCTTATATAACCAAATTAAATAATACCATAGAATAATTTATAAAATGCATATAAGAGCAAGAAAACATATGCATCACAGCAACACCAATAATCAATGGGTTTTATACATCATTTAGACCCTGAATGTCATATCCATGTCGCATACAAATTGAATAGATGGTAACATTATATGCACAACTCTCCATTACTTGCACAAATACACAGAGACAACAAAAATAACTATAACAGTCCACATTTACCTCAACAGACTGCGCAAATATACTTTGCTATACTTCATTAAAATATCCAATAAACATACAACATACAACGTCGAAAGACAACAAAAGCAAATAATGAAACAAAGACAGACCCAAACCACAACAATTCAGTCTTGGTTTATTCAGTATTGCCATGTCATGATAATATCAAAAATGGTAATTTGTTTCCCAAAATAACGAAGGAATATATGTCCAACCCAAAATATAAAAGAAAAAGTCCAATAGCTGGACATGGTGCGCAAGAAGAGACGTAAACAAAACCAAGAAGCCTAAGATCATAAATATGGGAGCATCTGAATGCACAAGCCTTACCAATTACAAAGCAAAGCCAGAATCTAGCACCCACATTCATGTTGGCAACGTACAGCACTGAAAACACTACTGAAGAAGTGGATCAGACACTCTAATTTGTTGCCTTGTATTAGAATGCTTGACAAAAATTGAAAACTAGACCCAACTTCTACACCATAAAATATGAAATCAAAAAAGTATAAATTTAAAAACCACAACATTATATATGAATTTCAATTTTCACATTCTACAATAATATTATCAAATTTTAATTTATTTTGTAGACACATATATAGGAAGGCAGGAGTATCAGAATTCATAGGCCTCATAGTGAGAAAAATGCCACAAGTTGAGCACCCAACCAAATCCATTCAGCAACATATAGCAATGCAAACACTATCCATGAATGAGGCAATCCAGACCATCTATTTTGGTTCCTTTCCAACTTTTTCCTGCCTCTCAAGATTTCCTAAATATAAAATACAAAAACCAAGAAAACTGATGTCACTAGAAGGGGTTAGAAAGTTATGAACACCAACAAGCTCCCCTTTGAGCTACCATAGTTTGATGGTATCAGTGCCCTTCAGCACTTCTCAAATTTCCTTCTCTTATTGAATCAGAAGGGGAAAACAAGAAAAATAAAAAAAGGGCTATGAAGAATTTTAGCAACGCCAAATGCAGATATAACAGCTCCATCGAAAACTCAAAATTTCAGGAGGAAAGAAAAGAAAATATAAGCAAGTTGTCAAGAATCTATTAAATGAAAGAAGTCAATTTAAAGAATAGACCATCATAAAGAATTAAATATCGCAAGGAAGACAGCACTTAACCAGTTCTTATTGTTTAAATCCATACAACATGCTTCACACCAACATCTATGCACGCAGGAAACTAGCCCAAGAACGAAAGATCGACATCAGTCTTTCATATCAGTAAATTGAAATGTAAAAGGCACATCTCTTATTGCAGAAATATTTTATTTAACCAAGAAGCATATTTTTACTTTACCCAAAATGCAACAAAGTCAAGGACATCTAATACATGCCCAGGGAATTAAGTGCCAGTCCAATACACGCAAGTCAGAGAAAATTTAACCAAGTCATAGCATGCCAAAAGACTCCTAATCTAAAGTTTCCCAGAAATAGAACTTGCAAGAATGTAATGAACAAATGACACAAAAAGAACAACCAAGCCTTGAAACCAGTTGTCTTAATAATAGAGTGCACCTGGGAACTTGACAATTTATGCAATACACTGCACCAACATCCGATGGGTTGTATAGTTCTATTAGTTGCGCCGCAGCTCTTCTAGTACGGTCACATCTGCACACGCACTCACATACACAGGGAAACACAAGAGTTGATAATTTTATACACACAGCTCTCTCCCCATCCTATAGTCTTACAAATATAAACACATCCCACATGATAATAACAATAGGAACAATAATAATCTACCTCTTCAAAAGATTACGCATAAATCATCATTACTGCAACAAGCAGGATCATAGGATGACTGTAATACCTCAAGAAGAGGAAACCAAAACTACAGCTACGACAAATGCAACTTCTTTTCAGTTTTCCCTTGCATATCAAAACATCCTCTGAAACGTACACGTAAGCATTAAAATGAAACTCCTTTAGCCAACCCCAAGCAAAACTATGATATTCAAGATACTATTTCAATTTCACGAAAGTTAGCAAAAATTGGAAAAAATTAAGCAATTTAAGCACCCAATAATCGGTTCAATACATACAAATAACCTTATAAACTTATTATACACTATTACTACTACCACTGATGTGTGTTATGTCATAGTTAATCAATGTAGCGGAGGACAACGAAAAGAAAGAGGCGAAAATTAGACAGAATAAACTTCTGGTTCATCATGTTTGGAGCTTCAAAAGCCCGCCAGTTACAATCTCATAGCACCTTAAGAAAAAATATATAGATATTTCTTTAAATATTCAAATAGACCTCAAAATTTTCACTTGTAGTCATAATTTGGCACAGGTGGCGCATCAAAACTCTCCAAAATTTCTGTCTTGCTTCCGCTACTTTCAGCCTGTTCCTTCTTCGCTCCACCGAACCAACCACCGAACCATGAACCTGACTCAGATCCACTAGTCGACGCAGCCTCTTGAAAGGTCGAGTTCTGGTTCTGCATCTGGCCTGGAAATCCAGCGGGGAATCCAGGCCCACCGGCCATAGCAGGAACAGAATCATCAATCATAATAGGCATACTTTGTTGCGCACTCATAACCTTATTTAACATGATTCCCGCTCCTTCAATCAAAGCCAGAAGAACCCCACCGAAAACAGCGGAACGAGCAGATGCACCCAAACCTTGCCGCATAGAAAGAAATCCACCGGTAGCGGCGCCGGCAAAGATTGAATTCCAGGGATCCTCTTTCTGCCGAGCGTAGACCATCGTGCAATCGAAGGCAGAAAACAGCCCGCCCCAAACGGCAAAACTTCCACCCACCCGAGGAGCATTCATTCGCACAGCTTGGGTACCGCCGATTAGCCGAGCACCACTGGGAGAATTATATGTGCCTTTAATGAAGTGGAAAGCCGCCCCGCCAACTGCCCCCATACCAAAAGCGCCGCCTATATCATCCAAAATACGGTCAGGACACGGTTCACGAGAGGTCTCCGGCGTTCCCATCAATAACTTTGAAGTTCACCGGAGGAAAAAGAGGGTTTCTCGAGTAATGAGAAAAATCAAAAGAAGAGGAAGTGATCTAGGTTTTAGCTTCAAGTTATGTGAAAAAAGGGATATAAATAGGAATTCAAATTTCCCGAAATTGCCCTTATGTGGCGGCGAACAGCACTAATGAATAACAAAATAACAAAACTTGGGCTTTCTGTTCGGTTATAGTCCATCCCAACTCTGAAAGCCCAATTGACCCAAAATGTGAATGGCAATATCTGTGTTCTTTTAACATTTAACATTTAACTACCAATTTTTTTTTTTTTTTTTTTTTGCATTAATTTGAGTAGAAAATATTCTTTGTTTTTCTTATTTCTGTTTCTAATTTTCATATTTCTTCCAAGAATTAAATACCTGTTTTTAAAATACACAAAAATTAGCTTGAGTAAAAAAAAAAAAAATTATTCACTCAAATTAAGTTTCGACTTTAGTGAGTTCAAAAAAAAAAAAAAAAAAAATATCAAATTTAGTTTTTGAGATATACAAAAACAAATTAACTAGTTAACCTTAAATAGATTAATTAAATTTATATGGATAACTTGAAACGAAATTCATCGATTTGAAATTTGTTGAATATATCTATATGGCCAAATAACACCACCATGTGTTAGTAAAATTTGAAATTGTGTATTGAATTTGGTTGTCTTTATTTGAACTGTAATCTTGCTAGTTCAGGCAATTTGTATATTAATAAAATAATAATAATTTATAAATTAATATACCATTCAGTTGTGGATTCACGTATACTTTGTTTAGTAAATTTTACAATTAACTTTTGTAAATATTTTTTCTTTTATGAGTCTTATTTAGGATAAGCTTTGTTTTGTATTGAAGAACACATTGAGCCATAAAGCCAATTAGGCCCAATTGCAATAGACTTAATCCAGAGGATATTATTAGATTCAAGAATAGAGTGCAGGTTTCTGCTGCCTGCTGGACTGCTTGGATACTCTGCTGCTGCTGCCGCGAATATGAGAAATGAGATGAGATAAGATTATTGCTTTCAGCTCCTGCTTGATTAGGGTACTAAATACTAATTTTTTCCTCTGAAATGCTTATTTTCGATTTGAATTTCATCTCTTAGCTGTAGATTTTGTACCTTTAATTCGCAAAATGTATTCCAATTTAGCTAAAACCCCTGCCTTTCCGTTGGTATTTAGGGGTCCTTCAAAACCTAGAAACTTGAAACAATTCTACACTCCAAAGCCCCAATCTTTGTCATTAGGTTTTCATCTTAAACCCCTGTTGAACCCTAAATGTGTCTCCTCTGCGGCACATCCGCTCGAATTTGTTAACAAACCGCAACAATTTGTTGGCTTCGTAAAGCCCCAAAAAGCATCCACTTTGGTCCAATGTAAATCCAGAGAAACAGGTAACACTGCCAGAGGTGGAAGTATAGCATGTGGGTTTATGCTTAGGTGTGGTTTAAGAACAAGAAGTTTTTCCAGTTCATATTCTCATGGAGTTAATGAGGGGAATGGTGATGGTAAATCACTTCCTTGGTTAGGTTCTCGCAAGGTCAAAGAACCTGCGAAAAGAAGGGAAAATGTCACTGGTGGCTCTTTATGGGAGGAATCAGCTAGAAGGTTAGATCAAGGGGCAGGTGAAACTGCCTCCTCATCTTGGGAAGAGTCTGCAAAAAGGTCAGAAAATGGGGGAGATTTGAGAAGTGCTCGATCTTTTCGGAAAGGTTCTGAGGGAACTTCTCCCCCGAAGAAAGGCTATTATACGGTGAGGAATAAAGAAAACAGAAATGGAACAGTAGGTATGGTGAAGGAAAGGGACTATGGTAATGGTTATAGGGAAAGGAATGGTAGCATTGTAGAAGAGGAAGAAGAAAGAGAAGAAGAGGAATTAGACGTTCCTGATGATCCACGATGGGATAAGATTAGAAATAGGTTCGGAGGAATGACGAATATGAAAGGCAGCAGGTTTGAGAAACCTGAATCTCAAAGATGGAATAGGCAGGAAAATTGGGTTAGAAAGACGTGGAGAGAGGCCACCGAATCAACTGTACCAAAGATAATTGGCGAAGGAGTTTACGGGGTAGGTCCTGTTTTGGCTGCATTATCAGCTGGTAGAAGAGAATTTTATGCTCTGTATGTTCAAGAAGGATTAGATTTGAGTAGTAATAACAAGAAGAAGAAGGACAAGAAAGGGTTTGAAAAGGTGTTGCGGATGGCTGAAAAAAAGGGATTAACTGTAAAGGAAATTTCAAAACATGATCTGAATATGGTTGTTGATAACCGCCCACATCAGGGGCTTGTTCTTGATGCTTCACCGCTGGAAATGGTGAAAACAATGGAGTTAGATCCAGTTTCCGAGGATGATAAAGGTTCACTTTGGCTAGCTCTGGATGAGGTTACTGATCCCCAAAACTTGGGAGCAATCATCAGGTCTGCATACTTTTTCGGGGCTTCTGGGGTGGTGCTATGTGCAAAAAATTCGGCCCCGTTAAGTGGAGTTGTGAGCAAAGCAAGTGCAGGATCACTTGAAATAATGGAGCTTAGGTATTGCAAGAACATGATGCAGTTCTTAGTATCATCGGCTGAAAACGGTTGGCGAGTCATTGGAGGTTCTGTTTCTTCAAGAGCCGTTCCTTTGAATGAAGTGTCGCCTGGCGAACCAACCATTCTCGTTTTGGGTAGTGAAGGCACTGGCTTGAGGCCATTAGTGGAGAGATCATGTACTCAATTAGTCCAAATCCCTGGAAACATTCCCATGGATGCAACAGTTAGCGAAAACAATGATTTTGAATCCGAAGAAACAAATACTGAGCGGTCGAGGGAAGAGTTCAGATCCTTTATGGCCGTGGAGAGTTTAAATGTTAGCGTTGCAGCAGGCGTGCTTCTTCACCATTTAATAGGTAGCAGACCACAATGACAGGGAACTAGCTGCATTAAATTTATATAAATTCATCCTTATTTTACACATTAAGTTAGCTGCAGGGAGAAATATTGAGTTAGAGAGTTAAAAAGTTATGATTTTGTTCTCATTTTTCCTCATGATTGAAACATTTGAAGCAGAAATCTTCTATCTTAGGAATATTTGAAGTGCATTATCAGATTTTGGTAATATATATTGCAAAAGAATGTTTCAACTGGAATTATAGAATCTCGTCATTAGTACAATTCAATGGCATTAAGAGGATTTCCGATTTCAACACCATTTCCTTCATGCTCATTTAATTTCAATTGTAACGACATACTCCTCTTATATTATATTCTTTTTGCCCAAAATCCAATGAATTGGATTACGGAAAAAAAAAAATTATTTTCTATGTTGAGTTGTAGCGTTTCTAGTAGTTTTCGATTGTATCTAAAGGAGGTCGTAGTATCTTCTACTGTTCACAGTAACCCAAACTCGTGATATTCTGAATAATAGAACAATATTTTTTTAAAAAAAAAAGAAAAAACCCTCAAGTTAAAAGGGTTTATTACACAAATTTTACTATTATTGTACCTTAATTAAGGTTGATTTTAGTGTAAATGCAATAGATAGCTTAAGTTAGAGTTTTTGAGTTTTTATGTGTGCAACAAATTTTAATTAGGAGATAAACTATTTAAAAAGTACATTATTAAAATTTTTTGTAGAATTTAACTTTAAAGATATTCATTCTTCTTAAATGATGTGCAACACTGGCTATTAATTGAAATCTTATTGAAATTAGGATTTAAAGCATTAGCTACTTCATCGAAGAGTTTCTAAATACAATGTCAAGTAGTCATCAAATTTAAGTTGAGGAATAGTATTAATATACTATTTATCAAAAATAATAATAAAAAAAATATTTGTAAACCTTACCTATCATTTTAAGCATTTGAGATAAAATTATTACTTGACATGTCATGAAATTTCGACACGTCTATCGGTTTAGTTTAAGCTTCTAGGTAAAATGATTTCTTGTTATTATCTTTAACATTGTGAAATTAACCAATTGAATTCATGATTATTATGTCATGGAAAGAAAAAAAAAAAGATTTAAAACGTAACTAACAAACATTTCTCTTATATACTCCGAGAAAAGGGAAAAGCCTCTTAAGATTCTCGTTTTATGAATAACTAAAGCCCAAATGAGAGAAAGGGCTCCCTATGCTTAATTTATTAGGTATTTTACATAAATACATACTTTTTGGTACCATATAACATTTTTACCTTAAAATGAAAAGTTTGCACAAATACATTAAAAACTTTTCAAAATTTCAAAATGCCTAAAAAAAGGCATTATTGTATTACGTGACTCATCCACAATACATTCTCTATTTTATCCACATTTTTCTCTCCTCTTTTTATAATTTTTAATCTAATTTCGCATTTATCTCTCAATCCATTTATTTTTTTGCCATGCGACTTTAGAAAGTTTTTTTTTATCTTCGAAACAAGACCCATATGTATATACTTTTTCCGATTTTTTTTTTTTTTGGCACTAAGATATAACTAATTATACCTTTGTATCTTAAGGTATAACTAAGGTATAATTAAAGTATAATTAAGGTATAGTCAATGTAATAGTATATCTTAAGATATAACTAAGGTATAATTAAGGTATAAACACTGTAATAGTGTATCTTAAGGTATAATTAAGGTATAACTAATGTATAATCAATGTAATAGTGTATATTAAAGTATAACTAAGGTATAACTAATGAATAATTAATGTATAACTAATGTATAATTAATATATAACTAAGGTATAATCCAATAATTTAAAAGACAATAATAATTGGTATTTTTTATGCACTATTATGGTAATTATACCTTAGTTATACCTTAATTATACCTTAATATACATTATTACAGTTATTATACCTTAAGATACACTATTACAATGATTATACCTTAGTTATACCTTAAGATACACTATTACAATGATTATACATTAGTTATACATTAATTATACCTTAATTATACGTTATTACATTGATTATACCTTAGTTATACCTTATTACATTAATTATACCTTAGTTATACTTTAAGATACAAAGGGTATAATGAGTTATATCTCAGTGGAAAAAAATGTCGGAAAAAATATATACATATGGATCTTGTTTCGAAGAGAAAAAAAAAAAACAAAAAAAAAAAACTTTCTAAAGTCACGTGACAAAAAAATATGTAGATTGAGAGTTAAATACGAAATTAGAATAAAATTATGAAAAGATGAGAGAGATGTGGACAAACAATACTTACATATTTGAGTAAATTTGAAAAGTTTGAAAGGGATAATAGTTATAAATTAAGAAAAGAGACAATTTAATAATTATGAATCAAAAAAATGTAGAAATGTAATTTTAGAAATGTAAAATCCCAAAACAAAACATAAAACATAGGTATTTTTGATAAATTCCCTAATTTATTCTTATCATGGATTTCATGTGATCAATATAAGAAGCCTTGATAGAGAAAAGTCAAGTTTCATTTACATCAATTGACTTTCATTTGAACTAATTCCGGAGAAATTCCTGCCCAGGGTGGGAGTGAATTATTCCCGGCCAATCGCATCATGCAACTTCTTCAAATGCTAAAAGAAAGCAATGAAAAGAATAATAAAGTTTCATGCATGTTTTTGTTACACTAGTACTTTGAGGGGAAAAAAATAAAGGGGAAAGGTTCATAATTAATTACCTAATCCAATAATAAAAAGAAAGAAAGAAAGAAAAACATTTTTGCTGTTCGCATTATATGAATATGGTCCCCAACTCCCTTTTTCTCATCAATACTATCGATGATGATAGCTCTCTCAAATTAATAAGAAATGCTACTCCGGATCTGCGATCATGTAGCTTTGACCAAACGTAGTTTAACAGATTAACACACGTGTGACGTGTTAATTTAGTATTGATCCGGACCATGATGAAATTTTTTCAAGTTTGGCTTTTTTTTTTTTTTTGGGCATCTAGGGCTCTGTTTTTTTAGAAGGAAAATTACATGGGTTCTATGTAATTTTCATATTAGAATAAAATAGTGTTAATTGGTATTATTTTAAAATAATTGGTATCATCATTTTTAGTAATACTCTTTTGGTGTAAAGCTACAATAAATAATTTCTTAATAATAGATTCAAATAGTAAAATTCATTTTTAAAGTCGGGTTCTAGGAACAAGAAAAATGTGTGATTGAAATATTGAATTATTTGATTCTTTAAATAAAATATAGTTAAAATAATTTTGCAGAATCTGTGTAAAGTTAAAAAAAATATATATTTGCATAACTAAAACAATTATTTTGATAGCAAAAATTGAAATTATGGGGTGGGTCACGGTACGTAAAGGGTAATTATCATAAATGCACGATTTTAGAATTTATTTTAGTAAATGTACTTTCCTGTATATCATGCTAACTTATTCTTAACGGACCAATATTCTTTTCATGATATATCTTTTCAAAAAAATACTTTTTCTTTTTCAATTTATCATTTTAATTTCTCTTGTCACCTGGTGACATTTAGGGGTGTTTAAAAACCGAACCGAACCAAAATAATCGACTGAATTGATGAATTTTGGTTTATCGGTTCGGTTTTTTAGTCTAGACGGTTCGGTTCCGATTTTCAATTTCAGAGATTTCTAGTTTTCTGGTCGGTTCGGTTTTAATTTTAAAAAAACCAATATAACCGAACCAACCGATTAATTAGAACAACTCTTTAAAATATATATATATATATATATATATATATTGATTTAGGGTATTTCCAATATATTATTATTGCTTCTTTTTTCTTAGATTTTTTTGGAACTGTTATTTTTCTTATAGTTTTATTGCAGTATTAATTTACTGCTTTCTGCAGCCCATTGTTTTTGTTTTATTTATTGACTACTCTTAGTTTAATTTGTTGATCTTATTTTGACAATTGGTCATTTCATTTTCTTTCTTCAATTCTGGACCACTACTGGTGCTGTAGGTTCCTACATTTTCCTAATTTTCTATCTCATTTAATTTTTAGCACAACATATTATTGTACTAAATTTTTATATATTTGATTTATATGTGTTATTAAGTATTAAGACATTGAATATTTAGATATTTATACAATGATTTGAATTATAGATTTTATTTTTATTTTAAATTTTTTTTAATTTACTAGAAATTTAAATATAATAATCTATTGATTTGTGTAGATACTTTATGTGGTTAGTGGTGATTAATTTATAAAATCAATAAATTATGATAAGTAAATAAAAAACCATCAAGCAAAACCGAAATAACTAAACCGAACCGAACAATATGTTTCAATTCGGTTATTTTTTTATTTCAGTCCTGTTTGTTTTTTATATCTATTTGGTTTTAGGTTTATTCAGTTCGGATTGGTTTTTCAACCGAACTGATCGATGAACACACCTAATAGCATTTCCTCGTTTATTATGTGATTATTTTTCCACTTTTTCTAGTGTTTTTAGTGGTTGCTTTTCTGTTTCTCACTGGAAGTTTAATAATGGCCTTACTTGAGTACCACCAAGATATTGCTAATTATTATAAAGGGTTTCAGCATATTTTATCAAAATAATGAGATACATGTAAAAACAATATAGATAAAAAATTACATTATAAAAATTTCCACTCAAGTATCACTAAAGTATCATCACAATAGCACCCATAGTTGTGAAAACCGGACCAGCTGGTCGCACCAGGTTTGACCGGAATTGGAGGTCAGACCAGTCGGTTTCCATCCGATTTTTACGTTGGTCAATAACCGATCAAACTTCGATTTGACCGACTAGTCGAACCAGAAAACCGTAAACCGGACCGGTTTTCCGGTTCGACCAGACTTTTTTAAAAAATTTTTTTTTTAATATAAAATTTAAGTTATTATTTTGAGGTGTTTTTAATTAAAATAAAATATAGTTTATATTTTTAAATTAAATTGACATTTATTGTAACTAAAAAAATTATATTTCATAAATTGAGTTTTTTTAATTAATATATTGTGTTTGAAATGTTTAAACTTAAAGAATTATAATAAAAATATTCAAATTTTTATAAATTATAAATATAAAAATAAAAATATATTAATATTTTAATATATTTATTAAATCCGGTTCGATTCCGGTTTATTCCAGTTTAATCCAAAATCCATGAATCCACTCCTTCACCGGTTCGATGACCGGTCTGGGTCTGAAAACCATGATATCACCAATATTTTACCATGTTGTTACTAAAAATATCAAAATAGCGAAATACATATAAAACTCATATAAATATTTAAAAATTATAAAAAAAAAACATATACAAGAATTTTAGTTGAGTTTTACCAAGGTATCACCAACATAACATCGGTCGAGTGTTTTTGTAAGAGAGTGTCATTAGATTACATTATTATTACCTTATATATAAATTTATATTTATTGCACAATTTGTAGCATAAATATTTAAAATATTTTAAAATGTCTCATTTCGATTATATTTTATTATCTGATATAATGGTTTGTGCATTTTAGTACGTAACTGAAAGAAACTGATATTTTAAAAATATTTTAGTTGGTTTTATTGGAGAATATGTGTTTGTTTAGTATTTTATGAATAAACTTTTTATTGGTGTGTTTTAATTTATTAAACCATATCTAGCTATAGCTAGGGTTGTCAATCGGGTGACGGGGATCCGTCTCCGGCGGGGGCCCGCTCGAACGGGGACAAAAAATCCCCGATTAAAATCCCCGCGGGACGGGGACGGGGACGAGTTTGTCCCCGTTTATTAATCGGGGACGGGGACGGTAATTGCCTTACCCGCCCCGTGGGGACCCGTCCCGGTCCCCTTTTAAAGCCCGCGGGGATCCCCGATAAAATACCCGAATCCCCGTTTATTTTCTTTAATTAATATTATTTTATATTATTATTATTATTATTATTTATTTTATAAAAGTATATTATTTTATATTAGAAATGGACAAATAGCATAGGTAGAGCGTAGTGAATTTATAAAATTCAGTTTTAGGAACTGAAATTCTATTTCTATTTTATTCCAATTAAGTAAGAACTGAAATTTTTTAATAAATATTGTACTATTTTATGAAGTTCTCTCATTTCAGGTAGACAAAGGCTTATTTAGGAAAATGTTTTTTCATTTTACTTTTTGATTCTTTTCCTATTTGTAATTAGTTTTTGACTTTCTGTTTTCTATATAAAAAATTTGAAAGGTTTGTTTAGTTTTAGTGAATAGTTTTGGAGGAATGTCTTTTATTTTGGGAATAAAGCTGGAATTCCAATTAATCTTGTGGCTGTCAAATACCAAAATATTGCTCATTTTATTGCAGCGTGTGAAAGGCTTGATTTTACAGGATGAAAATTGAAATTTGACAGGGTTTTTTTTTTATAAAATATAAAACTAACTAAACGGGGACGGGGATCCCCGCGAGGAACCGATTCCTCGCCGGGGACAGGGATCCCATGGTACAAGGATGTGTGCCCGATTAATAAACGGGACGGGAACGGAGATCCCTGATTAGTCTGGGGGCGGGGATGGGAAATGCAATCCCTACCCCGTCCCGTCCCGTTTACATCCATAGCTATAGCCTGATGATAAAATCATCTCTCTCATGCTGGAAGGTTTAAAGTTCGAGTTTTATAAAACTAGATCATGTACCTTTAATTAACAACGGGGATAGTAAAAAAAATATAAAATATATAAGTTTTACTAATATATATAATATTTTAATTATTTTATGCATCTTACATAAATATAAAAATTTGATAGTTGTGGAAAACTTGGGGTTAATTTCACTCATGGTATACCAACTATCTCCCTAATCACAGTTTGGTATACAAACTACCGTTTTGCACACTGTAGTACCCCAACTTCTAGGTGACCTCCCATTGTGATACATGTGACCTGTTATTGCAGGTTAACTGTGCCACGTCAGCACTTTGTTGGGTTTAATTTCACTTATGGTATACCAACTATCTCCCTAATTACAGTTTGGTATACCACTTTATACGTATTGTTTCATTTTATTTTATTTTTTCAAAAATAACAGAAATATATAAATCAAATTTTTTTTTTCTTTTATTTTCTTTGATTTATATATTTTTGTTATTTTTTTTATAAAAATAAAATGAAACAATATGTATAAAGTGGTATACAAAATTGTGATTAGGGAGATAATTGGTATACCATAAGTGAAATTAAGCCCAACAAAGTGCTGACGTGGCACAGTTAACCTGCAATAACAGGTCACATGTACCACAATGGGAGGTCATTTAGAAATTGGGGTACTACAGTGTACAAAACGGTAGTTGGTATACCAAACTGTGATTAGGGAGATAGTTGGTATACCATGAGTGAAATTAAGCCGGGAAACTTGCGGGTCTTAACTTAAACAGAAATTTGGATATAAACATAAAATTTGAACATTGACTTGGAGGGAAATACTTATTTTTTTTTTTAGGAGTCTTTAATTTACTTAACGTATAAGGTTTTTCAAGGGTCAAATCAAATTCATGAATTATATTGAAACCCCACTAGTTGGATAAGTAAGTATCATAATCATATAATGTTTTTTATGCTTTCAAATCCTTATTATGAACTGGAATAATAGTTGTCCAGCTAGCTCCACATATTTCTATTTCTATTTCTATTTCTATTTCTATTTATATGTCATTATACATAACAAAGAAAAGGTCAGCTTGATTAGATATATAAATATTATTTAAATTTGAACCTTATACACTAAGTTAATTCAAATTATTTTTGCTAACCAAACATTAAATTCCCTTAATTTATTCTAAAATAAATCAATTAATTAATATCTTATTATATAATAGTTAAATTCAAATTAAACTATGAGCATAACATAATAATTAGCTAAAAATAAAAAAACTAAGATATAGAAGACGTGAGTAGCCAGAAAGAAAAATGCCAGCAATTATTGGACCGATAACAACAGCAGCAGCAAAAAAAAGTCTAGAATCAGCCAAACTGACTGGTAGGTTTAAGTCTAGAATCAGTTAATTAGACTTAGATTTGGATCCTAATCATGTACGTAATTGACATGAAATACACCCAAAGTCTGATGTTTTAAACTAATCATTGACCAAACTAAACAACTTAATTTTGTTTTTTTCCTAATCATGATGGCCATTCATATTTGGTGAATTTGAAATCACTTTTATATTTCAATCAGCTACCTTAATTTCAGTATCCAATATCCACATTAGGATTAAACTGCTGATTCGGAGTCAAGCTGTAAAGCAATTAAAATGAGAGTTCTGGTCTTCAAATTTGCCTTTTTGGTTATAATGATACTGTTTGCAGTTTGATATTCCTAGAAGTCTTTCACATGCATATATATATCTGCCAATATATAATCTAAAAAAATGTACAGTTAAATATACATCTATTTTTCTTTGGTCTAATGTATTCACACCAAAAATAATATCGTAAAATTCGTTTAAAGAGAGAGCTATATGTGTCTTTATATATATGAGATAATTCTCCCATTTCAAAGTATCTTTTGAGTTGAGTTAGACTTTTATTTATAAATATAAAATATGTACTTTACATATTAGAAAATAAAAAATTTTATTTTAAGTGATGTGGAGCAACACACCTTAATAAACTCATGATAGACTTACCAACCAAGTTAAAGGTAAGGTCAAATTGTAGAGTTTGAAATGAATTGACAGAGTGGAAAAATTAAATTTGAAATTTGACAACTATAGAATGAACTGTGTAATGTCTTACCATTCAAAGCTATCATGATCAGTCAGATGAAGCTTTTGTTAATTCTATTAATTTAACAACAAAATATTCAGTTAATATAAATATATAAACATAATAAATGATATTCCTTGTTAAAGGAGAGAAAGAGGTGGGAATGGGCCACATGAATAGAATAGCACGCATCTTTTGCTAACATGAATTTGCAGAAGCTATTAGACAATAGCTGGCAACGCATGTGAATCTGCTCCTTATGTCGCCCTTCTAATATCTATATAAGCCACTCACCACTTAAATCAATTTTATTTAATAAAATGATAGTGTAAATAATTTTACTATTAAATTTGAAATTGATAACACCTGCCATGGCTAGGGTCACTGTAAAATTTCTCACCAACAGATTATTCTTTACAAATAAGTGAACTAGTTCTTATGCTGATAAACTCGAACAAATGATTTTACATTTGTATTCTAACCACAATAGTTTTTAGACTTGGATCGGTCGGGATATAGATTTATTGATTTTGGATTAAACCGGAATCGAACCAGATTTAAAAAAATATTAAAAATAATAATATATTTATGTTATTTATATTCAAAATTTGAATATTTTTATTATAATTCTTCAAAACTTAAGAATTTTAAACATAATATGGTAATTAAAAAAGCTCAATGTATTTTATATAATTTTTATAATTACAATTAAGTATCAATTTAATTTAAAATAATTTTAAATTTTAAAATTTATTTTATTTTAATTAACATATATAAAAATAATTTTAAAAAAAACCTAATCAAACCAGGTAATTGGTCGATTTCACAGTTTTCTAGTTCGACCGTTCGATCTGACCAATTATTGACCGGATTTTAACCAGAGTATAAACCAACTGGTCAGTTTAGTTCGATTTTCATAACTATGCTAACAGCTATAAATGACTAGAAACAATTTTTTTTCTTTCATTTTTATGTATAAATATAAATTTCATGCTTCATTCTAGATTAAAGAGACTTGTATAAAGCATTATTACGTTTACATTACACCTAAAAAGTATTCCAACTTCTTTTGGAGCTAAATTAAGCAAGTTCTTCATTAATTTGTAAATTAAATTAATTTATCTATGTGAAGATTATTGTAAACGCACTTACTGTAAGAATCTAATAGCAAATAATCGATTAACAATATCATTAATTTGTTATTGACCCCCCAAATAAAATATATTAACTCAACCTTAAGCTTTTATTTGGAGAGATTGTATTGTAATTATTAAAAATTAAAAAGATACGAAGGGTATAATAGAGAAAAATAAAATAATAGATATAAATAATAATGCCTCTTGCCATTATTTATGCATATAATCAATAGCAATTATAATTAATTGAGTGTAACACGTTTCACATATTTTCATTAAAAAAAGTCGAGAAAGGTGAAAAAAAAATGTGATTTTATGGATTCAAAAGTATAAAATATGATATTTTTTATTAAATAATCATATGTTTTACACTATACATTTTGTTCGAGTTTGTTGATGCAGCAATTGACATATTATTAAGTGAATATGCTGTATCATCAAAAGTCGATAACTCAATATGTCATTCTAATAAAATCAATATATCAATATGTTACGTCACTGAAATGACCGTGTCGCGTTAATAATAATAATATAACTAAAAAAAAATCGTAAAAATAGATAATTTCTTTTAAAAATATAGTTATGCTATGCCAAAGAAAATATTAGGTTCGCGTTATGGTTCAATCTTCTATCCTCTAATCATATAAAAAACGTTTAATAAAGTTATCCGTATAATTATCGGAAAAAAAAATTTTAGTTTTAGTATACAAAATGATTTTACTTTATCCAATGATAAAAGTTCTTGTTTAATATCACTATTATAGTTGTAATATTTAGGCCATATGAATTGAAAAATTAAAACCCTTGGGACTTTGTGAAAATGGCCATAAAGTTGGCTTGTATTAACAATTTGCTCAATAATCAAGTTCGAATATCATTTTCTTTAACTCTTAGTTTAACATTTGGAGTTAAATTAATATAAAATGAAATATGTCAAGGATATGATTGTCCACTTTTCAATGTATCACTTGCTTACTTCGATTCATGTTTTTTGGACTAATTTGAATCCAACTGCCAAATTAAGGGATTAAATTAATTTTCAAACTTAATTTCTATCAATTTAATCGTATAACCCAATCTGAGAGAACTTGAGCAAAAATTCAACTGTGATCTCGAACTAGATCGATCCATGTTAAGACCACTACGATCGTGTCACGTTAATTAGCATAACTACTAATATAGCATGATCATAAGAATTTTAAAGCCCGCTTGAAATAAATGAATTCCATAAAATTTTTCTGAATTCATTCGCAATTCCAATATTCTATACTTGGAATAAAAGAATGGGGATTCAATTTAATGAATCAAATTCCATGGGTTCATTATACCTTTACCAAATTTTCATCGTGATAGGTGAAATTTGTAAATGAATTCTTCATTTTTACGGAGCCAAGATTTTAAAACGATAATACCTTTTACGATGTATGTATCATTTGTTTTTGTATTTTTCAATTAAAATATAAATATTATATTATTTTACCAATTAGATGTTTTCTTTTTTGATGAATTGTATAAAGTTGATTTGGTTGAACACGTGGTTATAACTGGTTTAAATGAAATTTCTAATGAAGAAATATACAATTTAATGACATACATTAGATGAAATATGATTTATGAGTTTCTAAACTAATTTGAATATACATCACTGTATTTGGCTAAATTAACTCTTACAAATTATATTTTACTTCATTTTTTTTATTGTTTTAGTAAGGATATTTTAGAAAATAAGAACTGCTTAAATTTATTTATCCATTTGTTCCAAGTTTAGAAGTAAAGAATTCATTTTCAATTTCATATTTAAATTATTATATTCCAAGCATATAGAGTAATCCATTCATAAATAAATTCTACATAAAAGTCAACCGTGAATGAATTCTATAATTACAATTCATTTATTCCAAGCTATGTCTTAAATTAGTGCGGAACATAGTAGAACTTTTTGAGCTTGATGGGTGAAATTCACCCTTTATATAAAAAAAGGGCTAAACTCATAATTTTTCATGGATTTCACAATTAGTCCATCGTTCATTGATCAATTTTTTCAACACATACATAATCCTTTTGTTTTAATAATAATCACTCAATTTAACAATTGTTTCTTATGGTGACTGCAGTTTAGACAACTAGTACGTGACATGATTTTTGAGTGAAATAAAAAACTCTAGAGAATTCATTAGAAGGATCCGAACTATACTTCTAATGTACACGTACCACATTTTAAAATTTAAACCATACTTTTAATTCAATCCACATGTTTTCAAAAATTATATCGCATGTCAGTTTACAAAAACTGCTATCAACGCAAGGTGGAAGTGTTAAGTCTGAAGGCAAGTACTGTCAAAAAAAAAAAGGACCATAACTCAATATATTGAAAAGCATGATTAGGGACTGATTATGGAATGCGGAAGAGTTAGGGGAGTGGAATGCATGTTGGTTAGAAAAATATAGGAATTATAAGACGGAATAAAAGAAAGAGTGACAAGGTGTCATAAAAGCGACACCAACGAAGGAGATTCGGATCAGAAAGCGGTATCTTCTTTCCTTATATGATAATAAACAAAACAAAACAAATCCAAACTAAACAAACACCATTCTATTTCTCTCTTCTTATAACAGCCCTTCTTCCATCAATCTAACGGTCTCTCCCTCTCCTTTAATTTTCTAATTTTTATCTTTTTTTTTTTTTTTCAAAATTTGAAAAAAGATTTAATAATAGAATAATAATAATAATAATAAAAAATTAATAATAGTAATTGTAATTATTATAATTATTATTTTTATTTATTTTTTTCTTTTGGGTGAAAACGGGACCTGCCTTCGAATTATAAAATTAGGCGGTCTCCCCGTCTTTTATTTTCTTCCTCTCCCTCTCTCTCTCTCTCTCTCTCTCTCTCCCTCTGTGGCTTTTCTCTTTCTCTCTATGTTCTTGCCGTTTTCTTCAATGGCTATTTGAGAGAGATATACGTTATCAATTTACATTTATGTTTGCCTGTTGAGAGGGACGGTACAGAGACTGAGGGGGTTATCTACATATTTTCTTGTTCAATTTTTAGGGATTTCTTTATTTTTCCGTGTGAATTGGAGCAGAAAAGCTTACGACCAGGGAGGTGGTGAGAGCCACACTTTGGTAACAATTTGAGAGATTCAGAGAGGGAGGGAGAGGAGAAACAATGCTGGCATTGGATATTCTCGATAATCTTCTCTTCTCTCTCAGCAGAGCTTTTTGTAGTCCTCTTGCTATTTTCATTCAGATCCAGGTTTGTTCCTTTTCTTCTTCGGATCCAGGCCTTTTTAGTTCCTCGTAAACTTTCTGGCCGTAATTTTAACGTTGGTATATGTACATACTATTTTTTTCTTAAGAAAATAAAAATAAGTAAACACTTATTTTGAGATTTGGTGTCTCAAATACGTTTAATTGAATTGCACTTGAACTTTTGCTTTATGATTTTTCGGTTGTATTTTGAATTATGGAATTTGAATTTTCTTAATTGTCTAATCAGAGCAAGCCTATGCAATCTATGGATTTCAATTCGTTCTTTCTCAAATTTACGTTTCTCTCCTTCCATTCATTTTTTCACTTTTATATATTTGGCATAGCTTTTTGCTCCTTGCCTTTTTCGATCCGTGCGTTGTCAGTTTTTGTATGGAATGTTTTCATGTTAGCTTCATCCGAACTCTCCTTTTCAATTCGCTTCCTCCTACGGCGCCACCTGACCATTCCATTTGAAAACTTCGTTGCCACTTTCGCTTTTGTATTGTGCCTTCGTGATATCCTAGGTCATGTTTGTGCCCCTTGGGACTTGCAATGTCGATTACATGAGGTTTCATAAAGAACATGTATAGAAGGCATCATCATCTTGGTTTTGGTGGTTTACTTCATTTTACATGGCATTAGCATCCGATTTCTTGGAATATTAAGTGGCAATGTTGTCCTTTCAGCTGCCTTCAATTTCGCGTTTTGATTCTGTTTGAATAAACTTCAGTTATACATGTGTTTGCTATTCCTTATCCACAAGTACTTTTGGTTAGTAATTAAATAACCATGTCTAAGTGATGACCAGTTAAGAGAGAGGTCAGGAGCTTTTCCAATGTTCTTGTGTCTGGATTGACGATGGCATTTGTTGGTTGCTAAAGATTAAAGAAGGCAGTGCCTTAAGTGTATAACTGGTATGTCATAATTGAGTTAATGTGTAATAGACTACAATCTATTTAAGTTATAATGGAAAAGTGAATTAAAATAGTCCGCTGTGGCATTATCAAACAACGTTTTAGTGGTTGCCTTTTCAGACTGAAACATTCAAAACTACTAAATATGGTTTCATCATCATACCTTCTACCTTTTCGTTGTCTTTAATTACTCATGGCTTTAATAATAGTATTACTTATATAAGGGCAATTTTATGGTAGAAAGTTAGAGGTGGTTGATTTTGTGGGTACTGCTATGAATTGTGCAAGGGATGGTCAACTGAATTTTTGACGAATTTATGCTACACTGAAGGTCCTGCTTAATTGATAAGTTCATTTTTGTTAGCCTGGTTTCCCTCATGGAAGTTGGTGCTATCGAAGCATTAAACAAGTTTGGTTTGTCTTCTACAAAGTTGTACAAGATTCTCTTCTTACATGTGCTCCATAGTGTTTGTTTTTTCTGTCTTGATTATATATGGTAATGCACTCCTGAAATAAACATGACACATGTAATCTACAAAGATTCTACCATCTTATCATTTTAGTGGTTTTTAATCTCTCTTTTCTTAATTATATCTGTACCTGTGTTTTTCTTTCCGATAAATATTTCCGATGGTCTCTCTGTGTTGACACATAGAAAGTGTAGTTGTAATTCTAAACCTTTTATTCATTGTAGGGATGTTGTATCTGCTTGGTTCTTGCATTTGGGTGGGCTTGTGCTGCTTATGTCAGGTATTGATTGGTTTGAGAACTAGAGATTTTTTCTCTCGATTTCTGTTCTTACTTTAGTTTAGGCTGCCTTTGCTTTTTACGAATCAGTGCGGTTTTCTCGTTCCCAGGAATAGAGAGATCAAGCAGATGAAGGATATGATGAAAGCTGGGAATAGCTTTGCATTCCTGAATCATGATATTAATCAGCTTGAACATTCAAAGCAGGTCCATCTGCCTCGAGTAACTGTTATTATGCCTTTAAAGGGATTTGGAGAACACAATCTGCATAACTGGAGAAGTCAGGTAAGTTGTTTAGCTTAAGGTGTTGGTTTTCTTTCCTTTTTTATTCCCCTATTTTCCATAGCTAAAGTGAAGTTAATCTATCTTTTTATGTTCAACTTTTATGTTTTTTCATGTATCCGTTGATAAATTTGAACATCTCTGCTTACTTCTTTGATTTTTGGATTTTTATGGCTCAGAATTCCTCCTTTTTTTTTTTTTTTTTTTTTTTTTTTTGTGTTATAGTTTATTATTCTATTTATATTTTATGGCTTTACCTTCTTGTTTAGTAGATATTTTGTTGCTTGGTTGTTATGACTGACTTTGTTTCTGGGTTCAATGTAGATCACATCTCTATATGGTGGCCCTTTGGAATTCCTTTTTGTAGTGGAAAGAACAGAAGACCCTGCCTACCATGCTGTATGCCAGTTATTGTCAGAGTTCAAGGTACTGTTTGAACAAGTAATTTACATTATTTTCGTACTGATAGAGCCAATAATTTGATTTTAACATGCAGATTGAACTGACAAGTTCATCCTTGTAATGGAACATCATAAATTGGTCTGGTGGATGTTTATGTTCTTTTGCTCTCTTTTGGTTCTTTTTCATGTGTGCATTTGCATTTTGGGCATTTATCTTTAGGGTAAATTCTGAAAGATGAACAATAATCATATGTTCAATTTCTCAACTGAGTTTCTGATGTACAGAAAAAATATGCTATGCATTTGTGAGCATAAAGATAATTACAAACTTTTTTACTGAATTCTTTCATTTTTAACTTTACTAATTCTAGATGTTCATTATTTATTTTATGATTCATGGACTGTATGTTTTTGTTAAATTCATGCAGGATGATATTGAGGCTAGAGTTATTGTAGCTGGTCTGTCAACAACTTGTAGTCAGAAGATTCACAATCAGCTGGTAGGTCACATGCTTACAACCAGTTAAAGTACATTGTCTTTTGCTATGCTTATATTTCCAATTTCCTTTTGAATATCCATGGAGATGATTGACTGTCTTCATTCTAGCATTCCTTTTCTGCTTTAGATAAGATTCTAAGTAGTACTGACTGTAAAATGAAGTTTCAAGATTCTACATGGATTGCATGTAGAAAATATTGAAACTTGAATTTACAAGTTCATATAAGAAGTTGGGACTACCTAAGACTTGCATATTTTGTCCTTTTAATCACATTCTCTAGATTCTGGAGGCATGTTTTGTTTGGCCTTTATTCTTTTATCATTTTTTTATACAGTTTGGTGTGGAGAAAATGCATAAAGACACAAAGTACGTATTATTTTTGGATGATGATGTTAGACTGCACCCTGGGTCAATTGGAGCCCTCACTGCTGAAATGGAAAAGAATCCTGAGGTATGGATTCTTCTTGTAGATAGAGGTTTAGTAGTCTAAAGTTCAAACTCATTCATGATTTTAACGTTTGGCTAATGACATGCAGATATTTATTCAAACAGGGTACCCGCTTGATCTACCCTCAGGGAGCTTGGGAAGCTATTGCATCTATGAATATCATATGGTATATCACATGTATTAAGCTTCATTTTCTTGACATTTTTTCAAACTGTATGGAAATTAAGTACATGATACCATATGTGTTTTGCACATTGAACTATAATCATAGTCCAGTTTAACTCATATTATAGGAATGTCATTGATGACCCTTTCTCTAAAAGAAAAAACTATATATATGATTAGACATTGTCTGAGTTATATATGAAAAGAGGGCAATAAAAAGGAAAAAAGAAAAAAAAAATCTTGAGACTTCTTACTGAAATTTCGAGGATCAATTTGAAAAATTTAAATTTAACATTACCTCAAGTTATCTTATCTGAGCTGAACTGAAACAATATTCTGGATGATAAATTGTCCATTCATGCGGTAGAGATCACTTATTTGTTCCGTCGCTACTACATTTTTCTTTAAAAATTATCTCTATGAATTTCTTTCGGGATGGTAGTTAAGATGAATCTTTAATCATTGGATGACAAATTTTCGTTTTCTTCTCATGCTGTATATTTTCCCAAGTTATATATGGTCATTTGAATATTTTGGTCAACAGCCTTGTTCAATGGGCTTTGCCACTGGCGGAAAAACTTTCTTTCTGTGGGGGGGCTGTATGATGGTAAGCACTCTCGCCACTATGGTTTTAAAACCTTGCCAACATGAGCCAACAGTTGCCATAATTTTTCTTATTTTTTTCAGATGCATGCGGATGACTTTAGATGTGACCGCTACGGTGTGGTCTCTGGACTTCGAGATGGTGGATACTCTGATGACATGACCCTTGCTGCGTTAGCTGGTAACAAACTCAAAATTCACTAATTTACTTAGAAGCTACCTTACTCTTAGGGGTTGTTTGATAACCCCATTCAACACTTAAAATTAATATTTTAAGTGCTTATTAGTTTTAAGCTTGTTGGATAATCCTACTTAAAAGTTTCAGTTAAGCATAAGATAACTTAATCTAGTAAGCCAAAATATTTGACAAGTTGAATATTATCAATAGTTTTTTGTAGTTTCATGATTTATTTTGTGTTTATCAAATAACTATATCATTTAACAGTTTCACCATTTATAAAATACATTTAAAATTCAACGCTTAATTTTTCAGCACAGTTGTACCAAAAGCCACCTTAGTCTCCAAGTGGCACAGTTTCATGCTAGCATAGGCTACTAACCTTCTCTTGATGGCTCACTTTACATCCTTCTTTAGGGGCTCATAAGAGGCTTATTACATCACCTCCAGTTGCTGTTTTCCCTCACCCCCTTGCTAGCGATCTTAGTTTTTCAAGGTTTGTGATATTTGCTTATACTTCAATCCCCTACATGTTATTCCATACATACTTATCAACATCTTTTCTAGGTATTGGAATTACTTGAGGAAGCAAACATTTGTTTTGGAATCATACATCTCAAAGGTCAATTGGTTTATGAATCGTGCATTATTTTCTACGCACTGCTATCTGTCATGGGGGTTTGTGGCACCATACTTCATGGCTATGATTCATGTTTCAGCAGCACTTCGAATCTATATGCAAGGATATGCACGTGAAGAAACAACCTTTGTTTCTAATGGTGAGGACATTACTTTGAGTTTTGGAATGTTTTAGTGCTATTCAGTTGTTAAAAAAAAAATGAGTAAAAGTTGCATTTTGATGGACGTTTTTTTCTTGCTTCTTTATGGGTTGGATGAGGGTGTATGGTATTCTGACCTTGGGTGAATGTGCATTGGTCTTCTTACAAAGTTTATTTATACTGCTGTGATTTGGGGGAAAAAGAAAAGAGTAGGTTATGAAAAGAAAGGAATATTGAAGATAATTTTATCTTTTCCTTGTGTATGGATGGAGGGAAGAATGTGTGAAGAGAGTTAGGGAATAAAATATTTATCTCCTTTTTTGTTCAGGAGAAGCAAGAGGGAAGGAAGAACAAATAGTTTGTAGTTTTGAATTACTACTGTGTCTGCCAATTCTCCTTGGAAATATTCAATATATTGGACAAAAATGAAAATTGACTTGAAACACATCATCAAGTTCTGCAGCTTTTTCCCTGAATTAGAGAGAAAAGTTTTGATGGGACCCGGAGATTAGTTGATTGATGGAAGCCTTATCCCCTTTTTTTCCTCTGGGGCTCCCAAATGGGTGAAAGTCTTAATCCTTACCGACTTATTCCCATTCCTTATTTTCCAGATATTGTCCCCTTACCCAAAAAACTGATCAAATGTGGTTCTGGTACTCAAGAATTTAGGGAATGTTCATCTTCTTTCTTTCTCTTTTGCTTAATAAAATATTCGAGAAATGTTTTATGCTTTCAATCTCTAGCAAATCGAAAAGGTTGCATATGTGCATTTTGATTCTGTAAAAACATTATATCCTTTAGAAATAAGAAATGAGAATTTAGATACTAATTTAGATCAGTGGCATTATTTCATCCTTGTATTCAAAGCTGCGAATAATGTTTTTGCCAGGATTGTTACTGGTCACCGGGCTGGTTGTATGTACCTTTACAGAGCTTTTCTCAATGTGGAATTTGACAAGGATAGAGGTTCAATTATGCAATATGCTCTCCCCTGAGGCACCGCAACTCTCTCTTGCTACTTATAACTGGGTTCTTGTGAGTATTTCTATTTTTCTGGTGCGGTTGCACTACACTGTGATCTTTGTTCTAGATGTGGTATTTGTGCATTTATAGAGTCAGATTGCCGAAGAGTTTTAAACTGTCATAGTTAATTATCTATTTTATAATGAAATTACTATCTCCTGGTCATGTTTGATATACTTTTAGGTGAGTTAGTTTTAAATGTTGTACTTCTAGGGGAGGGGTTCTAAAGTTTCAAAGCAACATGTTCCTTCTAGGGGCAAAATATCTTGATCATGATCATTTGCAATTAATGTCTAATGAAATAAAGTGATATGCAATGGAACAGGTATTTGTTGCGATGCTGGTAGATAACTTCTTATATCCCATATCTGCATTTCGGTCTCATTTCTCTCAGTCTATAAATTGGTCTGGTATACGGTACCACCTGAAGGAGGGGAAGATATACAAGGTATGACGGTCAAAGTGTATGCGATGTTAGTTTTATTGTTTATCTTTCTCCGACCTCAAGTTCTTGTTGTGCGATGTCAGTAGTTCTAAGGACATCTTCCTTTTTGCAATCTGTCTCACTTTCAAATCTCCTAGTTTCAACTGAATAAATCTCGCTTTTTTGGTGCCTCCCTATTTTGATACCATAAAGTAACTGACAGCAATAAAAACTGTCATTTTCGAGTCAATAGCTTCCCCTTCATATCTGCTTGTTAAATCATTTCTTATAACTTAGCTGCAATTTTGAATTTGTTTTCCATTCTGTGCACAGATTGAAAGAAGCAAAGAAAAGGGTCCAGTATACACAGATTTAGGAGGAAAAAATCTAAATGGGAAGAAAGGAGCCCCTCCCCAAGCCAGTTTCTTGGGCTATTTAGCTAAAAGTTGGGCACAGTGGCGACAACCTAAGAAATTTGATGCCTAAAAACGAACATATATTGTGAATTATTTACCCCCTATAAAGGTTAGGGTTTGGGAAACAATTGTGGGTGGATCGGGTAGGGTTGGCTAGTGCATCATTGATTGATATAGAGGCTTAGGAATTTTAGTCTATTTTTTAATCTTCATTCAATCAAAATTTGATTCTTCAATGTTAGCCATCTTCGGCTGGGCTGATTTTGTAATTTTCACTGTTTTGTGCTGTAATTTATGTAATTCTATTCAGTAAAAAAAAAAAAAAAAAAAAAAAATCAAATGTGAGTGAGCAGTATTACAAATGTTTAATTCAATGTCATATTCCTCAGTTTATGATGTTAGCAATGCAAGTGAAATATGGGATTTTTCTATGCTGCAAACGGATGTAATCAATTCATATGTGGTCTAATAAGTACAAGTGTACAACAAATAACTATATTCCCTATCAAACTGTACCATCTTAAACAATGTCCTGTGCTCCTCAATCGTTTCGATTTTTGTTGAGTTAGCTATTGATATATCAATTTGACGTGTTTCAATGTTTGTTAACTCTTGATATTTCAATTTGACACATTACGCCTCCTATTAATTATACTCACAAATATGAAGCCTTTAAAAAGTGAACAATGAATTCAGTTGAAAGTACATGATCCATTTCATTTGTGTTTGATTTATGTTTTCATTTATATATTTAATGTGTCTAATTTCTCTAAAGAGAGGATGATGCGCCAAAATAGCAATTTCAGATGTAAATACACAATAGTTTTCGATGAGTTTGATGATCATACCATTATATAGAGGTTCAATAGATTAGCAATATAGTAGTGCTTTTTCTTTTAAAGAAACGTGTTTGTCAATGGTCATTTGCAACAAAGGGTAAATAAATATACAATTACTGTCAATAAGCACAAAAGCACATAAGACTTCTTTAAGGACATGAATGGTTGTTAGATGTTTTGAAACCAAGATGCTGGAGACTTAATAACGACATTTTCTTCTACTCCAAGAATTCTCCATCAGCCTCTCTTTAAGCCTTAATCTATTGAATCACAAAATTAATGAGAAAAACAACTACTTAATAATTTATAATAAGGGCTCATTGCAATAAAATACATGATGAAAGAAAAATGGCACATCTAAGGCAGGACAACTAAAAGAAGAAGAATAATCTCTTAGAACATTCAGAAATTTTCTCTGGACAATTTTGTGTTCCAATGGCTACTTCTCTAGCTCTCCAATGCAGAAGTCACCGATCATGTCAAAAACTCGAGTAGCATGCTGTGGCCTGTCCAAGTAGATTCGAATACGATAAGACCATCAAATGCTATTAAAATATGACACATTTTAATTTAGATAAGGAAAATAAAGAGTGATGAGTGCATTTTATGCACGTAATTTACCTTTGTCTATGAGATTTAATTGCTATATTTTTGGTTAACTTAGGTGGATTGACTTCACTTTGTATTATTATTCGTGCTAGGGGATTTGAGGTTGAAATTGAGCTTAAAGCGTTGATTTTGGAAGCTTGGAATGCATTGAAAATGAAGCTCTAAAGTCATAACTTAGGAGAACGGCTTGTGGTGTGCTGTAGATGCTGAAAAGTTGACTAAAAAACTGTTTTTGCATAAGCCAAGAGCTAGGGGTGCACACGGTCGGTTAACCGGTGGATGTGGACTTTTCCAAACGGTTAACCATTTGAATGGTTTTTTTAATTTACTAATCATACACTGTCCATTAAATTCGGTTAACCATTAGTCGGTTAATCATTAATTTTGGTCAGTTAATCATTTCTAACCATTTACGAAATAGACATTTTATGTTGCTAAATTTATAATACTTGAAACCTCAAATAAATAGACTATAAATTTCAAATGTCAAATAAAAATATAAAATTAAAAACCATAGTCTTAAGTATTAATTAAAATAACATTTTAACCATAAACTCCAATAATTAAAACATTAATAAACAAAAAAGCTCCCAAATATAGAAACTATTATGCAAGATCATACATCAATAAATGAAATTGTTTTTAATTGTTCTTTTTTTAAAGAGTGTGAAATTAAAAATTGAGAGGAGATGGAACTGGAAGGGAGTGACTGAGATTACTTGGTCTTGTATAGTGAGGAAGTATAATAATATCAAAGGCCTAAATGTTTTATTTATTATTCATACTATATATATATATATATAATTACATAATTTTTTAAGTGAAATATTTGTAAATAATAGGTTAACCGCGAGTCCATATAGACTTTCGGTGTAAAAACCTAAACCTAAACCGTAACCATTAATTTCTAAAAATAAAAACCGTACACTAGTCCATCGGTTTCGGTTAACCATGTTTTTAGCTCGGTTTCGGTTCAGTTTCGCGGTTTTTCGGTTTTTTTTGTGCACCTCTACCAAAAGCATGGCTTAGGAGAGCTACGAATTTGAGTTATTTTATGGGATTAGAAGACTTTCTAATTAGTCTTATTTTTATTTATATTAGCTTTTAGTCTATTTAAGATATGTTAGGATTTTATTTAATTATATTAATTCTATTTAGTATGTTCTCTAATTTTACTAATTAGAGTTTTATTCAACCTAGAATTTTATTTCTTTTTCCTTTCCAAATTCTATAAGAGAAGTTTTCTTCTTCTTATGGGGATAGATATAGTTTTAGTTTTCTAGTTTTTGTTTTAGTTTTGTTTTCTTTCTCTTATGAAGAGATAATTTTCTCTTCTAGCTAAGGAATTTTCAGTCTTGGAACCTCAATTGTGAGATTATTTTGATCTGCATCTATCTCATGTCTTTCAAATATTTATTTATTTTTTCTGTTTTTATTCAAATTGAATACATAATCAAATATGTAATTCAATCGATATGCTAATTTATATATTAAAATCCGTAATTGTTTGAACTATCTAATAATAGTAGCAAACAACATAATTAATTTTGGACAAGATTTTGATTATATGTTGTGAACTTAAATAATCTTCTTTAAATAATCACGCTTGTGCGATTGTTGAGTTGAACTGGTCTCTCTAGTCTGTTAATGCAATCAAATGAGTTAAATTCCAAAGTTTGTTTGAAACTGTTTATTTGATTAGAGATAATTAATGAGCTTCTCTTGATTATCTATTCGACAAGAAGAGATAGGTTATTAGATATTATCAATAACCATAACCAATTTACTTAATAATTAATGAGCAATTATTGTTTAATTCCAAGACTTGAATATCTACTCAGATGGAAATTTTTCTCCTTTTATTTTCTTAAATTTTAATATCTTTTTATTTATTTTAATAGTTAGTTAAATTCTTCACAAAACCCCCTATCTTATTTTCTCTTCTTTTTATTTAAAAAAAATAATCAACCAATCTCTGTGAGTTCGACCTACTCACTGATATGTACAAATCGGTTATAGTTTGAGTAGGAAAATTATTATTTTTTGTATGCTCGACACGCATATCAAAGAGTAAGAGACGATAAATCTTGAGATTTCAGTTCTGATACAATTTCATAAATTTCGTAAGGCATGCAAATCCTACCTTAATCAAATAATTAATCATTGCAGTCAACCATATAAGCCGATTTATTGCAACTATTTCAAGTGAGACGAGATTGAAGTCTAGTTATAACCCGAAAAATCCAAGCTAGCATAAATTCCTAGTCAAGATCTTCTATGTTGATATTAATCAGTGAGAACAGTCCGATATGCAACTATGATCCTACTACAACTGTTATGCAACCATAACAGATATGAGATCCAGATTGATTGATGTTCAGTCGATTTTGTTGACTCGATGTAACACTTTCTATGCAATATTTAAGGCAGGACTTCGGGTGAAACATGCTTCTGTTGATTGAATATTAATGACACAAAAATTAAATTCAGCAGACAGATTCATACCCATAAAATCCTTCAGTTGAATCATCGCCAGCATGATTTAGAATGGCGTCGCCACCTGGGTGTTCTTCTACATAAGATGTCACATCATATACCTGCAGTTATAGAAGACGAAAGTTTTGTGAAAATGTATAACAGTAGAGTTTTGAGTTCATATGGAGCACTGTACCAAAAAATACACTACCTTTCCTTTGATGATAATCCAACAATCCGTTCTCTTATTATGCAATGATACTTCAGCTTTACTGTAAACTTGGGATACCTAAGAACAAGTAATCGTTTATTCAAACATAAAGACTTAATTAACAACTGAAACTTGGAATGATGCAATGAGAACTAAGAAATTCAAGTGAAAAGCTTCTTCACTCCAGTTTACCAAAAAAGAAAATGAAAAACTTAAGTATGTGGGTCGTTAGTCTATTCCAACAGTCATGGAATATTAGAATGTCAACTAATCACTTCTGGATATAAATTTGGAGCAACCGATCACCATCCGTTGACAATAATGAAAAAGAGAAAGTGTACATTCTTTCATAAACATTATGTAATGTAAACTTTATTATGAACTCTATATATATATATATATATATATATAAACAAAAGCACACTGAATATGCTTCAGTTCAATGCTAATAGCTCTTCAATTTTTGACAGAAGTTAGAGTTGTGTAAGGGGAGGCAGCAACAACAGTGGACTACGGGGCCGACTGTAGGCCAACGGGCCCAGCATGGGCATAACTCTGAAGAGTGTGGTGAATGGAAAGATTTTGATGGTTGTTGGTCCCATACTCCGAGTTGGTATAAGTACTACTATAGGGGATGGGGAATGTAAGGCGTGTGAGGATCACCACCACCTTGGGCCAGTAAACAACCACTTGGCTTAAACGATCAACCCTAGTCTCCCAACAAACTGGGAGGCAGGCATTCGGCCGGCTTTAAGGAAAGAGAGGCGGATGCCTCCATTGGGAAAGAGCCCTACGGACACTATGAGGCCATTAGGGCCTATATTGCCTGCTCCTATGAGGCCCGAGGTTTGATACACAGAGGATGGTTGCGGGACAGTATACGAAAGTAGGACTTGACGGAAATATCATTGGGGAGAAACCCCTCGGTAGTTGGCTGGTCGAAGGCTTGGGGAAGTCTCGGCGCCACACAAATTAGACTTTGGCCCATGACAAGTTGCTGTTATGTGCTTATCCTAACAATTTAACCCCTTCATAGCATAATTTACCACCCAACGAGATGAACCAGTTTTTATTAAGATCCTGAACAATATGTACCTGTAAAGTTCCCGAGAAAGTAACTCAGTTCATTAAACTGTAACTTTTATTCGACATCAATGACCATCTATGAGGTTAAGAATTCAGTTCCTCAAGGACATGTGTAAAGAAATTAAGAAACCAAGTTTCCACCGACAAAGATATACCAATTTTTAAACTATAAAATCATGAAGTTCATTTTTAGCTGAATAAAAGATTCATGGCTTAAATCCCTATGATATATATTGTCAATTAATTTGAAAAGTAATTCAATCCAACTAGTTGCAAATAGAGAACTAGTAACAATATGCAAGAAAAGGCCCTATGAATACATGGGCGCACCTTCTTTACTATAGCATTTGAATTAATCTCTTCTCTTTGAGCTGCATTAAACAAAATTTTAACAATCAAACACAGAAAGTGTACTCAACTGCAAAATCATTCAAGGGGAAAAAAAGGAAGAGAGAAGAATTACCAGATTTAAGGTGTCTAGGGAGCAAAACAAAACCTCCCAATAAGAAACCCAAAATCAATGCCACCACAGCTATCACCATGTCTCAGATTAACATTTTTCTACTGTCAATACACCACAATAGAAATTAGTGAGTGAATAGAATGCGCAATTTATAAGTTTTCAACCAAATTAAATTATGAACTTTTGGTAATGAAATCATTCAAGAAGAGACTGGAAAGAGAAGAGAACAGTTCCATTCAATTAGAAGACCAATAAAAAGAGAAATTCAAAACTCCCACAAGTCGAGAAAAAGAAAAGCTAAATTGACAAAGACGCTTTTTTTTTTTTTACTGATTAAACATGTGATTCGTGCTTAAAAAAGCGTACCTCTTTGAATAAAAAGACGGCGTTTGGCAGCTGGGAAAATGCGAGGAAAAGGTTGGGAATATATTCCAGAGATCCAAATGCAGAAACAAGTGAACAAGCACAGAGTGAGGTTGAGAGAGGGACAATTGCTGTTCTTTTTAATCAAAATTTTATATGCTTCGTTGTCTTTTCAAGCTTGCTGTCCTGTCTTGTGTCTGTAACTTTATCTGTTCCTTTGCCAACACCCACCAGTGTCACAATGGGTTGGACTTGGAACTATTCTCCGGGCCGTGCCTGTCCGGGTCCACACCTTTTATATTAGGTGCTGATCCAACGGATTATTGATCCATTGACCCCACCCGTCAAAGAGACTTTTTTTTTTTTTTGGAAAATTATCAAAATTACCCTTGTTTCAGTTTTTATTTTGTTGGCTTACCTTTTCTTATTTACATTATTACGTTTTTTTTTTTATCCAATTCTCCTTTACGCTTTGGCTGGGTTCTTCTTTTTTCTTACGTTTTTTTGATTTATCCCGTCCCACTTCTCTCTTCTTTTTCTTCACTTCAAATCCAGGGAAACCCATTTGCAATTCAGTTCAGTTTTTTCAATTGGGGTCGAAAGGCACAACCTTAACTCCTAAAATGGTGGTAAAGGCCTGTGTGAAAGTAGAGCAGAAGGAAAATGCTCCTGATTTAGCTCGGAGTAATTGGGGGAAAGTTTCTGCTGTGCTTTTTGACATGGATGGAGTTTTATGCAACACTGAAGAGCCTTCTAGAATGGCTGCTGTTGATGTTTTTGCTGAGATGGGAGTTGAAGTCACAGTTGAGGATTTTGTGCCATTCACGGGCACAGGTAAATTATTCCTTCTAGTTCTACATAAATGTTTCCAATTAAGTTATTTGAATGTTTAATTTGATGAAAAGATTTTATGTTTGACAAATTTAGAGAACTGAGGACGAAAGTGTGGCCTGTAGAAACTGGGGGAAAGTTTCTGCTGTGCTTTCACAAGATTCATTTGCTGCTTTTTGTAGTTTTTGAGTGACGAAAGAGATTAGCCCTTCTCATTTTTAAGCGTGACATGTGTGCTACTGGGTGGGGTGTGGAGGGTGTGAAGGCAAAAGTTTGCACAAAGCTTTGTTTGATTATGCAATTATTCAGTTTAATGTTCATGGTTCCAACTTCTCTCTCGCTCTCATCTGCACAGATAATATATAAAGAAGTTCAAGCTTTTTTCCAATTTTAAGGTAAAATTATAAACCATCTAAGATTTTTCCTTCATCATATACCGGATGTTTGTGCCTCACAAAATAATTATTCTTTCCTTTTGGCAAAAAAAAAAAAAAAATTTCCACAAAATCAATTTCCCACGACGGTAACATAATTTTGCAATTTTATCATTATATAATAGTTTTACAAATTTTAGAGATGGTGGTTGTAAACTTGCCTTTGCATGAATTATTCTGTGATTGTTTAAGAGAAATGATAAGACCACCTTACACTGATACAATAGTTCACATGGAAACAATGGTGAAATCGGTCATTGGATGACTAGTTATTAAGATGCTTGAAATGTGGTAGCCATTGAAATGTACGAATACCTTAAACCTCTGCATGCATGAGTTTAAAATTGTGGATTTTAATTACAAAGAAATTATTGATTACAAACCGAAAATAGATCTTCTTTCTGCTACTCAAAGAACAGAAAAAACGATATGCAGTAGCTTTTCCTTTGATAATCAATCTTTGACAAAATAAATCATTATTTCAATTAATAATAATATATTAAATTAAATTTTGGTCTCCTTTAAATAATTTTATTAAGCAATTAAGCAATTACTTAATTTTCAAACATAAAATCTTTTCATCAAATGGTGGACAAAAAACTCCATCATAGTGCCACATAGATAATATATTCCACCATTTTCATGTCTTTGAGTATGAGCTTGCTGATTTTGGTGCATGTGGCACTATTGGTATCTTTTTGACTGTTGGTAGTTACCAACTTTTGCAGTGATCTCCAAGAATTGAAGTTTGACAGCGAAGATAAATATTCCTGAGCTAACCCAACAGATGTGGGATGCCAAAAATATGATGTGTGCAGCTGATCCTCGTCATGGAAGATATTTGACAGCTTCTGCAATGTTCCGTGGCAAAATGAGCACAAAAGAAGTTGATGAACAGATGATTAATGTTCAGAACAAGAACTCATCATACTTTGTTGAGTGGATCCCCAACAATGTCAAGTCAACTGTTTGAAACATTCCCCCAACCGGACTGAAGATGGCACTTTAGGATTGCATTTCAATTTTAGGACTGCATCTGTACTTTAGGATTGTATTTTTAGGACTGTAATTTTAGGACTGCAATTTTGGGACTGCAATTTTGGGACTGCATTTAGGATTGTAATTTTGGGACTGCACTTATATTGTTATATACTGTTATACATTGGTTATACATTGTTTATACACTTCTTATACATGGTTTATACACTTCTTATACACTGTTTATTCATTTCTTATACATTGTTATACATTATTATACACTTCTTATATATTATTATACATTATTTATACATTATTTATACATTGTTATACATTATACACTTCTTATACAATGTTATATGTATATACACTTATTATACATTGTTATACATTGTTTAGACATTATTTATACATTGTTTATACATTATATACTATTTATACATTGTTTATACATTATTTATACACCGTTATACATTGTTACACACTGTTTATACACTTCTTATACATTATTATACATTATTATACACTTCTTATATATTATTATACATTATTTATACATCGTTTATATACTTTATACATTGTTTATACACTGTTTATAAACAGTGTATAACAATGTATAACAGTGTATAAATAATGTATAAATAATGTATAAATAGTGTATAATGTATGAATAATGTATAAACAGTGTATAAACAGTGTATAAAAGAGTGTATAACAATATATAATAAATGTATAAACATATAACATTGTATAAAAAGTGTATAATGTTTAACAATGTATAAGTAGTATATAAACAATGTATAAGCAATGTATAACAGTGTACAAGAAGTGTATAAGTATATAACAATGTACAACAGTGTATAAATAATGTATAAATAACGTATAAACAGTGTATAATGTATAAACAATGTATAAATAATATATAACAATGTATAAACAGTGTATAAAAGAGTTTATAACAATGTATAATAAATGTATAAACATATAACATTGTATAAAAAGTGTATAATGTATAACAATGTATAAGTAGTGTATAAACAATGTATAAGCAATGTACAACAGTGTATAAGAAGTGTATAAACAGTATATAATAATGTATAACAGTGTATAAATAATGTATAAACAATGTATAAACAGTGTATAATATATAAACAATGTATAAATAATGTATAAACAATATATAACGGTGTATAAACTGTTGGAAATGCCCTAGTCCCGAGGCATTGGTCCTTGTATTTGTATTATACATTTATTGGATTTATGTATTTTACTCATTTGTGTTATTAATAAAGGCATCAATTCATTTATTATATTTATCTTGTGCAATATATTAAATGAAGTATCCAATGGACATATCTATATCCATGATGACAAGTGTCATGCACTTGGCAGTAAGACCATGGATAGGGCAAACGATATGACCATAAATAGATCCGTAGTCTGTTCCAGTCATGGGAATGAATGGAACAATAGACTATCATTAACCTGGTTGTATGGCGGTGTCTTACCGGTCATTGGACATGGAATGTCAACCAAGTTAATGGGTACATGCCTGGAAGCATGGTACTGGATAGATCCACTAAACGAGTAATCCACATGGTATAGTATCACAATGGATTCTCGTGTAGTACTTGTATAGATCCTTTGACCTGACCATATGATGGTGTTACATGTGAAGTCACATGCTTAGGGGTACGCCTAAAGGGCCTGTAATAGGGTGCCAAGTATGGGTACTTTCGGGTATGTCACTGAGCATGGTAATACTATGGATATGTAGAAGGGATTTGTCGTTCAGTAACCCACTGAGAAGATATCACCAGCCTCTTGATGAATGTGACTGATAAGAGTGTGGCCACACCCAAACAAGTTGGAACTTGTTTGTAAGCTTTAGTACATTCGGGATCAAGTTAATGTCCGGACACAAAAGAGGGTGATCAATCCATGCCTCTGTGTTGGACACCGATATCAATGACATGGGATGTACAAGTTTAAACTACAGGGTTATGATAACAGTTAGACTGCCATCTCCATCTTAATTGGAGGCTGCAGTGGCTTGCTAGAGCCCTACTGCAGTCTGCGGGCCAAAGGCCCGCTGCCAACATAAAGATGGGCCCACGGGATCGTACACATAGAACGACTGAATGCAGACTTAAGGAATCACATGTATACTTGGAGTATACGCTATAGAGAGAGAGGTGTGTATATATTAATTATATTATAAAGATCAATTAGATTGGTCATAATAATAAAATTAATATATTCAATTGGCTCTTCATAATTAATTGGATTAATTATGAGATTATTTCCTAGGTGGAAATATTCATATGTATAGGTTTACATATGATTTTATTTTGTGTAGATTTAATTTTAATTTGATGGATTAAATTAATTGTCAAACTAATTTTAATTTAAATGTAAATAATATATTATTTGGAGTAATATATTAAATACATGGGTATATTAAAATTGGGCTTGAAATTAATTTCAACCAGAATAATTAAAATTAGACCGGACCTAAATTAAAACATGGAAGACCGCAAAGAAGAGAAAGGAGTCAAGGTGGGCCTGAATTCCCCTAAGGGAATTAGGCCACCCTAGGTATAAATACCTAGGGTTAGAAATTTCGGCCACCCTAAGTGACTCATATTGTAGCCGAAATTCCTAGCCCCTTTCCTCTCCATAGATTCGTTTTTCCGACGCTAGCACGGGTTGCATTCGTTAGGCGTTCATGTACGAAAACGAGGAGGAAATCTGCTTTGGTTTTTGCAGTCTTCATCCATCTCTAGAAAGAGATTTTCTGGTAAAAAAATTAATCCCTTTCTATTTAATTTTAAGTTTTTCAATTTCCACCTCAATTGCTCCTGGGACTGGATTTGAGAAAATCACCGCGTTCTTCCGCTTTTATCGGGTGATTTCCGGTGAAAAATCCCAACATAAACAATGTATAAATAATATATAAACAATATATAACAATGTATAAACAATGTATAAACAATGTATAAACAGTGTATAACAATGTATAATAAATGTATAAACATATAACATTGTATAAAAAGTGCATAATGTATAACAATGTATAAGTAGTGTATAAACAATGTATAAGCAATGTATAACAGTGTATAAGAAGTGTATAAACAGTGTATAACATTGTATAAAAATCCCAAAAAATTCAGAAAACCCCAACAATCATCAAAATGAATTTTGTTAGGTGCATTCACGACCATAGATTCAATTTTCAGTAAAATTACATTTAGAACAATGCCACGACGGAGACCCAGTTCTCCTGAAAACTGACCCACCTCACATGTAAAAATGCATGTAAACCGGAAAAATTGTTTTTCAAAAATGAATTTCCCACAAAACCAAAAATACAGGAACGTTTCAAAATGTTTTCCAGGTTTAACCGGGCCGGCTAGCCGAGCCAACCCGGTTATCCCCTAAATGCATGCCCCCAATTCTTGATTTCCCATTCTGCCGTGTTTGAGTCCAACCTGTGGCGTGCCGTAAATTGTGCTAACTCTCTGTTTTGCAGTTTTTATTTTATTTTTATTTTTTGATGTATTTAATAGAATAAATCGTGTAACCTAGGTAATTGTATTTTTCTAGATTCTCGTGTATCATAGGAGCTTGTAAAAGTGAGATGAGAGTTTTTATCTTCTATTCGATCGGGGTTGTAATAATTTAATTATTTACCATTTTATTTATATATGTATGTGCGATGCATGTCTATTTATTTCAATAAAATTGACTTTTAGAATTTGAAATATCATCTTTGAACATTGACCAATATTTATTTTAATTATACACGAAATAAGGGACTTGTCCGGACCCGAATCTCTGGATAGTGTGGCGGCCGTTCGTCCGGTTCAGCTACCTTAAGAATTTCGCGGTTGAGCTGAGCCGGGTGGCGACTTTACCATATTCATCGAGACTTAGGTCTCGGTTCTTGTAAGAATTAATTCCATTTATTTTCCAAAACCGATTTTCCACTTATAAAAACCCCACGAGAGGGAGGGGCCCGCCCAAGATCGTGGCGCCCATTCCGAAAGGGAGTCTCGCGTCCCATCGAAAACGCGTCGTCCGCTCACACAATGTATAACAGTATATAAGAAGTGTATAACAATATATAACAGTGAATAGTAAGTGTATATACAATGTATAAACAGTGTATAAAGAAGCGTATAAATAGTGTATTTCATTTAAGAATTAGTTCAATTTGTCACCAGCTGACAATGATTTTACAAAAGATTAATATTCAACATCAATAGCTAAAGTAAATAGACCCCTTATATTAAAAAAGCTGGCGCTAGACATGAATACATGATAAATTTTCGGGTCTAATAAATTGTCGAATCAAAGACATCTTCTTAGAAAGTTGCTCATCAACTTTAACATCATCTGGTAGTGAAGTAAACACACGGGTAAATAACTTTGTCATTACATACTTCTCCAGCCCCTGTAAATGTAACAAATTCGAATTAATAAGATTATCATCTGTTAATATTGTAACGCAATTATTGAAGTTGTAACCACTCACATACCATATAGCTTAAGGAACATCATAATTTAAATAATAAACTCCTGCATCTATGCCTTTCCTTTCCCATTTAACTTTTTTTTCTTTTTTGCTCCAGCTTGTCTGAAAAATATGTGTAAAATTCTTAAGGCACCGTGAGTCACCTTTTTTTATTTATGATTTTGAGGAGAAAAAATTTTTATTTGAAGGCAAATTGATAATGCAAAAGTTTCCCAGGCAGCACCCATATTGAAGAGTTAGAAAATAAGTCAGTAACACAGTATCTTATAACCACAACCAAGACTTTGAGGGGTTAAACTTGTGCAATTTTTCCTTTATCCTATCAAGAGGTGCTAGAATGCGAATAGGACAGCTGCAATTTTTCCTTTATCTGAAGTAGCATTTTTCCACAATTGCACAACCCCATCATTGAAGAAAAGGAAATGCAGGTTCAGAAATGAAACAAAAATTCGATATGATATATCAAATGCCCATTAGATGACACAGACAGTACCTGCAACGTGCTAGCCACCATGCGTTTACACAGACAGTACCTGTAAAGTTCTTCTTTGTAATTGAATACCTCATCAAATCCAAGTTTGTTCTTCAATAAATCTACCTGAACATGATAAATAAGCAAAAAAGAGTTGAGATTAGATCATATCATATGTAGAATAAGTACTCATTAAGAAGGATGAATGAATATACCTTTTATTGAGTTCCAGCACTTCCAACAACATAGCAACCCATCAATTTGGCAAATTGGCCAACAAGCTAGCCCACTGCACCAGCTGCTGATGAAACATAAACATATTCCCCTTTCTTGGGACTACAAACTTTATAAAATCCAGCATCTGCAGTCATTCTAGGCATCCCTAATCAATCAAACACAGAAATACAAAGGATATTACTCCAATTAAAACTTAATTTTGCAAATTAAATAATGATATTTTGAGTGGTTCAATTTGATTAAACAGAAAGACAAACATATAAATAATTTTGTGTAGGTAGACCTACCAAGAAGTCCAGTATAGTAAGAAAGGGGAAGATCAGTATGGTGAATTTTGAAGAGGCCTTCAGTTGATGTGATGATGGAGTCTCTTCCCATCCGGTTGTTCCCCATACCAAATCTCTTTCCTTGAAATTTGGGTTTCTTGATTCCACTACTTTTGCCATGCCATACCCAGTAATTGGCTACATTTTTCACCATCAAAATTAATCATGTCGGGGGTGGAATTTATAAAATTGAAAAAGGGAAACAGAATTAAGAGAAGGAAGAATTTACAGAGCCTCACAAGATCGACCGTTACTATAGCAAAATAGTAATAGTCGTCGGAATCAGAGTAGCAGGCAACACCAGAAATTGACGGTGGGCAGAGAGGAAATCGGCAACAAAGGCGCCGAAACCAGAAGAGACAAGAAAGATCCAGGGGAAAAGACGACCACCGAAGGGCAGCGGGCACCGGCAGTAAAGGACGCCGGAGACACAGGGGAGGGGATGATGGTGTTGGGGTTTCTCCATTTCTGCCATTTTCCCTTAGTAAGAAAAAAGAACGTAAAAAAAGAAAAAAAACATAAGTATTAAGTATTAAATAAAAGAATTTAAAGAAAAAAGGTAATTGAGTAAATTGTTAAACGTACGGCTTGAAATAAAGTTATTATTTAGAGTAAAACTGACAATTTCCCATTTTTTTCTCTCGTATTATACCTCAAAAATCCAAGTAACAACCTTTTTAACCATGCACTTTTAAATAGCTCATATTAAAGCATTATTTTAAAATTTTCTTAATGGAGGAGCTGCCTCTAGGGATGACAACGGGTAATATACCTGCAGACAATGGTACTATCCATCCCATTCCCATTTATAAATTTCATTATCCGTTCCGTCTCATTATCCGCGGGTATTGAATAAGTCAATCTCATTCACATCCCACGACAGGTAGCAGGTACCCGCTAATTACCCGAACCCAAATAATAAAAATGTAAAATATTGATAATTCTTTTATTAGTAATAATATAATAATATTCAAATGTAGTGGATAAATATAATTACATACATAAATTGTTAAGAAACTAAAATTGTCTTAATAGTTTACACCTTATGCCTTAACCTAGAGGTGTGGTGTTCTACGAGCTCAAAGCTCAATATACAGAAATGATTGTTTTTGCAACTCATTTCCTTTTTCTGGACTTAAAAAATTTTTTTTAGGTACGTGAGATTAAATTAGAAGTATGATTTATATTTGTAACTATGACACGTCTTCATAAAAACTATGATTCAAATTTATCCAATGAATTTCAGAATAAAAGTGTTAAATTTGGAGCTAATATTATCAAGGCAAAACACATCTTGAACCCCCTGAACTTTTGTCAAAATTATAATTGCTATCCTGATAAATTTTTTGAACACATTTAGTACATGATCTTTTCATTTTAATATTATTAGGCCCAAACTCGACCTATCTTTTGTATGTGTGTAATACGTTTCGTTTAGTGGTGGAAGTGTGAAACAAAAATTTCCAAGTAATTTAAAAGTTACATGATTTTATCACTTAAAATCGTGAAACATATAGTTCCAGCAACTCTGTTTTCCTATTCAGATAATTTTTTGAAATTGTATTACGTATTGGAATATTATTTGCCATGTCACTTAACAGAGCCTGTCACTTAGACAAAAAATAAAATCGAGTTTGAAGCTGATAATATTAAAATAAAAAGATCGTGTACTCAATGTGTTAAAAAAATTGATCAGGGTGCTAATTGTGATTTTAATAAAAGTTCAGAGGACTCAAGATGTATTTTGCCAGTTTTCAAAACAAAAAGATGATGGCTTAAAATATTAAAAAAAATTGATCAGAAAGTGAATTGGGAATGGTTAAAGTTAAGCATATGGTTAAAGTTGAGCATGCTTTTCTCCTTTGCTTAAATTTAGGGTTGTAAACGGGACGGGACGAGGCGGGAATTGCACTTTCCATTACCGTCCCCAAACTATTAGGAGATCCCTGTCTCTGCCTCGTTTATTAATTGGAGACCCATCCTCGATCCCAGCGGAGAATTGGTTTCCCGCGGGGATCCCCGTCCCTATTAAACTAATTTTCAATTTTATAAAAAAACCCTATAAAATTTCAATTTTCACCTTCTAACTTATCCAAATGTCTCTTAACTCAATTTTCAAATACACAAACATATAATTAATAATTATTCATAAGAGTGATTAGTTTTCTTCTTTACTTTAGTTTATAAAATTATAAATAATAAATAATAAAAATAATGTAATAATATTAATAATAAAGAAATATAAATTGGGAATTGTCGAGGATTTGGGTATTTAACTGGGAAATTTATCAAAGATATCCATGGATTTTAAATGTAGATGGGGATGGGGCCCGTGAGACGGATAAAACTATTACCATCCCTTTCTATGATCAAGAAACATGAACAAATTTATCCCTGTCCCCGTTCTGCGAGGATCTTAATCGGGAATTCTCTATCCTCGTTCGGACAGACTCCCCCTAGAAACGGGCCCCGTCATCCGATTGACAATCCCACTCAAATTAGATGCCTCCGTGCTTGTCAAATTAAAGCACGCAGATCTATGCACCGAAAGTTGAACAACAGCAAAGACTATCTCCATCAGGAATCGAATAAAGTAACAAAGGATTAATCCAACTCCTGCAAAATTAACCCAAAAAAAAAAAAAAATTATCATCCAATTTCTTATATTCATCTTTCCAAGGTCAGTTCCTTTACATCACAAATAGCTTCACATTTTTCTTCCCTCAAATAGAAAACACAGCAACAAAAATGGGTTGTTTCAGGCCAAAATCCTCCAAACCCAACACTACAATGAAACGAGAAAACACATCAGAATCCACATTTCAACCACATGAACAAAGCCCACAACCCACAAACCTCAAACAACAACTCCTCCTCCAAATCCCAGCCTGCAAAGTTCATCTAATGGAAGGTGGAGAAGCAGTAGAAATCGCCATGGGCCAATTCACTCTCGTTCGAATCACCGACGATAATGTGTCTCTCGCAACAATTGTCAAAATTGGAGATCATAATAATAGTAATGAGCAGCTTCAATGGCCATTAACAAAAGATGAACCGGTGGTTAAAATTGATGGTTTGAACTATTTGTTCTCATTGCCAATGAAAGATGGTGATCCTTTGAGCTACGGGGTTACTTTTTTGGAGCAGTTTAGTGGGAATTTAGTGTTGCTGGATTCGTTTCTAAATGAGAATTCTTGTTTTACTGGGTTGACATCTTCAACTAATAATAAGAGTAGAAATGTGGAGTGGAGAGAATTTGCTCCAAATGTGGAAGATTATAATAATGTTCTAGCCAAGGCTATTGCAGGAGGAACTGGTCACATTGTCAAGGGCATTTTTAAATGTACTAATGCTTACACTAATCAGGTTTCTTTCTGCTTCCTTAATATTCTTCCAATTAATAACAATGTTCAAAAAATTCAATGAAGTATTCGGATCATTGTGATAAAAATTATGTTAACGGAAAACATCACTGTGACTCAAGAATACGCTTAAAGGCATATAATGTTTTCCGTTAACTCTAGTATGATATTGATCCAGATTTTAATAGTCCAGAAGGAAAAGCCAGTGTGACAAAACAATTGATAGGATCCTGGTAAAAAAAGAATTGACATTTATCCGAATTTATAACTGAAAGATTCCATAACTAAGAACAAAAAATGGGAAAGCAGGTCCAAAAAGGAGGGGAAATGATATTAAGCCGTGCAGCAGAGGAGAAAAGTGGTTTGACAGCTGTGGAAATGAGCAGAAACAGAAGCAGTGGGGCCTCAAAGAAGAGCAAAGTCAACAAAAGCTTAAAACGGTATCCTAAGAAACTGATTGATTTCATTTTACCATATAATGTGGGAACATGTCTTTTTAATTAAATTGTTTTTTTTTTTTTGGGTAGTGTGAGAAAGCTGTCAAAGATGACAGAAAAGTTGAGTAAAACTATGCTTGATGGTGTGGGAATTGCTTCTGGTTCAGTAATGGCTCCATTGGTTAAATCCCAAGCTGGGAAGAAATTCCTATCCATGGTTCCTGGAGAAGTCCTCTTGGCCTCTCTTGATGCTGTTAGTAAGTCAACTCACTATATTATGACTCAGCTGGAGGATACAATTTAACCCTAAGACTTTCACCAAGGCCTGCAATACACTGCTTAATAATATTGTCAAATTTTGAGAAAAATTAAAAGAACATAAGCAATGACATGTTCTCTTTCAGTCAAAAAAATATTTAAACCTTAGTAGTATTATCGTTATGTTTGTTTGGAGAACTAATGAGGATGCTTTGACTGAATTAACGTTGAATATTGTGAATTTCAGACAAAATTCTAGATGCAGCAGAAGTTGCTGAAAAAAGAGCTTTATCTGCAACCTCAAAGGCTACAACCAGAATGGTCTCCAATAGGTAATTATATTATTTTTATCCTACTCATTTGGTACAGTAATTTAGGGCCTTCAAACGGCATGACTTGTACTCGATTGGCAACGCAAATAAGAATATGGAAAGAGATCTCGAATTCAACACTACTAAATACTTGTAGGATATATATGTTTTCACTGTTATTAAGCTCGAAACAAAGTAACATCAAAGAGCATACATATGTTTCGAAAAACATAGTAATTTGAAATTTTATGGGGGTGTGTCAGGTTTGGAGAAAGTGCAGGGGAGGCAACTGAGGATGTGTTTGCAACAGCAGGACATTGTGCAAGTATTGCCTGGAATATATTCAAGATAAGAAAAGCCATCAATCCTGCTTCTTCTGTCTCTGCTGGATTGCTCAGGAATTCTGCAAAAACTAACAAATCATTCAGAAGCTGAAAAAAATTAATGAAAGAAACAAACAATGTTTTTGGCTTTATGATCAATTTGTTGTTGCCTATTAACTTTTGTGTTCCGTTGCATACAACTCAGCAGATTTACTTGTTTGAAATTCCATTCTCTGAATTTCTGATCAACATTACTTGTTATCATTTTTTTTTTAGCAAAAAGAGAAAGTTTGGCTTTCCTATTGCCAAGATTTGACAAAATTTTTGCCGTAAACGAGGGATCAATCAAGTGTGAGATGATAAGTTTGAGTTAGTCGAGTTACCATTTTTTATGAACATTTAATGTCGGAGTAGGAATAATATATATAACATCTTTTACTCCCTCCATATTTAAAAATATATAGTTAATATAGACAAATTATACACATACCTTATATATATATATATATATATACCTACCTTTTTTTTGAAAAATTAATATATTCCAACTTAAATTAATATATTATTTTTAAATTTATAGTTTCAAAATAGAAAACTAATATGTTTCCTATAGGTTTTGTGCGAATAACAACATACATTATTAAATAGAGATATATTGAGAAATTAAAAACTTAATTAGAATCTAAAAAGGAAAAATAGATTATAATTTGAGGCTAATTACATTCGTCCTCCTTCAAATCAGGAATAGAATATAATCGTCACAAACTTTAATTTGTAACATAAAATATCTCAGTTCGACTTTTGTTTCATATGTTATCCTTTAGGTCGTAATATACCAAATCAAACCGCTTGAAATAACACTTCAAAGCTAGATTATCAATTTTTCTTTGACACTTGAATTTAGAATAAATCAAGAATAATTAAACTATAGACCCTTCATTTTAATCTCATGGGCCAAAAAATTAGTAATTTGAATACTTAAATGGATTTTTTAGTGAATGGATTTTGTGAATTCCGACTAAAAGAATAATAGAAGAAACAAAAGTTAAACTATTATGCATTAATAGTTGGAGGAAAATGATGTAATTAACCCCTATAATTTAGGATCAACTAAAGTAGAAATTTAAGATAGATTTACTAATGTAAAATACACATCCACGTAGATGTTCGGCTAATTTTTATCGAATCTTTTTACAGAATCTTGATAATAGAGACAATGAGTGAAAAGTATTGAAAGTTTGGTGACCATATTGTTTCGGAAGCAAGTTTGGTGGCGTCTTTTGTACGAAATGTAAAACTCGAGGGATAGAAGGTGAAATTTACCCTAATGTTGCCACTTCTTTCTGACGTCGCAAATTTACTGTTTAATTCGGACGACATGTCGTTTAGATCAACCAATTTTCAGTTGCCTCTGTTAAACCCTGTTTTTCTCAATCAAAGGCAAATAGAAGCTCTGCAGCGAACATGGATGCCGACGGAAAAATTAGCATATACAGAGCTGCGAGAACCATAAAACGGAGAGAGAACACTCTCTACAACGCTTTGAGATCCATATACGAAGATTCAATTTTTGTGGGCGAGATATCTCAGCTATGGCCAGACCTTCCTCTTCTCGCCAACCTCCGCTGTGGCCTTTGGTATTCCCCCAAATTCTATGCCACTTGTTACTTCAAATCCACCGATGGCCACACTAACAATTGGTCCTTTAACACCTCTCGCCTCAACCTCCATGTTGCCCAGCTTGCTGGTACGTATTTCTCTTTTCTTTCTTCAACGGATTGGACCACTCCACCACAAAATTGGAACGTTTTGACGAGTTATTGTTTGATTTGTTTATCCTGATGATGCTTTATTTGTTTGTTTAATGGGTAGGACAGAAAGGTGGGTGCTTTATAATTGACTCAACTCGGAAGGGGAAGCGATTTCCTGATAGCATGTCAAAAACAATACCGATTTGGGCTTGTGTTTTGAATCGCTCCATTCTTAACTATATGAAGAGATTGCGTCATAATGAAATGACAATGCAGGAGGTGAGTGCTAGTAATTTCCTTTTCCAGATTCATTGTAGTTCAAAAAAAGCTGAGAATTTGCTTCCTATGGATGCATACTATAATTAGTATGGTCTGGCCTTTATTAGCATCTTATGGTGTAACTATCTCTTCTGATCTTATTATACAGTATCTGGTAGATAAAATTGAAGTTGGCAGTTGTTCAGTATTATGCTTATGATACACTTATTATTCCTAAGAACATGCATATTTGTCATTTTCCGTCTGACAGGAGGCAGATAAACAAAATACAAGCCTGGACTCTGATAATTGGGATTGTTCTTTGCATCTTCCTCTTTGGGTCCCTGATACAGAGAAAGCAGCTATTGAGGAACGCTTAGAGCAATGGACTAAAGAGTTGGAAGATAGTGGAGCTGATATTGCTTCTATTGCCTTAAGCTTGAAAAAACCTCTACGGCCTCTATGGATATCTCAAAAGACTGTTATTTGGTTGAATGAAGTACCGGATCATGATTCTTGGGATTTCACTCCTATTATTCTTGTCTCAGCCTCTTCACCAAGTGGCATTTATCAACATCGAACGAGCTCTGAGTTTAGTTGGAATTATATACCTGGAGCTGGAGATGACGAAGAAAGTTGGGCGAGGGGTCTCTCACCTAGCCTTTTCTGGAATAATGCCTATGATTTAATAAGTTCTGAACCTGGTCTATGCAACCAGAAGGTGGCTGATATTGTTGAGAAGGACAGGGTGTATCGTTCTCAGAGGGGACATAATGCTCCTCAAGTGACCCTGAAGCCTCCAAAGATGTTAGATAGGGGAATTGATCCGTCTCAAATAGGATCTTCATTATTTTTGGATCTTGAGAACAATAATACTATTCTGAACTCTTCTGAAAACGATGAGAAATTATACTGGCTAGGTTCTACTAGTCTTGCTGTGGGGCCAACTCAAACAGGTATATTAATTTATTAGTTGATTGTGACATAATTCACTTATGATATATTCATATTTTGATGTCCAGAAATGTGAACTCTATATCTATGAAAAATTTTTCGTTGATCTATATTATACTTCATACTGTGCATATGGAAAAGCAAGGATCTTGAGATGAACTTTCTCCAGTTTTATTATCCTATTGTGCTGTGATTGTGTTAGTTCTAGATGCTTACTTTCCCAAATTTCAGCATGCTTATGTTCTTAGAAAAGTTTTCTGGGCCCAAATTGATTATGTTGTTGTTGGGTGAGGTAATTTACATTATCCTCTATTTGGATGCCATTGAATTGATTCTGTACCTTGTTCGGAGATATATCATATGCAATTAATTAAGGCAATGATGATGTTTACTTGTGATGTTGGCATCATAGAGAACACTTCATTGCCAGTGGTGCCAGGAGAAGAGGTTTGTAGTGTGCTCCAGGTAGCTAGTGAAGTATTCTGGTTTTTATGTTGTAAAGACTGTGAAGGATGGTAAAGTTGATTCAGATGGACATGTTTTGGTGCTTACCAATGGGTTATGGTATTGTTGTTAACAAGCATGACAGTGGAAGATTGGTGGAGAATGGGAGGGCATACAGTAATTGACTCAGGTTGTGGTATTTGTAGCGAACTAAATATAATGTTTGACAGTTGAAATCTAAAAATGTCTGCAACTATAGCCTAGTTGTTGTTGGTGGCTCTGACTGTGTGAAGCGTAGAGAGGAGTGTTATAGTCAAAATTGTAATTTAAATAGTCACCTTGAAAGACTTAATTATATTTCACTCAGCTTCTTGGCAGAAGTTGGTTTGCTTTTCTTTATGTTGTTCTGTTCCATTAATGTTGTGGTACTTAATCTCTTTGCAGTATTCTAAACTTAGGAAAAACCAATTTTGATAGATGGACATCTATATCTGCTGGTCCGATCTGTATGGTCTACAATTTTAGGAAATATAAATAGAAACTCTAGGGTCTCCTGAATCTGCAATTATTTGCAGATCTTCAGATCTGAATCCGGTGGAAAATAGGAAAAAAAAAACATATATAAGTTAACGATTCTATTCTTCACACTATTAATTCTTCAGGCATGATACCTAGAGTAGAGTTGTGTCATACAATTGAAAAAAACTGCAATTGCTGGAAAGAATTCACTGAATCTTTACAGTTATAGGCATTTATAGACTAATAGCGGGGTTAAAATTCTCTTACGTCCTTCTGGATTCATTCGTGTATGCAATTGCTCATCTTGTTTGTACAATCTGAATCATTGAATTTGAAAACTAGTAGTTTTATTATTATTATTATTATGAAAAAAAATATGTATAATAGAGTTGGGTTTTTAGATTGGCTACATTCTTATTATTCTTTTTTCTTTACTGGTTGCTTGCTAATTTTTCTCCCCTCTCCACTCACCATTTTTTTTTTTGTTTTTTCCTTTTTTCCTTTTTCGCAGCTACAGGTGTGTCTAATGCTGATTGCATTTTGAATTGTGATCAACAATCCATCCATGTCTCTCTAGGAGATAGTGGAGCATATTTGCACCTTCCTATGTTGGTACGTATTAGAGGTCATTCCATTTTAACTTGTTTAAATTTCACATTCATGAGCTGAATCTAGTTTTTTGCTTCCCAGAGCTCCAAATTGGATCGGTTTTCCATATTAAACAATCTCCCTGCGGCTGTGAGATTCGCTAAGGTGAATTTGAGGAAAGGGAATAAACTTCTAGTTTGTTGTCAAAATGGTAAGGCCTTCAAATTCCTCCTTCCGTTCTTCCAAGATAGGCTTAGATGAGATAATGAATTTTGTATAAAACTTGCTCGCATTCACTTTGCTCCTACTGCTGATTGACCTATTAAATCAGCTTTTCTAAATACATAAAACCCAAAATCACATGCTTAACAGTGAAATAGTGACATTAAGACATCCAAAAAGTGTATAATCTTAACATTCCTGGGGCATAGTTTGATGAGTGCTGATGTATTTTACATTTTTCTGCTTTTCCAGGGGAAGATATAAGTGTGTGCGTCGGTCTAGCGATTTTAACATCATTATTTAATGATGAAGGTAAGATTACAAATAACATAATTTTCACTTTTCCTTGGTATTTAAATTTGTTGATAGACTGCAATACAAAGTACCTTTTCCAACACTTGCTGTTTAAGTAAATGCTTTCCTCTGTTTATTGTTCACAATTGCTCATTTTGGCAAAATTCTGCAGTTTGATGGAGCATATTTAGACCAATTTTATAAAGAGATTATGCTATGAATTTCATTTTCTTATCAATCAACCTTCTGTTGTTTGATTCTGCTGGAAGCAATTGAGGTTACACTTTCTGTTTTGTTGGTAATTTACTGGACTTCTTTTTTTTTTCCCCCTCTATAAGGAACCTTTGATGATGGAAAATCTTTCAGCAATAAGCATATCACAAAGTGGGAGATGAGACGGCGACTTGTTTTTATATGTAAATATAACGTTAATGCCCGACCATCCAGAGGAAATTTGAAACAGGTGTTTGCGTTTCTTACTGGACAAAGGTTGCTCCCTTTGTAAATAGTGACGAAGTTGCAGAAGCCAGAATGGAAGCTGAGGAGATGAAAATGGTGCTGTAAGTTTACGGTAAGCTCAATCAACTGAAGTAGATTCGGAACAGATCCTGTTACCCAAGGAAGATCATCATCAATCAATGGATCGAGCCTTTCACGGTGTGGTTATGGGCAAATTGATTAGGAATTCAGCGTCTTCCCTCCATTTAATAAGCCTGCTCCACAATGCTGAATCACTATGTTACAAGATGTTTTATGCTCCTAATTCTTAATTTCTTGTTAGTGAATATGAATTTTATTACCATAGAAATAAAAGAAGTAAACAATGAACACCAAAGTATGCCAATTGTTTGACTCCTATAATACACCATAAAGAATTCTTTCAACAACAACTCTTTTAGTATCCAACTTTTTTGAAATTTTTTATAATATTAGCCAACATACTTTTTTCCTTAAATCTTTCCAACATCCAAAGGAAAACCTCTTCGGTCTTTGGTTGTTTGTTTGTTGTTACTTTGCCCGTAATTCACTAAATTAGTTTGCTGAAAAATCCATGCAGGTGTTAGAATCACCAATTTTATGTATGTTCTAAGTGTAAAAAAAATGATGATCTAGTATCTAAGTGACATCCTTGATGAATTGATTTAGTGGGTTTCAACCAAAAAGATAAAATAAGAAACAAAAGTCAAATTGTGATGAGTTTTACATTATAAATTAAAATTTTATAAACATTTTATTCTATTTCTGATGCCAAAATATAATCCTAACTTGAAAAGTAATGTGATGCGTATAGTAATATGAAAAATAGTAAAAATTCTAGGAAATTTGTGAAGGCTTATAATAATCACTTACAAAAGAATTTATAAGTTGGTCAGAAGACTCCAACAGCAAAAGCAAAAATGGGTTTTTGAATTTCAACTGCTCTTGTGTATAATCCAAACCTATGACCTAACAATTTGCATAATTTTAATGGAAATGATGAAGTGAAATAATAAGGGAACATAAAAATTGGCTTCTAGCGACTGTGACATTTTGAAGGTGGGAGAAAGAATGTCCAAAATTAGAAATATAAGAAGTATTCATTCCGTTTTTTTATTATATAATGATTAATTAGGTTACTAAAATAACTAATTTACCCTTAAAATTTATCTTCTAAAACTTTATTTTCCATGCAAAAATTCTCTTTCTTTTTAATTATCAAAACTTAATGTAGTATTTTTTCATTAAATAATGAATCTCTCTTATACTTAAAATAAGGACAAATATGAGAAAATATAATAAAAAATACATTGGTCATGTGAAATGTCAAATAAAAAAGAACAAAATGAAAGACTTAAAACATCATATAATAAAAAACGGAGGAAGCAGTATTAACAGACCTCCACACTTTCTTTTATTCCCACTATTGCCAATTGCTATGGCGGTGCTTTATCTATATATACTTTAAGTTTTAATTTCTTCATCAAGTAGGACTCTTAAAGGTAATTAAATGGATCACAGATTTTCATGTTAATTTATTTCATGGCAACAGATTAGAAAGTTTTTAATTACATTATATTTTGCATCATGGAGCGGGAAAAAAAAATCACGATTTAAAGATTTCTTTAAAAAAAAAAAAGTATTGAGTTTAGATTTCTGCTTTTTGTCATTTTCAACTTACTGTATGTTATTTAAATATTACATATATCAGATATTTTTTTGTTTGTATGGTTAATTATGTGGGCAAAACTATTTGATAAAGAGGGAAAGAAAACACTTACATCTGTGTTGTGGGAAGAAAACAATTACTTTTCTTTAATAATAATTAATTAAAACTTGTGGGTTGGGATTAGAGAGGGATCAAATCCTTTATTCATGCCTTAATTTAATCAATCACATAATAAATAATTAATGTTGTATCCTATCATCATCTTTTCTTTTTCAAATTGATACAGTCTGTCTTCATTGCATGCGCATTGTGACAATTACTAAACCAAACTTTTCTTTTATTTATTAATTTATTTTTCTTTTTGCAATGCAATTTTAAATCCTGCACTTTGCTTTAAAAGAAAAGAATAATGTAGAAGGCTCGTCTAAAAAATCACATTAAGATTTAGTCAGAAATTCAAAAGTAAGTATATTTTCTTTTGTGTTGAGAATCGCTTGATAATTTTAATTTAATTAAAAGTATTTGAAGTTAATAATTTGTTCCGGGTTAGATCATTATGTTAGAGACATAAAAAGATTTGAATTCAATATTGAAAGATATCAATAAAAAATAAGAATCACGAACAAATAAGTCTTGGGTTGGGATACTCGAAAATCATTCGAGATAAATAAGAAAGATGTAAAAATATTTGATTTGCTATTATAAATTAATAATTGATTGGCGAAATCGGAACAATCCGAATTGCATTATTATCCAACTCACTTGATTTCCAAGAGTTTTGTTGGTAACTGTAAGTGTGAGAAAGTTAATTAGAAAAACTCTCTTTTCAATTAGTTTGGGTTGAGTTTTATTGTAGCTAATATGATTAATTAAAGTCATTAGATGAGTAATTTAAACTTAATATTAAACTTGTTTAATCTATTAGATTTAATCATAAAACTAAATAGAAGAGAGATGCTTTTTAGAATGGCTAAACTTTATTTATCAATCAAATCATATCGACTAAAAAAAACTAAAAGTCTAACCTTCATATACGGTTACAAATGTAACTTAAATAACAAAACACATAATGCACTAAAAGATTCTACTAATCTCGTTAATCTCACTAACAGATAATAACAACTAAAATATGATTCAATAAAAACATAAAAAAAAAATAAAAATAGAACCACTACTTCCACTGATGAACTTCTAACAACCAACTAAATTTAACTTTGACAACTAAATTTAACTTTGACATAATCAATATGCGATCAGTTTCAATCCCCAAAACGTTTTTTGCATCTAATAGACAATATTTTTATTGAATAATTTTGTTTTTATTATACCTTTAGGATGTGAAATGTCAAATTCGAATCTTTCTTTTAATTTAAAGTAAAACATTATCTTTAACAATTGCAAAGTAGGAATAGCTATATATATATATATATATATATATATATAAAAGCAAATAGTATTAGTATGTTCCTTTTAAGGCAAAGAAAAGAAGCATCCATTTTTGGTATGAATTATTTTTCATGTATATAATTATCAAGGAAGATGGAATATAGAATATTAGAACACCACATGCAACAATGGATCATTACCTTGCCACTTGGTACCCTAAATATACTAAATCGAAATTTAATAACAATATCATACATATTATTCACATGTGAATTATTAATTAAACCAAGAATAATTAAATTAAAACTTGTAATTAAAGTTGTACTCATTTTATGCTTCGTGTCGGAAAATTGTTACCGTTTTAGTCACATGTTCAATAGGAACTTTCCCAGGTCTTAAATTTTGGTCTTCGGCAATCGGTAGTCCTGGCTAATTGACAATATAATAAAAATAAATAATTCTTATTAATTAAGTTCTATAATTAATTAATCCAGTTAATGTACCCCATTACTAGGCAGTACTGGACGGTCACCTTATAATAAGCCCTTATAAATATAGCACGTAATTCATGTGCTTAATTATTAATTTATATAAATATATGGAGTATAATATAATTATATGGTTGTTAATTTGATAATTGAGAAAACAAACAAGTCGTTTTCAACGTTTTAAAAATGCAAATTAAAGTGGTCTTTGCATACGCATACGTACAGTCGTCTCGGTCATAGATATAATTGTTTATTAAGACCACTAATTGGTGTTCATATATGTGTTTTTGCACTTTAATTCTTCGGGATTTGTAGCTTAAATTTGAAGTGGAATTTGATTAATTGAATAAAAAGTGTTACATACATAACCTGTCAAATCTTAGAGATAATAATAAAAATTTATTATTAAATCTTGTTTATCGGTTTAAATTTTTGGATTAAATAGTTCTATTTATTTATTAATTATAACACATGATAAAATGAGTTTGATGTACACACTACAAACCATACTTCAACTTTTGGATCAAATAATTACACGACACTTTTAAAACATTATATGTATATATTAACTCTATCATTAACTAGATGCTGTGCGTATATAAATGCATTTTTTTAACACTAACTATTTCTCATGAACGGTATACATCTCTCACTTAATCAAATTAAATGGATTCTTTGTATTACACGGATGGAATGCATCAATGATCATTGAAATTTTGAATTTTTACATTGGTAAACGCTACCAAAGTGAACTTTGTTTCAATAAAAATATTAAGGTTTAACTATGATCAGATTTAAGGAAAAGAAAAGCAACTAGAAATAAAGTAAATGTAGTGAGTCAACCCAAAGTTCTACTTGTAAGTTAATTGTTGTTGTGTTAAATTACAAACAAATAAGAAGAAACTAAAAAAATGAAGAATTTATTAAATTAATAAAATTTTATAAATGAAATAATAAAATTAACTTGAATAAATTTGTGCACACCTCCCTTCCTCCCTCGAATACCTCACACTAAACATATTCTTTGAGTTGGATTAAGATTAATCTGCTTAACTGAAAAATAACACGAATATTTAAAATTATAATTATATTTTTTTATATATTATTCTTAACAGAAGTTGTTACATTTGACTCTTGAATACTATACGTACATCCCATATATATATATATATATATATATATATATATATATATATATATATATATATATATATTATCAACATTAATATTTTTTTTCTTTGTTTATATATATATATATATATATATATATATATATATATATATTGCTAAATTAATAACCGAATGCCAATGGTATTATTTTCTTCAATAAAGATATGATTTCCAATTAATGAAATAATAATAGAGATTATTGTTCTCAAAATGAGAAAAAGAGTAATCCATAAAGATCCTATGTTTAGTCAAAAAAGGAAAAAAAAAAAAAAAAAATCAACGATCCTATTTTTATGGATTTTGAAATAATGGCATTAATTATGCTTATAATAGTTTATTTGATATGTCGCAAGGTAATCCGATCAGGTGTCAACTGTACTGCAAGATGGACCTTTTTTTCCACGCAATATTTAATTTATTAATTAAAGAACCACTAATTTAATATGAAAACTAATTCATGCCCTCTCAATCATCTTGAATTTAATTTGTCTTGTAGTATAATTAATATTCGAAAACTGTAATTAAAAATATATATCGATCATATATATTGTCATTTGATCTCATAATCTAATTAATGAAAGTACGATTGGATTTAAGTTATGATTCTGATATTTGATCAATATAGACTGTCTAATGAAAGTACTCTTGCGAGGATTAGTTAATACTGTAATCTTTTATGATTTCTAAACTGGAGATATATGTGGTAACTTTAATTAAGCATGATTTAATTGTATTTTCCAAATCTCTGAAAGATTCTATATATAGAAGGAAATAAAACCGAGCATATATATATATATAACCTCAAATTCTAATTAATTGATAATAAATTAATATATAACCTAATTAATTGATTCATAAAATTATAGAGGAATTTGACCCCAAATTCTATAATAATTTTAAAGATTCATCTTCAATCCATTGTTTGCAAAGTCATGTTTAAAATAGATTTTCTTCCAATTAAAATTTATTGCTTAAGTTATGACTCAAATAATTTAAGACTTAGTTGTTACATTTAAATGAATTTTAAAAATAAATGTTATTCAATTGGGTGTCCTTTTAAAAGTATATATATATAGACAATGTCATTTTCCAATTCCTTGTTCAAAAGGTTAATTAGGACATCGAAGGCTCATTATATTATTATCTATTTTATAGAAAATTTCAGACAAGAAAGGCTATTTTGTGAAAGCAATTAATAAATGATCACATCATCATAAAATAATAAATCAATTCAAAACATCAAAAAAAAAAAAAAAAAAAAAAGAATAATAATGTGCAATATTCACATTGGAGGTCAGAGCCATAATCTGTTGAAATTAGACTGTGCTAATGCTTGATTTTGAAAGTCCTTGGAAAGTTCAAAGTATCCACCACTACACCATTAATAATTAAAAAGAATTATTAGTTCATACATCTTTAACCAAACCAATATCCACACATCTATTAAAAAAATCAACTACTCTTTATTAAATCATATATATAAAAAGAAGGCCTTCCTATATGGAATATCACTTCACTTCACCTCCTTCAACCTATCACCTCTCTCTCACTCTCACTCTCTGTCTCTCTCTGTCTCTCTCTGTCTCTCTCTCTCTCTCTCTATATATATATATATATAATCAAATGATGTATTAGAGATCCTATTAATTGAGGCCTTCTCCTTTTTCTCGTAATTTGGTAATGTGTGCAAATTAATTAAATTTGAGGAAATAAGAGAAATGAGTTCAGCAGGAAAGAATAGAGATGAAATGACAAGGGAAAAGGGGAAATCAATGGGAAGAATATTGAGATATGCAGATTGGGTAGATATAGTGCTGATGGTGATGGGTACAATTGGTGCCATTGGAGATGGCATGTCTACTAATATTTTGCTTCTTTTTGCCAGCCGTATTATGAATAGTTTGGGTTATGGTAATAAAACCCAACCCAATCAATCTCCCAATTTCATGCTTCAAGTTCAAAAGGTCACTACCTTCTATCTCTCAATCTATCATTGTTTCTTACTATTAATTTTTTCTCTAATTTTTGGGTTTTTTTTTTTTTTTTCTTAACAGTGCAGTTTAGACTTTGTTTACTTGGGATTAGCAGTCATGGTGGTCGCTTTTATGGGTAATTTCAGTAACTTTTTCTCCTTTTGCTTTGGGTTTTTAACTAGGGCAAGAATTAATTAACTATTAATCCATTCAAGTTTTAATTTGCTTGTAAGGAGACATGTCTTAAACAGTACAACAACAGCAAAAATGAAGTCATTTTGTGAAACCCTAGAATGTCATAATTTTCTCCATATTATTGTGTACTATTTCTCTCAAAACTGCTAATCAAAATTTATTGTTGCAAAAACTAAGTCTCGAGTTCGATTCATGGGAGGAGGGTTACAGAAGTTGGTTAGTTTACATCTTAACTGCCCTGAAGCGACTCCACGATCCATGAGTTTTAAGAATATTAGGTCTAACCATATAAATGAAAAATAAACCATAAGAAGGTTAGTGACAAATTAAACTTCCACCAATTAATCAGATTAGTGAATGAAAAATAACTAATGGATTGCAGAAGGTTACTGTTGGAGCAAAACCAGCGAGAGACAGGTTTTGAAGATCCGTTACAAATATTTGGAGTCAGTTCTTCGACAAGAAGTTGGATTCTTCGAATCACAAGAAGCTACTACTTCTGAGATTATCAATAGCATATCAAAAGACACTTCTCTTATCCAAGAACTCCTCAGTGAAAAGGTAATTAATTTAATTAATAAAAATTAAGATTCTTAAACACAAAATCCTTAATTTTTTTTAAACTCATGAACTTAATTTTAATTTGATCAGGTGCCAATATTTGTGATGCACGCATCAGTATTCATATCAGGAGTAGCATTCTCCACATATTTCTCATGGAGATTATCAATAGTAGCCTTCCCTACATTAGTAATATTAATAATACCAGGAATGATATATGGGAAATACCTAATTTACTTGGCAAAAAAAGCACAAAAGGAATATGGAAAAGCAAACGCCATAATTGAGCAGGCATTGAGCTCAATTAAGACAGTATATTCATTCACAGCAGAAAAGAGGATAATAGAGAAATACAGTGAGATATTAGAAAGAACAAGCAGGATGGGAATAAGGCAAGGAATAGGGAAAGGGATAGCAGTAGGAAGCACAGGATTATCATTTGCAATTTGGGCATTTTTGGCATGGTATGGAAGTCATTTGGTGATGTACAAAGGTGAAAGTGGTGGTAGGATCTATGCTGCTGGCATTTCCTTCATCTTGGGTGGACTGTATGTACCCTTTCTCTTCTTCCTTTATTTACTTTCTTTTCTTTCCATTCTTATGGCCAACAACGTTATTGAAAGACCTAAACAACAAATACCAGTTTATAAATGATTAGAAAACATACAGCCAAAAGCCTCTTGTCTCTCGAATTTTTACTTTTGATCTCTAAAGTTCAATTTTCTAAGATTTAATGCCTTAAGTTTTATTTTTTTTATTTTTATTTTTTGTTTTGGGGGGGGGGGGGGGGGGGGGGGTGGGGTAAATGTACCCTTTAATGGATAGAATTTTCATGTTTAAATGTGGCATAATGTGAATTTTGTGTTCACAATAAAGAAAATTTAGAATTTTTCATTTAATAAGTATTTTTTCTTAATTATAAAATTAAAGAATTTATTATAGAGACATCAAGCCCATTTTAACAAAATTATATTTTCAGAAACTACGTTTCACAAAATAAAAAATTAGGACCAATATATTGAGATTTGTATATATTGAAAATTATTAACATGACAAAAAAAAAAATATATAAAAATGGTATAGAACGACCAAATTTGCTCAAAAGTAGATTTATTATCTTTAATGCAATGATGAAATCAGGATTTGCATTTAAACAAATATAATGATACTTTCTTTTCTGTTAAAGTTTTCATATTTTCCAGTTGCCTAAATTAAACCAAGATTGAGAATTGTCAAAAAAATAAAAAATAAAAATAAAGAAATAAATAAAGCAAAGCCATCATTTTATCTAGCTTTATCTATAAATTACCTTTATATTGGAATTGTTTGATCAAATTCATAATGAAATTATGGGTTTAGGGGAACTTTCCTTGATTATATAGCCTTTTTTTTATATAACATATTTATAATTAATTAGGAAAACCTATGAATTATTAGGCCATATGTAGCTTTTCCCAATTAATTTGTTGTTGCTGATCACATCATAATAATTCACTAGTTGAAGAAATTAAGTAGAATGACTGTTTATTCGGTCAAAGATTAGTGTGATTTTCCTTTTTCAAAGATTCTTATTAATTTTTCTAACTTCAGAAGTCTAAGCTGCTTTTTGAAAGTTCCTTTTTATATATTGTTATAAACATGTCTATGTTAAAAAAAAAAAATAGTTATAAACATGTCTAATCTTTTTGGAAAAGTTAAAGTTTTTCTATTTTTTTTTTTTTTTTTGAAAAAAAAATAAGAAAATAACCATCCTTTTCTAATTTACATGGAATAGTCATATGTTTTGTTTTTTAGGTGAGCAAAATTTCAACACTTTGCATTTCTAGTTTTTTTTTTTTTTTTAAAAAAAAAAGCATTTATGTGTTTTTTCGTTAGTTAAAAATTACAGTATTAATTTGTTTTCTTCAAAAACACAGTATAACTAGTAATTAGTCAAATCTGTATCAAGACAAGGAATTCTAAGTAAAGCTTAAACATAATTAAACAGAAAATGTTTTAAATTCATGTTAATCACAAATTGATTTATTTTTTTCTTATTACATGCATTACAATGTTGAGAGGAAATGGCAATTTTTCTTCTTTTAAACCACTTAATTTTGTTTTTCTTTGGCTTTTCAAATAGTATATAGCAGTGACTTATTGTATGATCAAATTAATTGAAATTTTGCCATTACTACTTCCATATAGTATTAGAGAAACTGTAGATTAACTTTCTTTTTTTAATTTTTTTTTTTAATGTATATAAGCCAATACTTTTATTATTAAAATGAGAAAGACCTCATAAAATAGAATAGGGAAACTGTAGATTAACTTATTAACTAATTCATTCATGTTATATTTTGTTATGTCTAGAGTTTTACTGATTTTGTTGTTGTCCATAATTCGAGTAGATTAAGAAACTGAAAGCTTGTTAGTTTATTGCTACTCATAGTATGCATCTTTTTTAAATCCATATATACAATTAAGGATTTTGTTTTGCCTACTATTATCATGCATTTAATCATGTTTGTTTATTTGAGTTAGTATGTTTAAAAAAACACTTTATCAATTACTAGCTAATTGTATTTGACACAATATTATGCATCATCTAACAATTATAAGCATACATATTAAGTCTTTAATCAATAAAAAATTAGTTTGAATAGTTGAAATAACGTTATTTATTTCAGTTCTGTTTATCTATGATAAAAATCCTTTCAAATGGTTAAAAATAAAATGTTAAATGCAATTAAAATAAATTTTTTTTTTCAGTCGAGTCTATATTCAGGTCTAACTAATTAACTAATTTGTTACCATAAGGTTGATACGTGCAATTATAATTAATTTTTATTGTTCAATAAGTTAAATTAAAATATTCGGTTTTTAATTTACAAAAACAAAACGATGGGCAGATCAATATGGTTTCTTCCAATAAATTGTTGTGTTTAATTTTAATTTTTTTTAATTTATGCATATTTTTCAGTCTCTTAATTACATGAAATACAAATTATGCAGATCACTAGGAATGGCAATTCCCGACTTAAAGTACTTCACAGAAACATCAGTAGCGGCCGCAAGAATATTCCAAAGGATAGACAGAATCCCAGAAATCGACAGTGAAGATTCAAAAGGACTTGTGTTAGATAAAATACAAGGTGAAATAGAGTTCCAACATGTACAATTTACATACCCATCCCGCCCAGATTCCATTGTCCTTAAAGATTTCAACCTCACAATTCAAGCTGGAAAAACAGTTGCTTTAGTTGGTGCCAGTGGAAGTGGTAAATCCACTGCTATTGCACTGCTGCAGAGATTCTATGATGTCAATGGTGGATTTATTAAGATTGATGGTGTTGATGTACGAACACTGAATTTGAATTGGATAAGAGGAAAAATGGGTCTTGTTAGTCAAGAACATGCTTTGTTTGGGACTTCAATTAAAGAGAACATTTTGTTTGGGAAGCTTGATGCAACAATGGATGAAGTCACAGCTGCAGCTATGGCTGCCAATGCTCACAACTTCATAAGACAACTCCCTGAGGGTTATGAAACAAGGGTACGTATTCTTTCATTATGGCAATTTGTGTCGATAGATGTCTGGTTTTTTTTGGTTTTCTTGATGCATTAACATGAATTTTGGTAAAATTCATGTTACTATAAGTAAATGATTTTGCATTTCTTTGACTATGAATCAAACTATATTAAACTATATTAGATTATGAGTCACATCACGTTGCGTATATTAAAGCCATGTAAGAAACAAAATTACTTAAATAGCTCCAAAACTCTCTTATGATCCTAGATCGGATTAACCAAGGATCGTTATGGTTACGCCACATCAGTATAACTGCTGACATGTCATGATTATAATTGTCTTGATCTAGTCTAATCTGAGACCAAGAATTTCTCCAAATTGTGATGTTTAAACAACAATAGTTGAAGTTGTGGGTGTTTTTATTTTTAACATGATATTAGTGCAGCTAATTTAATGTCACTTAGACTTTAATATAAAATCCATAATCAAATCGTTTCAGGTTAGTTTTATGACATTACTTTATGTTTCCATGAATGACTTTGCATTACTTTACTTAAAAACATATTAGTTTGTGTTACATCAGTTGGGCTATACTAAAGTTATATTAGCAACAAATCTATTCAAATTGCACAAAACTTCCTGGACTGGACTGAAACTGTTATAACCATATTACATCGGTACAATTGCTGACAAAGCATGATCATAGTGGTACCGGTCCAGTCTGATCTAGGAGAACTATAGATTTACTCCAAATTGAGATGTTTAGACAAGTTGAAGCTGTGGCTGTTTTCATTTCTAGCACGATATTAGTGTAACTGACATGACGTATCTTAGACTTTGACATGACTTGAATCCATTGTCAAATTATGTCATGTCACTTTTGCGGCACAAATTTGATAAGAAATTCGTAATAGTGACTTTAGTGGAACAAAAACGAGGGAAATACTTTTATAGTAACTCTAGCGAAATAATACACAATGTTGCAATTGTAACAGATAGATAGTTTTGACATTTTATTTGAAAACTAACATAGCCAACTTTAAAAGGTGGGAGAAAGAGGAGCACTTTTATCTGGAGGGCAAAAGCAACGAATCGCCATTGCTAGAGCCATCATTAAGAATCCTGTGATTCTTCTACTTGATGAAGCAACTAGTGCTCTTGACTCTGAATCTGAAACATTAGTCCAAAATGCTCTTGATCAAGCCTCTATGGGAAGAACCACACTGGTAATTACTCAAATGGAATCTTTAATTCACATCATCACTAATTATGGATCCATCAAAAACTGAATTGATACAATGTCATTTTCCTATTCTTCAGGTGGTCGCTCACAAGCTCTCAACAATTCGTAATGCAGACCTTATTGCAGTGGTTAACAATGGTAGCATCATTGAAATCGGTTCACACAATGATCTCATTGACATGAAAAATGGCCACTATGCAAACCTTGCAAAGCTGCAGAGGCAATTCAGTTGCAATGACTGCGAACAAAACACTGATCAGGCACGTATTTCGTCCGTTGGAAGAAGCGGTGCTGGCCAGATAAGCACAGGGAGATCAAGTGCAAGTCCAGCTATCTTTGCTAATTCACCTATACCTGTTTTCGAACCTGAAAAACCTGCACCAACACACCCTCGGCCTTCCTTCTTTCGGCTTCTCTCTTTCAACGCTCCTGAATGGAAGCAAGGCCTAATCGGAAGCCTCTCCGCTGCACTATTCGGTGCTGTGCAGCCTGTCTACGCCTTAACCATTGGTGGCATGATTGCAGCATTCTTCGCACCAAGCCACGCCGAAATGCAAGCACGAATCCGAACCTACGCGTTAATCTTCTGTTCACTTTCCATCCTCTCAATGACCCTGAATCTCATACAGCATTACAGTTTCGCTTACATGGGTGAGAGGTTAACGAAGAGAATCCGACTGAGAATGCTCGAAAAGATCTTGACTTTCGAGGCAGCATGGTTCGACCAGGAGGAAAACTCAAGCGGGGCCTTAAGTTCAAGGCTAAGCAATGAGGCCTCAATGGTTAAATCCTTAGTAGCAGACAGAGTTTCTTTGTTAGTCCAAACGACATCCGCAGTCACAATAGCGATGATCATGGGACTCATCGTAGCATGGAAGCTCGCGCTCGTGATGATTGCAGTCCAACCCTTAACAATCCTATGTTTCTACACAAGAAAAGTACTGCTGTCAAGCATCACAACTAATTTCGTCAAGGCACAGAATCAGAGTACTCAAATAGCAGCAGAAGCAGTGTATAATCACAGAATTGTGACATCATTTGGGAGTGTGCAGAAAGTGCTGCAACTGTTTGATGAAGCACAGGACCAACCAAGGAAGATGGGGAGGAAGAAATCATGGCTAGCAGGGATTGGGATGGGATCAGCACAGTGCTTAACATTTATGTCATGGGCTTTAGATTTTTGGTTTGGTGGAGTATTAGTGGAGAAGAGAGAGATATCAGCTGGTGATGTGTTTAAAACTTTCTTTATATTGGTAAGTACTGGAAAGGTTATAGCGGAGGCTGGAAGTATGACTTCTGATTTAGCCAAAGGGTCTGCTGCTGTGGCTTCTGTTTTCCAGATTCTTGACAGGAAATCTCTCATTCCAGCCTCCTCCCATGTAAGTTAAATTGATCCTTCCTTTCTTTAATTGTATTAAAATTTCTCTTTCTATAAACCAATTGTATTAAAATTGTAGTAATAAATTAATTAGCAGGGTGGGGATGGAGGTAGTGGAAGCAGGATAGAGAAATTAACAGGGAAGATAGAGTTAAAGAAAGTAGATTTTGCATATCCAAGGAGGCCGGAAACCTTAATTCTACGCCAATTTAGCTTGGAAGTAAGGGCAGGAACAAGCATTGGACTGGTAGGGAAAAGTGGGAGTGGAAAATCAACAGTAATCGGATTAATACAAAGATTTTACGATGTGGAAAAAGGTTCAGTGAGAGTAGATGGAGTTGACATAAGAGAACTAGATGTTCAGTGGTACAGGAACCACACGGCGCTCGTTAGCCAAGAACCCGTCTTGTTTTCTGGCAGTATCCGCGACAACATTGTCTTCGGAAAGCATGATGCGTCCGAGAATGAGGTGGTTGAGGCTGCTAGGGCCGCCAATGCTCACGAATTTATCTCGTAAGTGTGCTTTTTTTCTTTTTTTTTTTTTTTTTAAATGTTTTAATTTGACGCCATTGATTAATTGCTGAGGTTTAATATATGGCATTATAATTTATCCACAACTAAATATGCCAAATCGAACGGTTAGGAATTTAATTAAAAAAAATAAAAAATGCTTGGAGCCTTATAAAACTTCTAGTATTTTAGTGGTTGAATATTAAATCTATAACTTTAAATATATAACGATATGAGAAAAAAACCAATATATTAGCAAAAAAATATAGAAATTAAGCGCACTTGTTGCAAAAAGAAAAATTAAAAGAAATAGGGATAAAATGTTAATTGTAAATTGACTTTAGTGTTGTGGCAAAATTTTCCTTTACGATAAGCGTTTTGCTAATTACAAAGAGCAAGTTGCCAAAAAACTTCTCCTGCAGTGTAAAAATGTCATAATAGAGCTAAACTCCATTGGTGTCTAGTGAGCATGCATTAATTGCGTATCTATAATATTTTTGTTCTTATAGTATGATGGCAGTGATGTTTATATGTAGTTTGGTATGTATGTCTATTTTAGATCGTTAAAAGAAGGGTATGACACAGAATGTGGAGAAAGAGGGGTGCAACTATCGGGAGGGCAAAAACAAAGAATAGCAATAGCAAGAGCTATTATTAAGAACCCGACAATACTACTATTAGATGAAGCAACAAGTGCACTTGATGTGCAATCCGAGCAACTTGTGCAAGAAGCATTGGATAGAATTATGGTTGGAAGAAGTACAATTGTGGTGGCTCATCGCCTTAATACCATTACTAATCTTGATTCCATTGCCTTTGTTGCTGATGGAAAAGTGGTAGAAAGAGGAACTTATGCACAGCTAAAGACCCAACGAGGCGCTTTCTTTCAGTTAACAACCCTTCAAACTTAAAGTATCTATATTATGCTTTAATCAGTATCAATTATCTTGAGATAAAAGGTTCAATTTGATCTATCGATTTGTCACAAAATGAAATTTGAGTATCAACTTGGTCCTTCGGTTCAGCATTTTTATAAATTATCTAAAATGACATATATCAATGTAAAAAATGAACGTGTTCCAAATAAAAAAAATATGAACCGAATATTGGCTCCCGTTACTTCGGAACTAATTTGATATAAAATTTTATAAATTGTGGACTTAATTGATACTCAAACTTTACTTGGGAGCAAATTAAATTGAAAGGTTATATTGACCTTTTATTCACCTCTCTTGCTATGTATATGTAATTTAAGAAAAAGTTGTGTGTAATAGACTTTAGTAGTTTTGCTTGAAGGATACAAATTAAGATGAGAAAAGTGCATAATTAATATAATGGCATTATCTTTGAATGTGCCTCCACCTTTGGATGAGGTTGGGCTTTTCTTTGTTCTACATGTAAAAGGCCCTTGTTGGTTAGTGGCCCATTATTATCAGGCAATTTCAATCCAAATTATCCAATTCAAGCTCAGGCCCTGATCAACAAATGCAATCATGGTTCAATTTGGCCAGGCTTTCATTTTCTTATAACAAAGTAAAATATCAATTAACATATGGGATGGGTGCTGTTTAAATATATGAATTTCATGTACAAATGGTAGTTAAGAAAGGGGGAAAAATCATATCTGAAAATTATAAAAAGAATTCCATTATAATTTAATCCATTCAGAGCCATCAATGAAGCCAAGGGTAATAAAAGGCTTGGCTTCCTCGTAAGTAAGCTCTCTTGACCATGAGACTCTCCCTGCAAAGCTGGCTCCTGGTCCTGTGCACTTATATTGCCCATAGAACACAGTCCTGTCACAATCCAACCAGTCAACAAATTCATAATTACCATACAGAGTATTTTTAAGGCAAATCATGTCAATATATGACAAAATAAAACAACCCCGTCTAACACAACTCATACAATATATACGATTACATGAAAGATATAAATAATAACGCGGGTAGACTCAACCGGGCTTTATAAGCCCAGGCCCATTTCTCCCTAGGGGAGCAATTCATAACCAGACCCTATCCAATGGCCATAGGCCACAACCTATATTGGAGCAACCTTCAAGCCACTAGGAAACAAGTTTATTTGTCACTCTCTCATCCTCTCTCTCTTTCTTTACATTTGTACGGGACTATACTAACTTAATTATCGGAGACTTGACAGAGAATCATCCCGACACAGCTTAAGCGATTAGAACAACACCCCATAGTTGACAATCCAAATTGCCTCCCTATACACGATTACAAGATCTTATTATCTATAGTATGCACAATTTCTAAAATCGATTAACTAGTTCAGGTTGACTATCAAAACAAAAATTTTAGCATCCAACTTAAAGCAAAATTCCTTTTACTATGGACAAAGTGAAAAATGCCAAACATAAATACAGTCTCCACCAAAATCCAAACATTAGATCCTAGCCAGATGCCATGTAATAGAGGTGCGGCCAAATGTTAGGTGGATAGGTTATTCTATGCAATGTTGTGCATTACACGTAGATTTTGCAGTACCAAGGTAAGAAAAAGAAATATTCAAATTGTATATAAATGGGTAACCGCCCAATTTGTTGACCCAGTTGCCGAGTCTGCCCATGGATAAATGTCTATAGGGGAATTATTTGGTGGGTATTTTAGGTAATTTGGATGTGAAAGTGGATAGCCCATAAAAAAGAAGAAAAAAGCTGCATCACTAGTAGAAGTTTTAGAAGTCATATGTAAAGCAGGTTATGGAGAGGTTGGCACCGTCCTATTCCACTATACAACTACTCGGTGCTGAAAATCAATCATCAAACTACTAGCGCCGCTCTGCCTCAACATTCACTATAAGATTATAAACTTATAAAAACTCATAAAACTATATATATATATATATATATATATATATATATATATATGTTATGGCAGTATTGTTTGTGTTGTTAAGTATTTAAAAGTGTAACTCCCTCTAAAAAATGCTTTTGGAAGCTACTTAAGCTAATTTTATCATGATACTAGAACCTCCTTATCTAATATTCGGTCAATATTCAATCTTTTATATTTCACGGTTTAAATGTCCCATTCTAAAGTTAAAAAATGTATTAAATATCATGTATTTGGCCTAAAAGAAACGCTTGAGATTTCTTTTAGATCAAATATTAATAAAAATAAATAAAATTAAACTAAATAACAAATAAAATTATACGTTACGTCAATAACATTAAGAGAATAACTTTCTAGCACGTTGCTACAGAATTAGTTAGAAGTATTAAAAATGAAGAAATATAAAAAGGGTTTGGTATGTAGAAAGAATTGAACTTTAATATTGATGATGTGACGAGCAGCAGTACAAGTAAATTATGAGTATATTGTATCACGAGCATATTGGCTGTTGGTCCACTCATTAACATGAAACAAACAAAATTCGTACACTTAATTGATGCCTATTCTCAACATGTAAGTCTATATGCCCATGCTATCAATATTATTTGTAACAAAATGCATTCTCACCCACATAAATTTTCAACAACATGGCATTTAGTTTTCTAATCAATTTGTTTTTCTAACAAATTACATATATAATTTTTCATTTTGATTATATTTGCTTCAAATTTAATTTTTCCGTTTCGTGTGGATTACAATTTTTCATCAATTAGCATAGAATACAATAATAAAGAAGGAGAGAGAAAGATAGACATACATTTCACGGTTGGGATCGCCCCAATTATACCAGCCTTTAGGAATGATAATGTTGTCCATATAAGTGTAAGCAAAGACAACTCTTGAAAAGGGACCCCATGCCCTTCCTAGGTATAGTGCTCCTGATCCCGTGACCTTACAGTTCACAAATGAAAACCCTGTGTCTTCCATTATACTACTCCTCCCTTGTGCTGTTAGCGCTCCTGTGTACTGTGCTATTGCATGCACGTGACACCCCTATATTCATTTTTATTATCGATTTTACAACTATATATATATATGTATGCATAAAGAGAGAAACTAAATTAATTAATTTAAAAATATGACCTCAAATAAGGACAAGGCGTTGCCGAAGATGAAATCAACAGAACCTTCGATGTAACAATCCTTGTAATAATGTCTCCCCAAATGATCATAAAGTGTATCCTGTGCTCCCAAAAATCTACACCCCAAAAATGCTGCTGTATCTGCTGATATTCTAAATGCTACCGCTTGCTTCCCTATTGCTCCCGGCGCCGGCACCGGCGTTGTATTCTGTTCAATTTTTTTTTTTTTTTTTTTTAATTATGATATATATACAAGTACATGGAGAAATTAAAAGGATAGAAAATTAATAGTACCTGGAATGTGATGTTTTTGGCAATAAAATAAGGAGAATTAACCGCAAAAGTAGCAGAATTGTAAGTCCCCATAGGTTGTCCTTTTGGGCCTGGTGTCTGAGCAGTGTCTCCCCATTGTACTATTGTTTTATCTGCTCCTGCTCCTTCTATTGTTATGAATGATTTTAATGCTGGTATGCTTACTTTCTCTCTGCATTTGTTTACTCATCATTTACAATTTAATTACGAATTTACAATTATACTATTGATAAAAAAAAATGTAATTGCACATGGAGAGACCAAAAACTACTACTCTGAGTAGTCAATTGTCAGTCAACGAGTAATTTCTGGAGCAGTTTCAGTTGAAAGAAAACGACACAGCATAAAACAAGAAACGCTGGAATTAATTTAATTCCCCTCTCTTTCTTCTTACAATCGCGAATATAGACAAAAACTCTCGACTTTGTGATAGTTTAGCAGAAGAAGCAGATTAGTTTGACTCACCCAAAAAAACAAGGACTAAGATTTAATTCCTAAAAAAAAAAAAAAAAACTTGGATAAAGAGTTAAATTTCCATGTTAATTTGGTTTAAATAAACTGAAGTACTTAACTTCCCATTTCAAACTTTTTTTATTTTTTACTCAACTTGACATTTCAATTTAAATAATGATAAAACTATTTAGGGGTCACATAGTTATATGAATAGTATTATAGTTTTTTTCAAAGTGATCTTGTTTACATTCTAAATACTTCATTTATTAACATAATTTTTTTTTGGTAAATACCACCAATTTATATTGTATACAAGTTAAACCCGAAAAATATTTACTCAAAGAAAATGTGTCAAATATAACAATAACTATTTAAAAGTCATACCTATCAATTTAAGGAGACCTTCCTTGGTGCGTTGAGAGTATTACTTACGGTCAATCACATGATGCCGCATAAGCATGTTGTTTGCTTATGTGGCAGTATGTGATTGGCTAGAAGTACTCCACTATAGGCAGATCACAAAATTTTTTGACGTAAAGTTTTTGGGTTAAATAATTTGATGACACGTGTGTTAATATAAAATAAATAATATGGACATAGTAACACATATCATTTTGGACTAATTTAATTCAAAACTTAAAGTAAAATGGGGGCAAATAAGAAATACAAGCAAAGTAAAGAGGCGAATTTGGAAAAAGAAGAAAGAAAGAAACTAACTTGTAAACACCAGCGTGAACCTTGATGACAACACGAACAAGATTGATAAAAGGAAGAGAATCAATAGCGTCTTGAATAGAAGTAAAATCGCCATGGGCTGGATTTTTATCAACAGTAAGAGTGAATGAAGGGAAAAGCTTATTCTTTGCTGTCCTAAATACTGAATGCCTTAAACTTCCAACAAATTTAACCCACTTCATGAATTGTTGTTCTGAGAATTGGGTTCTTGTTTCATTTACCGTTGGAATATTCTTTTCCCCTCTTCGCCTGATTCCCTTTGTGTGGGCTTCTGACTGGCTTGAATTTAGAACAAGAAATACTAGAAGAAACAAGATAAAGAAAATGTGGATGGATTTTGACATGGTTTCGGAATATATTCTAAAAAGAGAGAATATATGCTTATGTTCAAGAAAATGAAGGGGGGCGCGATGTGTATATATAAGAAATTTGTACTTGGGGTTTAGGTGGAAAGTGATGCTTTTTTTTTTTTTTTAAGTTTCTAATAATCAGTCCTTTCATCTTATACACATTTACACATTAGTTCCGTAACTAACACAAAAGTTCATATGAGGACATCGATGTTGATTATAAATGTGTTGCTTTTTACATTGCTATTTTAAGCGACTTTGTGGCCATAAAAATGTTGGGTCCGAATGCTTAGGCATATATGTGAAGTTGAATTCATATAATACAAAACCAAATGACATGTATTAAGGTCAATTTACACAACTTCTTTCGGTTATTAGGCCTTCTTTAGCTCTAATACTACAAAAAAGACTCTGACTGCTTTGAGAGTATTGGATCTAACTATATAACTGAACACATATGTGTGGGTAAACTCGTGTAACATAAAACTAATTGACGTGTGTCCTTGTGCAATCTAACACAATTTATATGACACTCTTTATTCTCACTTATTTTCAATATGAAATCTCCAATAGTATTTTAAAGACATTTTAACCACTGGAAAAAAATTCGTTTTAAATCTGATAACTCTATGAGAAAAATGGAAATATGTCAACTTAAACTGTAAAAGATATAACTCAAAAGCATATAAAATGTGTTGAAGAATAGAATAGTTCCAAATTGAAAAATATATAAGACTAGAGAGGGATATACAAATAGTATAGAATAGACCTATTCACTTATTTAGTCAGGCTCGACATGCTGAATGAACACGAAACCTCTTCAAAACATTTCTACCGGAGTTTAACATTTGTAATTTTTAAATTGATGGTTTAATATGTGGAATTAAAAGATTATGATGGAAAAAATTAGGGATTGGAAGATGGTTTTTGTTTTATTATTACTATTATTATGATTAAAAAAAGTGATGCTTGTTGGAATAATGAAGAGAAGAAAAAGAAGGGGAAAAAGACAGAGGGAAAAAGGTCACGGGTGGTAGTGCTGACATACAATTAATGTTCGATTCTTGGCCACAAAAATACAACACAAGTTGAAACTTTTTGGGTATAATAGAAAGAAATAAAAAGTTTCTTCGTTGAAAATTTAATTAAAAAAAAAAAAAAAAGAATTGTTAAGTGCCCGTGAGTCTCTCTCTTCTTTCTGTTTGTGTGTGAGTGAACTGTTGAATATATTCGAATTCGTGACCATTTTTGTTTATATTATCATTTAAATTAATTTAATTTAGTTATAACTATCTGCATCACTGCCAACCTTTAATTCTTTCCCGTGGGTGGGAGTATTCGAAAACTGGATTAGGAAACAACAAAATAATTCCCTTTCTACTTTCGACAAATTTTATGCTACATGTGATTTTAACTAAAAATCATGAGTATTTTCAGCAAAAAGCTTATACAACAATCACACAGTGGTGATATGCATGTAATAACAAAATTAGATTTAATTTTACTACCATTGATATACATATGCTAACAACTTTTTGATATTATTCTTAAATACATAAAATATGTTTTGCTATAAAATGTTTTACTAACATTTTTTATAGTGACATCATCCATACGTGTGAAGCTAATAAAATCATTTCAATTTATATTTTAACTAATTGAAAAGCGATAGTGCGTAATCAATTAATTAATTATATAATAGTGAATTATTTATTTGAAATTCTAAACTGTAAAATATAGACCATAGACTATAATTTATAAACTAAATCCTAAAATATATAATGTGATATGATTTTATTAATTTGGTATCCAGATTAGGTGGTGTAACAAATTTATTTTATATTTTGTTTTTGGTTTTCAATATTATGTTACAAAAAGAATTCTTGATTTATAGTCATTATTAAAAATAAAATTTTATTAAGATTGGGACGCTTGATTAATTGTATAAAACTATATAGATAGGAATGTTCACAGTAAAATAAGAATAACGAGAAAAATAACATCGTTAAAAATACACGACGTTCCAATAGGTTTTAAAGGGGAAATAGATTTCACTGTTGAAAAATAAATTTCAATCTATTGAGCTATTAATGACCATTAGTAATAAATGACAGAAGTAAATCTATCAGATAAGTAAATAGATCAACACTTCACTTTCAAAACAAAATAAATTAAGTCTTATTGAGACATAAAGCTAGAAATTGTTAAAAGAAAAATATATATAAAATAATAACAAAAAAAAAAAAAAAAAAAAAAGCTTATGGGAAAAATTTAAGAGAAAGAAGGTAATGAAGGGGAAAAAGATATTTAATTAATAAAAGTAAGAAAAAGGCATAAGTATTTAGGAGTATTTGGTTTAAACTTCGAAATTAGAATCAGAATCGGAATAGGACGGAATCGAAATCAAGATTGCTATTTATTTCTTCTTTTTAGTTTAATCCAGAATTGGAATCAGATTCAGGTTGAAGTTAGTCGGTTTTCTAATAACTGGAATCAGAATCAAACCAATTATGTTGCTAATCAAAATTTCATTTGATCCCTCTCACGTATTATTTTCTGGACACTATTTTATTAGATGAAAAGTAATCGTTACAAAGTAATTTGCAACAAATTGCTGCCAAAGAAGGAAAAAAAGCTGTCAAACAACACAAGGTTGTACACAACATGAATGCTTTAGGAAAAGCAAGAGAAAAAACCATCTAAATAAAATGCAGTAGTTAAGCAACTTGTAATTTCTAATTCTCATGTCTCTGTGATGCGTGTTGAGCATATCAAAAAACAATAATTTTCCCATTCAAATTATAACTGATTTGTAGATAGTAGTGAGCAGGGTCGAACCCACAGAAATTAGTTAGTTATTTCTTTTAAATAAAAAGAAGAGAAAATAAGATAGGGATTTTGTGAAGAATGTAACTAAACTATTAAAATAAATAAAAAGGTATTAAAATTTAAGAAAATAAAAGGAGAAAGATTTGCAGCTAAGAAGATATTCAAGTTTTGGAATTAAACAAAAATTGCTCATTGATTACAAAAAATAGTTTCAAATCTTATTAAATAAATTGGCTATAGTTATTGATAAGATCTAATAACTTATCTCTCCTTGCCGAATAGATAATTAAGAGAATCTCATTAATTATCTCTAATCAAATAAACAGTTCTAAATAAACTTTGGAATTTAACTCATTTGATTGCATTAAAAAACTATAGAGGGCAATTTAGCTCAACAATCGCACAACCGGGATTATTTAAAGAAAATTATTTAAGTTCACGACATAAAATCAAAATCTTGTCCAAAATTAATTATGTTGTTTGCTACTAGTATTAGATAGTTCAAACAATTACGGATTTGAATATCTAAATTAGCAAATCGATTGAATTATATATTTGATTATGTATTCAATTCGAACAGACACAGAAAATAAATAAATACTTGAAAGAGATGAAAGAAATGAAATACATGAAGATCAAAATAATCTGACAATTGAGGTTCCAAAATTGAAAATTCCTTAACTAGAAGAGAAAATTATCTCTCCATGAGATAAAGAAAACAAAATTAAAACTAAAAAAAACTAAAAACTAAAACCTAAAAACTCTCCTCCCATAAGAAGAAGAAGACTCTCCTTATAGAAGTTGGAAAGGAAAAGGAAATAAAATCCTAAATAGAATAAAACTCTAATTAAGAAAATTAGAGAATCTTCCAAATAAAATTAAAAGCTGATACAAATAAAATAAAACTAATTAGGAAGTCTTCTAATCTCATAAAAACTCTACCAAATCGTAACTCCCCCTTAAACCATGATCCTGGCTTATGCAGAAACAGCTTCTAGATCAATTTCTAGCTTCAACAACACCCCACAAGTTGTGCTCATGGATTATGACTTCAAGCTCCATCATTTATGCACTCCAAGCTCCCAAAATCAGCTCTTTAAGCTCATTTTCAACCTCAAAGTTCCTAGTACGAGTAATAATGCAAAACAAAGTAAATCTAAGTTATAAAAAAATATAGCAATTTAAGCTTATAAACCAAGGCAAATTACATACATAAAATACACTTATCACTCTGTGAATTATTTTCACTTTGATTATCATTTTTTCAAACAAGATCGTTAAATTCATGGAAATTGAAATAAATATAATACCAATGGAAAAAAAACTATCATATATTGAGTGTTTTCATCAAGAACAATTGGTATGGAATATAAAACAAGTGGAAATTGTGAAGAACAATTTTGAAAAAATATATAGATACTTGGCTTCTGGTCGATCACGAACTCAGAGATGAATAAAATGATGATTTTTTTTTTTTTAGCGTGAGATGAGATAGAGTATCGTAGGCATATTTTTTATTTGATTCCAAGGGGAATCAAAACTTATTAACGTGGATTTAGAAGGGAATAACGGAGTCTACGATTTATATGAATGGGCCCATTCCACCACTAAATAAACAAAAACAATGTGAATATTTTATTTCAATTCCAATTTTTGGATGCTTTTTCCCCTAACCAAACACCTCCTTAGAGAGGAAACAAACAAAATAAACACGATATGTTAGAGTGAGTTAATTGTAGACGAGAATTTTGGTGACATGAGTGACTTTTTACTTTTTCTGTGTTTTCAACGTAACTATTTTCATTTATAAAAGTTTTTAAAAATAAATAAATAACATTTTCATACTCATATATACTTTCTTTTAACATACATATACTCGAAGATTGATAAAAAAATAAAAAATAAAAACCATACATATACCTGAAGCTATTAGCGGAATCTAAGAGAAGGATCCATACCATTATATGATAATAAACTGAATAAAATTTAATAATACACGACATAATATATGTGATAACTAACAGTGCGTTTTGTGAAGAGATTTCGTAGGTATTGAGGGTACTAGGTTTGAATGGATGAGCGAATACATATATGTGATTAGACTCATGAAACATCATATCAATTGGTTTTTGTTAAGATTCACTTTTCAATACTTATATGACACTTTTTAATCCCATATATTTTCAATGTGATCAAATAACCTCATATTAATGCATAACGTATAATTTCTTTTGAAATGAAAAATACCATATCATTCTATATGCAAAATCACGAAATTTGCATAGATTTTGATATCTTTTATTTATTTATTCTACTATTCTTATGTTTTATTATAAAAGTTAATTGGAATTCTTTAAATCTCGAAGAAAAGATCTAATATATTTGGAGCTTTTGAACTTGGCTCAAATCCCTATGGGTAAAAATCACTCATGGTACAAGAACTTTATTCCTATTAATATAAGGATACATGAATTTTAAAACCAGACATAAAATTACATGAATTTTAAACTCTGTTAACATAAAAATAAAGTAACCGTGCATCATGAAAAAATCACCTTTGAGTTCACTTTTAAAATGTAATAAGTGTCATGTCACCTCCCACTAACTTCTTACATAATTTTAATCCAATTTTACCCATTTCTTCTTCAAAATCACTTCTTCACTCAAAATTCCATTTCCCATTATTCCCTCTCTATGATTCCAAACAGAGCTAAATCTAATTCTGGAAAGCAAAATAAAGACTTGATGGTGGCAACAACAGCAGTAGGATGGAAAATTGATAATATCCACAAACAAAAAGAGATGTAAAAAAACCCAGCCTAGGTGCTTAGAATAAGAAAATTAGCATCCAAATGGAAAGTATCACTGATGATCATTATTACTATATATTCAATCTCCAACAATAAAGAAACATACCCAGAAATTTAGAGAAAAAAAATTAAACGATGAATGTGTTATTGTTGTTTTAGCTTCCAAAGAACAAGTTTGGCCCAAGATGCAACCGCGATAACAAGGCCAAACAAAATAAAATTAAACGAATTGAGATGGAATTTCAGAGTTTAATAGTAAACCAATAAACAAAAGCATACGTTTCCACCCACGTACATCTTCTCTATATCCACGGAAACCAAATCCTTAAAGTCAGCCTTCTGGTCTATGTCTTTTACCAAATTCATGCTCGGTCAACTACTAGTCAATAGTCATTTACACTTCTATGTTAGTGGAGATTGAAGTGTCACCTCCAACTTAAACAACATCCACTTAGATCCTAAACTTAGTAAAATCGATTCATATAACCTTTTTAATGTGGCGTGGCAACTTACTTGTTGAGAGAGCGAAAAAAAAAAAAAAAAAACCCTTTTCCGCTATGCTCTGCAACTTTCTTCTTCATCTATCTTTTTCCCTTCCCTTTTATTTAAAATTAAGTTTTGCTTTCTTCCCTTTTAATTTCTACAATTGTATTTTTGTTTTCTTTTATATTTATAACTTCTTCGTCCAATTCGAAATCCGTAGTGTGAAAACTAATTTCTTCTCATTTCAATTTCTTTGTCTAATTTCAGGGGTTGTTCATTCGTTCATCAACCTTCTAGTGTTACCGCCTGATTATCATCGTCGACCTTCTGCTGCCATGAATTTGAGTTGACTTTGAATATGATTATGATTTTAGGACTTCAGTTAGTTGAATTTGAATTTGAGTTGCTGAACCCTAAACATAAACCCAGCAGCAACTGAACGCAAGGGACCCCAAAGCCATCACCCAATTTATTTGATGCAAGTCTAAAATTGGGAAAGAAAATTGTAGTAATAGCTTTTGTTCAGAAAGAATTTTGAACGAGATGCCATCGAATTGAGCTCAATTAATTGCTTCAATTAGTTTACCTATTTTTCATATCTGATTGTTGAATTTCAAAGCTGTAAATTGGGTTGAAAATTAGTAGAATAATATGTATGTCTTTCCATGATTGTTGATTTCAGAAGTGGAAGATGAAACTGAATTTTTTTTTTTTTTTTGTAATTTTATATTATCTTACATGGAAAATTGTAAAGTAATTAAAATATAAAATTTTAGGGGTTATTTTATTATTGGATGCGTTAGAAGTTTTAAAAGGTGTTTCCGCTCATGTATTACACATCACTGCATTCATATAAAGAGCAAAGATGAAAGAATTATACACATCGGTTTTGATAAGTTTAGGCTGGTAAATTGACGTTTAAGTGTAAGTTCAGAAACTCCAAATTTATTAGATCCAAATGAAAAGATATTTTTTTTATATAACTACAGACGCATATGAGTAAAACTCATTTAATTATTTATTTTTTTGGTTACAACTTATTTATTTAATTAAACTCATGAAAAATTTACCTCGGAATTGATAGTATCAGTATGAACTTAAATTCAATAATGTAGAAGAAAAATGCACCTTTTGGGAATAGTAAATCCGAACAAGGGGTTATAAATGGCTTATTAAAATAACTTTTTTAAAAATGAAAGATTAAAATTATTAAGTACTGATGTAATAAATAAAAACTAAAGGTTTTAATTAATAAGGTGCTATATTAAATGGCAGTAAAGATTAGGTACTAAATTGATATACATTACACCAATGTATTTATTATTTAATGGAAAACGGAAATATACACCAAAGAAAATTCCAAAAAAAAAAATTCAGAATGCAAAGTCCAACGAAGAATATGCCCTTTCTTGTCCTTTTTAAGTTCTCTATATACTTTAAGTACACAGTTTAATTCGATTTTGTATTTTATTATTTATCTGAACCAAAATATAACGAATCAAACAAAATTGTACAGCACACAAATACACCTCCCGAATTATGCTACCAATTAATTAGATGATAAATAATTCCTGGGTTTTTTCTAACTTGACATGACTTATGTACATAAGAATTATTCAGAAAATATACATATAAACATTTAATTGATAAACACTTATGCTTAAGTCAATTTCTACACAAAATAATCTAAACTAGATAGATTGTATATATGGTTTCATATTTATTCTAATTAATAAAATATTTATTAATAAACAACTAATTGAAGCTTATTTGTGTTATATATGGTCTCTAATATAATTTTTGAGTTTAGTTTCTCGATTATGCAACAGGTGTCGGCTATGCTTACTTGGTTTAAAAACAAAGTAAATTTACTTTTCTATCATTACCGTTGATTTACAATTTGAATGAATCTGAACTGTTGGATTGTTTCAACTGATATTTACAGGTTAATGTTTCAGCCGGTCAGGGTATAATTGAAATCAAGCACTACTTTTATCTATATACCTTAACCGTTTTAGTAAATCTTCTCTCGTTGCAATCCCATGACTCTGTATACGATTCGACTTCCACCGCCACTGCAGCTTCTTACAGAACCCAGTCTTAATCCACATATCAAGAATTGAAATTCATTTGTCAATTGAAGCTTTCATCGCATCTACAATTCAATCTCTCTGCACCGACCTCTTTCCTCAATTAGCTATCATGCCTGCCTTGTCTCCTACCTCGATCGATGTTCAGCTTCAACACCGGCATTGCAACCACTTTTAGAAGCTTCACTTTTTTCTTTATAGGTAGTTAGTTGAGAAGGAGAACATATGTTCGTGCAATTTTGCTTGGCATTTACTGCATTTTTTCCTTTAAGCATTAACACCTCCTGAGTTTCATGGCATTCTCTTTTGGTATAGAAATAAAATAGTTATGCTCTTTCTATATGTTCAGATGCTCTATAAAGTAGGAATTGGAAAAATGATTAGTCTTGCCTAAAGCTGTTAGTGTGTAGGTACTCTGAAATTTCTCGAGGATTTGTTATTTTTTATTTTTTATTTTTTGGAATTGAACTTCCAATCCAGCTTTCTCCCCATTCTCATAATTCAGCTGTTGTTCTAATACATGAACTTGATCCATAAGACCTCTGTGACTTGAATTGACGCTTCATCACCTTTACTTAATATTTGTTGTATTATTTTGAATTTCTTTGACAGTTTGTATTCACAATGTTAATTATCATAATCACACGCTTCATTTTTTTTTTTATAGCAGAAATCAATTTTATTTTCTGTATTGATCTTGATATTACGCTTGATAGAGTTGCAACATCAAATGAATGGAAAAATCATGTTTAATTGATATTTAGGCTGTATTTTTGGATAATTGCAGGTGGAATTTCTGCTATTGGATATATAGTTCCAGTAGCCTAACCAAGCCTTCAGATTTTATATTTTTGTGTTTCTGGAAATGAATTGCCTATTGATTTATTGGCCAAATTAAAGTTACTTTCCATGATGCTGCTCAGATTAAGAATCTTAAAGGTGTTCTTGGTAACTAATTAACCCTTACGTTTATTTGACATAAAACCTTGAAATTTTACGAAATCCATATAATGTTAGACATATTTTACATAAAGTGCTATTCAACTTTTGTAATATTATTACTCTATAAAAAGAATTTTCAACTTTGCAAAAGATTATCAGCATTTGCTAAAATATATACACAAAAAAAAAAAAAAAAAAAAAATTCAACACTTGTGAACAAAATGTTTTGACTTTACGAAAATGTAATAATTTAGTAATATTTTCTGTATAGAAGTGAAAACCGCATAGTTCAAAATATAGCAGAAAAATTAACTTCCATGTAAAACCTTTAAATTTTATTAAATCCATGTAATGATTGACATATTTTACGTGAACTGATACTTAATTCTCGTAGTATTAATACTTTACCAAAAAAAAAAATTAACTTTTCGAAAAATGAATGGAAATTACTAAAATATAAAAAATTAAATACTTTGCGAGAAATATTTTAATTGTACTAAAATATAATAATTAAGTAATAATTTTCCGTATAAAGATGAAAAATTTCATACATGACAAAAAAAAAAAAAAAAAAAAATTAGGTTTCATGTAAAACCTTTGAATTCTACAGAATCCATATAATGCTACACATGGTGCAGGCTATGGTCACTTTGGTGTAAAACAAAGTAAGTAAACTTTGTGTTTTAGACCGTTGATTTAAATATAGAAAAATCTTACCCATTGATCTCTTTAAGTAATTTTAACCTATTACCCTTCCTACCAGTTCCTATTCAACCGCCCTCTTCTTCAGCTTCTACACTTCGACGACTTTTCCTCTACTTTCTCTGCCTCCTTTTCGTTTTTCCCTTGCTTATCCCTCCCTCCAATTACTTCCACTCAACTAAACAGTCCCGGCCTTCTTCCTCTTCCTCCCCTTCCTCCATTTCTTTGCCGCCCTCTCTTCTTCTCCACCTCTTGCTTCCCAATTCTTTTTTATTCCTAGACCCAGACTCAATCGACGTTGACTGCAATTTGAGCCAGCGTCGGAAGGAAGCACGACGAGTTTAGGTGAAGGACAACGTGTGGCTTTTCCGGCGATAGATAGCTACCTCTATTATTTTAATTTTTTTTTCAGTTATACATGAAATCAATTCTTTGAAATTGAAATTGAATTATGTGATTATGAAAATAAGAAATACTTTTAATTGTACAAAAATATAATAATTCAATAATATTTTTTTATATAAAGATTAAAAAAAAATCAGTATGGTACAAAACATAGTAGAAAAATTGGGTTTCACGTAAAACCTTTAAATTCTGCATAAACTATGTAATACTAGACAAATTTTACGTGAAGTGATACCTAATTCTCGTAATATTATTACTTTACAAAAAATACTTTAATTTTGTGAAAAATGATATGGAAACTGCTGAAATATAAAAGAATAAATATTTCGCGAGAAATATTAAAATTGTAAGAAAATATAGTAATCCATTAATACTTTTGCATATAAAGATGAAAAATTCCGTATATTGCAAAATATAGTAGAAAAATTAGGTTTTTCCGTAAAAGTTTTAAATTCTACAGAAACCATGTAATGCTAGACATATTTTACGTGAAGTGATACCTAATTCTTGTAATATTATTACTTTACAAAAATTCTTTAATTTCACAAAAAAAAAAAAAAATGAAAACTGCTGAAATATGAAAGAATAGACTGAAATATGAAAGAATGGATACTTTGTAAGAAATTTATAATTTTACGAAAATATAATATTCCACTAATACTTCTTTGCATAAAGATGAAAAATTCTGCATATTATAAAAAACAGTAGAAAAATTGGGTTTCACTTAAAAATCTTTAAATTCTATGGAAAACATGTAGTGCTAGACATATTTAACGTGAAATGATACCCAATTGTTGTAATATTATTATTTTACAAAACATTCTTTAAATTCACAAAAAATGATATGAAAACTGCTGAAATATGAAAGAACAAATACTTCGCGAGAAATATTATGATTTTATGAAAATATAGTATTCCAATAATACTTTTTTGTATAAAGATGAAAAATCCCAACATATTGTAAAAAACAGTAGAAAATTTGGGTTTCGGGTAAAATTTTTTAATTCTTCGGAAACCATGTACTGCTGCACATATTTTTACGTGAAGTGATGCCTAATTCTTGCAGTATTGTTATTTTACAAAAAATTCTTTAATTTCACAAAATATGATATGAAAACTACTAAAATATGAAAGAATGGAAACTTCACGAGAAATATTATAATTTTATGAACTTATAATATTCTAATACTTTTTTTGTCTAAAAATGAAAAATTCAGCATATTACAAAAAACAGTAAAAAAATTTGGTTTCATGTAAAACCTTTAAATTTTACGGAAACCATGTAATGCTAGGCATATTTTACGTGAAATGAAACCCAATTCTTGTAATATAATTACTTCACAAAAAAAACTTTAATTTCGCGAAAAATAATATGGAAACTACTAAAATATATTCGGGAGAAATATTTAATTTGTACAAGAATATAATAATTGAGTAGTTGCTTTTCGTATAGAAATGAAAAAATTCAGCATATTACAAAAAACATTAGAAAATTTGGGTTTCACGTAAAACCTTTAAATTCTACGGAAACCATGCAATGCTAGGCATATTTTACGTGAAATGAAACACAATTCTTGTAATATAATTACTTTACAAAAAAAACTTTAATTTTGCGAAAAATGATATGTAAACTATTAAAATATATTCGCGAGAAATATTTAATTTGTACAAAAATTTAAGAATTAGGTAGTAGTTTTCCGTATGAAGATGAAAAAATTCAGCATATTACAAAAAAAGTAGAAAAATTGGGGTTCAGGTAAAACCTTTAAATTCTACGGAAACCTTACAATGCTAGGCATATTTCATGTGAAATGAAACCCAATTCTCGTAATATTACTACTTTACAAAAAAAAACTTTAATTTTGAGAAATATGATATGGAAACTACACAAATATATTTACGGGAAATATTTAATTTGTACAAGAATATAAATTTTCCGTATAGAGATGAAAAAATTCCGTATATTACAAAAAACTGTAGAAAAATTGGGTTTCACGTAAAAACTTTAAATTCTACGGAAACCTTATAATGCTAGGTATAGTTTATGTAAAATGAAACCCAATTCTTGTAATATTACTAATTTACAAAAAAAAAAAAACTTTAATTTCGCGAAAAACGATGTGGAAACTACTACTGAGATATTTTCGTGAAAAATATCTATATTGTATGAGAATATAATAATTGAGTAGTTGTTTTCCGTATAGAGATGAAAAATTCCGCATATTACAAAAAAAGTAGAAAATTTAGGTTTTACGTAAAACCTTTAAATTCTATGGCAACCATGCTAGGCATATTTTACGTGAAATAAAACCAAATTCTTATAATATAATTACTTTACAAAAAAAAACTTTAATTTCGCGAAAAATGATATGGAAACTACTAAAATATATTCACGAGAAATATTTAATTTGTACAAGAATATCATAATTGAGTAGTTGTTTTTCGTATAGAGTTGAAAAATTCCGCATATTACAAAAAAAGTAAAAAAATTGGGTTTCACGTAAAACCTTTAAATTTTACGGAAATCTTACAATGCTAGGCATATTTTATGTGAATGAAACCCAATTCTTGTAATATTACTAATTTATAAAAAAAAAAAGCCTTTAATTTCACAAAAAATGATTTGGAAACTACTGAGATATAATCGCGAGAAATATTTATATTGTACGAGAATATAATAATTGAGTAGTTGTTTTCCATATAGAGATGAAAAATTCCGCATATTACAAAAAACAGTAGAAAAATTGGGTTTCACGGAAAACCTTTAAATTCTACGGAAACCATGCAATGCTAGGCATATTTTACGTGAAATGAAACCCAATTTTTGTGATATAATTACTTTACAAAAAAAACTTTAATTTCGCGAAAAATGATATGGAAACTACTAAAATATATTCGCGAGGAATATTTAATTTGTACAAAAATATAATAATTGAATAGTTGTGTTTTGTATAGAGATGAAAAATTCCGCATATTACAAAAAACAGTTGAAAAATTGGGTTTTACGTAAAACCTTTAAATTCTACGAAAACCTTAAAATGATAGGCATATTTTATGTAAAATGAAAACCAATTCTTGTAATATTACTACTTTACAAAAAAAACTTTAATTTCGCGAAAAATGATCTGGAAACTTCTGAGATATATTCGCGAAAAATATTTAATTTGTACAAGAATATAATAATTGAGTAGTTGTTTTTCGTATAGAGATGAAAATTCCGCATATTACAAAAAATAGTAGACAAATTAGTTTTCACGTAAAATTTTTAAATTCTACAGAAACCTTGCAATGCTAGGCATACTTTATATAAAATAAAACCCAATTCTCGTAATATTACTGCTTCACAAAAAAAGAAACTTTAATTTCACGAAATATGATTTGGAAACTACATAAATATATTTACCGAAAATATTTAATTTGCACAAGAATTTAATAATTGGGTACTAGTTTTCCGTATCAAGATGAAAAAATTCCGCACATTACCAAAAAAGTAGAAAATTTGGGTTTCACGTAAAACCTTTAAATTCGACGGAAATCTTGCAATGCTAGGCATATTTTACGTGATGTGATATCCAATTCTCGTAATATTACTACTTTACAGAAAACTCTTTAGTTTCGCGAAAAATAATATGAAAACTACTGAAATATATTTATTTTCATTTTATTTACGTAAAATGATTATAATATATAGTTTTAGTTCTTATTAATGATAAAATTGAAGCCTACTAAATTATCTATAAATACAACATATATTTTAAATTGGATAAAATTCTTTTTACTAATAATTAAATGAAAATTAATTAAGTTACAAAAAATTTAATAATATTACAGAAATTTGTAAAGGTTTTGAAATTTTACGCAGTTAGGAATGAATTTTTGTAAAATGGATGGGTGCATGGAAACTATATACTACATTGGGTAATTTTAACATTTTTTTTAACCTGTTGGTAACCTGTAATAACAGGTTAACCTTTTATAATTTATTTATTTTTAATTTTAAACTGTTAATGTGTAAAAATCCTATTGGTTAATAAAAACAAAGTATGGTTACTTTGTTTTTCAACAAAGTAACCATAGAATTTACCTACGCAACAAATATATATATAAAACGTACCATCTAAATAGTAAATGAGCAACTTTAAAGGGATTAAATCAAATCAAATTACCAAACAAATGAAATTATATGTTAATCAAATTGTTCAAAAAATATTAGTTTAAAAATATTCTTTCTCTCTTTCTACCAAATTTTAATTAACGTGTTTCACTGATAGACAAACTTTAATGATTGAAGGGGATGATACATAAAAACAAAAATAATCTGTATTTATTCATAAAATTCTTAAAATAAAAAAGTAATCAAGGTATCAATATTCTATTACCAGATGAACATCAATCAATTGCATCCAAAATCAGCTTTAAGTTTCGTCCACATAATAAATTGAAATCAAAATTTGTCCCATTAGCCAATCTAATAATCAAATTCTTTTAGGGGCAAAAAAAAAAAAATGTTCAGTGGAAAAAAAATCTAACAGTTTAGGGGAATTTCTAATAGCCAGTTGAGGAAACTGGATTTTGCTATTGAAATTTGGATTGCAGTGTTATTATCATATTAAATATCTATCTATAATGATTTGGAATACAAAATATTTTTTTTTACAAAATAAATGAATAATATTTTTTTGATGGAAAATAAATGAATAATATTAAATAGAGAGGCAATTCAAAAATCTTATCAAATTTATAAAAGATAAAACATTTTAAGGATCTATTTGGTTCTGTTGTTACTGTTTACCAATAACTTTTGTTGTTTACTGTTTGCTGTTGTTAAACAACTGTTTTTTTGCGTCCAAAACAACTACCAACAACTATTTTTTGCTTACAAAACAACTAATAACAACTGTTTAATAGTTGTAATTAAACACTTATAATATGTTGTTTGGAGGAAAAAAAAAAAAAAAAAGCAAATAGCTTACCTAATTAATAAGCAAATATTCAGTAAATAATTAATTTGGTAATTGGAAATTCTGAAAGAATGATCTTATTAATAAATAGAATCATCACATGAGTAGAGAGATGTGCAATTTTTTTGTGTTATGCAATATATATAAATTAATTTGGAAACACAAAAGCCTCGAGATTGGATATTTATAACAATCAATTAAAGTTCACACGATCAGATATCATCACATCATTAACAAAAAGCTCACAAATTTTTTTCTTTTTTTTTTTTTTCTTTTTCCTTTTTGACATTAAAGAAATAGATATCATCCCTACAAAAACTACATCTTAATAACGATAAAAGACTCAACATCAGCCACTTGTAGGATAAATTATGATGATGGCTGAATTTTAGAGTTTGTACATTTATGATAGTAAAATTTAATTTGTGCCAATAAAAATAAAAACATTGAAAGTTTATTTCAGTTTCAATAAATTTACTCTCGCTTAAATCTATCGAAATCTGGTGCCAAAATGATGACGTGATAAGTCAATACCAAGTCTAACATCTTAGTACAGTACTATGTGAGCTCCAACCAAATTTTGAATTTCAGAGTTTTTTATTTTTTACTTACAATATTGAGAACTTGGGTATTATATCGGTGACACATACCAATTTTTTTTATTGGCTGGAATTGTTAGGATATATCTGTTGGATATGCCCTAGTCCCGAGGCATTGGTCCTTGTGTTTGTATCATACATTTGTACATTTTATGTAAGATATGTATTATATAATTTGTGTTAATAAATAAAGGCATCAATCTATTTACTATATGTCTTGTGCAATATTTTAAATAGAGTTTCCAATGGACATATCCATATCCATGTTGTCAAGTGTGAGGCACTTGACAGTAAGACTGTGGATAGGGAAAACGATATGACCATAGAGTCATCCATAGTCTGTTCAAATCATGAGAATGAATGGAACTAAAGACTATCATTAACCTTGGTTGTATGGCGGTGTCTTACCGGTCATAGAACATGGAATGTCAACCAGGTAATGGGTACATGCAAAAAAGGCATGGTACTGGATCGATCCACTTAACGGGAATCCATATGGTATCACATCACATCGGATTCTCGTGTAGTACTTGTATGGATCCTTTGACCTGACCATATGATGGTACTGGATGTGAAGTGGCATACTTTGGTGTACGCCCAATGGGCCTGTAAAAGGGTGCCAAGTACGGGTACGTTCGGGTATGTCAATGAACATTGCAGTGCTATAGATATGCAGATGGGAATGTCACTCAGTGTTCCACTGAGAAGATATCACCGGCCTCTTAATGAATGCAGCTGATAAGAGTGTGGTCACACCCAAACAAGTTGGAACTTGTTTGTGAATATCAGTGCATTCGGGATCAAGTTAATGTCTGGACACAATAGGGGGTGATCAAACCATGCCTCTGTGTTGGACTCCGATATCGATGACATGGGATGTACAAGTTAAACTACTGGGTTATAGTTTCAGTTGGACTACTTACTCCGTCTTAATTGGGGGCTACAGTGGCTTGCTAGAGCCCAGCTGTAGTCTGTGGGCCTTAGCTCACTGCCAACATAAAGACGGGCCCATCGAATCGTACACATTGAATGTCTGGACTTTAACTAGTCGGATTAAGTGTATACTTGGTGTATACATGTCAAAGAGAGAGAGGTCTATTAATTATATTATATAGCTCAATTAGATTGATCAAAATATAATATGATTAATATTTATTTAGGCCATCACATAATTAATTCAATGAGTTAATTTTGTGTATTTATTTCCTAGGTGGAAATATTGATACATGTATAGGTTTACATATATGTCATCTTATGGATGTCCAATTTAATCTCTTGGTTAATTTGATGTGTCAAATAAATTTTAATTTAAATTTAAATGTATGTTACATCTTATATGAGATAATATATTACCATACATATGGAATTAAAATTTTATTTGAAATCAAATAAAAACCAAAGCATTAAGTATGACTTGGGCATGACTAATTAAAGCCCACATTTGGTGAAGTGTTGGCGTAATATTTGGGAGGGTTTTATGCCATGGAAGGTGAGTCACTTGGGATAAGAAGAATGACTCATTAATGGGACAAAAAGTGATGATGAAAGATGCGTGAGTCATGGTTTGACTTTGGGGTAGAAAAGTTGAACTTTTCTTCTCTTGATTTTATCTTTCTTCTTATGTTATAAGAGAGGAAAAAAATCAGCCATAATATACTTCACTTGGACGTCCAACATATCCCTCACACTCTCTCTTATTGATTTTCCAAACCGCTAGCACGGGTTTCAGTCCGAGAGCCATTCGTGTATGGGACGAAAGAGGAAATCTAATTTTTTTATTCTGCAGTCTTCATATGTCTCTTGGAGAGACTTTAAGGTGAGATTTTAAAACCTACTTCCTTATGCTTTGTGTTTTTGATTTCCACTACTTAAGCTCCTAGGACCGGATTCAAGGAAATCGACGCGTATTTCCGCTTTTATTGGTCGATTTCCGGTGACGAATCCCAACAACATCGTGCTTATTGGTCAAACTTATTATTGACTTGTTACGTCATCATTCTAATACTGAATTTCAAAAGATTAGGATCAAGAGAGTTACTTTGTTAACACTACAATAAAAGTTAAGTGATTTTATTGATACAAATTAAAGTTTAATAACCATCAACACACAAATACCAAACTTCAATGACGGTCAATAAAATTAATCTCTACTTATAAGTATGGAGTAGAAAAATGAAAATTAAGAACCCAGTGCTCTAGTTAGAAAATGGAGGTATGAATAAATATTAAACCTAGAAAACAAGTATGTTTAATTCAGAAATTAGTGAGACTTAAAGTCTCCAATCCCTTTGCAGATTCTGTGTAAGCATAAAATCTATTTCTACAAATTCAATTCACTTTCACGACTGAACCATAATATAAAACTAAAAATCATTTCATGAGTTATGATCGGAATCTATATAAAGAGACCAAGTGAAAAATATTCACATTCTCTCTCTCTCTCTCTCTCTCTCTCTATATATATATATATATATATTTTCTTTTATATCCTTGCTTCTCATTTGAAATGTCTCATTTCGAAAATTTCCTCAAAATTAATGTGGCAATCTTCTGCAATGAAAATCAAGTGGGTTATGGGTGGATGGATTAGTAGAGATTCCACAGAAGTTTTGTGGGACACGACTCTATCCTTTGTGCTTTGGAAAGTCATGTTGTCTAAGGAAGCGTTAATTTGGATGAAAAATGAGGGTGTAACTCATTTCCACATGGAAACCGACTACCAAGTTCTTTTCCAAGCTCTCACTATATCAACTTTTAGTGCATCTCCTCTTAGCTTAATCGTTATGGATTGTATTGCAATTAATACTTCTTTTATCAATTGCTCTTTCACGTTAGTAAGAAAATTAGGTAATGATATTACCCATATTCTAGTTACAATTGCTGTTGTTTCTTAAGGAGTTAGCTTCGCTTCTTTTCTCCTGTGTATCCTTGCTTTGAAAACCTACAAATAATTGTTACAAAACCGCGTTTCATCCGATTCATCCTTGTCACACATAAAACCATTAGAAAACCAGAGTTTCACGTGTTGTCATCACCTTTTTATCATCTATTTTCACTAGAAAAGACATTGAAATATATCAAAGTTAGACTGAAAATTTTGTTGTTTAGCCTAAATGCCAGTCGGTCCCTCATCATATGCTAATCGGCGCAGAGTATCATTTTTTTTTAGGTGACTTCAACTAATATATAATTATAGTTGGAATTAACCTATACTTATCAATCAAATAAAAAAGTTAAGATTCCATTAACATCTTGAAAAGGAAAACTAATAATGAGATTTAATACCCAAATCATGAGTACTAAATATATATATATATATCTATGTACATTTATATCCAGATCATCAATCACTAGAAAGCTCTCCTCCAGTGGATAAAGTATTAAAGGTCGGAAATGGTCCCTATATTAAATCAATCATAAATCAATCATAAATGACAGGCCATCATATCCTATAATGGCCATAAAAACCGAAATAACAATCATAATAAAACACCATTACTTAAGCTCTCATGTCATTTGAAAGCTGAATAGAAACTTTTTTAACAAAAAAAATCATTATCAACTAATTAATAACTTTGTGAAAGAAAACAATTATGAATACGACAAGTAATCTCCATCTCTATTTCTCTCGTTTTCTGCAAAATTTCCTCAGAAGGTAACTAAAAAAAAACCCAAAAATAGAATCCATGACCATGATCAGCACAGCAGCTGCTATTTTTCTAGCAATAGCAGCATGTTTCTCTTTCTTCTTTCCTTCTCCAAAATCTTACTATCATTCTCTCTTCATATCCACTTCCCTATCAGACAATGCATCAGTATCTCACAACCTCTACATGCTAACTCGCCGGCCTCATGTTGCCGGAACCGAAGCCAACGCCGAGGATGCAGCCTTTGTTCTATCTACTCTTGCTTCCTACAACATTAAATCCCACATTGTTTCCTATGATGTCTCCCTCACTTATCCAGTCTCACGTTCATTGACTTTAACAAGGCCAAATCCAAATGAACCGGTCAAGTTTGATCTTATTCAGGAGATTTATGAAGGTGATCCTTATGCAGATGTAGCAAATGAAGTTATGCCTACCTTTCATGCATATGCGAAGTCAGGAACTGCAACTGGACCTGTGGTTTATGTGAACTATGGAAGAGTAGAGGACTTCAAGACACTGAAAGAAATGGGGGTGAATGTATCAGGCACGGTTGTATTGGCCAGGTATGGGAAGATTTATAGAGGTGATATTGTGCATAATGCTTTTGAGGCTGGTGCTATAGGGGCTGTTGTTTACACTGATAGGAAAGACTATGGGGGTGGAAGTGGCGGAGAAGGGTGGTTTCCGGCTTCCAAGTGGATGCCGCCTAGTGGCGTCCAAGTAGGGTCTGTGTATGATGGAACTGGTGATCCTACTACCCCAGGATGGGCTAGTGTTGAAGGATGTGAAAGACTATCTGATGATGAAGTAGAAAAAGGAGGGTATGTACCAATGATACCGTCCTTGCCGGTATCTGCAGCTGATGGTGAAACAATCATGAGGTCTATTGGTGGGCAAGTGGCCAGTGAAGACTGGCAAGGAAGCACAGATGGCCCAGTTTACAGGGTTGGACCAGGGCCAGGAGTATTAAACGTCACTTACACTGTAAGTACTTGGTTTCAGTTTGTGCATAATGTAGAAAACTGAAGCACTAGTAAACCTGTCTGTTGAAAATAAACCAGCAACATAACTTGGCTGATTTTTGGGATTTCAGGGGAAGCAGACGATAGCAACAATTCAAAATGTTATCGGTGTAATAGAGGGATCAGAAGAACCTGATAGGTGAGATTTTGAAACTTTCTTGACCTGTCCTCTGCAAGCTGAATGTGCATTTAAGCAAATCAACAATGCAATTATGCATCCAATACCAATAGAAGAAAAGAATAAAAGAGATATTGGTAATTAACGAAAGATAAAACTCTATATTAACAATGTAGTCATTCTATTAAGTATTACCAACATGCTAGATTTGTCATTCTGGGTAATCATCGGGACGCATGGACATTTGGAGCTGTTGATCCAAACAGCGGCACTGCTGCACTGCTAGAGGTAGTAGTTCCTCTAATACCATTTTGTCAAAGTGACTTCCCAGTGGGAGAAGGAAAATTAAACCACATATGAAGAATGGCTCTTGATATAACTTTGACATGTATTCTAGGTTGCTCAAAGATTGGGAAAGCTACAGCAAAAAGGGTGGAAACCTCGAAGAACAATTATTTTGTGCAATTGGGATGCTGAGGAGTACGGCCTGGTCTCGCTCTCACTCTTTCGTCCCCCTCTTTTTATCTATTTGTGTGTGTGTGTGCGTGGAAGGAAACCTAAACTAAGTTCTATTTGCAGATAGGATCAACTGAGTGGGTGGAAGACAACAGAGAATTGCTAGCTTCAAGAGCTGTAGCATACTTAAATGTTGACTGTGCAGTATCTGGACCAGGATTCCATGCTTCTGTAACTCCTCAACTTGACGAACTAATCAAACAGGCTACTCAACAGGTATCTAGATAAAGTTCATAAGCCAGAAAGCAACAGTATCCATACCCACATTAGGAAAACATTTCTCAAGTCACTTTTCTCATATGCATAAAGCCACATCGAGAGCAGTAAACATGACAAAGAAACAACATAATAGCATTCTTGATTACAATTTCTCCCTAGTCATCACAGCTCTTATCACTAATCCCAATCAAATTCATTACTGATTTTTGAAGGTTCAAGACCCAGACAACTCATCACAGACCATCTATGAATCGTGGGTTGGTTCCAGCAACTCTCCGGAGGTAAAACTACTAGGAAGTATGAACTTTTTAAGATAAACACATTATAGTTACCAGCAAAACATATCAATGATATCATACAGACGTCGAACAGAATTTTAGAGATAGAACTAGAATCCTACCATGCGAACTCTTAAAAGCCTGGTATCTGAATTCAACAACTATAGACTCATTTGACTTTACTTCTCACATGAAGATTGGGAGATTGGGTGGCGCAGGATCAGACTATGCAGCTTTTGTGCAACATATAGGTGTTCCTTCAGCTGATTTCTTTTATGGAGGAGGTAAGAAAAACATTGCATCCCTTAGTTCTGTTTCTTTCTTCTAGTTCAGAAGTAATCGTATGTCACACAGATGCAAATGATACCAGGAAAAACTATTTGACTACACATTGCACTTGAGAAAGAATAGGCAAATTAAATAAGCACAAAATAGAGAACAGAGCGAACGTGGGGTTCTAATAAGAAATATGGTAAGTAGCTTTATATGATCAAATGCTGTCTTCAACGAGAAAGGTATAGCAAATTAGAAATATCCAACTAATTAAGGAACTAACTATGAAGCAAGTAACCAAAATGTAATAGACAATCAAGAAATAGAAGGCATTTGTTGAAGATATAATATCCAATAATGAATGCCGTGAAGGGACTCTCTTTACTTTTCAAGTTATTCTGATTGATTTCAGTATATATGCCAATATGATGGAATTTCCACATGAGAAGTCGAAATGAAGTTTTAAATGCTCTTTTCTGTTTTCACGACACAGCCTATTGATGCTTATTATTGTAGCTAAGCACTAAAACACTAAGATCCTCAATTGTTGGAGCAAGCTTTTGGACTTATCATTATAGTTTCGACAAAGGATTTGAAAATGGACAAATGGCATTCGACATCTCATGCTTGACTAATTATAATGATTGACTGCAGCATACCCTGTATACCACTCGATGTATGACGACTTTGTCTGGATGAAGCATTTTGGAGATCCCATGTTTCAAAGACATATTGCAGGTTTGTCATCAACTACTTAGTATCAAAAACATTTGAAGCGGTAAAAGCCAAAATATTTATTGCTTATAGCTTGTAGGTTTGAGATTACAAAACTAATTGAAGTTGAAGTAATTCAAATTTATAAAAAAAAAAAAAAATCTCATATAACCATCAGAGAACCAAAAGAGAGCCATTAAACCCTTATTACTCCTGTAGTACATAGACCCAGTTATAATTTTTCTTAACGTGAACAGCTGCTAGTGTTTGGGGTTTGGTTGCTCTTCGGTTAGCCGATGAAGAAATTTTGCCTTTTAACTATCTATCCTATGCGTATGAGCTCCAGGTATGTCTGTTGAATGGTAAACATCCATTGCATAAAAGTTTACGAAGTATATCTGATAATGAAATTAATTCGACAAATCAAACTAATTTATAACAGAAATGCGCAAAGAATCTGAAAGATGAGATATCAGATAAGGGCATAAATTTTGAACCCCTATTCAATTCCATCAAGGAGCTAACAGAAGCAGCTACCCAAATACAAAAGCAAATAACGGTATGACAAAGGGTTTCCATCTCCAGAGTTGAATAAAAATGTTTCTAATGAATCAACTCTAAGATGTATAGTTCTGCAGGCTAAAAAAAACACAGGCTGGGCATTAATGTTGAAGAAAGACCAATTAAGTGTGAGAGAGCTCAATGACAGACTAATAATGGCAGAAAGGGCATTTACAGACCAAGATGGACTCTTAGAGAGAGCTTGGTACAAGCATTTGGTATGAATATCTCTACTATTGAATTCCTAATTAGTTATTTTCCATTTCAGCCAAAGCCCAATATTTGGAAAACGACAAATAAAAGACGCATTTCGATAGCTAAGTCACCCTGCTAAATATGCACGGAAGATTAAAGTCACCAATTTTTGTATGTGCTGCAGATATATGCACCCTCAAAGCATAATGACTATGGATCCAATACCTTTCCAGGAATAAATGATGCAGCTGAAAAAGCAAAGAGTCTCAACACCTCAGAGTCATGGCACTATGTACAACACGAAGTTTGGAGAGTCTCTAGAGCTGTGAGGCATGTCTCACAAGTTCTCAATGGTGAACTAACATGAATATATACAATAAATCACCTCATATGTAGTTCATACACACTTCATTCCAAAAAAGAAACATTAGCAATACTTAATAGATTCCACCTGAAGGCTACCTAGCTAAAGTTCTTTCAGATCAGCGAGCATGTCCACTTTAATTCACGCAAAAAGCTCACGGTGTGGTCTTGAATTGGATCCAATTATCAACTATGAATCTAAAAATCGATCATCTTGCTAGTGCATTACATAGTTATCATCGACAAGAAAACCCTTGGGCTTGTAATCCATGAACTTTATCCAAAAAAGAAAATACTACAACGGAAGGAGTAAAGGAGGTTGTCACTGGTTTTTATCATGTAACGATTCTCCAATTCCTGAAAAATCATCAACAAAATACCCTGAAGTACATAGGAGAGCAGAAACGGTCATAAGATAGGAAATGAAAGTATTTGCCCCACATGAGGCATGTTGAATCCTGGGTTGTCTAATAAAACACAGGCCAAAGCCAAAGCAAGCCTTGTGAGTTGTGATCCAACCATGAGCATAACCCATCTCATTACTTTCCTCATATACAACTTCCCAAATCTATTAGCGTAGCCCAAGTATTTGTGCACTACTTAGAATATCTTCACACTAAGAGTTCTTTGCTTTCATTTTACCATCCAAGAAACAAACTAGAGCCTGCACTATGAGGATATCCTACAAGCCCACCCTTCACAAATGGTCCAGTGGCCAATAATACCTCAAAAATACAACACAGAGACAGCAAAGTTGAGGCAGCACAACCTGGATATTGCATGTAGTGTATAATATGAAAAGGGAGAAATACGTTTAGATAAAGTAAGATATTAAAACACTTTTCAATCACTAAACAAATCAGAAAGTGTATAACTTGTCTGCTGTACAAATCCCAATGGGCCTCTTTTTTCGGAAGATAGGGGTGTTAGTGTAAGTAAGTTAGTTGACTCTAAGAATTCAGTATCCAAGGATTAATATGCTATGTACAATAACTAACAATAACATGTATATACAATGTATGCTTAGGTTATTTACTTCCAAACCTTGATAGCCCCATCTCTACTGCTTGAAATAAGTAGTCTCTGGTTCAACTTGACAGAAGCCAAAGAGAGAATTGAGTCTCGGTGGCAGCCAGCAGAATCAGTAGCAGCAGCTGCAATAACTGCCTTGGCTGTCAGCTTGGTTGGTACATGCCGTCTTTTTGACTCCTGTTGATAAAAAAATAATAGTTTTAGCATTGCACACCTAACATCATGAGATGAAAAAAATGAAGAAAGACGTCACCTATGAAAACATTCAGGAAAAAGCAGTAAGTCAGTAAACCAGTGCAAATCATTTCAAACTGTTGCGGTATTAAACAAGAATAAACATTTTAAGGCAAGTCTACTAAGGTTGGAGTGCATGATTATCCACTTAAACAATCCACAGTACACTGATTCTCAAATTATGTAAGAACTGATTAAATTTTCAGGAAGTTGTAAGTTAATATCATTTGCATCAATCATGTAACTGTGTAAAATATGAATATCCAGAACTTAGGACAGCAGAAGAAACTATTTGATAAGAAAGCAACCTTATCAGTCAACTCCATACAAAAGAATGAAGCTTGAAGTTCTAAGAATTTATACTTCAAATGAATCTAGAAAAATTTGAAATACCTGCACAACTTGCACTCCAAAACTTGATTTTATTTCATAAGAATCATCATTCCCAACTCCATTTAAAGTCGGCCCACAAATACAGTAACTTCGTTCCGGGCTACAAAGCAAATGACCAGAGTCAGTTAGCCGCTATTGGATACACTCTAGATAATGAAAAAGAAGGAATTAAAGGGCCAACCTGCAATGGTCCCATCGACGAATCTTCAAGTCAGTACCACCTGTCAACAAATCACCTCCAGGTAACGGAAGCAATGAACGGATACCAGGAAGACGAGGAGGAGAATCCTTTAGCTCATCAACTCTATACTTTGAATTCACATTCTTCCTCATATCTGGTTTAAAGTTTCCCTTACTGGATGGTCTGCCCAAGGCCCAAGGCATATCAGACATTTCAGCATCACTGTCATAATTCAGCAGCCTCAGCACCTGGAAATAAAAGTTAAATTAAGTGATAAAAAGCTATCAGCTTAAATAAAGATTGAAATCAAAACAAAAGAAGATAGACAGCGGAAAGTATTTTGTTCATTGTAGATATATCATAAAACACAAAAACACATCCTTCAATCTCTCAATACAATAAATTTGCAAGATACAACATATGCTTAGTTAAGAACTTTAACATTAAATTGAGAGAGAGAGGATGTGCTCGCACATAAGGGAATAAACTGCCACAGTTTATCTACTTATCAAAATAGCTGCAAAAATAACAAAGGTTTTGAGACTTAAGCATGTGAGACTGAAACAAATCCAACCTAAATAAATAGCATAAATAAAACCACGTAATTTTAATTTTAAGCACTGAAATTTAATTATTTTTGCATTAAGTTTGTAGCCTGTGCAGTATTATATACAAGCAAACTTATATATACCTGGTGACAGCTCCCATTTTCAGCATTCCACAAAGAAACTTCATTGCAGCCTGCAGCAACATATACTAGGGGTCGAGCAGTACTAGATACCGCACCACTAGAAGGTGGAACGAAAAGGCACATCTTCTCTATAGGGCATACAAGAGAGTACTGCCATGAATTCACCGGAATAAGGAACCTAAGATCCCAAAGAGTAAGCACACCCCTAGAAGACCCTGAGACAAACCAATTGCCACATGGACCTGTCACCAATGAGGACACATAGCCTTCCTCTGGAAGAGCATTTAATGTCCAGGCATTTGCATTTGCTCTAATATCCCAGAGATGGATTCCACAATTCTGAGTACTGTACATAACAATCTGACTAGCATTGTTATCAGCAGTGTAGTTCAAAAGGGTAAGAATTGCACCTTCCTTGATATCCTTCTTTTTTATATCAGCAATACCTGAATACTTCTCAACCACATTGCCAAGGCCCCTGGCTATGTGATCAACAGAGAATACATGCATCACACCATCACATGCTCCAACAACAACTTGAGGAGAGTTACGGAGCATCACACTGCAAAGTGCTCGGCTTCCTTCCAGGTGATAAGTCAGCCTTGATCTAAAAGAGATATCCTTTTCCAACTTTCTTGAATCCCACACCTTCACAGTTGAATCATCAGATGCACTCACAAAAAGGCTATGATCATTTGAAACTGCTATGTCATTGACAGCAGAACGGTGCTCCTGCAAGTGTGCTACCAAGACTCCACGAGGAGTCCAACCTGAATCTGGAATTGATGCAGACCGAGCAAAGGATGCCAATCCCGTTAGATCAGTTGGAGCAGAAGCATCTTCCACAGTAAAAGAGCCTCCCTTTGATCCACCAGATAATCCCATCTCTTGAAATTTATTATGAACATAAGTTGTTTGATCGTTTTCCCTGCTTTCAGGTTCATGCACTACTCTGTGGAATTGTTTAGAACCATTACTGATGCTAAATGAACCTGAAACCAACTTAGGAGCAGGAACAGAACTGGCCAAGCTAAATGATTTATTTAGTGGATCCATCCAAGGCATCAAGGATGAACCAATGCCAAGGGAGTTCATTCTCAATGATGAATCAGAAGCTGCAGGAGGAATTTTTACTGCTCTCCTATCCATACTAAATGAGTACAAAGGTATACCTTCTGATGACTTGTCATGCATGAAGCTATTCACACCACCCAGCTTTTCTGAGCTTAGGGGATCTCGAATGTCAACCATACTAGAAACATTGCTTATAAATCCCATAGCTCTCAACTTAGCCTCACCATCCTCTGGCAGTTCCAAAGCATCAACTTCAAGTTTTCGAGTTTCAAGACCTGATTTCTTGTCAGACCAACTCTTCACTGAAGTTAATTCCCCATCCTCTCTTTCAAGCTCATCAGTAGCTTCCCATTGTTTAGACTGCGCTGATGAGTTATACCATATCTTTCTCTGTCTTTCCAACATGTCTGAACTTCTAGCATTTTCTAAAACTTGATAAAATAACTGCCTCGAGACAGGAGATTTCAAACACAAGAATAAAGACTTTTCAGAAGCCAGGGAAGCTGGTTGTCTGCGAAGGAAAGGGCGTATAAGCGGTGCAAGAAACACATAAGAGTCCACTGCACCTAAGTTCTCACTGCTGGCTGCAATGAAAGCAACAGCCGACCTTCTAACCCATTGACTTGGATAACACAGCAGTGGAAAGGCATGTTCAATCATTTCAAGCAGGACCCGTTTCCGCAAAAAGCCACGTTTACAAAGGATTGCCAAACAGTCTAATGCATTAACAATGACAGCCTCCGTTTGATCACTTAAAGCCTGCTCAATGTAAGGTAGAAGATACTCCTCCACACTTCTTTGGCCCACGAAGAAGCAGACATACACAATCTTACCATAGAATAATGCCCTTAGCTGTTCATCGCGATCATTGAGAAATGCTGGAAGGATAGGCAACAGAAAGTCATTACTCTGCCTCTGACCAAAGAAGTAGCAAAGGTTTCCAATGTCTTGAAGGAGCGCTCTCCTAATATTAGGAGTTTGTTTTGGGCCCATAACGAGTTCTTGAACAACCTCAGCAATAGATTTCCTCAACTGAGCAAGCTGTGAATCATTATTTACTGTCTGCAGACGTCCAGAAGTCTGGGTGGATGAAGCTGATGACTTCTGTGCTGAAGTCATTTCATCAAGAACACCAGCTTCAGTCAAGCTTATTGAGTGAATCAAGAAACCAAAAGCAGTTAGTGCCAACTTTGCTATATTGCTAGCATAGCATATTCTCACACTTTCTTCTGGATCATCAGGAAGCATAGAGAGCATTGGAAGAATATATTCAGGGAAAATCTTTGCATCACTTGGAGGAAAATCTCGAACTAAAGGCAATATGTCACACAAAGTCTCTAGTGCAGCAGAACGCACTATTGCTGCTGGGTCCGAAAGCATTGCAATGACATATGGTAGTACACGTTGTAATCGATCTTCATCATCAATATAGAGTGAAGATGATTTTAGCAAAAATATAGCTCCCCTCCTCAAATGAGGCAACTTGACACTTCGTATGCAGGAACATATGAGAGACGCAATCAATACCATACCTTCACACTTCATACTGTCTTCAGGTAATGGCAAGAAAGGTATCCCAAAGGTATCTGATTGACTGTCATATTCAGACATCAACGAATTCAAATCATCCAGGGTAATCTTTTTCATAAAAGGATGGTCATTTTTCCTAAATGCATTGGAAATAGCCTGAAGAAGCTCACCAGGTGATTGCATGCCAGATGGCTTTATCTCCTGGGAAAATGCGGCACTGGGTGCACTCTCAGGCATCAGCTTCATGCCAGAATAGTCATTGCTTTGTTTTACATCCCCAAGAAGGGTGTTGATATCACCAAGAAGTTTGTACTGCTCACGGACTAAACCCTTATCTGTCTTTTCCATCTTTCTTCTCAAGTCCAATTTTTGTTCTTCAGCAATCTCTTCTAGAGGCTTACTGCTCATATTATGTGTAGATGGTTCCAGTTCAGTAAATGTCTCCTCATTTGTCTTATTGCTCATCATTTGCTTAAGTATTTCATGGAAAACACTCTGGCACATCGCAACCTAAAATAGCAGCAAAACACATGTAAAAGGCTGTATAGGTGAAGCCAATTTTAGGTACCACAATACATGAAGAGCTCACCCGCATATCTGAATGAAGAGGATTCCAGCAGCAATAAAAATTGTGCAGAAATGGTGAGAAGTAGGCCGGGAACACAACAGCTGCATAGTTCTGTAAGTAGCTTTCAGCAGAAAGTCGTGCCTCTGGTTCTAACTGTATCATGTGAAGAATCATCTTTCTGATTCCACAATCTGGGATCTGCATTCACAGGATACAAAAATTGGCAAAAGCATGAGCAAGAAGCCAAGAAGCAATACATGAGAACAACATAAGGAAAAGTGAAGACTAAATTCTTCAGGACTGGCAGAGAAAAAATAAAGCACCCAAATAATATAAAATATGAATGCAGATAAATCAACCAGCACTCTTCTTTTCTTTTGATATTCCTTTGGTTTCTTATAAAAGAATCTCAATTGAGCAAATCAAATAGAAAAAATATATAAATTAAGACAGAAGTGACAAAAAGACAGAGTGAGGCAGAACCTTCTCAAGATGTTGGCTAGGATCATACTGTCCTCTGCGATAGGCAAGAAGCTGGGAGAGTTCAAACAGTTGCTGACCCTCAAGGAAGAGCTCTGCAATTACGCACCTATATAGAGCATGATGTATACAATTAATTTCATCTCATGAAGTAGCAAGCAAATATAGGTGATTTAACTGATATTAGATCTCTCTCAACAATGTTGAAAAACTCTCATCAGTAATGGCTTCTAAGTTGTCTTGATTCTAAAAGACAGAACTGCAATATCGTTTAAATTTACGAATCCCCACACGATTGCATAAATGTGTAGATCTGAACTAGAGACCAGGAGTCCAAATCACCAAAGCACATAACCGACTCTCCCCAGAACCAACATTGTGCAGAGCCTCATGCTATATGATACCTTGGAACATAACTCCATCATGAAGCATGAGGTTGAGGAGTAGCAATCACCTTAATAAACACAGGTAAATAAGAGCAATTGTAATCCTACCCAATATCCCACTCTCAGAGATGGTAGGTTTCATTCAAAGTCTCAGAAAGTTCTCTTCCGGTTTCTCATTAAAAACATTTAAAACTTGGCAAAATCAGAAAAAACCTGCTTGTATTTTTGAAATTTTCACTATTTTATTGAGCTTTGCACCAATTCTTTATCGCAGAAACTGGGTGTCAGCTTTTCCTTCATACCCAAATCAAACACAATATAATTATAGTAACTACAAATGCTCACCCTACAGCAAAGATGTCCATGGAAGGCCTTAACGGTGCATCTTGAGCAACTTGCATCTCACCACCATGCTCATAGAATCTCTGAAAACATTTAAGATTATTTAACTACAGAATACTAGAGAAGCACAGTATTAAAGGAATATAGTATCTAATAAGGAAGAAGCATGGCTAACAAGGTAGAGCCCAATCATCGAAAGAAAATATTAAATAAGGTTCTTGAAAGTGCCAAAACTGCTACGAGATATAAAAGCAGGTTTGGCTGTTAAAGCCTCAATCAAAAGCACAAGTCCTTCAATCGCAATCAAAACTCTAAATTGTATATACGAAGAACCATTAACTTAAAGTTAAATGAAAGATTTGCACTCTATATCATTCAATCAGCTAGAAGATCAGCAGAGGAACTACCAGCTTAAGTTCAAAATTCTAAATGAAGGATCAGTGGACGTTTCTAATGGATAAATAAGGATCAATAATTATAAAAGTTGAAGAAAGGGAGGGTAAGCAAAAATTGAAAAGTAATAAGGACCAACCTCAGGTGCAAGATAACAAAGCCTTCTTCCTCCTGTGTCAAAGAAGAATGAGAAATCGGAGGGATCGTCATAGGGAATGTATGTCGGTTTAAAAGATGCAAAGTCAGCAAGATAAAGCCAATTCCAGGAAGTTACCAGCACATTCTCACACTTAATATCACCTACAGAAAGACATAGGAACATGAGTAAAAGACAGCCATTAGAAACTGCAAGGTGGTATTCTCCAACACAACTGCACTCACCATGACAAATACCCTTCTCATGACACTGCTTCACAGCAAGAAGTAACTGTACAAATATCAAAATACAGTGTGGTAAGAGATTAAACCCCTGAATATTTTAGCATTCAAATAGAGATAAAAGAAAAGATACACTGACAGAAAAAGACCTGAAAAGCCAACCACTTCTTCTCCACTAGACTGAGGAAAGGCCGAGTACTTAATCTATCATGAAGATTGTTGAAGAAATATTGCCTCAAAAGATAAGCTGCTTTATCTGTTTCTTGCCAAAACTGGAATCAAACAGTACCTTTTCCATCAGAAGCCTATATTATACTCCATTTTAATATCCAAAAAAGAGTCAGACCAAGCGAATTCAAAAAAACATTTTAATGGCTCTGGACAGTCTGAAAGACTACAACTGACCTAATACTTAAATTTCCCAGAAACAGATACTTGAATCTAAGAACCTGTACTGTAATCAAATTTGATTTTTATTAACTTCCCAAGTCTACTAATCTATATTAAATTTCCTCCCCGACATCTAAGATTCAAATTACCAATTTCTGAACATTAAACAACGCAATATAACTCTCAATTTAAAGTTAAAATCACTGTTTCACATAAAGCAAAGAGAATTTCCACAGAGAAGCTGTTCCTAACTCAATCTCCATGAAGAACAATTATCTCAAGTAAAGGTCAGAGAAGCATACTACACTCATCTAAATTGCAAAAATTCGTAATTAGCTTCATTAGCTACTTTTTCCCAGTGGCGAAAACGAAAAAACTGAAAAACCCCAATCTCAAACAAGTAAAGAAAAGAAATGAATTATGACCTGGAAGGGCCAGACGTGAGGATGGTCAAGGGCAAGGAAGGTATCCTTGATGAACTCGAGTCGTCGTTCGTACTCTCTAAGATTGATAGGATCACCTCGCTTGAAATAGACCTTAACAAGGACTAAACCCTCATCGTGCTTGCAAAGAATTGACTTAAAGAAGCGGCCGCGGCCGAGGACCTCCTTGAGGACCAAATTGTAGGAGGAAGGTAAATCGTGGAGGTAGTACTCTGTGGCGGAGACTTGAGTTGTACGAGCGATCTTGTTGCCCATAATTTTGCATTGGTTTCTTCTCTATCTATTCTTTTTTGTTCTGGTAGAAGATAGCAATGTCTATTGCTCCATGTTGAAGCAGCCCGACGGATCAAATTTCATGGGCAATGAAGTTCTGTATTTTGGATTTGGATACAAACCAAACTATACTTGGCTGTAATCTGCATTTGCAATTTTTTTCTCTCTGTTTACTTATTTGTAATCGTAGGTCAATTGTTTTACGTCTTGTGTTATGCCAACAACAATTATTCTCTATTTCTCATTTTGTTAGTATAATTTTTTTAATCTTGTGAAGAAATAAAATTCCTTTATATAAACGTCAAATTTTATTTTTTTATTTTTTACAGGGAGTGCAAAGTCCTCAAATAAAAAAATAATAATAATAATAATTTCAACTAACTCATCTCAAAAATATCATAATATCCGCTGAAACCATTTTACACTTATAAATTACAATTTTTATCGTATTCTGATAAGAGTGTGCTCTCAATAAATACAAGCGTGTATCACGTCAATATGAACAGTGTATACTTATCATTAGTAAAAACTCCTCCTAAAAACTCAAAGGATTAAGCTTGACAAATTTATCATTAACCCGTGAGTTTTCTTTTTCTCAATAAAAATGAATAAAAGAACGTTACTAATTCTTATTATTTTAGTGCAAACAATAAAAATAATGACCATGGATGATTCAAGGAACATCCTTTTTCATAAGTTAAAAAAGGCTAAAAAATAAAATAGGAAAATAATTTATTTTGTAACCTTTTATCTTAAGCTACATTGAATTTGAAATAAACACTCAGAAAATGTATTCTTAATTATTAATCACTTGGTATGAGATATTGAACTTTCAATCAACTCTAATTACAAACATTTATCTCGTGATTAATGAGATAATTTTATATGAATATTAACCACATGTTTTTCCCTGTCCAATTGAAGAGCATAAATTATCAAACATGTTTTTCATGAAATGAAATGGATCACATGCAGCTTTAAGCTGAGTACTATTAGGACAATCATAATTAGCTTTGTAGTATATTATTAAGTAATTATCTTTTAAATAACTTAAATATAAAATTTAAAATAACCACAATATCTAAATAATATCTTTAATGGTGTGGATAAGAGAATGCTAGATAGGACAATACATTTTGATTTTTGGAAAATAATAATATAAAAAAACAAAAAACAAATTTAATATCCAGCTAATTATCCCTTTATAGAATCTTAATATAACTGAAACATTTAAAAAAAAAAAACTGCCCACCGTTTTTGCAAAAAGAACAGGAAGAAAAAAAAAAGTTAATTTCTCCTATCCACATCTACTTTTTTTCTCTGCACAAATTAGAGCCAATATACACCTACACCATTACCAATAGGCAGAAGCAATATACACCATTTACAACTGAAACATTTTTGAAAAAAACTGTCCCCATTAAATCTTGCAAACAGAAAAGAAAAAAAAAAACAGTTCTATTTTTCTCCTTTTTCTTCATCAATCCACGTTCTACTTTTTTTCTCTTCAAAGACCATAGCCAATATACACCATTAGCAATTTGCAGAAGCAGTATACACCATCACCAATCTCCAACCGCTGATTCTTCATTCCTACAATATACAGTTTAATTCTCATTCCTTTTCTTCCTCAATCCACATTCTAGATTTTTTCTCTGTAAAACCAAAAGCAATAGACACCATTGGCAAACTCCAACTACTGAGTTCTTAATTCCTACAACATATTAAACACATAAGGTAAGAATATTTCTTTAAATATCTCACATGTATGCATACTAATATACTTGTATAAACATACTCTTGAAGATCTTAGTGGTTTAATATAATTTGATATTTCTCATAAAAAGTAAAAGCAAATAATATGAAATCATGTTTTGATGTTTTTTGTGAATATACGAAGGAAAGATATGACAGGAACAGCTATAGTAGTTCGATACGGTGGTACATGGACCGAAAGCAACAAATATCAAAACAGCAAGTTTCAAGGAGTTATTCTACCACAGGGTTGCAACTTTCACATGTTGAAAAACATAATATCAAATGAAATGAAAATCAGCACGAAATACAGTGCATTGGACATCAAATTTCAGGTAAAAAAAATCGTACTATACCATCAATATACTGCATTGGACAATAAATTGCAGTGTTGTAATTTCATTTGCATATAAGTATAAGTTGTCATTATACTATATAATTTAGTCTAGTTTATTTATACGATGATAGTATATTGATGAAATGTATAATTTACAGTTGGAAAATGGAGACGAACCTTTTGATGTAACTAATGATATGAGCTTGTCATTTTACTTGCAATTGAAGAACAATGAAATTGATGTGAGGAAATATCCATTGTGCATAACTTGTGTGCAATTGAATGCAAATGATGAAAACAACATTGAACAAGGAGATCAGTGTTCTGAGAATTGGGTGCAGTCATTAGCAAATCAGCATGATGAACAGCTACAGATGGACATGATTGAGTATGTCAATCAAGTGACGCATCAAACAATCAAAAATCTGGAAAACAGCTTCACCTACAGAGCCAACAAGGAAGTTTCATATAATCCAACAATAATCCATGACATTAGGCACTCAAATTTTGAGATTGGACAAAAATTCAAGGACAAGTACACATTGAAAACATCTATCAGCTTTTATGCAATAAAAATGCACTTTCAATTCAAGACTGAAAGATCAAATGGCAGGCAATTATACTTGAGTTGTATTGATGACAGTTGCACTTGGATTATAAGGGCAAGTAAATGCGGGAATACAGACACGTTTCAAATTAAGAAATTGGTGGATTCACATACATGCAGGTTGGATATCAGATTCTCAGGAAAGAGACAAGCAACAAGGTACTTGATTGGTGAGTGCATAAAATATAAATATATGGACGTTCATAGAACATACACACCTAGAGATATAATAGATGACGTGAGACTAGAACTAGGGGTGGATATCAACTACCAAAAAGCTTGGAAGTCAAAAGAGAAAGCAGTAGAGATAATAAGGGGAAAACTTGGCGATTCATATGCAATGTTTTCAAGTTATCTTTATATGGTGCAGCAAACAAATCCTGGCTCAGTTGTGGAAATGCATACAGATGTTAACAATTCATTTGTGTATGCTTTCATGGCTTTACATGCTTCCAGAATGGGTTGGAAATATTGCAAACCGATGCTGGTTGTAGATGGCTCTTTCTTGAAGGCAACATATGGGGGAACTTTGTTGATAGCCTGTACTAAGGATGCATCAGGTATAGAAATTTGTATTGAAATGATACACAACACAATTTGTAAAAACAACATGCATATATACCATAAATATTATATGCATATGTTATATATTTATATTTAGTGCTGTATTTGTAAAACTAAAGCTGATTACACTTTGAATGCAGGGTCTATATTCCCAGTGGCATTTGGGGTTGTGGACTCAGAAAATAATGCAGCCTATGATTGGTTCTTCATAAAGTTCAAAGAGGCATACGGGGATAGAGAAAGCTTAACAATAGTATCTGATCGGCATGAGAGCATTACAAGGGCAGCACGTAAAATAAACCCTCAAGCATGCCACTGTGTATGCATGTACCATTGCTTAATAACTTGAAATCAAATTTCAGAAAAGATCCAAAGAAAATAAGTGAAAATTTCATAGGAGCTGTTGAGTCATACACCATCAAAGACTTTGAGAGCTACATGGTCGAGCTTGACAAGGTAGATGCAGCAATACGACCATATTTAGCTAATATTGGCTATGAACGATGGTCAAGATGCCATTGCCCAAATAGTATAAGTTCAAGTTTAACTTCAAACATAGTAGAATCACTTAACGCAGTAAATAAGGCTGCTAAGGAATTACCGGTGACTAGTCTTTTTTAACATCTACGAGGACTGACACAGGAATGGTCAGTTAGCCATAGACTGATAGCAGCTTCCACAATGACAAATATGACTACAGATCATGAGATGCTATTGAGAGAAAACTACATTAGAAGCCAAAGGTACAAGGTATGTGTCCAAAACCAATCTATTATCAGTTTTAATGTCTTTCTCTATAATCATACAAAAAATTACAGTCCTTTCAAAGTTAAAATATTGGTCTGATTTGAGATAATATAAAAGCATATTTATATCATATAATTCATAATCATGTGCAGGTCAAAGAATCCAATGAGCATGTCTATAATGCTTTTATTGGAAATGACAATTATATTGTCAACCTAGCAGCTAAGACATGCATTTGCAATCATTTCCAAATAGACGAAATACCGTGTGAGCATGCTTTGGCAGTGATAAGATATAAGCACCTGAATTCATACAAGTTTTGCTCACCGTTCTACAGCAAAGAATACATGAAGGCAACATATCAATACACTGTGTTCACAATTCCAAAGCAAGATGTGTAGGATGTACCGGAAGAAATAAAGAACCGTATTATGCACCTTCCTAAAGGAAAAGCACCGCCTGGTCGACCTAGAAAAAGAAGATTCAAGCAACTAGGGGAAAAAGCAACAAAAAATAGATGTACACGATGTGGAAAAAAAGGTCATAATAAGAAAACGTGCCATAATGCACCTCAGTGATAAAAATATACTACAAGCCATTACATAAATTCTTTTTAGTATTACTAGATTGTTCCAACAATAAATATATTAGGTTATTTATTATTTTTTTGGCGTAATAATAGTTCATATCTCTTTTACACATTATATTTTTTTTATAGTACATTTCCTTCATACAATGTCAGCAGATATAATAACAAGAATTATTAGTTGTATAATAAACCATCTATTACTAAAATTTGCAATGTATGTGTATTATATATTCACATTATATTATTGTCTTTAATCAAATAACTGATCTTAATTCTATGTAATTTTTTTTTATGTGTAATAAACAAAAATATACACATGAAACAAATAATATATCAATATACTACAAGTCTATGCAATAGCCATTATTGTACAATTGCATATCAATATGCTGCAATTTTATAGGAATATACCATATGTATCTATAAATATACCGTACATATTTGGTTAATATACCATTTATGGATACTACAATATACTATCAAGTTATACACAAATACACTGGTGTTGTACAATCTTATATCAATATACCATAAATATATATAAAAAAACATACAGCTAAGGTCATTTAAAATACAACCCTTAGTTTGCTAATTTTTTTTCCTGTGTAATCTATCCAAATATAGTAGAATCACTTAACGCAGTTAACAAGGCTGCTAGGGAATTACCGGTCACTAGTCTTTTTGAATGTCTACGGGGATTGACATATGAATCGTCAGTTAGCCATAGACCGATAGCAGCTTCCACAATGACAAAAATGACTACAGATCATGAGATGCTAATGAGAGAAAACTACATTCAAATCTAAAAGATACAAAGAATGTGTCCAAAACCAATCTATCATCAATTTTAATGTTTGTGTATCATATATCCATATTATATTATTTATATATTTGGTTGTACATAATGAGTTACCTAAAAGGCATAAGATCCCCTCATGGAGCTGGTAGCTTGATTAAAGGATAGCAATTGCTCAACATGGATAATGAAAAAGTTGATAGTCTTGGAAAAAAGACATTTTTAGCCCATTGCTATCATCAGTTTGCCCCTTTGACCCCTGTGCTATAGAACTTTCCCTTTTGCCCCCTGTGGTATGTAAAAATGTTCCAAATTGACACCTAGAAAGCATATTCCGTCATATTCCGTTGATAAAATTGTTGACGGAATCTGACAGAATATGCTTTTTAGGTGTCAATTTGGAACGTTTTTACATACCACAGGGGGCAAAAGGGAAAATTCAATAATGATCAGTCCTGTAATCAACGATAAGAGTAAACTATGACAGTTGGGGGGCAATTACTAGTATAGATTTACAATCAAACTTAAACTCTTTGAGCCTCAAAAGTCATGTGTCTTTTTATAATTACCATACCTGTATCTTTCAGATTTAGGTACACAATAATTAGAAACCACATAATAGAAAAGCAAATATGATGAAATGTAGTAATAACCTTTAATGCATAATATAAAATGTAATAATCCGAGATTATAAAAAAATCCATATAAACTAGAAACTACAAACATAAAAAAATACCATATATCCTAAACCATGACAAAACTAAATTTATAATTCAAAACATATAGCTAATTAGCTAACAATATTATGGCACGACAATCTCAGCATCACTTTCAAAGTTTTCATCCTGCTTCGTCCTTCCATGCTGGTACATTAAAAATGCAAGCCTCTTGCGATGAATATCAACATTAAATTGCAAGGGGACATCCATGCCTTCAATGAAGTACTCAGCAAATGATATAGTAAACAAGCCACAATCACTAAAAAGAGAAACAATTAAAAAAAATAAAACAAACAAAACTAATAGCTCAGGTATAGCATATTCAGATTGAATTCTTACTTTGGTGGTTACGAAGGAAGTACCGGAGTCTCGATTATATCAAATGGATCAGAAAGATTTTTCCCAATAAAATGCTTAGAATCTGGTTCAATATCTAACCGCGCTGAATAAAACTCAGTAAACTCCAAGAATAAAGGGAGTAATTGGGCATATGGGGCCAATGCTAACTTACATAACCGAGTTATTTGAGAACTCCTGAGGGAGTTTTACATGTATATGCACCTGTCATGAAAAGACAACCTCTCCAAAAACCAGTGTTTCTTTGTATGCTCAAAAACATGAAATAAAACATGGTCCACATCCACCCACGGTAACACACAATCCACCTTGTGTCCACGAATATAATGTATAATGTGGTTATCATTCATTAGAATAGAAATATCCTTCTTACCATTCTCAAATCTTTTATGCAAAGATTTCAGATAATGATCAAAGAAATAATTAGTGGTTGTCAACCTCCTATTACACCCATTCAAGTATTTGCCTTCCTGTCACAAATAAAACAATATGATATTTATATGCTGTTCAAAACATAAAAACTAATTAGGTATATTTATAAAAAAATTTAAAAAGAAAAGCTACGAACAAGGCATAAAAAATTGATTTATGTGACTAAATTAATTAGATTAATATACCAATGATATGATCAAAATGTGTAATAACAATTATTAACAAGTATTATATAAGTAATTTATAACTACAAAAGATAACACTAAAATTAATTGTTACTGGAAAATAAGTATAAAACATGCCATGAATAGCAAAGAGAACTTTACCGAAGAGTCAAGACATCGCCCAGGAAAACACAAGTCATAAAACCAGCTCTTTTGGACAACAAATTGAACCGAAAAATCAAATGGCAGATCTAAATTGCCTTCTTCGGGTGAATAAAGCTTCCCCTTGGAATGACATATCAAAAGATAAGCAACAACATAAAATGAAATGGGACATAATGGTTAAATTGAGATATTACAAAAAATGAATCTTACGAGAGTCTATTTCTTATTTTACCCCTCTTCAGCCAATTCTCAAATTTAATAAGCCGATGATCTTTCATTAAAAACCCTGGATCATGACCTAATGGGCAGAGACCCTTTTTTATTTTAGTGAAATCACTGTGATCTTCCAAGCTACCACCTGAGCTGATCTCATTCAAGAAAGGAGATCTCATCACCGATGTTGGTTTGGTGATTCTTTTCAGTTCTGAGGGTGTTATACCAAGATCAAAAGAAGGGCCGCATTCAGGGATTTCAACCTACAGAAACAATTGTAATAACAAAACAAATACTAGATAAGCAAATTATAACTGATAAACAAGTTAAAAGATCCCTTTAAAAATGATACAGACATTTACTTCCTTTATTTGTGACATGGGCTTAACCACTATCTTAGTTTCCGGTGGAGTTTGACTAAGAACAAGTGGATATGAAAAAATAGGAGCCTGGATAGGAGAAAGGTTTGTACCAACATCAACCTACTCACATAACAAAAAGAACAATGATGTAAGAGCATGAAATTCCTTAATATAATGAAACATGTAAACTTCAAGAAAACAAAGTGTGAGCTTACCTTCTTTAACAAAGCTAATTTCTCTGCTGAATCAGCCATTGTTATCAGCTTAGCAGGATCCATATCTATATCATCTAACAACAAAATGGAAGCTTTGCAACTTTGGAATTGATCAGTTTCTTGGACAATACCCACATTCTTTCCCTTACTATCAACCAATAAATTATCATTGTCGTCTTCCCCATCATCTTCAGAATCTTCTACCACAACATTATTCAAAACTTTTGACTGTGTAATTTAAAATAAAAATCAGGCCATACGGATAAAAAGTAAAATAGTAAACCACCAAAAAAATGAAACAAATACAAACATTTTATAAATATATCGTTCTGAATATAATAACTCTATCTATTTTAGTAAATTGAAAGAAATACAATAACAAAATAAACACTAAATCAGATCACAATAATCCAATATCAAGCAAATTGAAATCAAATATATAGTGTAACATCAAATGAAAATCACCTTGTTCAAATCACTTGATACGACTTCAACAGCTCTTGCAAGACCTAAAATCTTCTCCTCAACATATACCTTTAGTGAATCCACTTTATCGTCCACCACTCTTGAAATATGTTCATTCACATAATTTTTCAAAGAAATTAACTCAGATTCTAACCAAGATCTCAAATGCATCATATTGTTGTTTGTTTCTAACTGCTTCTCAAGAAATATATGCATTTGATTCTTCATATCATTAATTTGCATTTGAATTACATGATTAGACTTATAATCAGTAACCCCTGAACCTCTGACACCCATTTCACATGGCTCAGCACAGGCACCAGACATCTCAGTGTCCAACATTTAGTCATCAACAACTCTTTTTCCCTTATCAAACAAACCAGAAAGATGCAACTTCTCCAACTCAATATGGTTCGGCATAATGTTGTTTAGCATTAACTGAAGTCACAAAAGACAAACAGAAAAATTATAAAATTATTAACACTAAATATATCAGTTTGCATAAAAAATAAAAGAGTATATGAGCTTAAACTAACATTTTCTATTTCAATATTGAATACATCCCTTTCTAGCTCTCTAAAATCAAGCCTTACATCAGTAGACTAGTTTAAGATCCTAGGAATTTTATGACCAACTCGTTCCGTAAACCTACGTTCAGCAAATCCACAACACTCATAAAACCATATTTGTAAAGCAATTGGACAACCAATCAGCCTAAGATTATTCATCTCGTCGTGCACATAACAGCCCCTACGTGATGAACCAGTAAATTTTTGCTTCAAAGAGGACAAAGTTGCTTTATAAATATCCTTCCCCCACTGGTACGCATTACAAAATTCAGAATCAATAATTCTAAAATGCTTTTCACATATATTTCGTTCCTTAACATTAGACAACAAAAAGAAGTTCAAAACATATATCAACGCAAACTTCACTGCACCTTCATCATTAACCCAACACTTGCTTTCAAAAGATATCAAAAACGATCTCCTATTCATGCTTACTGCCCCAGAGAAATACTGTGTCATTATCCTCGGATGACCTTTAGGCAAATCAAAATAGCTAATGTCTGTAGCACAGTTTAAGCCTGATTATAGCGAAATCCCCAATACCAAACTTCAACCTCTTTCCCCCTATATTGAATCACATCTCATTTTCATTCTCTTAATGTACCTCTCTTAACAAAAGACTAAGAATAAGTTGAGATTGTAATATCATGTTTGGCAAATCCAAAAAGTAACCTAAAAAAGACTTCTTAAACAATTCTAGCTGAGATTGTGTCCATTTATCCATAATATGATTCACTGCATCAAACACCATTGAATGATTCACCTTGTATACAAAGTGTTGAGTAGGTTTAACATAGTACTCCCACAACTGCCACAAACAAGGTAAATCAGTAATCAATACAATAATAATAAAAATATGATGACTCAATTAAATACCATGAAAATATAATTACATAACGGAAATATGACATCAAAATATCATTTTTTACTTCATAAAACTAAACAAAAAATATACACATGAAACAAATAATATATCAACATTAATTTACAATTGCATATCAAATATACTGCAAGTTTATACGAATATACCATAAGTATCTATGCATATACCGTACACATTCGGTTAATATACCATTTATGGATACTATACCAATATACTATCAAGTTATACACAAATACACTGGTGTTGTACAATTTTATAACAATATACCATAAATATATATAAAAAACATACAGCTAAGGTCATTTGAAATAAAAACCTTAGGTTGGTGATTATCATCTTCAAAATATGAATATACCTTACATATTCGGTTAATATACTATTTACTGATACTACACCAATATACTATCAAGTTATACACAAATACACTGATGTTATACAAAAATATATCAATATAGCATAAATATATATAAGAAGACATACAGCTAAGGTGATTTGAAATATAAACCTTAGGTTGCTCATTATTAGCTCCAAAATCAGAATCGATCCTTCTCTTCCTACGAAGAGTCAGATTTCGATTTTTATTTCTGCCCAGTTTACTTTTACCCCGTTGTGCCTTTATATTACGATTAGACATGCCATTGGATTTAGGGGAATGATGTGTCTTAACGCTTTTGACACTACCAGCGGAATTCTTTGATGATCTAGGAGAACCCACACCCAAAGAATTTCTTGTCCTTGCCATCACTGAAAAAAATGGTTCTAAACATTTGGATGGATTACACAGAAAAAAAAAATATAGTAGCACAAATTTCCATAAATGCACAAAAGTTTTATATGCCATAAACAATAACAAAAAATATAGTGATGCTAAAAGAACCGTATATGTACAATAGATATTGAAATAATTGAATGATAATTTGCAATATTTCAGCTATTAGAAACAAGAATAATGACAACAAATATGAGGTCTTCATTATTCTTTTCCATTATGATTACCTCTTACGTTTTTTGATAATGCTGAGAAAGGATTATAGAAATTAGAAACTTGACATGTGGAAATGTGAAACAAAACAAAACAAAATGGTTCCACATGTCAAGTTTCTAATTTCACATGTCATGTTACTAATTTCCAATGTTGCAATCATTTAATCAGTGTTATCAAAATATGAATAGGGAGGGATGCATATAAGCATATGAGGAAGGGATGTCTTTGACTAATATAATGATGTTTTCTGCCCATACATGGAATGAAAACCCAAATAACAAACTAAAAAACTAGAAAAAAAAGGAAGAAATACTGACCTAGATTCGGCTGAGATTTCAATGTGTTGTTTCAATCGGCCAGAAACAGCAAAAGGAGGATGGATTGTTGAGCAACACCCAGAGTTCCTCCAAACCCTTCAATAAATCGAATTGCAGAAGAAATTAACTAACTAAAGCCAAAAATTGACTTCTGCCAAAACAAAATCATGGGCTGATTACTGAAGCAGAAGGAGGAACTCAATGTGACCCTAAACATATAGGTCTATAATCGCTAATTTAATTAGCGTGATGAATTTAAGAGCTAAGGCAAACAGTAATACTCCAAATTACATATATATGAAAAAAAAAATTAAGCAGTAAGTAATGATTAGACCAATGCTCTGCATTGCATCGAGCAAATGGAATGAAAACCGAAATAAAAACCTAAGAAAGAACAAATTAATAGACCTAAGAAAACCATTTATCCATAATTTAGGTTTCGGTTTTCATAATAATAGACCTAAGAGCAAATTTAGGTTTTCATCAAGACAAAAAAAATCAATGCTCTGCATTGCATCGAGCAAATGGAATGAAAAACAAAATAAAAACCTAAAAACTGGGAAAAAAGGTAACAAAGATTTTCAAAATTGATAAAAGAATATTTCTTAACATAACACTATATATCCTGTAGCACTTTTACTAAACAAGTGCAGTTCAAATAAGAATAAGATTAATTAATTCAATCAAGCTAATGATTTTGTAACATAATAACCTTAAACAATGACAAAGAATTAGAAAGATGAAAGAAAGTATACATATCAATTGTTTGATGCTGACACTTAACTGTGGGTTTCAGTTTAGATATATAAAACTAGTTGATACAAGGGAGATACCACAATGCTACTAAGGGGGCGTTTGGGAGGGCGTTGAACTAGGGGGAAAGGAGCTTTTGTGCTTCAAAAGCCAAGAAAGGAGATTTTGAGGTGTTTGGTAAGCTGGCTTTATGGGAAAGCCAAAAACACGGAAAGGAGAAAACTTACCTTTCCCGCAAAGCTCAGAATCGAAGCTTTCAGAGGAAAGCTCAAAACCAAAGCCAAGGACGCGATCTGCACTCTGCTCCCCTGCTGCTGCTCCAACGTCACTGCTAACACGATTTGTTCCCCTGCTGCTGCTCCAACGTCGCCGCTGCTCACCGTCCCTGTAGCCAATTCAAAAGGTTAATTTCTACGCCAACTTTACCTCAATTTCTCATTCATTCTCTTTTTATAATGTCAGATTTTTTCGTTTACCATTTTCATTTCTTTATTTGAGATCTTACCCAATGTGCAAAGATTCATTTTTTACTTGATTACAGCGTCTCGTATAATTGTGGATCTGGCTTGAAGTTTTGCCCCCTTTTTTTTTGGTTTTATTTTATTGTTTTTCTTGCTTTTTCTCGAATGGGAATGTTTGGATATTTGAATTGTGAATGTGGATGTGAAGTGTTGGGTATTAGGGCTATGAAATTACCTTAAAAATGGATCTTTCATTTTTGGTGCAAATAAGTTCAGCAAATGAATTAGTAATTCTTTCCCATATCTTTCAATTGAAACAATGAGTCACACCACAACCACTGTTCATCTCCGTTGGATATCGACTGAATCGCCAAACCGACCATAATCCACAGCAGCTCACTGTCGACCTTCTTACCGTTTCTCTTCTCATTTGATTTCTCATGTGAGTATTCCCTAGTTCTTAGTTTGAAATAAAGAGATTTAATAGAAGATAGAAATTTTAATGTAGGTTTCTAATTCATTTATTTTCCATCCATGATGTGTTCTGCTTGATGTGTTTGAGGAGATAAACTTCAACCTAGGTTTTGAATTTATATTCAAAAAGTTAGGTTTCAATTGTGTTTTTTTTTTTTAAGTTAATCTATCATAAATTGGGCGTTGTGGATGGAGACAAAATGCCTTCATCAGGCTTTGTGATCCCCTGCACCTTCAATTTTTAGTATTTCAAATGTTTGCTTGCGTTCTGCCATACAACTTATTTAATGAGAATTCTTATTAGTTCTGTCTAATTTTAATTTACCTGGATATCAACTATTGGACAGTTTGTCATTATTTGCTTTTTGCTACTGTACTTGGAAACAAAACTATGTACCAGTTGTTTTTGACAATTTCATTGCAAATGTAATTATCAGATGTAGTTCTGTCAATTTAGGCTTAGGGGATGCTGCCTATTATCCTAAATTACTTGAAAATTTCCCCATTTATCTTTAGCTAGAAGATCAATCTTGATTTGGGATTTATTTATCACTTTTGAACAAGCTAGGAGGATTACGATAGGTTAAGGCCTATTGATCTATTGCAGAGCAATTGCCATCATTCTTGCCTTATCTTTAATCAATAAGGCTGGCTATGGAAATGTTTCCAATAACGTTATGTTGTAAACTTTTTGTTTTTTTTAGATTATTAAAGTTTCTGTGAAAACACTGTGCTTGAATTTCTTTGTGCTTACATTTTTATACATGGTTTCTATTCCAGTGGATACCTCTGAAGTACCAATTGTCTTTTAGTTTGTACATTTATGCTTGTTTATGTGGCGATTAAAGTTGTGTTCAAATCTCTCTTTTCCTATGTATTATACAAATTTGCTTCTCTAAATGACAGTTTCCAGGTTTTTAAGTCTTTGGTCTATGTGGCTATTGAAATTCTGTGAAGTGTGAACCTATAATTTTGTGCATAGATGTGCTGTCTCTTAGCAACTCGTTCTGTTTGTTTCAAATGTTGATTGCATTTTTATTGTGAATAACTGATTCAAGATTAGCAAGTATGGATATTTTTTATGATGCTGGCATATCTTTTGAGTGAACTGTTTATCAAACAGATCTTTTATTTTGAGATTTTAAGGTTTTTTGCATGTACACTCTTGTGCACTTGGACATAGTCATACAGTTCTTTTTCATTTATTCTCTGGTTTTCTTCGTTCAATGCAGTTTGCCTCCAAGAATATAAAGGCAGAGCTACGAGTCACATGGTGTAATGGTCTCAGCGGGAAGATTTTAGCCTCTCAGGACCCTTACACCTAACAGCTGTTGATTGGTACGTTCTTCAATTTCCTCAAAACACAAGAAAAAAAAAAGGTTATTGTTTCAACTTCATTTAGTTTAAGGTCTAAATAATGTTAGGTTTTCATAAATTTGATTCTAATGTTTGGATTATATGTGAGACATTACATAGGAAATGCTGCAATCATTTCATTCCAAATGATACTTTTGCTTCTCAAAGCCTATTACAATGGTGTTTTTAAAATACTGTCATTGGCCAAAAAGTAAAAATGGCCTGCCAAAATAATGACTTCAAGGCCGTGTACTCTGATTTGGTAACTTTTCACCCTGAAACTTTTATTTTCAGTGAAGTCTTCCATCCCTCTAAGGGCTTCTTAACGCTTGTCTTGTCTTTCATATTCTGTTAAAACATGAGTGAGGTGGAGATAGTTTTCGTGTAAGAGCTGGTGTAAGACGCAATTTTGGTCCCAAATTTTTCAAAAAACATGGCTAAGGAAATTCTGTCAAAAATTTGCCTTGCGTGCCATTTATCTCCATTCTATTTGCATTTTAACTAAACATGGAGGACAAGGGTGGCAGAGCCATCAGAGGGATGTTAGATATTGCTGAAAATTTTAATTCAAAAACAACAAAATTTTAATTCAACATGATGTAGCTTATAGTAAATTCTCAATTGTGATTGTTTGATTAATCAAATGCATTTATGATGAAATGGAAAGGGATCATAGTTTTGGTCCTTCGTAGAAGTGCATAAAAATGTGCATAAGTCTATCCACACATGAAATGAGGGAGGTAATGACATAGGCTTTTAGTTTTGTGTGCAAGTACTGCTTTCTAGAAATTGAAATACAACATTTGCAGTGGGAGCTTTCTTATTCCCTACATCACTTTACTTTCTACTGAAGGTATTTACATTTGCTGATCTCACGTTATTCACTTGTCAACTAGTTGTCCAATTGTCTGCAATTTCAATTCAATATGAAGTGAGCTGGAGTCTTTCAATTCAATTGTCTGCTCTCACGTTATTTACTTTATTTATTGTGAAACTCTTTGTTAAGGGTGTTGGCAATAAATGCTTCAAACCGTTTTAGATTCTTATGTAATCATTTACACAAAATTCTTTCTTTTTGGAACCCAAGTTTGCTTGAGATTTTTTTAATGCATTATAATTTAAAAAATAATATTAGGCTTAATTAATTTGAAAACACAACTTTTCCAGTATATATTTTAGCAACGGACATACATGTCAATTAATTCAATTAATTCAATTAATTAATTGTAATCAACTCATTTTTTGTAATTAATTCAATTAATTAATTGTAATCAACTCATATCACAGCCAGTAATCATATATACTTTAATAAAATAATTAATCTTTCAATTGAATTATTTTCTCCAACTTTGATCTAATTCATGTTAAAAGAAACTTACATTCTATTAATTATTGATAAGCACTCCCTAATATGTAGGAACCATTTTTTTTCCCTAATGTGTAGGGAACTTACATTCTTTAAATTTTGTTACATAAACAACCAATTTAGTCATAGAAATATTATAATTCTTAATTTTTAGGTATACTTTTACTTATAGAGTAGTTTTAAGTCAATGATAAACTTAGACTTGAACACATGCATCCCATAAAAATTTAATTGCTAGAAGGTTTTACATATGTATTCTTTATAAGAGGGATTTTGATGTATATTAGTATATAGATAGTAGAAATATGGATGCCCAAGCAAGTCAAACTGCAAGCAAAAGGACAGTGAAAGCTACTTGGAATAAGAAGAATATATTAATATTTTGTGATCTTTGTATCCAAGCAATTGAGAAGGGCATGCGTCCTGGAACTCACTTCTCTGCAGAAGGTTGGATTTATGTTATTACAAATTTCAATGCAAAAACTGGATGCTCGTATGAAAGAAAGATGTTTAAAAATAAATGGGATCAACTGAAAAAAGAGTGGAAGATTTGGAAAGAGTTAATAGGAAAAGAGACAGGGTTAGGCTGGGATCCTGTAAGGCACACAATTGCTGCACCACAAGAATGGTGGGATGAAAAAATAAAGGTTAGTCACTACTTTTCACTTGACTTTTTGTTAATTACTTGAATTGTGTTAACCTACTGTAACTTATACATTTATATATATTATATGTATATGTATGATAGGTGTATCAATCTGTACACTAATTAGTGTTGTCCTTCTGCTTTGTGATTTTAGGTTGTGCCAGCCGCTGCAAAATTTCAAAAAGAAGGTCTTGAGCCAGACCTTGTTGAACGACTGGATTACATGTTTTCTGATACCGTGGCTATGGGAGAATATGCTTGGGCACCTTCTAGTACTGTACCAATTGCTGATGAACTAGTTCATGACAATGTCCATGTTGTAAGTGAGGAAGGTAACCTTGATGGAGGGCGTGGTGATTCAATTGATAAGGGTTTTGAGGATAGTTTAGATGAGTTGATGGAAGAAAATACCACTGAAAAAATAGGCAACTTATCAACAGGAAATAGAAACAAGAGAAAAATGGGACAAGGAACAACTAGTGGTAAAGGAAAAACTGTTAGGAAGAAATTGGGTGGTGCAGCAAAATTGGAGACAAGATATATCTAAGTTGGTTGCTAGTGTGGAAAGTAGGAGTAGTTTAATGTCAAAGAAAAATGATACACCTAGCATTACTGAACTTATGGAAGATGTGAAATCTTTGCCTGGTTTGGAAAGTGGAAGTGAATTGTATTTTTTTGCTTCAATGTTATTCGAGCAAAAGGCAAAAAAAGAAGGTTATTTAAGTATGTCAAATCCTGAAGAAAAATTAGGATGGTTGAATTTTCAATACAAAGTCTTCCAGGGAAAACAATCTAATTGAATATTATTGTATTATTTCTTGTCGGTATTTATTTTATGTAGGATGTTTGTAATTTGACTATTTGATTTACATGGAAGTTTGTAATTTCTGTACATTTATATTCATTTTATGTAGTTGATGATGTTTAATTTTATTTTTTTAGGACAATCATACTAGAATGGATGGTGATGATAATAATGATCTAGTAGACAATTCGTCAAGTGATGATGAAGAAGAATTTTGGCAAATTTCAGTTGCTGCTACTGCTGCTATTGGATTATATTATGATTTATACATACATAAAAATCCTTGTATGGTTTCATATCATACTGGATTGAAATGGTTAAGAGAACTCATGAAGGGTCATGAAATGCGGTGTTTAAATATGTTCCGAATGAAGAAAGATGCTCTTTTGTTACTTTGTACGACTCTAGAAGTAAATCATGGGTTGAAGTCTTCAAAGAACATGTCAATTCTTGAAAAATTATGCATTTGCTTATACATATTAGCTCAAGGTGCATCAAATAGAAACACTCAAGAACGATTTCAACATTCTGGAGAAACTGTTAGCCGAATTTTCAAAGAAGTGTTGCATGCATTATGTTCACTTGCAAAGGATTTGATAAAACCGGTAGACCCTGAGTTTTCTAATATCCCAAGAGAAATTCTCCATGATCAAAGATATATGCCCTATTTCAAGGTAAAATACAATTCATATGTTTTTCTTTTATAGAGTTCTTTGTTATAAGTCGCATTCTTTTATTTATTTTATTAGTAATATATTTATATTTATTTCAGAACTGCATTGGAGCAATTGATGGTACTCACGTACATGCACATGTGAGTTTAGCTGAGCAAGTGCCTTTTATTGGTAGAAAAGGAATACCAACACAAAATATCATAGCTGCATGTAGTTTCGATATGCAATTCACCTTTGTGTTAGCAGGTTGGGAGGGCACAGCACATGATACACGCATTTTCTATCGAGCTATTAATGATCCAAATCTAAATTTTCCAAAACCACCACCAGGTGATTATTCACTTACAGTATATATTATTGTTTATTGTTATTTGTATTGTTCTAAATATTGACATTACATTTTTAATTTTTTTTATTAAATTATAGGAAAATATTACTTGGTTGATGCTGGATATCCACAAATGAATAGATTTCTTAAACCTTATAAAGGGGTAAGATATCATCTTCCAGATTTCAGACGTGGTCAACCACCGAGAGGGTATCAAGAAACTTTTAATAAAGCACATTCATCACTTAGATGTTGTATCGAGAGGACTTTTGGCGTATGAAAGCAAAGATGGAAGATATTAAGAGATATGCCTACGTATCCATTTGTAATCCAAAGGGATATTGTTGTTGCATCAATGGCATTGCATAATTTTATTCGAAGACATTCGTTAAATGATCTGGTTTTTACAAGATTTGATGAGAGTCCTGATTTTGTGCCACAAGACATTTTTGAAGATGTTAGCGGTGATGTTTTATCTGAGGAGAATCTTAGTAATAGTAGAGTTATAGAAATGGATTCTATTCGTGATGAGATTGCTTTTTCTTTGATGGCACAGACAAATTAGCAACAATCGTGTGTTGATCAATTTTTTGATTAACTTATTATATATGTATGGATGATTAGTATAAAAATTATTACTTTATATTAGTATCTTTCAATTAAAATAAATATGTCGTTTTTTTTTGTTTTGTAATATGTATGTGATATGGAGATTAATAAAAAAATTATTGATAGCTAATAATATACAAATAAATAAATAAAATAATTTTTTTATTTAATGTGTGTGACACAAATTATTAATTTCTAATATTATTTAATTAATTTAATTAAGTAAAAATTAATTTATATCATTTATGTCCTTTTATATCATTTTATATATTAACAGCACTTTTATAAACAGTTTTACCAAACACCACACAAACTGCTTTTAAGAATAAAGCTATTTATATAAAAATATTACCAAACACTTATCAGCTTTCCCAAACAACACTTTCCCTAACAGCTCTTTCCCTGACAGCCCATTCCCTGACAGCCCTTTCACTGACAGCCCTACCAAACTGGCCCTAATTATAAATTGGTAAACTATTTTGTTAATATTTTTAACAGGGTGCATGTGATAAGTTTCAATGTTAATATTCATCCAGTAAACTAAGAAAAAAATATAGTCATCTCACGGATTTAAAATCGGTAATTAAAACATCAAATATAAAATTGAAATTCCTTTATTCCATAGCCTTTCATTACATCAATTTATCCTCTTTTTTCTCCTATAATTTATCATGTCTAATATCATTCACATTGCCACCTACAAGCCTATACTTTTCAAAATTAAATTTCAAATTAAGAATATAGCACAAGAAGTGGAATCTAAAGCAAAATTCTGAATTTATTTAAAAAAAAACTTGATGCCAATAATCTTCATAAAATCACTTAATTGATTCTACAAATGTTGCTCTATACCACAAATGACCAATTTGGATATAAATTTGATGCTAGAAAATTGGAAGAAGCCTAATTAATCAGAAACCGACAACCCCAATGAGCTCCTCAATAGTGCATTAACAATACTAATAAAAATTGTCAAATAAACAGGGCATTAATGTTTGTTGTTCTCAATAGAATATCACAGTACTATTCATATATGCAAGGCACATGATGCACATTACTAATCTTAATCAAATTTTAAAATCATATTTTGAGCATTGTTGGGAAGATATAATAGAAAAGTACGAGAATGAGAAAACAATCATTAAGTTGGGTCAAACGCCATATCAATTCTATCTGAAGAAAACTAGGAGCAAATGGTGAGAAGAAAACCTGATTGAGATTGATTTGATGCAGTTCCTACACAAGAAAACGGTTTCTGTTGACCATCAGAACAATAACGAGTGAATCGAACAGTAGATGAGGAAGAAACCAATCGAAAGCTAAGCCCAAATTTAAAAAAAAAAATACACACAGAAACCATAGGAAAAACTGAGGAATTATGAAACTGACCTAGATTCGGCTGAGATTTCAATCTCCCCTTTCAATCGGCCGGGTAATGGAAGGAAAGACACAGTGATTTGTCTCTGGAGAGGAGAGTATGAAGAAGGAGAGGAAGAGACACGAAAATGGAATAAAAACCGAAATAAAAAACTAAAAACTGGGGAAAATAAAGACAAGAAATACTAACCTAGATTCGGCTGAGATTTCAATCTCCCCTTTCAATCGGCCGGGTAACCGTGATTTGTCTCTGGAGAGGAGAGTATGAAGAAGGAGAGGAAGAGACGCGAAACGTTTAGGATAGTCTGTAGAGAAGAGTTTGAACAGGGAAATGAAGAGATAGAAACGATTAGATAGGATAAGGATGGGGTAATTATCCCTAAAATAAAAAATAATAGAAACAATTGATAAATATTATAAAAAAATAATATAATCTGAAAAATTGATGGCAGGTGTACTGTTGGGTTAAAAAGAAGATTAATTTATATATGATCTAAATACAAAAATTAGAGGGTGCTAAAATAAATATTATTACAAAATTATGGACAAATGGGATAATTTCCCCTTTACACTAAAACCTCTTGATTAGGCCCAGCCTCTACTTATATGTTTTCTGTTTGGGCCGGGCCAAAAAGTTAAATTTTTGGGCCCAACTATTCTTGCTTGGCTTTTAATATATTTATTAGTTTAATTAAAAAAAATTTTTTTTATTAATGAAAATAAAAAATTTCTATAATTTTTGGTAGAAATTAGGACTTTTCTTTTGATCTCATCCATCCTCGTATAATTTTAATCGAACAATTCAACCAAAACAAAAATTAAGATTAAAGTTCTAAAATTCATCAATTAAGAAAAAAAATAAACATGTAGTCATGAAATCCCTAAAACGAAACTGGTGCAAATTGTCAATTGCTAAATTCAATTCGAAAAATGAAATCATCCCAACAAATGAGAACATGGCTAAGGATTATCAGAATTAAGAAAAGACCCTCCTAACAACTTAAATACAATAAATGATGTGGAAAGATAAAAATTGAAATTGGGACAACTAGAAGAGAAATCGATGAAAGAGAGGTAATTCGAGTGAGTGGCGGAGCCAAGAAGCCAAGTACTACCAGAGATCGGAATCTAAAAATAATCAAAGAGTTAAAATTAGCTTGAGTAGTAAAGATCTTTGTTACTTAAGTTATAGATCTCAAATTTTAGTGTGCGTAACAGGATGTAATTGGAAGCGGGACCACCTAAGAAATGTTTGATTGATATCTAAAAGAGTAATCGAATAAAAAAAAAAAATCTTGTAATAATAATAATAATAATAATAATGGGTTTTAAAGAAGATAATACATGTAAAATTTCATATATAATTGTGGAAGAGTGAATTATAGGGTGGACCTAGAGTTGTAAATGGAGCGGGACAAGGCGAGGATTGCACTTTCCATCCCCGTGTCCAAACTATTTGGGTGGACCACAATGAGGGTGGGTTAAGGCATGTGGGCTTCATGCTGTACCATTGGCATTAGGGTTCGAGTATATGGGCCTGTTTCACCAAAATGCCACGCAAACACCACCAACCATTATTCAACCTACATTATTCTTAAACAGGCACCTTATCCATTTCCTTTTATATTTCACATATTTATTTTTTCCGAATAATAACTCAATCTGGAATCCCAAAAATAATGCTATTAATTTTAATATTTGTATGCTTGAACATTAACAAATGTCAAATTTCGCAAAAATGACATATACACCAATTTTGTTTTAAGTACATATATATTTTGCGAAAAAAAAAAAAAACCTCAACAAATCAATCTATCACAAAAATAGGGGAGTATATTAAAAAAGAAAATAGTAATGTGGATAATAATTACTTATATATATAGAAATTGTGTATTGAAGTGGGGGGAAACATAATGGTAGTAGAAATAAATCTAAAAAAGATGCAACTGCTTTAGAGGATTGCCACATATAGTGGCGTTAGGCACTTGATGATGAATTGGGTTAATTTTGAAGAATCATAATAATTAAGTTTGAATGGAAAATAGCTGCCAATGCCATCCAATTCAAACATGCGTTTGCTTTAATCTATAGAAACATTTATCAACCTCTTCTCTTATCATCATTTCTGTCTTCGTTTTCCGATGTACCATTTTCTGAAACAATGAGAAAACTATTATTTTATTTTATTATATACTAATATTTTTTCTTTCTAAGCATTAATTGAGTTCTCATAGAGTTATATCTGATAATAATTTTAGCGTGGGTGCGCCGTTCAATTTGCCGTGGAGCCGGCTCGTGCCATTGTTAACAAATTAAGAAATCATTTTATATAAGGGTTTAATGCCAAAATATAAATATATAAACTTAAATGTATAAGCTAAGATAATCTATTTATTAGTATTTACATTTTTACATATTATAATATTCAGATTTTACATTTTTAAAAATAATTATATAGTCTCTAAATTACGCATCGGTCAACTTTTTAATTTGTTCTTTTTGTTAGAATCAATAGTTAAATTTGATTAAATCAAACTTATAATGGAAATAAATAATTAATATTTGATCTATTTTATAAGGGAAAAATATGTTACTTTTCGTATTTTAATTCTTTCCCGTATAATCATAATTAATTATTTAAGTCATTAATGCTTATGTAACTGTAGGAATTCAATTTAATTTATCAAAGTATAACTTGTTTCAGAAAAAATGAAAAAAAAAATTGTCAAAACTATTAAATTAGATGTATAATTGTGAAATTGTAAACCTTGATCATTTTATCTCTAGTAAATATTACAAATAAGTGAACACAAAATACAATTTTGAAAAATTATCAACATTCATAATGATGTTTAATACTATTTTAAAGATAACATATATCAAATAATAAAACAAGATGATAGAAATGTACAAAAATAAAAAATTATTTTTATAATTAATATATAAATTTATAAAAATATCAATATCTATATATCATAAAAACTTCACTAAGAATATTTAAATTAAATTTTATATATATATATATATATATATATATATACACTAACTAACTAGTGTAGTACGTAATTACTTACCTATAAAAATATGTATCTGTACTACAATATCAGAATTGAGAAAATTTAATTGTGAATAGGTCCGTACACATAACGAAATACAGTTTCAAATTATACTACATCAAAACTAATCGGAGGTCGAGATATTGTCATACTCATTTTGGAGAAAGCTCTCTTGCAAAACTGTTTGTTGCATTTATAAATTCGAAATCACTTACTTAAACGGCCACAATTTCTTCAACTCTTACCATTTGGTTTTTAGTTCCAAAAAGATAGTCAAGATTAAATACTCACATGATTTTAAAAAATACAGTTAATATTGTTCAAGGATATATTTTTGCACATTCGTCTTCTTATATATCAATCTTTAAATTTAATACCTTTCGCAATCTATAATTCCAAGTAAAAATTAATGTAGGTATTCTTATATATTATGTAAATAGCAATATGTACATCAAATAGGGATATACTGAAAAATTAAAAATTGAATTAATAATATAAAAAATGAAAATATAATTTAAAATGCAACAAAATAAAAACGTGGATTAGGTTGGCGAGAGAGGGAGTAGTATATGTTTAATGTACTCTGTATTTGTTATTATTTTTTTCTTTTCCTTACATTTGCTAGTAAGTCAACCCGTGACTCCTAAGACCTATCAAAACTAAAAATAAAAAGAAAAAGAAGCATACAAAATTTTCTTATAAACAAGTGAAAAACAGAAGTATATAACTGATTAGCAGCTAATCATTGTTTAGACAATTATACTTTATACAAAATTTTTGTGAAAATCTTTAACAAAGGAAGAACTAGATATACATACATTATTCTACTTTTCGATTATTGGGTAAGTTATAAAAATCTGTCATCACCAACTTTCTTTTTCTGATTCACTACTTTCCAACTCAATAATAATAACGAAGTCAATTGTTCAGGGGCTAATAAGAAACATTTTGAATATTTCAAGGAGTAAAAGGATAATTTTTTTTTCCTACAAAATAGACACAATCAGCTAGGTTCCAATTGGGAGGTTGAGGAGTCCGATTGATCTCCATCAAACAGTAAACACCTTTTGTTTCAAAGAAAAGAAAAAGGACCCAAAAAAGGACCCACATGTATGCTCACTTGAATGCTATGTAACCTCATTTGTGCAAAGTTGAAGAAAGCTCATAAATCACCTAAAAACAAGAGCTTCAACTGAGAAAATAATGGAGAAAAGTTTGCTGCTTTTAACTTCTCTCCTACTCTTCCAAACACTACAGAAAGCTTTCACCTTTGATGTTGGCGCAGGTGTTGGTGTCGGCATAGGCAATGCAGGCGGCGTAGGTGTCTGGATTGGCGGTGGAATCAACTCTCCAAACCCCTCTTCGTCTTCTTCAAATCTCAACACTGCTTACACTGCTCTGCAGGCATGGAAATCAGCAATTACACAAGACCCATTGAAGATTTTGGACACATGGGTTGGCCCCGATGTTTGTTCTTACAAAGGGATTTTCTGTTCTGTCTCTGATCAAGCTGTTGTTGGCATAGATCTCAACCATGGAAATCTGCAAGGAAACCTCGTAAAGGAGCTATCTTTACTCACTGATATGACTCTTATTCATCTCAATAGCAACAGATTCTCAGGCACAATTCCTGATTCTTTCAAAGACCTCATTTCTCTTCAAGAATTAGACCTCAGCAACAACCAATTTTCAGGTCCTTTTCCTACTGTTACTCTCTACATCCCTAAATTACTCTACTTAGACCTTAGATTCAATTCCTTCTCTGGTCCTATTCCTGATGATGTTTTCGACAAGAGATTAGATGCAATTTTTCTTAATAACAACCAATTTGATGGACAAATCCCTCAAAATTTGGGGAATTCTCCTGCTTCTGTAATCAACTTGGCTAATAACAAGTTAACAGGCAGTCTCCCAGCTAGTTTTGGTCCAATGGGTTCAAAATTGAAAGAAATACTGTTTCTCAACAATCAATTATCAGGCTGCATTCCTCAAGGAATTGGGTTGTTTTCAGAGATGCAAGTGTTTGATATAAGTCAAAATTCATTAATGGGTCGGTTGCCAGACACAATCTCTTGTCTTAAACAGATTGAGGTTCTCAATTTGGCACACAACAAGCTATCTGGGGTACTGCCTGATCTTGTTTGTGATCTAAAAAGTCTTGTGAATTTGACTGCTGCTTACAATTTCTTTTCTGGGTTTAGTCAAGATTGTGCTAGATTGTTGATGAGGAATGTGGGTTTTGATATCTCGTTGAATTGTATTCCTGGTAGAGATATGCAGAGGCCTGAGCCAGAGTGCTCTGTAATTCCTGGTGGTGAATTGAGTTGTCTACGAATACCTGCGGTGCAGCCTCTTGTTTGTGGGTCAATTGGGATTGGGGCTGGGGTTGGAATTGGTGTTCATTTGGGCCCATCATCTCCATGAATGAAGTGGTTAGATAGAACTTCAAATATGCTACTGTTTAAGTAATTAAATTATTACAGGTTTATGGTTGTCTTATTAATTGATAGCAATTATTATTTATTAACTCCTACATGTCTTTGTAAGCTGATCTGATTGTTAGGTTCGACACTACTCACACATTCTTTAGGTGGTTGATTCTCCCTCAATTACAATTCGAGGTGTATTTTAGGATTTCAACTCAAAATCTTTGGCTTAAACAACTTAAAGATTTTCAACTAGTCAAGCTAGCTTCTCCTTTTTTTTTTTTTTTTTTTTTTTTTTTTTGAGGGAAAAAAAATTGTTACTGCTATTCTTTAGGTAGATCATGGACTTTTGTAGGATATAAACCAACCTTATTTTGTTGTATAAAAATGATTTTTAATTATATAACTAGCAAATGTAAAACATTTAATATATCTTATTCAACTTAGGACTATATACTTGCAACATGAAATTTGTAACCAATTAAGGTTACTTTTAGCAGTCAGGGCCACTTCGTTTAAGTTAAAGATTTTGAATTCGAGTTCTAGAATTTGTAAAAATTTAATGGTGTGACGAGTAATTAACTAAAATATACTTGGAAAAAATAAATAAATAAATAAGCAACGACGAGGTATAATATCTACGAGTGATCAATGACTAGATTAGATTGGCTTAGTTTTAATTCTATGTTGAAACTTGGGTACAACTTACTCTAAAAATCCTTAGGCTTGAAATTAGCCTTTAACTAACCAATGCAAAGTAACAATGACATAACACAAAGTATAACTCAGAAGAACAATGTTCTGATACTGGCAAACATATTATGAGACCTTTGAACTTTTATGGAATTTGTAATTAGTCTTCTAATCAATTTTTTTAATATATTGGATACATATTTTTTTGTTTTGATAATATTAGGTCCAAACTCGATATTTTTTTCTTCCGTGGGTTATGGTATCCATTTACCGGTATGCGACACAATTTTTGCAGATACGTGAGATTAAATCAGAGGTATAATTTATATTCGTAGTTACCATAAAACTACATAGAAAGTATAATTATAATATCTCCAATCAACTCTAGAGTTTTCTATTTTTCTCAAAAATTGTGTCACGTGTTAGTGAACGGATACTGTAGCCTACAAGAGAAAAAATTATCGAGTTTGAAACTAATACTATTAAAACCAAAAAAATCATGTATTCAATGTATTAAAAAAAAATTGATCAAAGGACCAATTACAAATCCCACAAAAATTGAAGAGCCTTAAGATATGATTTGCCTAGAATAATTGATGTTAACAAAAGGCTATTTTGTTAAACTGGCTGATTTGAACTACTTATCTAATAATAAAAGTCTATTAGGTATACATTATTAAATATATATATATATATATTGTTCCAACTATTTTTGGTGTGCATCAATTTTGGATTTTTCATAACAAGAAAATGAAAAAAGTTATTTTCCTTTATTTAGAATTTGGATAATCCTTTCATTATCTGTCTTCCTCAAACTTTTGGTTAGGTAAATAATAGAATGCTAAATTAATCAATCAATTCATCACCCAACAATTTACACTTTCCCAATTCCCAATATCTAAAAGACAAGAAGAAAACGAATCATAAAATAACAAAAAAATTTGACCTGTAAACTAATTAGAAATTAACCAATTAGCCCCACAAATCTTCGCTGTTGAGTATTATTATCTTTCACCTCTTCTGTGCACCATTTGAATCAAACCCATCATTAAAACAAAAAACCTTCAATTTCAAATCAATGGGGAAAAGCTGGTTTCTTCTGGCGTTTCTCCTCTGCCAAGTTTTACAAAATGAAGCAGGGTTTAGTTTTAGTGCTGGTTATGGTATTGATCTCGGCATTACAAAATTAAATCCCGGTATTAATCCCGGAATTGAAAACCCCAATCCAACCCCAGCCCAAATTTTCCCTCCGGCGCCAAATCCTACAACAGGATCCGATCAAGAAACCCCAGTTCTTAATGCCGGAAGTGAAACTAATCCAAACCCAGCCCCAATTTCAAATCCGACCACAAATTCCGATCAAAAAACCCCAATTCCCGATGAAAACAGTGCTTACAGTGCATTACAAGCATGGAAATCAGCAATTACAGATGACCCATTAAAGATTTTGGATAATTGGGTTGGCCCAGATGTGTGTTCTTACAGGGGGGTTTTTTGTGATGATGAATCAGCCGGTCGTGGTTCCTCTTCTCCAATTGTTGCATCCATTGATCTCAACCATGGGAATTTACAAGGAAAACTTGTGAAGGAACTATCTTTCTTCAAAAACATGTCAGTATTTCACCTCAACAGCAACAGATTCACAGGGACAATCCCTGATTCATTTGAACAACTTTCTTGCCTTGAGGAATTAGACCTGAGTAACAATCAATTCTCAGGCCCATTTCCTCCTGTTGCTTTGTGCATCCCAAATCTTGCTTATTTAGACCTTAGATTCAACAGCTTTGCAGGTCCAATCCCTGAATCTCTTTTCAACAAGAAATTAGATGCAGTTTTTCTCAATAACAACAATTTTGATGGCCTAATTCCTCAAACTTTGGCTAATGCTGCTGCTTCAGTGATGAATTTTGCTAACAACAAATTAACAGGGAGCCTTCCAACTAGTTTTGGTGAATTGGGTTGTAACATAAGGGAGATTGTGTTTCTCAATAATCAGTTAACTGGGTGTATGCCACCTGTATTTGGGCTATTCCCAGATTTGGAAGTGTTTGATGTGAGCCAAAATTCATTAACAGGTCGGATTCCAGACACATTATCTCAGCTCAAAAAGATTCAAGTTCTTAACTTGGGGAACAACAAATTCTCTGGTCGCATGCCTGATTTTTGTGCAATTAAATCGCTTGTGAATTTGACTGTCTCTAACAATTTCTTCTCTGGGTTTGCCCCAGATTGTTCTAAGTTACTGAAAAGCAATTTGGGGTTTAATTTTTCATTCAATTGTGTTCCTGGTACCATATGGGGAACTCCTCAAAGTCGGTGCTCTCTTAGTCCTGGTGGATCTCTCAATTGTCTCAGGTTACCTATTCCACAGCCTTTGGCTTGTGCCGTACATGATCTAACATCAGGTATCTTATAAGTCGGCTAAGTCAATAAGTCAAATTAGATCTAAGCCACTACTTGTAACTTTCTGATAATTTAGCCTCTCACTAACGGATTAGTCAAACCGGCTCTACAAAACCTAAAAGAATTACATTTTATGTGATGATGACTCGTAGTTAACGAATAAGAGAAGAAATGCATTATAAAATTACTAGTTAATGACTAAATTATCCAAAATTAGGACATAGACTAAGAATTTGAATATATGCATAGAAAAAAAAAATATGGCTTTTAGCTTTATAAATCCATCATCTTCCTAGAAGAAAATTGGACAACAGGTTGGTGATTGGCGATGGTTGGCTTGTTAATGGCAGTTACTATGTTGAAATAACTCCTAATTTTTATTTATTTATTTTTTTTCCAAGTATTTGTACAGATGTGAATAGCATTTGCCATATGGCAACTTGAAAGAAAAGGATTTTATCTTAATGTATGACTAAATCTAGCTTGAAGTTGACAATGTGTCAATGCAGATGATTATTTTTTTTCCAGTAATATATTATTTTTGATGGATAACACCTCATTTGACATAATGAGAACAGCTAAATGGAAAATATAATGCAATTGCTACGTTGTACTAAGAACTACGAAATATGATGGTTTTTTTTTCCATTTCATACTTGTTGGATGAGTAATTCAAATGAAAAATTGTATACTATTAGTTCAGTTCAGGCTAATCGAGCAATACCACCATGAAGAGTGACTTGTACATTTTATATTTTGATAGTTTTTATTTTTATTATTTTTCAAATCTATTATTATATCCAAAGCTCTAAATAATTAAATTCTTATAAAGTGCAATTATTTTTACAAGAGTATTAAAGAGTCCGTTTGGATATCTGTTTTTCAAGTGTTGTTTATTGGAACAGAAATATAGGTGTTTGGTTAGGTTTTGCTAATAGCTTCTGATAGATTTTTAGAAAGAAAAAACTGTTGTTTCCTTTCAGCAGATAAACCTTGTTTTTTTTTTTAAAAGAAAAAACTTTCTTTTATTCTTTTTCATATTACTTATTTTATATCCTAAGTATTTTTGTTTATATATGATTAAGTATATCCTAAGTATTTTTGTTTATATATTCTTAAGCCTATTAGGATAATAGTTTTATTTTGTGATAGTAGAGAATTGTAATGCAATAAATTTAGGCAACATAGTACATAGGATTAGGGAGTTCAAAGGATCTGTGTGCAACTGCTAATTACAATGAATCACTCCATTGATCACCAGTGAAATATAGCTTTCATTGAACAACTCTTGTATCTTCTCAGATTTGTCCTCAATACCTTTCTTATCCCCCGTCTCATAATATTTATAAAAAGTTAACACTTTTCTTCTAATTAGTATTATAAAGAAGAGAACTCCTATGGTATGCCGGGAGCATACTACTCCCAACCAATAGGAGTGCATCACATCAACATTGATGCTACTGTGGCACATTTTAATTGGCTGGAAGTAGTCTACTCTTGGCATATATCAAAAATTTTCTCAGAAATTTTCTATGAGAGATTAAAAAGATCTTCAACACTTAGTAAGAAAAAGCAATTTTCTTCATAATCAACCTAACATACTCAGCGGTTCATGTAAGGGCCAATACAAAAATGTACATTTTTCCAATTATAATTTTGTTCACATATCTTGATATCAATTGCATTTTTACTAAATTTATGTGGATGGTGCTCTTTCTTTATATATCGAAGTGTATTTATTATTATATATAACGTACTTCATAATCAACCTTCCCCAATTGGAGTATCTTACTTTAAGCAGATTTTCCGCTATCACAATTCTACAAGATTGTATAATTCATTTTGAGAGCAGCTCCTTAATTGTAAAAATTCAAACTTGCTAGTAAATCCATTGATTTGTGAAAACATAATTCATCCACAGCTTCAAAAACAAACAAGGTACATATACTTGAATGTTAAATAATGCCAAAGAAATAAGTAGCACAAAGATCAAAAGGGTTGAGCATGTAATAAAACATAAAGAAAGAAAATGGGAATTGTTGAATAAATTTCATATCAATCTTATAGCTTTACAATTTGTACAAGTATATATAAGGAAAATAAGCTCTAAAGAAACCATAAATTAAGATTCATGTGCTAAAGTCAAAGACAAAATCTATCAAAGCCACAATCCTATCAAATAGCCACAATTATATCAAATGCAAAGTCTGCATGTGGCCTCTGTGTGTGCTAATTAATGTATGAGTATTATTTCCAACACCCCCCTTAAACTTGAGATGGTTGAAAAACCAAATTGAGTTTGGATACTAAATCACCAAATTGTCCAGAAGGATGAGATTTAGTGAAAATATGTGCAATTTGATCAATGGTAGAGATGGGTTCAAAACGAATGGTTCCTTTAGAAATATGTTGTCAAGTGAAATGATAATCAATCTCAATGTGTTTAGTTCATTCATGAAATACATAATTATGAGCAAATTTAATGACACTATGATTGTCGCAGTGAATGGTAATGGAAGATGAATAAGTGACACCCATATCTTCGAGTAACCACCAAAGCCAGAGCAATTCTTGTGTAGTATTAGCAAGAGCTCGATATTCAGACTTAGTACTAGATCATGAGGCAACTGTTTGTTTCTTACTATGCCAGGAAATAAGAGAATTTCCGAGAAAAAAACAATAACCTGTGGTAGAACATCTGTCGGAAGGATCACCCCCCAATCTGCATCTAAATAGCCACATAACTCAAGAGATGAATTTAATAAGAACTGTAAGCCATAGAAAATAGTGCCTTTGATGTATCGAAGAATTCTTAAAACAACATTGTAGTAAGGAGTGCGAGGAGCATTCATAAATTGATTGACAATGTGTACTGCATAAATAATGTTTGACGAGTAACAATGAGATAAATCAAGCTCTCTACCATTTGACAATATAAAGTAGGATTAGTCAAGAGTGTACCATCAATAGCATTCAGCTTAACATCATATTTTAAAGGTGTAGGAGGGATTTTTGATGGTTGCCGATTCCACCAAAAATAATACAAGAAACTCTTCTTACTCGTAGGCAAATTAAATTTTGCATACAGCAGTAAGTCGAGGCCGATCCAAGAGATTTGTAACTGAATTCCTTTTATCAATTATCAGATACTTGAAATTTGCTAAAAGTAGAATTAAATAAAAAGGAAGAAGGGGTGGGTTTGATTGCAGAATTAAGTATCGGGAAGAATGAAATAAAAATAATTAAGTATTAATGATGAAAAACCTTAGGAATTAACAGATTAATAGAACAGTGATTAAGGAATTTTCTGTAATTGGGCGAATTAACACTTGATCATAGGTGTGAGGAATGAATATTTCAATTTCTTCCAACTTGGTTACAGTCATCGGCTTAGCGCCATCAAACCAGCTTTTCCTGAATTGAAATCGATTTAGTAAGACTTAATCAATTCCCTTTTCAGTTGAATAATCCTTTTCTTAGTGATAAGAATTTAATTCAACGAAAGAATTCGATTAATGAAAAGCCCAGGTTAAATTAATCTGATCCTTTAGCAGGAAAAGATTTAAATTTAATTTCATATCCTTGAGAACGTTCTAAAATTGAGCAAAAGGAATATTTAGGGATTCAATTTGCTTCAATTAACAATTCATCTATTTTGTAAAGAATTCCTGGCCAATGGAATGTTTTAAGAAAATAAATAAAAGAAGAATTTATTTCTTCTTGAAGTAAGAATACAAAAATAGAAGAAATCAAATTCTGAAATTTTTCATCACCTCACAAATGCATAGAACAGTCCAATTTTAGAATTCCTTAATCACATGAAAGCTTAGCCAATCATGGCTAATTGAAAACAAAAACTAAAGAATATAGAAAGTTGAAGAAAACTGGAAAAAAATATTCTTAACCTTCAAAATAAAATAAAAACAGAAAGACTCCTAGTGATGGATTCCAATTACAAGAGATAAAAAGAGAATAAATATCTCCCAAAACTAATCCCTAAAAAGAGGGAAGAAATAGTCAAAAGAAAAAAATCTAAAATAAAGTTACAGATTGCTTAATTTAAATTTAAATAAAACATGTGCAAAAGCTAATTTCCAATAAGGAAAATCAGAATCCTAAGTCTGATATTTTCGTATTCTGTTAGCCTTGGGCAAGGCTAACCTTCAGGAGAACTGACTTCAGCTTTTACTCTTCAAACTTGTGCAAAATCAGCCAAACCAAGCTCCAACTCCTCAATTCAGCTCCTGCAAACAGAGAACAACAAAAAGAGTAGTTTCTATCCCCAGTTTATGAAAGTTAGGAGCTTAAAATTATCAAAATCCTTACATAAATAACAACTCAACAATTTTGTTGTTACTGATTCCAGACTTAGATAGAAGGTCAGAAGCATACTTAACTTGAGAGAGTTATGTATCCATATAGATTAGAAGAAACCAAAAAATAGCTAAGTAAACCAAGATCCTTCATATCAAATTATTGGCTTAGAAATTGTTTTAATTTAGAAATGCCATGAATGTCATTTCCAGTAATAATCATATCATCCATATAGAGTAGTAGAAGAACAATTACCCGATCAGTATGTTGAATGAATAAAGCATAGTCATATGGCTACAAGAAAAATCCAACCAATTAACTGTAAAGCTGAACTTTTGAAACTAAGCTCGAGGAGCCTGCTTAAGTCCATAGAGTGCTATGTTGAGCTTGCATACTTGATTAGGCAAGTGAGCATATCCAAGAGGAGGCTTCATATAAACTTCTTCTTACAAATCTCCATTCAAAAATACATTTTTGACATCCATTTGCCACAAATCCCAATGTTGAGCAGTGGCTACTGCAAGTAAACCATGAACAGATGTAATACGAGCAACCAGAGCAAATGTTTCTTCATAGTCAATCCCATACTCTGGTGTAAATCCTTTAGCAACATGAAGAGCTTTGTACTGATCAGTAGAACCATATGATTTTATATTGATTTCGTAAATCCAACAACAACCAATAGTAGTTTTATCAGGTGGTAGGTCAACTAGATCCCAACTATGTCTTTTCTCTAATGCTTGCAAGTCTTCTGTCATTGCTTTCTGCTAAAGAGGGTTAACACTTGCCTCTCTATAAGTTTGAGGCTCATATAAAGATTGACTAGCAGAATAAACATGATAATAGTAAGGCTAACAGATGGTTGTCTTACCCTAGTAGAACGATAAACAGGTTCATTATGAGAAGAAGTTGGAATCTCAGTGTTAGAATTCTCAGATTGTGCTTCTCTTGGTGGAACATGTGTAATTGGAGGAGTTTATGTGAGCTCACTTGGGGATTTTGCAGAAATAGTATTAGATGAAAAATCTATAGCATCATTGGGAGACAGTTCGACAAAAGGATCAGTGAGTAAGGATATGTTGGTAGAAGTATCTAATTCAAATTTTGACATGATGGAAAACATTTTGTGTTCCCAAAAAGTAACATGTCGATATATTCGCAACCTTTTAGATATAGGATCCCAACAATGATACCCTTTTTATCCACTATCATATCCAACAAAGCAACAGAGTCGACCACGAGCTACCGATTTTGTTCGTTCATGAGTAGGAAGAAGAACAAAATAAACACAACCAAAAACCTTAAGTAAATCATAAGAAGGTAAGAAACCATATAATTTTTCATAAGGAGTTTGATTTTGGATCACAAGAGAAAGAACTCTATTTATAGTATAAACAACAGTTAAGGCAGCTTCCCCCCAAAATTGTTCTAGACAAGATGAAGAAATAAGTAAGGCACGAGTGGTATCAAGAATATGATAGAGTTTGCATTCAACATGACCATTTTGTTGGGAAGTGTATAGGCAAGATCACTCAGTAACACTACCTTCAGAATCAATAATATTCAAGAACTCTGAGTGTTTGTATTACATGCCATTATCTGTACAAAACAGTTTAAATTTCTTTGAAAATTGAATATGTATCATGGTAGCAAATTTTTTGTAAATTTTTATAAATTCAGATATATTTTTCATAATATAAATCCATGTAAAATGAGAAAAATCATAATGAAAACAACAAAGTATCTTGATCCTCCCATGGTAGGATTCAGAGATGGTCTCCAAATATCAGAGTGAATAAGATCAAAAGGTGCAGCGGAAATGGATTTATTTAGAGAAAAAGGTAAAGTATGTTGTTTTGCAAGGTTACAAGATACACAATCAATTACATCCTCATTAACAACACCCAAATGACCACTAGAAGTTAGAGATTGTAAACGGGTAGATGAAAGATAACCTAATCGAGAATGCCAAATGTTAGATGTTGAGTAAGGTGGAGTTAATCCAACAACATGAGGTGGTGGTTTTGGTGAAGGAAGGTGAAGTGATGTGAGCTTAAATAACCTCCCATATCTACGGCCTGTCCCAAGAGTCACTCCAGTCTGAGGATCCTGTGCATGACAACTAGAAGAAGTGAAAACAATGTTTAAGCCAAGATCACACAATTGACCAATAGAGATTAAATTTAATGTCAGGTTAGGAACAAGATATGTGTCTGGAAGGGAAAGGTCTTTGGTTAAAATATTTCCAATATGAGTGACATTCATAACAAAGCCATCAGCAGTTTGAATATTTGGAATTTGGGAATTTGGCATTTTTCTTGAGAATAATTATGAATTATTTGCATATAATTACAGCAGGAAGAATCAAAATACCAGAATTACCTGAGGTAGTAGACAAGACAGTATGCGTAGAATTTGTTTTGGATAAAACCTGTTTGATTAATGATTCAAGTTCACTAGTGGATGAGGCAGGTGAAGATTCTGTAGTCACTGCAACAGATTGATGAGGCAAACTTTTGAACTGGTGAGTAGATCTTTTCTTGCAATATTGGATTGAATAATGCCCCTTCTGGTGATAATGTTGATAAGTACGGTTCTGAAGTTGCGATACAATCATTAGTTAAATGTCCATTTTTGCAGTAAAATTTACAAATACGGTTACTAGTAGAAAATGAAGATGGTACAGCTAAAACAGTATCAAGAGCAGGAATGTGTTTGTTAATTCCAAGCCTTGTTTCCTCAGAGATGAGTTCAACAAATGCATTTTCTAAAGAAGGGAGTGGAACACGGTGTAGAAGAGAAGCTCAGACTCGCTCAAAATTTTGATGGAGAGCCATAAGAAATTGCATAAGTTGTCGTTGATCACGATACTTATGAAAAAGTGCAGCATCTACTGTGCATCTCCATTGTGGTTCCGAAGCAGCTAATTGATCCTACAGAGATTGTATTTGTGAAAGAAAATCTGCTATAGATTGACCTGCTGCTTGTTTATGATCTGCCAATGAATTTATAATTTGATATTGATGAGCAAGATCTGCAATAGTGTAACGTGATTCCAATAAATTCCACACTTCTTTGGCAGTTTTGTATAACCCAAATTGAACACCGATTGAAGGAATGGAAGAATTTTTGAACCAATATGATTACTTGGTGATTTCTGCTATCCCACTTGTGAGCGGACAATGTTTTCGACGGAACGCGGACTCCCTTTCGAAAGGGGCCCCTGGATTTCGGGCAAACCTCTCCCACGCGTGGGGGTTTTTTTTTGGGATGGAAATTCGTTTTTAGAAAACTAGATTCATTCATAAAAGAATCAAGACCTAAGTCTCGATGAATAGTGTAGGAGTCGCCACCCGACTCAGCTCAACCGGGAAATTTTAGTGTAGCTGAATCGGACGAACGGCCGCCACACTATCCAGAGATCTAGGTCCGGACAAGTCCCCTATTTCGTGTCTAATCAAAATAAAAATTGGCCAATGTTCGAGTATGGTATTTTAAAATTCTAGGGTCAATTTTATTGCATTAAATTAAGCATATAGCGCGCATACATATATAATAAAAACAGAAGCAAAGTAGTAAATAATTAAATGGCTTACAACCCAATCGAACAAAAATAAAAACTCTCAACCTCACTTATACAATCGCTTAAAATACACGAATTTATCTAGAAAAATACAATCGCCTAAAATACACGAATTAATCTATTAAATACATCAAAAATAAAAATAAAACTAACTAAAAGCTGCAAAATAAAGGGTTAGCACAGTTTATGGTACACCATAAATAGGACTCAAACATGACAGAATTGGGAAATTAGGATCCGGGGGCATGTATTTAGGGGGATAACCGAGTCGGCTCGGCTAAGCTACCCGATTAGACCTAGAAAACATTTTGAAACGTCCCTGTATTTGGTTTTGTGAGAAAATCATTTTGAAAACAATTTATTTTTCGGTTTAACTTAATTTAGCATGTGAGGTGGGTCGGTTTTCAAGAGAATCAGGTCTCCGTCATTGTATTGTTCTAAATGCAATTACATGAAAAATTAAATCTAAGGTCGTGAATGTGCACAACAAAATTCTTTTTGATGATTTTTCGATTTTCTGAATTTTTAGGGATTATTCTGGAAATTTTGATCTTGGACGAGCATTACAGTCGTGCGACTGTAATTACGGTCGTGCGACTGTAAATCCTTCAATTATTCAAAATAAAACTAAAAGAAATTGCGGGAAATCAAGAACACTAGTACGACTGTAATTACAGTCGTACGACTGTTCAACAACTCAAGAACGGTCGTACGACTGTTCTTGATTTCCAGGAACAGAATAAGAAAAAATGAACTTAAGTGCACAAAAACACACAAAATCACCTAGAAAGTACAGGAAAATGAGGGATTGAAGTGTGTTTACCTCTTTGGCGCTGATCCACCGTAGGAATAACACCTGACAACGCACCAATCCACTTCAAATTGCTCCTTTTTCTTTGAGTTGAGGTTGAGAAGATGGGTCCAAAAATATCCAAAATGTCACGGATTTGAGTGAAGTTAGAGTCTCAAATTGATTGGGTTTAAGTGTTAAGTCGTTAAGCTATGATTTCTATCCGGTTTTAGACATTAACACTCGAGAATCAAAAGAAAAAGAAGAAGGAAAACTTGAGTTTTTGTGAGTTTCTTTCTTCCTCCTTTTTCTCTATATTCTCTCTCTCTGATTTCTTTCAGAACCCAAAAGTCCCTCAATCTCCTCCCCCTTCCCTTCTTATTCCCGTTTGCTTCTTCAAGAATCGGAGCAATTAATGCTCTCAAAATCAACTCAGCGTTCTTATGTCATGGGTATGGTCTGCTGCACCTGCTCCGAGGTTACAGTCGCACGACTGTATTTTACAGTCGTGTGACACACGCGATTTTTTTTTTTTGACGGAAAAAATCCGGCGCTTCAAGACTATCTTAAAATTTTTCATTAGTTTCATCCTTATGTTTTATTGGTGTGGTAATATCTCCTGTGATGTAGCGCCAAGTCTTTTTGCCTTCGACAAAACTACGCATAGCTTGAGACCATTCAAGGTAGTTTGGGCCGTTAAGAATGATCTGGATTAGTGGACCATTTTCAATTTTATCCATCTTGATGAATTGATTTTGAACAAGTCGTAGGAATAGACTTATTGTGAGAGAATCAATTGCAACAAGAAGAAACACACTAGCGATTGTTGTTTTGAATGGAACAAAGGAGTTGTAGTTTTGTAATTGTGAGCAGCCAATAAAAAAAAAAAAAAAAAAAATCAGCAAACTAGAGATATAGATATGGCTCTAATACCATAATAAAACATAAAGGAAGAAAATGAGAATTGTTAAATAAATTTCATACCAATCTGATAGCTTTACAATTTGTATAAGTATATATAAGGAAAATAAGCTCTAAAGAATCTGTAAATTAAGATCCATGTGCTAAAGTCAAAGATAAAGTCTATCAAAGCCACAATCCTGTCAAGTACGAAATATGCATGTGGGCTGTGTGCGTACTAATTAATGTATGGGTATTATTTCCAACAGCATGGTTCTTATAGGAAAGAATACTCGAATAACAAAATGATTCACAACTATATTAAACTTTTGGTTTTCTTTTAGAACCGAACCGAATTAGCCCATTAATTTTTATTAGGTTTTACTTATCCTGGCCGAGAACCGAAATGTAATTAAAAAAATTAAAAGAGCCGAAGCCGATGAAGAATGGCTTTAATTTGAAAGGTGACATTTAAAATTAATACATTCCAGCTGCTTAACACAAATCAATGTGATTGAGGTTTATTTATTGAATTATTTTTAAGGACAAATACGGAAAGCAAAAAGCTTAAGAATGTGTAACTTGTTTCTTTGTTGGTGAAAAAAACAGGAACAGGCATATGTTGCAGTGGGTCACCATGCAAATCAAATCTTATTATGAAGTGTGCAGCATGCTGGGAATCTGTGCTTCGAAGAAATTTGCATGCTCGTGATAAAGGGGTCCCTACCAACCACTCCTCGCCACCACACACCTCAAAGTCATTGTTATATGTTCACAAATTTTTGTTCCTGAAGTGTACTGTGGACCAATTTATGACTTGTTAATTTTAACATGATTTTAATCAATACTCATAATTGTCCAGTTGACAGATTATGGATACAAAACATATCAAGATTAAATACGAAAAACATTAATCCAATGCCTAAGATTAAATCACTTACCCATTACGTTTAACGGGTGCGTAAGGATCTCCGGCCATGTAGTTTTTCACATAATCCGTGCAATTCGAAGGAATATTGTCCCAAAGCCTCCCGGCTATTGCAATAAAAATCGTTACGTCTCGGACTTTGGAACCAGTTCCAGATTAGGGAGACCATAGTCCAATTCCTGCCTGCAGAACAAAATTTTAGGGGGTGTGGAAGGAAATGGACCGCTGAAATAGTTATGGCAAGGATGTTATATAAATGTCGTTGATGCTTGAACTCTATACAATACAGTCTCGCTCTTGATCTTTTGGTCCAAAAAATTCTAATATCATCTCATGAAACCGTTTTACTTAAAAGTTTAAGCTAATAGATAATATTTAAAAAGTGTTTCTATTAGTATTTCTCACATCGATAACTGTCTTTCTAATTATTTCTCACTGTAAATCTTGCATATGTGTTGCTTTTTTCAATCAGCCTTTTAAGGGAGTCTAGGCACTTAGCTAGGGCCTCGAGAAAAACTGGGACCCCAAATATGAATTACACTTTATAAGATTTTTTAAAAAAATGAAAATGGATAAAGAATATGAAAATACATGGAGTCCAGTGGGCAGATTTCTTGGAAGTTGAAAAAAAATATTTGCTTTCTAAATTCGAATAGCAATTATCAAACATGTACTTTTTATGGAATATTGAATAAAATTGGCTTTATATATCTTGTTCATCAAACACATTTCTTAACCCTTTTTTCTTCTTCTTCTTTCCTCTATTACTTATTACAAAACTAGCTTGACCAATTTTTAGATAAATAGTTTATTTTTATATGAATATTTTTTTTCTTAAATCTATAAATTCGTAAGACTTGTAAGATATTTCTTCCTAGAAAATAAGATATATATACTCGATTAAGGTTCCCAACTGTTCTGATCCGGCACTAAATTTAATAATAAAATTTCTCACTAGTTCATCATTATCTTTTCAAAATTTTATGTGGTGGTATACGGAATATTTGGTAATCATTCTGACCATTGTATGATTGATGTGTCAATATTGACTTGTTAACCATTCAACAGTGTTGAACATATCTCACCGAACTTTTTTTTTTTTTTTAACTAGTGACTTCCCCTAATTGTAATAATAAAACTTGGAAAGAAGAACCATTCCAATATCTCATTCAAAGCCCCTAGCAAGTACATCACAGTACTAATTTGGTAACGAGACAATATTATTCCCCCTTACACAGCACTGCAACATGCAGTCGAAGATGGGTCCATCTTGCTTAACTAACCAAGTATTACTTATTCAAAATAAAAGCTTACATTAACCCAACACTTGCTACAACATTAATCACAACAACAAACACTTCATTCCAAGACAGCACACTATTAATTAATTTAATTACTTGTTGTGATTAGCAAGCAATTAAGCAGTGTAATACATAGGATTAGGGAGTTTGAAGGACCTATCTGCAACTGCATACCCCAATAAGTCACTCCATTGATCACCTGAATTTCCATGTATTATATAGCCCTCATTTACCAATTCTTGTCTCTTCTCAGATTTATACACAACAGATTTCTTGTCTTCATCTTCCTTTGCCCTACACAAATTACATTAACGTCCTTAATTAATTACTTTGCTCATTTTATCATCTTAATATACTAGCTATTTGAGATTAATTACATACCTTAAAATCAGTCTTTCCCAATTGGTGTATCCTACTTTAAGGAGATTTTTTTCTGTGCCATTTCTTACAATTTCAGCCCGTCCGGTCAACAGAATGATTGTGAAATTCAGCTCCAGCAGCTCATTGTAAAATTTCAAACTTGCGGGTAAAGCAGGTAAATCAAATATATCTATATTTGTTGCTGCATCAGAAGCTAATTTTTCCAAAGGTTCCGATCTATGCCCCCCCCAAAAAAAAAACCCATATGTTACTACTTACAAATAATATAAATGTATACTCTTAATTAATCAATCGGGCCCATATTTCGACTTCATTGAAATAAATTGAAGATGTATTACTGATTAATTTGGATTTTGATTATAATCCAAAACCGAGATATAATATTGTATCTGTGTTCATGGCTTAATAAGGATTTATATTTATATTTTGATATACTTACAAATTTTATACTATTTAGGAATTATAATTATTTGAGCATTTTAATAATATCTTTGCATGTAAATGAATTATTTTGTTATTTATTTCCAAGAATACTTTTAATCAATCAAATATTAAAAATTGCGTTGAATTTCAGTAATTAAATTTGTGGCTCAATCTTAAGAAATAATCATCAAATTGCCCTTCTTATTTAATTGCTTTACCCGCTAGTCAAAACTATTTAATGAATTTGTAATATACACACTTTTAATCTAAAAAATATTTACATGCATAATGCATTAGAGTACCATATAAATGGTTACGGTGGTTTTGAACTAAACTGATATCTGAAATTGCTAAATATTTTATAATATTTATGTATATTATCTTAACGATTCCGGACCAGTTTATTCCGCCTGCGTATTAAAATTTTTCTTATATGTGATTTACCAACTTAAGTCCACCAAAGTATTTAAAATGGTAAATGCATCTTTATATAATTAATTAAATTGTTGTGCTTACCGGAATCCTTCAGCTTGGTATAAAGGAAAAGTAGAGAGCAGAGTGTCATCAATATCGAACACCCAAACATCTTTCCCGTCGCCGGCAATATCTACCGACTGCGCAAAGGCAAGCGAATCGGAAGCGACGACTTCGGAGTCGGAAAGGTACTGTGTTCCGTTCATATAGTTTTGGACGTAGGTAGTGCATTCCGAGGGAATTGTTTCCCAAGAACCTGCGTTGTTGGTCTCTACAGAGAGCCTCCAGCTATTGCAATACAAATCGTATGGTTCTCCGGCGTGAATTTTCCGATGAAGATGATTCGGCATTTGGATGACAGATTGAGAAATGGCGATGTGTATGATGTTAAAGAGGAGAAGAAATGCAAAGAGTGATGGAAATTGAAAAGCTGCCATTGATTGATTAGATAGAGAAAATTCACAATTGATTTCTTATCTATTAGAGATATGGATACGGAGGAAGGAACTAGTCTGCTCATTTTATAGTGTTTCTTGGTTTTTATTTTTTTATTTTTTCCCTTGTGATTTGGTGTATTTACAAATAAAAAAATGTTTTTTTTTTTTTATTATTATTTTTTTTTTTTCTTTTTTTTGCTGATAAAACCTAATATCATAGAGAAATATTAAAATATGTTTCTTACACCTTTTCGTCCGTGCATCAAACCAATAAAATTATGTTACCTAATATATTTTAAAGCATAAGGCTTACAAATTAGTCTTTAAAGATTTTTATTTTAATTTGGATATAGGGTTTTTATTTTAAATTCTAAAATTTTATTTAATTGATATTAATTAATTGCTTACACGTTAATATTTTTCTATTGGTTAAAATGTAAGTTGTCATATTGACATAAAGATGACGTTGCGTGCCAAACAAATTAAAAAAGATATCAAAATGACTTGCTAAGGTGACATGTTGACTTTTAACTCTGCTGATATGACACATTAAATTGTTGACAATTACTAATGTCACTGTAAAAAATGATAAATTTAACAGCAAAACAAATTTTGCTAATAACAAACTAACACAGCAGCTTATGTTGCACGAACATAGATACGAATAGGGACACAAAAATTATTTCTAAAAAATATAAGATACGATTTGTGAGGGATATATGTAAATAACAAAAATATACGGATGTATTTAGAAATATAAAAATTATAAAATAAGTTTTATGACATGCATACATATAGAAAAGCGACAATTGTAAAGTAAAATTAATAAATTTCGATAAATCATTATGAAATGCATACATATAGAAAAGCGACAATTGTAAAGTAAAATTAATTTATTTCAACAAATCAAAAGAGTTCACAAGTTCCAATTGTTAATTACTAGAGGATCCTACCAACTGGCTTTTTTTTTTTTTTCTTTTTTGTAAAACAACGTCATGGAAAAAAGTTGTTTTTCTGTTGTTTATGCAAAACGAGCTCTGTTTTTATATTATGTGAAAGAATGTTGAAGTTAACTTCATGCAGAATTCAGAATTCAAAAGAACCATTTGAGAGTCTAATACACTATTGAATTTAAAAGCTTCTTATATAATTTTAATGAAACATATCTGAAAATCATGGATAAATTTTTAGATATTACTGGTTAAATACATACGATCACAACAAAAATTTTTACAATAACATTCAACAATTTTTTTAATGTTGCCAAAATATATAAGATCAATTTTTATTATTTGGGCAGTAAAATCTTTACCATCAAATATAGTTTTTTTTTTTTTTTTCCATTGGTTACATCTTAAATAATTGACTTTTGCTGTTGGTCTATTCACTCTTAAGGTCAAGACAAACCACAGACTTTGATAAGAGTTTATAATAAAATCTACTGATAGTCTACCGATAAAAACTAAATTTTGATAAAGTAGAGAATTGAATTTCAAATCTGTCAAATAAGGGTTTAACTCTTTACCCAAGAATGGTACCGACCACCGCGACAGTCCAAATCCGTATTCTACCACGTTTATTGTTTCTTTTTATAAATGTGTACGAGGACCACGTGCTTTTATTGTTTCTATAATTAATATGATTAACAGTCACGTTATCTTGTTTCCTTTCAGTCAGAAAAGTACTGCTGCGTTTACGGATATTCGGATTCCGAATCAAATATGAATAACGTTACCACCTTATAATTTATCGTTTTTATATACATTATTAATACTAACCTATATGTTTAATTAAACTCATCCATCCACCTTAATTACTACCACCTCCATTTATATAATCCAACAACTGATCCAAAACTACAAAATTACTTTCGTTTAATTCTACAATCAGAGTGATCAAATAAAATGAAATAACAAAACATTCATCGAAAGCCACTTTGAAATTGAAATTGTAATTTTAAACATAATAATAATAATAATAATAATAATAATAATAATAATAAGCGACAAATTAAATGGAACAATTCATTCTCAATTTTAACACTCTTTTTAATATCTTTCTATAGGAAAATTTCGATTGATTGGTCCGAGACCGTTCGATGAGCGGTTCATTGAAAAGTCCGATACCAGTCCGAACCGAAAATATGCTAGATTGAATTCCTTTAAAATATAAAATATAAATAATACTACCACGTTGCCTGTTTGTATTATTTTTTAGAGAAAATCTTAGAACACTATCATGTTCTTTTTTATAGCTTATTTCACGTTGTCCTATTCTATGGCGATTTGCCCTAATCCAAATTTATTTAATACTGTTTAGCCAGTTGGAAAGATAGAATTGAAATTATTTGAAATTATTGAACTCGTTTTTAAGAAAGAAGAAAGCATTACTTCAATAATACCTCTCCCTCAGCTGCTTTATCATGTTTTACAATTTTTTTTTTTAATTTCCTTGGAAGTAATTTCATTCAAATGAAATTATATTTTTAATCGGATTTATAAAAGGGAAAATGAATATTATCTAAATTAATAAAAATATGAACACACCGTTGAAGTTTTTTTTTTTTTTGTTAGACTTCCAATTATTTTGAAGAGTTAATGTAAATGTGGCATGCTATTAATAAACCGATAATAACTTTTATTATTATGTCTAACACATCCAATAAAACATAGCATTCTTTATGTATTTATATGCAAAAGAAAACTAAATTCTTCTGTAATTTATTAATATATTATTAAGTATCCCACAAAAAATTCACAAGAAAAATATGCGCTGCATATATATAACAAAGTTAATTTTGAAACCCAAAAAATTGGGAAAGAAAATTGAGAAAAGAACAGTATAAATGTTGACATCTCTTAAATCAACAATTTGATGTAAGTTTTGCTATAAAAAGTTGTTGGTTACGAGTCAATGAATAGAAAGTAGAAACTATGAAAAGATTTAATGAAAATGGAGAAACAAGAAATGAATGTCATATTGAATGTTTCCATCAACACTATTACAGATTTGAATTTACTGTTGCAAATGGATTTCGTTAAATGGAAAATAATTAACATGGAAAGAAAAGAAAACTATGGATTACATACTTCAAGTGTTTTATCTCTCGTGATATTTAATAGAAAATGGGCAAAGATAAAAAATACTCATCTCTCAGAAGGTACAAACTACAAACACTTCAAGTTGACGGCTAGACTTTTCATGGATTTTCTTAATTGACACAATTACAAGTGAATACATAAGTGGAATTGGATCCCTATAACACAAAATCAATTAATTTGTGTTAATTTGTGTTGACACTCAATATATCGAAAAAGTTAATTTGGAGGTGAACTAAGTTGAAAATTAAAATCTAAAAATCACCTGAAAGACCATATTCATTTTACTATTATAGGCAGCTGTGGAGCCTGAAAGATCATATATCATCTTTTCTTTCCCTTGCTGCTCGTTCCGTCTTCACTCGACTTGCAACTGAAAACAAGCTGCCAATCTAACAGATTACTTACAGCAATGGCAACGAAAACTGAAATTCAATAGAGTTACAACAACATTTCATGACACAAGAATACTGTTATGACATTTTCACTCAATGTAATACATTGGATTTGGAAGTTTGAAGGACCTTTCTGCCATTGCAAACCCCAACAAATCACTCCATTGATCTCCTGAGCTCCCATGTAATCTATACCCTTCATTCATCAACTCACTTCTCTTCTTAGATTTGTACAAAATTGCTGCCGTGCCTTGATCTGACTTTCCCCTACACCACAATACCACTTACATTTAACAACTTATAGCTACAACTAAATTAACAGATAATTGAATTATACATCTCGATGGAATGAATGCAATATTTGTTATTGTTACATTACATACCTTAAAATCAGCCTTTTCCAATTGGTGTATCCTGCAAAAAGGAGATTTTTCTCTGTGGAATTTCTTTGATATTCACTTCGTCCCGTCAACAGAAAAATTGTATAATTCATCTTCTGTAGTTCCTTGTAAAAATTCAAACTTGCTGGTAAAGCGGGTGCTTCAGCTTCATCCACCCAAGCGTCAAAAGATGATTCATTGAAAACTGCTGATCTATGTCGAAAAACAAGGTATATTTAGCAACTTAAATCAACCATGATCGGTAAATGCTTGCATCTTTATCAATCAAGAAAAATTTGAAACTACTTTCATCTTTCACACAAACCACTAATATAGTGGTTTATTTGAAGGATAATCAAATCAATAGTAAGGCAAAACCTTTATCTGCTTTTCAATATTTTGTCCATGATGGATTAATAACTCATGCAGCACAATACTAACACGAGGTATGCATGTTGACTTCATTCATCTACAAGAACTATGTATAATTACGTTTGAAGTCCAATAAAACTTGAAAAAAACAGAGAGCTTGCAACAACTGTGAAATAAGCGGATGCAAATACCCCAGCATAGACACCTAAAATACAACACTGTTATTCAAGCAAAAGTCTTAGACGCATAAAAAAGTCCAAAACATTATTAGAACTGTAAATGCTTCAGATAGGAAAATAAACAGCACATACCGGATACAAGGAAAAATGCAGCTAATAATTTACTTGAACATCAACAATGCAGCCAAATTGAACTACCAAAAAGGTCTAACTAAGCTTATGGTAATCTGGTATAAAGATATTCACTGGATGTCCTTTTTCCAAAAATGATATGAGAACTTAAGAGAGCAGATAGAAAGGGGCCCTTTGCTTGCTTTCAGAATGATTATTTCGCTACAAATCGCAATTTTTCTTGACAAATATGGCAAAAAGCTCACCAATCTTTGCCTTCCCGGTAAAACAACTGAAGTGCCATGTCTTGCAGTGGGTCACACTTATAATTGAATATGTACGCCAAGGAAATCAAACTATCAAAAGCTCATGCAGGTAAGAAGTATAGTTTATTTTGATAAGAGGTCCCTACTGACACTCAGTACAGCCACGGGAGGGAACTGAAAAAGTTTAATGTATTAGAGATTTTATTTATTGAATCTTGAATTTATCATACAGTTATTACGTTTGGACCCCATTCCTTGAATTCAATAACATTCATTTGAAATCCTCATTTTCTAAGGATAAGTGCCCATGAAGTTATTAAGGAAGACCAGTTTTGCTATTATCAAAACTGCTTAATGTTGCCCCCGTGTTAGAAACTCAATTGAGACTCATTCTTTTCCAGGTATATACCAAGGAATGAAATCCGTTAATATTAACGCCAGATTTCTTGATATAATCTCTGGAAAAATGACAAAATTCAAATTGGAAATTCTATTATGGAGGTGTTATTGAGCCAATTTGTACCACAAAAGTAATATTAATATTTTTCTCAATAATCCTATCACAAAATTGTCACTTATCTGTATAGTTTAAAAATTGAAATTGTTCTAAATAATGCGCGTAGTATGAACTAACCCATTAACACCATTACTGCATTATACCCACATATTCTTCAGCTAGACTCGCCTAATTTATACTATAAACAATGAAAAAGGCCTCTAGGCGTCGAATTCCAATTGACGACAACAAACAGAATGACAAATCATCTGACGTAGCGAATGACATGAACATCCATTCAAATTCAAATGCAAGAGATGAACCAATCACAATCAACAAAAATCGCAAAACAATAATCCGAAGGCTAAGATTGATTCACATACCCGAATCCATGGGCCTGGTAGTAAGGAAGATTGGAGAGCAGAGTCTCATCAATATCGAACACCCAAGCATCCTTCTCATCGTTTAAAATCGCCACGGACTGAGCGTAGTCGAACGAATCGGAAGCGGCTATCTCAGAGTCAGAGAGGTAGCGTTCTTCGGTCATATAGTTTTGGACGAAGCTGGTGCATCTGGAAGGAATAGTAGTCCAGTAACCAGCGTTGTTGGTTTCAACAGAGAGCCTCCAGCTATCGCAATAGAGATCGTTGTCTCCGCTGCGAGTTTTGCGATCGGTTGGCATCTGAATGACGGATTGAGAAACAGCGAAAGAAAAGAGGTTGAAGAGGAGAAGAACTGAAAGGAGAGGAGGAAAAACAGCCATTGGATAGAACAGGAGGATTCAGAATTTCTTAGTGCACTTGCTAAGATCTGGGCCTTTCGCATCTTACCAGTACAAATGGATATGGGGGAAGGAACTTGCCTGGTTCTCTTTGTTTTCTTTTTGAAATAATTTGTTTTCTATTAGATTCTTCATAAAATATAATATAAAATAATACTACCACTGTTTTTTTATGAAAGGAAATATTTCATATATTTTGAAATGTGAATTACATGTTTGATATATCGGAAAGACAAATCAAATAATTCTTTTTACTACAACTGGAAGAATACAATTTTATCTCACTACGAAGATAAGAAAAACATGCTGTAAGAACAAGAAAAAATATACAAAGTAAGCCAATAAAATAACACTGTAATGAACTTTGTTACGTTTCATCTTATAGAGATCTACAATCATAGAAACTCCGACGTACTGTATAATACTATATACCTTTAATGAAGAGTATATGACGACTAACCGAATAGATAAAAAAAACTATCAAAATCGTATTGCGTATCAATAAATCTACAATTGAGAAAGACGACTATTTACATTAAGTTGAAGAAATCGATGGATATATATTATTTCATGCAAAAGGAATCAACAGAAAAAACTAGAAGAAAAAAAAAAATGGATGGAGCGGAGGAAGAAGCTCAAAGCAACAACAATGAGAAAGTGTGAGCTTTCCTCTCTATATTTTTAATGAGGAGCTGCTTCAAAAAAACTATCATAATTTAGTCGTCACAACTCGATACAGTAATATGTATCGTTTCATTATTTACATATGGAATAGAATGTATACGTACACCTATTTATTGGGTAGACGGGCTGAGTAACCTGATCGAGCTTATTACAAATTGGACTTGATTTGGACCTAGATTGACATAGCTATTCCCGAAGCACAAAACACCTAATTTAACTTTTTTTTTTTTTTTAACTGAACGTAATTAACTTCTTAAAATAATAATAACAGTAATAAAAGCTTTTTATAGTAGTAGGTCCAAAAATTTTTAAATTTACATCTTTTAACCCAAAAAAAAAAAAGAAAGAAAGAAAAGTTAATTAGATTTTTAATTTTCTAATATTATAAACTTAAGTTAATTAGATTTTTAATTTTCTAATATTATAAACTTAGACCCCATAGTGGGAGTAAACTAATTTTGCTTCTTAGAATAATGGAGTAAAAGCGAAAATTTTAGTATAAAAATTTAAAAAGTAATAAAAAAAAATTGAAAATGCTAAAAAAAGGAGAAAAAGTTTACAAAAAGAGGCAAACCTGTATAAAAACAAAAAAAGATGTATATTATGATTATTGTATGTATGAAATTGAAAAATTTCAAAGGACTTAAGTTAAAAAGGGCTTTTGAGTGGCTCTTTTGGTTTTGGTGATCCTCGTGAATGTTAGATAATTTGGTTGAACTTTGAGTGAGTTCACTTCCGATTTGGTGACCCTTTTGAATGTTTGATGCTGGTAAATTGTACCATTCCTTGTTGACGGTTCGTTGTAGCAATGGTTCAATTCCTACTTAATCAATGGACCATTGCTTATCAGCATATCACATCAGAGTTCAATTGAAGAATAGCTGATAAACCAAAGCTAACTTAAAATTAAAATCTAAACGTTAACCCAAAATTTGTAGCATCAAAAACCAAGACAATATACATTTATGCAAGACGTAATATACTAACAAAAAGAGGGAGAAAAAAGAAGAAATACATATGAACAAAACAAATAGAAAATTGTTCTGTCTATACAGTTTTAATCTGTGATTATATATCTCAATATATATGTAACTGCTTACAACAGCTTTTACTTCAGTATTACCAAATCAAAAACCTTTACCACAGGGCGTTTTTAAGAAGCTGCAAGAACTTGCAAATTTCAACTACCTAAACGAAGAAATTCTACTACGTCCGGACCAGCAATCTCTTTAAGGTGTCACATGTACACTTTTTTTTTTTTTTAACACCAATCAATCCCAAGACGACTGAGCCTCCCGCACCAGATGAGATCCCAAGCTCCTAGCAAAGGGAAAATTTCACACAGTTTCTCGGAGAAAAATTCAGTCAATGAAAGAATAAGCAAAATTTTTAAGAAAAAGCAAAAACTTGCCAAAAAAAGTCTTTTATTTGCTCAAACCAAATTACTACAGATTGGTTATCACAGCAAGGAAACGGTTTAAGAGAAGGAACTATCATGATCATCATGACAGAGTTCCTTCCTGAGCTTGTGCGAAAAAAGGCGGCACGCATCCATGCTAAGATCAATTGCAGCAGAAAGTGCTATAAAAAGTGCAGCATCAGCCATACAAGTTACATGCTGCACTCCTACTTGAACCACTGGCTTACTAATCTTTCCTTCCCCTTCCACCGTCGAACCCATCACGAATCCTTTTACAGGCGATCTTGTACTACTCAACCCAGAATCCCTCATTATTCTACTATCAATACAAAACTGCCCTCCTTTTTTCATGCTCATTGTAGCTTCTGCAATTGGGATTCCACGGCTAGGACCACCATTGTCTGTTACAAGCTCGAATTTGTAACCAAGACCATCTACGGGGCCTCGCTCTCGCCACGCCTCTAGACGCCCCCATGGTTTCCAGCTGCTGACCGAGAACCCATGCGGACGTAGGATTAGCCACGCACCAGGGTTGGAGCGAGACACACGGTCCGAACCTGGAGATGGAACAAATGGTGTTATCATTGAGGCTGCTGCAACAGGGGAGCCGGAAAGATCATATATCATAATCATCCATCCTTTTCTTTCCCTTGCTGCTCTTTCTTTCTCCCCAGAAAATGTTCTCCTCCATCCTCTCATGTTGTTGTTCACAGTAAAATCTGATGGCAGAGATCTGTTTCATTTTTTTTTATTAAAATCAAAATAAAAAAAGAATCAACAGTTAGAAATAGAATCTTAAACTTGACACAAGCAAGATACAGAGGCATATGAAAGATTTGGACCAAATATTTGCACATGGAAGGGAATCTTGAGATAATTGGTAGTTTGACAGTTATGGAGATTCTCATTTGTCTCTTTGACCAAATTTGTAATATGATTTAGTTATTATTGTTTAGTATTTTGAGCCAATATCAGAAGAAGCCATTTCAATTATAATGCAACTTGGTCATCTCTGATCTGTCATGGTTGGTGTATGAAATTCAAAATCCTCAAGGCCCAAATGAGGATCAAATTTTGAAGGAAATTAACACATGAAAAAAGATTAAACATCCTAATTAAGCATCTTAAAATAGCAATCAAAAGTTCATATTCTCAAATCTCATAAAAATTTCCAAAATTAGCCATGCCAATAAAACGTTGGGATTGCATACGAGGACCACATTTTAGGAGTTCTGCTATGGGTATATTTTAACCCCATTATATGCAATACGGAAGCAACAGAAATGATTATCGTATTAAACGTGTCGTACTAGTCTACAATGGAAAAATATGTTATGGAAAGTTGGAAACTTTGTTTGTTAGGTAATGGGATTTAAGTAGAAAACTGACATCAAATAGATAGAAACAAGAGGCCAATATACATTTCTGAATTTTTGTATGATTATTCTGCTAAATTAATGTGAGAGTACAACGAGTGTTCAATCGAATTTAATCAAAAATTAATTTAAGGGGTTCAATAATTAAATTTTGTGATGAGAAAATAGATATGGTGGTGCACAAATTGGTAGACTAGGCATGTGGGTTCCTTTTCCTTATGGTCCAACAAAGGAATTGACAGCCCACATGCTAACTTTATTAGAAACTAATCCCCATATTAGCCAATTGCCGATAGGCCCAGAGTTAATAAGACAAATCATTATTGCCTTAAAAACAACATATTATCCTAATTAATTAATCCCCAAATATTTTCATAACCCCACCTGCCTTAACCACCGCCAACAGCGCATGTTAGCATGCCCACCTATACCCCACTAAAATGCGCCTCCCGACAAACAGGCCAGTTAAAAAAATAAAAAACAGGGAAAGAGAGATTTAATTACCGTGATCTTGAGTTCCGGTCTGCACTGAACTTGCAACTGAAAACAGGCTGCCGGATATTCCCCTGAATCTGAAAAACCACCGGGCTACACTCCGGTTCGCCGCCGAACTGAAAAACGAACCGTGGGTCGGGTTCAGTACGGACCAATAGATGAAGACGAGCGGTCGGTTTATCGGGTTGATTACCGAGTTTCATCCACCCATTGTGAAACAGTTTCGGGCCGGACACAGCATTCCCCAAATCAATACTGACCTGAACCCGACCCAACAGCTTCCCCCCACTGACGCCGCAGGTGTGACCCATCCGGCCAGTGTAGACCTCCAAAAGGAGAGTGAGTGGCTTTGCGGAGAGACGGCGGATGGCCAAAGCGTCGAGATGGAAACCGAGGGCGGAGGAGGCGGTGTCCGGTGGAGAATCATTAGTATTTGAACAAAGAGGAAGGAGTACATTTTGCGATGGGAAATTTTTTATGGTTAATTTACAGAAACAAGGAGTGGTTGAAGGGTGAACGCCGGAGCCGGCTGGTTTGGTGGCCAAAGGGAGCTTCAGAGCTAAAGATTCAACGATTAAACGAACAAATGGACATGGATCCATTTTCAGATTAAGATAATACAGTCTGTGTTCGAGGTAAGAGAGAATGGGGGAGTTTTGAGGTTAAGAAGAATTTAAGCTCGAAATGTACGACAGTGAACAAGAAGAAAAGTTTCGAAAACATCTAAGATCATGAAATGACCTCTTTTTGACAAATTATGCAATGGTCCTGCTGATTTATATATTCCTTTCTAATAAAAAAAACTCACACATAAATATTTTTAACTCCTCTAATATTCATGTTATTATATATCTGTTTTCCGGTGGACGCTAATCTAGTCCACTATGACATTGCTGCCTGCTTTTATCGTTTCTCTCTCTTACGACCTGCTGCTGCTGTTTTGTTTAGTGGGTCCCACTTCTCTTTCCTTTTGCATTATTTTTTCCCGGCAAATACTACATTTACGAATATTTTCATGTTTTTCGATTTTATTTGGAGTTTTTTTTTTTTTTTTTTTTTTGTGATAATTATTTAGTTTCCTCGCTTTTTACTATACAAAATTATCCAAAATATATTACAACGGGTATTGGTTGTTCTACTGAATAGTTTAGGATTTACTTTAAAAACCAAAAAAAATACTTACAGATAAGTTTCTCCAATTATTAGATTTAAAATATAATTATCATAAAACTTTAATTTATATTGTTAAAATTTTTTTTATAATTAGACTTTTGTTGCTTTTATTGTCTTTTAGATTGGAAAAAAATTATTTAGATGTGATTAAATAATAAATAAATAAAACTTATTTTATTACCTTTAGTTTCAGGATTAAAAACATTTAGTATATTTAAAATTTATGTGGAATTTTCCGATGAATGTATTTGGTGAATTTCAGTCAAATGGACGATAATTGAAACAAAAGCTAAATTGTGAGAAATTTTTGTATGTTAGTGAGAACAGATTACATCTTTAATTAAAGTTGATAAAACTTAAAACATTAAAAGTCTATCTAGACCTACTAGTTTATACAAATTGACTTAAAGTTGAGAGTTGTTAACTTGAAAACGATTATTTTTTCAATGTTAATGGACAATGCTCCATTAATTTGATCTCTAAAAAATAATTTATTTTATTGATAAAAAAAATAAAACTAATTTATTTTAAAGAAAAACTTAGAAAGTCTATTCAAAATTTTGTGTTTTGTTTGACCTTAGAGTGAAAGATAAATTTGAAAATGAGTTTGATATTGATTTAAGTTTTCAAGCTTCACTGTTTTGTATAACTTGATATTCTAAAGATAACTCTTTCTTATTTTCTTGCAATATTTGAAGATAAATTTTATTCTTAAAGAATTCTTATTTTTCTAAATATACGTACTAAGGCTCCATTTATTTGATGGAAGCTCTATAATAGAATAATTAAAAAGAAAATAATCCAACAACGTAGTTAAATAATAATATCATGAAAAGAATTGGAAATAATTTTTTTAGCAACAGAAAATTGTCTCATCAATATTTGAATTATAATCATACATTGAACCTTAAATCATTTTCTTTTTTTTATTTAAAAGATAAACAAAAAATATTCATATATATGGAAGTTGAATTATAAAAAATATTTGATTTTCAACTACATATTATTTGAAATTTTTTTACTTTTATATATGAAATTTATTCCATTTTGAAAGTCTAAATATTAGCTTATTAGATGTACTAAATTTAAAATTCCATGGTTGTATAATCACAAAATAAATCTTGATTTTTTTATTCATAATAATAATTTTGTAATTAACTAATTTAATATACTTGAAAATAAAAATAGCAAAAAATAATAATAATAAAATAGAATGGAAATGATAAAATGAATAAAATAGCGACTGGTGAGAAGGGTGGGGTCAGCACAGCTGGGTTAAGGCTGTCATCACGTTGTCAAATGAGAAGATGGGGTTTGTTTGACAAGGGTAAAGTTGTCCAAATCTCAATCCTCTCACCAATACACAACCACTAATAATTAGTCTATTTCTATATCCAACAATATTTGTCCTACGTGGCATTCGCTGGCGCCTTCCTTGTCCAGGAGGAGGGTCACATTTGGATTTGTGATCCCAACGCCGATCTTCGATGGCGCTACCAGCTATTTTCCATATTGAAACAAAATTCCTAATTATCTTGTTAATTTTTTTAATTTGTAATAAATTATCCTTCTTTAATTTTACACAATAAATTATCAAAATAATGTGATGGTAAGTAAGCACATCTTATAGAGCATCCCTAGCATACTACATTGTATACATGTCAAACTAATAATATCGTGTGGTAATTAATTGGTTACTTATTTTATAGTTAATTATTTAAATTAAATTCTAATACAATAAATTAGACATTCAATATAGACCCAAATATTGACTTAGCATTCAAATGATGTAGTGTGTCAGACGTATTTTAGAGTTTATCCATGTTTTACTGAAACTATTCAGACAACATAAACTGTAATCGACTTTTAGTACAAGAAAAAAAGCTTTTTAACAAAGATTATAATGGTCCCAAAAAAATATAATTCTAGCATCTCGTTGTGAATAGCTCTGCCACCTAGCTATATCTTGTACCGTAAAATGGGTATTGAGACCAAATTCTAAGTCGTATACAAGAAAAATTCTGATATATACTAAAAGTGGATTAGGTGCGATGTCATTGGCCAGGAGTAGTCTACTCTCGATAATTTTTTCCATACACAAAAGAAAAAAAAGACGGCGATAGCTCTTATTTTTTATAGTACATCAATTCAGAGTATTCAGTTTGACCTCTACTAAGATGGTGATTTTTGAATCCACTCTAATCAAAGATGTGATGGTAAGTTTTCACGAAAGATATCCATAATTGAACATGATTCCTTCTAATAATGATTTGACCTAAACAAAAGCCTTTCTCCTAAGTTATATCTAAATAGAAAAAACGTTATTGATTAAAATAAAATGTTATACATGAATGAGTGTATCAGACTTTCCGAATCAGACTAGAAATATATGCAGTCCGTATCATCACTTCCAACCGTTAAAACCCAACATCATAAAAAAAATGTTTTATGATGTTTAGCCCATCTACTAAACAATGAAAATGTTACCACGACATCTCTAATAAGTGAAGAAAATTGAGATGTGGAGTGTTAATTGAAGATGACGATGGGGTGACGATTTGAGCCATTATCACCTGGAATGCAACTACGTAGACTTCATAAAAACGAAAACCAAAAAAGTCAAAACCTTGGAAAGAAGTATGCAATGTAATGATAATTTAAATTTTGGTTCAATGAAATATGTAAAGTCAAAACCATTCCAAATCCACAATCACTTCACTTGGTAAACACACCTCTTTTCCATTTCTCATCTTACTATCTGTACTTTTTCTTAAAAAAAAAAAAAAAAAAAAAAAAAAAAAAAAAAAAAAAAAATCCAAATTAAAAAGTTATGATTAGCTTCTCTACTCCTTGATGATTGTTACCTAAAAAATGGGAAAATTTTGGACCACATCATTTTCAATTTTTTTTTTGCATAGCAATACAATGCATTGGATCCCATTTTTAATTATTAATCAATGTTGGCTCAATTTGTGTGTGTTACATTTCATATAAGAATAGCGTGATGTTCATAGCATTGAACTGATTTAACAATTATCCTTATTTTTCTATTTGGATTTTTTTTTTTTTTAAATAAAAGTAAATCATTGCTTTTAAATCAAAATCCTTTTTTTTCTCCTTGAAAGATAAAGCCACAGAATCTGTTAGCAATAAGTAAGTAGAATATTAACTACTTGGAACTAGAATTTCAAGATTTACATATGCAATTTTAATTTGCATTCTTGGTGGCAAGAAAACATCCACCTAGATGATGTCTAAATGAGCTAGTTTCTAAAATGATTAGTTCATACTCAATGTTGCCTAGAAAATGGACACTAGCAAATGTATTAGGTCGTTTAGTAGTACGAGGTAAGACTAAGTATTGTTTCCTCAGAGATTAAAGGTAAACAACCTTAGACTTCTTAGCAAATGGGTGATCTGATTTTCTTTAATATTTTGATAAATGTATTAATATAAAATCTACTGAAACTAAGAATAATAAGTAAATAGTCATCAAATAATAAAGATTGTTTAAAACAGAATAAAAATTAACAATGATGGGACTGTACATGTTCATCCAGCAGGGTTAAGCAGGTTCAGTAGCTCTTTCTCTTTCATATTATAAGCAAGTTAAGAACATAGATTTGAGGTATCCTAACCCCTCAAGTCACCAAGTACAGATCTCTCCCTCACTCAGATTCTATGAAACTACTCCTACTTAGATTTCTCTCTCGTAGGATTCATTTCACGCATTAAAGTTAAGTAAGTATTTTATCAAATCAGATAAAACCGTTAGCATGTGTCTAATCTCCTCGGTCTCATAGTGCACGTATATTTAGTGATATTTCCGTGTTCATAAATTTCCTCTCGCTCTCATTATAAATATTAAGCATGAGGTAGTCAAACTCATGTAAAATTACAAAACACCATTAAACAATCATCACACATTTTACTTATCATAAAATGAGGAGAAAAGACTACTTCTATGACCACGAGCAGTTTTCTTAGTCAGAAGATTAAAAGAAAATAACACTAAATTAATACTAAAAATATAAATTACAAATAGTTGGTGGAAGAATTTACTTCTTCCTTTTATTCCTACATAATTCTTCTTAATAATTGTTATCAAACAAAACAAGAGCCAAAATATTTATAGTTCTTAGGGAAAGATCTAAAAAACAAAGAGTAAGTTAATAACTACACAATAAAATATTCAAAAAACATAATATTCACACATATTCTTTCAGTAATAGCCAAAACTCAAAAGGCAAGGGCTAAAGTTGTAAAATCCAGCTTAGAAAAATATCTCCTCTGTCTCTATTGAGTTCCTTGCATGACCATTCAAGTGGTTCTTTGTTCAGCAGCTTTCAGCTCATTTTCAACTTGCTTGGTATAATTTTATCTAGCAACCTTCATCAGCTATTGAGCTACCTGAAAATAAGCTTTTTCAGCAATAATTTTTTCATTTTAATTCCAAATTAAACCAAATTGATTCTATTACACTCTAAAATAATTGGTATGTTTATCACTTATCACTCAACTTAATATTTATACAGAGTAAACTGAAATTAAAATTTAAAAAAATTAATTTTCAAATTCGGTTTTATATGTCATGGAACCATCTGACCAAAAAGTTTAAACTGATAGGTAAGACTCAATAATAAGCTTTTATTATTATCTCTGACACTCTTCCGCATGCGAATGTCCCATGGGCTTGAAGCGTATACAACATAGGTTCACCCTACCTTGTGTTGAATTTTAATCAACAAGTGAAGCTGCTAGGATTCGAACCCTCGTCCTCTAGATCTAAGCGCCTCTAATACCATGTCATGAAACCAATTGACCTAAAAGCTTAAACTGATAAATAAGTTCCAATAATAGTTTTTCTTATTATCTCTTACATCAATTGAGCCCACATAAATTAATCTGTCCTTTTTTTATACAACTCAAGTTGTTTGTATGAAAAATTACGTGATGAAGTTGAATACATTAATTAGGCGGAAGTTTAGGCTAATACCCAAGCACCCAAATAAATCTACTTTTTAAGTATCTTTAGATAAAAGTTTCATATATATTGTCGTGTAAAATCCTGCTCAAAATAGAATAATCAAATCATTTAATTATATACTTCAAGTTTCTCTCACAAATATATATATATATATATATATATATATACTTCAAGTGTAAGTATATAGGAAGATACGATCTACACAATATGACAGTATTCTAAAAGTTGTACATTTAAAAACTATATAAAAAAAAAGTCAATTAAAGTAATTTATACTCATACATACATACATACATATAAATTAACGTAACAAACGTACAAAGGCAAATAGTTAATTAGCTCATATAGAAGCAAGCATGATTGTTATAAACCATGACCAACTCCATTATTTTCACCGTTTCACTTCCACTTTGACATTTCCCTTTTCTTTTTGCTTCTTCTTTAAACTTTATCCTTATGAATCCTATCAAATCCTCATATTTTAATTTTATATATGCTTCATCGTACATGGAGGAGGAATAGGATTTTTAATGGAACCGTCCCATATGAGAATTGACCTCTACGTAAACTAAGAATCTCCTTTTATTTTTTCACGGGGTAGAAATTGAAAAATAAATCCCCAAAGACGGGATTGAAGCAGGGACGAAGACCTCTCTCCCTACTCAATGAGAATCCCCATCTCCACTATGTCTTTCTGTTGATCCCCATGAGGAATCTTTAAATATAACATTCATAGTTTTTTAGATGTTTATTTTTAGATATTGTTATTTGTGGATATCATGGTTTCAGCTCCGAACCGGTCATCAAACTGGTAAAGGGATGGATTCATGGATTTTGGATTAAACCGGAATAAACCGGAATTGAACCAGATTTAATAAATATATTAAAATATTAAAATATTTTTATTTTTATATTTATAATAAATGAAAATTTGAACATTTTTATTATAATTCTTTGAGTTTAATCATTTCAAACACAATATAATAATTAAAAAGCTTATTTATGAAATATAGTTACAATTAAATATCAATTTAATTTAAAATAATATAAAAATACAACCTATATTTTATTTTAATTAAAAACACATCAAAATAATAAATTAAATTTTTAATTCAAATATATTTTTTTTAAAAAAAGTATGGTCGAACCGAAAAACCGGTCCAGTTCATGGTTTTCCGGTTCGATCGGCCGGTCCGATCGAAAATTGATCGGTTGTTGATTAGAGTGAAAACCGGACACAAACCAACCGGACAGACCTCCGGTTCCGGTCGAATCCGGTCCGGTTTTCACAACTATGGTTGATATTGTTATTTGTTATATTTATGTTTATACGAATTTTTATATACATATTTAGATATTTATTTAAATAATATGGCATACATATATATTTATTATATGTTTTTATATTTTGTGGATAGATATATGTTAACAAATTATGATTGATGTAAGTTTTATATCAATCAACTGTACAAATATGTCTCATTATTATATTTGCATGGTTGTATGATACTTACAAAAATTAAATCTTCATTTGAAAAAATTATAGAGAAATTTTCATGTGTCAATTCCCACAGGGCGGAAATATGTACTATTTTTCCCATATTTCATGAATGCGGATGGAGAATTTCTATCTAGACAAAAATGGAGATAAAGATAGTCTTATCTCCATCCAGTCCCAATTGATAAACTTATCAAAATTTTGTCTTCTACATCTTCAATGGCTTAATGGCGTGGGCTTTAATGCACATATTTACTCTGTAACAGAGGTGGGGTTAAGCATCCTGCTATTTTTCAATTCCAACACAATGTGCCATTTTTTTTTTCATTTCTAAGCAACAATATTGAAAATAATTATACCCAATATCACTCCCACTTGAAAAAAGAAGAAAGAAAGAAAAAAAATGTGAGGGTGAAGCTGTATCAATTAAATGGATGATTAAAATATTTGGAGACAGTTAGTCATTGAAATAGCATAATTAAGCTAATCATTGCTTAAACAGCACAATTTGTCGGCATTTGGGATGGAGTTCGAGGCATGTGAATTAGGGTGCAATTGTAATCCAATTCATGGTAAATTAATGGTGGGGTAATCAAAATTGACAATTTTATGGCTTTTTTTTTTTTTTTTGGTGGTAGAACTTGTTCAAACATTTCTACTATTGATTGGTACTTGGTTGTTAAATCAATGTTCCTCATCATCATCATCCTGCACGAAATTTACGGTTTCTTTCACTGTTTCTTTCTACAGATAATATTTATGCATAATCTTATCAATTATTATTACTTTCATTAACGCTATTTAAAAAAATAATTCAATTAAGTTTAAACACACTATATATATATATATCGTTAAAATGTTTAACTCAAAATGTAAGTTTGATACTACCAATATTAATGTCCTAAAGTTTTACGTAGAAATAATTTAATACTCTTACAAATATATTTATAACAAATTTTCAAAAAAATTTCAAAAATGTCATTTATATCTTAAAAATCTTAATTTCCTTATATTTAATTAAATTTAGTCTTTATTAAATAATTCAATCATTTAAAATTTTCAGCATTATAATATTTAATCCTTAAAATTCAATACTATTTTTAAGTAGTTAATTTTCATTTTTCCCATTATTATATACTCGACAAAATAAATATGGACAGGGGCATAGGTTGCAAACTCAAGTTTAATTTTCTAAATTTGAAGAGGTTTTTATCAAATTCCACTATTCAATAAAAATTTATAAGAACATAAAGCATAATATTTAAGTTTGTTTACATAATATTTTTCATTTAAAAAAAAGTATGAAGAACAGTAATTGTATTTTTCATATTATACTATCATTTTTATTTTACGTAAAAACTCAAAGGGAATTCTTTATTAAAAATTTATGAGAAAATAAAGCATAATAGTTAATTATAAACGTTTTAACATAGTACGTAATTCATTGAAGCAAAAAGTACAAAAACCAGTCGCTGTATTTTTCAAATCATACTATCAATTTTAATTTATGTTAAAATTCATAATTAAACAGTGAATATATATGAATAAGTCTAGCTTAATCAATAAACTTAGAGGGTCTTTAGATGAAAAGACACTTATCTTTGTGTGTATATATATATATATAATTCTTATTTTGTCATTTGGTAAATATTTTATGTGATTTACGTAGGATGCTCATAATGATAATTATCCAAAAAGATGATGTTGGGCTAAGTCCTGGCCCACTTCAACTCTAAGGCCCAAATATGAATTAGAATCACGGTCCAACTGGAACTTGAAGATTAAGAAACCAAGGGAGATCGATCCTTCGAGTCGACGCCGCCTTGATCTCTTCTCCTCACACTTACCTGTGTCCAGAATATTCGATTTCAAACAGTTGAATTTTCGTAAACTATATACTATCAATTTCATACGGCATTAGTTTGAGGAACTTTTAGCAACTGAATTTTCTGTATCTTCGATGTCTTCACCTGGCGAGTAAGTGATCTTTCTCTTATTTCAATTTTTCTATCAATTTGTGCCCTAAATTGTTCTGCTTTAGTGTTTTTCGGGTATCAACTATTCGGGTTCTGCTGAACTTAATCCTGACGATGTTTAATTTCTCCTGCTTTCTTTAGTTACATTTTGGAATTTTTAGCCCCTGCATTTAAGTATGACAATTAATCTCAATGTGATTCAACTGTGATGAGAATTATTATGATTTTATTTTTAGATTCAATCAAATGAAGAGTATCACAATCATAGGATGAAGAAAATGATAATCTTGTCTTGAGGAATTTAATTACTGTTTGACATTGGAAATGCTTGGTTAGATAGTTGGCTTTTAAGGAGTAGCTACCCTAATTTTCGGCCTTTCAATTTCAGGATTTGTGAATCTACTGCAAGATTTGTACTGAGCATTATCATGATTACTTGTTATTTTATTACAAATATGATGCACAGAGATTGCAGGAAAAAAAAAGTTATATGAGCATTTTCATTAATAAAAAAAGAAAACTGAAATTCCCTTGCAGGGATGCTGTAATTAGTCAATAGATTACAAATTGCATTGATGATCGTGTAATATTTCTATATCAGCCTGTTTTTTTTTCTGCTTATCTTTAATGTGCCATATTACGTGTACTGGCAGCAGCAGTAGTTTTTCCAAAATAACTGCAAACTGGTTGTCCAGTTCTTTAGATTTTGTGTTGCTGACTCTATATCTCTTGTGACTTTTGTTCTATATATATCCATCTTGAAGCCTTTTGTGTTGCAACTTTTGTTGTACTTGTCTTTCAGATACTACAGATCCCTTCCACCTATAAGCAAAGCATATGGGACTTTGTGCCTACTTACCACCGTTGTCTATCAACTCGGAATACTTGATGCTGTACATGTCGCACTGATATATGAACTTGTGTTTTATCGTTTTCAGGTATAAATTTAATTGTCTGCTTGCCATTATATATGTAGGGCATTCTGTTGCAATTTATGAAATAATTTCAATTTAACATTATTTTATATTTTGTATTATTCTAATAACTTTGTAGAAACAAATTTTGATTTGAATGATTGATATTTTGAGTATTGATATTCTTATCAATGAATCTTGATTACCATAATTGCATCTGTGATTTGTTAATTCTTTTTCTTACTGGTAAGATACTAAATTCATATAGGACTGGAATATGATTGCCACTAGCAGACAATTGACTGGCAATTTACGCTGGAAATGCTTGAAAACCCTATGAGTTGAACTTAATCACCTTAATAACTGTGTTCTTGAATGCAGTTTGTTTCTGGATCCATAACTTGAGCTTTCAACTTTCTTCTGTGCATTTTTCGTTCCCTTCCTCCATGCTGCACATATACGTGCATCTGAACTCAAATGAAAAGACAACTGCATTTGTGATATTTTTTCGATTTTAAAGTTTTATTTGTTGAGTTCTCAATTGAAATTTCATATACTCGTGTTTTCTTTCTGTTCAAGGCACTCTTTGCAATTGTTATATAACTATATCGTTACATCTATTTACAGATATGGAGGCTTTTTACAAACTTCTTTTTCCTGGGGAAATTTTCGATAAATTTTGGAATTCGTCTCTTGATGATGTAAGTCTTTTTGCTGCATGGATATAATGTGATCTTGTTTTGCAGCTTTCTCCTATATTAGTCTAAGATCTATCAAACTAATAAAATGATGTGCTGCGAACTCCATTTCAAGCATCATTTCCTTATAGGTTGACCTTTGTAATTGTGTACAGAGCCAGATATGGTGTTCAACTAGAGCAGGGACCATTTAATAGGCGCACAGCAGATTTCTTGTGGATGATGATCTTTGGCGCCTTTACAATGTTGGTATGTAGTTATCTACTTTGTTTGTTAACTTTTCTTATCTGGTGGTTGAAAGTGCGTTTCCATTGGAAAATGCTGGTAGTTTGATACTAGTGCTTGTTAACAATGAGACTGACCGGAACTGGTGTGAACTGAACGAGATGAGATGAGCTGAACTGTAATTTCTTTTTTCTTCTTAGTTACTGGCTGCCATCCCCATATTTTGGACCCCATTCTTGGGAGTATCCCTCGTTTTCATGCTTCTCTATGTGTGGAGCAGAGAATTTCCAAATGCCCAGATCAACATATATGGGCTCGTGACTCTTAAGGTAGTCTCGATGTTTTTTCCTGTGCACCTTTACAGTTCAGGGTTTAGCTTGCGTAGTTGACACATTTTTTCTGATCATTTTGTTCTCAGGCTTTCTACCTCCCGTGGGCAATGCTTGCGTTAGATGTCATTTTTGGTTCACCTCTGATGCCAGATTTGCTTGGAATCCTAGCAGGGCATCTATATTACTTTTTGACTGTGTTGCATCCTCTTGCAACAGGAAAGACCTTGCTGAAAACTCCAAGATGGGTGTATCCTTGCATTAATTTATTTCTGCTGCATGATAGTATTAGTATTTTTTTATATTTTTAGTAGTATTAGCACTTGCATATTATGAGAAGCCATTATAACCCATACCCTCTATGCATTCCGTCCCATTCTCTTCACATTTTTATATTACATTAAGATAAACAGAACCTTACACATACTTTTTTTTTTTTTTCTGACAACATCTTCACTAAACATTCAAGTGGTTAAACTTGGTCGTTTATGGAATCATTCTGCAGAGCAATTCATTAACTTTTATGTTGAAGTTATTGATTCGCCCTCGTATGTGGATATGATCTGTTCCTGACCAGATCACGTTGGTAATTTAGATTGATGTTTTACTGCAGTTTCCTTGACTGTTGTAGACATAAAATTGTGGCCAGGTGGAGAATAGGAGCACCAGCGCCAACAAGCAGAAGTACCCAACCCCAACCTGAAAGAAATACGGGGGCGGCTTTCACAGGGAGGTCATATAGACTAACTGATTAGTTTTAATCCTCTTGTTTTACCTGTTTCTGAATTACAATTTTCAGTAAAATTGACCTTTTGTTTCAACTTCCTTGTTCATATAATTCTCATTTGTCCTGGTGGAGATTTAAGAGGTCCTGCCCTTGTATTCAACATTTTTTTTTTAATTGTATTCTCTAGATTCGTTTAGTTTTATAACGGAAAAATATTAAAGTTGAGTTTATTCTGCTGAGGATTCTTCCCCTCCCTCCTCCCTTTTTTTTTAAAGAAATTATAGTTATATTTTTAGTTTTTTTAACATGTCTCTATTTAAAGTAAATTGACTATAAATTAATCAATAGTATAAGTAATTAATATGAAAAATTTTGCCGTTAAATTATATTAGTTACATTTTTTTGAAAGCACGTGAGTAGTAATAGAATAGGATGATTTTGCATCAGCATGCTCTTATTAAGACCAAACGGGTAGTAAATTCACGTAGATGATGAATGATGAAGATTCTTTGCTAAAAATGGAAAAGTAAGACGATAATCATTAATAATATGATGATTAAAACCAAGCAATTAATGCTTGTTTTTTCGTGATTTGAAATTGGAAGGCGAAGCTGTATTTTGTTCTTTGATTTCCTGAAAATGAAATTTAAATTTTACAGGTCAAAAGTACGTAGAAACTTATATAATGATAAGGAAATATGATTCTACTCATATTATTTAAGAGGAAAAAAAAAACATATCTCGAGTTTCTTTATCTTTTATATCTTTATATATTCAGCTTGGTTGTTTTAAATTTATCATAATAAGCTCTTGATCAATTGTAAATTTTTAATCAAGTTCATGGTTAATGAGACTTGCGGATATCAAAATCAGGTTAAAATGATTTACTTAATTCATTTATGTCTAATATTATGTAATTTAGAATTTAAAAATATCACAATTTCTCTATAATCAAGTTCATGGTCAATGAAACTTGTGGATATCAAAATCAGTTTAAAATGATTTACCTATTTTATTTATGTCTACATTATACTGCATAATTTAGTATTTAAAATTATTATAATTTCTCCATAATCAAATATTTCATCCATTCCCAATTTGATAGAAAATATTTTGAACTTTTACGTGATTTAAGAAAATATAGTTAACTAATAATATTTTTTTCAATAATTTTTTTAATATATCCTCATTTAACTTCTTAATGTAAGTAGTCGAATATTAAATTATCATAATTTTTAATTATATTTGCATTAGATTGATAGAATATTTACAGTTTCAATATAAATTTTGATATATTTTGTTGATTATCAAGCATAATAAATAATAGTAATAAATAATAGTATATTGAGAAGATTAGAAACAATCAATTTTCATAAAAGAAAATTATTCAATAATTAGGACGGACTAAAATAGAGATGTCTACCATCAAGAGCACAAATAAAATTTTTTTTCTTTAACCATAAAAATTAAATTTTACAATCTAATGAGATAGGTAACACTTTAACCGATTGGTTGAATGTATTTAAAATAAAATCTAATCAAGTGCAAATAGGTTAAAAAGTGAAAAAGAGAGTCGCAGTAAAAAATGCCAGTAAAATGTTATAAAAGGAGTTAGATGGTCAAAGGGAGAGTAGGAAAATAACGGTAGACCAGAGAAAATGAGAAGGAGAGGCAAAATAAACGGGAAGGGAAGACCAAGCAAAATAAACGGTGAAGATACGAGCAATTATAGCCACCAGATCTGATCCTTCAATTTTAATTCCGCAATCGTCGCCCTTGATTTATTTATCTAAACAAAAACCCAACCCCACCTTCCTTCCCCGTACAAAAATTACAGCCTTCTTCTTCCTCTTCTCTTCTCAAAACAAACACTAGCCATATTTCCCACCTTCACTCTCTCCTCCTCTGCTCTTCAAACAAATTACCAATTATGTCGTGGCAGACTTACGTAGACGAACACTTGATGTGTGACATCGACGGCCAAGGTCAGCATCTCTCCGCCTCTGCCATTGTTGGCCATGATGGTAGCATCTGGGCTCAGAGCACCTCTTTCCCTCAGGTTATCTCTCCTTTTAATTTCTTTTTCATTTCTATTCTCATTTTATCATTCTGTTCTTCTCCTTCGATTTTTTTAGTTGAATTGCCGTGATGATTTTTGGTTGCATGTTGATTGATCTGTGATCATGATCTTCCTTAATTTTGATTTATCGAACAACGAAATTGCTGCAATGCTATGATCTTCTTCAAGGTGTAATTCTCTTTTTTTTCTTTTTGGCTACGTTAATGTTTATAATTAACTTGAATTTATATTTCTTTCTCCCCTGTTTTATCCTCGTCTTCACTTGCATTTTCATTTTACCGTTGTGTTGTTCTGGTTTTCATGTTGCTTTAACTCGTTATTGCGATGATTTCTTCGGTTCAGTAATTTGCTTGACCTCTTTCGATTTATGTGCAGTAATTCATGGATTTAGTTCATCAAGATGATTTTTTATTGCATGTTGATTAATTTTTGATGGTGAAATTTCTTAATTTGTTGAACAACAAAATGCGGGAATTCTTAATCTTTTTCGAGGCGAAATTTATATTTACTATGTTAATGCCTTTTTTAAATCGTATTCGTATGCTTGCTGGAGTGGTTTTCTTTATGTTCTCTGTCTCCTCATTGATTTTAGAGTTGTTGATGTTTGGATTGTTGAACTGCAGCTGAAGCCTACAGAGATAAGTGACATCATGAAAGATTTTGATGAACCAGGCCACCTTGCCCCTACAGGCCTTCACCTTGGGGGCACAAAATATATGGTTATCCAAGGAGAGCCTGGTGCTGTTATCCGTGGAAAGAAGGTGCTCTTCTGCTTATCTTTTTCTCAAATCTTACCATCAAATTATCTCAGTATAGAAGTTTCCAAAACCCTTACTTGCAGTGCGACAGAATCATACATATAGTAGCCATGGGTTTGATTCATTATGGCTTATCATAGATGTTAAATTCTTGAACTCTTGTTGTTGATGGACATAAAAGGGTCAATTTGGCCCTTCAAATCGGCCTGCTAGGTCAACTTGACCTAAAACCAACTTTAGATATCAGTTGAAATCTTCAATTAGTCATCTTTTGTTAAACCAGCCCAAAATAACCCGAGTCATATGTGTCCTTTTCCACTAATGTAGCTAAAATGCTGAAGTAGTGAACTAAATTGGTACCTAAGTTCATTTTGTACCAAATTGACGCTTGCTATCTATGTTTAAGAGCCAATTGGACCCTTGATTCTGGTTGTTTGACTGGCTGTGCTTATATTGCGCCCTTAATTAAACAGAAGCTTGGATTTTATTTTATTTTATTTTTGTTGTTGGCAGGGATCGGGAGGGATCACCATAAAGAAGACGGGTCAAGCTCTTGTTTTTGGTATCTACGAGGAACCTGTGACTCCAGGACAGTGCAACATGGTTGTTGAGAGGTTGGGGGATTACCTCGTTGATCAGAATCTGTAGGCCTAAGTCCGTCTATCACAAATTTATCATCATCACATATTTCTTTTCTGAGCTTAAAATCCTGTTTTAATTTTTGTTATTTTTATTTCATTTTTTTTATTTGATCTCTGGTTCCCAGTTTGCACTCTCTTCTCTGCAAAGCCTTGAATTTGGCATGCATTGAAGACGTTGCAGACAAATAACCATGTGAGAACTAAATTGGTTGTCTGGTCTTTGCCTGTTTTGAGTATAAAATTTTGAACTAGTGTGAATTTATGCGGATTTTTTTCCACATCTTTTTGTTGGGTACGTTTGCTTTTATTATTTATAGCATTAATGAATTCAAGTTTTATGATCTGGATAAAAATAAAATTTTCAGCATAGAGGAAATACTAAAGCATGAAGTTATCTTCAAAGAATTGTTGATATCATTATTTTGGCATATTCCTCTAAGAACAAAGCTATAAATTAAGGAATTCATCCCAAAAAACAAGAAAAAAAAGAAAAAAAAAAAAGGAGGAAATTTTCAAGAAAAGAGTTGAAGACAAAGAGGGAAGAAGAGTTAATTATAAAATTTGAGAACGATTGCTACTTATTTTTATTTAATACATACTGATATTGTTAAAACTCTCAAGTCTCAACTAACATCATTTTAATATTAATTAACATTATTATATTTTGTTTTCAAGTAAAAAAGTTTATTATATGATTGTTACAGACAAACTCCACAAATGGATAAGATTTTTAATTTGTCATTATGGGAATTTTCTCACTTTCACTTTGTCAACGTTTATCAATTGAATAGGTGAATGAACATGCTTCTAGTTGAAGAATTGAGTTGTAATTTTATATATTGTTCATGCTTGTGAAGATGTGTTCATTAGTAAGGCATTGAGTCCCTGCAATATCCTTTAATTGAGTTCGATTTTGTTGCTGATATAGGATTTCTTTTAACACCATACGCGGAGTGATACGTAAAAACTAGTATTCTTGTCCCTAGGATGAAAGTACCTTTAATCCAGTTGAAACCGTGGCAAGCATATACTTCTTAAAATTTTTCGACTCAAGAGGATCGCCGATTTTTGCACCTTTACAAATTCCAATTTCGTGGTTTGTAGTAGGGAATTGCATAGCCAAGTGGTCAATTGTGCTATTGAGTGGCTAAAATATAGTAGAAATTTAGATTTTTTTTTTTTTAAAAAAAAATTGTGAAGAATACAGAAAATTAGGAATGGGTATGAGCATCTTGAAATCGAGAAGGCAAGACAGCATCACCGCCAATAGAGAATGATTATATACCATGACATGGTTCTGACCAGATTCTTCTTAGTTATTTTGGGCATTTGTGAAAGTTGCCATCACCAGCTTCTTGCCTGCCTGTATTCATCAAAATAATATAATTCCACATCTTTTTTTTTTTTTCAATCTGCTTTTTCACTTAAATAAACCTATAATATCTAGATTTTTCTAAATTCCTTTTATGTCACAATAATACAGGTAATTTCCCTAATAATACAATAATCACAATGGTAAAAGACGAAATGGGTGAATTATTTTTTTATATTTTCTTCTCTAATGTGATAACAATATACACAAATTTAATTAATAGTTGGATATATGTATTTTTATTCCGTTGCTGGTGAATTGACGACGAAATTACCAAAAACCTCCTATTTTATTTTAACCGTATTTTTAATATAACAGATTTATGCTTAAAATGCCAAATTTTAATATTTTACAGAAATATCAATTCTTTTTTTATTTCTGTCCTCTCGTTTTTTTCGTTTTTGCAAATGTACAACAATTGAAAGGTAAGAAAACAAACATATCAACCACGGTCACAAACATATTAAGATTAGTAAATAGTATTTTAATTTTTTTTTAAAATATTATTTATCTATCTAATGCGTTTAAGTATTTATAGATTGTTCGTTCTGTTTTAGAAGTCAACGACGATTAACACTTGACAAGGTTTTTTTTTTATCTATTTAGGGAGAAATTTTATAATGGACCAAATCCATATGGAACGTTCCATTGAAAAACTGACACGCAAGCAACATGGGAATTGAGAAAATAAAAAATACTTATGTGTCAATTTTTTATTAGAAAGGTCCACATGGATCGAGTCTATTGTATAATTTTTCCTATTTAGGTAGTCGATATTTATTGAATGATTGGCGTAACGTTGCATTAACATTGTTTAAAAATCTAGTGTTTTAATTAAGAATATGGGTTTTGTAGGATTTTAGGAATATTTTTAGTGTTTTCCATATTTTTTTGAAGGAATTTTAGTATGTTTAGTTTTTTTGGAAGGATGAGCTGTTTTGCAATATTTTGGAGAAAACTCCTTAATTTATTATGGAAATGTTTGAATGACTTAATTCATGAGAACTTTAATAGGCAATAATTTATTGAGACCTATTTAATCAATCCTAACCATATATTTTATTATAGTTTCGGATTAATCCGGTCTAGAACCATTATAAAAGTTATCGAATGCGATGACGGACTTGAACAAACTAATAATTAAGGTTGCTAAAATTTAAGCCCGCAAAATCTAGACTTCCCCTAAAAGCATCTTTAAAAAGAGGGAAAAAAAACATTATTTGCCTAGAAAACAAAACTGTAATAAGATAACCTGATGTATAACAAATAAAGAAAATAGAAAAGAAAAATAAAATTGTGTTGTATGGTTTTCAACTAAAAAAAAAAAAAAAAAGTAATAATCCATCATAGATTGGATTTGGATGTGATTATAATAAAAAAAAAAAAAAAAAAAAAAGTGGAGAGTAATAAGGACTTTTGAATTGAATTTTTGAAGTATGGTCACCACCAAAATTATGTGCGAAATCTTCTTTAAACATCTCCTAAGGTCTCAAACATATTCTTTTCTTTTTGGTTGAGGCCCCATTTGCTCCCTTCAAATTTACCTCTCTCTCTCTCTATACATTTTTAAAAGTTATTTAACTCCTATTAGAAATATATTCACTACTATACTCTTCAAATTTTTTTTTTTTCAAAATTTTAATATGGATCAGTTTTTATCTTAAAGAAAAAAATAGCAAAAAATTTTAAAGAAATAAATGTTTGCTATAAATTTTAATATTCACATCTATCCAAGTACTAGAGGTAAGTGAAGCTCTCACTAAATAAAAACGGCTTCTGAATAACTATTTACCTTAAATTATTTATTTATTTATTTATTTTGACTTTTTCTTCTCCTGCTGGTTCAAAAATTTTTATTACTCATTCGTACCATTAGGTTGTAAATAGGGCAAGACATGACAGAGATTGCACTTCCCACTCCTATCTTCAGGCTATTTGGAGATTCTCATCCCCGTCCCGTTTATTAATTGGAGATAAATTTCTGTCCCATCCCTGATCCCGGTGAGGAATCGGTTTCCCACGAGGATCTTCATCCCCGTTAAACTAATTTTCAATTTTATAGAAAAATCCTGTAAAATTTCAATTTTCACTCTTTAACTTATCCAAATGTGCATTAAACTATAGGCATAAAATTCTCAAAACTCAAATCTCAAATACACTAACATATAATTAATAATTATTCATGAAAGATATTAGGTTTCTTCTTTACTTTAGTTTATAAAATTATAAATAATAAATAATAATAATGTAATGTAATAATATTAATAATAAAAAAATATAAGTGAGGAATTGTTGGGGATATGGGTATTTAACCGAGGGATTTACCGGGGATCCCGCAGGTTTTTAACGGGGATAGAGATGGGGTCCACAAGGCGGATAGAGCTATTACCATCCTGATCCCCTATTAAGAAACATGGATAAATTCGTCTCCGTTCCTACCCCGTAGGGATCTAAATCGGGGATTCTCCGTCTCCATCTGGACAGATCGCTACCGGAGACGGGCTCCCGTTACCCGATTGATAACCCTATATACCATCCTCTTTTATTTTTGAAATTGAATTCTTTGGACTTTTATTGAAAGTTTTTTTTTATTCTACTTACTCTTAAATTTACTTTTTAAATTATAAGTAAGTATATTTGATTTCTCAGTTCAAGATTCATCAAACATTTTTTAGATGATCAAAAAAAATTTTTTTTTTCCGTATGCTAAGATAAAAAAAATATAATTTGAAATGCAATAATATAATAGGTAAAGACTTTTAGCAAATATTTGCTTGAAAATCGAAAATAACGTATTAAAGTATCATGAAGTCAATGCATTAAAATGTAAAAGAAGAGAGGTGTCATGTTAAGTTTAGTAAAAAAAAAATTTGCTAAATTAGGGGCATTTGCATTAAAAATTTATAGAATTAAAATAATAAAAAAAATTGAGAAAAAGTATTTACAGTAGAATATTGTATATTTACAGAAGAAGGCAGAACGATCCCATACTGGAAATAATTACAGCATGAGAGAGAGAGAGAGAGAGAGAGAGAGAGAGAGGGGATATAGGTGGTGGTGGACCACTTCTCGTCCTTTTAACGCTAATATCATTTCCTCCTGTCTTCTCAGATAAGAAATTAACAAATAACAACTCCTCTCTCTCTCTCTCTCTTCATCTCCCTCTTCGTCTCTTTCTCTCTCTACAGAACAAACCTACACTCTCCCTTATTCAAAGCCAGAGCACCAACTTCTTCTCAGAGCTTCGTTCGCAGCGTTTCTTCAGACCTAGAACAAGATGTCGTGGCAAGCTTATGTAGATGACCATCTTATGTGCGAAATCGAGGGCAATCATCTCTCTGCCGCCGCCATCATCGGCCAAGACGGCAGCGTTTGGGCCCAGAGCTCCACCTTCCCTCAGGTCTGTCTTTCTCTTTTTTCTTATACCTTTTTCTTTCGATTTGTCCATTTTTATTATTTTTTTAGCTGATTTTCTGCTCAAGATTTGATCTCACCGACTTTCGCTATCTTTTTCTCCTTTTCCGATTTCTTTGTTTTTGTGTGTTTATTTTATTTGATTTGCTGATTGAATTTGCTTTGAAACTATTTGATCTTGGTCAACTCTTTGGTGATTTTTTTGTTTCTTTGATCTGATTTATTTGAGGTTTTTTATGTACTTGATCCATCGATTGGGATCACTGTTAATACTCGCATGCGGGGATAATTTAGGAATGAGCAGTCTCTGATGGTTTGTTTTGCGATCTGTCTGTATACTCTAGCTGAGTTGAGAGATGGATATGTTCGATCTTTTCGTTAGCTTGATTTCCGCTAGATATGTCTTCCATGAATTTAAACAAAGATAAACAAAAAGGTGGGGTTATGGCTGCAAGTGCTTTTGATTTTAAGTCCTTTTGATATTTGGGAAGGAAGATGAAAGTAAATCCCTGAGACTTCATTTCTTTTTGTGATCTGCTAGTTGTAGCATTAAGGAATGGACAATTGAATTGCGTGTTATGGCTGTGGCAGATCTCGTCACATATTTGCTTGTTATTGATTTTGATCCTTTTTTTCTTAAACTCGATGCTTATATTCTTGATGTTGATTTTTGCTTTAGTTCAAGCCTGAGGAAATCACTGCCATCATGAATGATTTTAATGAACCTGGCACACTTGCACCTACTGGGTTGTATCTTGGTGGCACAAAATACATGGTGATTCAAGGCGAGCCTGGAGCTGTCATCCGAGGGAAGAAGGTATCTGTATTGCCGTTATGCGTACAATACATTTGCATTTAACAGTACTTAGAATAGCTTGTTTAATGTAAGGATACAAAAAAAATCCTCTGATGTGGTAATACTGAAAATTTGCCATATGTTAAATCACATATTTGGCCATCTCAACTGGGTATGTTTCTCGTGTGTGAGAACCTCGATCATAAGGGTCGTGAATCTCTTTGAATTGATATTTAATCAGTTAGGTGATTGATGGTAAACTCGGGATTGGATATTACTTGAGTAGTGTCTCTGGGTTGATTTTAAACACACAAGGAATTACATTTGTGATTTTGCTATTTATAGCAATTTGCCTGATGCATCCACTTTTATAGATCGCAGAGTCAACAATCACATTTGCAGTGTCTAATACTTTTTACTTTGGCAAATCCAAACTTCTTATTGTGTGAGCCATCGTTGCTTTGAATTTCAGGGACCTGGCGGTGTTACAGTTAAGAAGACCAATCAAGCTTTGATCATTGGCATCTATGATGAGCCAATGACTCCAGGGCAATGCAACATGATTGTTGAAAGGCTCGGTGATTACCTCATTGAACAGGGTCTGTAATCACTATATAAAGCCTTGCTATTTCTTGAAATTTTCTTGGATTCCATACAAAGCTTGCATTTGTCTGCCAGATACTGGAATGGGTAAATGTAGTAAAATAATAGTATGAGATATTTAAGGTCAAGGGATCGCTTCCTGTGTGGAAAGAAAAAGATTTGGTGCTTGTTGAAATGAATTGAATGGATATGATGGGTCTGTTATTGTAGTGGTTTGATTATGATATCCGATGATTGTCGAGTGGATTACTTTGTCTGGACACTGTATTTCATCTGATGGATATGATAATTTGATTGACGATAATTTGTTGAATTACATTCACTCTCTGTTGTTCTTGTTACTTAAAAAAAAAAAAATGTCGTTTTTTAGTAGGATTAGGGTATGTTGCATGGATACGGAAACTGAAACTGAAATGGAGACGGACAATGGGAAACGATATTTGTTTAGGACACGGAAATGTGGAGAAATGTGTGAAGAATAAAATTATAAGGGTATACTGGTACATTTAAAAACTATAGGAATGCGTTTTTTTTAATATATATATATATATATATATATATATATATATATATATATATATAGATTCAAGAAAAAGTAAAGAAGAGATAGAGTCAAGAACAGGAAAAAAAGAGAGGGTCAAGAATTAAAGGTCTAATCAGAGTTAAAAAATTGTTGAACCGAATGAACTGTTTTGTAAAAAGTAAATAGATAAATAAAAATATTCTTATAATATTTAATATTTTCACAAGCTAAAGGATGTCAAAAATAAATTAAAAAAAACTGATTTTAACTGATTTTCCAACGTGGGATTTATATATATTTGAGCATTTCATATGAGAAGAAAAGAAATTTCATATTTAAAAATCATTCATTTTAATATTTTTTTATCATTTTATATGACGAATAAGGATGTTACAGGGGGATATAGTCTCTTGTGAAACAATTGAGTCAAGATATTAATAACTTAATATATTGAGACGAAATAATTATTTATAAATGATTGAAGTTTTTTTTTTAAACAAGATTTTTTGATCCAATTAACTCATTAAACTGGTTCCGGTTTATTGAGTCACTGGTTAACTCGAATAGGTTGCTGAGTTTTCACGGATCTTGATCCACTGATTATACAGTAAACGGACCGGCCGGATCGGTCTGGGTTTTACAAGGAAATTAGGTTTATATATATAGAGACTAAATATAAAAAAGTTATTAGAAATGTTTTGATTAAATTTCAAAACAATTAAATTTTTTTTTTTTTTTTAATCAAAGGAAATTTTATACTTTCAGATAAAAAATATATAGAGTACACTTATTTACTGAACGGATAAAAAATATATAGAATAGACTTCTTTACCGAACGGATTTGAGTGGACCTCTAAGGCTTATCGTGCTTGCCATTGAAAATGTGATCCCAAACCAATTAATCCATCATAACCTATCTAATTTTTATAGGTGTCGCGCGTGTGTGTATATATATATATAACTTTATATTGTTGGGTCGGATTTCACCTTGAGAATAATTCCAAGTCAACTCTAAACAACATCGGGCAAGGTTGGGTTTAAACTCAGACAACACTATTGTATAAAATGTATGTTCAAGCCCGGATTTTTGGGACTGGATGGATGAACAAGTCTAAAATAGATCAAGATTTCCCTAATTTTATGTTTATATATATTGTGTATTTACGATACAGATGGTTTTGTGTCTTATTAGGAATCCTTCAAACTACATCCTATTCTGGAAGAGGACCCCTATTTTTAATTAGAGCAAGAGTTCTATTTCAAGAAGATAACCTTTACGAAAAGGCATTGACATCCAAGGCCCAACTCTCACTTAATGATTCATTCTCCATATAAAAATCGCTTCACATTTCATTTAAGCATCAGTGTTTTCACATTCATTTTCGCAACGCTGACTGCAGGGAAACTAATTTCTAAGCTGATCAGAGGAACGCATTCTTATCCACCTTACATGTGGAGGACCCGGATCACGCCTTCCTCTCAAGCTGAACAAAGAGTATGGATCGTCAACCATCTTACACGTGGAGGACCTGTATCACGCCTTGCCCTTAAGCTGAAGAAAAGTATGGATCATCATCCACCTTACACCTGGAGGACCCGGATCATACACTGCTCACCAAAACTGAAACAGATTCTCATCCACCTTACACAAGTATATGACCGTATCATGACAGAATCCAGGTTCCATGCACAGTCCTCATCCAAAATGATCCATTAGATGATGTCATCACTAAAATCTTAAAAATCTATTGTACAACGGCACCTACTTCCTTCCTTGTAGTTATTTTCGACCAAATTGACCGTAACTCTGGCAGGAAGGTACTCAATGACATCAATGAGTTTAGTGTGGATTTAACCACATAGCTCTTTGCATATACTTGGTCTGCATTTTCAACTAATTAACAATCCGTTGGTGCATTTTGTCCCGGTATAGAAGCCTTCCAGACCAATCTACAAAGTCAGTTGTCAAATTATGTGCAATTAAGGGAATGTTCAAACAGGTAATTTCAGAAAACAATCTGGAATTCATCAACTTCTTTGACCTCTCAGAAGCTGAGGGGATTTCGAAGTTCTATCTTCATCTTCACATGAATTACAAGAGTAGCAGCACAAACAGCTACAAACATACAAAATTGCTTGGAACCAAGATACAGATTGGAATCTAAACTTCATCTCTGATATGATGGGTTTGTATTGCATTCCATCTCATTGTTTCTACTAAAATATCATACAAAACTAATAGCAGGCAGGCATCTCTACACTAGTTGAACATTCTTGCTCATCCAATCTATGCGGAAAATCACTTATAGATACCATCTCCCTGCATCAAATTATCAATCTTGTGTCTCATTCCGAAGGCCCTACCTTGCATCTGCCAAGCCTTGTTACGCATAACTAATGTGTAGAACCGCAATGTAAAGCATGATACAGAAACTCCAAATCCATGTTGAAACTCCATTCCGCCATGATAATGATGAAGTTGAAGTCATTGCTGTGGTGTTAGTAGCTGCTGTTTTATTGGTCCTGTAAAAGTAAGATGTCCCATTAAGCATACTGATCAATTTGGTAGGATTTAGGAACCTACAAATTAAAATGTTTAGATTTAAGCTTACCCAGCCGTCATATACAAGCAATTATCATAGCCTGCACACGGAATAAACTTTAGGTTAGTTTGTCTAGAAAGAGAATGCATCCTTGAAAACGGACCATCGTGATCATTCACTCTACTTGGACGGAACAAAACATGATAACTTTTTCAATCATCAATTAGGCAAGTGTACAAGACAAACAGACAGCAATTTGCAGACCGGCCGGAGAAAAACAAGCCATAATATAACTATGATGAAGTTATGCTTTTAGTGTGCGCTAAATTATATGCAGCATAGCAGGCGAAACCCAAATGTACAACAACACACAAAAGTGATAATAGGAAAACCGAAAATAAGAATTTCAACCAAGTAAAAATTTTTGAAGATTAGTATATATACTTGGATCTTTGTCAACTTTAACGCCTGACCCGCCAAAGCTGCAAGCAACATCAGTAGCTCCATTTTGCTGGTAGTAACTATTGAATGCATACGATGCATGTGAAACAAGAGTGTCTGGCTCGAAACAAGGCTGACTAGGCTGGATGGCAGAGCAGTCAACATTCCCGGAGCCACATGCCCAATCTAAAGCACTCTGCAAGTCAAGTTGAGTAGCATTATTTGAAGCGATACACCATGTCGTTCCATTTAAACCGCTAAGAGTGGTGTTCTTTGGCACATCAACAACTCCTTTTCCTGTAAAATCCAAATTATAGACACTTGTCCCATATGGATAAAATAAACCCCAATTCCTCTCAGACTCGATACCAGGCTTCCTGTTCTCATTGAACAAGGAGAATATATAAATATCTACTGCTTCTCCAGGCCTTGCCGGAGTACCAGAGTTATCGATGACATGACGAATCAAATTGGTGTTATATCTCTGGGCATTATCAGGAGTCGCTGCTGTCTCCTTCGGAGACCCTTTGGATGGCCAGCCAGTCTCTGTGACCATAACCTTAATTGTCCTGAAATTCAGACCCATTAGAGCATAATAGAGGGCATCAATCTGAGCATCAAACATGTTTGTGTAAAGCAAACCAGTATTCGGATCTATCACATCTGAGGATGACTCAAAAAGAGCATAATCCAATGTAACATTGCTTGAAGAATCTCTGTAAGCATAGTAAGGGTATATGTTAATCATAAAAGGGGACTGATTTTCAACAAGGAATTCCAACATAGCCTTCAGGAAAAAAGCATGGCTGCTATTAAAAGCCCCCGCAGACGGCGGGAATGACCGAGACAAGACCCCAAGAGAATGGGTGCTTGATACTTTAATCCTTTTATGCAAACCAACTTTTTTCAGAGCTGTGAGGACATTGTGCATTGCCGGTACAACTTGGGCAGAGGCATTGTTGGGGCTCTCAGTGACTTCTGCACCGACAGTTATGTACGTTATCTTTGTAGCAGGGTAGTAAGGTAGAATACTGTTTCTCAACCACGTGTCTGCATTTGACTGAAACTGGGATATTGCCAGTAAATCTGAATTCGGAATTCCAACCATGAGTTCAACCCCAGTGTTTGCAAATGCCTTCAGAACTTGGATATTAGAATCATATATCCTCAAATATTTGATGTTATGTTGCTGAACAAGCTGCGCAACTTTATCCGGTGTTGGTAGGTCATCAGCATTTCTTCCATAGCAAACTCCTATTGTGCTTCCTCGGCAAAAGACTAAAACAGAAAACTTATTATGAGTTGTAGTCCTGCATTAAGTTACAAACAAAGGCATTCGGCAAAACATGACAACCATGAATTACAAACTAACAAGAATGGCAAGCTAGAAGTAATTGCAAAACTCGGCAATCTTGGTTATGATTCAGAGATGGCTTTTCCTCAAAGATGGAATTCCATGAAAATCTCCATAATTTTAATCCGAGAAAAAGAACTCCGCAAACAATCAGTTTTTAATATCAAATGCAAACAACATAATTCACACTGCTCAACTTTAGTGAAACTGATGAAAGCCCACACTGAAAAGAAAGCTCCCATTAGATTTCTGACCAAGTCCTTTCATCATTCAAGAAGAAAGATACTAGCAATGTATTGCTAAACTGCTCAGCTCAAACACCAAACTGATTTAAATCAAGATAATGACATTCTTACATTATATAAAAACATTATGTGATTGTATCATATGATCGTCAAAAACAATCATTTGTTGTAAAATCACACATAGCTGCATTCAATAATGATAACTTGTTATAAACTGGAAGCATACACGGTTATCATAAAGAAAAGATATCAAATCATTAGGCTGGACCACATGCATAAATACATAAATCTTAGCTGTCCAAAGCTTAAGTATTGAAAGAACCTACCGAATAGAAAGAATATAATAATGCAGATACTGATTTTTAAAAGAAAATCAAATTATAGGCTTCATTCTTTTTGGCATTGCTTTTGAAAAAACAACGAGCTTTCACACAATCTTAAAATAGGAATGCACAATATTCTGTTGTACTAACCTTAAATAGAGAAAGATTTGAGAGAAATTTCTCTCTAAGTTAGATTGACAAGCAACTACACTACGTTTAAAATAATACTTGTCCTGATTTCTAATTTGAATTTGTGGATGAGTTGGCTTCAAATACAGGCAACAAGTATAGAAGAACAACATTCAAATCAACGAAAAAAAGCAGAAGAGAAGCAAAGATTGATGATGCAGGCAAACAATGAGCAAGAAATTAATTAGAAATTCAAATTTTACTGATACAAAAGGCCAAATATTCAAGCTGAAAAAACAGAAAAAAAAAGGGGTTAACATCTCAACAAGACAAAGAAAAAGCTAAGGCATTCAAACACAAAAATGCAGAAAGAGTTATAAAAAAAAAAAAAAACAATGAAGTCATAAAAGAGAAAATAAGACATACCGAGAAGCGTAAGCAACAGTGACGTAGCAAATATAAACTTAAATCCATTAGCCATCAGGCTTTGAAGTAGTGATACGAGGAAGAGGGCTCCCAACAAAAATGCAAAGAAGTCTGTTTCTTCTCTACTCTCTAATTTGCCACCATAAGCATAACGTCTATATTTTTCTCTCTCTATCTAAAAAGCTTGTTTTAGAGTTCGAGACAAAGCAAAGAAAGAAAGAAAGAGAAGTAGGCTGAGCTGAGCATAGCATTGGCTATTAGAGTACGGACAGTCTAGTGTCAGAGAGAGAGACACTGTGATCGGCCCGGACTTCAGACATGTTTTATCAACCATCTTTAAGAGTCATGTCTCGATTCCGTTTATATCGCATGTCTGTTCCCCACCATCAATTTATTTATTATATAAAAAAAGGGTCCATTTCATTATTTCCATTGACATTACTATTCACTTTTCCTATTTTTGTTCTTTTCTTTTCTTTCACTTTTTAGTTTTCAATAAATTGTCTCATTTAAAAAAAAAAAAAAAATACACACACATATATATACTTGGTAAAATATTATGCGTTGTCTATTTTGTCGTCATTTTATTATTATTTTTTATGTATTTTATCATAAGATATGACTTAATTTGGTATTTAAATGAGCAAATAATTTTTTTTCTTTTTAGTGAAAGGAGTAACTAACTTAATTTAATGAAATATCTATTTGGTCTAGTGATATAGTAAAATCTCAACAAATAATATTCTTAGGAATTATTTTATAGTCTTTGAATGACTAACTACTTTATATTTCCGTTAAACTTTGAGAAAATTTTCAAATATTATTATATTATCTTACCACATCAAAGCAAGTCAAAATCGAAGAAAATTATTATTTAATTGAGGTTATTAATTTATCAAATATTAATTTATTAAAATTTTATTATATTATATATCTTCCATTATGTCATGCATATATTTGAAGAACTTTGAGAAGAAAAGCTTCCCTTCTTATTGCTTATTGTGTGTATATACATAGCTTTTTACACAATTAATTTAAAAATGAAAATATTATAATTATGCATCAGAAAAGAAATAAATTTTCTATGTTTCAAAATTAAAAATTATACCAATATATTTGGTACCAATTGATTTTCAACAAAACATAAAATAAGGAGAAGAAAGGAGTGAAAAAATGGAAAAAAAATATTATATTTTAAATTTTGAAACAGAGAATGGGCCGATGTTTAGTTAAAGGGCCCAATAGTAGCGCTCAAGCTTGTATTTCTCATTGGAAACCAATGACGGCAGTGCATGCTTGCAAGTTGTTTGATAAAATGGGCCTAATAAAACAACCTCTATACCATTCAGTGCCAAAAGGCAAATTAATTTGAAATGATAATGCGCGGTTTGAATTAATACATTTTTTAATTTTCTTATCAACGGGCCAATTATTTCTCTTTCTCTTCCCCCCCACCCCAAACAAAAAGCGAAAAAAAAAAAAAAAAAAAAAAAAACTCTGCTGCATCATCTTCGTCGACTTTCTCTACCCCTGTTTGAAACAAGTTTGAAAACCTAAAAATCCTGATTAACATTTACAAAGATTAAAGATGAAATGCAAGAAGCCTTTGCAGCAACTCAAGGTCTCCGTTCCAGCTCAAGAAACCCCTATCACTTCCTTTTTGTAAGTTTTCTATTCCCTTTTCTCATTTTCAGTGGTTGTTCCATTCGTCAATGTTTGCTTTTTCATATCGCATTTTCTATGTTCTTTTGCCCTTCTGAATTTGATGAAAATTTGTTAAATTCTCAGAACTGCTAGCGGTACATTTCACGATGGAGATTTGCTTCTGAATCAGAAAGGTCTTAGGCTTATATCTGAAGAGAAGGAAAGTCGAGTAAGTTTGAATTTATTATATTATTTGGTAGAAATTGTTATTCTTATTTCTAAAACATTCACAGTTCTATTGAGTTGAATGAAGTATTACTTACTGTCTACTAATCAAAGTTGGATTGATTCGACTACTTAATTTAGGTATCCAGTTCGATTTTAGTGTTTGCAACAGCTTTAATTGGGAGAAGGACATGTGAAGGTTGCTTAAGCTACTTCAATCCATTAATGGGATCTATTTACCAAAAATATTTACTGATGTCTATAATCATTTAGTTGCCTTCAAAATGCTTGATGCTTGCGTCTTTGTATTGTTTGCCTGTGAACTTGTTCAGTGATCAAACTATTCTGACAGACTTGAAGGCTGGTTATGTAAAAATAGCTATGGTTTCAATCGTGAGTTTTTATTGCATATATTACTTCTAGTTTGTGCAATTAGATGTATAAAAACAGTACTTGGACTTTTTAAACTTGAATTATTAGCATTCTACCCCAGGTCTTCATTGCATATATTACTTTTAGTTTGTGCAAACAGTTGGTATGCCCTTTGCTTTTTCCATTGGCAATACCTTTTTCGGTTTTGAAATTTCCATTAGCACTATTAATTCTTAGCTTTCTCTCAAGGCCTTGTAAGGACTACATCTATCCTTTCTATTCGGTGGCATTTCTTGCCATATTTTGACGGGCAAGAGCCAATTAGCGTGCTTCGTTCACCGGGATCAATGAAATTTTTGTTTCTTTAGTTCATTTATAAGGAAATCTGTTATGAACTTTTCAAGCTCCTTTTATGGTCAATGCATGAGCTGACGGTATGAACTTGATGTTTGGACATTGCACATCTTTATTCCCCATCTCTGATATCAATTGTGTGCCAGTGAATAGTTAATTATTTGATTTATCGTCCTGATACCCTGGATGCTGAACTGAACATGTAATTTTTTTCAGTATCCCCTGTGTATAATATTTAATAACTGCAATCCTATGTTGGTGATTCCTTAAATATATATTTCTGTTTTCTTTCATACATTATATGCAGATTGTGTAGACCTCGTTTAGTTTTATAGTTTGAAGCTACAAGTTTTCATATTGTGTGTTTCATATATATATATATATTTGACAGCCTTCTGACATCAAGGAGCTTGATTTTGAAATTTCATTGGAAGACCTGGAGACAATCAAAGTCATTGGCAAAGGGAGTGGAGGAGTAGTGCAACTTGTACGTCATAAATGGGTTGGGAGATTATTTGCATTGAAGGTCCATTTCTTTTTCACCAACACATGGAACTTTATTTTTTCCACAATGATTGTTGGGCTTGCCTTGACGATAATCAGTATACCTAGCTTTAGAAGTCTTTGATGTCAACTGTTTACATCTTTATGCCTTTAATTCCACATGGAAGTGATGTACTGGAGGCTTGACTATTTGTTTTAACTTTTGAGGTTAACAGAACTGATTTTGTTTATATATTTTTGAACTGCAAGAACTTGAATGAAGGAGGCGAATGCTATTTTTCATCTTCTATTGTTTTTGCTTATCTTTCCTAGATAATTATGATATATATGCGTCTGTTTCGAGTTCACTTAAAATTATGTTGAAATTTCTCAGATGATTATGACGTTGCCTCTTCCTAATCAAAGACATGATGTCATGCATTGTCTTCATGCCCACAGGTCATCCAGATGAACATTCAAGAGGAAATTCGTAAACAAATTGTACAAGAGTTGAAAATAAACCAAGGTTCAAAATGTTCTCACGTTGTTGTTTGCCACCACTCTTTCTACCACAATGGGGCGTTTTCTCTTGTGTTGGAATACATGGACCGTGGATCCTTGGCAGATGTGATTAGACAAGTTAAAACAATTCTTGAGCCTTATCTGGCGGTTGTGTGTAAGCAGGTCTATAAATTTCTCTCTTTGCAGTAGAAAGGAAAAAGATAACCTTATTGTTGTTTGATCCTTTTTTTTTGCTTTCTTTTTTTTTTTTTTTTTTTTTTATTCTGGCTAAATTTTTTGTTTCGCTTCCAGGTTTTACAGGGTCTTGTGTATCTGCATCATGAAAGACATGTCATACACAGGGACATTAAACCATCCAATCTATTAGTGAATCATAAGGGGGAAGTGAAGATCACTGATTTTGGCGTTAGTGCTATGCTAGCTAGTTCTATGGGTCAAAGGGACACCTTTGTTGGAACTTACAATTACATGTCGGTATGTTTTGATTCTTTTCTGTGATCATTAGTTGAACCCAGTCTTAATTTTGTCATTCCATTAATGGTATAAATTTCTTTTGATATGTCTTGTATACTTGATTTTGATTCATATATAAATAGTAATGATTCTTTCTTCTGCTCATTTTAGCCAGAGCGAATTAGTGGGAGCACCTATGACTATAGCAGCGATATTTGGAGTTTAGGTTTAGTGGTACTGGAGTGTGCTATAGGCCATTTTCCTTATATGCAATCTGAAGATCAGCAAAGTGGGCCAAGTTTTTATGAACTTTTGGAAGCTATTGTGAAAAGTCCGCCACCTTCTGCTCCAGCAGATCAGTTCTCCCCAGAGTTCTGTTCTTTTGTATCAGCCTGGTATTTACTTGCCAATTGATTTAACATTTCCTTGTGTTGTCCTACAGTAGTCTGTATATCTGCAATTTTAAATTACTCGATTTCGTGTGGTTTTTAATTTCAAGTCATCAAATAGGTTTTCAATTTCAAATGGCTTATAATAATAGGACAGTGGACATAACAATGGAAAGAACACCTAAAAGTTTCCAATCTGTATGTTTTTATTTGGTTGTGTGTGCATTCACTAATAATATGCTTCACTGTGTTTTCAATGGTTTTTACAGTATACAGAAGAATCCGCGAGACCGGGCGTCATCTTTGGACCTATTGGTTAGTAATCTAGTATATACTTGTTGTCTCTTTGAAATTCTGTAATCCTTGTGTTTTTCCCAAGATGCCAAGAATCATATTTGTTTCTTCTTATGTTCACAGAGTCATCCTTTCATCAAAAAATTTGAAGACAAAGATATCGATCTTGGAATTCTGGTAGGTAGCTTGGAACCTCCTGTGAACTATCCTAGGTAGTTTGTCTTAATGTTTCAAGAACAAGATTAATTGGTCCTTTTAACATCTATATTGAGCCAAGTCAGTTTGTCTTGTAGTATCATGTTCAGTACAAAATATACTACCTGTGGTCATGGAGGCCTGATATGATATTTACAGAAATTACCTTTGTAGTATTGAACCATATGATAGAATATTCCAATGTCAGTATCGAATTTGAGAAACTTATAGCATGTTCTTTCTATAGTGTATTGACTTACAGTTGCTGAGTTATTGAAGTTCAATGAAAAAATGCGTCTTTTAGTCTATTAAAAATGGACACGTAACGTGTACGTTTCTCACTGGTGGGGTGCATATACATCGGGAGTAGCATAGAATTTCTCTGTTGGTAGGCATGATAAAATTGGTTAATGTTGGTGCCTTATGCTACCGTATGTTTTTTTTTTTTTTTTTTTTGAAATTGTCAGACACGTTGGATAATGAATCTCACATCGGAAATAAATAAGATCAAATAAATGGTATAGATTGGATCTTAACACAAGTCAATTGGTTTTGTGTTATATGAGTTTAATTCCGTTTATGTGCTCACTCATCCAATTGAACCCAGCACTCTGAAAGCTCAAAGAGTCTTAATGTTAGAACGTAAAAACTGAGTTAGATTTGATGTATTTATATGCAATATACAAAGACCTGGTTGAAAATTTGTATATTGCAGTAGAGTATTTATTGAAAAGAATTAGGACATGTGAAAATTGACAATATAAATTCACTGAGAATTGAGAATTCAATTGTTCTTGCTCAACAGGGTCGGTCTTTATTTTTTAGTGTACCTTTTGATCCTAATTATTGAAACCATTTTTCAAATGATAATGACAGAAAAATAAATGAATGTAGGTTAGGCTGCCAATTAAGTAGCATTTGCAGATAAGTTTAATTCGAAGATAATAAATATTATTGGACAATTAATTGACAAAACCTGTCACCAAACAGCCCAATTATAATCCGCAATACCAATTTCACAATTCATAGCCATCCAATTGGGAAAGTGCTGACTTCGGACTTTGAAAGATGCCTACTTCTCAATAATTCTCACATCAGGACTTAGACCCGCAATTCTTTTCCTACTTTTTCTTTCTTATATAATTTTTTTTTTTTTTTTTTTTTAAAAAAAGAAAATCACTCTCATAAAAATATAGCAAATATTTGTATTTTACTGCGCTTCAAATTATAATCTAATTTTTTTACATTAAAGTTTAATTTTTAAATTATATATATATACTCTTAATATATATTGTTATTCACAAATAAAAAAAAATTATTAATTTCTACTTAGAACTATAAATTAATATATAATTTTGAATTTAAGGATGAATATATAAGAAAATCTATCTGTAAGAGTTTGCATTTTAGGTGCCGGGAATCTTAATCCAAGAAACTTGAGAACCGAATGAATGCTTACACTCGTAGACATGACCTCGTATCCAATCCAGATCTTTAAGATGCTAGCTTTATATATATGATCATTTCTAATTATATACCATTCATTAGTGTCAAATTTTTTTAATACGAAATTTTCAACTCATACTTGCCCAACATTATCTTTAAACTATATTAGATATATTTTCTTTACACTGTGTGAAAGCTGAAACTAAACAAATGTTTTGGAATGAGAGAGTAATTATTTTCAAAGAAAAGCTTAAGAGCAAAAAAACCATCTCCAAACTTGGGACAAAAAAACCTAAAGATCAGGAGATGACTTACAAAACTAATTACATATTGCTTTAGCTAAGAAGACTAAAACATGGCAAGAGAGTGATAATATGTAAAAGTAAGGGTTAACTCAACCAAAAATACCTAAAAATGAGATGATTGTCTTGCATTTACAAGAAATGATATAATTTTCTAATTAAATAATTTTGAAATGTTTAACGGACTCAAACATAAGTGGAGTGACACTCGATTGTAACCCGCTAAATACAAAAAAATAAATTAAAAAAAAATACAGAAATTTGTAATCTACAATTCACAATTGTGAAACATTTATATCTTGTGCTCCAATTGATCAAATACAGCCACTGAATTATGCACAAAATCTGCAATTTGGTTGTGTGAAGATATGGACTTTTTTAGTAAAGTTGAGGTGGAAAGGGAAAATATTGTGTAAGCTCAAGAGCAGAATTTAATGAAACACACAGATTTGCCAAAGCTGGAAGTTGTCAGTACAACATTAGATTTCAAATTACGCACATGTTAAATAAAATTGTTTTAAATTGAGAAATAGAAATATTATGGTTAGAGAAGGTGTGGATGAATTGTGTGTACTAATTCTGTGGGTATTAATGATAAAACGAGGGGCTGAAAAGAGGTCCCAACCTACGACCAATTCCGCTAGATGGATAAGCATAAATTATGCAAAAAATTAATTTAATTTTTTTTTTTTTTTTAAAAGAGAGAGAGAGAGAGAGAGAGAAAAGAATAGGAAACGCCTAGCTGTGAAATCATGTGGTTACCCATAAAATGCCTTCCTTTGTCATAACACGTTTCCAGGTCAACCTTCTTATCCTTTAACCTCAAAATTAAATTGTGTTAATTTTATAATTATTGTAGTACTAGTAATTAAGTTACTAATCATTATCTACATAACTACGATTTGGCCCTCTTCATTCTCTAACCACTTTGATAATTTTTGAGATAGAAAACAAAGAAAAAAGAAAAAAAGAAAAAAGCTTAATGAGTTTTTCTCACATCTAGATCAGAAGTATATTACTAGTAATTACTAGTATAATAACGTTTAGTTTATTTATCTTCAATTCAACTATTGATTGTATCATTAATTGTAGAAGACACGTTTATGAGAATTATCTCCCACACAACACAAGGAAGACAAGTTTGTAGATGTTATCAACATTAACTTTTGGAGCCTTGAATTAATGAATAAACAATTTTCTGTTTACATTTGCTTAAAATGTTTATATAGAGAGATAACACATTAACTTTTTCCGTTCAATGTATAATTCTTATACGTTTTGCAGCAATTGATTAGTTAACTTAAAAGAAAAATAAAACTCTCAATTTCTAGTATACAAGATTTCTTTGTAATTGCAAGGTTAAGGTTTCAATTTTTGTAGAAAGTATAATCTTATAAAGAACGAGAATCAAATAAGAAAAAAAAAAATCTTTACTATATTATTTGATCCATTAATAAATGAACTCGGGAGTACAAGCTTATAAATGAAACTTCGAAGTTCTAAGTTCGACGCTTAACACCTCTATTTCTAATTTCGTGAAGAAAAACACAATCAGATTGATACAAATATTAATTAATTAGTTATTCCTATCAAAGTGGATAATATTTATATCATATTGGAAAAGAGTTATTAGTTACATTGACAACACCGCTGTCAACTCTCCGCATATGACTTGTTAAGCTTATTCTGGTAGGTGAGTAACGACCTAATTATGAGAAATGTGGTTGAAACTGATATATTCTAAGACGAGATTATTTAAATCCTCCAACAATGATTTGGTTTGCTTAAAAAATTTTGTTTAGATTCTATGTGTTAAAGTATGCATTTCCTAACTAGGGAAAACCCTGTAATTAAGGGCAATGTGAAGGAGTAATTAGGGTAACATTAACCCAAAGCTTAACTAGGGTTGATCAAGAGAGTAGAGAATCAATGTTGAACTTGAGAGGATATTAAAAAAAACTCGAAAACACAAAAATTTGCCGTTGCTTTAAGAGGCAAAGTTGCCAAAGACAGTGACCTAATTAGTTTCTCCATACAAAAAAGGATGGTGACTCAGATTTGGATGTCTTCAAAATTTTTTGAAAAACCTTATCCACTTCCTTGTAACATGGGAAACTTTATTTAATACACACCATTAATATATTAGTAGATAAATGCATGATGACGACAAATCACTTTTTTAATAATTCATTCATTTATTTATTTATTTATAGATAAAAAGTTGTCCCTCTAATTCTTTCTACCCTTTTTATAATCTTACCTTTTTGCTGTCATCAATTATTATAAATTACAATTTGCACATTTCAAATCATTTGTAATTTTATGCTTCCTCCAAGAAAGCAACACTCTTCAAAGACTCTCTTAACTGCTTCTTCTTCTTCTTTTTTCTGATCAATATGGCTGAGGAACCAAATCAAATTCTTTTTCATAAGATAAATCCTAATGAAGAGCTGCAAATCCAGTCCTCCATTGATGATCATTCATCAGACTCAGCTTTATCTTCTTCTTCTTCAACAGATTTAACAGAAGATGCATCTTCTTCATCTTCATCATCATATTCTTCTTCTTCTTCTTCAAATTTAAGTTCATCAAATGCAAACAGTGGACCGTTATATGAATTATCAGAGATCATGGCCCAACTTCCTATCAAGTAAGTATCAAATAAAGTTAATTAATTATTCAATTATAATTATGCAGACCGAGTTTGCGGGAATAGATCTCTAAGTTTTTTTTTTTTTTAATCTAAAATAATAACTGTAATTGAAGGTCGATTATTAATTAATTGCAGGAGAGGTCTATCAAAGTTTTATCAAGGGAAATCACAATCATACACATCATTGGCAAGTGTAAAAAGTGTAGAAGATCTGGCAAAGAAGGTGAATAATCATCATAAATTTAGATCTAAAATGAAATCATGTAAGAGCTTTGCTGGTTTAGCTTTTGATGGCCATAAATTATACAGTCCTAAGGCCACCATTTCTAAGAAAGCTTCAAGAGCTTCTTTTTCATCTTCTTTTAAATGAGAAAAAAAAAAATTTGAGAAATCTCCATTTAGTTGTTAGTGATTGTTAATTAGTTTATTCCTTCTCTAAACCAGCTTTCCATATAAAGCTGTTATTGTATGCAAAAACATAAAGAAAAAGAAAAATTATATGTACATGTAACTTGCAAGGCACCCTTTTAATTTGGTGTTGAGGGAATGAACATTCTAGTATACAAATTTCTAGCGTGTTCCGCGGTCCGGGATTATGATAATGGTCTGTATATCATTGAATATTTGACTCGCCATTAAATTACGTTGATGTGTCAATCATCCAACGGTGATGATACTTAGATCACACTAGTATCTCTTCACATTTCTAGTATATATATATACGGGGAAAACTTTTGACTAATAAAAATATGGTATGTCATGCTCGTATTGGGCAAGACCACAATATTCTAAGAGTGATATTTTTCACTTTAATTGAGAATTTGATCAGTACCGATTAAATTAGGCCAAATACATAAATACCCTCCTGAAATTATTCAAAAACGCATACTGTTTCCCTGAACTTTTAAAATGTTTTAATGACCCTTTGAACTTTGAAAAAATGATCCAGTTTACCTTTTACTGTCGCGTGATACTCAATTATTTGTTATCTCATGCTTGATTTTTCAAAGTTAACTTTGGTTTTTATGGGACTTAGGAGCAAACTGGGCCAATTTTAAAAAATACGAAGGGTATGAGAGCACTTTTAAGAAGTTCAAGAGGTATTAGAATATTTTTAAAGTTCAGGTGGACAATAGACGTTTTTGGCCAAGTTCAAGGGTATCAATATATTCCGCCGTTAAGTTAAAGAATATGATTTTTCAGTCATTGAAGTTACCGGAATATGGAATCATCAGTACTGCATAATTTAGTTTTACATTTTTTCTTTTATTTTTTCCCTATCATGAGATGCGTTTATCGGAATTAATAATTATTTATTAGGTAGCCGAACTAAGAGGGGAAATGGAGTTTTAAGATTCGCAAACTCTAATTCCATAAAAAAGGAAACATTAAAGAAAAAAAAAAATAAAAAAAGGTTAGCAAACTCTTCTTCCATCAAATACAAAAATTTGAATGCTCAACACCAAAATGTATTTTGTTTCTCTCTTTTTTAATTTTTTGTTTTATGGAAAAATATAAATTATTTGCGTCTGAAATGCTTACTCCCAAGAATTCAATTTTCTGAGAATAACTTGAAAGAGATTTTTTTATCAAAAATAAAAAATACTTAGACAATTTGATCTGATTAATGACAAATTTAATTACCAACTGATTTTTTTTTGTTTTAATAATTTCATTCTCAATGAGGAGTTAGTATTAGGTTTCGATAAGATTCGAACTCTAGACAATCCAATTAGCAAAATATGCTTTGGCCACCGTGCTATATAGCTGGATTGAGGGATTTGATTAACTCGTTAATCAACTTTACTATCTTTAAATTTGTAATATTAACTGGTTGGTAAATTTCAAGCACTCAATTATTTAACGCAAAAATGAATAGTTGAGATTCATTGATCATATCCATGAGTTATAATAACTATATGAAAATTATAAAGATAGATAGAAATTAGTAAGTGCAAATGGTGTGTTTCATAGTAAGTGCAAATGATCACGTGGATATCTACAATTAAAATCCTTCCATCTATATAACATTATTTTTGAGCTCTACTCTAATTATTCTTAACTACTATTAAATAAATTTACCATATATGTTGAAATTAGTATCATATAACTAAAATTAAGCCGTAAATCCGTTGTAATTACAATACATTCTAACAACTTTCTTGACTTGCTAAATTGACCCATGGGCTTCGAGCTGGGCCGAGTCTTCTAAGCCCCCTATAAACTCTATGATCCGTCCATAGCTGATATCGGGACACGTGTACAGTTTCAAACAGCTGGCACCGGAGAATCTTGGACTCTTGCGCAACACTGCAACAATGCCATTCCCGAAATACCCCTAGATTAAAACAATATTACCTCATGCTTGTGCTTATCCAACCGCTAGCCAATCAAAAAATTCCACGCCCACTGTACTTTTTTTTAAAAAAATATTTTGTAACAGAAAAAAGAAAAAGAAAATCTCCCTCTACATAAACCCTCTGAAAAGCTCTGCACTCAACACCAGAATTACAGGCAGAGGATTGAGAGAAGTAGAGAGAAGATGAAGAAGACAGGGAAGAGCTCCAAGAGTAGCGGAGCTGCTAAGTCCGATGGCCGGAAGGATAGGAAATCGGCGACCGGCATTGATGGATCTCCTAAGAAAGGAGGTCACGGGGGCAAGTTCACTTGGGCCGGCGATGGTTATTCCAAGGCTGAGATCGGGATGCACGATGAAATCGTCGATGCCAAGGATCCAAACTTCGAAGATCCAGATGAGACTGAGAATAATCTCTGAATTTACGCTGATGACCATATTCATTTGTCGATCTTTTAGGCTTTTGAGCCTTTTTGATTGATGAATGATGATGATATTATACTTTTAATTTGTAAATATTGTCCATGTAGCTGGGGTACATAAATAACTCGATCTGAGATGTTGATTTTCAAATTTTAATAGCTCTGTTGTTTCATCTTTGATCTAAAATCCTGAGATATTGGCAACAGTTTATATTTTGTATTATTTGATATTTTGATATCAAGCCTTTTATCGGAAGGCGAATATTATATACGAGAATTTAGTGTTACTTAATCTTGCAATTATTGTCTGAAAACAGCAAAATGATTTTTTTATTTCTTTTTTTTTTTTTTGGAAATTTAACTTTGTGTTTCATATTATGACTAGATAGATTGTGTAATAAATTTATGGACACCCATTAGTTTATTCAGCAAACTCTTTACCTCGTTCCGGTTTTTACCGGGGGTGTTTAAAATTATTTATTAAGACTAATAAAGTATTAATTAGTTATTAAAATGATTAGTTTATTTTTTTATTAAATTTTTTTTTTATTGATTATCAAAACTTAATGTATTATTTATTTTATTAAATAATAAATATTTTTTATATTTTAAATAAGGATAAATATAATAATTTAATAAAAACTATTTTGATAATATAAAATGTGAAATAAGAAAGAATAAAATAGAAAATTTAAAATATTATATAATAAAAGATAAAAAATAAAAAGAATATTTTTTTGATCAGATAACTTTAGGAAAGCAGGATATAAATAAATTCATGTATAATGAAAAACGGTGAAATAACTTTAGGAAAGCAGGATATAAATAAATTCATGTATAATGAAAAACGGTGAGAATATTTCTTTGATCGGATAACTTTATTAAAGCAGAACATAAATAAATTTGTTTACTCTATTAAAACTTCTGTAAAAATGTGTATGCAAATAAATCCATTTTATGGAATTTGATGTTCTTGAATGGTTCAACGAGGAGTCTCATGAATAATACTATAGAACTTCTATTTTTGGCACTTGGTAATAAATTTCCATTAACAGATTCTAATAGTCAGTGGCGCAATAATGTCAAAGAAAATTCATCACACAATCAAAACAAAATCAATAAGCAAAAATATGCAATTACTAACTATAACCAACTTTTCCATGGCCTTGCATCACTATATTTCTGACCAACTAATTAAAGATCTTTTTTTTTTTTCTTTCTTTCTTTTTCCAATTTTCTTTCTATACCATATTTCTCTTCTCTGCTTTAGAAAATTCAGCTTTATTTTCTGATTCTGATACATTTTTTCGAGCCTAATAGTAATAACACAATAATATAAGAACAATGTGGCGAAAGTTACCAAATTCGACAATGTATTGCACCCATTTGCCTCCAAAGGTAAATTCACAAGGAATTTGGAGTAATTCAAAAAATCCAGTGCTGGAACATACATTGCCATTATTACAGCTTCAAGTATTTTTGCTTTTCACCATTACAGAAGCCTTGCATCTCATTCTTAAGCATCTGAACCTGCCCAGATTCGTATCTCAAATTCTCGTAAGTACTTCCTGTTTCAAATCATTTTTACATGTTCATATAGAAATTCTTTAATTTAAATTCATTTATATGAAAAAAAAAAGCGCCAAAAGCACACCAATGTTCTTGATCTTTTCGATTTGATCACTGGGGTGGTGTGGCCGAGCTTTTCGATTGTAATTGTGTAATCACACACATCGAGTTTAACGCATTGAATTTTCATTTGCAGGCAGGCGTCCTCATGGGTCCAGAAGTATTTGGAAAATTTGAACAATTGAGCAACGTAATTTTCCCCCCAGAAAGTGTACAGACAAATGAGATGTTGGGACTCTTCAGTTACGTCCTCTTTACATTCACAATTGGAGTAAGAATTGATCTTAGTTTAGTATTTACAGCAGGAAAAATAGCATTCTTCCTTGGAATTTTAGGAGTAGTAATACCATTTTCGGTTGGCATAGGAATAAACAGACTTTTAACGACACACTTCTCATTAGATGAAAAAGAAGCAATCAGTCTTCTGTATCTAGCATCATTACTATCTACAACCCAATTTACAGACATAGTTCTAGTACTTGAAGAACTGAAAATCATAAACTCTGAACTCGGAAGATTATGTATGTCTTCAGGTATGGTTAGTAGTGCATTTAGCATATCAATTAATTACTTAAATGTAATTACAAGAATAAGCAGAGAAATGTCATTAACAATGGGGATTGGAAGTGGGTTGATGGTACTAGGATTTGTTCTTCTTCTTAAAACTGTTGTAAGGCCAGCAATGTATTGGATTATAAATCAAACACCAGAAGGGAGACCAATTAAAGGGATTTACATTTATACAATCATAGCTGTGGCACTTACTTCGGGATTATTTGCAAGTGAAATTGGTCATTATGTTCCTTTGGGTACTTTTCTTTTCGGATTAGCGGTGCCTTCCGGACCGCCGCTAGGCTCTGCTTTTGTGGATAAGCTTGATGGGTTTTTGAGGGGTTTTCTTTTGCCTTTTTTTGTTGCTAACACTTTGATGACTGTTAGATTTAGGCATGTAATTGCCAAGATCATGAATACTAGTATTATAACTTCTGTTATTGTTTGGGTAGCTAAATTTGTTTCATGTTTAGCTCCTCCATTATATACCAAGATGCCCACAAGTGATGCTTTTGTTGTTGCTTCCATTCTTAGCTCCAAAAGCATTGCTGAGTTAGCTTTGTTTTCTCTGCTGGAAGATTCCAAGGTAATATGTCATTTTTAACCTAATACCCCATCCAATTGGGTAAATTATAACTGTGACCCTTCAACTTAGATTGTTTTCATAATGGCCTAAATACCTTTTTAGCTCGATTTGCTTTTCCACAAGCTATTAAAATCCAAATCAATATAACCCAAAGTTAACGGAAAGAAGCATATTTTATCAAATAAAGCAAAATCCTTTTTTTTTTATATAATAAAGTGAAATTATTAGTTGTCCATAATATATTTATATTAAGGGTAAAATTGGTGTTGCACTTTATTTTATGATGACAGAGATTACAAACGGGTCAAATATATGTCAAAATTACCCAAGTCAACAAATCGATTAGTATTTTGATAGTTTTTGTCAAAAATTGATTCTTCCATTACAATTTAAAGAAATTTGCGTATCTTTTCTACGTACAAAATGATGTTGAAAGGCCATGTTGAAAAAACAAGAGAAAATCTAGTATGATTCCTGAATGGATTGATTAAAGACTATTTGATGAACGATACATCCGTAGTTTTGCTGATGTGTCTTACATATAATGTCGCGCATCAGTCCGGCTCAGGATTGTACTAGAATTTTTTTCAAAAACAGACAAAGTTGGATAGTCATGGGTGGAATTTACCCCATCTTAAACTTTGCTTTATTCCAATGTAATTTTTTCCTTCTTTTTTTATTTGGCTTGCAGACACTAAAGAGGGAAACTTTTGTAGTGGTACCATTCGTGCTGCTATTCACTTCTATTGCTACATCATTATTAGTGAAACAATTTTATGATCCTGCAAGAAAATATGCAAACTACAGAAAAAGGAACATTATGTACTCTCACAATCATCAATCTTTGAGGATTCTTGCCTGTGTTTATAAAACAGATGACATTTACGACATCATTGATGTACTCAGTGCTTCAAATCCCACACAAGAAAACCCGATCCATGTCGATGTTCTTCACCTCATTGAGCTCGTTGGACGAGCCTCTCCGATCTTCATCTCACACCAACTTCAAACTAAAGTCATCTCCAACAGGTCCTATTCTGAAAACATCATCGACACATTCACAGAATACCAAAACATGTACATCAACATGGTTTTCGTCTACATCTTCACAGCCATTTCACCCCTCAAGTTGATGCATGAAGACATATGTACACTTGCACTAAACAAACAAGCAGCAATCATACTCCTACCCTTCCACCGAAAATGGGCACTAGACGGATCAGTTGAGCTTGAAGACGACTCGAAAAGGACCCTAAACTGCGATGTACTTGAAAAGGCGCCTTGTTCTGTAGGCATTATGATAAACTGCAACAATGATCGAACCAACTCCTCGAAATCAACAACTAATGTATGCATGGTCTTCATAGGAGGATGCGATGACCGCGAAGCGTTGACATTGGCGAAACGGACGAGGAACAACCCATCCATTAACTTAACAGTTGTTCGACTTGTATCAGAAAACGATAGCAGTGGATTGGATTGGAATGAAATGTTGGATGCAGAAGTGTTGAAGGATTTTAAGAGCGGGACGGGGAAAATGAAGAATGATAATGATGAAGATGAGAAAGGAGAAGTGAGATACGTAGAGGAGAGAGTGAAGGATGGAGGGGAGACTGTAAAAATAATACAGGTAGTTGGAAGTAAGTATGAGGTCGTAATTGTTGGAAGAAGACATAGTATAGAATGTCCACAAATATCAGGACTAGCAGAATGGAGTGAATTTCCAGAACTTGGTGTTATTGGAGATTTGCTTGTTGCTTCAACTGACTCACATATGAAAGGTTTAGTTTTGGTGGTACAACAACAGATTTCTTGATTATATAATTCTACTTCATTAATTGGTCCCATTTCTTCTAAATTAATCATTTCCTTTAAATTAAATACAATTTTTTGTTCATACCATTTCTTCTTTTTTTAAATTAAATACAAATTTTTGTTCATACCATTTCTTCTTTTTTTTTTTTTTAATCATATATATAAAATATGAAAATACTGAATATTGATTAGATGTATACTTTATATGTAATTCTAACTCCAGTTTATAAAAAAAAAATGAGTTTGATTTATGTAATTATGCTCTTTAATAAAGAAAAATATTGAAAAATTTAGACATTCTATGCTCTTTAATAGATTTATTTTTGTAAAATTTTATTATTGAAGGGTATAATTGGCCAATGAAATATTATTTACATAATAATCCCAAATGAGTTAAGTTCACAACATTTGTCCTTCCGTATTTTGCGCACCATCACTTTTACTGGGATAAAGTCGCGCCTCTTATTTACCCAACCAGTCCTTCTAATTTTATTTATTTACATTTCCGTCCCCTGAAGAAAATTCCTTCCTATTCCTCTCAATGGATCAGTATCCTTATCTTTACAATCCAGCATAGAATAAAGTAAGATTTAGTTCCCTTCAACTTCACGAATTTTGATTCGAGTCGGTGAATGTTTGTGTGTGATGAAGATCCGGGAACTGGAGAATGTGGAGTGCGATCGACGTCCAACCCTCAACGCTGACTCTTTGGAGATGGTGAAGTGGGATGCGAAGAAAGTGGTCGTGGGAGCCGGTGCTCGGATCCTCTTTTACCCTACCCTTTTGTATAATGTATTTAGGAACAAAATCCAAGCTGAATTCCGATGGTGGGACGAAGTTTACCAGGTTCGATTTCTTTGCGATTTCTGTCAATTTTTGTCTGCTTAATTGCGATTTTTTGGGTTGTTTAGAAATTCGAGTACTCATGATTTGCGAAAATTTTCAGTAAAAAGCAATCCATTGAATTGTAAAGTAAGCTGTGTTTGAATGGGATATGATGAATATTTGATTTCTGCTTAGCCAGTTGAAATTCAGTATTCGAATTATGGTGTAGTTGGTATAAACTTGAAATACGTTCGATTAGTCTTTTAAAGGCTTGTTTGTTTAACTTAATCATTGTTGCTAAATTCATTCCCTAATCAATTTCTTATTTGTAGTTATGAAAATTATTGGTTTTTTTCTTTTGCAGTATCTTTTGTTGGGTGCAGTTCCATTCCCCAAAGATGTTCCCCGGTTGAAGCAGCTAGGTGTTGGTGGTGTCATTACTCTCAATGAACCTTATGAAACTTTGGTTCCATCCTCCTTGTATCTTGTGGGTTATTATTTTGTGCTTATTGCTCTTCTGGTTTGCATTTTGAGCTAAATTATTAACCGACTTTTTTTGCTGAGTTGCTATCTTGCTTATCTAATATGAACCATATTTGTGATAAATGAATATCGCATAACTAAATTTTCTTTAGCCGATCAGTTACCTACAACTTAAAAATCTTTCTATTTCTCAAATTTCTTCCCCTTAACATCTGTTTCTCAGTTTCTCTACGTTTGGACTTGATGTTGGTCTGTTTGGAACTATGCATAATATAAAACAATAGGAAGTTTGTGCTTTTCTTTTCAAGATTTTATATTGTGGCTTTCTTGTTCAAGTTTTGTTCAAACAGACTCTAGATGGTATTAAGCGCGATGGAGGAAAATGTTTCATGTGGAAGATTCTACTTACTAACTAGGAAATACCAAGCTCAACTTACGGTTCCGTATTTTTTCCCTATGGTTTTGCAGGCCCATGGGATTGAACATCTTGTAATTCCCACAAGAGATTATCTCTTTGCTCCTTCTTTTGTAGATATCAGTCGAGCTGTGGACTTCATCCATAGTGGGTAAACACTTATTGATCTATTCATGTGTCTTATTGACATGCAAGATTAAACGTGTTTTTTTTTTCTTGTCATAGAGAATGCATCCTATGGTAGAACTACCTATGTTCATTGTAAAGCTGGACGGGCTAGAAGTACAACTATTGTGCTCTGTTATTTGGTATGTTTTTAACCTTAGAAAGCACTTAAAGCAGGTGGCTGCTAAGCTTCAAATTTTCTTTTCAGCACTGAAAATATGTAGTTGGAACTTCTTTTCATCCATTTTGGCACTGTCTGATTGATGACATTATCAAGTTGGATTTTTATTACATTTGCAGGTAGAGTACAAGAACATGACACCAATAGCTGCTCTGGAACATGTACGGTCTAGAAGACCTCGGGTGTTGCTTGCTCCATCTCAGTGGAAGGTAAATAATAAGAATTCTTTGCAATAAAATGTGAACTAGTTAATTGGGACTTCTGCTTGTTTGCAATAATAAGATTTTCTTGCTTGTTAGTTCCTCTCCCTTTTGTAGAAGGATTGAGTTTTGCAACAATTATGATAAGTGTCGTAGTCAATGCCGTTTCCTTCAGAGAAGACTTTCTTGCATCCCGGATTAAGTAATTTAAAGCTAGTTCCACATGATTTTGGGATTTCTTTTTTCTGGACATCACATTCTTGCCTAATTTATGCAATAACCATATAATACATGTTCCTGTATTCCTTGCAAACTCCGGAATATAGTTAGTTGTATCTGAAGTATCTCTAGCCTAAGAACAATTAGTAGATCTAACTATACTCAGTACGCCAGAACATATAATTGCAGATAAGATTGTTTTAGCCTATGATTAAATTACAGGTCAACGCAATTGGTTTTTGTGGGGTTTCTTCAAGGACCTTGTCTTACGATCTCTTTTTTTTTTTTTTTTTTTACTTGCTTGTTGGCAATAATAATAAGCAGGCTGTTCAAGAATACAGTAGGCGCCAACCGCCACCTACTGCAAATTCTCCCTCAGGCGATGCGGTTCTGATAACAAAAGCAGATCTTGATGGATATAATAGTTCGTGCGAGGATAATGCCATTGGGAAGGAAATGGCAATTGTCCCAAAAATTAAGGCCAGTCCCGTGGTGGCTAGATTGTCTTGTCTCTTTGCATCCTTGAAAGTTTCGGGTGATTGTGGACCTGTTACAAGCCAGATGCCTGAAGCGCGTGCTTGTTGAGCCTCTGAATCCTCCAGCACAAATGTTGTGACGTGGTTGTGCTGTGCAGAAAAGTATCATGATTAAGTTTTGAAGTTTCGTGTTAACTCTTTGTTTATATGCGAAAAGCGAACAAAATATTAGAGATGTACATATACAGCAGTAGCAACAGGTCTATAAATAATTTGCATCTTTCAGCACATAACTCTGGCATTTCACTTCTTTCCTACTTTTTTTCTTGTAGTAATTTTGTCTGATATGATTATACTGTATTGAAGACAAAGAGGTCTGCTATGATTATGCAACAAGACTAGACATTAGATGAATTGTATCCCAATTCAAAAATGAAAATAAGAAAAAAAAGGCTCCAACACAATGAATCAAATCAAACAAACAATGTGATCATTTTATTAATTTTGGCAAATTTCAAAAGTTTTTAGCATTTCAATTCAGTTGTATATTTTCCTTGCAACTAATTTTTACTGCAATCGAATTTGAAATCCTTTAAAACTGCAATTTACTATTTTTTTTAATGGTTATTTTGGACATTGTATCTTTTTTGTTACCAGCAATCACCTAATTCTATTAAACGAACATTATATTATAATTTGAGAAAACAATTAACCCCTCCCATTCCAGAAAAAAATACGAAATACATACATAATGGTTCTTTTAAACATACCAGATAAGACAATATTCAACTTTTGATTTCTTTGCGAGCATTTGGGAGTATGTGATTCAAACTTTATTTCTCAGATAATTTACGTTTACATACAACCTTGTACTTCTTATGTTGTATAACATCGTTAAAAATTTCAAAAAATTCAAAAGCCACCAACGATGGTTTCACTTTTTAACAAATTGAAAATTGTATTTATTTTCTGTCAAAAAGAGTATATATAGTTTTTTGTTTTTTTTTTTTTTTTTTTTTTTAAAAGATGATTAGCATAGTTGTGAAAACCGGACCGGACCGGATGGTCGGACCGGAGTCGATCGAGCCGAAAGTCAGTCCGGTCGGTTTGTATCCGGTTTTCACTCTGGTCAATAACCGGTCCATTCTCGGTCGGACCGACGGATTGAACCGAAAACCATGAACCGAACCGGTTTGCTGGTTCGACCATTTTTTTTTAAAAAAAATATTTGAATATAAAATTTAAGTTATTATTTTGATGTGTTTTTAATTAAAATAAAAAATAGTTTATATTTTTAAATTATTTTAAATTAAATTGACATTTAATTGTAACTATAAAAACTATATTTTATAAATTGAGTTTTTTTAATTACTATATTGTGTTTGAAATGCTTAAACTTAAAGAATTATAATAAAAATATTTAAATTTTCATATATTATAAATATAAAAATAAAAATATTTTAATATTTTAATATATTTATTAAATCCGGTTCGATTCCCATTTATTCCGGTTTAATCCAAAATCTATGAATCCATCCCTTCACCGGTTCGATGACCGGTTTGGGTCCGAAAACCATGATGATTAGCATATCATGACAATTAATTGTATCTGTTGCTTTAATTATTAAAACGAAAGAAACATAAAAATTCTTTCCTCCCAAGAATGTCCAAAAATTCTGCCGTGATTGAGGACGGAACCTTTGTATTGACATGTAATAATCATAGTGACATAACTTTTTCGAAATGACCCACTTTCCTCTATTGTTTTTTTGTCTCAATTTCCTATTACACAAAACGTCTCAATCGTTGCAATTTTAAATTTGTAGTTTTTAATATTGAAAAAAATATAGGAGTAGAAATTAGTTGTTGACACTCTCCAATTAAACCAACCTATTTAGTTGTGGCTACCTCTTTCAGCAACCAATCAGAATGCTTATTTTAATACAATCAAAGCGCTTATAAAAAGAATACAAAATCAAGCAAAAGAAGTAATTAAAATTTAGACCAATTGATGAAATTCAAATTATCATAAGCATAGAATTTTAGATGGTATATTTGGGGATAAATGAAGGTGGGAGGAGTACAAAGTACTTATGAATTGGAATCCAATAATTAGTAATATTCTTGACAGTATGACACAGAGATACCTATAGAGATGTATAATTGTGTTATTAAACTAATAGAATATATTCTCTTGAAGACAAAAAGATATACAATTACAAACCCAAAAAAAAAAAAAAAAAAAGAAGTACAAGAGGAAGAATTTCAGCATTAGTAATTAAGTTTCTTGGTAGGAAACAAGTGTTGTAAATACTTATTTATAATAATATATTATTATTTCAAAACAATGTATTTATAAAAATCAGTTTTTGAGGTGTTGAGTCAATATTTTTATCCATAAAATCAGCAACCATTTACACTAAAACATGCTTAATTCTCTCAACCATTTTACCCACTATTTTCAAATATCTTTCAACAATAAAATCATTTCTAAGGTTCCAGTTTTTCTCCACTATAAAGATACTGATTTTCTGCTTATTTGTTGGTTTACTTCCCTTGCATATACGAGCAATTGTGCTGCAATTTTCAAGTTTCAGCTGCAAAATTTAATTACAAAATAAAATATTTGCTGGGATATATAACTTTGAGTTCCTGGAAAATAATTCCAGAAGTGCTTGTTGAATCCAGGGAGAAATATAAATCCTTTAAGATTGTAATTTTTATCACGCCTCAGCAACAAATTGCCATGGATTCCTAATGTCTTTACAACAACAAGTGAGGCAGGTTCTTTCACAAATTCTATAAAGCTGTTAATTAATTAGGGGGAAAACCTTGGTTTTATGGATGGAATATTTGTTACTAAATCATTCCACCAAAAAATTTAAACTTACACATGTTAATTGGGCGAGTTTGGATGGGCTCTGCAGAGTCTAATCGGATTTGGCACCACTAAAAATGTGAACCAAGTCCAACTCAGTCCATCTATTTCTAACGCCAACTCAGACCAGATTGGGCTACACTCGAGCTTTGAGATCAATTCTCAACCTCAAACCCAAGTTTCCACACATTAAAAAAATAAGAAAATAATAAATAAATAAATTATTTGTATATATAATTTATGTGTAATATGTGTAATTTTATATTATAGAGTTGGGTTAGGCCGCACATGGGCTTTGAGAATAATTCGAAACCCAATCCACATTATGTTGGACCATGTTGAGCTCGAGATTGGACATGCTTAACATGTAAAATGTACATTTAAGCTCCCTCTTAGAGGACGGACCTAGGTGAATACCATGCCCGATGAATATGTTTATTAAAAATTCATTAAGCTGATTGAATAGATCTAATAATAATATTTATTAATTCTGTTGCATACATTATGCACGTGTTGAATTTGAAGCGTGTAGAGTTTCGTTGCAAAAAAATTTATATAATAGTAATGTTCAAAAGTTGTTACCATATATGTATATATCAATAACAATAAAATTTATATTACGACGTTTTGTTGCAAATCTATATAATCACATTTTTATTGGTTAAAACTATAGGAGTAATTTTCATAGTAATGGAAATAAAAATGGATTAAAATTAATTAGACAATGGAAGGAAAAGAAGTATGGAAAAAGAGGTGGGTGATTATGTAGTAAATTAGTAAGGAAGATGTTTGATAAAAAAAAAAAAAAAAAAAAAAAAGATGGAAGAATCCAAAAAAGGTAGGTGAGGCCATGTTGTGATATTCGTGTTTGCACTACACAATTCTTCTTGCAACTTCTTTATAGGACCAAATCTCTGCTACATTACATCTCTATTTTATACTATATTTCCCTTCAACCTTTTTAAAGCACTCATAAATCAAAATCTAACATAAAGTGAAAGAATTCAATTTCACCTTTTTAGGTTGAACAAGACGTTTCATTCCCCCAAATTTTATTAAAAAAAAAAAATTATTATTATTGCATGTGGAAAGAGACATTTCTCCTCCCCTCACTCTGCCCACCTTCCCCTCCACAATTTGATTTTAGCAAAATATACTTAATTACATTCTTTGAAATGAGACCCATTTATCCCTTTTTATTTATTTCTCCTCCTAATCATCATTTGTGCTAATGGAAATTACCATAACTATGCATATGTAAAACGTGATATAAAACACGATGCATATGCATCGTGTCCACAACATTATTCTTTACACTGCAAATTAAGTAAACTATGATTTTAATCAGATTACATTTCCCACAAAGAAAACTGAATCAGCGGTTAAGTTTGTATAAAAAAAATTAATATTTTAATATAAATAGCAGTATCTATTACATTATTAATTCAATGAAGAATAAAACATTATAAAAAAAAAAATTGTATTAATAAGGAATGAAGAGAATGCAGTATGAAGTATAAAATATAGAGAGTTGTGAGTATATAGTAAAAAAAAAAGAAAGAAAAAAGGGGAGGGGGGTAGGGTAGGGGTGAGTTGAAAGTAAAAGGTTATTCTTGTCTGGTTGTTTAATTATATTCGATTGAGAAACTACGATGAAATTGCCTGCACTTCATCTTATATATATAACATTTTAATTTTATATCATGCACGTAGATCCCCCTAATTCAAATACAAAGATACCATGCACCTTATTTATATATATATATATATTTATTTATTTAAAAAAAAAAAAAAGATCGAATATGGAATAGAATAAAGCACCAAAAGAAGTTTCCCCAACTATATAAATACAAAAGAGAATTGCGTATATAATATATATATATATATATTTTTTTTTTGTTGGGTTACTATAGTAGTACTATACTATAACTATGCAAAGATTCGGTATTTCCAATATTCTTATATACTTTTTATTAATGGATCAAGATTTTATCCATTAATTAATTAATTCTGTTGAGATTTTAACCATTCGATATAACATGAATAAAAGAAATTAGAAAATACGTTTAAAACTTTTGTATATTCATTTTAAGTTTATATTGTGTTTTATTTCAAATTAATGGTTAAATATTATAAGAAATGTTAAATTTAGCAGTAAAATAATTTGCAACAAAGCAAATTTTTCAATCAAAAAGGTCATTTAATATTAATATTAAAAAATTGTTGCTGTATACATATCAATGGCAACAAAATTTTATGAAATTTGGTTGACAAATGAATATTATTACAATATTTTTATTGTTGCTTACGGTTATGATAATAATATTTATAATTTTGCTGATAAATTTTTTATTTTGTTTTTTTTAGTGAAAATTCAATTAATATGACCTCTCAAACTTTTTTTTTTTTCTTTTTTGTCCATATAGATGTCTCAAACTTAAAATTCACATTCTATAATGTTAACCTCATCTTTTTGTTGTGTTTTAAATAAAAAATTAAAATTGATAAGCATGATTTTTAAGAGAATGACAAAACAACTTTTAATAAGAATATAATATTTATAATCATCCGTGATGTTAAAGTCTAGAGAAACAATTCATAGAGCAGCAATTCTCTCCCATTTGCCACTACTTTACATCAACTTACGATATTTAATTATTTCAAAAAAGGGTGGGTCCAGTTCACTTTAACGTTTTCAGCAGTATGGTATTGATCATGAAGTACGATATTTAATATTCGAAAATATGTTAACAAAAGTATTCGTTACTGTTGTTACTACCAAATTAATCCAAATGAGATATTAATTAGGTTACTAAAATGACTAGTTTACTTTCAATATTTCTCTTTTAAAACTTTATTTTCCATGTAAAAATTCTCTTTTTTCATAATTATCAAAACTTAATATAGTACTTTTTGTATTAAATAATAAACCTCTCTCATATTTTAAATAAGGGCAAATATGAGAAAACATGATAAAAAATACATTGGCAATGTAAAGCGTCAAATAAAAAAGAACAAAATGAAAAACCTAAAACATAATATAATAAAAAATGGAGGAAGTATTATATTATAAATTCAATTAATTCAAAAACTTAAACTTAACAAATAAAGTCGAAAAAATGATATTTATATATTTTTTTTTATATATTCATAAATACACAATTTTTAAGGCAATTCATGCAATATACTTTTAGTGGCCTTTAAGTTAACTTTCGTTGGTTGCAAGAAATACTATATCTAAGAGAGAAATTTCATAATAAAATAAGCCCAATTAGCAAATATTGTTGACATATGTATATAAATAGTAGTAAAAGCATATCAAATTTTTAATTTAAATATATATAGCTACAATTTTATTTTATATATATATATATATAGCAACAATTTTTATACATTTAGAGATAAAAATTGTTTTTACTACCAAATTTTGTGTTTTCCTTATACTTGTGAGAAAATAAAAATTATTTTTGGCTCTTGCTAAAGCTTTGAGGTAAATTTTTGATTGGCTCACGTACTTTTTAGAACAAGTTTGAGCTAAAATTTTCTTTTTTAATAACCATAATTAAAAGTAAGTATACTTTGAAATTAATTGGTGAGCGATAGATGGCCTCAACATACCAATAGGAGTCGGAATTCGTTTTAACTAATCAGTCATTATCATGCATCATTAATCAGCTACAAAAAGGAATAATCTTTTTCAACATCAAGTTGATTAACATTAACTTTAGAAAAGGAAAAACTATATATATATATATATTATGAAAACAGTATCCAATATATAATTAAACATGGTTGTAGTTCAAAAACGTGTCACGAGATGCATGGAGGGTAGTGAAATTAGTTTAGCTTAATTTGTTATACATAATTAAATGCATCTCCACGAAGGAGAACTAATAGAGATGAACCAATTAAGAAGTTTTAGTATCCAATTACCTTTTGCAATTTTAATTATAGCACATAAAAAGCAACTATCCTTTCAATCTGCAAGTGATGCATGCATAACATCGTATTTTATACCAATTACGAACGTAAAAAAAACTATACCACTCATAGATATGAAATTTCAAAGTAATATAAAATTAGCCTACAAATTTAATATGATAGATATAAAAAATTTAAAATTTTAAAAAATAGAATTTGCAATTTGATAAGTATAGTAAATATTAACTGAAAATCAAGCTTAATATGGTAGATATAAAATTTAAAAGTAGTATTTTTAATTGTTTTTTTTTTTCACTGGAAGCAAACGGAAACACTTTATTTGGATATATCACTACTTGGTCTAATAAAATTTCACTATAAAAAAATGTTAGATTTAGCCGTACAAAAATTTATAATAAAATAAATTTTGTTTGCAAAAAACTAATTTAGCAATAATATCCAAAAGATTTCATCATATGTATATCAATAGCAACAAAGTTATATAAAATTTTTTCACAAAAAATAAATCACAATTTTATAGTTTTATCATGCGATAAATTTTTTATTACTATCTAAAACTGTAGCAACAATTTTTATATTTTTTATAGTAGAAGTTTTTTGTTGTCAAATTATGTATTTATTGTAATTTATTAATATATTTCTGAGAAACATTTGACTTGAAAGTATGAGCAAACAGATATTAATGAAGAAAATAATATTTATTATCTAGAATAGTGGATAAGAAATTGTCCAAATACACAGATACCCCTCTGAATTTGTCCAAAAACACCTGCTGTCCCTCTGAACTTTTAAAATGTCCTAATGCCCCCCTGAATTTTGAAAAAGTAACTAAGTTTGTCCTTTTACTGCTACGTGTCACTCAATTATTGGTTGTCTCATGTTTGACTTTTCAAAGCAAATTCTAGTTTTTATGGGACTTAGGAGGCAAACTGGACCAATTTGAAGAAATGCAAGGGGATATTAGAACACTTTATGAAGTTCAGGGGGATATTAGGACATTTTCAAAGTTCAGGGGGGCAGTAGGCGTTTTTGGCCAAGTTCAGAGGGATATCTATGTATTCAGTCTAAGAAATTTCTAATCACGTGGTATTCAAGTATATTCTGATATTTTTCAATATGATACATGCATCCATCCATCTATACATGTAATACACATGACCTTTTTTGGTCTAAGTTATCGAGTTAAATCTGGATTCAAGCCGTAACGGACTCTTTACAGAGAGTTAAATTCTTCGAACTAATATTTTTTTTTCATTCACAAGACTTGAAATTCTTGGATTTTAGGAAAAGCAACGAGAAAATCAAATTATATGTATATAAACAAGCTAGCTAAAGCAAAGCACGTTGTAGTGCACTGTTGCAAACTTTAATAAGATCATATTATACAGATTTGAATTATTTAAAACAACAAATTAACTAGATTTGATGTGCCCTTCTAAATATTTCCTGAATGATATGAAAAGAAGCAGAAAAAAACTTAAAAAGCAAGACAAAAAAGAAATAAATAATTTTCTTTTGTATTAAGGCATATTTTCGTTCCCAAAAAGGAGAAATTAACATCATATAAAATTTCTATTCGTATTTAATTTACTAAAAAGTGACTAAACACAAGAAAATTAATTAACAAAGTATATTTCCCTGCAATTTGCACAAACTATATGGTATTTTTTTTTTTTTTTCCTTCTTTTCAAAGAACAACAATAAAAGAACTTATACAAATGTCATAAAATAATAAAATAATAAAAATATAAGCATATAAAAAGAAAAAGATAATATTGTAATGATAATGTGGTGATGATTTTCATGCATTGGGAGATATATTTGCTTTGGGTCTTTGGTACTCTTCTGTTGTCAGTACACAGCAGCCTTTCTTTCTTTCTTTCTTTCTTTCCTTTTCTCTCCTTTTCTTCTTTCTTTCTTTCTTTCTTTCTTTCTTTCATAATGTGCAGTTAGTTCAGTTATGAGAGCTAAATTAGAAGCATAGGCAGATGGCCCCCCTTCAAGAAAGAAAGAAAAAAGGAGCAAACCATATACATGGTTTAAATTCTGTCCTCTTCTTCTTCAATTACTATAATGATTTTGTCTGAAAACCTTTTTTTTTTTTTTTTTCTTGTACGAATATTTGCACCTATCCATGATGATCCTGGTTTTCAGGGTCAGGCCAGAAAGAATACTTCAACCATTCAGCTTCTTGTGGGTTTGGAATGGATGATTCCTGCAACCATCAAAATTTTGAACCATTGTAATGAAAATATACATGTGTTTTAGGGTTAGGGTTTTAACAGATAATTTTCACTTATGAACAAAATAAAATGAAGGGACTTAAGTTGCCTCTCTTTTGTCTTTTTTGTTTTCTCTCCGCAAATCAGATTGTGTATTGCAGTTAGTTCTTCCCTGGTGAGGATACGCATGATAAAAGTTTTCATATCAATATCATTTACCTTTCTCAAATAATACAACAATGCAAACTTCTTTATCTATATATATATATATTCTGATATGAAACAGTACTTAAGAGCATATAAATAGGTTTTAAAAACTGTTATATTAAACAACAAAAATTTCTAAGTAAAATTGTTAATGCTACCTAAAAACTAATATAATAATGCCGCAAATACATCCGGTAGCAACAACATGCAGGAAGTTTTTTACTGCTATGATTGTCAAATCTAGTATTTATCATAATAAACAAGTTCTCCAATAAATATTTTCACTCTCGCGTAAAACTTGATGAATCAAAATTTACTTGAGAGAACATAAAGAGCTTCCAACCACTCTAACCATAAGCTTGTTGGAATAATGTTTTTTTTCTCTTTAATATATTCTCAGGCCAGCAATTAAATTATGATGAGGAAAAAGGTTTAGTAGTTTTTGGTAATTCTTAAAAATAGCTTCTAATTCAAAGAAAACTGCCGAAAGTTTTCATTTTTCTGTAAAGAAAAAAAAAAAAAAAAAAAGATTCTAGCTAGCTGTTAAGTTCAAAGATTGAGGGCCTGTGATTTTACATTGTGGTTTCCTATATTTATTGGGTAGTTTGTGTGTATCAATCAAAATCCAAGCTCAAACTAAAGAATTCTTATAATAACCTAACTGCTTTGGAAAAGATTTTCTCTTTTTATATAGATAAGGAGAATTATTAACATGCAAAAGCAAGCTGTTTCTTATCCCATTTCACTTTTGTAATTAAATTCTTGAGAATTATGCCTTCTTTACAGCCAGTGAGGTAACAAAAAGATACTCACAACTTCAGTACTAGCATAGTATGGTCTAGACATAATATGCCTATATTCCTTTTTAGTAATACTGTATACATCATAAATATAATTAATCTCTCTAAAACATAGAAATGAAAAAGAATGTAAAAGAGATAAAGAGGAAAAGAAAAAGGTTTTTATGGATTCTTATATATATTTATATATCTTTAGTTTAAAATAATAGCATAATAAAGAAACTGGATTTTATTTTCTTTTTTCTTTCTTTTCAATCCAATTCCTTACCTTTTTCTTTCTTAATTTCTCTTTTTCTTTCTTTGGCTTCTTAGTTGGAATTATGACAAACAAGAGGTCATGGATTTCAGGGTCAAAATGTTCATACTCACTTCTTTTATATCAGTCGACGTGCAACCCATAATCAGCTCTTCTAGACCAGATGCAGACCTTCCTACCAGTTTATGATGCTGCTGCTGCTGCTGTTGGTGCTGCTGCTGCTGCTGTTGCTGTATCATTTGTTCAAAAGACAAAAGAAAATTACTAAATCTTAATTATCATCATCATGTCTTTCAAACCAACACTAAGTCTCAACATATAAATGAAAAAGCTGGACTCTTTTGAAAAAACTCATCACTTCACAATTAGTTTTACCTACTTTGAACTACGCCCATCTAATACAATCTTTTGGTTAGAGCTATTGAAAACAAATACTCAACTGTTTTAAAGATTTCATCTTTGCTAATGGTTATGGACATCTAGAGAGAGAGAGAGAGAGTTAGGAAGTAGATGGCTTCTCCCTTTCATAGACTACCTACTTTTTTTAGCCTTACTGAGCTAAGTCAATTCTTGTGACTTTTACAGAGATTTTCCATATGTTTGATAAACAGTCAGCTGAACGTGGTTTTGTTAGACGCAGTTGCAAGAATGTTGAATTAAAGTATAGGAAGATACAAGTAGGAGTAGACTACCTGAATGATTACCTGGATTTCGTTTTGAAGCATTAATCTGGAGACATGATAGGGGTCCTCATCAAGAATGATGGAGGTGTGATGGAGGGGTGGAGGAGACATGATGGTGGAAATGGGATTTGAAGGCCTACTGATATGAAACGCTGTCGTAGCAATCTGATGGTGTATATGGTGGTGCTGGTGATGCTGTGGCTGTTGTTGTTGATGATGATGATGATGATCATGGGCCACATGATGTTGCCTTTGATGGAGCTCTCGAATCTCATCACACGTGCCAGATACCGGAGCTTCCCTTGCCGTTGAAGCCTCTGCTATCCCCACCTGAAATCGACACACCCTCTTTGAAACAGTAGTAGTTTGCTAGCTAGTCTATTTTTCAGACCCTTTCATTCAAGTCTTCAATTAATTTTCCTACCCTTTTTGAATATTGGGTTCATTTTAATGTTACTAAACACTTTTAGCAGGTAACAAAAGTTTCCTGATTAGCTTACCAAGATAAGCAAGAAAGGTCTTCATGCTGAATTTGCAAGCAATTCAGAAGTAACATAAGAAAAGTACTATTTATAGAACTATTATATATGTCCTTTGAATATATGGGACTAATGTGATGAAGATGTTGAACCAAAAAACCAGACTAATATTGAACCGAAACATAAACTAGATACAAAAATTTTATGTCAGTTCAATCTTAGAGTGGTAAAGATTTAAACTTTTGTTCAAATTATTAAATGGGTGAAAGAAATTTACCTCATCAAAGGCTTTCCTGAATGGAGGAAATCCAAAATGATCAGATTTTAATTGTTGGATATCCATGGCAGTGTAACTTGATAGTGCAGCAGCAACTCCAGTTATTTCATCCCTCTGTGGAATAATTTCTTTTGAAGAGCAACTGCCGCTACCGCTATCTCTTCTGCTATTTGGATCACTGCTTCCTTCTCCTGTAGTTGCACTTCTATCAGTCCAATTGCATTGCCTTGGTTGTGTTTGATAAAAGATCTTAGAGACCACAAGCTCTCCTTCTTTCTCTTCTTCATGCTGGCCAAGATGGTATTGGTGCATAACCCAATTTGTCTTTTCAGGCTTCCTGTTCTTACCAAAATTTGTGTAAAGGACTAGGATTTTCTTGCACCCTTTTTGTTTCCCATTCACCATTACTGGCCTTGTCTTGCCGGTTTTATGCCACCTCGTTTCGCCGCCTTGCAGATCACATTCGGTTTGAATTTTTCTCCTCTTTCTTGTTCCAGTGGTGTAAGCTTTTGATGGTCTATGAAAGAAATGTCTGCTCAACCCATCTCTTGTAACTCCTGCAAGAAAAAAAAAAATAAAAAATAAAAAATTAATCTTCAATATCAAAGTTAGGTCACTTAGGTGTAACTAACTTAGACACTATAACTGTATTATTCTTCAAAAGTCATATCAACACTATTATAAGTTTCAGCTTTTTTCTTAACTTATTTTTTGTTGCTAATTACTCAGAATGTGAAGTGGTACTAAAACCTAAAAAGATTGAACAATCGTGGAAGCAATTGTCCAAGAAAGGTTAGAAAATAAAGAGAGATAATGAATGAATAATATTATTTGTGAAAATTAATTTTTATAAAAAAAATAGACCTGGAAGTTTCTCAGGATGGGTATAACAAATCCCATCTTCTCCTTCAATGGTGGGGATAAACTCATCAATCAAAGGGTGAGATTTCATATCTTTGGCTTCTACCTTTGCCTCAAGGTGTTCTATCAGTTCTTGGTCTGTTGGATCAAATTTCACTCCTGCTGGTAGACCTAACCAGTCCTGCAATTAAACAAGTTACAATGAATAATATTAAATTAAATTAAAATCCCATAATTAAAAAATGAAAAAAAATAAAATAAAATAAAGAGGGGGGAAGAAGAGAGAAAGAGAGGCCAAAGAAGAGAAAGCAAAGCTTTAGTTTAGCTGAAATTGGTTTAACTCAAAAGAAGAAAAGAAAAAGAAAAAGATTGAGAATCAAACATGAAGCATTATTCTTAGTTTTTTTCCTTTGCAATATTCTTCTTTCTTTAGTTCAAATTCATTCATAGCTAAGTAATTAAGAAGCATATCATAATTAATTATAAAATTTATATATCATATTCTTTTTTTTTTACCGGCTTTCCTTCAAGCTTCTGACCACAACCGGGGCAGTGCTTTGATCCACAAAGCTGATGCTCTTCAAGCTTTGCATCAATGAGATCAGAGCTGCTGATTGAGCTTAAGTTGCTCTTACTCATCCCTACCCAATTATTGTTAGCCGCCTGCTGATGCTATCTTCTTCTTTCTCTCAAGCTCTTGAAATTTTGTATCAAACTATCAACTTCATACAAAACCCCACCACACATATCCTGTTACCTATAATTTGTATGCCACAGAATCACCAACTGGAGATCGAATCGTAAGCAAAATTAACAAACAAGAACATGAACAAAACAGTAGAACGAAAGAATAGGATGTTAAAGTCCTTGAAAGTTCCTAACATATGCATAAAATACATATTTTTATTTCACTGGGACATATTTTCAAACGGTTGGGGATAATTCAACACAGAATCAAATAAAACTATGCAGTTACAACCCTAAGCTGAATCAACCAAACCCAGAAGGGGAAACACGATGAAAACTGTGAATAACTAAGAAAAGTATGTAAAAATGGAAACTTTGAGGAAGGTATAGAAGAGAGAAGAAGGAAGAAGGAGGAGGAGGAGGAGGAGGAGGGGGAAAAGAGGAAACTGTCACAAGAGGAAGAGAGGTATAAAACCTGCTTTAACCATGGAAAAAAACAACACCAGAAATCCCTCTCTCTAGTCTCTAACTTTAACTGAAGAAGAAGCAAAAGGAAAAGGTACCCTCAAGCCTACACACCCATACTTTAAGCATTTCCTCATTTAACTACAGCGGTTTAAGAGAGAGAAACAACAGGATAGAAAGTTAGAGAGAAAATTATAAAAAGAAAAAAAAAATTGGAAATCAGGAATTTAAAAAGAAATAAGAAATTATTAGTTTAATTAATTTCTCCAATTCCTAAAGCACAATAAGTTCTTCCTCTTCTTCCTCTCCCTTTCTCTCTCTAAAAAAAAACACACACACACACACACTTAATAAACTCTCCTTTGTTTGACTACTAAAGCAAAAGGCAAGAAACGGCCTTCACAGCTGTTACATTCAAAAGCACTTCTATTGAACAAAACCCATCTCGTATTCTTCTTCTTCTTATTATTATACTATATACTTAATATTAATTTAATCAAAAGAAAAAAGAAAACCCATAAAAAAACAAAAAAAAAAGAAAGAAAAACACCCTTTATTTTGTTAGTATTTTCATGGTAAAAGAAAGGGTATAAAATACATATATATGAATAAAGCTCAGAAGTTGATCATGATTAATTTCTCAAATAAGAGTAGAATGAAAATCAGTGTATTTAGATTCTATGTATATATAAAAATGGGCAGTAAAGTTTGAGTAAGAAATACGGCATTTTTGGTTAATTACTAGCTAGTCACATTTTAATCAAATTCCTGTTCATTAATTTCAAAAGGGAATTAAAGTTTTATGGAGAAAAATAGAAATTAAGGGGAGGAAAAAATAAAAAAGAACTCACATGGGTATTGAGCTGGAGTGGTGATGATGATTCTTTTGCCATGAATGTTGCACAGAGAGAGAGAGAGAGAGAGAGAGGAATTAGAGGGGGGGTTGCTTGATATGCAAGGCAATTGAGCAGTGTACTTGATGGACCACCACCACCCCTTGTTATTTCAACTATTATAATATTATTATTATTATTATTAATATTATTATATACTTGTATATATATTACAAAAAGAATTCTATATATTATATAAAAAAAAATCTAATAAAGAAACTTCAACTTGAAGCAGACATTAACCCATGTAATAACATCACCTTGTCTCCAAATATACATGAAGAGAGAGACAGAATAGTATTTGCATTTTTCGGATAAATATTGTATCTACGTATATGTCCACTACTTTTTTCTAAAACCCTAACTGTTCTTTTTGCCTGGTATATTTTGTTAATTAAGAAAAATATATTTTCAGATCCTTCTATCTTTTCAATTCTTACACATTGAGATTTTGATACTTCATTTTGGTACATATATTGAGTTCTCTATATCTACTATAATTAAGTATATCGAGATTCTGAACAATGGATGAAAAAAATCACGTGACTCATTTCTATTTGTATTTGTCATTACATTTTTTATGGGTCATCCTTCCCAATTAGAATTTAAGTAAAAGACATACCCATTATCCCTCTGTTATAACGACTTTAACAATATACAAATTTCCATGTTGATAAAATGAGTCATGCACTTTTAACTGAGTTTGATATTCCAATTAATTGTCTTGTTAAATAAGGTCTTTAATCACTATTGGAGATACTATATCAAACAACAAAAAATTTATTGCCAAATGTATAAAAATTTCTACCATAGTTTGCATCAATAGAAAAATTGTTGCAAGTTATCGTTATAAAGTTATGACTATATATATATGGCATCAACTTTTGGATACTTGGTGGTATATGAATTTTTTACAGTAAAATTTGTTTTGTTGCAACATTTTTTACTTTTAAATTTAATATCTCCTTTAGCTAGTGAATGTATATATGTAATTATAATTCATTGATGGCTCAATGTGTCAAATTGAAATATAAAAGACTAGAAGTGATAAAATAGAAAAGATTAGGGACCTCTTTATACTTTTTTTTCTTTCTAAATCCCATTGTATTAATTATTTTTTTAATAATAGAAGGAAAATAGTGTATATTGAGCATATTGAAAGGCTAAAATTCAGTACTGTAAAAGTGGGGCCAAATCAGAAATCTTTGTGTATCCCTAAAGTATAAATATTGGATCAAGATGATGGTGTTAGCATTCACGTTTATAACATTCTTTAGGTAGTCAAGAGTAAATGATGAAGGGACCAAGCAAATGTTTTGATGGCTATGATTGCTCCTTTATCTCATTTATTATTAATTATTATTATTATTTTCAATAAATTATATTTTATTATATGCATAAATAGTAGAAAAAAGGAAGAATATATGCTAATAGGTTGATTTTAATTTATGTTTGTGTGAAACATATTATAAGGAAGACCAAAGTTATATAACTTGTGAACAACCTCTGATTATTAGGCTTCTCTTTTTGTCCAAAAGAATGAAAGAATCAAATTGATGAGATTATCCAAATTGGTTGACTTTTGACTAATCTAATTAACAACAGTATATAATTTAATATTATAATTCTATAGAGTGCACTAATTGTATTTCTATATATATGCTATTGATTCCTTGCATGTGCCCTAAATATTTTTGCAATTATGTGATTTTTATTCTTATAAATTAATTGGTTTATTTTTGTCTCTTTTATATGGAAAAAATCATAATAATAAATGAAAATGGGGAGGGATTGGAATAATGATAATAATGAGTGAAAATTCTGCATATATATAAATAACTAGAAGATCCATTATTTATTCCTTAAAAAATCTTTCAGGGTGCAATAGGAAGCATCTCTTTTTTCTTTTTTTTTTCTTTTTTTTTTTTAAAAAAAATAACAATATTAATTAATATTAAGTAATTCAACATATTGGTGAGAATATCTGAGAGAACAATCGTCACTTATAAAATTATAAAACTTTTGGTTACAATTTTGGAGGACCCTATATAGAAATTAAACAAAATCCACAATGGAGTGTATTATATAGGTTCTATGTTAATTAAAAATTAATTTCCGGTATTAATCAAGATAGCAAAAGAAATGAATAATTAGTTAATAAATTCAACATATAATTTATTACTATTGGATAGCATTTCCAATCCAAAGGTTCCATTTCGTAGTCCATGTTCTTTTCGATTCTTATTTTTTTTTCAAAAAAAAAAAAGATAAACCTCTAACGTCTTATTACAATAGCTACTTCAAATTAAATTTCGTCCACACCAACAAGACTTACATAGTTGTTATGATGAAGCAAAGCTTTGCATGAAAGTTTTCTTCACATTTGACAGCTAAAACAATATTTTTGGTCCACTACTTAGGTCAAGATTTTCAACTCGTAGGGTTTGATTTATTGAAATTTAGCTTTTATATATTAATTATTTTAGTTAAAATGGAACATTTAATCGAGGGAATCTTCATTTTTAAACTCCACAGAATTACAAGAAATATATAAAATTTGACACCAAAATAACGCTAATTGTAATATATATAATTAATTCATCCATTGGCATAACAGCATAGGAGCTATAGATATCATAAGAAAAATAAAGAAATTAAAGATGAAATCTCTCATCAATTAAAGTTAATTGAGAAGTAAAAGTCAAGATTATATCGTTTAATTTCCTACATTTCACATAACAAGAACGGATAATTAATAGGTATTCTAATGGGTTAATTTGGAGTGGTTTCCCAGCGCTTTTAAGGAAGGAAAACTAGGAAAGCAAGAATAGGGGTGTTTGATAAATAAAAAATACGGAAAGCACTTTCACATGTTTTCAAGGAAAGCAACAACTTCTAACGTTCTCTATAAGCTAAAACCTCTCAGAGAAAAAAAAAAAAAAAAAAAAAAAAAAATTCCTACATCTCACATAGCAAAGATAGACTTATGCATTTTGTAATGGAAAAAGGTCAACTTAATCATTAAAGCTGGTATGTAGAATTAATTTAGTCTAAAATTAAGTCTGGATATTAATTTAATCCTTCAACTTAACATATAGAATAGGGTTGTCAAGGGGGACGCAGGGATCTGTCCCAACCGGGGTCTATGAGGATTCCCGGCGTAGAATTCCCCCGTGGGCCCTGTCCCCGTCCCCGTTTAGTCCCCACGGGAATCCTCGACAATATCCCCATTAAAATTCCCACTTTTAATTATTTACATTATTATATATATATATATACTTATATATTTATCTTACATAAATAATTGAATTTTGTAATACTAAAATAATAATTGAATTTTGAGAATTGGAATTATATTGATTGTTTAATACATTTATGGACTTAATTAGGTATTTATTTAGATTATGGATTTTTTTTAAAAAAAAAAATCTTAACGAAGACGGGGATCGGAATAGAGATTACAATTGTCCTCGTTTGTTAAACGGGGATGGAGACGTAGATCCCCGCCTAGCCGGGGAACTATGATGAGATTATCAATTCCTGCCCGCCCCGCCCCGTTTAAATCCCTAATTTAGGATCAAATTAATCGGCACAAAATGACACATATCAGCACTTGATCGATGGTTTTTCAACATTTATCAGTTTTCAATGTTGAAACATGTTATTTTGGACTAATTTGATATTTAATGCCAAGTTAAAGGACTAAATCAAGATTCAGACTTAATTTTGGACTAATCGTACAAATCAATTTTAGGACCAAATTGAAACTCTTTTGCAATACAAGGATGTATAGAATGCATATGGGTAGTGTCAGAACTTGACCACTAGATCTCTTCCTGACACGAAGACAACACATCCTTTTTGTTTTTCCAATTTTGCTACTTCACTTTCATGTGTGAAAGACAGGCCACCACATGAAAATAAATTTAAAGGGTACAAACGTTTGAAATTTTGCTTGAAAAACTCATTATGAAAGAAAGCAAAATAGGGCCAAGTTTATTGATTAATTATAGAAGAAATCAAATTACACATGAATATTCTTAGCTAATTGTGTTTCTCTGCACCATGTTAAGAAATCATAATTAATTAAAGAATATACAAGAAGATACTGAAATAAAAGTAGTTTTCAAAATTAGGGAAAATGTCAATTAAATGACATATTATGTATGTGTGTAAAGTTTTTCCCATACACAACTATTACCACATTAAGTTTCCGTTTTTATCAATGATAAAAAAAAATAAAAAATAAAAAAATAATTCCAAGTGTTTTGGTCCCATCAATAAAATGATGGGAATCTTGTAACCATTTAATCTGTCCATATATCTGTGCAGTTTTGCCAATGATTTGAAATGTAAATTAGGGTAATTAGAGAAAGTCAAGGAAACAATAAAATTAACAAAATAGGGGAAATTAAGGGAGAAAGAAGCAGCTAACCAACTTAAATCCTGTTTTAAAAGAAGAAAACAGAGGGTTATTGGATTTGGATTTGGATTTGGAAAATGTGTGATGTGAGTTGGGTATGACTCCAAATGCTAATTAAGATTAGTGCAACAATAACAAGTTTTCTGTTAGGTCTATCTAATACTTGCCATTGCTTCTCTTCTACTTCATTCTGTATTTTGACCCACATGCAAAATTAATATGTGGTTATATAAAATTTAAAGCTCAATCTGGTTAGATTTCTTCATATCATATCATTAAAAAAAAAAAAAAATTGGTATTTTTGTGAGGATTAGAATAATGTCTAATTTACCACTAAGAATTGTTTTTTTAATTAATTTTGGACGTGGATAATGTTAACTTTCTGGTTCAAATTTTAATTGAATGTATTAAGATTTATTCACATACCTTATCCAAAGTATTAGGACATTTATATTGACATAATCTGAGCGTAATCACTCAATAAGAAAAAGTCTTACAATCCACAAACTAACTAGACAGCCAATGCATAATTCAAAAGATAACCAATTCACAAAGGCAAAATGAAACTTGACGAGTAAAGATTAAAACAATAACCATATCTCTCCAGTCCAGATTTGCTAAATAACAATTGGGTCAACCCAACAATAGAAAACACGAGCTGCATACACCGCGCAATCACTGGAAATCCAGTCAAAACCTCCCGTAATAAGTTTGCCATATGTAGAATGGCCTATCTGTTAGATTATAAAGGAATATTTTCTTCCCTCCACTCAACATAACCATATACAGGAAGCGGTAAGAGCACCGCCATCAATGGCAACAGCCTAAAAAAAAAAATTATTGTCACTAGAATAACCCGTTTCTGGAGAAAAACTTGTGGGCAGTATCCAGTATGCTGCAAGTGGTAAATTACAAAAGAATATGGTTGCCTTTTTCAATGACTGAGAAACACAACACATACCATGAAATATGGAACAAAAACTAAGCAACTTCCACCAACACATATCAGGCATACCAAGATGCTTGCTGATTGCCAAAGATCATGAAATTTATTGACAAAGATGGAAGCCAACATATATCAGGCATATCAAATTCTGATTGCCATATATCACCAAATTTATTAAGATAGCCCATCTGTATTCCTTATTCCTTTTGAAATTGACGGTATAAAACTAGAAGTTTGCTGATGCACATCAATTAGATAACTCGGTTATCCACCCTGTTTGATGCCCAAAGAAAATATTTACATCTACTTCATTTCGACTTGAACTTGCTGCTAACTGAATCGTAGGTTGGGACATTGATAACTGCAGAATATCCACGTAAGCAAAATGTAAACCATCAATTGGAACATTGAAGGAAGAATGAAAAAATAATTTTATGAACTAGGAAATACCATCTCCGTATGATGCCATTGTGAGAGGGGAAGATAAAAGCTTTTGAGCCAATTTGGTAATATCTTGTAATGTAATTGAATCTATAATCTTCAAGAAGTGCTCCAGAGGTTTCCTGTACGACAAACACTTCTATTAAAGAAATGATCAAGCAGCTAAAATAGAAAACAAAAAGGCAAATGCAGTAGCAAGAGTTGTTAGTTTAACAAGGCCATGGACCAATTGAAAATAATCAGTTGTCAGAACCAAAAAACTAAAGATGAGGTGCAGACATCCATCACAAGAGGATAGGTCACCGAGAGACAATTGTTACCAAGGACTTAATTACTTCAATATGAGAAAACCAAAAAGCTCCATATAACACTAGGCCTAAGACCCAAATCACAAAGAGTCAAATAAACACACAATTTAAAAGGTCAAGCTTATATGATGGCTGTAAGGATGATTTTGTCTCTCAACACTATCCCCTGCAAGCAAACATCTGTAGGCTTAAAGCATGGACAGGCAATGGCCCATCTTAAGCTGAAATTACTGTCAATAAATAAGAGTGGGTAAGATTTAATTCAGTCCTTTAGATTGGACCTTTCTTGGCATGCTTAATCTTAAAATTCTTTTGAAGAGAAAAAAAAAAAAATTCAGTCCTTTAGATTGGACCTTTCTTGGCATGCTTAATCTTAAAATTCTTTTGAAGAGAAAAAAAAAAAAAAAAAACTCTCTACAATATTTGAAACTTGACATAGCTAACTCATGGACTAAACTCTGGAACGCATTGGAATGTCAAACTTGACATTGCGAAGAATCAGCATGGGGAATCAGGGGAAGGCATGTCTATATAGGAGCTGATATTACTGTATTTTTGTAATTCTCCTCAGTTAGAAAATTAGACTCTTTGCTGCACAATGAAGTGAAGCAACTGATGGTATGATATGATGCAATAGCATACCCGATAAATGCACAGAACTAGACGGAGGAAATGTTGTATAAGAAATAATCTATCAAACAGCATACCAGCTACATGCAAAGAATTAGACAGAGGCAATGTTGTTCAGGAAATAATTTATTAAAAGTCAAAATCAAGACTCATGGGTTCCGACTCAGGTCATACCTCTCACCATATGTCAAGATTTGTCTACCAATATCTTCTGAAGCAATCATCTGCACAGTATACCTTTGCATTAGCAAATAATATTCAAGAATTGATGCACAAGAAGTCCTTTTTGAAGTACTGCTCAACTGCATAGTTGCTATCAAGAAATGAACAAAAAGTTTTACATACCCTGGACTCTAGATTCATCACAATAGCTGATCTTGTTGATTGTTTCGCGCGATCTAGCTCCACTTGGTCAACTGCAGAGAGAAGTGAAAACATAAGAAAAAAGCTAACAACTTCCAGATCAAATTATGCACAGCACAAACAGAACTTGCAGAGACAAAGGCTCCTCATCACACCTGCACCACTTGAAGCAACCTCAGCAAGCTCATCGACAGCTATATCTATGGCTTTTGATGCAAAATTGGAACCCTACATCAACAAGTGAAATCATCTTCAAGAGAGGCACAGAAACACTACTGGCACTTTGGGTTCACAAGAAGGTAAACTTTTCATTTAATCAGTTCTCTCAGACAATGAACTTTCCTTTTAACCTAGAAGCATGAAGTTAATATTTTTTAGCAATTCAGGCCTCTAGAATAGAAAACTTAAGTTAATACTTAACAACATGCTTCCTCTACATCTGATTATCTAAAACTTCAAAACAGCTGAGAACATCGAGTTGTCATGCACATCGCCATAAGTACTGAAAGGTTACTCAAAAAGAATATTGAAATTTCCAAAATGTAACTGTGTTTTGAAGGTTCCACGCAGCAGCTTACAGTGGTAGCTTGAATACCAAATACACCAGTATGATGGTAAATGTTGCTGAATGCTGTAAACGATTGAATTTGTGGATATTTATGCAAGACCCTGAGATCTGCAAAACCAACCAAATATACATACGCAAAATCTAAGAATTTGACGTTTAGGAGGAAAAGGTAGCAATAATATAATCACTGATGAGCAACATATTGTACCGATACAGGTATAAATGTTTCTCGTTTACCAATGTAATAGCAAATCTCTATATCCCAGAACGAGAAAGTAATTGCAGCATAAGGTAAATATATTGGTTGAGTACATATCTGGATCTCAGATAAGGTCAATGACCATAAAAGGTCAAACATACTACAGAAACTTACATAGCCTTGAGTACATTCCTTTTCCTGGGCCACCAGCTGAGAATGATCCACCTCCACCCATTAGCATCTGCAGTTAAATTTAAACTTCTTATAATATATTATTACCTTGAACTTGAAAGTTCAATATGAAGTGCGAATACAAATTAAACAGAAATCATTTCAACCACAGATTTACTGAAGTAATCAATTAAATACCTGAAGCACAGACAAGGTCATAGCGTCCTTGTCATTAGACCAGCCATTAGGAAATTCAAATGCGATGGCAAAATGGGTTTGCTGGTCCTGCATCAGAAAGTCAGGGTCAACAATAACCCCTCACTGGACGGAGTTAAGTAAAAGGTTGCTTTTAAAGATCTTGATACATACCCCTGAGTCTGATTGACAACGGAAATCACCTCCAGTGTAGATAGATTTTGGAAATGGAGCATTACTACCTTCGGGCACATCAGACAAAAGAGGCTCAGCAAGGGCTACCAATTCCTCATGTTCAACACCAGAAGCTGCAAGCACCATTCGACGAGCAGTATAATTTTCCTGAATTTCTCAAAGAAATTATCAACTGAGATTACATAAGACAAAGAAAACAGATACTTAACATATTTTGAAAAGAAACAAAATACCTAAACAAATTGCCATATTAAACACAAATGTGTCTCAAACTTACAGTTACAAATTCCTCCAAGATCGTACTATCCAACCTAGCTATTGCAGATTCAGGTGCCAAAAGAGGATTTGCCAATGGACCAGAAAAAGCAGCAGAATGAACTGCTTCTGAGAGAAGACCTTGAGGGTTGTTGGAGCATTCACTAATTTCAGATTTGACCTTTTGAAGCTGCAAGAGATAAAACAACATTCAATTACAAGAAAAAATGGAAAAGAAAAGTGCAGCACAGAGATAGAAAAATGGTAAAGATTGACCTGCTCATTGACCTCCCAATCAAGGAAGACAGGATTCCTCACACAATCAACAAGTAACTCCACCATCTCAGGAACGTAGGTCTTCAGAGCATCATAGGTATATCCCATTTGCTCCCGAGATGCTGAGGCTTGCACAACACCCCCAATTGCCTCAACCTCACGAACAATGCGCAAGTGGCTGCGGTTTCTTGTGCTTTTGAATGCCATTCGCTCCAGTAAATGTGTAACCCCAAATGAGTCTGGAGACTCATAGACTGAGCCAGAGTTAATATATAAACCTATTGAAGCTGCTGGATTCTAGCATTAAATAAAAGCAAAAAGCAAAAAGAAGCAACAAGAACATAAGAATTACTTTCAATGCAATCTCCTAAATTGGAGAAACACAAGTGAAAGGGGTTTAAAAAATAATAATAAAATTCATACAAACCGGTGATGTTTCAGAGGCAATTATCAATCCATTTGGAAGTTTTGTAATCTTAGTTTTTCCAGGTTCAACATAGTCAGGCAATGCTGGCGGGAGTTCAACTCCTGGAAGTGGGAAGTCTAGCGACACAGACTTAGATTTTTCACCCATCAGCCAACTTAAGAGACCACCCGAGGAGGACGATTGTAAGCTGGAAGAACTAGAACTTGCATATCTTGCAGGAAACTTAGTGATGGTTCGGCCCTGTTCACACAATTTAATTCAAACTGAGCTCATTCTGTAGTCTAATAAATTCAAAATGCAGATTGACATAAACAGATTCACTCTACCATCCATTGAAATTTCAATGAGAACTTATATCACTGAGCATTAGCGATAAGAAGTTATGAACCAAATAATCACCATCTAGGAATCAGAGCAACATTTCTTTTCTCCACACACATCGAGAAAGAAAATGCTTTTAAACAGGGTATAAAAGTTCCAGCAGCCCCATTTCTTCAAATCTTTAGCAACAAAACATACAGAAAGTCCTCACCCAGAACCAGAGAAACAATTTCCAGCAACAGCAATGACTTTCCAATCCTAAAAAAACCCTTAACTACTATGTGAAACTAGAGTATCATCCCAATTCCGTAATGACAAAGGCTAAGTTCAAAAAAAAGTTGAAGTGACAATTGTGCCTGTAGTTAAGCTTGGTTAAGTCAAACAAAGTGGAACCAGAAAACGATCCGCAAGCAATCAATTAGGCAAAAGATTACGCCATTCACAAAAAGCTTGGTTTCAGGTAAAACAAAGTTGAAGCAAAAATGGATCTAGAAATTAATCAATTAAGAACAGAAGATTGCGCAAAAGATGAACTTAACAGGTAAGGAATGAGGACGAGCTGTGCAGAATCGCGATAAAAAAAAAATATTGGATCAGAATGAACAAGTTAGGAAGTGAGATTAGGGGAGGCAAGGATGGAACTTACCTTGAGAGACCTAAGGCGTGAAGTTGCAGTTCTATACATGGCTGGTCGACGGTTAGTGAAATTGAAGATTGCAGGGACCGGCAGCACCACTGGGTTTAGACCGAGTTACGGAGTTTTCTCGGATCTCCTGAATTGGGGCTTGAGAGCTGTGATTTTGGTTTCTGATCTGACGGATGATGAATGATAATCTTATCCGTCCAATTAATTGGATCTTCGCCGTCCGATCACTGGGTCTACTCCATGCAATTAGCCATTTAAGGGCCTCCTTTTTGGACCCAAAGCCAGACCACTGGCTCAGTGCTCTCATGTTTGTTCATAATATGTTTTTCTAAATTTGACAAAAATACTTTGATAAAATTTGGTAAATTTATTAAAAACATAAATCTATTTTCATAATATTAATAATAATATAATTTAAAATCTTGTTAGTCACCTTCTAGTGACAAAGGCGTTTCTAAAAATTTATTTTCATAAATTTAATAATTTTTATATTAATAGTTTAAAATCTTAATTTTAGTTTTTATTACTAAAAAATGTAATGAAGGTGAGCTTATGTGAAGTGGGCTTCAGATTTGATTTTCAACCCAAAGATCAGCACAGCCCAAAGCAGCCTAAATTAAAGGAGGAGGAGCAAATTTGGACTAGATATGTTTAGGCGTAAGCCCACCCAGGCTGAGCTCAACCTAGCTCGGCCCATGAACAAATTTATGCAATTCTGAAGAATCCAAGAGATGGTTTTCATTAATTTTTCAAAAATGCTTTAAAAGTTATTACATTATCAAATTTAAGAATTTATTTTATAGGAAAATCGCAAAATAAATATCATTTTTTACTATAACTTCAAATTGCCCTTATTAGATGTAAGATTATTTTAAAAAACTGATCCATCCATTATAAATTACCATTTTATTATCCCATTATTATCATAATTATTTTAATATTTTATAGTTTGTATATCGAATTCGAGTTGAAAGACTCTTTAAGGACCCAAGATTCTCTTAACAAATTGTTTTTGCCCACATCATAAATCTCAATAATAATATCTAAATATTCCAAAAACTCTTCGGCAAATAGATGTATATATCCATAACAAATTTTTTATTTTTTTTATTCTTAAATTACTTCTGTTGGGATTTGAGTTAGTGAAAATCAAACGTAAATTTCACTCATAAATTCAATCTACGTACCAAGTGTAATTAATAGGGATGAATTAAGCATAATAAGATTATGCAATCAATTAATTAAATTTCATAATGCTAGAAAGTCCATTAAATTTTGGAGAATATTCGCTTTTCCCCACTCAATCCCTTGAATCGAATATGTGCTACAGTAGTGCAAGTGGCAGTCACAATTGGTTGCATCAGTATATGTCCAAGCTCACACTGATTGGTTATAATGTAGTAGTTAAAGAACAAAGTATAAAATAAGGATTCAATTTGTATTCAATATGCTATGCCCTAAATATTCATTTTTCCAATTTATTGCTCAATTCTTATCCTTTTGCCAAATCACTATACACTATTATATATACTTTTGAGGCTTAGTTGAATGTCATTATACTATTGAAAGAATTAATGGTGTCGATGATAATGGCAGCAACGGCCACTCTCTCGCATTTGTCTTCTCATTCTTACTTCCATTATAGGCAGCTGCCTACAATTTCATCACCAAAAGCCACCAACATTGCACCATGTTTATCAAGGGGTGAGAAGAAAATAAAAAATAAAAAATGACGATGCTCCTAAATTATTTTTTCCTATTGATTGAGTTTTTTTTTTTTAGTTTATTAATTATACACAATTAGTTTTGGCTCAAATTTATAAAAAAGAATACGTGGCTTCTTTTTTTTTTTTAAGAATACGTGGCTTATTTCATTTGTCTAATATACTCTTGTGGTATATACTCCATTAGTTATAAAAATAAATTTATATTTTTTTAATTATACACTAAAAGTCTAAGCAACAACCCTTTTTGCTAATTTATTTTTAAGAGGTGTCATATCTTAACAGTATTCTAAAATTTTCTTTATTTCCAATTGTTAAATATTTCACATTGGCTAGCTATAAAGGTTATGAGTTATTTATTAATGTGACAATCATCTTGGCCCCTCAAAATGTTTTTTGGAAGTGAGTTGTGCCTGATTTAACGATATAAAAAAAACAAAATTTGGTTTCTGTCCCAATAATCATGAGATTCAATAAGTGTAATGACAGTTGGTCCAACTTTCCAAAGTGCCCTAAGTAAGAAGAACAATGGTATGTTTTTGTTGTATAGGTTTCCTAAGAGACAATGGAGTCACCAATTGTGGAGGGAATTGCAACAACATGCTAAAGAAGAAGAAGAAGAAGAGCAGAAGAATTAGAGTTATGTCTTCAGATATGTCAGCAGTAACTAGTTTCACAGTAGAACTTCTAGATGCAATGGAGGATGAGTATGGTGGCATCGTTATTGATACGAATACATTACCCTCTACCTCTAATTCTTTAGCTTCTGCCCTCCGAGCTTCTTTGTCTAATTGGCAATCCAAGGTAATTTTTTTTTTCTTTATGGTACCACTTAATCTTATCTTCATTTATAGAAATCAAACCTAATTATTAGTAATTAATAACTAACAAGACAAACCTACAGATAGGTTCTTTTCTGCCCATTGATTCACCTTCCCTTGTACCCATAGTAATTAATTTTATTAATTTTGCCACATTAATCTACTCAATCATGCATGTGATTGTGCATAATGGTCGGTCAAAAAGAACTTGTTTGCTATTTAAATGAAGTGATTCTGTGTCCTCATTGTTGGGTATCCCAACAAACACAAAGTTCTCTTTTATTTAGACCGACAACACAAGCGCAATTAGTTGATTATCAACGCCGCAGTTTGTCCCTTATCATGTGCTCTTATCATGTTATGGTTGAATCTGAAAATTAATGGTACTGGTTTCATGATAAGTTATTTTACTTTGTTAATTAATTTCACTCATAGTTAATCAATACGGTTATTTTATTTATAATATCCAAACCAAAAGAATGATTCTCGATTTATCTCCATTTCTGACATATTATATATTGTTAATCATGGCATATACATAATTAAAATTTACTGTAGACAACATCTTATTAATTGACCCTTTTTTTTTATAAAGTTTCAAAATTCCCCCTCAAGTTAGTTGATTAGCATGATCAAATCGCCCTAAAATAAAGTGTCAATATTACCCCTCGAATATCGATATTAATTTATCTCTACGAAGGTGGGACTCAGTAGCAAGAAAGTGATAACACCCACACTTAAGTTCTAATTTCACTACTATTATTAAACTGTCCATTGAGAAACAAATGAAGTTAAAATTGAATTATACTCTCTTGAATTATTCTGACAGCGGAGATTATATAATCAGATGTTTATGCAATGCTAAAAAACGAAAACAATGTTGTTAACAACCTTGCCAAACTAGCATAACTAACTTAGCTTTCACTCGAAAAGATGCCTAGTCATATTATGACACATGTTTCCAATCAAAAGCTACTACATATACTGATATATATATATGCACTGATGGTTGACACGTATGAAAAAAGTATCAATTACATAATGATGTGTATTATTTTGTACCAATTTAATTCAACCAAATTGAAATATCAAAATAATACTTGCACTTTCATTTTGGAGTAATTGACCAATTAAGGTATTATCCAAAACATTAATTTTAGATTATTGTTTGATTAAAAGTTTTATATGTGGAAAACTATAATACAGGGGAAGAGGGGGATATGGCTGAAGTTATTGTTGGAACAAGCAGACCTTATTCCAATAGCAATACAGGTAGGTTGAATTACTGCCTAAAAAAACATATCAGGCGTACTTAATTATGATTGAATATAAAAAAAGCAAAAATTAATTTGATTATGATGGTTGAATTAATTTTCAGGAGGGTTTTGAGTTCCACCATGCTGAACCAGGATATGTTATGCTAACTTATTGGATTCCTGATGAACCCTGTATGCTTCCTAATTCCCCTTCACATCATATTGGCGTGGGAGCATTTGTCCTCAATGACAAAAGAGAGGTAATTAATTTTACAACATTAACATTAATTTGCTGATATTAGCATTATATGATTAAAATTTTGATGATTTGGTACCATAATAGACAGGGTAGTACATGGTCGGGGATTTTCCGAAATAATACTCTCTGGGGTGGGGATTGGTTTTAGCCGCGATATTGGGGAAGGAAATGTGCTCCCCCTCCATGGAGATACCCGAAATATGTAATAAAAAATATATATTTTGGAATATCAATATTAATTACTAGAACGAATTTTTTCCGACACATATACTAGAACGAAGATAGAAATTTCCTGCCTAATCGGTTTACATTCCAAAATTGAGTAGTTGATAATTAACTAACTTACAATTTTAAGTTCTTGTAGTGAAAGAAAAATGTCCATGTACTTGCTCCGGAATTTGGAAGATACCAACAGGATATATCAACAAGGTAAATATTCATTTCCAATTCAATCTCATTTTTTTTTTAATTTCCAATATTCATATTTATACATAAGGAATTAACTGTCTAAATGAATAAATTAATTACAGTCTGAAGATATATTTTCAGGCGTCATAAGAGAAGTAAAAGAAGAAACTGGTGTAAGTAGTATTCATAAATTGACCTTTTTTTTTTTTTTTCTTTTTTGTCTTTTTGCGAACGTATGAATATAGCATAAAAGAAATTAATTAAAATATCACTTCTTAAAATTTAATTTTTCTCAGGTTGATGTAATATTTCTGAAGCTAGTTGCTTTCAGGTGTTTATTTCATTTCAATTCCACACTAATTAACTTACGACATTAAAAATGTATATATTTCGTTTTAATTTGGAATTTGAATTGGATAGGCATGCTCATCAATTGGCGTTTGATAAATCAGATTTGATGTTTGTATGTATGCTTAAGCCATTGCGTCACAAAATCACAATCGACCACAAAGAAATTGAAGCTGCCAAGGTACTTAATTAATTAACCCAACTAATCATCTTTTATAATTAATTAATTGGATTCTATGGTTTAATTTAATTTGGTTGTGATGAAGTGGATGAAGCTTGATGAATTCATGAGGCAACCATTTTATGAAGAAGACCAAGTCTCAAAGAGGGTGATGGAATGCTGTATTGCAGCTTATGAAGATCATTATAATGGATTCACTGCCCACCATTTGATATCTAAGCTCGATGCCAAATTGTCTTATTTATATTATGATCATCTAAGCTGCTTTTAAATATGATTTCTCACTCTACTTTATTTATTTTAATAAATAATTCATCCTGAAATTTCTAGCTATTAAATACTTGGAAAATAAACATTTCATAATTGACTTATTAAAAAACAAAAAACGCACTTTTTTGCTGCCCACTCTTTTAGTTTTTTTTTTTTTTTTTTTATTCAAAATAGATAATATTGTATTGACGTGACAATTGAAAGATAATCAAATTAAAATATTACATTAACAAAAATAAATTAGTCAATTTTTCTATGCAAGATGGGGAGACAGAGATCTATAACCAATCCGTTGGTAACACTTGAAATTTTGTGGAGATTCTTTCATTCGAGCAAGACATTATTATTGTGTCACACTGACAAATTTAACAAATCAATATTTAGATAATATAAACTGTTAATAAAACATTACGTTAATTTTTTTTTCTTTTCTTTTAATGCTATAAAATAGACATGTTTACTTGACCGATCATCCTTAATTAGACTTTTCACTAAAAACATATACCATTGATGATTCATCTTGATTATATAATATTTTTACGAATTTAGATCGGATTTGAGTTCAAGCTTTGAGATCAATTCTCAAGGTTACCTATAATTACAGTATAAAAGTAATTTTTTTTAGGTCGAATACATAGATATCCTTCTGAACTTGGCCAAAAAAGCCTACTGTCCCCTTGAACTTTAAAAATATCCTAATGTCCCTCTAAATTTCTTAAAAGTGTTCTAATGTCTCATCTGAATTTTTTAAAATTGGTCCAGTTTACCTTTTAAATCCCATAAAAACTAGAATTTACTTTGAAAAAACAACCAATAATCAATTGACACGTGGCAGCAAAGGGGCAAACTGAGTCACTTTTTTAAAATTCAGAGGGTATTATGACATTTTAAAAGTTCAGAGGGACAGTAGACGTTTTTGGACAAATTAAAAGAATATTTATGCATTTGATCTTTTTTTTTTTACATTTTTTATATTTTAGTGTATATTTATATATAAAGTATTATTGCGTTAGGCATGACCATGGTTGAACTTGGATTGTAAAAATAATTTCAAATCTATTCATTATAATGATTGAATTATTTCGGATTTAGATCCGATTAAAACAAGTATATAAAATATATGTCCAAGTCCAATTTTAGAAATTCACCCCTGGACTGGATTGGTAAAGTAAATTGGATTAGTGTAAAGCATATAACTTATTTTTATTTATTATTAAGCATTCCTTTATTTGTAAATAACACAAAACTATATGTTTCTTTTTATTTATATATATATATATATATTATTATTCATCGAATTGAATTTTCTTTGGTAGACATTTCAACAAAGATTTGAAATGAAGATTGAATATTTGAGACATGAAATTTTGTTTTTCATAAATAAAAGTTGTGGACAATTCTCAGCCTTCCAGAACGATGGCCGATTGGGCCCTGCATACCACGCCACACCACACCACACACGCCAACTCAATATTAAAAAACAAGAACAAATTCTGGAGAGTTTAGATCAGATCATATGGCCCCACCCCACTTTCCACGTATATTTTATTATTCATTTTTCCACCTTCCATGAGTCCCGTGCCTTCTTTTCTTTTCTTTCTTTCTTTTTTTTTTTTTTCTTTTTTTTTTTCCCCCTTTTATTCGGTGAAAGGGATAAGGAAAAAAATTTGTGGTCATAAAATCCATGTGAGCTGCCTATTCTAGAAAATTTTGATTAGTAATTTTGGTTGGAAAGTTAAACTTATTTGAATTTTTTTAAAATATGTATAACAATTCAAAATGTCTTGCGAAATTAAAATATATTTATTAAAGTAATTTATATTAGGAGAATAATTACTTTAGAGTGTATATAAATAAGCTTTGTTTGCACTCTCTGGTTTTGAAGCTCGTGCTATGAAAATATGCCTATCTGTAAGTAGTGGTGGTGCCAAGAATTGGCGGACGAGGACAAGAATTTTCGGCCAGTGAACAGAAATTTTCGACCGGTCGATGAACCTGAAATTAATTCAATTCAATGACAACAAAATTAAATTAATCCAAACAACAATTTTATTATTTATACATATGATATGCTGACAATTAATTTTTTCTAATCAATGAAGACGACAAAGTACTCATAACATGAGAACTTTTGAGAGATTTTATATAGTTTTTGCAAAAAACTAACTTTTGAAAACACTGCAAAATGATTTTTTCATTGATGCTAATTGAAGTAGTATATATATAAGAGAACAGTAAAATTGTACCTATTGGGATTGGTCTAAATGATTAATATTACAAAGTCATTTAAGTTAGAAATTAATTAGAAATTGAGTTTTAGTTTTAATGTAAGCAACAAATTTTAATTAGGATAATATATATCTAAAGTGTTAAGTCTTACGGTATAAGTTAACACATACGTAGAGTTGAACTAATATAATATAAAATCAATTAGTTAATATTAAGATCTGATCTAAATTATTTATATATTAATCGTTAGCCTCACTTATTTTTAATATGACAACGACATCAAATGATTAAAAAAAAAGGGAAAGTAAAAATTGTAAAACAGAGAGTTTTTAATCTTTAGAAGAAAATTTATGTAATTTAAGAAGTTGGATTGTTGCCCACCTAACTATGGTAAACCGAAATGGGAACAATAAAAAATAAATTAAGTGAATAAAATAGGGTTTGATACATTTAATTCGTTCTAGATGCTTGTTTACTAACCACATTGCTATTTTCAACTTTTTAACTGGGTGCAGTTAATTAATTTCTCCGAGGTAGCCCTACAGCAATTTTTTTTTTTTAAATTTATCCATGTAAGACTATGTCATTTTTCGTGGGTCTTTAATTTTTTTTAAACCTAGACAAAAGCACATCGTTTTTGCCCAGGTAAATTAAAAAAAAAAAAAAAAATTGCAAACAAAAGCCTTTTGGTGTTCATTTTCTCTGGTTTTGAGTGCCCCCCAAAACTAGAGTTGACCACCGAAAACACTTTTAGTAGAGGTGTTTTCCGGTAGTGAAGGGATAATAACCTATCCGTGCTCCTTTTCTCCTCTGGTACTGTGTGTAAGTAGTAGATATAATAGAACCTCATGAATTTAAAAGTAGAGACTTATATAAATAATGATATTTTTTTATTGATTTTTGATAAATTATATACTTTTATTCAACGTGGATGCTTACATTTCTTATTATTTTCATTGCATGCTGAATTAATTAATTTATTGTTTTCGTAATTATCAAAACCAATCTAATTCCAACCCCAAAAAGTTAAAATGTTTGTATCTGTACATGACCTCTCTATTTTAACCATTTACAAAATGTTGTAATTGAATTAGAGTCGATAAGTAATTTTTTTATTTTAATAAGGAAAGTAAGACATGAAAAAAAAAAAAAATCATCATAGTTCAGATTAAACCTAGATAACAAATTCCACAAACAGAAAAAAAAAAAGATCACAAAGGGTAAAAATAAACCCATAAATAGTTTAAACAAAAAATAAATACTATTATACTAAGACCATAAAATGTAACTTGAAGAAAATCCAGTAATTGTCGATCGATATCCACCATTGTAAAATGCCACTTGCTACAAAATCTTCAACGTTATAATTATTCCGAGTTAATAGATCTAAAAAGATCGTTTTAATAAAATATATTGACAATGACCGAATGTTTTTTACAGAAAGAAACGCTTCCGCTCGTTGTGTTAGACTTGAAAGGATATAAATCGAGTAGATAATGAAACAAAGATGTTGATCCAACAATTATAAAACAATCTTTAATTGGGGTATTTTCAATCAAATTACTCAAAATACAACAAAAACACGACATGACAAAAATGGGAACGAATATGAATTCATTTCCAAAGGTTAAAACTTTATAAGTGTTTTCTTTTGAAATAGATGAGAGGATGGCTAAACTAAATAGTTTTAATATTGTCTTAAATTACAGTGGATAGGTAATTAAAACATGTTTTTCTACAATAATTATGTATCTTTAATTCTTTATCATGCTCTATAAACAAATAGTAAAAATAATTGTAATAGGAAAATGTCAGATATAAATCACATTTCTTAGAAGCATAAATATCTTGCTAATACTTAGGTAATAAAAAACATGATATATATAACTCATTCCTATTTTTCTTAAATTGTTTAATAGGTAAATTTTGCATTTGAAAAGTATTTTTACGATAGGGCAGTGCCACAACATGGCTGGTAATGGTATGGATTCGTTACAGAAATTTTTTTTCTAGAAATTTTTTTTAATATTTTAAATTTGTAAGGACATAATTGAACATTTTACACATGGTATCCTATTTCAACTAGAAGTTCTCAATATATTAATTTCATAATTTATATTTATCCAAAAAATAATTTATGTTTTATAAGAATAACAATTATTTTGATTTGATTTGTGATAAAAATGGTGTTATATTCGACTTTTATTTCAGGATATACTATAGAATGAGAAGTTTATTTTTGGCAAAAGACATCATGAGCTTTTTTATTTTTTTTATGAAAATTACAATTGATCATTTAATCAATTTTTTAAACCTATTGAGTATGTTAGTTTTTTCATTTTAATATTATTAAAATCAAATTCGATTTTTTTTATGTTTATATAACAAGAATTATTAAGTGACATGATCAATAATATTTTAATATGTAAAACAATTTCAAAAAATTGTCTGAATTAGAAAATAAATTTGCTGGAAGTGTCCATTTTTCAGTTTCAAGCGATAAAACCATATAATTTTAAAATTATTTGAAAATGTTTGTTTTATACGTCTGTCACTAAACGGGGCATATTATACATTTACAGATGATAGGTCGAGTTTAGAACTAATAATATTGAAATAAAAAAATCAGGTATTCAATTTGTTAAAAAAATTGATCATGATACAAATTACAGTTTTAATAATAGATTAAGGGTTTGTTTCACTGCATGAATCATGTATGGTCTGTAATTAAGGATGGTACTGACTTTTGAATTCAGATTCCGAATTCCTTTGGAAATTCGATTAATTAATGTACTAATCTTACTCATAGATATCTAGCACGCCCGATTTATGCTAATTAATTAATGTCACAAAAAGTTCAATTTCAATTATTCTTGTGGCCACTAGTTAATTGGAACTTAATTATTGAATATCCATACGGATTAATTTTGTCAATTTATTATTTATAGCTTAAATAATTGACATCATGAAGCAACAGATGATATGTTGTTTGAAAATTTGAAAATTTTTAAATTTTTAAATCATGGGCCCAGATAAGCTAATCAAACTATAGAAAGACATGAAATTCTTTTTATTATAAAACCATCATTAATCGATAACTAATGGCGCCAATGATGTATGAACCCATGTTCATATGGCCAGCTATATATATATATATATATATATATATATATATATATATAATTGTATAATAAATAAATAAATAAATGCTGAGTATATATTAATAATTTATGGACAACTAGTTCTGCTTTTAAGACTTTTGTTTTTGGACAATTAAGTCAGATTTAGACTTCTCACAATTTATTTCAGTTAGTTAGCATGTGTTTTTTTACCAGTCAAACCCCTTCCTAAATGAGAATACTGCATTCATTTAATTACCTACAATTTTTTTTTTAAAAAAATAATAGCTAAAATTTTGCTTTTATAATTTGATCGTTGAGAAATATTTTCCATCTATCATATTTAGAAAAAGATTTTTTTATATGTTTATTTAGTTATTAATTAAAATTAAAAAATTATTATGAATGGGGACAAGAGTGTTGAGTCTTAACTTTATTTTGAACATGAACAAAATTATTTTAACAAAGGATGACATATAAATAAAAATAATTAAAAGTACATACAGAATGAAATTAAAAAAAAAATAAAATAAAAAATTATCTAGTATAAAACCAAGAAATTTATGTATAGATTATGATTTTGGTTAAAATCATGAAAATTTTGTCAATAACATTATTTTTAAACTAAGCATTTTATTTTATGTAATTTATTTTACCGTTTATTGAAAATTTATAATCAAAAGGGAGAAATACTAAAATAAAATATTAATTATATTATTTCTCCTCACTTTATATTCAATGATAGTGTTGGCAATGATTTCATTGTTTTTAATTATTTTTAATTTTTAATTTGAATTATCTCGTATGAGTTTTTAGAAATTTTTTAATATAGACCGAATCTATGTGGTCCGCACCATTAGATGTGTGATAAGTCAGTAACTATAACAACGTATTAAGTATTAATGGGACGGACCACAATAGATCAGGTTCACAGTAGAATCTCTCGAGTTTTAAATAACCACTACAATAAAAGAAAGTATTACAAGAAAAGAAACATTGACGTAAGGCACAAAGAAAGTTGATATTTTTGGTAAAAAATTTTAAAATGTTGACTCAAAATTAAGAGTGCTAACTTACGTGCAAAATCTACTATATAGATAACCTAATTCCTTTATAGGAATAAATTTAAAAGTATTTATATCTGAACTAAATTACAAATATATTTTCACTATCCATATTTGTGCTAATCTCACATCACCTAACCATTTAACTACCAGCTTAATATAAAATATTACAAAACTGTATATAATCATAGTATGCATATACATAGATCATGTTACAAGATTCTCTTTCAAGACCAATCGAATCCAATGAAATATAATATTATATATATATTAAAAAAAAGAAAAAAAAGCAAGTGAAATATAATGATTTTAATACGCACTTTATGATGAATCGAAAAGTTAAGTCCATGGTGTAAAATAAAAATTCCATTTCCAATTAAGATTTTTGGGGTGTTTGTTTCTGCTTTTTACAGCAACTTTTAGCTTTTCAATCTGAAAAACAGAAAAACTAGCTTTTTATTAGAAATTTTAAATAGTTGTTTTTAACTGTTCAGTTAAAAAAAAAAAAATGAGTTTTTCACAAAAAGCTTATTTGTACAGCTTTTCATGAAAAACTTTTTATAATTATTTGGCTTTTACAAATTTAACCTTTCCAAAATAATAAATTATACTCTTCTATAAATATATATATTTTTTATGAAATTTTTTTTATCTCCATAAATGTTGAAAATTAAACGAGATCAATTCCTCAAATTAATTTATTTAGGTTAGTTTCAATTTTTTTTAAAATGTATTTATATGAATTTATTCAACAATTAAAAACATATTATTTTGATCCATTTTACATAAATGAAACTATAATTTAAATTATTTTTGTACGTTTATGAAATTACTATTTAATAAAAATTATAATTTTTGAATTGTAATAAAATTTATTTTTAAATTTTTTAATTATCTAATTATTTTTACTAATATTTATGTAATATTATTATTTTTGTATAATTATTGTATAATGGTATAAAATATATATATCTATATTAGTCTTTTCACAATTCAACAACAACATATGATACTAAATTTACCAAACGCTATCAATTAATTAGTTAACAGTTAACAGTTTACTGCAACAGCTAACATGAACATCAAACAACTAACAGCAACAGCTATTAGCTAACAGCTGAACCAAACAGGTCTTTCTTTTTATGTCTCAGTTGCTGAAATACAATATTTTAATATGTAATTTCATTGTACATGATAGATTTTAATTGTAAATGCAATTGCATCTTTAATTTTATAAGGTGTTTTCTAATAATTTATTCTTTTATTTATTATTATGATATATTTTTTCAACTGTTCGAATTATGAAAATTATATTTTTCTTAAAAAAACTAGTTTTGTCTATAAATACTGATATGTTGGAAGTTTTAATAGAAATATATTATATAATAAGAAAATAAATTAAATAGAATTAAAATTATTGTGTCAGACAAAATTTGTTGAAGTTTTTAATTGTTTAGTGTTTTTTTATTAAGAAAAAAAAGGGAAAGAGGAAGACTTATTTATATTATGAAAACGACATTTTCTTTTACCGTATCCTTTTTCAAGCAAGAACTGTGTCTATTTCTCTCTCTGGCAAAATGTTTCAAAGCATGATGAGTGCTGAAAAAGCTAAAACTGGTTAATGGCCGCCTGTTTTTCGGCTGCTTATAAATACCAGAGATCACAATACAACCAGATCGCAAACTTGTAGCCTCTTCCTCTTTCTCTTTCTCTTACCATTTCTTTATTTTTACTTTTATAATTTTGAATTGAATTTTGTGGGCCTTTCTTCTCACCTGGTCAATGTCTCCTATAAGTATGCCCTTCTTCTCCCTTTCCTCATTTCCAATTTCTCTACCGGTGCATGGATTCGATTTTCTCTCCTAATCCTTCCTCGATCTCTTCTTCTTGCTTCAAATCTCAATTTCTCGAATCTTCTAAATCAGGGATTTCTACTTCCTCCATTTCTTTTACTGTTCCCTCATCTTCCGCTTCTTCTTCTCGGTTCTTTTCCACATCTGCCATGTCTAACAGCAACGGCGCCGTGAACGGTAACTCCGTACCCAAGATCATCACCGGCAGTCATGGTTATGTTCTCGAAGATGTTCCTCACTTAACTGATTACCTTCCCAACCTTCCTGTAAGTGTTTGTTTCTTTTATTCATTTTATTCGTACATGTATTGACATTGCATATGTATTCATGGCTGACTGTTTGATTGATTGCTCAAAAAAATGGAGGGAAGAAAAAGGAAAAAGAAGAGAGAGTTTGAGCTTCCCAAATATGAGGAGCTTATCTAAGTTCTTCATAATTGTTGTATTAATTCTTATGTGATTGTCGTTGAATTTAATTTGTGTCTTCTTTGTTTTTTCTTCCTTGTTTAATCTGAAACCAGACGGGATAAAAGAGAGATTCTCTCCGTGGATCCGCATAAACTTTTTACTATTTTTTTAACTATTTATTTCCATCTATTCTAATTGGATTTGTTTATGTATGAAATTCGAACCTTTTTAGCATGTATTATCGAAGTTTTTCATCGGTAGCTCTTTGCATTGATGCGTCATCATGATTCATATTTTTTATTTGTCAAACCTACATATTATTCTGACTGCTGGCAATGAAAATTGCTATTAAATGAGTATGATGCTGTTGCTTTATTTGTGTTATTTACCTGATTATTGGGTGTTTCGTTCCTTAATTTAGACCAATGCTTACATTTCAATGTTGGTTTTTTTTTTTTTTTTTTAGACTTACCCCAATCCTCTACAAGACAATCCTGCGTACTCCGTGGTTAAGTAAGTTGATTAACCTTCACCAGCATTTCTAATTTTCTCTGTCTAGCTATTACTGCAGTTCACCTCATTTATCTTTTGTTTTTCCAGGCAGTACTTTGTTCATACGGATGACACGGTTCCCCAAAAGGTCAGCATTCTCTTTTTTTATGGTTTAAGATTTCATGCTTATTCTACACTCTTATTCTCCTATAGAATGATGTATTTTTGTAATTTTTTGACTCCCTTTTTAGTAGTTTATTGAGGAGAATTAATGCGATTTCGCTAAAGTAGATTTCTAATTGGCCAATTTCATTTTAGCAATGTTACTGTTGCATGTTCGAGTCCAATTTTAGGTGTCTATATATCACTATGTTTAGAGTGTAATAACCATTAGATTGGTGTTACATTGCAGGATTTATGGGCTATTGCGGATGAATATAACTACTCTGCTCATTTTGTTTTGCTTTTGTTTTCCCTTTTTTCAGATTGTTGTTCACAAGGATAGTCCAAGAGGAACACATTTCCGGCGTGCTGGACCTCGTCAAAAGGTGTGTGCAAATTCATTTTTAATGATGTGGACTGGCCAAATGCTACACACATCTCTGTAAAATATCTTTCTTTTTGGATATTTCTCAGGTTTATTTTGATTCAGATGAAGTTCATGCTTGTATTGTGACATGTGGAGGTCTCTGCCCTGGACTCAACACAGTAATCAGGGAAATAGTGTGTGGCTTGTATCACATGTATGGTGTAAAGAGAGTGCTGGGAATAGATGTAAGTGATTGTGCGGTCTCTACTCCAATATGAATCAGTTATATCCCTAATCTGCCTGTGCCTTCTCCCTTGCATTGTGCTTGTCAGTGTTTTCTCTTTTCCCTCTCTTTGTCTGCGATCTTTGTCAAATGAGAGGCTAAAACTTGTTTTGAATAATTGACTTGAAATTGTTGCTGTCATATTATACACCCTAACTTTACATGATATAACATTTTGCAACTAGATTTGAACTTTTACATTGCCTTCTGGGAAAAAAGAAACAAATCTACATCTCTATCTGACCTGTTCGTTGCATGGATGGCCAAAACATAATTTCGTACAGTCAGGTGTTAGTTATTTAGTTTTGGTTTTTAAATTTTCATTTTCTCTCTTTTTTTTTTTAATGTTTTAATTCCTTATTGTTGGTGAAAAGGAGTGATGTAATGTTATTAAATTTTTCATGTTAACAGTATGCATTTACATACCAATTGCAGTGACCCCAGTTTCTGATAAGCTAATGAAATCTGTAGGGAGGATACAGAGGTTTCTATGCTCGAAATACTATACCTCTATCGCCTAAGGTTGTGAATGATATTCACAAACGTGGTGGAACAATCCTTGGGACCTCTCGAGGTGGCCATGATACTTCAAAGATAGTTGATAGCATTCAAGATAGGGGAATTAATCAGGTCTGTGAAATATACTATTTGTAAGTTCAATTCTATGTAACTTGAGTTTTATTTTCTTGTTCAACCAATAGATGCTTATGTGTAGCTGTCTTGCAACTCAGGTTTACATAATTGGAGGAGATGGAACTCAGAAAGGGGCATCAGTGATATTTGAGGTAATTATTTAATGTAATATTTATTTTCTAATCTTTCCTCTGTATGAATTAGAACATAGAAATCTTGGGTTGAAAATGACGTAGGATGCGGACACAGGAAACCATCTTTAGAAAACTGAACATGCAAACAACAAGCATAAAAGAGGACAATGAAGCACAGGGATGTAAAATTTATTAGTTATTATTTTTTGCAGGAAGTCAGAAGACGAGGTCTCAAAGTAGCAGTTGTTGGCATTCCCAAAACAATTGATAATGACATTCCGGTATGTTTTATTATTCATAATTCTAGTTATATCCCATGTTATATTATTATGTATAACATTCTTGAAATTATCTATTAACAACAGGTCATTGACAAGTCCTTTGGCTTTGATACTGCTGTCGAGGAGGCTCAACGTGCTATTAATGCAGCACATGTTGAGGCTGAAAGTATAGAGAATGGCATTGGTCTTGTGAAGTTAATGGGTCGCTACAGTGGTAAACTCCAGTCTTCATCGTTTATCTAATTTAGCCTTTAAGATAGTCTCTTATATTCCATGGTCAACATATATTGAATTACATGTATATGCTCAGCATTACTTTACGCACCGAATTGAGTTATCCAATTATTGAAAGATCGACTGTTAGGCCTTTCTTACTTCCTAGCTCTTTAGAAAATTTGGCCTCACTGCAGGCACCCAATTTATCATTTCTCCATAGAGATATGTATGTAAATGAATTGTTTTAAATGCTTATCAAATAAGATGCTCCACCATGAAAGCTGGTTGTTTATTCTGAATGTATTGACTTGCATCATTTATTGCAAACTTGATTGGGTTAAGTCAGCGTTAAAAGTAACTCTACCTAGCTTTTTTTTTTTTTTTTTTTGTGACTCACTTCTTGAAGCACCTATTTTAGCATATTATGGACATCTGGTTTCATGTATGTGGTGCAGGATTTATTGCCATGTATGCTACTCTTGCTAGTCGAGATGTGGATTGTTGCTTGATTCCCGAGTCACCCTTTTATCTAGAAGGGGAAGGTGGACTTTTTCAATATGTAGAGAAGCGACTTAAAGAAGATGGCCATATGGTTATTGTGATAGCAGAAGGTGCCGGGCAAGAGCTGCTTTCTCAGCAGGCAAGTATGCAGGATGCTTCAGGAAACAAGCTCCTCCAAGATGTTGGTTTGTGGTTATCACAGAAGATGAAGGTATTGATTTTTACTTTAATTGTTCTGGCTCAATTTTTTATTAGGGATGAGAAGTTTTGATTTTTGTCTAATTGATTGATTCTCGTCTGCTTTTTTTCTAGGAGTATTTTTCAAAGCAGAAGAAGATCACTATAAACCTCAAATATATAGGTTGGGATAGTTATATTTAGCCAATGATTTAATTTGCTTAAGATTTTAATTGGTTTGGCTTACAATTGTGTTTTCCCCATCTGGCAGATCCTACATATATGATTCGTGCTGTTCCAAGCAATGCATCTGATAATGTGTACTGCACGCTTCTTGCTCAAAGTGCTGTGCATGGAGCAATGGCTGGTTACACTGGCTATACAAGTGGTCTAGTAAATGGCAGACAAACTTATATACCTTTCTATGTGAGTTGATCCCATATATAGAAATTAATGAAATCCCTCTTACCTATTTTCTTTATTTTGTATTTTGTGTTAGTGCATTAGAATCTGTCTGGCTTAGAAACTTATGATCATTTTGAAGTTCTAATCTGGTAATGATATCCTTTTGATATCTGAGCTTTTACCCACAATATCATCTTCTCTTCCTTATGTGCTGTGCTTGGTTTAGTTCAAATTCTTCATCATCATTTGCTTTCCTCTTTCCTAAAAGTGTTATGAATATGCTCTATGTTTCGGCATCCCCTTCTTCCTCTTGCTTTTCACTCCCTGTTGTGTTCATTTTCTTCTGTTATTGTAGTTGATTGATGATATTTGCTTTGCATATGAATTAATTTTATGGACACAAGCTCAAAGTTGTGATTTGCAACATTCTCTAGTCGCTTGAATCGACTAGGAAGCATGCATTTCAAACATCTAGATACATGTATGACAACATTTTGCGGGTTCATACATACGTTTTATTATGGATTATCATGTATTGGTAACTATTCTGATAGCTAATTATTTGCTTGGAGCACAAGTTTTTGGGCATTTCCTTACTGGGTCTTTTGTCGCATGGTGGTTGTACAGAGAATCACTGAGAAACAAAACAAGGTGGTCATAACAGATAGGATGTGGGCTAGACTTATGTCTTCAACAAATCAGCCTAGCTTTTGGAGTAAAGGTTGCATTGGAGATAAAAAAGCAGATGCTGCTGAATTCAGGAAAGAAGACGAACCAGAAAACCAGCTAATGGATGACGGAAACTGTGCAGATGACATTGTGGCAAAGAAAGAGGTCAGCTACATGTGATTGAGATTGATCCATAGTACTGTATAAGGCTGTTACTGTCATTCCTAGCTTGAAGAGATTTACTTCCCGATTACCTTACCAAGCATCTTGTTTATGTTAGATTAGAAATATTCAACAAGGGCAAGACACGCTTTAGTAATATTTAAGTTGCTTAGGAAATGGTAGTCTGAGATGAAAATAATTTACTCTTATGAATGATTAAGTGTAATGAGACGAGTTAGCCCATTCATTGTAATGTGCTCTAGTACGTCAAAAAGCATTGTTGTGCTTGTGATTTTGTACAATATTATTCTTAATTATGAATAACGGGAAGCATTAGACTTCATAGTGTAAATACCCGTATGGAATTCTTTGTAACTGGCTTGAAATAAAGAACAAAAAAGCACCAGAACTTCGTGTGATAGCATTGTGGCTAAAGGTGTGCATAGGATCCAGAACATGAAAAATTCTGTCTTCGTTTTTATATTTTCTTGTCTTGCCATGGATGGTGTTTGGAGAAGTTTAGTGTTGTTGGCAGATATTTCAGTGTCTTGCATTAATTTTTCTTTATGGCAATCTAGTTGGTTAAGATGTTTTGAAATTTTTACAGAGCGATAATCATGCATTAGGGAGGTATGGATCAGTTGGGGATAAATTAGAAAAATGCGGCTCGGATACGCAGGAACTAAAGAGAAGTGTGTCTGATTCTAATTTCATACAGAAATCTAACTCAAGAAAACCAACTCTAACAAAAAGATGGTTCAACATGGCTCTATGCTGCCATAAGCCTGTCCATTTTGAAAATTGAAAAAAAAAAAAGTGTATGCCTGTATCGCAGGTCTTGTGATGACAGAATATAAGTTGTATTTTCATTAAAGAAAAAGAATGGGAAACAAAAATTTAATAATATAAATTCCATCTCTGTATTGTACTTTTAGGTTGCAAGTTGTGATCGTCTGCAATGCCATAAAAGAGACCAATGAGCAACCCTTGTTTCTTCTCGAGTTAAATTGTTGGTTCAATATGATAAATTGGGATTAGCGTCTCAGGTCTACTTATTATCATATAATTCAGAGAAGGCATGGCAGCCGTACGGGTACTTTAGAGTATATGTCCAACTGTGTTAGATTACTCGAACCAATGACGGATCTAGGGTGATGGGACGTGTGGTGCACCTTGAACTCCATGGTTGGTAATTTGACACTGTTGTAAATTACATTGTTCGAACCGTCATATGTAGTGCGGAGTATTTCGAAGTTTTAGTTATGGACCTGTGAATCTTACATATATAATAGGATTTGAGATGAAAACGAGTATAAAATGTATATTGTGACAAACAGGGACAGAACATATAGCACTTATATTCAATAATTTATTTAAAACCCAAAAAAAAAGAAAAAAAAAATCATAACACAATATAAATATATAGTCATGACCAAATGCATCTAGAAAATTACATAACTAGACATACTTTGCATTTTTTAAACTACATATATATAAAACAAATTATAATTCTAATGAACAAATAGTTTAATTTTGCATTCATGATAGCGATTTTAGCTCAAAATTTTGCTTTTGTGATAAAAAAAAAAAATATCTAGCTCAATTTAACATGTTCTTAGTAATTATGGATGGAAATTAGCAACGGAATTATTTGACAAATGATAAATTTTAGCTAGAATTTTTACTATAGACGAAAAATTAAGTTTTTTTATTCAATAAGAGCAAAATTAAGCTTCTACAATAATTATATGGGAAAAAAGTGATCATTATTCTAGTGAGAAAATGGAAAAATGGAGAGAAAATATAAAATTATATAAATGTAAGTTGATGAGGCAGGGCAAAAGGTTATAATAATCTTTATGGATATACAAAGGGCTAAAAAATTTTTTTTTTTTTTTATAAAGCTTTTTTTTTTTTTTTGGGCAAAGGGGGGGATTAAAGAAAAAATTATGGCATTATTACAAACTATTACCCAATATAGGGTAGAAATGAAACTAATTCCAAACTTATGGTGTTTTTGTCAAAGTCCGCATATGACATTGGTGGACACCCTTTTTTTTTCTGCCAGCGCAGGTCCGCCAGTCAAACAAATGGACCTAAAGAGATCCGCCTACAAAAATAGCGGACTTAAAAAGTCCGCGCTTAAAAAAGGCGGACTAATCAGCATCTCAGGTCCGCTTTCAAGGGAAGCGGACCTGAAAAGCTGCCTTGTCCTAGTGGATGGGACAAGGCAGAGTCCGCTTATATGGAATGCGGACATAGATGTCCGCATTCCAAAGACGCGGACTCATCACGCATATTAGTCCGCGTCTTTGGAATGCGGAAGTCTATGTCCGCATTCCAAACACGCGGACCAACATCCACCCCAGCCGTCCGATCAAATATAAATTTAATCCCAGCCGTCCGATGAATTTATATATTTACTATGCCTCCTCAACTCATTTATACGTTTTAAACACAGATTTGAGATTTAGAAAATTTTTTTTTACGGCTTCTTCTCCTTCCTTCTTCTTCCTTCTCCTTTTAAGCTGCCTTCTTCTTCCTTCTCCTTTTAAGCTGCTTCTCCTTAGGGTTGTCAACGGGGACCCGTCCCCACCGGGGATCCGCCTGAACGGGGACGGGGATTCCCCGTTTAGAATCCCCGCGGGGCGGGGACGGGGATAATTTTGTCCCCATTTACTAAACGGGGACGGGGATGGGATTTACCTCCCCAGCCCCGCGGACCCGTCTCCATCCCCGTTTATTTATTTATTTAATTTTTTATATATATATATATAATTAAATTTTATAATAATAAAACTAAAATTAGGGATTGCTTTATATTCCTCTTTCACTTTTAAAGTTTCTAACAATCAATCATGTGTGCTTAATTGTTGCTGCTGATACTAAATACATGAAATTGTGTGCTTATTTGCAGAACTTCTCCCTAGGTACAAAACTTAAAATTTAGCCTTTGCACTTGATAGAATTTATCAATCTAGAAACCTCTAATTTAATTTTTGTATATTGGACTCATGTACTCTATTTTAAAATAATAATGTTAGTAGTTGTAATATTTTAATTAAATATCACTTTCTTATAAGAAAAATTAAGTGATTTATTTAATGGTCTCCAAACTGTAATATGCTTTTTACCTTTTTTTTTTAACCAAATTGAATTTTATTTAAAATTTCAAAAAAAAAAAAGATTCTTAATGGGGACGGGGATCCCCGCGGGGAACCCGTTCCTCGACTGGGCCGGGGATGGGGATGAATATCGTCCCCGTTTACTAAACGGGGACGGGGATCCCCGCCTAGCCGGGGAACGGGGATGGGATTGTCAATCCCCGCCCCGCCCCGCCCCATTTACATCCCTACTTCTCCTTCCTTCTCCTTTTAAGCCTTCCTTCTCCTTCCTTCTCCTTTTAAGCTCATTACTTCAGCTCCTACATTCTTTTCTTTTTTTTGGTAGGTTAATTTTATTAACCGTAATTTTTATTATATTTATAATTATATAATTAATTTTTGTTAATAATGTTAATTAACTTTTTGTATTTTTTTCTCAGGATTGTCAGCATCAAATTGGAAACAAAAAATTTTATCACTACAACCACCAGATAACAGTTATTGTAGTATTAAACAGAAAAAAAGGTAAATATAAAATTTTTGTAAAAATTTTTAATTTCTGAAATAATATATATATATATATATATATATATATATATATATATATATATATATATAGGAGATTTATGAAAAAATGGAATATGTATAAATTTGTATTAGATTTATTTTTGTGAAGTTAGTATATAATATTTATATGTTTGAAAAATCATATAGATATGATATAAACTATATAGTTAGTAAATATCTCTATAAGTTTTGTTTAAAAATTGTTATTAAAATTTGAAATATTATTATTTTTACAGAATATTGGAAAAATAAAATAAAACTGAGCTAGTAAAAAAGAATTTTTTTTAATTTGGTGTAAAATTTTATATTTATTTTTATCATTATTATTGTTATTGTTATTATTTTTAATACAAGTTATTTGTATTAAATTATATTTTTTATTTTTATTTTTATTTTTATTATTGTTGTTATTAATATTAATATTATTATTATGATTATTATTATTACAAGGGTTTAAAATAGAAAACTGGTGTAGTGATATACAATATTTTATTTAAGTTGTTGTTTAATTAATTAATTAATTAATGTGTATTTGAAATGGTTCAATTAAGGTTAATTTTTTTTTATGCAACTTGTAGATGGTTAAAACAATACTGACCCCAAAGATTATGCGGTTCCCGGAATTTGCATTGAAGAAAATAGAAAATTTAAAGAAAATTCAGATGAGAAGGGGAAAAAGGTTACTGGAGTACCTGCTAAATATGAACGAAAAATTACAAGACATAATAATGTCTGGCTACAAATTTGATGTGCGAACGAGGGAACAAATGTGGATTCTAAGAAATGGATTATCTTGGCGTTATCAACGCTTATTTGATGAGATTTTTGACGAATCACCTGTAGATTATGACAATATGGTAAAAAAATTAATTACGAAGGAGAGTGAATGTATTAAATTACCCCAAGAATTGGTTGGCAAAGTTCTAGAAACTCTGCCAATATGTCAAGTAGACTATTGTCATAAAGTTAACGCTAGGAATGGTTTTAAATTTAAGATTAGGAGATGACTATAGTAGTAGTTTAATTTTATAATTATGTAACTTATGTATTTTTTTTGTTATTTAGTGTTATAATGTAATTTAATATTATAATGTAATTTAGTATTATGATTATCTAATTCAGTGTTAATATTTTTAGTAAAGTCGTTTAATTATATAGAACATAAATGAACTCTAGAGTTATAAGAATCGTTAAATAAATATACAATTTTACTATTATGGTATTATTAATAACAGTAAAAGGGGGAAAAAATAAAATAAATATGGAAATAATTTATGACCACTCGTTAAGAGATTGCTTTTAGAAAAGTGATTAGCATTATTTTCTATCTCCAATTTTAAAATATCATTCTTTCATCTCTAATTTGCATTATTATTGTTATTTTCAATACATTTATTCATGAAAATCTATGAAAATAAAAATGTTATTATAAAAAAACAATGAGTACGTTGAAAAATTTTACATTTCTTTGAAAATATGCATTACACTCGTTCGATTAATTATTTAATAGTTTAATAATTAATTATAAAAAACTATGATTTAAAATAGGAAAAAATTTTAATAACAATATATAATTTTTTAATTAATTAATTACAAAATGTTCTATCTCTAATAATTACAATTATACAATTTTTAAAAAAGTAGATATTATACAAAAAAACTATGATTTCAAATACAATAGATAAGGTAATAAAATCTTAATTACAACTCGTTCGATTTTAAAGGAATTGGAATGCACAATTAAAAAAATATATGACCTTTTATTTATAGTAAATCTTGTAAATATTCAGAGATATAAGTCTCGAACTAAAACATAAAAATATTATACATTGTTTAAAAAGAAACATCAAATATTACGTCCACTTCTATTGGAAGTCTGCGATGGATCAGTACACTGTGATGGATTATATTCAACATTTGATGTTGTTCCAAAGTTGGGATATGGAAAAGGAGGTTGTTGCTGAGAGTACATACTAGACATACCAACACACCGTTCCACTGAAGATGGCCGCGCAAACGATGGAAATATCATATTAGAAGGAGTATGGGGTGTACCCATACCATGCATAGCCCAAGGTGATTGGCCCGACCCACTCCATTGTGTAAATGGGTTTTGAGAAGTGTTAAACCCATACTGTGGTGGACCACTTGGACTAACAAATGAACCAGGAGCAGATGGGTTAGGAACCCATGATGAATATTGCTGTGTTGGTTGTGATTGTTGTGAAGTGCTTGCTCCATATGGATCATGTGAATGGTATGATACTGGAGGTGGCACAATGTCACAAGGAGGATCTGTTGGTCTTGCGACCTCACGTCTCCTCGATGTGGTACGTTGGCGGCGTCTACCAGTGGTAGCAACGGGTGCCTCTTCATCCACTTCAAAATTCGGATAAGTAACAGACGGCGCTGGATGAGGAGGTTGGGAACCCCGAACATAACGCCGTTCCTCCCCAAGCGCCCCGCATATGCTATTTCTTATCCTGTTCACAGCATCCAAATCTCTAACCAAGGCTAGTTGCTCCATTCCATCAACCTGTACATAACATATATTATTACTATGTACAGGTCATAAAAAAAATTAAACACATGAATTTTCAATTTTAATGACTTACAGTGGCACCATGGGCAGCACCTCTAACAGAAATCCATCTCCTTGTTATTCGCCTATACCATTCCATGTACTCGGAATGGTAATGGAGTGGTTCGGCACATGGTTGAGCTGCAAATATCAAATTTGCCCTATTATTCCATATTGCGACCCAGTAGGCCATTTTCTGCATAATGGAACCTTTAACCTGAATTAGTTCAATATCATGCAGCTCATTGGTTTGCATGGCGCAACAGGTATGTGTTGTTGCAAACCAAATTGTTGAAGAACTCTATCTGGTTGATGACATTCCACAATGTGCATGCAAATCAATGGCACAACAGCTCTCCATAAATGATTTCCTTGAAAGCAATATGGATTTCATCTGTGTGTGGCTCCCAAGTGAACTACAAGCAACACAAAATAACATATATATGTATATGATTTTACCATTCCAAAAAAAAATATTTAGTCGTAAAATGTTTAACATGACTGCATGCCTAATTTGTATGAGTTACAGAATCTTTGTCAGCCAAATCAAGTACATATCGTATATGTCTCAGCGTATGAGTTGGCACAGCAATAGAATCCTTAGGTGTGCTCCATCTGTAATTAATTAGGAGATATTAATTTACATGGTAAACATATAAGAAAATTGTACAACTATATCATAACAACGAAATATAACTATGCATAAGTAATTTTGAATTCTAAATTACACAAGTTCGGCATCGTATACCCTAAGTTGTTGTATTTTATTAACTGTTTGGTAGGAACTATGTGAATTCTATATTGTTAAATAATTTACAAAGTAGGAGAGCAAAATTGATTTCTCTTGCTTATTTGTAATTTCAATGATTTGTCTATATATATATATGTACAAGTGAAAACAAAATTGATATATTAATACATATATATCATAAGTGTTATGTATACGTACCGCCGACCAAGTGGTAAACCAGGCGTAATAACTCCACTCCGTAGGTTCGGCGATATATCTCTCAATCTCTCATATGCCCAAACCTGCAACAAAATTAAAGCGCCACCAATTTGTGCAGTGTTGTGTCGGGCGGCTTTACACAGCTCTCTATAAAGATATGCTAAACACCCGCTCCCCCAGCTATACTGACCAATTGTTGCAATATTCTCCAACAAAGGTAGAAACAAAAGGTTGACATAACCTGATGTTTTTGTGCTAAATAATATGCCCGATAATAGTTGCAACAAGTATGCACGGATGTACAGTGCAATGTCTTCTTCATTATCATTAGCCGGCATAGCAGGAAAAGTAGCATTTAACCAACTCAATTGCAGCATATTTTTTTTTAAGGCATTTCTAGGAGGACGAACGCCTAATAATCGTTCACACTCATCTACCCATTTTAAAGGAAGTGGGCAAATCAATGGATTACCATCTATTGGCAGTCCAGTTTGTATGGCAACATCCTGCAGTGTAATTGTTGCCTCACCTTCGGGAAGATGAAAAGTATGAGTCTCCGGTCTCCATCTCTCAACTAGAGCCGTAATGAGATGGTGGTCCAACTGAAAAAAACCCAACCGTGCAACTCCATAGAAACCAGTCTGTCTCAAGACTTGTTCTAGTCGATCATCAATTTCATCCTCACGTAGGATCGTACCGTCCCTCCTGCAAGTAAGGGTTGTCTCCTCATCCTAATATTTTGACGAAAAATTATATTAATTAATAACATAGTAACAAATATAACAAAATAATATACACTTAAATGAACTTAATATATTTCTTAATATATTAAAGAGGACAATGTTTTTATAAGTAAAATTTTGGATAAATTTATAAAATAATGCAACTTATGATCATAAGTAACATTAATTTAATTCATCACACAATATTTAATTAATAGTTCAATTATGTAAATAGAAAGTTATATATTTGCACCTCATTGAACCATACTGCCTCCGATCTATGTGATCTCTGTGAATGTAAAACGCTAGGGTCAATCGGCCCAGGCTCAATGTATGCTCGCTGTGGTCGTGGATTACCTGACATACCTAACAACACAAACATTTGATGTCAATATAATAAAATGATGCACATTAAGATTTCAACATACTAATAAGGTTTACCAATTGAGTGTATTACTATTAAAGCAATATAGTCACAAAACACACATTATCATAGTAGTTTGCATTCCCAAATAACATATTAGAATCCATTACAAATTAGTCATTATAATTACAACATATTTAACTACGCCTACATGTCCGAGTGTTATGACCGGGTAAGCCACATTTACTACAAAAACTGGTGGTGTTAGCACCGGCAACTTTCCAATCCATCTCATTCCGAATCCGTGTTGTTTTTGGTCGACCCTTATTTCTCATCAAATTCGGATTTGGTACAAGTGATGGTCCATCGATTGTTGGCCAGTAGTCACGTTCTCCAAGTGGGGTAAATGCTGTCGACCAACATTTCAAGTTGTTTTCTAATTTATAAATTGGATGAATAAATTGTCTATGGTCAATGCCATGTGCCAAACACCCAGCAATGGCATGGGAGCATGGTATTCGCAGTTGTTGAAACTTTCGACAACTACAAGTCATTTCTTTCAGATTGACCACTTGCTTGTGTCCTCCCTTCCTTCCTGAATTCCAACGGGCAGTTTTAATCTCAAAAACACCATTCCTCGTATCAAACCTTTGTACTACATGTCCAGATGCCTTTTCAAACCTTGTCCTTAATAGGTCTATTGCAAATGTAGTATATGAGAATCCCTTTTGCATTTCGGCTGCAATTTCACGTCTGTGTTTTTCGAAACGATCGACCAATTTTAAAAAAGGCTTTCCATCATTGTTGTTATTGGCAATCCCCGAATATCTTTTAGCAGCCATCCGTTTACTGATTCAGCAATGTTAGTTGTCATACTACCCCATTGACAACCACCATCAAAAGCGAGAGCCCATTTCTCCTTTGGCAGCCAATTCAACCATTGAAAGCTATCAGGTTCTTTCTCCTTAAGCAACCTCATCATCCGTTTAAACTTCCTAGGTTGATGTTGATATGCTAAAAAAACATGAAAACATATTTGAAAGCATAATGAGTTAAACAATTGTATAACTTGATCCTTATGGTTTAGGTTTACGGTAATTGAAAAAGCAATACTCTTAAATACCTGCATTGATGATAAAGTTTTTAACTTCTTCATTTTTGAATTGCTTATTGTAGTTGCTTGCTAGATGGCGAATGCAGAATCGATGAGGTGCCATCTTCCATTTTTCAGACTCCATGGCTCTTAAGATTCCAGCATGCCTATCAGATACGACACAAACATCGGGCATGTCTGGGCAAACAAAATCTCCTACACAACGCAAGAAGAATACCCAATTTGCAATATTTTCAACTTCAACTATGCCAAATGCTATCGAAAATATGTTTCGGTCGCCATCAAGCGCTGATGGTACTAGTATTACACCTTTATACTTTCCAGTTAAAAAAGTGGCATCAACGTACAAGACTGGCATACAATGTTTGAAACCATCAATGCATGGTTTCAGAATCAATATAAGACGCTCAAAACGTTTAACTCCTGGCACAAAACGACCATCGACAAAGTGATTAGACTCACTAACATGGTAGATTGAGACGGGGTTCATTTCGGTTACAGCATAAAGCCAAGGGTGAAGATGGTTATATGACTCATCAAAACCTCCATATATCTTCTCAATGGCTTTATTTTTTGCCAACCATGCCTTCTTGTAAGAGATTTTTATCTTATATCTTTCATCAAAGTTTGCAACAATGACCTTGACCTTTAGTGAGGGATCCTCCCTAATCATAGCCTCCACTATGGGATACATATAGGCCGTGTCAAGATTTCAGTTGTCTTGAGACTTTTTCAGCCCATGACAAGTATGTTCACCGACATACTTTGTGATCTCCCACAGATGAGACTTCTTCTTCAGCGTCGCACGTAACCTCCATGGACATCCCTCATCATAATAATGACATACCAATGTGATAGTATTCATCCTTGTCTCCCTACTCCGAAACTCTTTTTGTATTCTCATAGAGTATTCCTTAGCTGCAGTTTTAACTGCTTCTCTTGAATAAAATAACATCCCCTTTGAGAGTTCCATTGACGAATCCCATCTTATAGCATTCCTGGTTTGATCAATATCATGGACTGTCATAGCTGATGCATCAAATTGGGTAAGCTGGGGAATATTTGGGAAAAATGTAGGGGTATAATTATTGTATAATGCAGTGTCATCAACATTTGAAGAAGAAGCCCTATAATTCCCTTGAAGCTCATCCTCATTGTGCAACCCATCATGATCATTATCAGCATCAGCATAATCCTCAGATTCACTATCATCACCATCAACATCATCCTCTTCATCATCATCAGATTCGCTATCACCACCACCACCACCACCACCATTAAAACCAATAGGTTCATAATCATCGCTATCATCATCATCATCATCATCATCACAACCATAACTACCAAGTCCACCACTACCACCAACATCATAATCAACAGCTTGAGAATTAGAAGGTCCAGCTATATCCCTCGTGTGTGTAGAAGGTGTATTATGATTGCATTCGACGTATAATTCAATACAGAACAAGGTATGACCTAAACTGCTGACTATCCCCAACATCATATTCAAATCATCATCGTCACACAGATCAAAACACTTATACACTAACTGTACTCCATTCATTGCAATTGGGTTTCGAAATTGCACCCTAATCAAATCTTCGGTCGCTGGTATATTCATAACAGTCCTAATCTTATCAAACAATGAACTAAGATTGAATAAACCATTCATTGATATTACTTTGCAATATCCATTCTCATAATCAACTCCAAATTGATTCCTTATGATTTGACCGCCCCAATGAATATATATTGGCAATGAAGTCGACATTATTCTGTCATATAATTAAAAAGCATTCATTAGGGCATCTCCAACCCACCACCAATATCCAATTTCTTTTTTTGATGTTTAGTGTTATTTTAGTTTCTTTTCCATTTTTCTTTCAATGTTAATTTTTTTTTTTTGAAAATGTCTAATTTTTTACAGTATTTCGCTTATGTGTTTTTATTATGGTTTTCAGACCCGGACTGGTCATCGAACCGGTCAAGGGATGGATTCATAGATTTCAGATTAAACTGTAATAAACCTAAATCGAACCGGATTTTGTAAATATATTAATATATATTTTTTATATTTATAATATACGAAACTTTGAACATTTTTATTATAATTCTTATAATTAAGCATTTCAAACACAATATAGTAAATTAAAAAGCTCAATTTATGAAATATAGGTTTTGTACTTACAATTAAAAATACAAAATATATTTTATTTTAATTAAATACACCTCAAAATAATAACTTAAATTTTATATTTAAAAAAAGATTTAAAAAAAAGTTTGGTCGAACCGGATCCAAACCGATCGGCCTGACCTCTGGTTCCGGTCGAACCCAGTCCGACCGGCCGGTCCTGTTCGGTTTTCACAAATATGGTTTTTATTAATTTGTGTGTTTGATAATTTATATGTGTATTTGTGATCTTCATTTATTTTAATAATTTTGCTTAAATTCTTAAAATTTTTTAAATTATTATTGATAAAATATCAAAACTAAATTAAAATGCTGAAAATTCAAAAAAATATTAATACATATACAACTTGGAACTATCATAAAATTTAATATATCCTATTTTTGAATCATTAAGTGTTATTTTTGCATTAATATGTTAATTTTTTTTAACTATATCCTATACGATTTTATTTTATAAAATTATTTATTTATTAAAACATTACCCAGTCCATTAAAATTTTTTATATATTATTAACACTAAAATGTTTTGAATTAGGCTTTATTAAAAACAATGAATAATATAATTGTATGTAAAAAGTAATATAATAGTAATAAAAATGTTTGTCGAAAGGAATAAATTAAAAATATTTTAATTTGGAGTGCAAATTTAGACTGAATAGTTTTAGATGATCTTATATACTAACTTCACAAAAATCAATCTAATAAAAATTTCTAAACAAATATTATATACATATTCCATTTTTGCATACATCATATATATATTGGTAATGAAGTCGACATTATTCTGTCATATAATTAAAAATCATTCAATATATATATGTAAAAAATTATCTTAAATAAAATTATGATATTTTTTAATTAATTCTAACATAAAAGCAAATATATATATATATATATATATATATATATATATATATAAATCAAATAGACATTTCTAATACAAACTATATAGTTTATATCATATATTTAAGATTTTCGAAACATATAAACATTAAAAAATTATTATGTAATTTAAATTATTTTTTTATATTTAATTAACATTAAATTTTTTTTTAAGAATTTCAAAAAAAATATGTGAATAATATTATATAGTATGTAAAAAGAAATATATTAATAATAAAAATGTTAGGTGGAAAGGAATAATTTTAAAATATTTTTATTATAATTGGAAATTTGGAGTGGAGAGTTGGAGATGGTCTTATATACTACACAAAAATCAATCTAATACAAATTTATAAACAAATATTATATACATATTCAATTTTTCCATGCATCAATCACATATATATTACATAAATTTAAAGAAATTCACAACATAATTTCAAAAAAATACAAAAATTACAAAATTTCATAAATTTTTTTTATTTACCTTTATTACGTTTAATAAATGCGGACAATAGCTGCTATTTTATGATTGTAGTGCTAGGATTTTCGTTTCTAATTTGTTGAAGCTAATCCTATACATAAAATACAAAAAAATTAATAATTTAATTAAACACATATTATACATCTAATATAAATTTATAAACGAACATTTTATACATATTCTATTTTTTTACACATTACATATATATTACTACAAAAATTTATAGAAATTCATAACATAATTTCTACAAAATCTACAAAATATAAAATTTGCAAAAAATTTAGTATTTACCTTTCTTGGGTTGAATACTTCACAATATCTGTTATTTGGTGGTTATATTATTGTTAGTATTTTCATTCCTAATTTGATAATGCTAATCCTACAAAAAAAAAAAAAATTGTAACAAAAATTAAGAACTTAATTAAATATATATAAATATAAAATAAAATTATAATTACTAATAACTTACTAAAAATTAATTAAATTGATAATTAAAAGAGGTAGGAAACTTACTTGAAAGAGATATAATGTTGAACAAATTTAGCTTTTAAAATATTAAAGATGGAAGGAAATCAATTTTTTTTTATTAAGCAGATGAAGGTTGGAGAAGGAGAGGAAGAACAAATCTGTGTTTATTTTACCAAACGTATAAATGAAAGCTAGGGAAACAAAGCAGATGAAGGTATAAAATTTGATCGGACGGCTGGGATTATTTTACATTTGATCGGACGGCTGGGATTTGTCGGTTGGATATTGGGAAACACGGATTCTGCATGTTGTCCGCGTGTTTGGAATGCGGACACAAAAGTCCGCATTTCAAAGACGCGGACTTAAATGAGTCCGCGTCTTTGGAATGCGGACATCTATGTCCGCATTCCCTATAAGCGGACTCTGCCTTGTCCCATCCACTGGGACAAGGCAGCTTTTCAGGTCCGCTTTCCTTGAAAGCGGACCTGAGAGTCCGCCTTTATTAAGCGCGGACTTTTTTAGTCCGCTATTTTTGTAAGCGGACCTCTTTAGGTCCATTAGTTTGACTGGCGGACGTGCGCCGGGAGAAAAAAAAAGGGTGTCCGCCAATGTCATATGCGGACTTTGACAAAAACACCATAAAATTGGAATTAGTTTCATTTCTACCCTATATTGGGTAATAGTTTGTAATAGTGCCATAATTTTTTCTTTAATCCGCAAAGGGGGCAAGTGCCCCCATAGCCATTATCGTAGATCCATCGCTGGTGTGGGCACCCTAGGGTACTTGTTGTCGAACTCGTGGATATAATAAGATGCATTTAGATTTGTGATTATTACTAAGTTAATTTTCAAGCTTATTTATTGATATTTTGTTAAGTTTATTTTAATTTGTATTTGTTTATTTATTAATTTGTAATGTTATTTTTTTAAACTCATCATTCTATTTTGAAAATATGAAATTTATGCAGGGCGGGTTGCAATGTATATTTACATATATTCAAAAGTTAAGTTTATTTGGGATGGATATCCAATTTGGAACGAAATGAGTATAATAAATTAATAATTGTAATTTTGATGAACAAGGAAAAAGGGAGTCTGAGTTCCTTCCTTTTTTTTATTTTTTTTTTCCTCCTTTATTGTTCCTCTTCTTTTGGTGGTTTAGTACTTTTGTGTGTTCTAATTTAGATGTCGTTTGACAAAATACGTTTGTCGTTTCCATAAAAGCACACACGAAGAAATTTCTAATGCCACCGTTTTGGGCCGGGTAGTAGTAAAAAGGAAAGGAGTCAAGGGTTGAAATGGTAATTTCATTTGATTTATTAAATTACAAAATTTTCTTCTCGGTTGGATCTAATAAACGCACAACAAACAATTCCCCCTGGCTGTTGTTGTCGAAGAAGAAGAAATGGGGATCAGATTCATATTAATGGTTAACAAGCAGGGCCAGACTCGATTAGCTCAATACTACGAATGGCTTACTCTTGAAGAACGCCGTGCTCTCGAGGGCGAAATCGTCCGCAAATGCCTCGCCCGCACCGAGCAACAGGTTCTTCTCTTTCACTTTCCCCTAATTGCTTCGTTTAATTACCATATCTATCCTCCGTTTATTCAATTAGGCCTATATTTCGTTTTCTCTATCTTAATTCCTCTTTTTGATTTTGATGATTTTGGATTATAGATCATGAAACTTGCTTTAATTGCTTTCATGTCGCTGATAATTGTTTTTTTCCATATTCATATTGAATGATAGTGTTCTTTCGTGGAGCACCGCAATTACAAAATTGTTTACAGGCGTTACGCCTCGTTATTTTTCCTTGTTGGCGTCGACAATGATGAAGTAAGTTCCTTCGTTTTTCCTCAATTTGTTGAGTTGGACTTTGTATAACGATTCTTATGTTGGCGTCAATTTTTCATCTTGATAACTATTAATTTTGCTCCGGTGTTGCTAAATATTCGTGTATAAATGAATAAATGCATCCATTAGAGCGCCTAGTTTCCCACTAATCTTAGTATGAAAAGCTTTAGTTCTGTTGGTAATCATAGTTTGACATGTTGTGAATTGCTAGGGAGAGTAAGAGTACTTATTAATGTGTCAATCTTAAGAGCAAATGGATGACTCAAGTTATGAATTTATTTGGAATTCCTTCAATTTTCATGATTATGGATTATGAGTCCTGTTAGGTTCTTTAAGCATGCTTATCTTGAACTTGAGCTTAAATCGTCTTCACTTATTTTTCAATATTCTTTCTGCTACTTGTCACAGAATGAGCTTGCAATTCTTGAATTCATACATCTCTTAGTTGAAACCATGGACCGCCATTTCGGCAATGTGGTATGTCTTCTTCTGCATTCTTGTGTGCCTCTATAATTCCCTATGTTTTCCTCATAATATTAGTATCAGATTTGACTCTTTTTCCTCTCTGAGATGTTTATTTCTTGTCTTCAGTGTGAACTAGACATCATGTTCCATTTAGAAAAGGCACATTTCATGCTAGAGGAGATGGTCATGAATGGTTGCGTCGTTGAAACAAGCAAGTCTAATATCCTCGCCCCCATACAGCTGATGGATAAAACATCATGAAAAGATTTACTGTGGAATTAATCAATATGCTCTTGTATTTGGCACGAGTTTGCATTTTTATTCATGTTGTTGCCCACTGTATACTAAGCTCGTAGATGCATAAAAACTCTTCCCTTGGTAAATAAATGAAGAACTTGTGATTTTGATTCATATATTTTGGCAAATTTAGGCCTGTACAGATTTTAGTTTTCTCCTTGGCTTGGTGATATATCCGTCGAACTTCTTTTTCCGTATGATGAATTGCAATGAGAATAGAAGAATCATAACTAGTTATGCTTGAGCATAAAGTTGCAACCTAGATTATGAAACTTTCTTCAGTTTAGACCATTAAATTCCTTTAAACGGTGTCCAGTGTAAGGATATGCAATTCAGCAATTATGTTGGCAGAAAGTTTGATGCTGTGCTGTGATAAATTTTCTGCACGAGTATGCTTCTACTGTGTTTGTTTCCATGTAAACATTTTTACACATCTGTTATATTACGAATCAAAGTACACAGATTTTAATTACAACAATCTAATATTCACAAGCTGTATGTATATATATAGATGGACATGCTTTCGAAAAATGATTTTTTGACTAACTAAAATGTGGATTCTGCCAATATCCCTCACCATACCTAGGAAATTGCTTCACAAGAGGCTTCAAAAGATCAAACAGCAGCTGGTCTCCCATCCTTTCTGGGATCACTTACAGCAGTAAGTATTCCATGCACAATTTGGTTTTTATACGACTCTCTTCCGTTTTCTCTGTCCATGGCAATTGGGTTTTGAAGGGTTTGAACAACAAGCTGCACAATGGCTCCTACTTGCGTTGCTTTTAATTCATGCCCTTTTTCTGCCAAGGATGTCTTTGTTTCCTCTGCAAGTTCTATGTGATCGCCGTGAATAACAGTAAAGTTTTCATACATAACAGTATTCGGGATTAACTGCAGAAAACCGAGGATATGTCAATGGTCTCTTCACATATTGGATTGGTAAGGAAATAAAGAACAAATATCTAAGTAACTGATCAGAAACCTTGTGGTAGATCCTTGCTCTTTGAACAGCAGATAAAGGTTCCATCCCCAACACAAAATGGTTGATAAAAACTTGAACTACTGCCGGAATGATGTTCATTCCTCCACTACCACCTAAGACCCCTACCACCTGATTATCCTGCAGCGGTTGTAGAAGAAATTTCAGGTTCAGTGCTTTACTGGTGGTAAAAAAACACAGCAAGACTGTAAAAGCTATACCTTGGTAACAATTATGGGGGTCATAGAAGATAAAGGTCTCTTCTTGGGTTCGATAAAATTTGCCGGAGCAGGAGGAAGCATGTCTGGGGTTATTTCTGTTGGTGCAGAGAAGTCACCCATCTCATTGTTGAGCACAATGCCAGTTGAAGGAGAGAGCAGTCCAGCCCCGAAAGGATAATTTATTGTTGTAGTCATCGATACAGCATTTCGCTCTGCGTCAACAATGCAGAAATGGCTAGTCCCTTGATCTCTAAGCTGACTCCATCTGCAGATTATTAAGTAATAGCTTTAGAATAATTACTGGTTGATGATGATACAAATCATAGCAATGGCGAGTGCGAAACTTTCATTCAAAACACTAAGTAATACCTGCTCATGTAATATTCTGGAGGAAATGTAGTGTTATCTACTATCTTTCGCTGAATTCGTGCAGCATAAGAAGGGGAAAGCATTTTGGAAATATAAGTCTTTATGTTTACAAATTCAGGGTCACCTAAGTTCATTCGAATAGCGAACATGTGTTTCAATGCTTCAATTAACCGATGCACACCGAGATCTCCCTTTGCAGCATCTGGAGTTCCATAGCTATCCAAGATGTTCAAAACCTGTTTCATATCAGAATTCATTTAAACTCAATCTACATGATCATTACATCCAACAAACATATAAAAAACCCTACAGAAAATGGAAGAGGAAAAAACGATATCACCCACCATTGACAACCCGAGTGTTCCCCCTGAAGGAGGAGGCATACCATGCACAGTGTAACCCATAACATTGGCAGTCATGGCATCTGTTATATCCACCTTGTAATTCTTCAGATCATCCATTGTCAATAATCCGCCAGCCTTTCTAACATCACGCACTAACTTCTCGCCGAGAGTGCCATTATAGAAGGCTTTCGGCCCCTGTTCAGCAATTGCCTCCAAACTCCGGGCTAGTTCTACGTTGTAGCATGTATCACCGGTTTGTAACAACTTCCCATTCGGCGCAAACACATCTCGTAACCCGGGGTCATCCATGATTTTTTTGGCAGAATGAGCTATGGCTAACCCGAGATAAGGAAGAACAACGAAACCGCCTTTTGCGAGTTTTATGGCAGGTTGGAATAACTTTTTCCAAGCCAAACGTCCGTGTTGTAACCAAGCTTCATGAAGGCCAGCAATCTCGCTTGGAACACCAATAGAGAGTGGACCCAAATACTTGTCATCAATGTTGTTTGCATACATATTCTGCTTGAAACAATTACATTAATTAAAAGGTCATGATATTATGCAAAATTGCCATTTTTATATGCATCATCTATCATTCACACATATTCACTTTAGATAGTAAAGTTAGCTAGCTAATCTTTGACAAAAGCTAAAATTTAGTCTCTCTACATGGATTTATTTGTCACTTTAGTTCATACTTTAACTTCAACAAGATTGATATATTCACTTTGATTTTCATACAACCCGATCATGAGTTGGGTGCTGACAATGTGGCACGTTTCTATTGACCTAGAGTAGCAACTCCCGGTATACACTAGAATTTCTCAGTCAGGAGATAGATTATTTGGCTCTTGTGTATTTCTATTAGAAAATTTCTATTAACTGTGTATCTGTTACACGTGTCAACTTATGGTCAAACTATTTTCTTTAAATGTGCAACAATGTGTGCAATACAAGCAAATTAAACTATCCCTCAAATGCCAAATTTTCTATTAAGGACCAAATGTTATGAAAAATTAAAAATACAAAGCTAACTATAATTAAATCAAAGTACGAAATACTAAAATCATTTCTGGTAAGAATTTCATTCTAAACACTGCATAAAACTAGTAAATTTAAGATGAAAGAGAAGTATGAACCTTTGAAGCAGCTAAAGGAGCGGTTTCTCTCATATCAAAAGCTTGAGCTTTGAGAGCAGAAGAAGACCTAACGACCATGAATGCTCCACCGCCTATGCCACTCGCCATTGGATTAACAACACCAACACATAATGCTGTAGCAACTGCTGCATCAACAGCATGCCCTCCTTCTCTAAGTATCTCTGCTCCGATTTTTGAGCATCGCCGGTCATCCGCTGCAACAACACCTACCTCTGACTCCACAATTTCAGCATCATCTATCTTAATCAATTTGCTTCCTCCTCTTTCCAGCCACAAACTTATATCTCCTCCATATATTAGTCCTACAACTGAAGTTTAAACCCTTTTGCTTAGCATGATTGTTAACTTGTCAACACAATTTCACATATGGAAAAAAAAAAAAAAAAAAATATCAGTTTAACTCCTCTACTCTGCTTGCAAGGTCAATTTCTGAAGCTAACACGTGTCACCATATAATTCATATGCTTTTGACGTGCTAATCGTGACTAGTTTAGCAACAAATGTCAAGTTACAGCGGTAAATTGATACGTAAAATGCATTTCATTATCGATAAATCTAGAGGTCAAATTGATTCTCTCTCCAAAAATAAATGGAAACTAATACCGATTAGAAAGTCTACTGGCTAATACGTTCTTAGTTACTTTAGAATTCGGACTTGAAATCTCTGATTTAAATGGCGAGAGACACTTTTCACTCAAGACTAATCAAGACCAACAGTATTATAATCTTCCAGCAGAGCAATTTACAATAAATCAACTAATTCCAAAAACAAAATATTTCCATTATTCTTGGAGAAATTAATAGCCTTGAAACCCAAATTAAGAGCAGATATGTAATCAAATCATACCTTACAATAGAAAAATTAACAACTTGAAACCTACCCAATTTCTAACTTAAAGAACCCATGAAAATTAAGTATATGAATTTTTAAAGTCAAACATCAAAAAGAGATCAAGGAAATGAGAAATTAACCTGAAATTGCCAAGGATCCAAGAAAAAACCACAGAGCTCTTCGAATCCAAAATTTCTTCTTATCAGCTGAAAAATCACTCCCCAAAAGTGGGAATTCCATGCTATTTTTCCCCATTCTTCTTCTCCTGAGGGAAAGAGAGGAAGCACAGTTCAGATTTTGAGAGAAAAAGGGAGACTTTGAATTATGCAGTCACCAACCACAGAGTACCATTTTTTCAACCCAAAATATATATATATATATATATATATTGAATGACAATTGGCTTAAAATATTTGACTAAGTGGAGTTGGTATCTTTTAGTTTCTCTTGTTTTGTAGTACTAATTTCCGAATAGACAGATGGATATTTGGAATCTCTACTTCTCTCTGGCTATCCGCCCATCAGGGGCCTAAATTTAATCATCAAATCACAACAATTAAATTTTGCCAAGTTTTGACATAATTTAACAAGAAATCATTATGTTATTCTTGTTTTATTGGGTTTGGTGAATATGATATTATCATTTAATCCTTATTTAATTAATGAATTTTAGATTGACACTTCATTGTAAATTAATTTGGTTTAGGCTTTCGTGCAAACAAATCATATTATTTGAGTTTAATTTCTAGTATTATAGTTTAATAACATAACGAAGTCATATTTATATAATTATTTTTTCTTTTGGGAAATGGTAATAATACTTGTGCCTTTATTTTATAAAGAAAAAATGATGAGACAATTCATTTCGTTTAATGTATCATTTGCGGTATATTATATTTTTGTTTAGAGCTATTAATTTTTGATTCGACAGTACAATTTACTAGATGCATCTGTATCATATTTAGCCATGTAAAATGTATAAAACCCATTTTCATACTCTCATTTGTTTGCATGATATTAGAGGTTAATATGTAATGTTGAGTTATCTGCTGATATTTATTTCACATTCCAGATGGATTCTAGGCATGAGGGTACATGTGTTAAATATGTTTTATGTTGTTTAGCATATTTTAGGTATTTATTTGCAATAAATTAGTGTATCTAGATATATATAATTGTCTAGGTGCATAATTCATCCAAAATACTTGTTGATAATATATATATATACATACATTTTTCATATTTTTGCTTAGGGGTGAGCCAAACCAATTTGCAAACCAAACCAAACCGAATAGAAAAAACCGAACCAAATCGAACTAATTATAAATATTTAAAAATTATTTATATATATGTATAAAATACATTTTATTTGATATAATATATATTTATGAGATTTTAATAATATATATGTAATATAGACCATTTTTTACAATAATTTATATATAATTAACAATAATTTAATGATAATAATAATGATAATTTATCTAAATTTTAAAGTTTGGAGATTTTGGTATGGAACCAAACCGAACTGATTCGGTAATCAGTTCGGTTCAATATAAACCGAATGTAGATTGATTTTGTTTTAGTTTGTATAATTTTTAATGTTTGGTTTTCGATTTGATTCAATTCGGTTTGATTTTCGAACCGAACCGCATTTTGATCACCCTATTTTTGCCTTTCTATTTCTTTCTTTTCAACAAAATAACCTTATCCGTCAGCATTATTGCATGCACCAAATAATCATCATCATTGAAATTAACCAAAAGGAAATCACCATATATTATGCATATTTCCAATTTTCCATATGTGTAAAAGCTTATGCAAATCTCCTTTTTTTTTTTATGAAATTATGCAAAATTTATTTGGCAAAGTAATTTATAATATTACCATAATTTTATAATGAAATTGAAACAGAACACGTCATAACCAATTCTTATAAGATTGAGTTGAAAAACTTTATTACTATTGCGTGTGATTTTGGGTGATTAAACACTATACTTAGAATATAGTGAGGAAAAATCAAATATAAATTTTGTTGAAATTAATTTCACACGTAATGCATAAAGAAAAGGTAACCATATATAAGAGAGAAATTACAAACCATACAGTGAGGTTGAATAATGTTCTGAGCATTAAAAAAAAAATATTAATTATCTTGTGTTCAAGCGATGTTTTCAACGAGTTAATTTAGTGAATATCAGTAAAAAAAAGGAAAAAAATAAATGAAAATTAAACTATGAAAAATTTGAATTACAAATTAAAATTTTATAGTAATTATGTTTTATTTTGGAAGACTACGATAGAGACTAAATTGTTTAATAGAACTTAGAGTGTAGTTTGAAAAATACGAGATTTGTGTTAAATAAAATTTCAAGTTAAATTATCTTCAAAAGAAACCCAAAAAAATAACGATCCAAACGAACCCATTCCCAAAAAAAGAACAAAATAGAATAAAAAAAAGAAAAATTGGAGGATCAGAAATTTTGGTATTTCTTTAATTTCTGTCCTTATTTGAGGTAAGGTCATATTTTAATTGGCTTTTCTTTAATTGAGAGTCTCAATTGACAAAGTCGATTACGAAGAATAATGAAACATAAAAGGATAATCAACTATTAACACGTTGATATCGTTTGCCATATATGTAGGAATTTTTAACGAGTAGGAGCACATATCAACATATCGTAATTAGTGACGTAATTTGTAAAGAAGCACTATAAGAGGAAATTTTCCTAATGAATTTTATTATTATTATTATTTGTGAATCTTCATCTTATTTGACTAGAACTTATTCGTGAAAATAATCATGAATCGAGTTTATAATATAAGAGGGATCAAACGCCAAACAGTCCAATAGAATGAATAAGAAAACAAACTATTGAACTCTGATATGTTATGAAAATTGTATGCACTATCAGAATTGAGGAAAGAAGACGAAATATGATGACAGATTAAAAATAAAAAATAAATCAAGATAAAAGTACAAAAAAATGATATCCAACTTTATTGAAGAAGATTGAAAAGTTACAATATAATACTTTTACTGTATTCTTAACAGCTATTTATAGCAGAAATATCCGCTAACTAACCTCTAAGAAAATTTTAGAATAATTATGGAGAATAGTACTCTTTCAAAATACAACCCAACTTAGCTAACTCACTCACTCTGGTATTATGTATCTGTACAGTTTAGGAAGCGTTCGACACGTTTCAAGAGAGATATCTATATAATAGTTAAGTAAAAAAAAAAAAATACTCCCTCCAATTTCTACAGACTTTCAAGGATTACCAATTTAGCCGTTTTTATATGAAGTTTTGTAACTTGTGCACTTTTGACAATATTTTGCTCAAATTTATTCCATATTTATAATAAGGGAGATTTTAAAAATAATGCACACAATCTTATAATCAAGCCATAAATACATTTAGTTTTTTCTTACAAAAACTCGCTAGAACAAAATCGAAATACAGACTCAACGAAACAAAGTACATGGATAGAACCGGAGGTGTGGACAAATTATGAATATATTCATCACAAATGCTGCAAAAACACTATCAACAATATGTGCAGAAACATTTTGCTTTTTTCGAAATAAACAAGGATTGCAAATTCTTCTATGCTTTTGCGTGTATCGACTTCTACATTGACTTTTAACTATTTTTTTCTAATTTATTTTCTGCCAAAGGGTACACAAACTCACATTCTAGAGGAAAATTTAAGAAATATCAAACATGTCTCGTACCTTTTCACTGGACTGTTTCATGATTGCCAGAACACTTCTGGGTCATTACTGTACAAGGATTGATCTTGAATTTCTTGGTTAGCTACATGGCAATCAATGAGGCGTGTTTGGATTATTTTACAGAGCACCAAACCAGAAGGAAGCATCCACCATTCACTTTCATCCCTGCACAACACCACAAAACTCGATAAACAAGATGTTAAACTATGTGGCTAAGACTAGCATGAGAGTGAGACAATCAAACGACCTTGCAGTGAAAAAGAACTACTTACATGCTAAAATTCCAGGATTGAAAGGTCGAATGTTTTTTACTTGTATGGACCATATAATGAACAAATCCACATATAAATGCAACTACCTGCCACGAAGAAAACTATGATTCAGTCTTTCAGAATATATGACCAAAATCAAATAATGGTTAATGTTTTGAATCTTTGTTTTTAACTAAGTAACAATTACTTTGTCGTTGAAATAAGTAACTTCTATCTATTGGTATAAACAACATGTGCAATTGAAGTGGTTAAAAAACAAAGAAATGTTAGAAATGCACTGAAGAAAAATATCAAAAGCAGAGATTTTCAAATAGTTTCAACTACATATATCTTCAGAAAGATACAAGCCTAGTATCGACTCAGATGTCTTTTTTAGCATTAACATGGCACACATTAATAATTTGAGTAAATGCACAAAATCCCTCACAATTTCTTAAATTGACCTTTCTAAAGCAACCAGATATTTGATAGTATTTGTTATCATATTTCAAGAATATAAACAAGTTAGGAACAAGATTCCAACACTCGTAATCAGTTTACCAATAAAATGCCATGAGTGTATGATTTCACATAAAAATGCAAATTAATTAGGAATCCAACATTTGAGAAAACACTGGTTATGTTTGGTTGAGGCCTTGTATCTTTGATATTCTGATCTAGTTCAACTTGTGTGGTTTATTGAAAGAATAAATGAGAAAACTTACAACATTGATTAAGGAAGTTATGTTCCACAAAGCATACACACGTGCCAAACCAGCTGAACGCCTAGGTCCATGACTGAACAAGGCACTGATTCCAGCTGGAAATGGAAATAGTACACCCAGGGGGAGGATAAACAAAACTAATAGGAAATTGAGCAGTGAAATAGAATACATCTGTAGCAAAGTAAGCAGGACTAAGCTAATATCTGCCAGTAAAATTATAGACATGAACAGACCTATTAGATCCTGCAGCAACAACAGAGAGAGCGAGAGAGTCACAAAAAAGTATAGAAGAGATATATGAAAAGATCAGAGAATATCTGAATTACCTGATGACCAACAGGTTTAGTGCTATAAAGGATGAAAGAAAAAGGAAAACATATGGTTCTCCTTAATTTGAGTGTTCGTAAATTCTTCGAATGCAATACCCCTCCGAAAATCCCCTTACAAGTCCTTAACTGTTCACCTATTTTTAGGTGCTCCAGTTGCTTACCTCTTTGCACTCTAGGTAAACTGAAAAACATAATTTAATAAAGTTAAGCTTCAGTGAGCTATACAACCACAAAAATCAAAAACAAAATTTTACCATGAATTTCTTTCTTGGTCTTCAGTTGATGCTGAAACACTAATATTCTCAGTCGAACATACTACAAGCCCAAACTGGAAATACCCGGAAGACGTAGGCTGAAACCATGCAAGATCAACATGTACACCATATGCACTTAAAGCTGGATTTGCATGTGTTTCAAGCCAGCTCACAACATAACCAAAACCAATCTTTAAGTGTCCAAATCGAATCAAACGCAGTTGAGCATTTAGTCCAGCCACAAATCGATACCAAATGGTTGGAGGAACAGACTGAAGAACAATAAATAAATAAATAAATAAAGCCATCTGCTCTTCATTCCAAAAGAAATAGAAAAACAAAATTCAGAGCAAGTGTCACTCTATGTGACCAGAACTGGAACGTAACATATGACAAACCTGACTCATGAGGCTGGTGAGAATATTGTCACTCTGAAGAGAGAATGGAGTCATATAACTCCCGTCCCCTCCGAAAACTAAACACATGGGAAACCTCTGATAAAGAGGAGGAGGAAGATCAGGTCTTTTCTCATCTCCACCCAGGAAAAAGTCCACATATGCAACCATTAGATCTGAAGTTGCAGCCACCTGTGTCAGGAACCATGCATATTTAGTGTGAAAGTTGTTGCTGATGATGTCAGGTTAGTAGTAGGAAAAGAGAAATTAATGACGTCACGAACATCAGGCTAGATAGAAACTAAAACCCATCAGGGCTGAAAGTGAGAAATTGCTGAAAGATGCATAATAAGTGAGACATTGACACTCAGTATGTAGTTGAAAGTGCTCTTCCTTTTTGAAGTTCTTAACATTCACCTCAAGTTAATAAAAAATATATTCTAAATATTCATACTCGTCTCAAGGTGACTGTTCTATTTGAAATTTAAGCAAAAAAAATATTCATACTTCCAAGTTCAGCAACCCGTCTCATTGGATACTGGGCAGAAGGATAGATAATGCATGCAAAAGAATTAAAGTTGAGGGAGTCTGTAATAGGAAATTGAGGTTCCTGGTTATTAAGGGCGGAAGGGGTATTAAGGCGCTAGGGGTTCCTTGAGCTTTGGCGCAGGTGTGCACCTGAGCAACACAAGGAACATAAAATGCAACGAATAGTCCAATACTAAATTATATTCAATTATCCATAATCTAATCGGAAATTCTTGCATGCTATAAATTCCAATTTAACTGATAACTCTTCCACAATCATAATTCATAACAATAAATTCTAAGTTAAAGACTAAAGTTCAACCAAAACCTAAGTTAATTAACTGAAAGTCTACTAACTATTTTTCATCAAGACTAAAGACAAAAGTCCATAGTCCATATTCATCAGTCATCAATATCATCATCTCCAACATCACATTTAGCTTCAAGATTCTCATCCTCTTCATCTTCAAGGTACTCATCCACAAAGTCCAGTTCCTTCTTCCTCCTCATCTCCTGAGAACTGTAGGAGTTTTTTCTTGAACGCTAGAAGATACTTTAGCCGTCTCCTTTGGCCTAGGCCTAGCATGTGATACTAGAGACTTCTTCAAACTCCATTTCTTTCTCTTTTTTCTTGTTTATTTTGTATACTAGAGATATCTAATCCAAAAGTGGAGATTAAAAGATGCATATATCTATTTTAAAACCCTAAAAAAGATCCATGAGACAACTAGGCGCGCCTCTTGTAAGTCCATCCAGGCACAAATAGGTGCCTAAGGAGGTTGCCCGAGTGACAGCACCCGCCATTGGCCTGCTAAGGTGCTTGGCCTAGTGCCTTGAGCACCTGGAGCCTTGGGCACGCCTTTAACAACTATGTTCAGGTAATATGCAATTATCTCATGGTCCAGAATGTAAGAGGACCGTGGATGTAATCAAACCGACTAGAAATGCTACAAGCAGCAGATACTAAATTACTGGAAACCACACATACAAGATAGTTCTGCATAATCTAAACAAGTATCAGAACCTAAGTCGCATAGAATAGGCTGTTCATGATTGTATGGCTATACAATTGAGGAATTGCAGAATAGTTACTATTTATCCTTAAGTCCTTCAATTGAATTTTAAACTATATGGTCCCTGAGATGCATCACCTATACAGACTGTGCAATCCAAAAATGGAAAACAAGAACATATTTGTTGTTCACTCTGGCATAATTCAAAGTATTACCATCAAAAAGACCCAACTACACACTCAGAAACTCTTCTTGTAGGTTGAAGGAGAGAGGTTCTCCAAGTGAAGAAAAGAAAGAAATGGTTAAACATACATTTGCAATGTAATTATAATACCTTAAGCCCTTCATAAAGAGCACGTGAGCGGCAAGAGCGTAAGCAAGAATGATCATATTCTGAACGTACAAAATCACGAAGTTGTTGTAATTTATTTTTACGGCGCTGTTGTAGCCAGGACCATGCAAGTGGATACGCAAGAAGAGAAATAATGCTATAAATTGATCCTTCCCACCATTGGTAAGCAGCTAAACCATTAACCTCATCCACAAATCTATTGAATGCATCCTCATATCTGCATGCAGATGCCAGTAAAAAGCAGTTATAGAATGTGAAATTTGGCATAATATAACAACAAAGGTTACTGTTCATCTGGATATAGATACCAAAATTAGATATAGCCACTAGATACAACTATCAAATGCGCCAGATTAATGAAAAAGCTCACACAATTTCAATCACTTGTTGAGGAGGACAGTGTGGCAGATGCCAAGGTTCACTAAAAGTATTTGGACCCATAAAATACATCCTATGCACATGATTCTGAGATTCTTCAGTTCTATTTGTTTCCAACACCTAGCAATGAGATCATAAGCTAAATCAAAAAAAGTGGTAATGAACCTTCATCTCGCTAACCTGAGATAATTAGAATAATTAAGAAGAGAGTTGGAGAATGAGCACTTGCCTCATTAAGTGATTCCAAGAATGGGAAGGAGTGATCAATTTTAGAACTACGTTGAGGAGGCACAACAGCTGGTAGTTCATCCCCACCAGCATATTTCATTCTTGCAACACTAAGCACAAGTGCTAACAAAATAAGAAGTCCCAAGAGAATAAAACTGAACAACCATGGACCACCAAAAGTATATACCAACTCTTCAAGAGCTGTATAACAATTTGGCATATGATATCTCTCCGAGATGCACTTGTACGGACAAGGTCTTTCAGTGACACCACCTGTTGCAAATATTGTTGCAGTATTTGGATAAGTAAATGCATGCACAGAGATATAGGAGGAATACTGGTGAGACTTTGAAACTTAAATAATTGATAAAACGCTCAACATTTGAGGAAAAGTGAAACTTTTCACTACTGAATCAACATAACTTCAGGACCCCTAAAAAAGAAAAGATAAATAAAAACAAAAACTTCGTGATACCTCGAACAGCAACATATCTGCCACGACCTGGAAGCTCATGCAGTGGGCAGTCATGACAAAGCGCTCTATCAGATCCACTAATGTTCTTAAAAGTCCCAATAGGGCATTCCTGCAGCATAGTTCACGCATCAGATAAAAAAGCAAGCAAGCAGGCATTGCAAAGTTAAGCACCATCAGACTAATTTATAATCCGCTAATGAATTTTCAATCAAGAGCTGTAGGACTATGTTCCTTGCTGGTAAGATTTTTAAGGCAATTGGAGCTTCTAATATATAGCAGTTCAACAATAATTAACCCTATTGTTGGTCTCAGAAAATTTCTGTAGTTAGTACCCAATATGCACAAGATGTACATGGTGAATTTGAAAAATTACCTCACAGAAGATACCATAAAGCCCTCTTGGACAGGCCTTTCCAGTAAGAGTCCCATTTCCACCACCACGACCCTGACCTCCACCAAATCCTCCCCTGCCATTAAGGCAAAAAGCTTAAAAATCGAACTGAATTCACAAATCACATAAGATATATTTGAAAACATATTCATAAAAAGAAACAGTAAAAAAAGATGAGAAAAATATATCAGCGGAATGCCAGAAGCAAGAAGAGATGTAATGTTCAAACATTAATGTAACCACCTCACATGAATGCCCTCTAATCAAATATCTAAATAAAGGTTTTGGAAAAAAAGAAAAGAACAGGGAATCTTTTAAGAAACATTTTGCACCAACAAAGAGAAAATGAATCAGTGAGCATTTTAAGGCTACTTCTCTAACTGGTATCATTAAAAATAATCCTTAATATACCACAAGAAAAGCTTCTTTACGTGTAAACTTGCTTATTTTTTCGGAAAATAATCTTGCATATGCTCTTATTTCTTTTTTCTTTCTATCATATTTAATTTCTTATGTAAAAGATAGTTGGAGGCCTGTCTACCCTAACCAATCAATGCCAACATACCCCAAGCTTCTGAAACTCTCATCATCCCCACCCTCTCCCCACTCCAATCAATATCCCTCACTTCAATCACTCCTTCAGGAGGGCTATGTAGACATCAAAATTGCCCCATGTTTCACCATTTTTTTGCTTTTTCTTCTGTCAACATCAACAATCCAAAGTATGAGGTGACACAGATATGAAGCAATTCTCAGCTTCATGACTTCAGAAGACGCATCATATTCAAGGGGAATCTTGTTCTCTGAAATGCTTGTTGAAATCAGGTTCCCAAGAAGCGAAGATTACTAATGATGTCTATAAAACAGATCCAATACAAACAAAATGGAAGATTTTCTGGGAAAATACCGAACTTCTTCACATAGCTAAGGTGAAGAGGGAAACAAGCTCTTTAGGTCCACCAAAGTCAGCCCTAAACGTTAAAGCAACCTCCATAAATGAAACACCAAAACCATCTTAAAAGAATTGGTCTGCATTTCTATTGTCGTGGCCTTACAATGCTTATCATTAATCATTGTGCAATTATATAAATTATAAATGTGTATCCATAAGTTTGTAAACATTGTTGCACAAAAAATTCATAAGATAGATATAAAACCCAGACTATCCAATAACCATTAAACCCCAAAACAATTCACCATGATGTAAGAAGAAAAATTAGAACACAAACCCAGTCTGAATGCTTCCATTGGCAGTTGCAATTGGCAAATACTCATCTCCAACTGCAATATCTGACCAATGAAAGTGAACCCTACCACCACCTCCGCCACCGCTCCCATGAGGACTGCCACGCCCTCCAGTAGTAGAGATGATAGAAGAATTACCAAGTGACATTTTGCGAATAAACAGAAGAATTGTTCCACCAGAACCACCCCCTGGACCCATGTTGAAACCCAGCCTGCTATTCTTTTTCTTAACATATTCTCCAAAGCTTTCTCCATCAGCTCTGAGGGAACCATAAACTAACAAACTAGACAGTGCATGTTCTGCAGAACCCATCACTGCAAAAAAAATTAAAAACAAAAAAAAATAACACAACAGCTATAAATACAAAAAGAATCAGAAAAAAAGGGTTGAATAATGCAAGCAAACATAAAATCAATTTTGAGCCTCAAGAAGACATAAGACAGTTAATAATATAAGTTTAATAGATAAGACACAGCAGTAGTCAAAAGTTGAAGAAGGTTACTCCCTCCAGTCATTTTTACATGACATTTTAGGCTTGTCAATTTGGTCATTTTTATATGACGTTTTGTATTATCAATGCACTTTTGAATATGTTTTCTCAAATTTACCCTTATTTATGATAAGAGAGATGTTTAGAGTTAATGCATATTAACCTATGATCATTAATAAGAAAGAGAATTCTAGTAAAGATAAATAAGTCATTTTAACATCCTAATTAATATTTTATTGGTTTTAGTGAACATCCTTAAACGTAATAAAAACGACCTGAGGGAGTAATTTCAAAGCTCCTAAATTCTATTTTGAGTACACAGAAAAATTTTAGGGGATACAAGAAATTAAAGCTATAAAAAATTAAGAGATTGCTATGAACTCGTACTTTCCTCTGCTTACTAAAAACTAGTCAATATTCTGTATCAATTCAATAGCAAGTGTGTTTTTATAGAATAAAATGCACATGAAACATGACCATACTGATTTAACAGTTAGTACAGGATGACTGCTGAAGACAACAACATGCTGCTAACTTAAAATACTAAGCAATTGAATCTTTCAGACAATTAACTCAAATATAACCAAAAAGTTATTTAGCAAATAAGTGCATGAACAATGCTGTAACAAGACAACGTTTGAAAACTGCCTATTTGATATTAACACAGTGTAGACCAAATTACATCAGTTACTTCGATGGATAATTTATTGACCAAATTACATCAGTAAGCCACACAGGATAGATTTTTGAAAATAATTGAAAGAACAAAAAGATGAAAGCTAATGCATCCTTCCAGAAGACAGGGAATGATCAACATGCTTGGAAATTAAACTTTTCAACAGATAATTTTGTACAAATGGATTGATATGCTCATAAATAAGAGCCAAATCCAGATTAATGGCCTCCACAAAAGTAAACCTCTGTGCTTACCTATTATGCCACCACCAGCAGTTGCTCCCAATAGTGAGTCATTTCCACTACCACTGCCAAGTTCACAAGGCAATCCAGCATCTCCATATGCATCACCGCCCTCAATATAGGAGCCATTGTAATATGCATCCCCACCTTTGCCTCCATGTCCACCACCACCACCAAGACCATTATCTGAAACTTTTGCTCTTCCCAACCCACCAGTGCAGCCTAAATAAAGTTGAGATCAGAACTCTAGCATACATGATTTCAAAAGTGTGCGTCATCCAACTAATAAAGCTTTCAATTACAAAACTTAGAATAAGGGAACATAGCTTGACGAGAAACTTTTCAATTCAAAGATTTACTCTGAAGTCATTGTGTCCACCATTAAGTTCAGAACTACTAAATAAACAGAGAACTCGTACCTAGGCCAGACACGCTGATTGTTCCAGAAGATTGGACGACTACATTTCTGACCCAATGAAAATGAACAACAGATCCTGTTATCATCCCTTCAACAAGAACATCTTCAACTCGACATATCTGCAGTGGGAAGAGGGGCCAACTATTTATAATAAATATAAAAGGTGTCTTGCATGCTGCAGTTAACCGTCCACTAATTAACCAAGCATTAAGTGTTCAATCTTGCAAAAGAACACCTGCAGAGTGAAGGAAAGCGAAGAGTTGACATTACAGTCTTCAGGTGGATGAATCAGCTCCATTGGGCAGTCTACGCGATCACAGTAGAGCCGTGGTGCCCTATCATCGAGCAAAAAATATATTAATATATATGAAAACACAAAAAGAGTGGCAGAGTTTCATTATAGACTCTTCATAACTCACATATTATTATCACCAGCATTCTCCAAGGGACCTCGAAGAACAGAACCAGGTCCAACCTACAAGATATTAAGAGAATATCAAAGCACAAAGCAATGGATAGTTTAGATTTAAAAAATAAGACAACTTCATTGATTCTGCATATGAGCAATATGGAGATACAGACTCGTGGCTAGTTAATAACGTTAACTTTTCGCTTAAACTAATCAGCAGAATCAATATGACTTTATATCGCTCCATTGACAACAAAATTTATTGCCTAACTAAATAGTCTCCAGGTCTCATTCCAGCTGCAATTACAAAAATGCTGTGAACTGTTAGACAAGGTTAAACAACTTTGGTAATTTTTTATGGTAGAAACTGCAACTGAGTAGTTTTAATGCATAAAGCATTTCCCAAAGCCACTTTCTGTAAGCTTACAATAGCCGAAATAAAATGGCACTTCTACATTTCATTCTGTTCCTCAGAAAACTTAAATTCTGAAGCCTCTCAATTAGTCTGGCACAAACGTGAAGTAATCATATGGCTCTGCAGATGAAGCCTCGAAGACATTGTTTAATAGATAAAACTAGTAGACGGACTGCTAGATTGCAGAAGCACAATAAATAATGAAACTAAAAGTAAGTCGCAATAAAGAACTTATGTCTGAAAATGAATAATTGCAAAGGTAATCATATGCCCAATACAAATGATTCAAAATATTTACAAACGCACTTACATCTAACCAAGATAAATTACAGAAATTGATATCGACACATCATACATAGACAAAATGCCATAAAATACGCATATAAAATTTCAACATTGGCATCAAAATTTCTTCTCTCAGACAAAAGATGAAAGCGATGACAAATAAATGATCCCAGCATTCAAAGAAGCATAGAATTAAGACATAGAAAACTAATGACAAGATACAATGCAATTTTCCCATTACCAAACTATATTAAAAAAAATAAAAATAAAAAGAGAAAAAAAACACTAGTCCACTTACATTGATGCTGAAAAATAATGATAAGATCAGGCGCTGTGATTCAATCATGTTGCCTGGCCCAGACAAATTTAAAAACCCTTGCCCATGAACTCCCAAATTTGCATTAGAATGTATCACAGAGGATTCCTGACATTAAAATCCATGGCATTTGAAAACACTTGAAAATAATAAGATTCTTGGGAATAAGAAAAACACATAACATCAAGATTTTGAGATTTATAAAAGTGGCACCTTCAGAACAACTAAATTGCTGGCCTCAAGCAAAGATGTTGCCACCATTACATCTCCACCTCCATCTATCAGTACTTTTGAGTTCCACATCAGGTGTATCTTGACAGACATACGAAGTGCTCCATATATCTACATCGTTGTATAAGAATGAAGATTTTTAGTATCATCAATAGATAACAACCACAATTTTCACAGATCATAACATTGCGCATGGTAAGAGATACCACAACTGAATAGAAGATAATAAGAGAGAAATTGCCAAGAAGGTTAAGTCATTAGCAGAGCACACGAAAAAAACAATGCTTAACTAGTGATTATAGTGCAAAAGCAGAGTACTTGAAGGAGGTAACTAAAGAAATCAATCAACCAAAGGCACAAAATGTTAGCAAGTGCATGTCTGCCCATTCAAATGTTCATTATCTAGAAAAAGTAAACAAGGGGCATTCTTCAGGTTGCAATCCCACAAATAAATTAAAAAGTCATTAATATTTGTAAGATACTGGAGCAATTATGATTTAAGAATATAGTAGAACAAGGGATAAATGACAATTGCATGAATGACTTTTCCAATTCTTATGTCATGACAGATAATCAATCTATATTCATTTTAGTTTGCCATTCAGATGAATCGCGCAGAAAACTGGAAGAGCTACATAAGCATGTCCATTAAGAAAAAACTGCTGAGTCTGTCTGTTGTTTGGAAAGAGGTGTAACAAATTCACTTGCCTTGACAATTGAGTCACTCATTAAAAGCTCTTCTGCCATCAACTCAAACTCTGATGATGCATAATGTGCAAGGCCAAAGCTCAGAACTGCACCAGAGGATAAAGAAATTTGACCTTGAACCTATAGAATGCATCAGCAAACCAGTATAAGCTTGAACTGAATCCAATTTCATATGACTAAATAGCAGAAAAGGTACGAAATCATGCATGGAAAACAAAAACCAAGTTGACAAGACCACACAAAATTGTACCACAACCAAGAGTAACAGGAAAATAACCATCCAGGATTTATGAGAGTTCGAAATGCAAAAGCAGCTCGAAAGTAAAACTGCCAACTTGTATTAACTTAGAGACCAAATAAACATGGTGGAACTGGGGAATGTTATCAAGCATTATACAAGGCAGAAAATCGAAATAAACAAATAAAGACCAATTATATATCAAAATTCTAGAATTTTACAGATGTGAGCATTGCCTACTTTCTTGTTCTGTTTACTATTAGTTATGTGTATGTGTCAACCTCACCACCAATCTCACGTGATGCTTATCAATGTGAGGTAGGTCAATCACAAGACATATCAAAGTGATAATATTGATTCTATAAACATGTCAACTTAGCATTGACCTATCATGATGCAGGAAGACAATAACAAAACCAATCCAGCACCTAGGATGGGAAGAAATAAAAAGTTGAACAAATTCATTATGCTAGGAACGCAAGATATAATCATTAATCACCTGAACCCTACTCCAAAACAATGGAACAGAAGCCTTGGCATGGTTCTGAATATATACATTCGTCCACAGTGGCTGTTTGGGGAACTCCAACAAAAGCGTGTCAGTACTGGTGGACATGTTGTTGTTGCAAACAATAAGACTACGAGGAACAGTATCATAATATGTCCCTGCAGCACCTGAGTTTCCAGGACAGCCAAAACTCCTTCCACCTGAAACAAGCTTTGGAATTCAATGACAGAGGAAGAAGAGGAGAGGGGAATTAAGGATGGGAGTGGGGGAGAGGGTATCAAAATCACAACATGATACATTTAAGAAGACTTTGCAAAACCTGGGCAAGGAAATTATGAGAAAGAAACTACTACAGGGGATTTTTGAAATCAAGCACAGCAGAAGCCATCTACGACTATTTTGCAAAAGATAGTGGATGGAAGTAATGCAGTTGCTTACAAACACTGAATCCAAACAAATGTTTTTCACTATATTTTTAAGCCACCTCACCCATGAGGAAAACATTCACACTGGACTCAAAGGGCCAACTGCTACCAGAACTAAAAAAATTCCAGGACATTATATCAACAAAACTAATACAGCAGAATACAATATGCTATAAAACCAAAACCGGTCAGGCATTGTTCATAATCTACCAGAAGTTCACACCATAGTTCCTTTTGGCGCAAAATTATTCATGTTATCCTTTTTTCCCTTTTTTTTCGACAAAGGCACGTTATCTCCAAATGAGCAAAAAAGTAAAATCACATTTTGGAAAAAAAAATGAAAATTTCATGTTAACATTAGTTATATCATCATATTTGCGATGTAGCATTGCAGTTTGTTCCACTGCTAACTTCAAAAGATCACAATTATAAAGATCATTATGGTTATAACGAAGAAGTTCAAATTGAAGTCATACCATGAATGAAAATTTCTGTATCATCATGTCTGCTGAAAACATTAAACGCAACTCTTCCACCACCACCTCCAGCAAAACCATCACCGCCAGAAGCACTGAGCTTACCAGTTCCAGTCCTGCTCTTTGAGAATAGTATTATTAGTTGACATAAACTCTAGACTGCCTAAGAACGAAAGCATTTGTAATAGATTCATCAGCCACATCATTACTTAAAGAAAAAAGAGCAGTAAAAGGGAGGGATAAGATCTCAAATAATGTAATAAACAGATAGCCTTTTCTGATTCTATTTGGCAGTATACAATGATTTATCTGGTGCCATTTTCAGGGCTAAAAGAAGAACAGCCTAAATTACTTGTTCAAAAACACCAAGACTGACACATATTAAATCTCTTGTGATATCAAATAGTACTCCACCAGTTCTTGTCTTCTACATGTAGCAATAAACCATGCAAAAGAAAAATTGATACCTAATAACTAAACCAAAAAATTACGAAAAGTCAGCAATAGCTTCTCCAACTTCACCAGCTAAAACCATAATAGAAAGTTTCACAAGAATCCACGTTGCATAAGGCAAAAATTAGTATTGCAAAACAAGCACATTACTATGTGATGATACCAGCTCCAATGAATTGGGTTCACTCTCGCAAACGAAGGAACTTACATTCTGTGAGCCTTGATATTGATGCTGCCACCGGAACCACCACCACCCTTGATGCCAACAGAACCCCCATCCGCCAACAAACTACCTCCGACCTCAATCAAATTTTCCACATCAAAACCAATCCTACCGCCCCCTTCCCCGCCGTAATTGTCTTCCTTACTCGTTGTCCCTCCTTTGCTGCCATAACTCCACGGCTGATGCAATTCCGACCACGAATACGCGTCACCACCCCAAACATCATCCGGCAATTTCGTATTATCTGTCACACAACTCGCTCCTCTTCCCCCATGTCCACCGCCGGCCCCCTGCACCCCCGATGGTGTCCCACTGGTTTGAGCCGGAGGCTCGCCAGCCAACGCAGTAACATTTATCTTCGAACCCTCAGCCAAAGTCACATTAAAAGCAGCCACCGATAAAGTTCCTGCTACAATAATAGAATTCTTACCTAACCTAAATTCTTTACTCATGTTAATCAGGAGTGAACATCCTCCAATAGGACAACTCAAAACGACACCAGGAAGTATATCTAAGGTCCCGTTTCCTTCTATATACACATCATCGGTAAAATTCAAGCTGGATTGGAGCTTACAAACAGTGTTAAGAGAGCCAATTCCTCGAAGTTCCTCCTGGCAAGATACGGAGGGAGGATGAGGTGAAGGAGCCGGAGGCGGTGGAGATGGAGGAGTATAATCACCATGAAAAGCAAGAACATCAGGACCGATGATAGAAAACTCCTCGTCAAAATCAGAAACACTCAAACAGGGGACAATAGCAATAAAAATTCCACAAAAAAATATACGAACGAGAGAAGAAAAGCAAAGCGACCGATGAGAAGCCATTTGAACGAGGAATTGACAGTCATCCCATAAAAAAAAAATTCGGTGAAATTGTGTGTTGATAGCTCAAATTGAAATGCAATTGGAATTGAAAAGCGAATTTTGAGTATGCATTCGAATTAGGAATTCGAAATGCGGCGATACAAGCAGAGAAAGAGTGTGTGAGAATGGACAAAAATGCCGTTTGAGGAATGTATGCATGTGTCGTTTGTTTTGATGAGATATAAATTGAAATCGGAGAGACAAAGTGAGGCTGTGAGAGAAGACCTCTCTCTGCAGAGGAAGATGAAACAGACAAGTGAAAATACCACGTGTACGGCTTTTACGTCTTTGTTGTCAATTATTTTTCTTTTCAACAGCTTTTAGTGGGCTTCAGCTGTTTGGACCTTTTTAGTCTAATAATGAAAGTGTTTATGGGCTCTTCGAAGCCCAATTTGATTCAGTGGGTTACAACTTTGGGCTTTATCAAGACCATGTCAGCCCCACCCACTTTTTTAAGGGGAAATTACCCCATTTGTCCATAATTTTGTAATAATATTTATTCTAGCACCCCCTATATTTTGTATTTAACTCATATATAAATTAATATTCTTTTTAACCCAACAAGACACCTGTCATCACATTTCAAAATAAATATTATTTTATTTTAATATTTATAAATTTGTTGGATTATTTTTTATTCTGGGGATAATTAACTCACCCACTCCCTTATCCTATCTCATCCTATCTCATCGTAACTATCAGTTGCTTTCTCTATTCCAACTTCTCTCTTCAGACTTTCCCAAAATCGCGTCTCTTCCTCTCCCTCATATTCCTCTCCCTCATACTTTCCAGATCAAGGTTCACCGGCCGATTGAAAGTGGAATCGTCTACCGTCTCATCTTCTCCTTCTTCATACTCTCGCGTCTCTTCCTCTCGTTCTTCATACTTTCCAGATCACCGTTTACCGGCCGTTTGAAAGGGGAAACGTTTCGCCTCTCATCTTCTCCTTCTTCGTACTCTTTTTTGCAGAAGCAGATCACGGTTACCGGCCATTTGAAAGGAGAGTTTGGTATCTCAGACGAATATAGGTCAGTATATCTTCCCATTTTTTTCCCAATTTTTAGGTTTTTATTTCGTTTTTCCAGCATGTCTTGATGCAATGAAGAGCTTTAATTTTTTAGGTTTTGATGGACAGTACTTAATATCTGTTGGGAAAGTTCTATTTTCCAGGTTTGTGGATATTATTCTCTGAAAATTTTGATCACCGTATTTTTAGTTCAATAAGAGGTTCTGTCATTGATTAAGCAGAAATTGAAGACAAAAATGGTGGGGGGGTCCAACTGATAGGCTAGGATTTGGGTGTTTGATTGATGTAATTTTTAGGAGGTATATTTAGTTGTTAGATTTTCTGGCTTACAACTCTATCTTCCAGTAAATGTTGATACTTTAGTAATAATAAGTTAATTTAGCCATTTGATAAGTTAAATAAGTTAGAAATATTTTTTTGCAGATAGATAAAGTGGCGAACTTGCAAGTTGCAATTGCTGTAGCTCATGAACCAAAACGGTACACAATTTGAACCCAGATGAAGTGAATATATATACCTGCGTGTTAGGTTAAGAATTAACTTTATTGTCCAAAAGAATTAAAGAATTAGCAGGTTCATTTAGTTTTTGATCCAAGCAAAAAAAGCTTCGAAGGAGAGACATAATCACCATTTTTTGGTTTAACAATGAATCTGTCAATAAATGTGCTTTGTAGAAATTTGAAGAAAATGTTGAGTTATTAATTGAAGTACAAACCACCAAGATCCAACATCATCACTTTATTTTGCCGAAAGGACAAACCACCTACTTCAAATTTCTACAAAGCAATTAATAATTATGACAAGATGAGCTCACATCACTATGAAAAATTATTAATTTGGTTTGTAAACTTGGCAAGAAAAAAAAACAAATTTAAATAAAATTCAAAAATTACTGCAAAGCACATTTACTGGAAGAAAGAGTTGTAAGCCAGAAAATTATTCTTTTTTCCATCAATATTAATTTTTATACGTGTCATATTTGGAAGTCATAAAGGCAATAGGGTTGAATTAATTTTACACTCGGTACTATTAACTTAACCCTCTTCTTCCTTTAACTTTTTTTTTGAAGAACTGTTTAAGCTTATCTTTCCAGCCCATATCTTTTTGTCTTTTCAATTCATTTTGATGCCTTTTCCTTGTAAGTCTAGGTTGATTTATCATGGTCTGGCAGTAGAACACAGTAATATTTTTGGCCTGAAAATTTACTGGCGGTGGATATGCGGGCGTTGTAGTGGTGGTGGTTGGGTTTTTGGCAGTCTTGGATTCTTCTGAAGAATCTTGCTGCTGAATTTCATGCTGTGGGGCTTTTTTTAAAACCAGTTTCTTGTTTTATTTTGTGTATAAAACTGGTGGTGGTGAAGGTTGTTGAGATTGTCAAGTGGGGCATTAATTGAATGAGAATTAATGGTTGTGAGACCATATCATCGGTGAATTTGGGTTATTCACATGGGATGTTGTACGGTGCTGCAATACAAAATTTTTTTGCAGCGCAGATTGCAAGTTGTTCAATATAGATTTCATGATGTCCTCTTTCCTCTTCTATTCTTTTTTTTTTTATCCGTATTTAGTATTTGGTTTTATATATAGTATACTTACTAGAGGAGTTGTTGGAAGGGGGAAGTCGGGTAATACTTTTTTCTCCTCTAATTCACCTGAGCATTTGACTGTTGGTCTGTTTAGGTGTAACTGTGTTCAGTTGCTGCATAACCAGTTCACTTTATTCACTTTAGCATTTATTTTTCAGTTAATTTTCTGCAAGACTTTTTCTCCTCTTCACTTTAACTGGTACTCTAACAATACCTTTTCACTTCATGTTTCTGCAAGCTCCCTTTTGTATTCCTATGTTGCTTATTAATAATGAAATGAGCTGTAACTTTTTTGGTGTTTAATAATTAGTGAAATAACTAGAACTTTGTAGCCTAAATTGCACTGGAATAATTGAAATGTACATGTTTTAGTGAATAGTATTAAACACCATAAATTTGAGTGAATTTGAACTGCACTTGTTTAGTAAAAGTGCTACAGGATATATTGTGTTATGTTAAGAAATATTCTTTTATGGAAATTTGTTATACTATAATTTTTTTTTTCCGTGTAATCCATCTAAATGTTTGGAATCATTTTTTTCAGTGATGGCAAGGACAAGAAGTTCTTTGGGTGTGGGTTCTCCTAGATCATCAAAGAATTCTGCTGGTAGTGTCAAAGGCGTTAAGACACATCGTTCCCCTAAATCCAATGGCATGTCTAGTCGTAATATGAAGGCACAACGGGGTAAGAGTAAACTTGGCGCAAATAAAAATCGAAATCTTACTCTTCGTAGGAAGAGAAGGATCGATTCTGATTTTGGAGATAAGAATGAGCAACCTAAGGTTTGTATTTCAAACCAATTTAGATGTATGTCTTCTTATATATTTATGCCATGTTGATATATTTTTGTATAAAACAACAGTGTATTTGTGTATAACTTGATAGTATATTGGTGTAGTATCAGTAAATAGTATATTAACCGAATATGTAAGATATATTCATATTTTGAAGCTGATAATGGCCAACCTAGGGTTTGTATTTCAAATGACCTTAGCTATATGTTTTTTGTATATATTTATGGTATATTGATATAAAATTGTACAACACTGGTATATTTGTGTATAACTTGATTGTATATTTGTGTATAACTTGATAGTATATTTGTGTATAAATAGATACTTATGGTATATTCGTATAAAATTGCAGTATTTTTGATATGCAAATGTACATTAATGTTGATATATTATTTGTTTCATGTATATATTTTTTGTTTAGTTTTATGAAGTAAAAAATGATATTTTGATGTCATATTTTGAGTCAGCTTATGTATATTGTTATGATATAAAACGGTACAACACCGGTATATTTGTGTATAACTTGATAGTATATTTGTGTATAACTTGATAGTATATTTGTGTATAAATAGATACTTATGGTATATTCGTATAAACTTGCAGTATATTTGATATGCAAATGTACATTAATATTGATATATTATTTGTTGCATGTATATATTTTTTGTTTAGTTTTATGAAGTAAAAAATGATATTTTGATGTCATATTTTGAGTCAGCTTATGTATATTGTTATTGTATTGATTACTGATTTACCTTGTTTTGTGGCAGTTGTGGGAGTATTATGTTAAACCTACTCAACACTTCGCATGCAAGGTGAATCATTCAATGGTGTTTGATGTAGTGAATCATATTATGGATAAATTGACACAATCTCAGCTAGAATTGTTTAAGAAGTCTTTTTTAGGTTACTTTTTGGATTTGCCAAACATGATATTACAATCTCAACTTATTCTTAGTCTCTTGTTAAGAGAGGTACATCAAGAGAATGAAAATGAGATGTGGTTCAATATAGGGGGAAAGAGGTTGAAGTTTGGTATTGGGGATTTTTCTGTAATTACAGGCTTAAACTGTGTTGCAGACATTAGCCATTTTGATTTGCCTAAAGGTCGTCCGAGGATAATGTCACAGTATTTCCCTGGGGCAGTGAGCGTGAATAGGAGATCGTTTTTGATATCTTTTGAAAGCAAGTGTTGGGTTAATGACGAAGATGCAGTGAAGTTTGCGTTGATTTATGTTTTGAACTTCTTTTTGTTGTCTAATGTTAAGGAACGAAATATATGCGAAGAGCATTTTAGAATTGTCGATTCTGAATTCTGTAATTCGTACCAGTGGGGGAAGGATATTTATAAGGCAACTTTGTCCTCTTTGAAGCAAAAATTTACTGGTTCATCACGTAGGGGCGGTTATGTGCACGATGAGATGAATAATCTTAGGCTGATTGGTTGTCCAATTGCTTTACAAATATGGTTTTATGAGTGTTGTGGATTTGCTGAACGTAGGTTTGCGGAACGAGTTGGTCATAAAATTCCTAGGATCTTAAACTGGTCTACTGATGTAAGGCTTGATTTTAGAGAGCTGGAAAGGGACGTATTCAATATTGAAACAGAAAAGGTTAGTTTAAGCTCATATACTCTTTTATTTTTTATGCAAACTGATATATTTAGTGTTTATAAATTTGTAATTTTTCTGTTTGTCTTTTGTGACTTCAGTTAATGCTAAACAACATTGTGCCGAATCATATTGAGCTGGAGAAGTTGCATCTTTCTGGATTGTTTGATAAGGGAAAAAGAGTTGTTGATGACCAAATGTTGGACACTGAGATGCCTGGTGATTGTGCTGAGCCATGTGAAATGGGTGTCAGAGGTTCAGGGGTTACTGATTATGAGTCTAATCATGCAATCCAAATGCAAATGAATGATATGAAGAATCAAATGCAAATGTTTCTTGAGAAGCAGTTAGAAACAAACAACAATATGTTGCATTTGAGATCTTGGTTAGAATCTGAGTTAATTTCTTTGAAGAATTATGTGAACGACCATATTTCAAGAGTGGTGGACGATAAAGTGGATCCACTGAAGGTATATGTTGAGGAGAAGATTTCAGGTCTTGCAAGAGCTGTTGAAGTCGTATCAAGTGATTTGAACAAGGTGATTTTCATTTAATGTTACACTATATATTTGATTTCAATTTGCTTGATATTGGATTATTGTGATCTGATTTAGTGTTTATTTTCTTGTTGTATTTGTTTCAGTTTACTGAAATGGATAGATTTTTTATATTCAGAACGATATATTTATAAAATGTTTATATTTGTTTCATTTTCTTGGTGGTTTGCTGTTTTACCTTTTATTTGTATGGCCTGATTTTTATTTTAAATTACAGTCAAAAGTTTTCAATAACGTTGTGGTAGAAGATTCTGAAGATGATGGGGAAGACGACAATGATAATTTATTGGTTGATAGTAAGGGAAAGAATGTGGGTAATGTCCAAGAAGGTAATAAATTCCAAAGTTGCAAAGCTTCCATTTCATTGTTAGATGATATCGATGTGGATCCTGCTGAGCTGATAACAATGGCTGATTCGGCAGAGAAATTAGCTTTATCAAAGAAGGTAAGCTCACACTTTGTTTTCTTGAAGTTTACATGTTTCATTATGTTAAGGAGAGACATGCTCTTACATCATCATTCTTTTTGTTATGTGAGTAGGTTGATGTTGGTACAAACCTTTCTCCTATCCAGGCTCCTGTATTTTCATATCAACTTGTTCTTAGTCAAACTCCACCGGGAACTAAGATAGAGGTTAAGCCCATGTCACAAATAAAGGAAGTAAATGTCTGTATCATTTTTTAAAGGGATCTTTTAACTTGTATATTGGGTATAATTTGCTTATCTTGTATTTGTTTTGTTTTTACAATTGTTTTTGTAGGTTAAAATCCCTGAATGCGGCCCTTCTTTTGATCTTGGTATAACACCCTCAGAACCGAAAAGAATCACCAAACCAACATCCGTGATGAGATCTCCTTTCTTGAATGAGTTCAGCTCAGGTGCTAGCTTGGAAGATCACAGTGATTTGACTAAAATAAAAAAAGGTCTCTGCCCATTAGGTCATGATCCAGGGTTTTTAATGGAAGATCATCGGCTTATTAAATTTGAGACATGGCTAAAGAGGGGTAAAACAAGAAGTAGACTCTCGTAAGATTCATTTTCTGTAATATCTCAATTTAACCGGCCTGTCCCACTTCATTTTGTGTTGTAGCTTAGCTTTTTATATGTCATTCCAGGGGGAAGCTTTATTCACCCGAAGAAGGCAATTTGGAGCCGCCATTTGATTTTTCGGTTCAATTTGTTGTCCAAAAAAGCTGGTTTTATGACTTGTGTTTTCCTGGGCGATGTCTCGACACTTCGGTAAACTTCTCTTTGCTATTCATGGCATGTTTTATACTTATTTTCCAGTAACAATTAATATTAGTGTTATCTTTTGTAGTTACAAATTACCTATATAATACTTGTTAATAATTGTTATTACACATTTTGATCATATCATTGGTATATTAATCAAATTAATTTAGTCACATAAATCAATTTTTTTATGCATTGTTCATAGCTTTTCTTTTTAAATTTTTTTTATAAATATACCTAATTAGTTTTTCTATTTTGAACAGCATATAAATATCATATTCTATTATTTGCGAAAGAAAGGCAAATACTTGAATGGGTGTAACAGGAGGTTGACAACCACTGATTATTACTTTGATCATTATCTGAGATCTTTGCATAAAAGTTTTGAGAATGGTAAGAGGGATATTTCTATTTTAATGAATGATAAGCACATCATACATTATATTCGTGGACACAAGGTGGATTGTGTGTTACCGTGGGTGGATGTGGACCATGTTTTATTTCCTGTTTTTGAGCATACAAAGAAACACTGGTTTTTGGGGAGGCTGTGTTTTCATGACAGGTGCATATACATGTATAACTCCCTCAGGAGTTCTCAAATGACTCGGTTATGTAAGTTAGCATTGGCCCCATATGCCCAATTACTCCCTTTATTCTTGGAGTTTACTGAGTTTTATTCAGCGCGGTTAGATATTGAACAAGATTCTAAGCATTTTATTGGGAAAAGTATTTCTGATCCATTTGATATAATTGAGACGCAGGCACTTCCTTCGCAATCACCAAAGTAAGAATTCGATCTAAATATGCTATACCTCAGTTATTAGTTTTGTTTGTTTTATTTTTTTTTTTAATTGTTTCTCTCTTTTTTTTTTTTTTTTGTCTTTTTAGTGATTGTGGCTTGTTTACTATATCATTTGCTGAGTACTTCATTGAAGGCATGGATGTCCCCCTGCAATTTAATGTTGATATTCATCGCAAGAGGCTTGCATTTTTATTGTACCAGCATGGAAGGATGAAGCAGGATGAAAATTTTGAAAGTGATGCTGAGATTGTCGTGCCATAATATTGTTAGCTAATTAGCTATATGTGTTGAACTATTAATTTAGTTTTGTCATGGTTTAGGATATGTGGTATTTTTTTATGTTTGCAGTTTCTAGTTTATATGGATTTTTTTTATAACCTCGGATTATTACATTTTATATTATGCATTAAAGGTTTTTAATACAATTCATCATTTTTCCTTTCAATTATGTAGTTTCTAGTTATTCTGTCCATAAATCTGAAAGAGTAATTATAGAAAGACACATGACTATTGAGGCTCAAAGAGTTTTTGATTTTAAATCTATACTAGTAATTGCCCCCCATCTGTCATAGTTTATTTTTTAAGATTGATTATGGGACTAACCATTATTGCAGAAAACAAATGAAAGACTATCAACTTTATCATTATCCATGTTGAGCAATTGCTATCCTTTAATCAATCTACCAGCACCATGAGGGGATCTTATGCCTTTTAGGTAACTCATTATGTACAATGAAATATATAAATAATATAATGTAGATATATGATACACAAACATTAAAATTTATGATAGATTGGTTTTGGACACATTCTTTGTAACTAAGGGTTGTATTTTAAATTACCTTAGCTGTATGTTTTTTGATATATATTTATGGTATATTGATATAAAATTGTACAACAGCAGTGTATTTGTGTATAACTTGATAGTATATTTTAGTATCCATAAATGGTATATTCACGAAATATGTAGGTTATATTCTTAGATACATATGGTATATTCCTATAAAATTGCAGAATATTGATATGCAATTGTACAATAATGGCTATTGTATAGACTTGTAGTAATATAATGTGAATATTTAATACACACACATTGCGAATTTTAGTAATAGATGGTTTATAGGACAACTAATAATTCTTGTTATTATATCTACTGACATTGTATGAAGGAAATGCACTATAAAAAAAAATAATGTGTAAAAGAGACACGAATTATTATTACGTCAAAAATAAAATATAAAGAAACTAATATATTTATTGTTGGAACAATCTAGTAATACTAAAAAGAATTTATGTAATGGCTTGTAGTATAGTTCTATCACTTAGGTGCATTATGGCATGTTTTCTTATTATGACCTTTTTTTCCACAGCGTGTACATCTATTTTTTGTTGTTTTTTCCCCTGGTTGCTTGAATCTTCTTTTTCTAGGTCGTCCAGGCGGTGCTTTTCCTTTAGGAGGGTGCACAATACGGTTCTTTATTTCTTCCGGTACATCCCACACATCTTGCTTTGGAATTGCAAACACAGTGTATTGATATGTTGCCTTCATGTATTCTTTGCTGTAGAACGGTGAGCAAAACTTGTATGAATTCAGGTGCTTATATCTTATCACTGCCAAAGCATGCTCACATGGTATTTCGTCTATTTGGAAATGATTGCAAATGCATGTCTTGGCTGCTAGGTTGACAATATAATTGTCATTTCCAATAAAAGCACTATAGACATGCTCATTGGATTCTTTGACCTGCACATGATTATGAACGATAAAATATAAATATGCTTTTATATTATCTCAAATTAGACCAATATTTTAACCTTGAAAGGACTGTAATTTTTTGTATGATTATAGATTAAGACATTAAAACTGATAAGAGATTGGTTTTGGACACATACCTTGTACCTTTGGCTTCTAATGTAGTTTTCTCTCAATAGCATCTCATGATCTGTAGTCATATTTGTCATTGTGGAAGCTGCTATCAGCCTATGGCTAACTGACCATTCCTGTGTCAATCCCCGTAGATGTTCAAAAAGACTAGTCACCGGTAATTCCCTAGCGGCCTTATTCACTGCATTAAGTGATTCTACTATGTTTGAAGTTAAACTTGAACTTCTACTATTTGGGCAATGGCATCTTGACCATCGTTCATAGCCAATATCAGCCAAATATGGTCGTATTGCTGCATCTACTTTGTCAAGCTCGGCCATGTAACTGTCAAAGTCTTTGATGGTGTATGACTCAGCAGCTCCTATGAAATTTTCACTTATTTTCTTTGGATCTTTTCTGAAATTTGACTTCAAGTTATTGAGTAAATGGTACATGCATACACAGTGGCATGCTTGAGGGTATATTTTTCGTGCTGCCCTTGCAATGCTCTCATGCCGATCAGATACTATTGTTAAATTTTCTCTATCCCCGTATGCCTCTTTGAACTTTATGAAGAACCAATCATAGGCTGCATTGTTTTCTGAGTCCACAACCCCAAATGCCAATGGGAATATAGACCCTGCAATAAAAGTGTAATCAGCTTCAGTTTTACAAATACAGCACTAAATATAAATATATAACATATGCATATAATATTTATGGTATATATGCATGTTGTTTTTACAAATTATGTGGTGTATCATTTCAATACAAATTTCTATACCTGATGCATCCTTAGTGCAGGCTGTCAACAAAGTTCCCCCATATGTTGCCTTCAAGAAAGAGCCATCTACAACCAGCATCGGTTTGCAATATTTCCAACCCATTATGGAAGCATGTAAAGCCATGAAAGCATACACAAATGAATTGTTAACATCTGTATGCATTTCCACAACTGATCCAGGATTTGTTTGCTGCACCATATAAAGATAACTTGACAACATTGCATATGAATCGCCAGGTTTTCCCCTTATTATCTCTACTGCTTTCTCTTTTGACTTCCATGCTTTTTGGTAGTTGATATCAACCCCTAGTTCCAGTCTCACATCATCTATTATATCTCTAGGTGTGTATGTTCTATGAATGTCCACATATTTATATTTTATGCACTCACCAATCAAGTACCTTGTTGCCTGTCTCTTTCCTGAGAATCTGATATCCAACCTGCATGTATGCGAATCCACCAATTTCTTAATTTGAAACGTGTCTGTATTCCCGCATTTACTTGCCCTCATAATCCAGGTGCAACTGTCATCAATACAACTCAAGTACAATTGCCTGGAATTTGATCTTTCAGTCTTGAATTGAAAGTGCATGTTTATTGCATAAAAGCTGATAGATGTTTTCAATGTGTATTTGTCCTTGAATTTTTGTCCAATCTCAAAATTTGAGTGCCTTAGGTCATGGATTATTGTTGGATTATATGAAACTTCCTTGTTGGATCTGTAGGAGATTGGTGATGGCGTATAATGTTTCTGCTAATTTCTGCAAAATGATGCAAAATGCTGATGAAGAAAAAGGAGAAAAATAGAATTGTTTTTTGTTTTTTTCTTTTCTGTTTGCAAGGTTTAATGGGGGTGGTTTTTTGTTTTTTGTTTTCAGTTGAAAATGGTGGATAGTGGTGCTGCTGGCTATTGACAATGTTGTATATGTATATTGAAACACCTTTGTCCAGCGTGGGGGTGGTTTTTTTTTTTTTTTTTTTTTTTTTTTTTTTTCTATTGTTTGCAGAAAACGGTGGGCAGTTTTTTTTTTTGAAAAAAGTACAGTTATATTAGGATTCTATGACTTGAATCCTACATGTATATTAAATTTATTTTTTTTTTATATATTAATATATTCCAAAAATCAAAATGTATTATCTTATATAGCATTTTTTTTATCCATACCATTAAAGATATTATTTAGATATTGTGGTTATTTAAAATTTTATAATCATGTTTGGGATATTTAAAAGATAATTACGGAATAATGCACTACAAAGCTAATTAACCCCTTTTTTAATACTTTTTTCATGTTTTATAATACTTCGGAGTTATCGTACTCCCTTAACCATAAAAACACAATTTAGAAAATTATAAAAACACCTAAATTATATTTTTACAACTTCAAAAATATATACTCTAATAATATTGTTAAATTTTTCGATGAATCATTGACAATTTTGCAACCGAATGGGGGAAATAATTAATTTATAAACCTCCATATTTTTTTCAGTACGCCCATAAAGTAATTGAATGAATATTTGCTTTTTTTTTTTTTGGAATATTTTTAATTTATTTGATTATTAGGTATTTTTTTTAAAAGCCCTATGGTAATTAAGTTTATTTGTAGAATAGAATAATTTTTATTTGTTTGCAACTGCTATACAACTATATATCTATATTAAATATTTAATTTGTTTTTAACTATGTTTCTATCCATGTATGATCAAATTGGGGTGTTATGGAAAGAATGAATTTGTTTGTTTTTGAATATTAACAATAATAGCAAATATTAAAGAAAATATATTGAGAAAAAGATGGAAGGAATTGAGATAATTAAAAAGGCAAAAGCATGTGTAAAATGCTAAACTTGAGGTTAAAAGGACTATGTACATTCCTTGTAGAGAGAGATATAATTGAGAATAATTGAAGGTCCACAATTGCCTTGAAAGACATATGAGAATACGACATGAAATAAATATTCTGAAATTAAACAATTGAAAGTCCTAATCACATAATTAAATTATTTATGAGTTATATATAAATATCTCGGTATATAGTTATATAGTTTGATTTTTCATTATATATATATATATATATATATATATATATATATATATATATATGCGAACATTAAATAAAAATTACTTTAATCAAAATAATCATAAGAATTTACATTAAAACACGTAATATTTATAGACAAAAATTGTTGACCGACAATCTTTTTTTTTTTTTTAAATATTGCAAGTTTAGATTATGAATATTGTAGATCTCAAACTGTCTGATAAAATTTCTCATACAGTTTAAAAAGGTGAAAAAATTATGGGGCAAATGAAATAGACTGAATTTTGAAAATGAAAGTGACGACAAGAAGAATAAATAATAAAAAAAGAATTAAGTAGTTTTTTCAGTTTTTCAAAAAATAAAGACAGTAGCATATATTATATCGATTATTAAATGTTAAGATTTAAAAAAAAAAAAAATTAAAAAAATTGAACTATGAAAAGAAGAAACGAAACTGCATTTCAGTTAATAATTGAATATCATGATTTCTATAATTTATGTGCACACCACATTAGTCAATTATTAAATTAAAAATCCTAACAATTTTGGCATTCCACATTAGCATAAAAAATATCTTAAAGCCATTTGAGACATAAATAAGAAAACAAGAAAAAAAATGTAAGGTTGTCAAAATAGGTCATAATATATTAATGCAATTCGTGTAACATATAAATTAGTAAATTAAGGTTGATATTATGTTGATTAGAGTTGAAAATAAATTGATACGTTTAATCCGTGCAATAACTGAGTCGTATTATTGTTATCTGTTCAAGACACGGTGAATGTAAATATGACAAAACAGCACGAATTAAAATAGGCTACGATACGATAATACGATTCGTATAACATACAAATTTGGCAAATTAGGTTCGAGGTTATACGGATTAGTGTTGGAAATATATTAACAAGTTTAACCCGTATAATAAATGATAATATTAGTGTTGACATAATATTTATCAGTATCAATTCTTACACGACACGGATACAATACGTTAAACTATTTTGACAGTCATGTAAAAATGTATTTTTAAAAAAAATCCAAAATAGAATGGAAAACAAGGAAAAAAATTGAAAACACTTAATATATAGAGAGAGAGAGAGAGAGAGAGAGAGAGAGAGAGAGTGTAACAAATAGTATAAAAATGTAACAAAACTGAACAATTTTAAATGGACTTAAAAAATAAAACAAATAGTTTAAGATTTAATAATTTTGCACTGCACTGGGTCAATGTTGTCTAATGAATTCAGTGTTTAATGGTACTGCGACTATGTTGGATAAACTTTGTTATTGTTTTTCCTTTTTCATTTTTACGATTATGTTCTTAATAATGGAAATTGAACTTTTTTTATTGAAAAATAGATTATTGTATTAAATCATGCAAAAAAATACACTAGAACAATCAATACCAAATTGGGTAGAATATATGCCACAATAATTAGCTTCCTTTTAACAAAAGATAAAGAACCCAAAGATACTAGTGTTTATTTACTTTTTTTGTTAATTATTTGAAATTTGGAAAGAGCAGAAAATAGAAATTGTTTAAAATGAACCATATTATAATAAATTGTGGGGTATAAATACAATGCTGCAATTAATTACGTGTAAGGCAGCAATAATTTATTACATCTGATTGGTCAGCAACCATGTGCTAAAAGGCATAGTATTTATATGTAGTTAAACGTAAGCACAATCTCGGCCATCCATTTTGACTCTCCGGCAACAATCAGGGTCTCTATTTCGTCCGTCACACCTCGTTAGCCTCACATTTACCTTTTACCACCTAAGCTTTGCTGGGAAATACTGCAGTTAATAGCAAATCGCATATTAGTAAATTAACCAAATCGATTAATACTTAAATATTTTAATTAAGTAATTAACTGATAGGATACCTTGTCAATTAGTGATTGATAATATGGCTTGACCTCATCAACATTGACAAGAACCTTGCTCTTGCTGTAGAGGTCATACTTGCTGCAAATTATTTAATTAGTAAATGTTTGTTTGATTCAAATAGAAAACCCAAAAAGAAAGAAAAAATCATGGTCCCATAATGAACTAATCCGAATCCGTTAGTGATTATTATGTTATGTCAATACAATTGTTCATGAAACATAATCGTAATAGCCTGAGACTACTGTTAAACAGAACTTATAGAGAAATAATAAAAATTACTTAAAAATGTGGAGCCACTTCAAGTTTTCCTCATCCTCCTTGTTCATAAGGTGTTTGTATGCTCCTCCAGTGTGGAGAGCTGGTTAATCATCATTAATGAAATAAAATTAGCAACTAATTAGATTCTCATTATTTATAATATTTGAACTAACAGTTTAATGGTAAAAACTTACGATAGAAAGAATGAAATCGGACAATGAACAATGCAGCTGGTGGTAGAGTTGTTCCATTTGCCTTGGCAACCTTCAAATATGAAATTGAAAGTTTTAAGTGATAATTTTAATTATGAACTTAATAATTAATTACTATTCTCAGTAATTACTGTATATTAATTTGAAAATGAAGAAATGATATACCATGTACATATAGTCATCATGTCCCCATGAAATCTTAACGCTGTCCAGACCACATCCTTCCTCATAAACTCCATTCTTGGTGTTGTAGAGAGGATTCTTTGAATCAGGGTTCTCCTGGAAATACTGTTCAAAAGAAATAAAAACAAAATATTAACTTCTTAATTATTGTCTAATCAATATTAAGTAAACTATTAAAGAAGATAAATCCTTTTTTTTTTTCGAATAAAATGTATATTTACCTTGTGATGAATGTTAGCCTTATCAAAAGCACAGCCAAGAGGGAATGTATCTCCTGCGGTAATTATTACAAAATCCAACATTCCAATTAAATAATTATTTCACATAATATTAATAATAACAATAAATTCATAATCAAAAACTACAATATCTCACCTACAACTAGGGGTGAGCATCGGTCGGTTCGGTTATCGAACCGAACCGAATTTTCGGTTAACCGAACCGAATTATCAGTAAAAATTAGAACCGAAGCAAACCAAACCAGGATGAAAACCGAATCGAACCGAACCGAAATTTTTTGGTTCGGTTCGGTTATTACCGAAACTTGGTATTTTTATAAAAAAATAAATAAATAAAATATTTAAAATGATTTTTAGGGCAATTAATTGAACCATTATATATTATTTTTGTAATTAATTGTTATTTAGTCATTTTATATTTTTTAATGAAATATAAAATTCAATTAAGTAAATTAGAATATTACAAACCTAATATATATATATATATATATATATAATAATTCGGTTCGGTTTCGGTTAAACCGAATTTTTTTACTGAAAAACCGAACCGAACCGAATAACCAAATATATATATAATTGTTACCGAACCAAACCAAGAAAAATTCGGTAACCGAACCGAATTTTTTTTTCGGTTTGGTTCGGTATTGGTATTCGGTTAAACCAGATTATGCACACCCCTACCTACAACAGCCCATTGAGGAAGTTTCCCAAATTGAGGAAGAGTAAGAACCTTTCCAAGATCTGAGAAAAAGAAAGGAAACAAGTTAAGTTTACATTTCTAAAAAAAATATAAGCTGCTCAATTTAACCAAAAAAGAAATGCCATAAATTGGGAAAATTCTATAACAGTTCATAACCATAGGACTCTATCTAAAAAGTCAATTTAGCCAAAAAAAACAAAAAAAACTTCAAGGGCAATAATAGACCAAGTTTGATTAGGATTACTGCCATGTCAGCAATCCTGCTGGCATTGTATCAATGGGACGGAGGACAATTGTAGAATTTATCAGCTTTTTATTTTTTCATTAAATTGGTACGGATCCCTCTTTTTAATGGCTAAATCTATTTCCGCAGAATTTATTTTCTCAACAAGTTCATTGACTACAGAACTGCGTAAAATAACTAATAATAAAATAAATGAGGCTATATATACAGACAATTTTTCATATATATACCATGAATGAGAGCAGTCAAGTGCAGCCAATCTTCATTAGGATAATCTTTCCTAATTGCTTCAGCAGATTGAAGCAAGTGTTGAATTTGAGGCTCATCAAGATCAGGATCGCTCTCATCTACAACTTCATTAAGAAGCTCACAGCATTCCCATATACTCATAACAGCCTTATCCAATTTCTCATACTCTTCTCTCATCTTATTTACCTGCATTTTGCAGACAAATATGTTATAATTCTTGGATTAATATTATTGATCGATGTTATGTCGATATTAACTAGTTTTGAGAAAGCTTTCGTATTAGCTCACAAAATCATAGGTCTGGTTAATGTGTTGCTGCTTGTAAAATTCTTCGACAGATTTTTGCCTTTCACATTCAGCATTATAATCCCTGCACCATTTCAATCCACAACACCAATTTAAAAATCCGATTTCGAATGCGAATGGCGAAACAGCAAAACAAAGGAATACCGGAAACTGAATTTGAAATTGAAATTGATCAAACCTGAAAGAATTCCCAAATGCATTGATGTCTGGTACATCAAAACCTTCATGTACTGGTTTTGGAACTTCAAATCCTCCATCCAATACCAATTCCCTGACATCATCCGGATGTTTCTGATCCTCCACTCGTACCCCTAAATCAATCAATCCAGCAAATTAAAAAAAAAAAAAAGGTAATCGATTCCTATAATCCCCGATTCAATCTGAAACGAAACAAAAAGAGATAGAAACAGAGAAATCAAATATCGTACCAAGCTCGGGCTGGCTAATGAGGATAGTCATAATGTTGACTAAACGAGAGAAGGAACAAATGAGAGATGATGATGAAGACGAAGATAATACAAAAGAATGGCTCTGGCAATAGATTCAAACAATGGTGGGTGTATTTATATTACCCCAAACAAGTCCTTATTTGAGATTTGTGAGGTTTTGAGTCCTTCGCACAAAATCTATGGTTTTCAGTTTTCCTCACATTCCGAAAAACGCGTATGCTATTTATTTTGATCACTGCAAAAAAATTTCCAACCAGCTGTTAATTTTAGTGCGAATGTTGTTCACGTTCGAATCAGATTGTGCCACGTGTTAAATATTAATTCTCGAAGCGGATATTTTCGTTCTTTTGGATTTACATTTCAAAATTACGTTTATCCTTAAACATTTAACTAACCATAATTGTCAATTTTCTGTACCTGAAAATCCTACGTGGATATGGATATGATCCTGAAAATAGGAAAAGTATAAAATTAGTATAACAAGATCAATATGCACATTAAACAATAAAATGTAAAATATTATTAATATTATATCTTTAATTAAAAGAGTAATTTAATGAATATTTAATTAAACTTATTCTAAATTTAATAATTTTATGAGTATAATAGAAAAATAGTGTTTTTTTTTATAAGAAATATGCCTATTTTGTGAAACATCAAAAATACAATTTTTTTTTTTTTAAAAAAAAAAAAAGCAAAGAACCATATTCACAAATACTGTAATAAAAAGTTTTCTAAATTTCTTCATAACTTTGGATTTAGGTTTTAAATTTACGTTTATCCTTAAACTAGTACTAACAATTAGTTGACCATAATATTAAATTTAACCTAGGTGGAAAAGGATAAGATTACCAGCTAAAAGTAGAAAATTAGATAAAATTAGTAGTATTTAATTAGATATACATTTATGCATATTGAATAAAGAGGTGGACAAGTTTGTAGCTTTTGCAAGCAAGGATTCGATTTTGTACTTAATTGTGTAATGGAGAAAGGGCCAAATCCACAAATTCAAAAATATATTTAAAATAAAAAAAATGAAGTCTGACTCAGCTACACCGTGGACATCCTATCTAAAGTATAAAACATTTGCTGTCCACGGCGTCGGATTGAAGGCCAGCTGAATCAGCATCTACTCATTTGCAGTCTAACCAATAGCTAGCACTTTGACTTCTCATTGTTGGATGGATGGGTTGTTTTATTTTGAATCAATGGCTGGGATTTCGCCATTGAACATGAATTCAACCCATTTAACCGTTGAGATTTCACTAAAACGAGTCACATTATTTTAATGTATTTTTATTTAGTTGGATGGATGGATGGATGGAAGCAAGTTGGTGTATTGAGAGGAATAAATTAGTGATTTTTTTTTTTTTTTTTCAAATTACATAAATTAGTGATTTATTTAAAAGCAGCTATCAAAAATATTTATTATTAATAAAAAAATTTTGCTTGTGGGGAACACCACTTTTTATGCTTATGTCATGGAATTATTTTTTAGGAGGTTCAAACTTAATTAAGATATTTATGGGCCATTTAAATGAATAACAATGACGAGGCCATAAAAATGTGGAAATGCAAAGTTTTAATCCAAATTAACGTTATAGAAATCGTCAAATTATTACGTGCTATGGTCCGATTTTATTATTAGACATTATTATTATAATTATTAAAGTGATATTTGTATTCTATAAATTAATTTTTAATATTAATATATCATATTTTATGTATTGATAAACATATTTATCTTTATTGGAAATTCAATGTAATGGTCAACAATAATAAAAAAAAAATAATAACAATAATTAGTGCGAATTAGAGTCTATAATTCTGACTTCGATTAATTGAATACCTAAAGATTTTGTACATATAAATTTGTTCATGTAAATAAGTAACTATAATCTCAAAAATGAAATAATTAAATATTTTTATAACAACTTCAAAATTACTTTATTTTGTTGTTAAATTCATATGTTACATATACACTGTACATATCTTCATATTAGACTTCATATTTTTATTTTTATTTTTTTTTTAAATCAACTATAAGCTGAAACTATACAATTTATTGTCAGAATTATCCCTTTGATATCTCATAATTTTGTAATAAATAGTTATTTTGTATTTGGTTGTGAATCGCAATTTATTTCTTAGCTAGGGTTGTAGTAATTTTCTACAAGCTAGCTAAGCTAGTAGAGATATCTTTTTGTCAACCTTTTATTAGTGTAGTAATTATTTGTGATATTAGTTAATCGAGAAGAAAACGTAGGCGGGAATTGCCAGACAGTTATAATTTTTCAAGCATTATCTATCTAATCCTGTATCTTTACTTACAAACATTATATTTATAATTAATATTTTTTTATATGTTTGAAGTGTGTATGAGTTATTGAGTTAATGAATTTATGGGAGTTTATAGCATTCCAATGTATTTTTGTATTTATGATTGCGTTTCTATATAATTCTTATTTTTTTAGAATATAATATAAATTCTCAACGAAACTCAAACCCTAAACCTCTCAACCGGAAAAATATATCTCTACCACCACGAAATAGTTGGATAAACATTTAAGTAGATATTGTTCGTCAAAGGACCAAAAGAATATTCCAATTTATCTCGGATTTAATTCATTCTCTCTCTTAAATGGAATTTAACTAGTTACAAGCTAGAAACAGATATTTAAAGTTGGAGACTCAGTCACCTATCTAATATAATGGATTACATAACTATCTCATGTACAAACACATTTAACTTTAAAATGTATATGACTTATTTGGAGATTCACCGATTGAAGGTCCCGTTATATTACAATTTAATAATGTTGTCATCGTTACTTGGAAAATAATATCTCTCTATTATCAAACCTTAAAAAATATATTATTATTATTATTATAATAATAATAATAATAACAATAATGTTCCATCATGAATTTGTCAAGCTTAAAAAAAATGCAGGGCATGGAGAAGGAACCCTGAATAAGCCAAAAAAAAAGTCCTTATATAAGTAATTGGAAATTTAGGAGTTGTAGAATTTACAAGATTTGAGGAAAAATAATGAAAATTATGGAATAATTTAAAAGGAAAAGATATAGAATTTAGAAGAGATCTTGTTAAAGGCAAAGCCGTTGCTTGCTTCCAACAAGTGCGGAATGTAAAGAAACAAGTAAATTCAATGTAATGATTTTATTTATGTAACTAATATTAATTAGTTAATATATGAGAAAAATGCTTATATGACCTTTTTATTAGAATTTTTCCTAAAAAAACTTAAAAAAAAAAAAGTAAAAACGTTTTTGACTCATTTAGTACCTAATTAAACTCGACCAAATTGAAATAGCACAGTTGACCATTGACTAATATTTTAATATTGCTGTTTCAATTTTTATACATGTTTTTTTAAAACGTGCATACAAGCTCATCCATTGATTGTTTGGATTTAGTTGGGCTCGGTCAGGCTTGAACGGGCAACCGCTCCATAATGGGGAAATTACCCCATTTGTCCATAATTTTGTAATAATATTTATTCTAGCACCCCCTATATTTTGTATTTAACTCATATATAAATTAATATTCTTTTTAACCCAACAAGACACCTGTCATCACATTTCAAAATAAATATTATTTTATTTTAATATTTATAAATTTGTTGGATTATTTTTTATTCTGGGGATAATTAACTCACCCACTCCCTTATCCTATCTCATCCTATCTCATCGTAACTATCAGTTGCTTTCTCTATTCCAACTTCTCTCTTCAGACTTTCCCAAAATCGCGTCTCTTCCTCTCCCTCATATTCCTCTCCCTCATACTTTCCAGATCAAGGTTCACCGGCCGATTGAAAGTGGAATCGTCTACCGTCTCATCTTCTCCTTCTTCATACTCTCGCGTCTCTTCCTCTCGTTCTTCATACTTTCCAGATCACCGTTTACCGGCCGTTTGAAAGGGGAAACGTTTCGCCTCTCATCTTCTCCTTCTTCGTACTCTTTTTTGCAGAAGCAGATCACGGTTACCGGCCATTTGAAAGGAGAGTTTGGTATCTCAGACGAATATAGGTCAGTATATCTTCCCATTTTTTTCCCAATTTTTAGGTTTTTATTTCGTTTTTCCAGCATGTCTTGATGCAATGAAGAGCTTTAATTTTTTAGGTTTTGATGGACAGTACTTAATATCTGTTGGGAAAGTTCTATTTTCCAGGTTTGTGGATATTATTCTCTGAAAATTTTGATCACCGTATTTTTAGTTCAATAAGAGGTTCTGTCATTGATTAAGCAGAAATTGAAGACAAAAATGGTGGGGGGGTCCAACTGATAGGCTAGGATTTGGGTGTTTGATTGATGTAATTTTTAGGAGGTATATTTAGTTGTTAGATTTTCTGGCTTACAACTCTATCTTCCAGTAAATGTTGATACTTTAGTAATAATAAGTTAATTTAGCCATTTGATAAGTTAAATAAGTTAGAAATATTTTTTTGCAGATAGATAAAGTGGCGAACTTGCAAGTTGCAATTGCTGTAGCTCATGAACCAAAACGGTACACAATTTGAACCCAGATGAAGTGAATATATATACCTGCGTGTTAGGTTAAGAATTAACTTTATTGTCCAAAAGAATTAAAGAATTAGCAGGTTCATTTAGTTTTTGATCCAAGCAAAAAAAGCTTCGAAGGAGAGACATAATCACCATTTTTTGGTTTAACAATGAATCTGTCAATAAATGTGCTTTGTAGAAATTTGAAGAAAATGTTGAGTTATTAATTGAAGTACAAACCACCAAGATCCAACATCATCACTTTATTTTGCCGAAAGGACAAACCACCTACTTCAAATTTCTACAAAGCAATTAATAATTATGACAAGATGAGCTCACATCACTATGAAAAATTATTAATTTGGTTTGTAAACTTGGCAAGAAAAAAAAACAAATTTAAATAAAATTCAAAAATTACTGCAAAGCACATTTACTGGAAGAAAGAGTTGTAAGCCAGAAAATTATTCTTTTTTCCATCAATATTAATTTTTATACGTGTCATATTTGGAAGTCATAAAGGCAATAGGGTTGAATTAATTTTACACTCGGTACTATTAACTTAACCCTCTTCTTCCTTTAACTTTTTTTTTGAAGAACTGTTTAAGCTTATCTTTCCAGCCCATATCTTTTTGTCTTTTCAATTCATTTTGATGCCTTTTCCTTGTAAGTCTAGGTTGATTTATCATGGTCTGGCAGTAGAACACAGTAATATTTTTGGCCTGAAAATTTACTGGCGGTGGATATGCGGGCGTTGTAGTGGTGGTGGTTGGGTTTTTGGCAGTCTTGGATTCTTCTGAAGAATCTTGCTGCTGAATTTCATGCTGTGGGGCTTTTTTTAAAACCAGTTTCTTGTTTTATTTTGTGTATAAAACTGGTGGTGGTGAAGGTTGTTGAGATTGTCAAGTGGGGCATTAATTGAATGAGAATTAATGGTTGTGAGACCATATCATCGGTGAATTTGGGTTATTCACATGGGATGTTGTACGGTGCTGCAATACAAAATTTTTTTGCAGCGCAGATTGCAAGTTGTTCAATATAGATTTCATGATGTCCTCTTTCCTCTTCTATTCTTTTTTTTTTTATCCGTATTTAGTATTTGGTTTTATATATAGTATACTTACTAGAGGAGTTGTTGGAAGGGGGAAGTCGGGTAATACTTTTTTCTCCTCTAATTCACCTGAGCATTTGACTGTTGGTCTGTTTAGGTGTAACTGTGTTCAGTTGCTGCATAACCAGTTCACTTTATTCACTTTAGCATTTATTTTTCAGTTAATTTTCTGCAAGACTTTTTCTCCTCTTCACTTTAACTGGTACTCTAACAATACCTTTTCACTTCATGTTTCTGCAAGCTCCCTTTTGTATTCCTATGTTGCTTATTAATAATGAAATGAGCTGTAACTTTTTTGGTGTTTAATAATTAGTGAAATAACTAGAACTTTGTAGCCTAAATTGCACTGGAATAATTGAAATGTACATGTTTTAGTGAATAGTATTAAACACCATAAATTTGAGTGAATTTGAACTGCACTTGTTTAGTAAAAGTGCTACAGGATATATTGTGTTATGTTAAGAAATATTCTTTTATGGAAATTTGTTATACTATAATTTTTTTTTTCCGTGTAATCCATCTAAATGTTTGGAATCATTTTTTTCAGTGATGGCAAGGACAAGAAGTTCTTTGGGTGTGGGTTCTCCTAGATCATCAAAGAATTCTGCTGGTAGTGTCAAAGGCGTTAAGACACATCGTTCCCCTAAATCCAATGGCATGTCTAGTCGTAATATGAAGGCACAACGGGGTAAGAGTAAACTTGGCGCAAATAAAAATCGAAATCTTACTCTTCGTAGGAAGAGAAGGATCGATTCTGATTTTGGAGATAAGAATGAGCAACCTAAGGTTTGTATTTCAAACCAATTTAGATGTATGTCTTCTTATATATTTATGCCATGTTGATATATTTTTGTATAAAACAACAGTGTATTTGTGTATAACTTGATAGTATATTGGTGTAGTATCAGTAAATAGTATATTAACCGAATATGTAAGATATATTCATATTTTGAAGCTGATAATGGCCAACCTAGGGTTTGTATTTCAAATGACCTTAGCTATATGTTTTTTGTATATATTTATGGTATATTGATATAAAATTGTACAACACTGGTATATTTGTGTATAACTTGATTGTATATTTGTGTATAACTTGATAGTATATTTGTGTATAAATAGATACTTATGGTATATTCGTATAAAATTGCAGTATTTTTGATATGCAAATGTACATTAATGTTGATATATTATTTGTTTCATGTATATATTTTTTGTTTAGTTTTATGAAGTAAAAAATGATATTTTGATGTCATATTTTGAGTCAGCTTATGTATATTGTTATGATATAAAACGGTACAACACCGGTATATTTGTGTATAACTTGATAGTATATTTGTGTATAACTTGATAGTATATTTGTGTATAAATAGATACTTATGGTATATTCGTATAAACTTGCAGTATATTTGATATGCAAATGTACATTAATATTGATATATTATTTGTTGCATGTATATATTTTTTGTTTAGTTTTATGAAGTAAAAAATGATATTTTGATGTCATATTTTGAGTCAGCTTATGTATATTGTTATTGTATTGATTACTGATTTACCTTGTTTTGTGGCAGTTGTGGGAGTATTATGTTAAACCTACTCAACACTTCGCATGCAAGGTGAATCATTCAATGGTGTTTGATGTAGTGAATCATATTATGGATAAATTGACACAATCTCAGCTAGAATTGTTTAAGAAGTCTTTTTTAGGTTACTTTTTGGATTTGCCAAACATGATATTACAATCTCAACTTATTCTTAGTCTCTTGTTAAGAGAGGTACATCAAGAGAATGAAAATGAGATGTGGTTCAATATAGGGGGAAAGAGGTTGAAGTTTGGTATTGGGGATTTTTCTGTAATTACAGGCTTAAACTGTGTTGCAGACATTAGCCATTTTGATTTGCCTAAAGGTCGTCCGAGGATAATGTCACAGTATTTCCCTGGGGCAGTGAGCGTGAATAGGAGATCGTTTTTGATATCTTTTGAAAGCAAGTGTTGGGTTAATGACGAAGATGCAGTGAAGTTTGCGTTGATTTATGTTTTGAACTTCTTTTTGTTGTCTAATGTTAAGGAACGAAATATATGCGAAGAGCATTTTAGAATTGTCGATTCTGAATTCTGTAATTCGTACCAGTGGGGGAAGGATATTTATAAGGCAACTTTGTCCTCTTTGAAGCAAAAATTTACTGGTTCATCACGTAGGGGCGGTTATGTGCACGATGAGATGAATAATCTTAGGCTGATTGGTTGTCCAATTGCTTTACAAATATGGTTTTATGAGTGTTGTGGATTTGCTGAACGTAGGTTTGCGGAACGAGTTGGTCATAAAATTCCTAGGATCTTAAACTGGTCTACTGATGTAAGGCTTGATTTTAGAGAGCTGGAAAGGGACGTATTCAATATTGAAACAGAAAAGGTTAGTTTAAGCTCATATACTCTTTTATTTTTTATGCAAACTGATATATTTAGTGTTTATAAATTTGTAATTTTTCTGTTTGTCTTTTGTGACTTCAGTTAATGCTAAACAACATTGTGCCGAATCATATTGAGCTGGAGAAGTTGCATCTTTCTGGATTGTTTGATAAGGGAAAAAGAGTTGTTGATGACCAAATGTTGGACACTGAGATGCCTGGTGATTGTGCTGAGCCATGTGAAATGGGTGTCAGAGGTTCAGGGGTTACTGATTATGAGTCTAATCATGCAATCCAAATGCAAATGAATGATATGAAGAATCAAATGCAAATGTTTCTTGAGAAGCAGTTAGAAACAAACAACAATATGTTGCATTTGAGATCTTGGTTAGAATCTGAGTTAATTTCTTTGAAGAATTATGTGAACGACCATATTTCAAGAGTGGTGGACGATAAAGTGGATCCACTGAAGGTATATGTTGAGGAGAAGATTTCAGGTCTTGCAAGAGCTGTTGAAGTCGTATCAAGTGATTTGAACAAGGTGATTTTCATTTAATGTTACACTATATATTTGATTTCAATTTGCTTGATATTGGATTATTGTGATCTGATTTAGTGTTTATTTTCTTGTTGTATTTGTTTCAGTTTACTGAAATGGATAGATTTTTTATATTCAGAACGATATATTTATAAAATGTTTATATTTGTTTCATTTTCTTGGTGGTTTGCTGTTTTACCTTTTATTTGTATGGCCTGATTTTTATTTTAAATTACAGTCAAAAGTTTTCAATAACGTTGTGGTAGAAGATTCTGAAGATGATGGGGAAGACGACAATGATAATTTATTGGTTGATAGTAAGGGAAAGAATGTGGGTAATGTCCAAGAAGGTAATAAATTCCAAAGTTGCAAAGCTTCCATTTCATTGTTAGATGATATCGATGTGGATCCTGCTGAGCTGATAACAATGGCTGATTCGGCAGAGAAATTAGCTTTATCAAAGAAGGTAAGCTCACACTTTGTTTTCTTGAAGTTTACATGTTTCATTATGTTAAGGAGAGACATGCTCTTACATCATCATTCTTTTTGTTATGTGAGTAGGTTGATGTTGGTACAAACCTTTCTCCTATCCAGGCTCCTGTATTTTCATATCAACTTGTTCTTAGTCAAACTCCACCGGGAACTAAGATAGAGGTTAAGCCCATGTCACAAATAAAGGAAGTAAATGTCTGTATCATTTTTTAAAGGGATCTTTTAACTTGTATATTGGGTATAATTTGCTTATCTTGTATTTGTTTTGTTTTTACAATTGTTTTTGTAGGTTAAAATCCCTGAATGCGGCCCTTCTTTTGATCTTGGTATAACACCCTCAGAACCGAAAAGAATCACCAAACCAACATCCGTGATGAGATCTCCTTTCTTGAATGAGTTCAGCTCAGGTGCTAGCTTGGAAGATCACAGTGATTTGACTAAAATAAAAAAAGGTCTCTGCCCATTAGGTCATGATCCAGGGTTTTTAATGGAAGATCATCGGCTTATTAAATTTGAGACATGGATAAAGAGGGGTAAAACAAGAAGTAGACTCTCGTAAGATTCATTTTCTGTAATATCTCAATTTAACCGGCCTGTCCCACTTCATTTTGTGTTGTAGCTTAGCTTTTTATATGTCATTCCAGGGGGAAGCTTTATTCACCCGAAGAAGGCAATTTGGAGCCGCCATTTGATTTTTCGGTTCAATTTGTTGTCCAAAAAAGCTGGTTTTATGACTTGTGTTTTCCTGGGCGATGTCTCGACACTTCGGTAAACTTCTCTTTGCTATTCATGGCATGTTTTATACTTATTTTCCAGTAACAATTAATATTAGTGTTATCTTTTGTAGTTACAAATTACCTATATAATACTTGTTAATAATTGTTATTACACATTTTGATCATATCATTGGTATATTAATCAAATTAATTTAGTCACATAAATCAATTTTTTTATGCATTGTTCATAGCTTTTCTTTTTAAATTTTTTTTATAAATATACCTAATTAGTTTTTCTATTTTGAACAGCATATAAATATCATATTCTATTATTTGCGAAAGAAAGGCAAATACTTGAATGGGTGTAACAGGAGGTTGACAACCACTGATTATTACTTTGATCATTATCTGAGATCTTTGCATAAAAGTTTTGAGAATGGTAAGAGGGATATTTCTATTTTAATGAATGATAAGCACATCATACATTATATTCGTGGACACAAGGTGGATTGTGTGTTACCGTGGGTGGATGTGGACCATGTTTTATTTCCTGTTTTTGAGCATACAAAGAAACACTGGTTTTTGGGGAGGCTGTGTTTTCATGACAGGTGCATATACATGTATAACTCCCTCAGGAGTTCTCAAATGACTCGGTTATGTAAGTTAGCATTGGCCCCATATGCCCAATTACTCCCTTTATTCTTGGAGTTTACTGAGTTTTATTCAGCGCGGTTAGATATTGAACAAGATTCTAAGCATTTTATTGGGAAAAGTATTTCTGATCCATTTGATATAATTGAGACGCAGGCACTTCCTTCGCAATCACCAAAGTAAGAATTCGATCTAAATATGCTATACCTCAGTTATTAGTTTTGTTTGTTTTATTTTTTTTTTTAATTGTTTCTCTCTTTTTTTTTTTTTTTTGTCTTTTTAGTGATTGTGGCTTGTTTACTATATCATTTGCTGAGTACTTCATTGAAGGCATGGATGTCCCCCTGCAATTTAATGTTGATATTCATCGCAAGAGGCTTGCATTTTTATTGTACCAGCATGGAAGGATGAAGCAGGATGAAAATTTTGAAAGTGATGCTGAGATTGTCGTGCCATAATATTGTTAGCTAATTAGCTATATGTGTTGAACTATTAATTTAGTTTTGTCATGGTTTAGGATATGTGGTATTTTTTTATGTTTGCAGTTTCTAGTTTATATGGATTTTTTTTATAACCTCGGATTATTACATTTTATATTATGCATTAAAGGTTTTTAATACAATTCATCATTTTTCCTTTCAATTATGTAGTTTCTAGTTATTCTGTCCATAAATCTGAAAGAGTAATTATAGAAAGACACATGACTATTGAGGCTCAAAGAGTTTTTGATTTTAAATCTATACTAGTAATTGCCCCCCATCTGTCATAGTTTATTTTTTAAGATTGATTATGGGACTAACCATTATTGCAGAAAACAAATGAAAGACTATCAACTTTATCATTATCCATGTTGAGCAATTGCTATCCTTTAATCAATCTACCAGCACCATGAGGGGATCTTATGCCTTTTAGGTAACTCATTATGTACAATGAAATATATAAATAATATAATGTAGATATATGATACACAAACATTAAAATTTATGATAGATTGGTTTTGGACACATTCTTTGTAACTAAGGGTTGTATTTTAAATTACCTTAGCTGTATGTTTTTTGATATATATTTATGGTATATTGATATAAAATTGTACAACAGCAGTGTATTTGTGTATAACTTGATAGTATATTTTAGTATCCATAAATGGTATATTCACGAAATATGTAGGTTATATTCTTAGATACATATGGTATATTCCTATAAAATTGCAGAATATTGATATGCAATTGTACAATAATGGCTATTGTATAGACTTGTAGTAATATAATGTGAATATTTAATACACACACATTGCGAATTTTAGTAATAGATGGTTTATAGGACAACTAATAATTCTTGTTATTATATCTACTGACATTGTATGAAGGAAATGCACTATAAAAAAAAATAATGTGTAAAAGAGACACGAATTATTATTACGTCAAAAATAAAATATAAAGAAACTAATATATTTATTGTTGGAACAATCTAGTAATACTAAAAAGAATTTATGTAATGGCTTGTAGTATAGTTCTATCACTTAGGTGCATTATGGCATGTTTTCTTATTATGACCTTTTTTTCCACAGCGTGTACATCTATTTTTTGTTGTTTTTTCCCCTGGTTGCTTGAATCTTCTTTTTCTAGGTCGTCCAGGCGGTGCTTTTCCTTTAGGAGGGTGCACAATACGGTTCTTTATTTCTTCCGGTACATCCCACACATCTTGCTTTGGAATTGCAAACACAGTGTATTGATATGTTGCCTTCATGTATTCTTTGCTGTAGAACGGTGAGCAAAACTTGTATGAATTCAGGTGCTTATATCTTATCACTGCCAAAGCATGCTCACATGGTATTTCGTCTATTTGGAAATGATTGCAAATGCATGTCTTGGCTGCTAGGTTGACAATATAATTGTCATTTCCAATAAAAGCACTATAGACATGCTCATTGGATTCTTTGACCTGCACATGATTATGAACGATAAAATATAAATATGCTTTTATATTATCTCAAATTAGACCAATATTTTAACCTTGAAAGGACTGTAATTTTTTGTATGATTATAGATTAAGACATTAAAACTGATAAGAGATTGGTTTTGGACACATACCTTGTACCTTTGGCTTCTAATGTAGTTTTCTCTCAATAGCATCTCATGATCTGTAGTCATATTTGTCATTGTGGAAGCTGCTATCAGCCTATGGCTAACTGACCATTCCTGTGTCAATCCCCGTAGATGTTCAAAAAGACTAGTCACCGGTAATTCCCTAGCGGCCTTATTCACTGCATTAAGTGATTCTACTATGTTTGAAGTTAAACTTGAACTTCTACTATTTGGGCAATGGCATCTTGACCATCGTTCATAGCCAATATCAGCCAAATATGGTCGTATTGCTGCATCTACTTTGTCAAGCTCGGCCATGTAACTGTCAAAGTCTTTGATGGTGTATGACTCAGCAGCTCCTATGAAATTTTCACTTATTTTCTTTGGATCTTTTCTGAAATTTGACTTCAAGTTATTGAGTAAATGGTACATGCATACACAGTGGCATGCTTGAGGGTATATTTTTCGTGCTGCCCTTGCAATGCTCTCATGCCGATCAGATACTATTGTTAAATTTTCTCTATCCCCGTATGCCTCTTTGAACTTTATGAAGAACCAATCATAGGCTGCATTGTTTTCTGAGTCCACAACCCCAAATGCCAATGGGAATATAGACCCTGCAATAAAAGTGTAATCAGCTTCAGTTTTACAAATACAGCACTAAATATAAATATATAACATATGCATATAATATTTATGGTATATATGCATGTTGTTTTTACAAATTATGTGGTGTATCATTTCAATACAAATTTCTATACCTGATGCATCCTTAGTGCAGGCTGTCAACAAAGTTCCCCCATATGTTGCCTTCAAGAAAGAGCCATCTACAACCAGCATCGGTTTGCAATATTTCCAACCCATTATGGAAGCATGTAAAGCCATGAAAGCATACACAAATGAATTGTTAACATCTGTATGCATTTCCACAACTGATCCAGGATTTGTTTGCTGCACCATATAAAGATAACTTGACAACATTGCATATGAATCGCCAGGTTTTCCCCTTATTATCTCTACTGCTTTCTCTTTTGACTTCCATGCTTTTTGGTAGTTGATATCAACCCCTAGTTCCAGTCTCACATCATCTATTATATCTCTAGGTGTGTATGTTCTATGAATGTCCACATATTTATATTTTATGCACTCACCAATCAAGTACCTTGTTGCCTGTCTCTTTCCTGAGAATCTGATATCCAACCTGCATGTATGCGAATCCACCAATTTCTTAATTTGAAACGTGTCTGTATTCCCGCATTTACTTGCCCTCATAATCCAGGTGCAACTGTCATCAATACAACTCAAGTACAATTGCCTGGAATTTAATCTTTCAGTCTTGAATTGAAAGTGCATGTTTATTGCATAAAAGCTGATAGATGTTTTCAATGTGTATTTGTCCTTGAATTTTTGTCCAATCTCAAAATTTGAGTGCCTTAGGTCATGGATTATTGTTGGATTATATGAAACTTCCTTGTTGGATCTGTAGGTGAAGTTGTTTTCCAGATTTGTGATTGTTTGCTGCGTCACTTGATTGACATACTCAATCATGTCCATCTGTTGCTGTTCATCATGTTGATTTGTTAATGACTGCACCCAATTCTCAGAACACTGATCTCCTTGTTCAATGTTGTTTTCATCATTTGCATTCAGTTGCACACAAGTTATGCACAATGGATATTTCCTCACATCAGTTTCATTGTTCTTCAATTGCAAGTAAAATGACAAGCTCATATCATTAGTTATATCAAATGGGTCGTCTCCATCTTCCAACTGTAAATTATACATTTCATCAATATACTGTCATCCCATAAATAATCTGTACTAAGTTATATAGTATAATGACAAAACTTATAGTTACATGCAAATGAAATTATGACACTGCATTTTATTGTCCAATGCAGTATATTGATGGTATAATATGATTTTTTTACCTGAAATTTGATGTCCAATGCACTGTATTTCGTGTTGATTTTCATTTCATTTGATATTATGTTTTTCAACATGTGAAAGTTGCAACCTTGTGGTAGAATAACTCCTTGAAACTTGCTGTTCTGATATTTGTTGCTTTCCGTCCATGTACCACCGTATCGAACCACTATGGCTGTTCCTGTCATATCTTTCCTTCGTATATTCACAAAAAACAACAAAACATGATTTTATATTATAGGCTTTTTCTTTTTATGAGAAATATCAAATTATATTAAACCACCAAGATCTTCAGGAGTATCTTTATACAAGTATATTAGCATGCATACATGTGAGATATTTGAAGAAATATTCTTACCCTTTGTGTTTAATATGTTGTAGGAATAAAGAACTCAGTGGTTGGAGTTTCCCAATGGTGTATATTTCGTTTGGTTTTTGCAGAGAAAAAATATAGAATGCGGATTGAGGAAGAAAAAGAATGAGAAATAAACAGTATATTGTAGGAATGAAGAAATACCGGTTGGAGATTGGTGATGGCGTATAATGTTTCTGCTAATTTCTGCAAAATGATGCAAAATGCTGATGAAGAAAAAGGAGAAAAATAGAATTGTTTTTTGTTTTTTTCTTTTCTGTTTGCAAGGTTTAATGGGGGTGGTTTTTTGTTTTTTGTTTTCAGTTGAAAATGGTGGATAGTGGTGCTGCTGGCTATTGACAATGTTGTATATGTATATTGAAACACCTTTGTCCAGCGTGGGGGTGGTTTTTTTTTTTTTTTTTTTTTTTTTTTTTTCTATTGTTTGCAGAAAACGGTGGGCAGTTTTTTTTTTTGAAAAAAGTACAGTTATATTAGGATTCTATGACTTGAATCCTACATGTATATTAAATTTATTTTTTTTTTATATATTAATATATTCCAAAAATCAAAATGTATTATCTTATATAGCATTTTTTTTATCCATACCATTAAAGATATTATTTAGATATTGTGGTTATTTAAAATTTTATAATCATGTTTGGGATATTTAAAAGATAATTACGGAATAATGCACTACAAAGCTAATTAACCCCTCCATAATTGGGTAGACGACATGGGTTGTAACGTCTGTCGTATCAATTAGGCCCCCATGTCTTGTGAACTTCAATGGGCCCATTAGCTATTGAAATTGTTTTTGAACTAATTCTTAAACTATATCTTATATGAATCTCATTACGAAAATATCTTAGATTTACCTGCAAAAAAAAAAAAGAAAAAAAGGTTGAATTTTAATCAACTATATCACCTTGTTTAATGAGGTAGTTACACAACTCTTTATAAACGAGTTTATCCTCCCCTTTTAAATTATCTTTTGAAGTGAGTAAAGCCTTTATTTACATGATACTAGAACGTTATATGGAATGTTGGCCATCCATATTTTATTCATGCTCCAGATGGTTCAGGCATGAAAACGTGTTTTATATATATCTTATATTGCTTAATGAAATGGCTATGTGGTGAGAAAGAATGCGTTTTTAATATTGCTAATAAATTATTTTATATATCTCATGGATAAGAATAGAAGTGATAAAATCCTCCTCTTCTAAGGTGAGTTGAAACTTTGTTCATAAATTTAACATTAATACTTTAATAAATATGAAATTTTTATTTTTAGTAATATGATTGCAAGTCAATATACTTTTTTTTTTCTTTGCACATGTTTGTTTTATGGATGAATTTAATTAATTAAACGTCATTTCGATTATTAATCTCTGTATTAAAGTCTATACAATTAATATTCAAATTCGAATATAAATAATGTTTATTTTCTTTGGTGATTAAGTAATTTGATCAAAACTAGTCAGACATTATTTAGGTATTTTTTTTTAATTAAGTTTATTATAATCATATTCAAAAATCTCTAGCTTAACCAATTTGAAAAGTTAATCATTGAAGTTAACTTTTAATCGTTGTAAATCATATTTATTTATTTAATACTAATTTTATATAATGATATGTTTTGAATAATCGTTAAACTAAATTTTAAACACAAAACTGTGAGGTCGTCTCCTGTTTCTATAAATTTTATAATTAAAATTGCAAACACAAAATTGATATTACGTACGAGTTACCAATATGAGTAGAATATTGATAAGGGGATGTCAATCATTTAAGAACTGCCAATGTATATATAATTTTTCAAATTATAATATGATTTTTTTATTTTTTTTTTACTGTTGTACCGAATATAATGAAAACCAAACTGGATCAATCAGTGGACCTATTTCAACCTGAATCAAAAATTTGGTCTGGTTAAGTTCAACCTCGGTTAAATCTGGTTTCACCACTCTTTTTTACCGATGCATTTCTAGTTCTATGAACTGATAGCTTCATTGGTTTAATGATCAACCTGGTTTTGAAAACCATAATTGTACCAACTTGTTGAGATCACTAATCAATTACGTACTCTTTATAACCTATTAGTAGTATAGGTAAAAATGACAACATTATGTAAAATTTTTTATTATCGTAATTTATTGTCTCGTTTTTTGTTCGTTTGTCAAGCTTCTTACAACTAACAACCGATCCAATTCCTAACGATAGCGAAAACAATATACAAAACTGTGTTTAAAGAAATTGATAGGGTTAAAGATATCAACACAAGTCTATATTTACGCCAATAACAAAGAAAAAAAAAAAAGAAAAAAAAGCATCACCGTTCAATTAGAGAATGGAACAGTAAATCTTCTATTTGGGAGAGAAATAATTTGAAGACCAAAAAATAATTGCATAGATAAAAATGTCCAATTTTTTAAGGAAATGACTTTGATATGATATTTTATAAATCAGAATTGTTACTGGCTTGACTTCAATTACCGATTTGGAAATCTTCACTAGCCTACATCTAATTGTTTCAATATATAATTAATAACTACAAAGAAAATACTACACCACAAGTTCATTGTTTTGACCTTAAGCAGAAATACAATAATATACCAAAAAATATCAAAACAAAATAAGCAATGATAGCTTCGTTTTTTTTTTGGGTGATAGGATTATATGTCAAATTTCACTATCACATCGGATTCTTAAAATCCCAATTAATGTGACATCCTCTATGGTAATAATTTCAATCTCACCCACTTTGGTTTCTACCCAAAACAACTTCAGCATTTTACTGGACAATAAGTTATTTAATTTTCCAAAATTTTTGCATAGTACCATGGTTACCAGTATACATCTGGTAAGTTTATCATTGTCGGTTATTTTTCTTTATTTTTAAATTTTTTTTTGGATTATTTCGCTTTCCATCAATGTCTATCCTCTTGAACCGTGTCCACCTTTAGACTTGGAAAAGTCTTCCTTGCAAATTATGAAAATATATCTATTTCCACTAGTGCCAATAATTTAACAATTTCTACAATAGGTATAAGGTGGATAAATTTAAATTGGTACCTCCTATTATATTGGAACCGAGCTGATCCCGATGTTACATTTGTACGTATTCTCAATTGAAATACGTCAGGATCAAATATGTTTAATTGCAATAAACATAGTTTAAATGTCCAGAATTATAATAGACTATGCCATAGTGTAAAAAAAAAAAAAAGTAGTATTTTTGACACATCGTTTTAGAAAGTCAATTCATAGAATCTTATGAAATAAATTACACAGATAATCACTCACGTTTATAATTTATATGTCTATAGTCACTAAATTTTAATTTGTATTAATAAAGTTATTCAACTTTCACTTTGGTATCAATGAAGTCACTCGCACTTTAATCTATCAAAATTTAACGATAAAATGATGACACAAATTGTCAATACCAAGTTCAAAATATCAGTTTAACACAATATCACCTCCAATCAATTCTAAATTTCAATATCTTTTCTATTTTTTCGAATAATGTTCACAAGTGGATGTTATGTTTTTACATGTGTCAATTTTTTTCACGTATGCTTCGTTGTTATTGCAGCGCTAAATTTAAATGAATCAAATTGATAGTGACTTCATTGCTAGTAAAGTAAAAGTTAAGTGGTTTTATTGATATAAATTAAACTTTAAAGACCACATGTACGCAAGTTCCAAATTTCAACGGGCGCAGATGCAATATACCCGGAAAAAACGTCAATAACATATTTGATTCTATAATTCATTTATTTATACTCCCCCTTTTTTTAAAAAAAATAATTAATGCTCCCCGCTGCTTCACTGTGTATAATAATACTAAAGTAAAACCTTGACCAGTCTTGAAAAGATTTCTCCATCTATCATGTTTTGAACGATAATGTCCATAAACTGTCATCTTATTTACATAAATAAATTTTAGATTAATATTCTATCTTACGCAAAATTAGATAATAATTTGACATTTAAGAAGGGTTCTTGTCTGGGAAAACCAAGTCACAGGGCATTTGCTTGCCTATAGGGGATGGACTTTACTAAGTAAATTAATATTCAACAACGGCTTTTTGTGGTTAAGATTTATTTAAGTTGTAAATGAGGTAACAACTACCATTAATGTCTTGTCAAGCAAAGTACATCTTTGGCAAATAACATTCTAAGGCCTCCGAACTTTTATAAAATTTACAATTGGTCTTCTAATCAATTTTTTAAACACATTAGGTACATGATCTTCTTGTTTTAATAGTATTAGCCCCAAACTCGATATTTTTTTCTCTTGTAGGCTACAGTACCTGTTCACTAACACGTGACACAATTTTTAAGAAAAATAGAAGACTCTATAATTGATTGGAGATATCAGAATCATACTTCTTATACAGTTTTATGATAGCTACGAATATTAATTATACCTCCGATTTAATCTCACGTGTCTGCGAAAATTGTGTTACATACCAGTGAATGGATACTATAGCCCACAGGAGAAAAAAGTATCGAGTTTGGGACTAATACTATTAAAACAAAAAGTTTATATACCCAATGTGTTCAAAAAATTGATCGGAAAGCCAATTACAAATTCTATAAAAATTCAATGGCCTCAAAATGTGTTTTGCCTACATCTTTTATTACATAAAAAATTGAAAGATATTCATTAAGTATACATGGTAGGAAAAAAAAAAAAACGAAGATCCCTTTTTATTTAACTCATGTTTTGTATTGTTAATTTTAAACCCATGAAATGACCCATCTTTACAGTCTTATAGGTAAATTTTGGTTAAGGTGTGCTCAAAGTAATACAGAATAAAGACCAAATAAGTATTCATCAGTAAATAAAATAAACGATAGATACATCAAAAAAAAAAATAAAATGACAAATTTCAAAGAAAATAAAGTAAATGGACATTAAACGGATATGAGGTGCCAAAGAGATACTTGTGGCAATATATTATACATGTGTTAGTTTATCCATTAGATTCTGGTCTGGTGGGTACCAACCTCCACACTACTCAAATGCTTTTTACACTTGCAAAAACAATTCCTTCTTCACCATATAAACAAATTCCAGTTTTTAAAGCATATTATAAAAATTAATTTTTCACCTTTTAATTAGACAATTGTAAAGAGCATCGGTGATTGTAACGTACTCAAGTTAGTTAAGATTTGGAGCTCCACCCGCACCTTTGCTAGCTTTTTAATAGTTTAACTTATCCTTTTCCAATTATATTTAAACTTGAAAATTTAATGGGAGAAAAAGAGATTAGTTAAAACATAACAGTTGCATTCTCTCGAACTTAAATTTTATTCTTGGCATATTAAATAATCCGGTTGAGAGCAATGCTATTATAACCGCATTAGAAAGTAAACTGAAAAAGTTATTGGTTTAATGATTTAATTGATCAAACAGGTTCAAAGTGGTAGTTGAATTATATATATATATATAAATTATTTAATAATATATTGTAATAAATTATATTATAATTTATATAACAAAATATAATTTAGTAATATAATATAAATAGTTATTATTGTTTTCGAAAAATTAAAAATTTATTTGAATCAATAATTGATTTATAGTTTAATCAGTCAAATCAATCAATACGATTCAGTTCTAACAATAAAGTCAAAGGTCGTTAATCAAACCCAATTTTTTTTTTTTCTTTTATTTCTTCAACTTTTAGCCATACTGATGGCCAGTTATCATTTGACCAATTTAATCTATGCTAAATTTAAGTGGTTTTTGATTAAAAAAAGAAAAAAGAAAATATGAATTGATCGGTGCTTAAATGATGAATTCAATCATATATATAATTACAGATAAAAATAAACAAGTGTCGTTAATATGTTGCTAATATTGATTTAACAATTTAGGTAACCACACATTTGTCAATTAGGTATAAGTTTAACGGAATTAAAAGTAATTTTAACAAGAAAAGGTTTGTTAATGAGAAGATTACTTGGACTTATTACAGTCTAGTATGTTAATCTTTACACAAATTAAACTGAGTCACAGATAGCTCGATGAAATAATTCGTAATATCATAAGTATATTTAAAGATTGAATGTGTTAATTTGTTTTTAATATGTTAGTTTTTTACCATAACTCTTGTAATCTCAAATTTTATTGGACAAGTTACCAAATTACCTCCAATATTTTGAGACCGCTATAGATTTATCCATAAGATTAAAAATGGTCCAATTAAGTCTTAAGTTTTTTTTTTTTTTTTTTAATTCTTAACTGGATTTGACGCAGATTCGGTTAAACCTCCTATATCAACTGTTATTTATCCATGTCATCATCCGACATGAATAAGTGATCTACTGATTAGACGGCATGTGTCGTCTAATTAAAAATGTGACAATATGTTAGGTTAAAGTGAGAAATTGGTTTGATTTATATTAGATTTATTGGTTTAGTTGGTAGAAGTCACATTATCAACTGAATGACACGTATCGTCGAATCAGTTGATCAATTATCTATGTCAGATGATGACGTATACAAATAATAGTTGATATGGAAAATTTAACAAAACCTACATTCAATCTTGTTAAATAAACCTAAAATTACAGGAAAATAAGATTTCAAAAGTTTTAAAAATAAATTTATAATCGTGTAAAACACTTTTGAAGCAATTTGATACCTTCGATGTCATTAACAGATAAAATATTTTCATACTGTATGAGTCATGTTGGCGAAACACCAAAGTTAAGACTTTGAGTTTAAAAGTAAATCGACCGTGGAAACTTTCTTCTGCTAAACAACAGAAACAACAAAATAAAAAAAGAAAAATGCACGGGAATCTCGAAGCCGAGAAACATGCAAATAGAGGCAGATGTCAAATTTGGAGATGATGATGGTCAAATGAAGGAGTGTCGTGCGGTCCGAAGCGGGGATAAAGACACTGCCACGTGTACGGTGGAATAAGGACACGTAGTTATATGTCCGTACAATATCGCATTGCCATAAAATTTATGCTGCATTTGTCGGTAAGTGAAATGAAGCAGCCAAGTGTCATGCTTCTCATGTGTATGTGGCACCTTCTTATCCCCTTTTTTACTCTCCCCTCACGTGACACCCACTTCCTGCCATATTCTATTCCACATACTCTGCTAATTTTAAGTCAAATTTGTTATATTTATTTATTTTTATATATAGTGTTATTACTGACGGTCAAATTTGCTCTTTCCCTCAAAACTTTTTCTTTCATCATATTGTTACACGTAATAGGATGCGTTTGGCAAAAGTTAGTTTAGATGCATACATTGAAAAAGGAGGTTTCCGTCCTTTAATTTTTCCTATTCATTCTTAACAAACACACCCGTAATTTTTTTTTTTTTTTTTATTTGTATTGGTTAAGTTTAGAGATATTGATAAAAAATACACATATTGGTAAAAATTCTATTATGGTTCCGGGCACATGATTTATACTATCAGATCGTTAGCTATTACAATGATAAGAGAATTTGTAATCTGTGTGAAAGTTTTTATTACTTAATCGTCGTGATTAACAATTTATACAATATTGGGAATGATGAGTAACCGATACAAATTCTTCTAGATGATATTGACAGCTGTTATTCTATTTCATTTAATTAACAGAATATATAACGGAATACCAGCTCATCAGCAAATTAACAGAATACCAACTTTCACCTTGAAGCTTCATGTACACCTTCAACTCAATGCTATCTCCACAATACAGCAATACAATATCGCCTGCAACTATAATACTGCCATCTTCATTTATTCACAACATTAGCACACAGAAACAAATAACTAAGTATTATTTATTTATTAGTATATATCACATTGTTTTTTACCATCATATAATCTCTCTAATTTGACTTATACATCTAAAATAAAATTAAAACTTTTAACACTTTCCTTATTTGTCATATGAAATAATACGCTATAAAGTAAATAAGTTCGTAAATTTGATTACTCAGTTAGATTGTCTAAATTCGATTTTAATAAGTCAAATTTGGTCATTGATATTACATATATGGACTGAGAATATCCGATTGAATTGGGCATATTAAAAATATTCCTCTCAAAATATAAGACGGATCTAGATTCACCCATTACCATGTATATTGTATTTATATAGTTATATAAAAGTTATATTCAGTAATAGTATATAAAATAAATCGATTCAGTTTAAAAAATAAATATAATGTATAATTAAAAAAATTGTAAAAAAATTTGAATGGTAATTTGGATCGGCTTTGAAAATTCTTCTTAAAACACATACCCAACCTAATTAGAATCTACACACATACTAAGTAGTAGTCAAAGATTAGATTTGGACAAACTATATTATGGCTAGGCAATCGAGAATCAATTCTCAAAATAAAAATAGGCCCAAACTAAAGTAATATATAATAAAAAAATTGAAAAAAATATAAAAATAGTTTAAAATTGTGATACATATATCTAAATACATGCTTTAAACGCAAATTCAGTCTATTCATTTCATTTTCATTCCAACTAAACATACTAAAATAAAGGATGAATGTTGCTCTATTTTATCCACTCTATCCACCCTTCCCGTATCCACCCAACTGTGTCAAACAAACGCAGCCCAAAACTGAGGATAAGAACGGTTTTTCTAGTTGCAAAAAGCAATAACGTACGTTTCATTAATGGAGGCGCATATTAGACTAGGGCAAGGCTAATTTTCGAGAATGCGCTGGATATGTGCTCTACTCCATTCACCTTACCTGCCGCTCTAATGGGGACAGCCTAAATCTAAGACGCCAGGTGTCCAAACCTCACCAACACTTAAATATTTCATAATATTTTGGTTAATTATTATAAATTATTATTTGTAATTATTTTTTCTGGTAAAAAAGAAAAGAGGACAGAACTTTGTGATGCTTGAACTGAAATCCACTCTTCTTCTGCAAAAAATCACATGGGGTAGCTTCAATCAGAGCCCTTGATCACCGTCTACGTGTAAGCCAAATCATGGATATAGTACTAATAATTCACGAAAATTAAAAAAAATTAAAAAAAAAAAAGAAAAAATTCATATACTGCTGCCTTACAGTTTAATCAAACATTATCATTCCTATAATTTAGTGCTTCACTAACTTTACAAAAAATCTTCCCTTTTTAATATTCTTGTTTCCACAATCATCATCTTAATATGGAATATTGCTATATATGCAAAAGAATTTTGGTCTTCATAATACCTTATCAATATATTCTTTACTTGTACAAAACTAATATACCTAATATCGAATTAATACTCTTTTTTTTTTTTTTTTTTAAGATTATACTTTTCTAGCTTTTACAAATAGTTATCCGTTTGTTTTAATCAATGAAAAATGAATATATATATATATATATATATATATATATATATTCTCTACAAAAGTGGAGGCTAGTCAAAAAGGTACATTTTGGAAAAATCAAGGGTCAAAAAGGTTATTTTCTGCAAATATAAATGTTAACTTACTTTTCCTTTTGTTGCGGTTAGAAATTTGAATTAAACTAAATGAGAAGTATGAACACGTGAGATTGTATGCTATACCTAACGCATCATGTTATATATGTGTCAAGACAATAAAAACATAACAATTTACACTATAAGCAAATAAAAAATAACAATTTATAATTAATTAATAATTAATTATTTAAATAAAATTTTATACAGTAAATAAGGTAGTTATCTTCTAAATTTTCTGTTATGTACAAATTAATTATTGAAAAGCATAGAAAGTGATGGGGAATATATTAAATCTGTGCATATTTAATCATACTCTTCAAAGAAAAAAAAATCAACAATATGGTACTTACTATTCATAAGGGAGCAAGATTTGGTAGTTTTCTTTTCAAGGACTGACCGATATATCGTTTTCTCCATCAAATCATTAATTATAATACTTGTAAGTTGTAACTGTGACAATGTTTCCTCCACCCATCCAACAAAACCAAAACCCCTACACACATTTATTTGTTCTGATAAATCTTTTTTTATGTGGGTATACGATTTGACATTTTGTATGATAACGGTGAAATTAATATTTCTCACTAACCTTATGGACAAATTTGTCCCTTATTTTTTTTCTAAATTAACATCGATCATATTGTTTTATACGTGGTTTAAAAATATTTTTCTTAAAGTATTATATATATTAAATTAAGACTTTAGAGTGACCCATTTTAGATTAATAGCTAGGGTCCAAAATTTTATTTTATTTTTTTCCAGTTAAAAAAAGGGAATTTCATTCTATTCTTGAGATTTAATCAGGAGCTTTAGATGACAGTTCTAGAACGTCAAACAAAGAAATAGTGTCAAGATGGAGCTTAACTTGATGAACAAGTGTAAAAGTATTAACTGAATCTGTCTATACGCAATTTCCCACTTGAATTTATTTTTATTTACTTTATCATCCCCAAAGTTTTTAATTAATTCCGTTGGCTTTATTAACAAAAAAAGCCTAATTGAAAACTTATTTTTAAAGGCCTGATGTAATATAACTTTGAGATATCAACTTTTCAGATTTTCATTTGTTTGTTGTCTGAGACAACAATAAGATTTGGAGCTTAATTCACATGTTTATTTTTTTTAATCAGTTTTGTGCAATCACTACCAATTCAATTCTCTGTCACAGATAACTGCGTAATTATCTAAAGAAGACTCTAACATTTGAATATGACGAGGACTGGATTGTAAAAAAATTTCGTGAGCCTGAACGTATATACAAGTTAAACTCATGTAAGATAAAACATAATTCATATATGTTACGAATCAATCAACACTGCTTATATTGCATTTTTTAACCTGTTTATTTTCAATGTAGAATTTTCAACATTCACGTTAAGTACAATTGGGCCTGTAACAATTTTCACTTATCAAACATTTGTTACCTTTTCTTTTTTGAAGTTTATCAGTGGAATACTGCACAGACATATTTATCTTAATAAGACTTACGATCTTTTAGCTACTAAGTTTTCTTCGACTTTAATTGATGTCATAAATAAACTCTGCAGAGTGTTGCAAAAATTGAGCACATCAAATAACACAATAAATCAATTTATGTTAGGTGAACAACTTTCTAGTACTCAACGATTATTCCTAACCCCAATAGCTTACAAGTTTATATCCAATTCACGATAAAGATCCAATTTACACCGTTTACATACCAATATTCAGTCTCATTTATTTTTAGTTTGAGATCTCCAACAAATGCTACACCCATAAAAGCGAGAATTGTGATATATATATATATATATATATATATATTAGTTGTAAAAAAATTTTACTTGTTAAATAGTATATAAATTTACTTTTTTTTTTCATATCTAGCTTTATTACTTTCTTAATTAGTTAAAAATTTATTTTTTATCTAGCATTTATCGTATTTAGTCTTTTCCTAATTATTCCATGAATCTAATGCCCCCCAGTTAATTTTATTCTTTTTTTCCATTTAAAATTTGACTTCTATTTCGTTATGTACCTTAGGCATGGTCAATATCAACCAGTCATCTCTTGTAATTTGAGATGATGAAATTGAATAAAATTACAAGTTTTATTTTACAAATATTAAGAGTTTTATTATTCTTTGTAGGGTGAGAATTTTATGGTTACTTTTAAAGTTTTATCTTGATATTAGTAAGTGTTGTGGCTAAATCGTATGTTGATCAAGATTAAAATTTTAATAGGTTGTCAGCGGACGACCTTTTTAGAATGATGGGCGAGATATGGCGAAGCGAACCGGGAAAAATGAAACTTTTGGAAAAGTGCGTTTTGAATTTTGAATGTTGTTTTTGGGAAAACGAGATTTTGATTATGTTAAGAAAAACCGTTGATTTATTTGGAAATCCTTATTGTAGAAAACATTTTCCCATTTTTAACTTAAACACCTCGAAACTTAAATTTCAAGATCAGTGACAGAGTCGCTACCCGGATTAGCATATCCAGGAAATTCCGGTACAGCTCCCTACCGAGGGTAGACTACTGTACCTAATCCAGAGATTTAGGGTTTGGACAAGTGACTTACTTTAACTTCAAACTTGCTTTCACTTTATAGTTTATATTATCATATTTTATTTGCTTTATTATCTTTCTCTAACCCATGCTCATACAAATGATAGAAATAAATTACGGAAAAATAAACCATGCATCTAAATTATACAAAAAATAATAGACGTCGCTTATACAACCAAATCGAATAAAAATAAAAAAATCTCATCCTCATATTACAAGTGCCTAGAATACACGATTATTTAAAAATTTACAAACGCCTAAAATATACTAATTAAACTATTAATTACATTAAAAATAAAAATAGAAAGAAACTGAAAGCTGCAAAACAGACAGTTAACACATTTTATATCACAACACAAATAGAACTCAGATTAGACAGAATTGAGATATTTAGGAACGGGGGTATGCATTTAGGGGGTAACAGAGTCGGCTCGACCAGCCGGTCCTGTTAGACCTATAAAACTGTTTTGAAACGCCCTGTAGGTTTTATGCTAGAAAACAATTTTAGAAGATCATTTGGCTTGGTTTCATGCAAATTTTTCCATTTAGCGGATCTGTTATCCCGGAACTCAGGGTTCCATTCTTGCGGGTTTCTTAAATCCAACATCCATCTAGGATCCAAAAAAACAGTAAACACATCAAAAACATTTTGATTCTGAAAACAGCATCGCGCAATGACGTCCGTACGGATCATTCTGCGATTCTATCTCCTTCTGGAGACTACAGCCGTACGGTTCTAATTACAGTCGTGCGACTGTAGCTTCCAGAACCCGAAAAAATGGTTTTCTCGTTTTGAAAAATACCTATTCGCTCGATTTCAGTGGTTTCTCGAGATTTCTATGGAGTCCAGGGGTTCGCTATTGCTGGACGACGGATCTGATTCGAATCGAACAACCCTATATTCCAGAAAATCGAAACCGCGGAAGCCGAGAATCTCACACCTGCGTAAATATAAATCCGAAAACCAAAGTTTGATGGTATACAGGTGCGTTTGGGCCAAAAGCTATCATAACGGAATGCATAAAATGCAAAACGGACTATTTTCGACCGATCGGGGCAATTTTGGGTTTCTGCCCCTACAGAACATAGCCGTGCGGCTCTGTTCATAAGAATTACAGCCGTGTGGCTGTATTCGGGTAGTCTGTTTCATGAAAACTTGAAAAATGAAGAAAAACACATAGAAAAAGCAATGTACACAGGTTTAAGGCCTATCAGAGTTTACCTTGATACTGTTTTGATGTGTTGAACGTCAAGAATCGAATTGAAAAGTCGAAATGTTCCCGAAACCTCAACCGGCCGAAATCCCGAAAACGAATCCGAAACGATCCGAAGCAATCCCAAGTGAGTGTGTAAAGGTCAAGGAAGCTCCTTTCAATGTCTAGGTATTAGTTTGATGTTGAGTTTTAGTGTTTGTTAACTCTTTTTTGGTTCTCTGTGTTTCGGTTTTCCTTCTCTCCTTCACACTTTTCTCTCTTTTTTTTTCTTTTTGTTTCAAGATTCAATGTCTGCCCCCCATTTTTTTGATTTTATTTTTAGGTCTTTATATCTCTCACTCTAAATCATTTTACGAATTAAATGAGCTGTCCTATTTTCTGCGAATTCGGCCATGATTGACCCACTAGAGCTGCACAGCTGTAATTTAACAACTACAGCCGCGCAGCTCTAGGTAGAGCCGGGCTGAAATCTGCAAAAAATTCCATGCTCACCCTAAACCCTAAAATCACTCGGAGGGTCTTTCTCAATTTTTCGGATCGATGATACCTCGGTTTTCGGGATGTTTGAGATATTTGAGACAACATTCCGGTCGTTTTCAAGTTCAATTCGTGTCCGTCTGTTCCAAAGGTAATACATGTTTCTTATCATAGAGGTCGGGAAAACCCAGCACTTACATATGTTGAAAAGTTTTTGTACAATTTAATTGACAGAATCAACTTTCTAAATTACCTAGATTGTTATTTACTTAATTATGTCTTTATTTCTTATTTTTCATTTTGATTTTATAGATTTGTGAACTTGTTCTATTGATTCAATTTATCCATATTCGATTTATTTGTGTGAAAGCATGTTTGAGAAGAGAAAAGAACTAAGAAAAATTGTATTTACTTTATTTTCATATATTTTGCAACTAAAATACACCTCTTTATTTATAGAGGAAAAACAAGAAAAGAAGAGCAAAAAAATAGGCGGGAAATTAGGCGGGAAGTTAGGCGGGAATGTAGTGATGGAAATAACAAACTTCTAGCAGCTGCGCCTGGCTTGCTTCTATTCTTCACTTCTTCACCTTAGTAGCTCTGCGTTCTGCTTAGTAGCTCTGCGTTCTGCTTCTTCTTCTTCAGCTGATGCTTCTTCTTTATCTTCTTCTTTTTCTTTATTTTGTGGGCCTAAGCTTCGTGGGCCTAGGCTGCGTTGATGTGGGCTTACCAGATTACTTCTCAGCCCCCCCTCACGAGGAAGAGCATCGTGACAGACAAAAACCATTCCCAGCTGAGACAGGGCAGTGAGCATAGAGGAGTGGGTTTTGGCCTTTGTAAAAAGGTCAGCCAACTGAGTGGAAGAGGAAATATAGGGAGTGGAAATAAAACCAGAATCCACACAATCACGAACCAAATGGCAATCAACTTCAATGTGTTTGGTGCGCTCGTGAAAAACAGGGTCTTTAGCAATAGCAATTGCAGCTATGTTGTCACAATGAAGGGGGATAGGAAGAGTAACGGGTATGTGCAAGTCGCGAAGAAGATAGCTGATCCATTTTAACTCACAAGTGGCAGATCCCATGCTGCGGTATTCAGCTTCAGCGGAGGAACGACTGACTGTAGGCTGCTTCTTTGTTTTCCAGGAAATAAGAGAGGAACCCAACAAGATACAAAAACCAGTGACAGAGCGGCGACTGAGTTTGCAGGTGGCCCAGTCAGAATCACAGTACCCTTGAAGTTGGAAATCAGACTGCGAAGAATAAAAAAGACCATACTGTAAAGTCCCTCTCAAATAGCGAAGAACATGAAGTGTAGCTTTCAAATGATGAAGACAGGGAGTTTGCATAAATTGACTCAATTGCTGGGTGATGAAGGAGATGTCAGGTCGAGTGAAACCAAGATAAAGTAAACGACCCACTAGTCTTCGATACAGCTCAGGATTATCAATAGGAGTGCCAGGATCAGAAAGAATAATGCCTGAAGAAAAAGGACTAGAGGCAGGTGTAACCTCTTGGTAACCAACATCAGCGAGCAAGTCCAGTATATATTTGGTTTGGGAAAGCAAAATTCCTGCCTTTGTGCGAGAAAGTTCAACACCTAGAAAGAAATGAGCAAGCCCAAGATCTTTGATGGTGTATAGGTTGTGTAAAAATGTTTTGAATTGCTGGATATGAGATGGATTTGAGCCACAAATGAGAATATCATCAACATAGATGGCGACCATAAGGGAATGACCATTCTGATGCATAGTGAAGAGACAAGGATCATGATAGGACCTTGTTAAACCAAATTGTAGAAGTTTGCTGGAGAGCTCCTTATGCCATTGGCGGCCTGCTTGCTTAAGGCCATATAAGGACTTGGTGAGTTTGCACACCTGATGTGGAGCAGCAGAAGTGTATCCCTCTGGAATTTGAAGGTATATGTCCTCATCAAGAAAACCATGTAGGTATGCATTGTTGACATCAACTTGGTGTATCTCCCAATGTTTGGCAGCAGCAATAGCAATTAGAAGCCTAACAGTAACAATGCGAGCAACAGGGCTGAAACAGTCATTGTAATCAATGCCAAAAGTTTGGTTGTAACCCTTAGCTACCAATCTGGCCTTAAATTTGTCAATGGCTCCTGTTGGTGTGTATTTAATACGATAGACCCATTTGGAAGCAAGGGCTTTTTTTCCTGGTGGCAAAGTAGTAAGATGCCAAGTCTGATTGGCTTCAAGAGCAGAAATCTCCTGCTGCATTGCTGTCACCCATCTCTCATCCATACTTGCCTCTTTGTAGTTGCGGGGTACTTTCTCCATCAACACATTGCTTAGAAAAGCTAAGTGATGCTCAGAGAGTGAAATGTTTGGCAAGATAGAAGAATCTGCAGTAACAGTAGCAGTAAAATAATTAGAAAGCCATGGAGGAGGCTTGGAAACTCTGGAAGACCTGCGTAGAACATCAGAACCAGTGGATATAGCAGGATTAGTAGGAGAAGATAAAGAATCAGAAGATGGCATAACTGAAGAAACAACAAAGGGAAAAATGCTTTCATTGAACTGCACATCTCTGGATACTATAAATTTGTTTGTTGCAGGATCCCATAATTTGTACCCTTTTTGTCCTGGGGAAAAACCCATGAATATACCAGAGAAAGCCCTGGGGGCAAATTTCTGTTTGTGAGGCTGATTATTTGTATAGAAACACTGACATCCAAAAACTTTGAAGTTTGTGTAATCAGGAGAGCGATTATATAATATGACATGAGGAGTTCGCCATTGTAACACCTTACTAGGCAGGACATTGATCACTGTAGTTGCATATAAAATAGCTTCACCCCAGAAATCAGTTGGTAAGGAGGCTTGAAATAAGACAGATCGTGCCACATTCAATAAATGCCTATGCTTTCTTTCAACTACACCATTTTGCTGTGGTGTGTAAACACAGCTACGCTGATGTATGATGCCTTTATCATGGAACAATTTGGTAATTTTGTGATTCAAGAATTCACTCCCATTGTCAGAACGAATTACTTTCACAGTTGTATCAAACTGAGTTTGGACCATAGTAAGGAAAACAGTCAAGGCTGAGGCAGTTTGTGATTTATGCTGAAGCATAATCACCCAAGTGTATCGTGAAAAGTCATCAACAAGTGTAAGGAAATATCTGCCTCCAGTCTTAGAAGGTATAGAATAAGGACCCGATAAATCAATGTGAAGGAGCTGAAAAACACTAGTAGATGAAATACAGCTGCGATGAAAAGGTAGTCTACTCTGAGTAGCCAGAGGACAAATTGAACATTGATGATTATTACATGTATATTGTATTTCAGGAATATGAAGTAAAGTGGAAGAGGACACATGTCCTAGTCTCAAATGCCAAATATTTGGCTTATTCAAAACTGAATTAAAAACATCTGTGCTATTGAAACAAGTATCTGAGTGAAGTAAAGCAGGATCAAAAGAACATTCATTCAGCTTGTATAATCCACCAAGCTTTCTTCCAACTGCCAACAATTCATTTGTGGTTTGATCCTGTAAATAACAAGAATCAGCATGAAAAATAACCTTCACATTAGCTTCTTCCAATAATTTTCCAACAGATAATAGGTTGTAGCGAAAAGAAGGAATGTGCAGAACATTCTTTAGGATTAATTTTGGTGTGAGGGCCACATTGCCTATATGCTGGATAGACTGTTTAGATCCATCAGGAAGCAAAACCACCTGATTTTGAGCAGGATGAATTTGCTTTGTAAACAAATTGAGTTCAGAAGTCATGTGTGAACTAGCTCCACTATCCACAATCCATTCATTCCACTTTGTGTCAAAAGAGTGAGTGGAAAAAGAAAGAGAGGTATGCTCACCAGAACTAGAACCTGTATGATCTGAAATTCTTGAGTTAAGAAAACCTGCAGATCCTGCAAAAGCTGAGAAATCAGTTGTATCAACAGGTGTATCAAAAATTTGTTTAGCTTTGTGTTTCTCTCCTGTAAACTTCTCTTTTCCTTTATACTGTTTGTACATTTCCTCAAACATATTTGCCATATGCTTCTTATTAAGAATTTCTTCTTCACTAGTTGTGGAGTCTGAATCCGCTTCTGCCATATGTGCTTGAGTCTGTTTCTTTTTCAGATCCGTGTACCAGTCCGGATATCCAATCAACTGAAAACAGGATTCTCGAGTATGGCCAGGTGTATCACAATGTGTGCAAGTGACATTTTTTTTTCCTTTGTCATCTTTCTTCTTCTTTTTATAGCTTGATCCAGATGTTTGAGAAAATTTTGTATTAGTTCGAAAATGCTGATTCTGTGTTAAATTTGCGATCTCAATTACATTATCAGCAGAGACTTCATGCTGCTTTTCAACTCTTGTAAGCATTGAATATGCTTTATTCAAGGAAGGTAATGGATCCATGAGAAGTACTTGATTTTTCACATGATCATAACTGTCATTTAGCCCCATTAGAAACTGAATAAGTTTGTCTTCTTCCTGCAAGTCTGAAATTCTCTTGAAAGCATTACATACACAATTTTGTGAAACTCCACAATGACATACTGGATTCGGCCTCAACAAATTAAGCTCATTCCACAACCTTTTAAGTTTTGTATAATACTGCATTACTGACATGTTACCTTGAGGAAAGAGACTGATACTTCTCTTTATTTGATAAAGCAGAGGTCCATTGCTATCGCCAAACCGCTGCTCTAATTCTTGCCACAAATCTCTTGCTGTCTCTGCATAAAGGAAATCCTCACACAATTCCTTTGACATAGAATTGAGTATCCATGATGAAACCAGGCAATCGATCTTCTCCCATTTCTCATATTCTGTTGTTCCTGCCTCTGGTTTGAGATTATCTTCGAGAATATACTTAAGCTTCTCTTTGGCTGTTAAAGCTCTTCGAATTGCTCTGCTCCAAGGTAAAAAATTTGTCCCTGTTAATACTGCATTGACTAGAGAGATTCCTGGATTCTCTGGCTGGTTGAATTGTACAGTTTGGCTACTCTGTTCAGCTGCTGTAGTTTCCTCCTCTTCATGAAAAACATTATATCGATTACCATTTCTTCTCACCATGGCTCTGATACCATGAGAAGAGAAAAGAACTAAGAAAAATTGTATTTACTTTATTTTCATATATTTTGCAACTAAAATACACCTCTTTATTTATAGAGGAAAAACAAGAAAAGAAGAGCAAAAAAATAGGCGGGAAATTAGGCGGGAAGTTAGGCGGGAATGTAGTGATGGAAATAACAAACTTCTAGCAGCTGCGCCTGGCTTGCTTCTATTCTTCACTTCTTCACCTTAGTAGCTCTGCGTTCTGCTTAGTAGCTCTGCGTTCTGCTTCTTCTTCTTCAGCTGATGCTTCTTCTTTATCTTCTTCTTTTTCTTTATTTTGTGGGCCTAAGCTTCGTGGGCCTAGGCTGCGTTGATGTGGGCTTACCAGATTACTTCTCAATGTTACTACAGTGATAATTTTTTTCCCAAATTTATTTTATTTCTCTCTTCCGCTTGTAATGTTATTTAGTTAATTTTTAAGCTTTTCTACTGTGCAATAATATATTATCGGATATATAACTTATTTACATATATAAATTTATGGAAAAACTTCAAAAATCTAATGTTACCGTAACTTGACCGAAAAGTGAACCGGTGAAGCTACTGGTTCGCTTCTTCAACTGGTTCACTGCTTCAACTTTAGAAAAACATTATTTAATAATATATTATAACAAATTATGGTATAATTCGTTTTAAAAAATTATTTATTAATATATTATAATTAATTATTATTATTTTAAATTAAAGAAATTTTAATTGAACCAATTGGATCTATCACCAATTTGCGGTTGAATTGGTCAAACCAATCGGTCCAATTCGATTCTGATAACACCGTAAAAATTAGCATTGTGGTTCTACTCACTTGTGTTTTGTTTTTACCGAAAAGATGACATATAGTTTAAAAAATTAGTAAAAAAAAACTGATAACTAAAAAAAAAAGAGGACATAATAGAAGGTCCTTTGCCCATTTTGATTGGTTAATAAAAGTAGAATTAGGGTTGTCAATGGGGATGCGGGATCCTTCTCTACCAAGAGCCCGCCCGAACGGGGACAGGGATTCCTCGTTTAGGATCTTTATGGGGCACAGACAAGGATAAATTTATCTTTGAATGCTAAACAGGGACAGAAATGGGATTACTTCTCCCCGACCTGTGGGTCCCTGCCCGCGTGTGGATTCCCGACATATCTCCGGTAAAATCTCTAACTCTAATTATTTATATTATTATACAAATAGTTATATATTTATTTTATATAAATAATTAAACTTTGTAATACTAAAATGAAATTAAAACTAAAGTTTCATTCCACTAAACTGTATTGAATTTTAAACGGCCATGGTTTCAAAATTGAATTTACTTTAAAAAAAAAAAAAAAATTATCTTAACTGGGATGGGGATACCCGCGGGGAACTCGTTTCCCGACGGGATAGGGGATGGGGAATAGGATTGTTCCCGTTTGCTAAATGGAGACGGAAAAGAGGGATCTTGGCATAACCGGTGAACGAGGATGAGATTATCAATCTCCGTCCCGTTTCGCTCCGTTTACACCCTTAGTAGGATAGACTTTAGCTATAAAGTTTGAAAATTTTTGAAAAATACAAATATTTTTCTTAATAAAATAATAATTATAAATTTAAAAAGAATAACAACAAAATGAAAAATTTACAAAAAAAAAAAAAATCATATTTTGATATAAACGTTTTAAATAATATCCGTAAACTATTAGAATGCTAATTGTATAAAAATATCTTTTATTATATTATTATTTTTAATAAAAAAAATTGATAATTATCCATTTTTTTTATTAACTTTTAAAATTACATATTTTTTTATTATAAAAAAACAACCGTCCTCGGTTGTTAATTAGTAGAACTACAAAGTTGATTTTTGAAGTGATACCTATGCTTATTCATGATTTAAATAATGTTTGATTGTTTCTAATCCAGAAATGGCTTAATACAGATATACTTAAATAATGAGCTTAAAAATTAAAAATGATTTAAATAATATTTTTTTTTTTGCAGGGAAATAAAAAAAATAGTTTCTAATTCGAGTTTTATGATTGAATGAGATGCCCAGCAATTTAATGTCCGTAAGAGGACAAATGGCCATGGTTTTGACGTGACACATATGACATATGGATATTATGAACTCTAAATGAATCTGTTGCTCCTGTCCTTGGCCCAACACGTCTATTGCCATCAGAAAAACAGTCAAATATCCTCTAAATTTGAGTTTATCATACTACTTAACGAGCTTCTAATACATGTGCGCCACGTATCAAATTTAACAAGTCAATCCGTAAAAAAGCCAATAATAACTGCACATGTATTAATCTCATAAAAACTCCTTAAATAATTTCCCATTTACGTACATTCACTTTTTATTACCCAAAGAATTAGGAAGACGAAGGTTAAAGATTTTTTTTAATTTTTAATTTTTATTTGGAGTTTGTTGTCATTGTTATTTCCTTTCACGTGTTTTATTTTCCTCCTCCAATATGTGGTTACGACATTGAATATTGAGGGATTATGTGTATCGATTTTGTCAAATTAAGAGATTAAATAGATTTACTGTTAGTTGAGATGGTAATAGATATTTTGATATAACTAAAAGGAGAAAATAGAAGTATGACACAATTTATTTTTTATTGAAATTTTGAGTCCCTTGTTGATTTGATCTTATTACGTTTTTTTTTTTTTTTACAAAATTATAATTTTATTATACGGAGGATAAAGGGTAATTTCTTGTGAGATTACTTTGTTTTGTAATGAATTTTTAATATTAATTTAATTTCATAATTTAGTATTTCTAATTAAATTACTGCCAATGGCACTTATAAACATATGATTAATACTTTTTTATGCAAATTGTTTCCCTGTCCCGACACGTGTTATTGTTTTAATTTGACTTAGAATATTAAATTTAATGAATAAATTAATATTTAAGTTTTCTTTTCGATAAATTAACTCTGCAAGCCAACTTGAAGACTAAGTTAACTCTTTATCCATTATGTGATGGCCGACATACATAAAATGTTTTCGGATAAATGTATGATGCAACTGAAACAAAAGAATACCTAAAAATACCCGAGTTTCACAAGAAAGAAGGATATACATAAAGAAAACGTTGTTTTGTTCTATTATAATGTGCAAGAAGTAATGAAAAATATATTATTAACTATTACCAATTAATAAAACTACAATGCTAAGTATAATAAAGTCAATCTTATACGGTGATACTCTCTCCGTTTTTTATTATATGATGTTTCAGGTTTTTCACTCTGTTCCTTTTTATTTGATGTTTTATATTACCAATCCATTGTTTATCATATTTTCTTATATTTGCCCTTATTTAAAGTATGAGAGAGGTTCATTATTTAATGCAAAAATTACTATATTAAGCTTTGATAATTAAGAAAAAAATAGAATTTTTGCTTGGAAAATAGAATTTTAGGAGGGAAGTATTGAGGGTAAACTTGTCATTTTATTAACCCAATTAATATTTTGTTGGTTTTAGTAAACAACCTTAAACATTGTATAATAAAAAACAGATGGAGTACTTAACATACCACAAGTTAATGTGCTCACGTTTCCTAGCCATAAAAGTGAGAGTTATTTGTGTGAAAATGATAACTTTTCCCATTAAGATATTTTTCATGATGTGTCGTCCAAATTTAAAATAATACGAGAAATTTATATGACAATATTAGGATGTTTGATGCATAGTAACAGAATGATAACTTTTCCCATTAAGATATCTTTTGTGATGTGTTCATCCAAATTAAAAATAATATGAGAAGTTTACAGGACAGCATTAGGATGTTTGATACGTGGTTATTTTTAGATGTTTAGTTCTGAAATTTATATGACAACATTAGGATGTTTGATGCATAGTAACAGGATGATAACTTTTCCCACTAAGATATCTTTTGTGATGTGTTCGTCCAAATTAAAAATAATATGAGAGGTTTACAGGACAACATTAGGATGTTTGATACGTGGTTATTTTTGGATGTTTAGAACTTAAAATTATTTTAAGTTCATGAACTTTCTCCTCTTTCCAAAACCCCTTTTATTTTACTTATTCTTTGTGTGAAATAATCTATATTTTGACATTTTTCTAGGTTCATTCTTAAAATAAATTTTCTTAGTTATGGATCTCTTCCAGCACAATACATATCAAATAATTTTTTTCAATGGATTGGTCGTCATATGTTCTTAGTCAAAGATTCTTTGAGATTTTTACACTTTCGATATTCAAAACTATCATGTTTATGCAAGATCTGGAAGATATTTCTAGATCTGATAAACTATACGATGTTATGCGAGAGTGAGTCTTCTTGTGGTTGTAGATCTTCGGTACTGGAGCTTGATAAAATACACGAGATAATGTTATTTTGTTGATTTAATTAGTTTATTTTATGTTTTCTTTCTTACCAGTATATATGAGCTTGTTCTTATCAATAGGTTTGAGTTTCCTCTTACCAATAAGTATAGGTATTTTTGTTGTTTTTATTATGAGTATTTTTGTTGTTTTTATTTTGTTAAAAAGCAAGCTAATGTGGTTATTTAGTGCCTAACTGGAGCATATTTCTGATGAGTTCACTGATGTTAGGTTTATATCCCTTTGTTTTTGTGTAGTGCAATTTTTTTAGTTAACGGAATACCATTGTTTCTAGGAAAAAAAAAATCATTAAGTTCAATTTTAGCATGCCCAGTAAAGTTTAAATAAAGAGTCACCAACTTAGAGGATCACATATTAAATTTAATTAAATTTTACTAAAAATCAATTTAATAAAATTTTAATGATCGATATGTAAGAATTTTTTTAAAGAAAATTTGGAAAAAAAAATGTATAAGAATTAAAGATGTGGATATAATTTAGGAAAAAAAGAAGGGGAAGACTTTTAATAATTGTTTTGCATCTTTATCTCATATCTATGAGTATCTCACCTCCACCGCCTTTGGAACTCTACGTGCTTAGATTGAATAAAATTTTCCATAGCCATGTTATGTGGACAGGTCCGTAGTCTATAATTCATTAACCGTTAGCCACGTTGACAAATACAAAGATATAACTCCACGTGTAAGCCTAAGAATCCGTTGGTGACAGAATTATTAACCACAACGCTGTAACTCTCAAAATATCCAATGCTTTAACCGCTGTGGTAATATAGCTCCTAGGATGTTAACCTAACCAGGGGTACGATAACCCAACCATGGTTTAAATTCAACTCCTCAAATGCAGTTTATATAGCGAAGTGAACTATGCCGGTGATTCTGCATACAAAAATCTCAAAGCAACCAAATCATCCCTACCAAAAAGATGATGCTCGGAGAACGACACCGTCCTGGTGCGATTCTGCCGTGGGCCATGGTCGACGATACTAATCCTGATGTTTATCCTTCCTCGCCGTTGAGTTCTCGCTCTCCAAATGCTTCAGCCGCCTCTGATTACGGCCCTTACTATCTCCAGGAAGCTTTGGCCGCGTTGCAGCGGTATCTGCCGTCGAATGAGCCGGATTTGGACTCCGATTCGGAGTTACCGGGCCTGGAACCGGACTCACCGGTGGATGCTTTCTCGTGCGATCATTTCCGGATGTACGAGTTCAAGGTGAGGCGTTGCGCACGTGGCCGATCACATGACTGGACGGAGTGTCCGTACGCTCATCCTGGCGAAAAGGCGAGGAGGAGAGACCCGAGGAAGTTTCATTACTCCGGTTCTGCTTGTCCGGATTTTCGCAAGGGGAATTGCAGGAAAGGCGACGGTTGTGAGTTCGCACACGGCGTTTTTGAGTGTTGGCTCCATCCGGCTCGCTACCGGACTCAGCCGTGCAAGGACGGGACTAACTGCCGGAGGAGAGTATGCTTCTTTGCTCACACGGCGGAGCAACTTAGGGTGTTGCCTCAGCAGAGCCCTAGGAGCGTCACCTCTATTGATTCTTATGATGGATCGCCCCTGAGACAGGCTTTTGAGGCCTCATGTGCTAAAGCTCTTCCGTTCTTGTCCAGTCCTGGGTCGATTTCACCTCCGGCGACCCCGCCGGCAGACTCTCCACCTTTGTCCCCGATGACTCAGTCCCTCAGCCGGTCCCTTGGATCCAGCACGATCAATGAAATGGTGGCTTCTCTCAGAAACTTGCAACTTAACAAGGTCAAGTCATTGCCTCCTTCCTGGAACGGGCAGGTTAATGGATCTGGTATAGGGTCTCCAAGAGGATCCATATTCCGACCCGGTTTCTCGAGCCTGCCTACAACCCCAACAGCTCCAACCCGTTCTGTATTCGGGTGGGATAATATCCGCGAAGAGGAGCCTGCAATGGAGAGGGTGGAGTCAGGGAGGGGATTACGGGCAAAAATGTTTGAGAAATTGAGCAAGGAGAACTCGTTGGGTGGGGCTGACTCGGATCCGGCTGGGCAGTATTCAGGTGGTCATGATATCGGGTGGGTATCGGAGCTATTGAAGTGAATGGGCATGGAAAATTGGAGATTATTATCATTATTAAGTAATTTCTTTTTCAGTGAAAATCTTTTGTTCCCTTCTCCATTGTGAATAGTGCTCAAGGACTGGAGAAAGGGAAAAAATGAAGAAAAATTTGGGGTTATGGAGGCAAAAAAAATTTGAAGATGGATTATGTGACTGTACATACAAATTAATATTTATTTTGGGTGAAATGGAAGTAGTATTGAAATTATGGGGTGAAGAGTGGAAGAATCTCTCTTCATTTTGGGAATTGAAGAAGGCGATTGAACGCATGGGAGCTACTAATTAAGTTGTATAGGTAGTTGAAGATGGATGTATTATTATTATTATTATTTTTTTTAAACTTTCCCCTTTGTTTAACGCTTGATCTATGTTGTTGTTGCCATCAAATTATGATGATTATCCCACTTGCTAAGCTAATTTTATTATTAAGAATGCAATGTATAAATTTAATTTGGAGTTTTGCTTGATTTATGATTGGAAATGTCTGTATTTAATGGGACAAAGGGGAAGGATTAGGTTAAAAGAGTTGAAACTTGGGTAGTGATGGAAAGGCAAACTGTTGAAGATATGAGGAAATCTTACTTTTGCTCAAAATGGGTTTCTTTTTTCTGTGTGTCATTCCTCTTGAATGACCATTTTCCCTCTTTCACTATCTTATATTATATGTTACATCATCAACTTAGTTTTACTTTTAATTAATTAGTTATATTTAATTTATTTCTTCTGGTTGTTTCTCCAACATCGTTATCCATACATTTGTATCATTCCTGATCAGTCGTTATTTGGGTCTCTGATAATCTTTTTCCTTTAGCAAAACACACCCTCATCCTCTAATATTTTCATGGATATTGCAACTCTGGTCCCAAATCAAATTTTTTTATGGATTGAACAATGATATGTTTTGATAGTATTTGTTTCATATTTGAATTTTTTCTAGAATGGGTACAAAATGAAGTTTTTATGCCGAGATGTCACAGCTATTATATATATATCAATTTATGGATTTTGTAGTAATTCAAGAAAAAAATTTAAGGTTAATATTGGTAAAACATAAAAGTTACTAAGTGGGAGGTAATTATAAAATTCAGGAGGTTTGAGAATGTGATGTTTCTTTTTATATTTGTTTAGAAGTTTGTTTTCTTTGATAAAGTCGGGCTTCGTTGAAGCAGGAAACTTCACAATTTATTTGAAGTTGTGAGATGAAATTGCTTTTGAAATTTTTAGAATTGGTATCCAATCGTCAATAACCATATCATCTTTTAGATTTTTAAAAATTTCTACGGATGCAGTAGTCAAGCAGCATAAATTGTGGTAAATTTACGTTAGGTACAATAGTTTAAATTTTTTAATCTTGTGTAAGGTGTTGTGGTAAATTTACGTTAGGTATAATAGTTGAAATTTTTTTATCTTCTGTAAGGTGTTGTCGTAAATTTACGTTAGGTACAATAGTTAAAATTTTTTTATCTTCTATAAGGTGTCGTTGCAAAAGGGTGAAGCGTTGAGAATTTAGAAGTTGAATTGTTATTGGAGAGAATAATCGGAGGCACAAATTTGAACCCAAAACCTTTCTTTAATTGGTTAATGCTAACAACAGTAAAATACATTCGATAGCTCAAGCAAATTATAGAACAGGTGGTTTTTCTTGGAGATTAATTATAGAGATTATTTGATCTCATTAGTTTGTTCAATGGTTCAATTCTTAAACAGTAGTTTCATTTATTGATGAAATTTAAACATATATAAGATATTTCAAATTTATTGTATATTGGGAAATACTGCTGGATGATGTCCAAGTTTTATATTCGTGCTTTAATGTTTAGTAAAGTTAATTTAAAGTCATATCAGTTTTAAATGAAAATTCAACTGAAAAATTGAAATATTGAGTGGATTATGTCAATTCAAAATTCTTCTTATCAGCTTGTGAAATAAAAATTTAAAATAATTAAAAGTTTATCATATATAAACTTTTCTACAAGAAAGCTCTTGATTATCTGTGGTTCATAAAATAACAAAAAAAAGTAAAATAGCTATTCTAATACTTGTTTCAATATTTTGTTATGTAATAGTTATTTCATGAAAATTTTATTTCTCAAAACTAATAGAGCTATTCTTTTACGAATTTTTTATATTAATTTTTCTTTTAGATATTTTTTTTTCAATATTTTCGTTTTTATCTAATATTTTGTTCTCATTGTTTTTTTTTCCTTTTTTATTTTTTAGTTTTTTTGTCTTTTTTTTTACTCAATTTTATTTGTCTTCATTAAATCACATTTTTTTTTACCACTTTCATTGTTTAATTCTTTTTTTCTTTGTTCAACATATTTTTACCTAATTTTTTTCATTTTTTTCCGTTTCATTATAACATATTCCATATATTATTCTAACATTGAACCAAACATTGGAATAAGGTAGGAAAAAAAATAATTATTTTATTACTCTTCTATTCTATTTTGTGGAATAACTATTCCATTCTCACTTTATTCCATTTCATGAACCAAATATATGATCTAAAAAATTTATTTCGATTTATTTATAACTTCTAATACGAAGAAAATTAAAAAGAAAAAAAAAAGGGTAAGAGCAGCATCTATCTACTCTTATTCCATGTTTAAACTAAATCCCTTCCAACACGCAACAATACAATGCATAACCCAAAGTCAATAACGTGGATTTTGACGTCTGTTTTTGATGATGTATATAGGTTAGCGTCCGCCGTTTGATTTTTCTTTTTAATCTTTAATTCAAACTTTCAGGACCATCCTACGGTCCAGGATAGCTTAGATCTCCTTTTCCAGTTTTCCCCCATTTCCTTTGAATATATTCAATTCGTTCACCTAAGTAATTTTTTATGATCCTTCGTTTCCAATGTAATTAAATAAAAATTATTACAATCAGCATATTCTTTTCTTGAAATTTTAAATTATGGCACTTTCATCTTAGGGTATATCGACCGTATGAAAGTGAAAGATTCACAATCGATATTCAAGAATTACAAAAAAATTTTAATTTGTTTATTGTTTTTGTTTTTTTAATTTTGAAAATGAAAATTTTTAATTTTTAGCATCAGAACAATGAAAATGAAAAATCATGGGTTTACTTTAATTTCGAAGTCAGGTGTCTAAACATCGAAGACTTCATTTTTCTTACCTAACTGGCTTGTGGAGTTAATTATCTTATTATATTCAGAATTTTAGACACATTATTCATTAAGTTTTTTTTTTTTTTTTTTGAGTTCTGATTAATAAAACTATTAATTGCATACAAATTAACTTGTAATTTATTCTAATTAAGTTCTAATCTTTCAATTTGGACATCGAGATTCATCAATTGTATGCATAGCAAGACTAACATCGAATGCGATTAAAAATATTTGGCTCTTGTTATTTGTACATGACATAACATTTTTTATGATTCAAAATGATTTTTTTTTATTATGTCTCTAGTTGTGGCTATAGGAAAAAATAAAAAATAAAACTCGGTATTTCTTCAAATAAAGAGTATGACATGTCAGGAGTTAATGTGATTTAACATATATAACATTTATAATCGATCAATTTCTCAGTTTATCAAATTAAAATTCAAAGACTTAATAACAAAAGTTAATTTAAAAAAAAAAAAACAATTATAGCTAGGGAAGAAGAACTATTATTTTAAGACAAATTTTAATATGTTTTCGGGTCAAATTGATCTTGGATGCTAATATGATTAGTACTTGATAAAGTGTCATCATCTTAGCATGGACCAATCTGGTCTGGAACCTGCATTGTAGACGTCTCATTCTAAAATTCATATATATATATATATATAAAGGATAATATATGGGAAGAATTCAAATAATTATATTAATCTGTTATGCTTTTTTGTGGTATAGTGGATTTGTGAGTAGGTACTATTTATGTGAAAATTAAGATAAAAGAATGGTCCCTAATTCTTGAAACTTCTAAAATTATTTAAGTGGGATAGAGAAATCAAAATCAAATACTGAGAATCAATAGAGTTATTGAAAGGAGATGAAGGTTGTGGATTTGTGAGGTTGAGCCGGGCCAAGTGCCAACCCCTCCATTTAAAGCGACGTTGCATTGCCCCTTCCAACCAACAAACTTTTGTTTTCTCATACCACCACCACATGTGCTCTCTCTATTTCATCTTTTTTCTTAATTTCCATTCTTTTTAGTTCATCCAATCATTAGTCCTCTTAATTAAAGTGTTATATTTTACAAGAATTGAACCGGAAACCATATTTAAATGATTAGAGGCTCTTTAATTAAGTTCTATCTATGTAGGTATAGGTCTCTAGCGCGGTCCAAAGATTCCTACATGTTTCAAACTTTCTATCCTTATTATATCAAATATTAACTACTTTACTTTTAATAATAGAGGAATTGATTAGTATGACTTGTATAAACTTAGGACTTATAAATTATTTATCCATATTAAATTAATATATTAACTTTTTTTCATATGTAGTGGTCTGCTCGTGGGCTGGGCTTGGGCCGGTCTTCAGCGGGTCATCGCTTATAAAGGTTTAACCAAATGTAGCCTAGCCTGCAGTTAAAACTTCTTAGGCTCGGAGTGGACAACAAATCTAAAATCCAGCCCCAATCCAGCCCACTCACACTAGTAAAAATTACTTGGACTTGTGCTGGCAAAACCATCTCATTTATTATCCTTTTTTGTGGGGATTTTACAAAAATACTTACCTTTTGACACCATATAACATTTTTACTTGAAAAGGAAAAGTTTATATAAATAAATTAACAACTTTTCAAAATTTCAAAAATACCTAAAATAAAGTATTCATTTTTAAGCAATTCTTACCCAATAAACAACAAAGTAAAAAATCATAATCTCCAAAATACCTTTTCTAGATTGTCCACTTTTCTCTCTCATCTTTTATAATTTTAATCTAATTTCGTATTTATCTTACAGCAACTTTAGAAAGTTTTTTTCGTTTTTTTTTCTCTTCGAAACAAGATCTATATGTATATATTTTTTCCAATGTTTTTTTTTCACCTTTAGTTTTTGTATAAATAGTATATAAACAATGTCTAAACAGTGTATAAATAATATATGAAAATAATGTGTAGCAAAAAAAAAAATGTATAAATAACGTGTGTGACAATGAAAACATATATAACCATAATAAGAAACTGTTATGAGGTATAACTAAGGTACAATCACTGTAATAGTGTATTTTAGGGTATAATTAATGTGTAACTAAAGTATAATCACTGTGATAGTGTAACTTAAGGTATAACTAAGGTATAATCACTGTAATAGTGTATCTTAGGGTATAATTAAGGTATAACTAAGGTATAATCATTGTAATTATACATTACTTACATTAATTATACATTGTGAAACATGAATTATACCTTATTTATACATTGTTTAAGCATTATAGTGTATAAGCAGTGTATAACAGTGTATTTATAACTTTTATAAATATTATATGTTAGTTATACCTTATGATACAATAATCATACTTTAGTCATACATTGTTTATACCTTTGTGAAACTATTATACCTTATTTATATATTGTTTGTACCTTATTTTATACATTGTTTAAGCATTATAGTGTATAACAATGTATAAGAAGTGTGTAACAATGTATAATAAGTGTATAACAATATATAGGAAGTGTATAATCAATCTATAACAGTGTATAAAAAATGTATAACAACGTATAAGAAGTGTATAAGCAATGTATAACAATGTATTTATAGCTTTTATAAATATTATACGTTAGTTATATCTTGTGATACAATAATCATACTTTAGTTATACATTGTTTATACATTTATGAAACTGTTAGACCTTGTTTATACATGGTTTATACCTTATTTTATACATTGTTTAAGCATTATAGTGTATAACAATGTATAAGAAGTGTATAACAATGTATAAGAAGTGTATAACAATATATAAAAAGTGTATAACAATGTATAACAACGTATAAAAAGTGTATAAATGGTGTATAACAATGTATAAGCAGTGTATAAGAAGTGTATAAATAGTGTATAACAATATATAAGAAGTGTATAAACAGTGTATAACAATATATAAGAAGTGTATAAACAGTGTATAACAATATATAAGCAGTGTATAAGAAATATATAAACAGTGCATAACAATGTATAAGAAGTGTATAATAATGTATAAACAGTATATAAAGAGAGTATAACTGTGTATAATAAGTTTATAACAATATATAAGTAGTGTATAAAGAGTGTATAAGAAGTGTATAATAATGTATAATAGTGTATAAGTAGTGTATAAACAATGTATAATAGTGTATAAGAAGTGTATAAACAATATATAACAATGTATAAGAAGTGTATAAACAGTGTATGTATAATAAGTGTATAAACAGTGTTTATGTTTTTAAGTATATAAATAATGTATAACTAAATTTAAAAAAATAATAAGAAAATAGCTCTGCAAGCTGTTCATGTTTCAGAGGTGTTATTTCCTGATCAAATTCAACAACATGCAGTCCCAAAGTACAATTCAAAAAGATGTAGTCCCAAAACGCAGTCATAAAATGTAGTCCCAAAGTGCAGTTCAAAAAGATGCAGTTCCAATGATAAAACGCAGTCCCAAAAGTGCAGTCCTCTCTGCAAGCTGTTCATGTTTCAGAGGTGTTACTTCCTGATCAAATTTAACAATATGCAGTCCCAAAGTGCAGTTCAAAAAGATGTAGTCCCAAAACGTAGTCATAAAATGTAGTCCCAAAGTGCAGTTCAAAAAGATGCAGTTCCAATAATAAAATGCAGTCCCAAAAGTGCAGTCCTAAAGTGCAGATGCAGTCCCAAAATTGCAGTTTTAAAATGCAGTACCAAAATGCATTCTCGAAGTGAAATCTCAATTATAAAATGTAGTCCCAAAACTCCAATACTAAAATGCAGTCTCAAAGTGCAGTTTCAAAATGCAGTCCAAAAAGATGCAGTCCTAAAGTGCAGTCTCAATAATAAAATATAGTCCCAAAAGTGCAGTCCTAAAATAAAGTCTCAAAATAAAATACAGTCTCAAAAGATGGAGTCTCAATAATAAAATGCAGTCTCAAAGTGCAGTTTTAAAATGCAGTCCAAAAAGATGCAGTTCTAATAATGCAGTCCCAAAGTATAGACTCAAAAATAAAATGCAGTCCAAAAAGATGCAAACCCATTAATAAAATAAAATGCAGTTCCAAAGTGCAGTCCTAAAATGCAGTCCCAATAGATATAATTAGTGCATCAGAATGTATAATTAAGGTATAACCAGTGTATCGGTGTATCAAAAAGTATAATCAAAATATCAAACGGTATAATCAATATATAAACAAGGCTAACAGTTTTACAAAGGTATAAACAATGTATAACTAAGGTATAATTAGTATATCACAAGGTAGAAGTAAGGTATAATATTTATAAATGTTATAAATACACTGTTATAAGCTGCTTATTCACTGTTACACTACAATGCGTAGACAATGTATAAACAAGGTATAATCAGTGTATCAAAAGGTAAAATTAAGGTATAATCAGTGTATCAATGTATCAGTAAGTATAACTATGGTAAAATCAATATACCAGAATGTATAACTATGGTATAATGAGCGAATCAAAGGGTATAATAAGAGTATCAAAGGTATAAGTAATATAATCAAAGCTACAATAAGTATATCTTAAAGTATAACTAAGTTATAACAATGGTATAATTAGTGTGTTAATGTCTCAAATGGTACAACCAAGGTACAAATAAGGTATAACTAAGGTATAATCAGTGAACTTAAGCTATAAACAAGGTCTAATGTATACTTAGCCTAAATAACTGTATCAAACTATAAAAACAAAAAAGTATACAAAATGTGTGTAACAATACTATGCAAAATTCATACAAAATCATAATAGAAAACACACCATTACCAAATAGAATACAATCAGAGTATTAGTAAGGTATAAACAAGGGATAATTGGTGAATTAGAATGTATAATAAGTGTAAAAGTGCATCAGTACGTATAACTAAGGTATAAACACTGTATCAGAAGCTGTAACTAAGGTATAACTATAACAATTGTACAAAAGGTATAACTCAGGAATAAAAGAGTAGAAAGAAATTAAAAAGAAACATAATTCGAACAATCTTTCACCATTTTTGCATCAGAAACAAAAAGAACATGATCTAAATTGCATGCAACAAAAAATGAAAAATGGATGCATAAACTGAACAAACACAAACATGAAACGAAAAATGGAGATCTGAAACACCTAATCATCTTTCAAATGCAGAAACTGAAGATGAAGAAGAAAGTTTCATTGATAACACCAGTAAAACCATGATCAACGATAAAAAACATGAAGAAGAGAATATGAAAATGCCAAAAAGAAATCAAAAAACGTAAAAAAGATAGAGCTCAAGCGACAACACAGAGAAGAATTAGATTTAAAAAAAGAACGTAAAAGAGTAAATAATAAAAGGTAAGCCACCAAAATAAACCCTAAAACGAGTATAGTTTTGACAATTTCCCTTTTTTGTATTAAATGTCTCCAAAGACCTTTTTTACTTTGAACAAATGATAGTATTAAGTTTCTTACTTTTTACATAATATATTACTTAGTCCATACATAAATTTTGTCATATTCAACTCTTTAGTCCTTCCACTTAAATTTGCATATAAAAGTACAAATTTACCCTTGATTTTAAGTAAAAAATTCTATTCTTTAGGTTCTAAATTTAATTAAAATAATTGTAATAATATTTTTGTTATATTTATGTGCACCACTATTTATATATTTGTACATATTAGTTGTAATGAAAAAACTTGACTATTATTTGTTTTCCAAATTTTCATTATCACGTCATTCTAAACAAAAAATTATCGGTTCCTTTATTAATTTAATATAATATAATTAAACTAAAAATAAATATTACCATGAATCTTGATATATAATTGTACAATATTGGTGTATTCTTGTATAAGTTCATAGTATATTGATATAATATCAATTAATGGTTTATTGATCATATATTTATGATATAGTTATATACGTTGGTATAACCTTGTAGTGTATTGATATATTATTTGTAGTATATTGAAAAGTCAAATTATATTAATTCATCAAGGAGTAAATGAATTTATATAAGTATATTAGTTTGCATACATGTGAGATATTTATAGAAATAAGTGGCTCGGAAGAAAAAGAAGTACCATAGTTTTTTTTAATTGATTTGCAAAAGATAAACAAATCCCAATTGATTGTATTTCAAAATGTACTTTAATTGTAATAGGATTCAAAAATAAGGATATTAATATTAAAATAATAGTGTATTTATGATAAAAAATTTTAATATCTTTTTTAATAAAACAAAATGAACTATCCTTTTTAAGATTCCATTATCCATACAGAATATTATTCACATATTTTTGTTATTTTGAATCTTATAATTTAGTTTTTTTTTTTTTTAAGAAAAAGTTTAAGGGAGGTATCTCCAGTCTAGGGAAAACATCAATGTCCAAAGGGACTTACGAAAGGACTTACATATCGCTCCACTAATAGGGACTCTAATAGCAGCAGTGGGATTCGAACCTAGGTGGGGGTACCACAAGAATCGATTCCTTACCGCTATACCCACCCTCATTGGCGAATCCTATAATTTAGTTTGAGTCATTTAGAACATAAGTTTTTAATAATAAGAGTAATAAGTTAACTTTTTTTGAAAAATAAAAAATTATATGACCAAGTCCAACTCATGCATTATGTGTTTGGGTGGGGAGACCCACAGACATGTCAAGACTGGTGTATTATTATTTTTCTTAGAAATAGAAAAGCTATGTAAAAAAAAAAGGAAGAAATTAGAACTACGGAGGGACACAAATATCAACCTTATTTTCTTGAAAAATTTGAAGAAGCCTCAGTGAGTGCCAGGTTTTCCCGACCTCAATGATGATAGAATATTGAATGTCATATATCCTTTTTGGTTCATTTCGGGAGTCGATTCAAGAAGTGAAAATTCCGATTTGATTGAACTTGAAACCTGAAACCAAGAAAATTTTGAAGAATTAGGGTTGACTGAAGACAACATCCATACGACTATTGGAAGTGCCATACGGCTGCTGTGGCAACACCCGTACGGTTGTTACGCAACAACCGCACGGTTGTTGATGAATCACAAGGTTGTTGCATGGAAACGGACAGTTGTTGAAAACGGAGCTTAACACCCAAAACTCACCTAATTTCTCCACTAAGCTTCTCATTACAGTTTTGGATTGAAGGGAGCTCAAGGGAGGATTAGCACTAACGAGCCAGAAGAGAAAATTAACATTAACAAGGAAGTTACAAGAGAGAAAAGGAAGAGAAACTTGGAAACATTTTCCAAATTCTCAAGCTCAAATTCAACAATCAAAATTGTAAATTAACAATTACAAACACCAAAATCATTCTCCAAACAAATCACAAGCCATCAGAGACATATTTGGGTTGTTGGAACTGAGGAATTGGAGTCGAATTGAAGATTAAAAGCTTGGATTTCAAAGTTTCAATTTCAATCTCAAATGTTGATTAAAGCTTCAAGAATTGGATTTTCTTTAAATTGAACACTGGAGAGATATCTTAAAGGTAAATCTGAGAGGCCTTAAACCTTTTTACAGCTTTCTGGGTTGAATTTTGGTGCATTGCATTGTTTTCAAATTTTACTCTATTTTATGGTTTCTGGCTAACCAGAGCTGTACAGCTGTTGCGAATAGCCGCACGACTATTGCATTACAGCCGTACGGCTATTGTTTATTTCAAAATTTAGGGATTTCTGAGAATCTAGCAATTTCCCTATTGTGTTTAAAACTAGAGCCGTATAGATATTTAAATAGCCACACGGCTGTAGCACTATATCCACACGGTTATAGTTTTATTTTTAGAATTTATTTTTGTAATTTTCATTATTTTTGCATATCATTTTGACCTAGGTTTACATTATGTATTTATTCAATTTCAGTATTTAATTTCTGTATCAATTTTCTGTAAACCAGTAGAAATGCAAGTTTCTTAAAAATCGGTCCATTTTCGCTTGCGGAAATAATAAACCGAACAAATTGATTTTCGAATGTATTTCCAGTCCCATCAAAACTATGTTTCAAAATGTTTTTTAGGTCAAATTAGATAATTTATGTAATTTCTTGATTTTTCTCGTTTCACGTCCCGAGCTATTTAGAATTTTTCATTCTGAGTCTGTGTGAGTTCTACATGTATATATTTACCTGTACTAACTTTGTTTTGTAGGTAGATGCATGTTAGAATAGATGAATGTTTAGCTTTCTATTTTTTGGAATTTATATATGACAGTCCCAAATAGGCTAGTTACACTACAAGAGGAGGGTGAATAGTACTGTATACTGAATAAAAATTTTCGTAAACTCTTTTAAAAATTCTTTTTGAAGAAATTTTTTTTCTCTCAACGAATACAAGTTTTACAAAAATGCGGAAATAATAAACCGAACAAATTGATTTTCGAATGTATTTCCAGTCCCATCAAAACTATGTTTCAAAATGTTTTTTAGGTAAAATTAGATAATTTATGTAATTTCTTGATTTTTCTTGTTTCACGTCCCGAGCTATCTAGAATTTTTCATTCTGAGTCTGTGTGAGTTCTACATGTATATATTTACTTGTACTAACTTTGTTTTGTAGGTAGATGCATGTTAGAATAGATGAATGTTTAGCTTTCTATTTTTTGGAATTTGTATATGACAGTCCCAAATAGGCTAGTTACACTACAAGAGGAGGGTGAATAGTACTGTATACTGAATAAAAATTTTCGTAAACTCTTTTAAAAATTCTTTTTGAAGAAATTTTTTTTTTCTCAACGAATACAAGTTTTACAAAAATGCGGAAATAATAAACAGTAAAACTTGTGAATATAAATTTGTTTGACTGAATAAAAATGTCTTCAAATAATAATGCTATTAATTTAAATTATGAAAACATAAATAGCAAGAAATATAAAGAGTGTAGGGATAGAGAATTGAAGATACCAAGATTTATACTGGTTCGATACAACCGGTTTATGTCCAGTCCCTAAGCCAACCACTTGAGATTTTTCACTAATGTTTCCTTTACGGGCATGAAACAAGCATGTATTACTTTTTTACGAGTTCAAGTAATAAACTTAATACTTTTGCAGGCTAAGTATCACATCTCTACCATTATTTTTTCCGAGCTCAAGTAACAAAACTCTTCTGATGCTTTTTCAAAGCCCAAGCACCAAACTTATCCGGTATTTTTTGCAAGCTGAAATACCAAACTTTTCGCTATGCTTTTTCAAAGTTCAAGCAGAAAACTTATATGAACTTTGTTGATCACACTATCAACAAAGTGAACCCCGTCATACAACCTTGTGTGAAAATACAATTCCTTTGAATAAATATTTCAATGTAAGAACAAAGATGAAGCTCTTCTGTTATAATTTGCTTTGAAGGAATTGTGGAAGACTTAAATAAAAATGCTTGTAAGTGTGAATATTGCTAGGTAAGTCTCCCACTTTGCTCATTTGATCTTCCTTGCCTTTTATAGGTGTTGAAGAAGCACATCAAGAGGTTATATGACCGTTGGACATAGCTCCTAAAGGAAAAATGGTTGTTGCATTGTGCTCTTGAAGGAGTACTAGCCGTTGGAGCTCCTAAAGGAAAATATAGTCGTTGCTTTCTAGCTCAAAAGTGAAGTATGGCAGTTGTAATCAGCTCCTGAACAAGATATGACCATTGCTTCCAGGTCTTGAAGACACAATAGCTGTTGGTTCTTGCTCATAAACAAGATGTAGCCTTTTGAGATCTAGTGATAAGTGACTACTTGTAGATCTTGAAGCAATTCCACCTTCTGATGATTATATAGCCGTTGGCATTATGATAAAGAAGTTTTATAGCTTATGAGCAAAGCTCATCTTTTGGTCAACTTGTCATATAATAAATCTTTCATCTCTTGATGCTTTGTAAGCTTGTGATTACAAGACTTGTTGATATCCTCCTTCTTGTTATATGGTTGCTTCATCTCTTTCTTAATCATACTTTACGTCTTTATTAGTTACAAAATAGATTATAATAATATTAAAGTAAATATGATATTTCCATTTTTCATATATGTCAACTTTCCGTTTGTTATTATCATTGAAATACGATTCAATAGTATATAGATAGATTTGTACCCTGAATCCCTTTTACACAATTGTATCCCCTAAGGTAGTCATTTGATTGGTCTTTATATTTTAATTTTCCCGAATTTATTTATTGCTTTCAGAATTTATTTATTGCTTTCTGCATCGTATCTTCGTGTGTGAGCATTGGCCTAATAATACAAAGATGAAGCCAACAGTAGAAGATATAAAAGGCATTGATGTAAATTGATAAATATACTTTGAATAGAGAAGAAATAGGTGAGTTGTCCGAACCCGAATCTCTGATTAAAAGGTACAGCGAGTTATAACTCGTTTTGGCTAGACCGTACTTTCTCGGTTGAGCTGAGCTGGGTGGCGACCCATGTCACTTTTTAGTAAGAGCATTCAAGTTTGTTAGTTTTCTCACTAACGAAACTCATTTTCAATTTATAAAAACCTCGGCCTAGTCGTGAAGCCCGTCTCATCTTGATCGTCCGCTCACAGGCTCTTATGAAGAGTTTTCACAATTGTTGCAGCAATCAGAATAGAATGTGCTTTTTGAGTAAAAGCATCCTTGTAGTTATGGTGAAAATGGATGCTCATGAACTTTTCAACCCAATCTGTGACCAAATTTCTAGCTCGATAAAACTATATATGCAACTATAAATTACATGAATAACTTCATTGTTGTCTGATTTTCCAATGAATTTGTCAATTTTCGACTGTTTTGCAAGGTTGAGGCCTTGGACCGATCCATATGTACCATTTCAATCAAAGAAAAACACATATGTTCTTTTTGTTTTCCTAATATAATTTTTAGTTTTTCAACACTAATCTTGCATCGTTTCTCACTGAAATGATCTACATGGACCGATTCATAATAGAATTTCTTCTTAGTATGTAGTCGTGTACTCCGAGCCAATAAAAATCCTCTATGTAAGCATGGGTACTGACATGGCATAATTTGATTGATCGAAAGTATACCACTCCTAACATATACTAGAAATTTTGTTCAACACTCATCTCCAATGGGACTTCCTAAACCAATATGAAGCACAATGCTATCCAAATTCCGGATTAAGGGTCTGTTTGATTATGCTATTATTGTTTGCTGTTAATGAACAGTTGCTTTTTGTCTTGGAAAGAGTTAATAACAGTTGTTTGATAATCCTAAATAAACACTTAAAAACTGCTGTTTGAAGTAGAATAGCAAAAAACAGTTATTCGAAGGAAACTAAACACCCACTTAAGCACCTCCAACAACCGTTTCGGAAGGGATTAAAACGGAGCCGCGAAATCAGCAAGATATGAAGTATCCTATGACGACTAAATTTATACTAATTAAATCAGTTGAATATTTAAGACTGCAAAATTTTCAAATACGAGTATAGTGGGTTTTGCAAAAAGGAAATCGTGCTTGTGATTTTAATGCACTCTCAATCGCAAACATAATTAAATTACCGTCAAATTAAGGCAAAATTTGATTGCATATGAAGTCGCCATCATGAGCAAGTGACTTCACTGATATTCCAACTTAATTTTTTTATTAAGATTTAGCCGACAGTCATTTTCTAACCCATATTTTAAGGTCGACTGTTTTATTTTATTCCAACATATTTTGTATTTTTTAAGCTTTCTTTTCCTTTTAACCTTAAACCGATAATATAAAATCAAGTTTTTGGGACTGACTTGATAGAATTGACAAATTAGATATGTTTAAATTTATTTCTGAACTGTGAGATGCTTTTATTATTATTATTATTATTATTATTATTATTATTATTGTCAATTTCGTGATTGCATATTATATTCGTTTGGTAGTTCATCTTTTTTACAAGTACTTGAAGAGATTAAAATTCTGAAAAAGATCGAAATAATTAATAGATTATCGTTAAACTAATTTGAATTGTATAAATATAATATATTATTAACATCCCACTTTTGTTCGGGGATATACAATGTGAATGATATAGATAACATAATAAGAAAATCCAACCTTAATGTTTGCTTCAAAACATTTGTAATAAATTTTAGATTTACCAAAAAAAAAAAAAAAAAATTCACGCAAAATAAATTTTGTTGTAAAAAAGCTCCATTACTATCAATATACAAAAGTTACTGTCAAAAAATATATTTAGCAATAAAATTATATCAATTTTTTATTGTAAATATCTATGATCACAAGTTTCAAATCAGAATATGCAACAAAAATTTTATTGCTGCCATAACTTATGGCAACAATAAAATTGTTATTGCATGCGGTCATAGGTAATCGCTGCAACTTTTTCGATAGAATTTTACTACAGGATGTGATTTTTGGCTATAACTTTTTGAATATCGCTGCCAAAGAAATTCTTTTGCAATAAAGTTAATTTTGTTGTAACTTTTTTTGCTCTTAAATCTGACATTTTTTTGTGGTGAATTAAAACTTTTGATACCCAATATATCAGAATCAAGACTATTTAGTACTTGACCTATATAAATAAAAAATATTTTAGTCTTTAAACAATTATTAGTATGACTATAATAACTTTCATATTTATTGTTATTGTAATAGACAAATTATTCATTCTATTTACTATTACTCTTTAAACCACCAATATTTTCACTGTTAAGATATTAAATGTTCTCGATTAGATGCCAAAATGACCAAATTAATAGGTCGAGTATCAAATAAGCATATTGTAGATAGATCAACCCCTAAAAAGATTTTTTTTTTTTCTGTAATAAATTTCTATATTTTGACTGGTAAATGGACATAAAAATTATTAAAATTAGAATGGAGTCTATGAACCCAAATTAATGATGGTTCGTATATAGATATACAGAATGAGGATGAAAAAATTCACAGCTAAAATAATAAATGGGTCATATAAATACTTCTATAACTGAAGAAAAGTTTAGAATGAATTTTTCCCTACAAAATTTTTCAAATGAACAAATGACAAATTATTCTTCGAGTTTTAAACGAATGTTTGAGTTCATAATAAATTTCATCTCTGATTGTAATTCCATTTTGATTGAGTGCCGAAAGTAGCAGGGGTGGAACCAGGGGGGGCATGGGTAAGCCGTTGCCCCCCCGGCCGCCGAGAATCACCCCTACTAGGGGGTGTATCTCGGCTGCCGTGGCCCACCGGTCTTTGGTTTTTTGGGAGGGGGGAGGCAGCCCCCCCAAAACCAAAGGAAAGAAGACTTTCCTTCTTTTTTTTTTTTTTTCCTAGGCAAAACGACGTCGTTTTGCCTGGGATTAAAAAAAAATTTCCCATTCAAAACGACGTCGTTTTGACTGGGCCTAAAAAATCACCTTCAATTCTTTAATTAAAACCTGGGCAAAAAAAAAAAAATTTCTCATCTTAGGATTAAAAAAAAAAATTAGATTGATTGGAATTATAAATTTTATAATTTTAAGAATTTTTATTTAGGGATTTTAATTGGAAAAAATTAATTGTTATTATGTTATGTATATAAATAATAAAGGATTGTGTTGTTATTAAATTAAATTAAATTAATTAAGGGTTGTTGGCCGGTCAGAAATTTATAATCGATGGCCGGAAATTTTTGATCGCCGGTCGGAAAATTTTTAAGGAAATTTTTGCCCCCCCGAAGCTGGCGTCCTGGATTCGCCACTGGATAGTAGATTGATTTCTGTTTTTTAGAGTAAATGTTAAGATTAGGGCTAGTTATGCTAAACGAAAATTTTTATGGCTAAAAATTAACATTACAAGGTTTAGAACTGAGGCATTTAATTTGTTTTTGTCCTTGAATTACAAGTGCCACTGGTTCTATTCGTTCATCCAAATTTTTTGTGTTAAATATATTTAATGTTGGGTTTAATTTAGTGATTTATTTTATTAATAAAGGAGCTCATGCATAAAACTGTTTATTCTTCGATACAAATTTCTTTTTAAGGGTTTGTAATTTTCATGATTTATGCGATTGAATTTTAGGTTTATTAAAAAATAAAAATGGCTATTTATGCACAAAAATTTGAAGTGAAATACGGAAGGTTGTATTGACAAAAGAATGAGTGAGAGATTTTACAATAAAGATCTCAAAGAGTAATTTCTTCGAATTTGTAAGTAACGAAAGTGGGCCCAATAAAGATCTTAGATAGCCCAGTATTATGCATCATGTTTGAGAGTTATTGAATTGGGGAATTTTGGGCCTCCGAAGCCTATAAAGCTAGTTGAAAAAATGTTACATTATTTCTAGATGATTGCAAAATGGTAAAATTAATCCAACAATATAAAACAATGAAGAAATAAACATTTTAATAACAATATGAAGAAATTAAGTATTTATGTAGTCTTCATATATACTATTAATAATTCACAAATAGACTAGCAATATCGTGAAGTACACTCAAAACATATAACGAAGATTAAAAATTAATAGGTATATAAAATAACTATGTAAAACAATAAAATACTTTTGTAATCTTAAGATATACTCCCTCCGTTCAACTTTGATAGGTAATTTTTTAATTGTACGGTAATTAAAAAAATTAGGTAACAAACTATATTTTTATTAAAAGACTCTCAATATACCAAATGATTAAGTGAAGTAAATATTCTCACTTTAATTGTCTAGATATATGTAACAAGAGTATTTTTTTGACAATTTATCACTTAATCAATAATTAGATATTGAAAAATGTCTATATTGTTGAACATCCAAAATAGAAATTTTGCCTATTAAAATTGGAGGGAGGAAGTACTACTAATAGTCTAGAAATAAATTGCCAATGTACTAATAATAAGCAAATGATTAATGTGAAAGCTTCATGAGAACATGATACAAATATATTTTTAGTTGTCTCAAAGGTTTACAAATGAACTTTACCAAAAATATAATAGTAAGTAAACAACCAAAATGAAATTAGTCAGAAAAAGAAATCCAATTTTTTAAGTTTGCATGTAAATAAACAAATGGGAAATTATACAATGGACCCGGTCCATATGGACATTCCCAATGAGAAATTGCCACATAAGCATTTTTTATTTTTTCAATACTAATATTGCTTACATGTCAGTTTTTCATTTGAAGGGTCCACATGGATCTGGTCCACTATAAAATTTCTCATAAACAAATACGTATAGTAATTAATTTATTATTTGGTTTCCATTTTACTCAATTTTTTTTTATATATATATAGTAATGTATTTATTAGGATTATTTAATTACCATTCCACTTATATAATTACAGTTGTGGGAAACGATGCATATTGTAATAAATTAATCTCAGTAAACAGATTGCTTAATATATATAAAATCCTGGTTAAAATAGAAACCAGATAATAAATTAATTACCATATGTATTGTTTAATGACATAAAAATTAATTACTATACGTATTGTACTAAAAAACAAAAAGAGAAAAAAAATAACCCAACCTTATAGAAATTTTATTAGTTGACAAATCCAATACTCAGTCATCAACCCAACCTTTGGCACAAAGTAAGTACCCTGTCAAAAAAACCCTAGCCACTCTCTCTTCTCTTCTAAAAAAACACCTCCAAAGTTTCAACTTTTGAAGAGGAAGAAGGATCATCTTCTTCCCCATTTTTGTGCTTTCGTATTTTTGTTTCGTTTTGAGTGATTTGATTGAAAATACTCCGTTAAAGATTGATTTATAATTGTTGGATCAACATCTTTGTTTTATTAGCTATTCGATTTACATCATTTCAAGTCTAGCACAACGAGCAGAAGCGTTTTTTTCTGTCAAAAACTTTCGGTCATGGTCAGTGTATTTTATTAAAACGATCTTTTTAGATCTATTTACTCAGAATGATTATAACATTCGAGATTCTGTTACAATTGTTATCCTGTTAGGTATATATTTTTGCTTTTGAGAAAAATAAATTAGTAAGTCATGGCAACCCCCACCCTCTAAAATGAAAAACTCTAACCACATAAAAATAATTAAGTAATTTAGAATTAAATAAAAACAATCAATATGAACATGGTCATTTAAAGGGATAGGGATAACTTTTATGTCGTATGAGTTGCTGGAAAAAGGTTAATTTTACTTCCCATAACAATATTTTTAACTTAATCTTCTATTTTTAAAGTAAATATCGATAAAATTATCAACAAAATTCTTTCTTTTTGAAAAAAGTGAAATTGGGCAAAAATTTTCAATATGCTTTTAAAATGGAATCATAATTAATTTTACTCCGGAAGTTATTGACTCCTTTTGTAGAATAAAGGTAAAATTTATAATCGTACGAATAAATTTTATCATTATCCTAATTTAAGAGAGAAAACAGTTTGAATGGTTGTGTTATTGTGGGAAGGATTAATTTAACTCTAGGAAGTTTGCTTGTATGATTAATTTGATCCAAATTAATAATATCAATTAGGCCATACAATTTTTCTTTCGGGGACATATTTTGTTAATAGAATTAACATGCGTCAACATATAAATCATAAAATTTTCGACACATGTCATTTCGTTACTTTTTTTTATTCAATTATTTTATTTTGTACCAACTTAGTTTCAAATGCTAATATATAAAATTTAGTGTGAACCTAATCGATTTTATGCACCATCCAAGTTGAACGATTAAATTAATCCTTTATTCATTTTGTTATATAGCACTCAAAAGTAAGGGTGTTATAATGGATTGTGACACAACAATACTTTTAGCATAACACAAAAAATTTGTGAACTAGGATTGATATTTTGTAGGTTAATTAGTATTGAAAACGGGTCAACACCTTTAATCTGTCAATAAATGTATCATGTCACAGGTTAACTCGTTAATCGATCTATAACTGGTTTAACTTATTCAAAAATTAAACATAAATATATATATATATATATATATATATATATATATATATATATATATATATAGGTGTCAAAATCGATTATGACACGCGAACACAACTCTTACAACATACAATTTTGGCAAACCAGAGTTGAAATGATGTGGGTTGATGTCGACGGTGGATATATACATTTAACTTGTCCAATAGATTTATCGTATTTATACTGACCTTATATATATTATCGAAAGCAGATCAACACGGTACGGTGATGCATCATTAGACTGGTATCCAGCTAGTTGATATATACTAGGGAGAAAAGCCATTGGTTAGTCCTGCTTGTAGAATAGAATAGAATAGTCAAGTCGAGAACGCGCAAAAGGAAAAAGATAAAACTGAAACAACAGAACTCACGCGGTTAAAACTCATGAAAAAATGTAGCAGTTCACATTGGTGAAGTCAGCACTCTTTCATCGACTAGAATTATTACTATATTAAATATTGATCATGTATATACGTAATATAAATTGCAGTTAATTGTTAATTTCAAATTAAGCTTTTCTAGTGCATCCTTCAATTATTTAATTAGTGTTATACAAAATAAACTCGAAATTCGACCCTTTTTTCGTCAAAAATTATATATATATATATATATATATATATATGTAATTGTTGCATTAATTTTATGTGGATAAAAAATAACCCCTTCCTCACCATATTATTTTTTTTAGTCCGTTTTAAATTATAAATAGTTTTTCTTTCTACAAAAAAATTATTTGATATGCACAGAAGATCAATAAAGTAAATCCATTTTTTTTTTCACTAATTTAAATTCAAATATTACTGAAATTTGTAATAACCTAATACCCATATGCAAATATTAGTAAGATATATAACTACAAGTAAATTAAAAATTTATATTGTAATTATTTTAAATAATACTATTTTTTAAAAACGTACGTGAATATTGAAAGGACTCTATTATTTTTTAATTGATAAAATAATTATTTTGTGCCGAAATCAAAATTGTTATTAAATTAAGGGTTCAAATTACAGTAATATCATATTTGTTAAAATAGATATGTTCTAAGATTTTGACTCGTAGATTAAAATAATAATTAAATTTTTTTTTATTATTTTGTTATTTTGATTTTTTTTTTTATTCTATAAAAGGACATATAGGACGGAAAAAAGTATTATATAATAGAAAAACTACTATACTTTTATATTTATTATTTTCTTATTTATTTATGCTGAAAATATAAGTGAGTTGTAAGTAAGGGTGAGCATTATTCGGAAGGCTCAAATGCCAAACTCGTACCCAATCGCACAACAAATTTGGTTCGGTTACTAAATTTTTTTTAGTTTATTGTGGTAACGATTTTACAGCTAGTTTAGTAATAGTTTTTGATTTATCATAGAAAAATATAGTTAACCAAAACCAAACTTAAATAATGATAATACACACACATATATATATATATATATATATATATATATATATATATAAACAGATTGCTTACTATATATAAAATCTCGGTTAAAATAGAAACCAGATAATAAATTAATCACCATATGTATTGTTTAATGACATAAAAAAAATTAAGGGCAAATTACAAAAAAAAAAAAAAAAAAAGACCCTGTGGTTTCACTTTTTTACAAATAAAGGATTGTGGTTTTTTTTTGTTTAAAAAAAAGGATTGTGTTTTAAAATGTTAACAAGAAAAGGATAACTAACATTTTTCCGTTAAAAATGATGATATAGGGAAGGGTATTTTTAGTTATTTAACATACCAATAATTTATGTATATTATTTAAGAATTTTACATCAAAATTTGAATATTTTTCAAAGATTTTTCAATTTGTTAAGATTTTTTTTAAATCTATTATCATTCTTTAATTTATAAAAATATTTGCGCTTTTCAAAAATTTTCAAAATTTATCATTCATGTGTATTGTATTTTTATTAACCAACCTGAAAATTTTGAGTTCAAAATGAACAAGAATACCCTATATAATGTCATGATTTAATTTTAGTTATCCTTTTTTTGTTAACATTTTAAAACACAATCCTCTTTTTTAAACAAAAAAAACCACAGTCCTTTATTTGCAAAAAAATGAAACCACATGGTTTTTTTTTTTGTAATTTGCCCAAAAATTAATTACTATATGTATTGAACTAAAAACAGAAGAGAAAAAATACCCCAACCTTATAGAAATTTTATTAGTTTAAAATTAACAAATTCAATACTCTATCATCAACCCAACCTTTGGCACAAAGCAAGTAGCCTGTCAAAAAACCGTTACCACCCTCTATTCTCTCTCAAAAGAAAACACCTCTAAAGTTTCAACTTTTGAGGAGGAAGAATGATCCTTTTCTTCCCCATTTTTGTCATTTCGTATATTTGTTTCGTTTTGAGTGATTTGATTGAAAATACTCCTTTAAAGATTGATTTATAATTGTTGGATCAACATCTTTGTTTTATTATCTATTTGATTTATATCCTTTCAAGTCTAGCACAACAAGCGGAAGCGTTTTTTCTGTCAAAGACTTTCGGTCATGGTTAGTGCATTTTATTAAAACGATATTTTTATATTTATTTACTCAAAAGGATTATAGCGTTGGAGATTCTGTTGCAATTGTTATCCTGTTAGGTATATATTTTTACTTTTGAGAAAAATAAATTATCAAGTCATGGCAATCCCCACCCTCTAGAATGAAAAACCCTAGCCACATAAAATAATTAAGTAATTTAGAATTAAATAAAAAAAATCAAAATGAACATGGTCATTTAAAGGGATAGGGATAACTTTTATATCGTATGAGTTGCTGGGAAAAGGTTAATTTTACTTCTATCTTTTAAAATATTAAAAGTGAGAACATTACTCCCATTCCCATAACAATATTTTTAACTTAATCTTCTATTTTTAAAGAAAATATCGATAAAATTATCAACAAAATTCTTTCTTTTTAAAAAAAGTGAAATTGGGCAAAAATTTTCAATATGCCTTTAAAACGGAATCATAATTAATTTTACTCCGGAAGTTATTGACTCCTTTTGTGGAATATTTTACTTTTGAGAAAAATAAATTAGCAAGTTATGGCAATTCCTGTCCCACGGGGATCTTAATCGAGGATTCCCCGTTTCCTTCCTGATAGGCGTCCACTGGAGACGGGTCCCCGCTACCCGATTGACAACCATAAGAATGATGATAAAATTTATAATCTTACCAATAAATTTTATCATTATCCTAATTTAAGAGAGAAAACAGTTCAAATGGTTGTGTCATTGTGGGAAGGATTAATTTAACTCTAGGAAATTTGCTTGTATGATTAATTTGGTCCAAATTAATGATATCAATTAGGCCATACAATTTTTCTTTCGGGGACATATTTTGTTAATAGAATTAACATGCGTCAACATATAAATCATAAAATTTGCGATACATGTCATTTCGTTATGTTCTTCGGTGTTATTTTAGACTAACTTTGTTTAATTCAATTATTTTATTTCAGACCAACTTAGTTTCAAATGCTAATATATAAAATTAAGTTTGAACCTAATCGATTTTATGCACAATCCAAGTTGAATGATTAAATTGATCATTTATTTATTTTGTTATATAGCACTCTGAAGTAAGGGTGTTAAGATGGATTGTGACACAACAATACCATTTGTATTATAACACGGAAAATTTGTGAACCAGGGTTGACATTTTGTAGGTTAATTAGTATTGAAAACGGGTCAACACCTTTAATCCGCCAATAAATGTGTTATGTGATAGGTTAACTCGTCAATTCATCTATAACTCGTTCAACTCATTCGAAAATTAAATATAAATATAATGTATATATAAAGGTGTCAAAATGGATCATGATATACGAACACAACTCTTACAACATACAAATTTGGCAAATCAGAGTTGAAATGATGTGGGTTGATGTTGAACGCGGATAGGTACATTTAACTTGTTCAACAAATATATCGTATTTGTGTTGACCTTATATATATCATCAAAAGCAGATCAACATGATATAGTGATGGATCGTTAGACCGGTATCCAGCTAGTTGATATATGCTAAGGAGAAAAGCAATTGGTTAGTCCTGCTTATAGAATAGAATAGACTAGAATAGTCAAGTCGAGAACGCGTGAAAAGAAAAGGATAAAACTGAAACAACATAACACACGCGGTTAAAACTCATAAAAAAATGTAGCAGTTCACATTGGTGAAGTCAGCACTCTTTCATCGACTAGATTTATTACTCTTTCATACGTAATATAAATTGCAGTTAATTGTTAATTTCAAATTAAGCTTTTCCAGTGCATCCTTCACTTGTTTAATTAGTGTTATACAAAATAAACTCGAAATTCGACCCTTTTTTCGTCAAAAATTATATGTATATATATATGTAATTGTTGCATTAATTTTATGCATATTTTCAGAAATAAAAATAAAAAATAACCCCTTCCTCACCATATTATTTTTTTAGTCCGTTTCAATTTATAAATAATTTTCTTTCTACAAAAAAAATTATTTGATATGCAGAGAAAATCAATAAAGTAAATCCATTTTTTTCACTAATTTAAATTTAAATATTACTGAAATTTGTAATAACCTAATACCCACATGCAAATATTAGTAAGATATATATATAACTACAAGTAAATAAAAAAAATTATATTGTAATTATTTTAAATAATACTATTTTTTAAAAACGTACGTGAATATTGAAGGGACTCTATTATTTTTTAATTGATAAAATAATTATTTTGTACCGAATTGAAAATTGTTATTAAATTAAGGGGTCAAAGTAATCTCATATTTGTTAAAGTAGATATGTTCTAAGATTTTGACTCGTAGATTAAAATAATAATTAAATTTTTTTGATTATTTTGTTATTTTACAAAATATTTCGTATAAACAAGCAGTCAGGCACTTAAGTATGAATATATTTAAAAAGAAATATTAAGTAACTTCTTGATTCTATAGAAGGACATATAGGACGGCAAAAAACTATTATATAATAGAAAAACTACTATACTTTTATATTTATTATTTTCTTAATTATTTATGCTGAAAATATAAGTGAATTGTAAGTAAGGGTGAGCATTATTCAGAAAGCTCAAATGCCAAACTCATATCCAATCGAATAACAAATTTGGTTCGGTTACTAAATTTTTTTCGTTTAGTTTGGTAACGATTTTACAGCTAGTTTAATTATAGTTTTTGGTTTATCATCAAAAAATACAATTAACCAAAACTAAACTGAAATAATGATAATACAAATATATATATATATATATATAATTCTAATTGGTCATTTAGTCTATTTAATATTAATAAATTACTAGTTTTGATGTAATATATTTAATTTATATCAAATTAATTAATTTTTTTTAATTTTTATAAGTTTTATAATTTTTTGATTAATCCTTTATTAAAAAAAATCGGTTACCATGGTTAATAATATAAAGTTATATTCGATTATTTATCTTATTTGGTTTGGTTCGATTTTAATAAAAAAATCTATTTCAATTCAGTTAATCGACAATTTAGTTCGGTATAGAATAACTGAATACTCACCCCTAGTTGCAAGGGTAATCGGTTCTCATGGTGTTTGAAAGTAAGATACTCATATGAAGAATGAGAATTTTTTTTTTTTTTTTTACTATTATGCCAACTTGCCAATAATTAATTAATTATGTGCTTCTTGGTTTGGATGTAATCAATTTTAACCTTTTGATGCACAAATCCCTTATTATCATAACTGCTTATTAAGTTTTGATAAATTGTCCGAGGATTAATTTGGTGTGGCAACCATTGCCACTTTTCTTCTTAATGTGTAATTTTGATGCATCAATATCCTCTCATGGCACAATTGGTTTTGGATGCATTCTTCGCAATAATCTTGGACAATTTATTTTGTGTTGCTATGGTCAGGTTAGGAGTACAGGCGATCCTCTTGTTGGTGAAGCTATTAGTTTTCGGAAATCTATATCTTGGCTCCTAAAACTAGCGTAATACTCAAATCATTATAGATAGAGACTCTCAATCTCTTGTCACATACCTACAACAAACGAAGAAATAATATTCTTCCTTCGATTGTTATAGTTATAGAAGATTGTCTCTATTTATCAAGCTTTTTTAGTTATATTCGTTTTGATTTTACCAGCAGAAATTGTAATATATAAAATAGCCCATATCCTTGTAAAAATATGATTAGCTACCAATAGTTCGGTTGTTCTTTTACTCTTAGAGAGATTATCGATGTATTTTATTTGGATTCAATACAATGATCCCATTTTTAGTAAAAAAAAGGAATTTGTATAAGATTAATTTGATTTGAAATTAAATTTATTAATAAGACTATTGAACTTGTCATTTAGAATCAAGTTAATCAAAACTGTTACGTGTCAATATATGATTGGTAGTTTATTGGCATATATCACTTTCTTACATTACGTTGATATCATTTTTGGACTAATTTAACTCCAAATGGTAACTTAATTAATATGTCAAATTGATACCTAAACTTTACTCTTTGATCAAACTTACCATCCAACTCAACTATGACAGAAGAAATTCATCCTTTTACCAATAAAAAGTAAGTCAGACGAAGTCAAGCTTTTCAAAGCCAGTATGCTTTCAATTTTGTTTTTTTTTTAAAAAAAAGAACAAGTCCATTGATCCAAATATAGTAATATGCATCCCTCTTTAAAAACCCATCACATTACTGCCATTGCCACTGCTCTTAATTGCTTGCTTGAGAGACACCTTTAACACAATTAGTTAAATTGAAAAAAAGTAATTAAGTAATTAATTGCAATGGGAAGAGCTCCATGCTGCGATAAATCAAAGGTGAAAAGAGGGCCTTGGTCTCCCGAAGAAGATGCCACTCTGAAGAATTTTATTCAACAAAACGGCACCGGCGGCAATTGGATTGCTTTGCCTACCAAAGCAGGTCCTTAAATAATTAAATTAATCTCTTTTCTCCGTCTTAATTAAATTTAATTTCCAAAAATCCCATTTTGTGAATTTTATGTTCAATTAATTCAGGCCTTAAACGGTGTGGGAAGAGTTGTCGTTTAAGATGGTTGAACTATCTCAGACCAGACATCAAACATGGTGGTTTTACTGAAGAAGAAGATAACATTATTTGCACACTTTTTGCCAGTATAGGAAGTAGGCAAGTCTTTAATTTTTGTTTCTTTTTTTTTTTTTTTTTTTTTTTTCCCGTAATTCAATTAATTGTTTCGAAATTACTCAAAGTAGTCTTAGTTAACCTTAATTCAATTGATTTTGTGTTGGATTAATTAGGTGGTCAGTTATAGCTTCCCAATTGCCAGGAAGAACAGATAATGATGTGAAGAATCATTGGAACACAAAATTGAAGAAAAAGTTTCTGGCAGGCAAAATTGAAAACTCTGCTTCTGATGAGAAATTACCACAAATTTGGGCTAATTCCATTAATGGTCCTGATATTGAAACTTTAAATCCCAGCTTTATTAATTCAGAGTCTGCTAATTCCAATTCCATATCGCCGCCGCTAATGGAAATCGGCAACTATTTCTGCAATTATTCTCAACAAGATTTAATTTTGGATCAGACCCAGTTCCGATCACCATTGGATGTTTCAAGTTTTAGCTACGGATATTCGGACGGTACCATATCATCATCTTCTTCTTCACTTACACTAGCTATGGAGGACAACTGTGCCGCCCCTATATGCACCGCCGGTAATGGAAGTTCATCAGTAGAAGAAGATGGAATCCCGCCAAATTACTGTGGATTTGAATCCCTTAATTGTGACCTGCTGCTTAATGACCTTGTTTTTGATCAAGAGATTATGATGTCCCATTACCATTAATCTTCGTTAATTAATTGTCATCAGCTAACTACCAGTTCTGGAATAGGATTTTAATGTTAAGTGCTTGAAAGATAAAATATTATGGAGTAATAAGATTTTATTATATTTTTGTAATTAGTGTTGGAAAATCTTGAGCTTTATTATTATGTTTTTTTATTGGTAACAGTTTCTTTTTCTTTTTTCAATAGTTTAGATTAATCAATTCTAAATTTATAAGCCAGACTTTCTATAAATGGTCACACTTCGTAACCAAAGAAATTACATACGAGTTTGGATAGATAGATTTACATTTTTTCTTTTAAGTTTGAGAACCCAATTAAATGGTTTGAGCTTTTTCCTGCTCAAATCAACCTTAAAATGATTCTATTTTTATAGTCTAATGTTAATAAATTTGTTAACAATTAATACCCTCAATTTTACAATTTTAGTTAGTAGTAAAATTTCAATTGTAACCTGTTATATCAAGTAACTAGAGAGCTAAACAGAGCCATGTTTTTTTTTTTTTTTTTTTTTTTTCTGGATAAATAGATTAGAGTAGACGATTAGTGGAAGCTTAATTTGTTTGAATCAAGGTTAATTAAAAAAAAAATGGTGGTATTGAGGAAACAGAAAAGGAGAGATGTCAACATCAAAGTTTGTTTGGTAGTGACGACTGAGAGTTCACAAAAGATGCATGGGCTAATGTAATTCCCCCTATCCATTCAAATTGGGAGCAATTTTCTACTTTTGACAATTACCATTTATGACTATTTATTTGCGTGTTTTCCTACGAACTTTCTTCACTGGACTTAAACGACGTGGTTTGAGTTTTACAGAGGTTTCACAGAAAAAGTTTCAAATATACTTTTAGAAAGGAAAGCCAAGCCAGCATATATTATTATATGAGAAATTTCGACTAAACTTTCTGTAATGGATTGGTTATACTTATAAATATAATTGTGAAATTCACAATTAATTAGATACGGATAAACTTCAAAGTTAATGCAAACTGGAAGAAGTTGGGAAGAATTATATATTTAAATGAGGTGGTTTCATCTTTAACAAACAATAAAGTCAAGAAGTTTAAAGGTAAATCACATCTTTTGCTGCTCCCTAAATTTTTATGGAATTTGTAATTGGTCTTTTGATCAATTTTTTAAGCAAATTCAATATATGATCTTTTTGTTTTAATACTATTAGCTCCAAACTCGACATTTTTTTCTCTTGTGAGCTACAATATCCGATTACTAATACGTGAAATAATTTTTGAAAAAATAGAAGACTTTACAGTTGATTGGAAGGATCAGAATTATACTTCCTATGTAGTTGTACGATAGCTACGGATATATATTATACATCCGATTTAATCTTACGTGTGCGAAAATTGTATCACGTGTCAGTAAATGGGTACTGTAGCTCACGAGAGAAAGAATATTGAATTTGAGGCTAATACTATCAAAACAAGAAGATCATATATCCAATGTGTTAAAAAAATTGATAAAAAACCGATTATAAATCCTATAGAAATTCAGGACCTCATTACGTGTTTTGCCAAGTTTAAATTAACTTACAATTGCAAAGCAACTGTACAACAAATGCATGTATCATAAATAAACTAATTAACCAAATATATTTGACCATTACTTTAGTCTTGTCGGCTGCCTTTACAATTAACCTTATCGTCTTATCGAATCCAAGTAGCTCAAAAAAAAAAAAAAAAAAAAAAAAAAAAGGGAAAAGACAGAAAAGATAAAATAAATAAATTAGAGGCTCAATCTATAGCATGTATAAGTTTTTGAATCAAATTAAAGTTTAAAATGATATGTAAAATTTAATAATAGATTTTATTATTATTATTATTATTATTATTATTATTATTATTTCTGACGCAAGGTTATTAAATAGGTTTATTATGCATAGGTAATCTTAAACTTTTAATATATATATATGAAATAAATTATTAAAATTGCTTAAATTCTTTTATACAAAACTCAAATTATTTGTACATTTATTAATATATATATATATATATATTAATAAATGTACAAATAATTTGAGTTTTATATAAAAGAATTTAAGCAATTTTAATAATTTATTTCAATTCGATTAATTATTTTCATATATATATCAAAATGAATAACTGAAATATAATTCTTTCAGTAAAAAAAAAAAAAACTGAAATATAATTATTAAATATGTAAAAATTTATTAGATGATTCATTATGACTAATAAGCAGTTTTCTAGATTGAACCGTTAAAATTTAATAATAATTTAATGAATATCGGTATTTTTTTTGAACTATTTATGGAATTATTGAAAGTTGGTTAACTTTCCCTACGAGTCCGTCGCTTTCCTTGAAGTTTGCTCACATTATCCTAAATTCCGGATAAAACGTGGAAAGAAAAACAAGTTTAGTCTTCTTCTTCTCAAGGGAGCTCAGTATTCTAATTATGAATACAGTACCAATTGACTAATAGTATATACGATAAATTTTAAAAACAAACAGCGTGGATTTGCTCATTTTCAAAACGAGAATGTTGTTTATTATTATTATTTTTTTTAAAAAGAGGTCATATGGTTTTGAGATATTATTAAAAAAAAAAAAGAAATTCTAATATTTTTCCGTTCAAATTGATAATGTGGCTGAGAGTATTTTTGTCCATTTATTATTTAAGAATTTTACATTAAGTTTTAAATATTTTCCGGATATTTTTCATTTTATTGTGAATTTTTTTAATTTATTATCATTATTTAATTAAGAAAAATATTTGCGTTTCTTAAAAATTTTCAAAATTTTTTACAAAAGTCTATTGTATTTTTGTTAACCAACTTGAAAATTTCATTTCAAAATGGACAAAAATACTCTTTCTAATATCATGATTTAATTTTAGTTGTTCTTTTTTTTTCTTTCTTTTTTTTTTTGATAATGTTGACCTCTTTTTGAAAAAAAAAACCACCGTCCTCATTTTGAAAACAAATTAAACCAAAATGTTTTTTTTTTTTTACCATCAGTTTCTAGTCACCACATTAAGTACCGACTAATCCGGTTTTGGGATAATAGTTTGGTAGATTATAAGATCAAGACCCCTCCCAATGTTGGTACTGAGATTTGAATACTTATCATGTCTCCACTATCTATTATCTGAACTACCAAACATTGGTCTAAAGGGTTTGTTTTTAAAGTTTACCCTGTTATATATGGTTTCCTTCATTGGTACTTGGCCAAGCATCTTGGAAGATACATTCCAGAATTGTTGCCCATTGATTTTTGTGTGTATCATATTAAAAAATTTTACATCATCAAGCCCACACACTATCAATTTTTGAAACACACACTACAAAAAAAAAAGGTCTATAACAACACAAAAAATTATCATTTGGTAACGCTTTTCGGTGTCGTTAGGATTTTACCAACGCTTTTCAAAGCGTCGTAACAAGTGTCGTTAAATCGCGTGTCGTTAATTTTGACAACGCAAAAACATTGTGTAAGTAAACTCAATTGCGATGCCATTTCATATAAAAAGCATCGTCATACCGCGACACTTAAATTTTAGTGTCCTAAATTTTATCATATTATTTAATAATAAATTGAAAGATTTTCACAATGTTTTATTAAAGCGTCCTCGAAATTGTCAATGCATGCTTTTCTTATGTCGGCATTTCCCTTCGGAAAATATTAATAGCGTCGTCAATTCCTACACTTTCATTAAGAAGCATCTCTAGAATCATGACACCTGATTATATAAACATCTATATTTGACTACATTACGAATTCATTTTGTTCTAAATAGGACGACAGTTTTTACTAAAAAGTGTCCTTAAAATGCGACGCATAAATATTATTACGTTTTCAATATAACGACATTTTTACACGTAAACATCATAAATATTGCGACATTTAAATTTACGACAAATAATTATATATGTCTATATTTAGCAACATCAAGATACATCAAGTCACAATGCAAATGACAGTTTTCACTCAAAAATTACTTCTCATATTCAACGAATCATTCAATTTCCACATGAAAGTAACTACATTAAATGAATACAAAAACCCAAATATTAAGCTTGCTATGATGGAATCTTAAACCACTTGAAAACAAGAAATGTGAAATCCTTGAAGCCTATAATTATAATCTTTTGGGTTGCAACAACCCCTTTGCTATAATTTGAGTCATTATGACGAATCACAGAAAAACAATAACTAGATAATCTTTCTATATTCTAAGCTTTGTGTGCCTCTCTAACCTTACAACCTAATTTCCTCAACTGTTTCTTTCTATCGTAAGCCAGCTTCATTATTTCTCTTCCTCTTAAGTTCCTGCAACCAAACACAAAAAATTAGTCATAACAGATTCTTAATTTGGCATGAACATTACATCTTTCCATCTATAGCATAAAAAACCAATATAGTATCAACAGAATTTTAAGAAAGCTATTATGATTTGAAAATAGCACAGTGACAAAATATATGTACATAAAGTTTAAGACATTAAATTTTTAAAATCTTAATGTTTTAACAATTCTTACTACAAAAACATGTCTAAACTTCATCTCAATGCTTCCAACCTCCTTGCATCTCAATGCTCTTGTGCTTCAAAAATTCATGTGCCTGAACGGGTAGATAACAAATATTAGCAAATAATTAGACATTGTTTTACAAAAGAAAAGAGCATAAACTAAGAATATTAGCAAATATGTGTTGAGCTTTCTCATATAACTGATTCACTCTTAAGGAGGGAAGTAGACAGTTGTACCTATCTTATAGGTAACTCAAATTACTTACATTATCTTCGAGAAAGGAATTAAAGCACAGCATCAGGAAATAGCACAAGCATTTATGACAAAAGTTCCATATATATGAAGAAAATAACTCAACCCAAAGAATAAAAATAAAGAAAAGAAAAAATGCTCACAACATAGTGAAGGTAATCAAATAACAAAACGCATGCCACTAAAGGACTTACGAAATGATTCTACAAGTGCATTGCAGCAAGATGTAACTCGCACAGGAAATACTTAAAAAAAGCAAGGAAATTAACTTTAAATTATAATTTTGCACTACAGTTAGATTGCAATTGTTGTGACTAAAAAAGTGAACTACATTGACACAATCAGCAATTACATGTGCACCTTCTATTGACGAAAACTTTGTTTTTCCTGAATCATAAAGTAAATCAATTCACAATTTAAGCTGTCACTAAAAGAATCACAATCTCAGTAGCAAATTTCATCTCCATCTTCATCCAATTGAAAAACCCTAAAGGAAATTAGCAAAAATTGATGAAAAGAATGAGCTACGACTTCGGAGGGAGGCCCCTCATCACGATTACCACGTCCACCAAAACAGAGATTTCAAAAATAGAGATTTCAACCTAAATTACACAAACTGCTTTTCAAGGAATCAAAGGAAGGAGTCTTAGGACTTATCTGTGCAGGCCGAATATGTCTAAAAATCTCAGGAAATCTCACGAGTTAGAGACGCCAGGATTGAGGCGGTGGTAATCAAGTGTGAATGACGAGAGGCGATGCTAAAAGGGCAACAACGATGGTGTGAGCGGACGACGCGTTTTCGACGGGACGCGGGACTCCCTTTCGGAAGGGGCGCCTCGATTTCGGGCGGGACCCTCCCTCGCGTGGGGTTTTTTTGATTTGGAAATTCATTTTTGGAAAAACGGATCATTTCGAAAAAGAATCGAGACCTAAATCTCGATAAAAAGTATAGGAGTCGCCACCCGGCTCAGCTCAACCGGGAATTTACAGTGTAGCTGAACCAAAGTGGGAACTGCCACACTTTTCAGAGATTCGGGTCCGGACAAGTCCTTTATTTCGTGTCTAATTTAAATATTATTGTCAATGTTCTAGTTACGACACTTTAAGTAGCTAAAGATTTATTTTTATTAAAAGAATACACGCAGCGCGCATACAGGATAATAATACAAAATATAAAGTTAAAGAATAAATATTTAAGGGCTTACAACCAAATTGAAAGGAAAATAAAACTCTCGCCTCACTGATACAACCGCCTATATACACGAGAATCTAGAAAAAATACAACCGCCTAAATACACGATTTAATTCTATTAAATACAAATAAAAAGAAAATTAAAATAGAATAAAAGCTGCAAAACAAAGGTTAGCACAATTTATACGGCACACCATAAATAGGACTCAAGTAGACAGAACTAGGAAATTAGGATTCGGGGTCATGCAATTGGGGGTAACCGGGTCGGTCCGGTCGGCCGGTCCGGTTAGACCTGGAAAACCATTTTGAAACGTCCCTGTATTTTTGGTTTTGTGAGAAAATCATTTTTGAAAACAATTTTTCCGGTTTATTACAATTAAGCATGCAAAGTGGGTCGGTTTTCGGGAGAACCGAGTCTCCGTCGTGGAATTGTTCTAAATGCAGTTTTACCAAAAAATAAATCTAAGGTCGTGATGCGCACAACAAAAATTTATTTTGATGATTTTTGAGGGTTTTCCAATTTTTCTGATTTTCTGAAATTTTCCGATTTTTGTGAAATTTTTTGGATTTTTGGAATTTTATTTGAATTTTAGGGATTTTTTAGGGATTTCTGTCCCTGGCCGAGAACTACAGTCGTACGACTGTAGTCTTGGCCTGGGCAGAAATCGCTAAAAAAAACCCTAAAACAAAACCCTGAAACTGAAAAAGTATGCACAGTCGTACGACTATAGGCTATTTGGCACGACTGTATTTACAGTCGTGCCCCTGTTCTTATTTCAAGAACAGTCGTACGACTGTTCTTACTTTTCGAGAAATAAAAATGCAAAAACTTGAAGAAAAATGCACCAAACACAATCCAATCACCCAGAAAGCTGGAAAAAGAGATGAGTTAAAGGTTATTTACCTCCTTGGTGACGATCCACAGCTGGAATGACCCCTGGCTACGCACCAATCCACGTGAATTTGCACTTTTTCCCCAAAAAGTCAAGGTTTCAAGAATGTCCAAATAACTCCAGAAAAGTCACGGATTTGTGTTTGTTTTTGGTCCGAAATGATTTAGTTAGTTAGGGTGAGTGTTAACCTAGGATTTCTAACTCGTTTTAGTGATTAAAAACAAGAAATCCAAAGAGAAAATGTTAGAAGAAAGCAAGATATTTAACTTCTCTCTCTTCTTTCTTTTGCTCCTTCTTTCTCTCTCTAAAATTCTGGTTTTCTTCTCCAAAAAAGCCAAAAGTCCCCTAATTCTGGTTCTTTTAACCTTATATACCCCCTACTAACCCGGAAATCTTGAGCATTAAATGCTCAAGATTTCCCATCATTTCCAAGTCAAGGGGGGTATGGGCTGCAACCTGCCCCCGAAAGTACAGTCGTACGACTGTACTTACACTACAGTCGTACGACTGTAGTCAATTCCCACGACTGTATATTACAGTCGTGGGTCAACGGTCAACGGCCACCTTTTTTTTTTTTTGTAAATTAAAATTTCGTGTTCACAGGCTGCCCCTCGTGTATCTGAAATCCGATTTCCGAAACGGATTTAGGTACACGATAAAGAACACGAAATCATGGACATACAAGGGTAGTTTCGCAGGCGACTTTGGTAGTCAGGTGGTCCATATGCCTTTTGCATGAGGATGACACAAGGAGTATGAATGACTTTTGGAGTCGAGCGGTTCCCTACGATGGCTTCCGCGCAAGGATGACGCCGAGATGAAATAACCTTTGGAGTCAAAAGGCTGTGTACGGTTTGTCACACCGAGCCTAAAAATGCATATGATGCATGTTTGATGAACGTATTTATTCCTTGATCGATAATTTTGAAACAAAAATTTTTGCCCCTTCGATCAAGAATAAATACGGGAATGCGTGACATGGTTGCCTTTTATAGTCGTACAGGACCGGATTTGTGAATACAAGATGTGATAGTCGTGTGCGACTGGCGCACTCAACGGACTGACACAGGATTTTTGGTTCCCTTTTAAAGTCGTGGGGGACTAAAATTTTTGTGTGAATGCATGACAGTCGTGTACGGCTGGGCACACCCGACAGACTGAAATCGGATTCGGGTTCCCTTTTATAGTCGTGGGGGACTATGATTTTTGTGTGAATGTAGCGGCCCGGAGTGGCTTGGCACGTGGGGCGTATTGAAAATGCAATTGGTGTAATTATACTTACAATGAATTTTTCATGGTTTTTCTTGGATTTCGTGCCCCTTGGGCGAGGCGGACCATCATTGAAATAAATTAATCGTCGCTGGATTAGTCCTGCAAAATTACTGAAATGCCCCTGTAGGGAATAATTACACATTAGATAATGAAAATAAGGTTTAAGGAATAAATAGGAAAGAAAATAATAAAATAATAAAAAAAACAAAAATTTCCCCCCTTTTTTCCACTACAGTCGCACGATTGTATTCAAATTTTGAATACAGTCGTACGACTGTAGACGAAGTACAGTCGTACGACTGTACTTCGTGGGCAGCCAAAATAAAAAGGGCGGTTTCCGCCCCTTTCTCTCCCACTTTCTCATTTCTCACAAAAACCTTTCCTCTCCTTCTCTCTGAAACCGACCCAAATCCACGAAAAGCCGTCAAAATGTTGAAGAAAATGGGAAAGAAGTTGAAGAAGATTCAGAACAGCGCCGTTCCGGAACCCAACAATCCGGATGAGATTGCTTTCGTGGGGATCGCCCAAGGATACGGGCACCCTCTTTATATGGACCACTTCGGGATCCGATTCGGGATGGAGATCCCCATTCTGCTGGCAATGGACTCCCATTTGTCCGTTACACAGGTTGGTATTCGATTACTATGCCTTGATTTTGAGTTTTTTCCATATTTTTTCTTTTGAACTTTTGGAACTGATTTGCATGATTTAAAGCTTTCTGGGTTGAATTGATTGAGTAGAATGCATGCTAGGAGTCCCCTGTAGTCAATAGGAACAAGAAACTAGGAAAAACAGGTTAGAAATCGAGAAAATTAAACGAATTGCGAAATTTTTTCTGCAGGCATATGAACAGTCGTGCGACTGTTCATGCAAATGATGAACAGTCGTGCGACTGTGGGCACTACAGTCGTGCGACTGTAGTTACGCTCGTGCAATGCGTACTACAGTCGTACGACTGTAGCAAGAAAATAGGGTTTTTTTTTAATCTGAAAGCATATGTGTTGTACTTCCCCGTAATGCAGGCGCACAGGATTGCTGGTAGTGGGAATCTTTCCCTGCCCCGGGTCTGGTGGGATCGACTTCCAGAGCCCGTGCGGGCCCGAGTTAGGCTCTTAGGGCTAGAGTCTTTCGTCCTATCTTTGCCCATGAGCACACCGCACACCACACATGCCGTGCTGACGGCCCTGTGCGAGAGATGGGTTTGCACTACCCACACCTTCCATCTGCCCATCGGGGAGTTCACCGTCACTCCCTCGGACTTCGTGGCGATCACAAGCTTTGGGTTCGGCGGGACCCCTATTGTCTTTAACTGCAGCCTGGCCCGACACCAGCAGGTGGACACTTATATTCGGAGGTTGATTGGCTGCACCCCTGAAAAGGGGAAGATCTTGTGCTCCCGGGTGGAGGCTTATTGGGCCACCCGCGCAGGCCTGGCTGAGGAGGATGTGGAGCAGTACACCAGGGCCTACGTGCTCGTCCTCCTGTCCTGCACACTGTTTCCCACCGGGCAGAGTACCTGCAATTTGACTCTGCTCCCGACATTGGTGGACCTGGCTGCCTTCCCGTCTCTGGACTGGGCGCGAGCTGCGTTGGGGCAGCTGTATTACGGGCTGGATTTGTGCGCCCGGGGGGCACAGCAGGAGATCCTGGGCTTCTGGTTCGGCCTTCTAGTATTGCCTCACTCTCTCTCTCTTTTTTTTTTTTTTTTTTTTTACATGTATTATAATTATTATTATTATTATTTTTTATAACTACAGATTTGGGCTTTTGAGCATCGTGTGCTGGAGCAGCCCGATTTGAGGGACGTCCAGGGTGACATTCATCCGACCGTCCTGCGTTGCTGGACGCAGGGGTGGCAAGGTACCGCCCGGGACATCGAGGAGGTTCGGCAGAGTCTGCTCGACACGACCTGGAGGAGGGTAAGTAAACAAAATTCGTTAGTAAGAAAATTGGGATAATTTTTTGTTTACCTGTACTGAAATTTTTCTTTTTATTGCACTTCCACAGATCCGGCACCACCCTTGGGAGAATCTGGGTGCCATCACCCTCCTCGTTCAGTCCTCGGCACGCTTCGACCGTCGCCGATTTGTGATGGAGAGCCCAATGTCCCAGGAGTGGTACTTGGGCGATCGTCTCTTCCTTTCGGTCCACGTCGACGGCCCGGTTGGCCGGCTCGTGCCCCCGCCGCTCCCGCAGGCACTCTTCTGGCCGTATCTGGCGGATCCCAGGACAGTCCCCGAGATATTCGGAGAGGGGTACAGTGCAGACCCTGTGGATGGAGATTACCCCGCTTTTATCCAGCAGTGTTTGCTGCTCGCTGCGGGTGTCGCTCTAGCGGCTCCTCCTCCTCGTCCTCGTCAGGTATTCATTTATATTTCATTTCATTTCTTTTTTTTTTTTTTTTTTTTGACTTTATGTTCTCTTTGCAGGTTAAGAGGCGCAGGGGAACTGGGTCCTCTCAGCCCAGTGGGCCGGCCGGTGGGAGCACTGATGCAGGTACAGGAGGCGAGGATACTCCGGTTCAGGATAGGACCCACCCTGTCCATGCAGGCAGCGCCGCAGCTTCGGCTTCGCAGGCCGTCGGCGCTAGTGGTGTCGTGGAGGGTCGCTTGATTTCCGAGCTTAGGGCCGGCTTCACCTTGATTGGGTTGGATGGCACCCACACGACCTGGAGCATTCCTCGTGAGGAGCCTGCTATGTTCTTCCCGGAGGACACCACCCATGTAAGTCTCTCTCTTTTTTTTTTTTTAATCTCTGATGTTCTTTCAGGTCCGGCGAGCTGATGTGGAGGAGATAGCCTACCGGTACAAGGGCCTAGGAGACTTCTTAGTCCGGGAGAACGGCGTTTGGGCGGTAAGTATCCCGTGTTTTCTGCATCAAAATTTATGTAATCCATGAAATGCGTATGTATGTATGCATGGATGTTAACTTTATGTTGTCAACTGCAGTCTCGAGTCGAGATGTTTCGAGAGCAGGCCAGGGAGGCTGCTTCTGCTGTGGCTCAGGCCCGTACTGCGAACCAAGAGGTGGAGAGAGGGAGAGCCGAGATAGCTAGGCTGCAGGCTGGGATGGCTCGTCTGCAGGCAGACTTTGACTCCTACAGGGCTACACATCAGAGTGAGTCTGAGGAGGAGGAGGATGATGAGGGGCAGGATGAGAGCTAGTTGAAGCGTCCTGCTTGTCTTGTTTGCTGCTTTCATAGTTTTTTGCTCTTTTGTATTGGATTTTTATACACATTGTGAACTGCATTTTTATATTATGGGATTTGCCTTTGTTTCATCAATATTTGGACATTCACTCTTCTTCCTTTTCTTCTTCAATTTTGGCTTCTTTTTATCCAGGCTTTTACAATTTTCTAGAATCATTACAAGACTCTGATTGGCTCAAATTGAAGCCTTTCGGGTTATGGAATCTCAAGGCCTATTACAAACACTCGTGGAACATCGAGTTGTTGAATGCTTGTTATCGCTTCTGGGACCCAGTGGACAATGTTTTTCGCTTCTCACGCCAAGAGCTCTGTCCCTTATACGAAGAGTTCAGTGCTATCTTGAATATCCCCTGCCATAAAGGAGTGGACATCGCCGTTCCCAAGTTCACTTTTGGTAGCATTTCCTCCTTGGTGAGCTTGTTCGGGCTTCCCAATCCCGAGGTGGAAGCTTTATTCGCTACTGATTCTCCTTTTCCTGGATTGAGCTCGGACTCCGTATTAGGATGGTGTATCAATGCCCCTAGGGATCACATGAGTTGGGCCTCCATGGTCAGCCTGTTACTGGTGAGCCGGTATTTCTGTGGTCCTAGTGATGGGATTATCTCCTTCAGGGCTGTCTCCCTTATCTCTCAGATGGCTGTGGGAGCATCTCCAGCTCCTTTTGCACTTGCTGAGACACTGATTAGTTTGCATGCATCCAAGGCAAATGGTGTTCTCCACATTGGCCCTCACCTCACACTGCTCCAGGTGAAATTCCTTATTATCTGGTGTATTTCTGAGTCGAATGAGCCGCTAACCCTTGCTTACCATCAACTGCAGATCTGGTTACTGGAGAAGTTATCAATTCTTAAGATTCCGAGGGGGAACTTCAAGAAATACAACCCGGCCAATCTCAGGGAACGAGGCTTCTCCGTCGACTCCTATACTGATATGTCTGCTGATGAGTGGGGCGCTTGGCTATCTCACCGGACTGATGACCAGATTAGGTGGGTGTGCCCCTGGTGGAAGATTACCCACGTGATTGTAGAGATGTGGGCACATGGTGTGCAGTTATTAGGACAGACCAGGGTAACATTCTACTCTCCGAGTCGCCTTCGCCGTCAGTACGGTCATCTGCAGGACATCCCCCAGCGATCTTGTGTTACCAATTGTGAGGAGTATACTGCTGCTTGGCCAGATCACATCAGACTTCGCTGGGCTCGAGATACCCATCGTGTGACGCTGAATTATACCAGTCTTGCCCCTACAGAGACAGATGATCGTTACAAGCTGTGGCTAGCTGAGATCTGGGATTTACCGACCCGTGAGGAGCGTGAGAGTGCGACTTTCAGCTGGCTGGCTCCTTCTGAGACCGCGGGACCACTTCCTGTCAAGAAAAGAAGATCATAAAGAAAATGTGATTTTCATTATCATGCATGTATTGGCCACCATTATTATCATTTATATACATTTTTTTTATTATTATTATAAATGCAATCCCTCTTTTTTTTTTTTTTTTTTTTTTTGTCTTAACTTTTGCTTAAGCCGCCCTTCCGGGTTTTCGACCTAACAGACTTCCCTTTCTTTTTCTTTCTGCCTTAACTTTTGCTTAAGCCGCCCTTGCGGGTTTTCGACTTAACAGGCTCCTCTCTTTTTTTTTTTTTTTTTTTTTTTTTTTTTAGGGTTGGATGATATTCGCAATTGCACACTTAGGCGTTTAAATGTCTTTGTTTATCTGGATTTTTCGACAAATGTATCATGTAACATACTCCAAACATTCATGCAATATGTTGAGCATAACGCACTTCATTAATGAAATTTAATTATCGCATTAATTGAAAATTCTAAAATTGGTACATATCTCGAACGAACTCATTCCTGTTATCAACCATCCTATACAGGTTTTCTGGTCGATAAGCTAACCCTCGTTGCCTTAATTTTTGCTTAAGTCGCCCTTACGGGTTTTCGACTTAACAAGCTTCTTTTTTTTTTTTTACACGTGGTAGCGTTTGAGATGATCTTGGTTAATCAGATTGGTGAATTCGTTGCCATCCATATCCATGATCTTCACCGCTCCTTTGGAGAGTACCTTCTTAACCACATACGGCCCTTCCCAGTTGGGTTTAAATTTGCCCCTTGCATCTGTGTTGGTCGGTCTCATTTGCTTCAACACCAGATCCCCCGCTTTTAGCGGCTGTTTCTGATGACGAACCCGTCGATTATAGTCCCTAGCCATCCTTTGGTGGTACATCTGCAGATGATCCAGAGCCTTAAGACGCCTTTCATCGACCATAGCCAGCTGCTCAAATCTTGCCTTCACCCATTCTGTTTCAGGCAATTGAGCTTCTAAGACCGTCCTTAGTGACTTCAATTCCATTTCAACAGGAAGGACTGCTTCCATCCCATAAACCAACGAATAAGGCGTTTCCCCAGTCGGCGTTCTAATACTGGTTCTGTACCCCCACAGAGCATAAGGTAATCTATCTGCCCAATCCCTGTAGGTTGAGGTGGTCTTGGATAAGATCTTCTTAATAGACTTATTTGCTGCCTTTACTGCACCATTGGCTTGTGGCCTATAAGGAGAAGACTTGCGATGTTCCATATCGTATTCCTCGAATAATTCAGTTGTGGCCCCCTGAAACTGCACTCCGTTATCAGTTACCACGTGATGCGGTACACCATATCTTGCAAAGATGTGCTTCTTCATGAACTTAGCCATGTTCTTAGCTGTAACCGTGACATAAGACTCGGCCTCAACCCACTTGGAGAAATAATCGACTGCCACTACAATGAATTTGTGACCATTCGATGCGGGAGGCTGAATTTCACCAATTATGTCTATGCCCCATACTGCAAACGGCCAAGGAGTCATAAGGTTTTGCAACTCCATAGGTGGAAGATGGCTGATGTCCCCGTAGATCTGGCATTCGTGGCACTTTTTCACTTCCTCTGCACAGTCAGTCTGCAGAGTGAGCCAAAAGTACCCTTGTCTCATGATCTTCTTTGCTAGAGCTAATCCATTCATATGCGGGCCGCAAATCCCCGAATGCATTTCTTGCATGACCTTCTTGGCTTCTGCTTCCGTCAGGCATTTTAACAACAATCCATCCGCAGTCCTTCTGAAAAGCTGTCCATCAAACCATCTGAACTGAGCTGCCAACTTTCTTAAAGTAGTCTTATCTGATGCATCTGCTCCCTCGGGATATTGACCATTTTGCAGAAAATCAGCTATATCTTGGTACCAGGGCTTATCATCTGCAACTAAAGCCAGGACCTCACTAGAACGATGAAATGGTGTTCTAGCAGTCTCCAGGATCAAAGGCTGCATCGGTGCTTTCTGAGGTCCTTCCCACATGGATGACAAGGTAGCCAATGAATCCGCCATCTGATTATCATCGCTAGCCACGTGCTTGAATTCAATATGCCCGAATACCTTCACCATTTCCCACAAAGTCTCCAAGTATGGGCGAAGTGATTCTTCCTTGATTTCCCATTCCCTGGTGGCTTGGCGAATTACCAACAGTGAATCTCCGACAATGGTCACATCATTCGCCCCTAATGTGATAAGAGCATCAATGCCAAACAAACAAGCTTCATATTTTGCGCCTTTGTTAGTTACCGGGAATTCTAACCGTTTTGACAAAGGGATTATCTCTCCCTCAGGAGTTACAATGATTACTCCGAGGCCTGCCCCTCTCTTGTTTACAGCTCCATCAAAATGCATGATCCACTTCCTGATCTCCACTTCTACGAAGGCCAGCTGTTCATCAGGAAATTCCAGGTTTTCCACATAATCAGATTCAAGCGGCTGATTGGCCAGGAACTCAGCCACCGCTCTTCCTTTGATCACCTTCTTCGTTACATACTCTATGTCGAACTCTGATAACAAAAGCAGCCACCGGGATAATTTCCCCGTTAAGGATGGGGCAGAGCAAAGATATTTCATTGGATCAACCTTTGCCACGGCTTGTATTTTGTAGGATTGGAAATAGTGTCTCAACTTCTTCGTAAGCCAGACCATAGCAGTGCAAGTCTTCTCCACAACAGTGTATCGGGTTTCGTAATCTAGCAGCTTCTTACTGAGGTAGTAAATAGCATGCTCCCTTTTGTCATCTTGTTCTTGAACCAACATTGCCCCTATGGAGGTTTCTTTAATGGCTAAGTACAGAGTCAAAGGTCTTCCCAGAGTTGGGGGTTTCAACACTGGAGGATTAATCAAGTACTCTTTGATCCTATCAAATGCAACCTGACATTGATCATTCCACACAACGGGTTGTTCTTTCCGAAGAAGCTTGAAAATGGGCTCACAGACCGTAGTCAATCTAGCAATGAACCTGCTGACATACTGAAGAGACCCCAGAAAAGACCTGACTTCTTTCTCTGTTTTTGGTGCTGGCATATCTCGAATCGCCTTGATCTTATCTGGGTCCATCTCAATGCCTTTTTGACTGACAATGCGCCCCAACAGTTTACCCGATGCAACTCCGAAAACACATTTCTTTGGATTGAGTCGCAGGTTGTACTTTTCAATTCTGGTCATAAATCTATCCAGGATAACAGGGTGCTCCTCCCGGGTCATTGACTTTACCAGCATATCATCAACATACACCTCTACCTCTTTGTGGATCATGCCGTGCAGTAACGTCGTAACCGCCCGTTGATATGTTGCCCCAGCATTCTTCAACCCAAACGGCATCACTCTGTAGCAGTACACCCCCCACTCGGTAATGAAGGCGGTCTTAACTTTATCGATGACATTCATTAAGATCTGGTTATACCCCGAGAAACCATCCATGAACGAATACATAACTGCCCTTGCTGCACTGTCGACCAGGACATCAATGTGAGGAAGTGGGAAGTCATCCTTTGGAGAGGCCTTATTCAAATCCCGGTAATCCACACAAACCCGGACCCTTCCGTCCTTCTTGGCAACTGGGACTATGTTGGCTAACCATTCAGGGTAATCCACCACCTCCAAGAAGTTGGCCTTTATCTGCTTCGCTACTTCTTCTTTGACTTTCTCAGCCCATTCTGGACGTAGACGCCTGAGCTTCTGCTTTACTGCGCTGAACTTAGGGTCAATCGGAATTCTGTGCTCTGCTATTTCTCTGTCAACCCCCAGCATATCGTCATAAGACCAGGCAAACGCTCCCACATGCTTTTTAAGTATTTTTGTCAATTCTCTCTCTTCTTCAGGATTGAGTTCGTTAGAGATAGATACCATTTTAGGATTTTCAATTGTGCCCAAATTAATTTCATGTAATGCAGTGTCATGAATGTTGAACACATTGAATGAATGATTGCATGTATGCACAGAGCCATTAGGAAAAACATCACACAAATAAGCAAAGTTAGATTTCATTTCATTCATCGCCATAAAAGCGGAATTGTTCATATCAAGTACATAGGATAAGTTTACAAAGAAATCATTTTCTTCCTCCACATGCGGAGGGTCTTCTGCAGCAAGGTCTTCCGGATCAGCAGGCTCCTCTTCGAACAAGTCACCCAAATCAGCATCAAGAGTCTCTTTCTTTGCTTCAGATAAGGCGTCTTCTTCCACCTTCGCTTTTCCCTTAGCCATCATTTTGGTGAGTTCAGCGACAGCTTTTTCCACTAACTCTGCCTGTCCTGAAGCAGCTCCTTTCTTCACAGGGCTTTCTTTTAAACCTTTCTTCAGCAATTCAGCAAATGCTTTGGTAATGGCGTCCACTAGGGGGTCTGTATCTTCTTTTGGTTACTTCTCCGGGGTGATGGGAGCCACCACTTCAGCTTGGCTTATTGGAGGAGGAGTGGTCTCCTTCACACCTTCAGGCTTAAGCATTTCTTCCACTGAGCCAACCCCATATTTCGAAAAGTCAACAACATCAGCAAAAATCTCAAACCCGGGGACTGTTTTCCCATCGATAACCATCGGTTCCGGTTTACCCCCATATGATCCACCACTGGCTCGAACAAAAGTATCCAAGAGATGGACTTTCTTTGTTTCCAGGATCTCCTTCTTCTCAGCACCTTTGTAACCAAGACCCCCTCGGTGTGATTGCCCCCAGTGATATCAAACTTTGTGACCCCTTGCTGATGGACTCCTAGCCCCCTTCCCGGAATGAAATTCTACTTCTGAAAATATTTATGGATCCATGGAGAAAATGTCAAATCTTTCTCCTTATGCTCAGAAACAACTGCCACTTGAAAGCCAGTCAAAGGTTGTTCAGATGAGTTCAGAGCAGCCACCATAGAAGATTCATCTGCCTCAAGAGTTACAATTCTTTCCCCCATTGGAATCTTCACTTTTTGGTGTAAAGTTGATGGCACACCTCCCAATGCATGAAACCAAGGTCTTCCCAAAAGCAAGGAGAAAGTCACAGGAATATCAATGACAGTGAACAGTACGGTTGACTTAACTTCCCCCACCGACACTTCTGCTTCAAAGGTTCCAATCACAGTACGCTTGGAATCGTCATAGGCCCGGATCACCGTGTTAGACCTTGACAATGCTTCTTCGGACAGATGAAGACTAGGTAAAACTTTCAGAGGGCAGATATTCAATGCCGATCCGTCATCAACCATCACACAAGGCAGAGTTCTATCCATCATCTCCACTTTCAGATACAAGGCACGATTGTGGTTAGTGCCTTCCGGTGGTAAGTCATCCTCGGTGAAAGTGATCCCCTTGGGATTATCAGATTGTTGACTCTTAGTACTCCCAATCACCATGCATACTTCCTCGGGAGACATCAATGGATTGGCATCCATTTCCATAAGCCTTTTTACCACTGCAGCTCGGTGTCTTTGGGACTCCATGAGGAGATGCCATATAGATGCACGTGCAGGCATCTTTTTGAGTTGCTCCACTACCAGATCTTCTTTCTCATTCACCTTGATGGGCAAATAATCTTGAACTGGTGCTTCTACCCTTTTACTCGGCTCCCCCAACCGTTGTGGCTCGTGTTGATATACCCTTCCACTTCTCGTGACATTATTCACCGGAGCGTCCTCCTTCCTTATATACATCCCATCCTTAGTGCAGACAGGATAGACAGGTGTTGTCCGGTTCAGAGGTTTGGGCCTACTCATTAACTCAAACTCATCCGCATCATCATCCAATTCTATATCATCCAGATTCACAGGTTTGCTCTCCTCCACGGATGGCTCAACATCTTCACCTACTACCACTTGAATCGCGGGATTCGCCTTTGCAATCTGGGCTAAGACAAAGTTAGGAGGTAATCCCGATTGCACCATGTTTACTCTTCTTTCAAACTGAGGTAGCGGATTACTCTGAACATTGGGCTTTGAACGGGGCGCTTCTATCTTCTTTTCATCAATCAACTGCTGAATTGCCTTTTTCAAGGCATGGCACTCGTTGGTTCGATGCCCCTTAGTCACATGATAAGAGCAAAAGTTGTTCTTGTCCGCCTCAGCTGGAGGCGTGTACGGCTTCAGACTTTGGAGGAAGCCCAGATTTCTACACTTCAGAAAAATCCGCCCCAAAGAATCTTCCCAAGGAGAGATCCCCTTTCCGGCTGCTTGTTGACTGGACCCTTGTGCAACTGTTGCCACCTCTACTTGTTTAACAGGTGCAGGCAGCTGACTTGGCTTAGCACTCGTTGATGAAGAAGCTGCAGGGTTATTATTACTTTTATACCCCGAGGAATATGTGCGGCTCCGATACCCTCCTCCAAAACTGTTCTGAGCCGGGTCAATCTCGTACTTCTCAACCTTGCGAGCCAACTCATGTACTTCTATTAAAGACTGGAACTTATGGTACTTCATCACATTCCTATAAACCTCCAAGCTCCCATCAATCAGCTTCACGATGAGTTCATCTTCCAACGGCTTCTGATGGAGGAGAATCATCTTATCCATCCACCTTTGGTAATATTCAAAAAAGGTTTCATTCGGCTTTTGCCTCACCGCCTCTAAGTCCTGCAGCTTGACCTCCAGTTGCGTGTTGAAACTGAAGTACTTAATGAAGGCGTCGGACAATGCATCCCAGTCACCTTGTACCCCCTCGGGCTGTTTATTGTACCATGTGATAGCACCCCCCTCCAAAGTAGTGGGGAACAGTCCCACTAATTGATTCATAGTGAGCCCGGCCATGGTCATGATCCGCACATACTGATTCAGATGGGCCGTGGGAGGACTTTTTCCGACATACGGTGCAATCCTAGGCATTTGAAAGCCTACGGGCAGCATTTCAACCCCTCCGGCTATCAGTGTGGATGGGTCAATACGTTTGGCAGATTGGATCTTAGAACTGGCACGCAGCTCAGCTATAGTTTCTTCCATCTCCTTCATCTTTCTTTCTAAGGCGGACTCCCCAGGCCGCTCAGCATTATCCCTCCGGCCTTCTTCAGCGTCCGACTGCCCATCATTCAGTCTCCCTCCACTACTTTCTTCTCGAGCACCCCTTTCCGGCCTCTGATTAGACGATTCGGCCAAAGCACTCTGCACTTGGCTCTTGATAAGGTTCTTGAACTCATCAGAACTCATGAAATCACGAAGGGCAGAGGTAGCCATCATGGCAGCAGCAGCTTCGGGTGGTATTGCCATATCTTGAAACCTTTGTCGCAATTGCTCAAGTTCCGACGAAGACTCAGCACTTAACTCAGGTGACACTTCAACTTCCTCAAACTGAACAGATTCCTCAGACTCACTAGATAATGAATCGTTGTGCTCTATCCTCACGAGTCGTCGTCCCGATCGGAGCCAAACTACAAAACATTTCAAACAAAAGTTAGTGAAATATGATCACCCAAAGAGTTATGAACTCTAGGGGATATGCATGTATGCATGGTGTGCTGGATGAACGATGTGTGGATGTTGTATGAAATGAATTTGTAATACGAATCTTGAATAACTAACCCTTCGGGTAGTGAAGTATGCATGAACTCCTACTTATGTATGCACATATTGCAATCCAAGCATTAGATGCATGGAGGAGACCTTCGGTGCTCGGGGAGTACCTCGGGTTTTTGTGAAATGTTATGATTGTCCTTAGTGGATGGACAGAGTTTTCGGCACTCGTGGAGTGCCTCGGATTTTTGTGATGTGAGATCGACACGCGCATGGCGCTTGGTCGAGGTTTCGGTGTCCGTGGGACACTTCGAATTTTGATGATGTAAAATGAACTCGTGCTTGACTTAACGGGTGGAATTTCAATACTCGGGGAGTATCTCGATTTCCGCACCACGAAGTGAGGTGAATACGTTCTTGGTGAACGGGCAGAGTTCCGGCGCTCGGGGAGCACCTGAACATTTTGATGTGTGAAATGGAATTTTTCCGGCACTCGTGGAGTACCCAAAATAATTTAATGAAGTGCGATGAATTTTGTCGGCGCTCGTGGAACGCCTAAAAAATGCTTTGATGGAATGCGATGAATTTTTGTCGGCACTCGTGGAGCGCCTAAAATGCTTTAATGAAATGCGATGAATTTTTGTCGGCTCTCGTGGAGCGCCTAAACTGATTTTAATGAAATGCGACAAATTTTTGTCGGCACTCGTGGAGCGCCTAAAACGATTTAATGAAATGCGAAGAATTTTTGTCGGCACTCGTGGAGCGCCTAAAATGATTTAATGAAATGCGAAGAATTTTTGTCGGCACTCGTGGAGTGCCTAAAATGATTTAATGAAATGCGAAGAATTTTTGTCAGCACTCGTGGAGCGCCTAAAATGATTTTAATGAAATGCGATGAATTTTTGTCGGCACTCGCGGAGCGCCTAAAAAAAGCTTCCCTACTTGGTAGGTAAAGTGATGTGTGTGACCCTTGTGGAATTATTCAAGTTTCGTATAATGCTTTATGCATGACACGCGTTTCCCATGGCTGCAAAATAAAATGGTCAATGCTCAGGACATTCGGATGATGTACGTGAATTAGTTAATTTTTCACACAAAGAAAAAATGCATGGCTACAAAAAATGTGGTTAGTGTAAATGTCACGCGAGTGATTAATGTATTTACAAGCAAAGGAATGGAAACGGCTGCACAAAAGATGTGAGTTAGAACCACACAAATGCTCTATATGCGGTATGTTATGTTCGTGAAGAATGTGAATGATGATATGTTGTGGAAAGACAAAAAGACACGTAGCAATTAGCACACGGATCGTATTCCTCCAACCTTATTCCTCCAAACGTGGTCAGGTCGATAAAATTCTAACCGAGTCCTAGGAGGGGTTCTCTTCGATCACCAACCCGGGATGATGAAGGCGGATTTTATTTTATACTATTCACACAATTTGTTTTAGTATCCTAAGGGAATCCAACTAAGGTTGCCTAAGTGAGTTCGGTCCAAAGTCGGGATAACATCAAGGCTCCCATAGCAAAATATACTCCTCACTTCTCCCCACTCAAGGGTCCGAACGAAGGGGTTCGTACGAGGCTATGGGTGGTGTTTCGTATTCGTGCCCCTAAGACCAAGAGGAACTTAGGCGACACTTCAACAATTCACCGGGCTAAAAGTGGATACCTAACTTAATGCAATAAATGCCTAACTACAAAAATGCATAAAGTGCCATATAAGAATCATCCACTTAATTTAAATTAGACACTTTTCAAGGCTTGCCAAATTCTTTTAAGTTTTTGAAAAACTTTTGAGAAATCCCCAGCGGAGTCGCCACTGTGAGCGGACGACGCGTTTTCGACGGGACGCGGGACTCCCTTTCGGAAGGGGCACCTCGATTTCGGGCGGGACCCTCCCTCGCGTGGGGTTTTTTTGATTTGGAAATTCATTTTTGGAAAAACGGATCATTTCGAAAAAGAATCGAGACCTAAATCTCGATAAGAAGTATAGGAGTCGCCACCCGGCTCAGCTCAACCGGGAATTTACAGTGTAGCTGAACCAAAGTGGGAACTGCCACACTTTTCAGAGATTCGGGTCCGGACAAGTCCTTTATTTCGTGTCTAATTTAAATATTATTGTCAATGTTCTAGTTACGACACTTTAAGTAGCTAAAGATTTATTTTTATTAAAAGAATACACGCAGCGCGCATACAGGATAATAATACAAAATATAAAGTAAAAAGAATAAATATTTAAGGGCTTACAACCAAATTGAAAGGAAAATAAAACTCTCGCCTCACTGATACAACCGCCTATATACACGAGAATTTAGAAAAAATACAACCGCCTAAATACACGATTTGATTCTATTAAATACAAATAAAAAGAAAATTAAAATAGAATAAAAGCTGCAAAACAAAGGTTAGCACAATTTATACGGCACACCATAAATAGGACTCAAGTAGACAGAACTAGGAAATTAGGATTCGGGGTCATGCAATTGGGGGTAACCGGGTCGGCCCGGTCGGCCGGTCCGGTTAGACCTGGAAAACCATTTTGAAACGTCCCTGTATTTTTGGTTTTGTGAGAAAATCATTTTTGAAAACAATTTTTCCGGTTTATTACAATTAAGCATGCAAAGTGGGTCGGTTTTCGGGAGAACCGAGTCTCCGTCGTGGAATTGTTCTAAATGCAGTTTTACCAAAAAATAAATCTAAGGTCGTGATGCGCACAACAAAAATTTATTTTGATAATTTTTGAGGGTTTTCCAATTTTTCTGATTTTCTGAAATTTTCCGATTTTTGTGAAATTTTTTGGATTTTTGGAATTTTATTTGGATTTTAGGGATTTTTTAGGGATTTCTGTCCCTGGCCAAGAACTACAGTCGTACGACTGTAGTTACAGTCGTACGACTGTCTACTACAGTCGTGCGACTGTAGTGTTGGAATGGGCAGAAATCGCTAAAAAAAACCCCAAAACAAAACCCTGAAACTGAAAAAGTATGCACAGTCGTACGACTATAGGCTATTTGGCACGACTGTATTTACAGTCGTGCCCCTGTTCTTATTTCAAGAACAGTCGTACGACTGTTCTTACTTTTCCAGAAATAAAAATGCAAAAACTTGAAGAAAAATGCACCAAACACAATCCAATCACCCAGAAAGCTGGAAAAAGAGATGAGTTAAAGGTTATTTATCTCCTTGGTGACGATCCACAGCTGGAATGACCCCTGGCTACGCACCAATCCACGTGAATTTGCACTTTTTCCCCAAAAAGTCAAGGTTTCAAGAATGTCCAAATAACTCCAAAAAAGTCACGGATTTGTGTTTGTTTTTGGTCCGAAATGATTTAGTTAGTTAGGGTGAGTGTTAACCTAGGATTTCTAACTCGTTTTAGTGATTAAAAACAAGAAATCCAAAGAGAAAATGTTAGAAGAAAGCAAGATATTTAACTTCTCTCTCTTCTTTCTTTTTCTCCTTCTTTCTCTCTCTAAAATTCTGGTTTTCTTCTCCAAAAAAGCCAAAAGTCCCCTAATTTTGGTTCTTTTAACCTTATATACCCCCTACTAACCCGGAAATCTTGAGCATTAAATGCTCAAGATTTCCCATCATTTCCAAGTCAAGGGGGGTATGGGCAGCAACCTGCCCCCGAAAGTACAGTCGTATAACTGTACTTACACTACAGTCGTACGACTGTAGTCAATTCCCACAACTGTATATTACAGTCGTGGGTCAACAGTCAACGGCCACCTTTTTTTTTTTTTTTTGTAAATTAAAATTTCGTGTTCACAGATGGGAGACGGAGTCGCTCGAGCATGAGACGATGGAAAGGGTGAAGAGAGAGAGCTCAGGCAACTGGAATTCACTGCCAGACAAGGAGAAGATTTCCGAGAAAAGAAGCCTCAGGCGAGAACGAGACAGAGAGAGGGAGATCAATGTCGAAACCAGTGAAAGGGAAAGATAGGTTGAAAGAGAGAGAGCAAAGAGAGGGACAGAGGCGGCTCTAAGGAGAAAGTAAGATTAGGGCAGAGAAAGAACCCCTTTTTCAACCAATTGAAACGCAATATATAAGCTGCGTTTTGTTTTTCCTTCTTCTTCTTCTTCTTTTTTTTTTCTCATTTTGTAGAAACTTGAAATATTTGGTTTAAATAATTCCAGAGTTAGAAAAAAAAAATCCATCCCTTCTAAATATTGAATTAATAGATTTCTGAAATTAAATTTTAGCCTTTATTCTCATATACAAATCAATTATTATTATTATATATATCTCTATTAATATTGGAGTGCGTAATTGTTATGCTATAACTTCCAAAATAGAATTTAATCGAATACAATAAATGTCAACATAAAGAATAAAGTGTAGTTAATTAAAAGTATTAAAACAATTTTTGCCGAAATAAAATTTAAATTGTCTTTAACTAAAAATATATATCGATGTTTTTTTTAAAAGTGTAATTAAGTTTTTTTTACAAATGCCAACAAAAAAGTGAAAGCATCATTAAGTGATAATGAGAGTCGACACAGATAAAAAAAAGGTCGTTGAATTTATAATTATAGAGATAAAATTAAAGAGTGTCGTAAAGTGAAAAAATGTCAAGACACTTTTTATTGACGCAAAATCTGAATTGTCTTTAACTTAGAATAAACTGGTGATGCTCTTTCCAAAAGCGCTGTCGAATTATTAAAATTACTAACAAAAAATAAAAAAAGTCATTAAGTGATAATAAAATGTGACATAACTAAAATGTGTTAGTAAATTGCCGATGCTTTTTCCAAAAATGTCATCAAATTTTTAAAAATACTAACAAAAGTAAAAAAAATTGTCATTAAGTGATAATGAAACATGACACAATTAAAAATGTGTTGGTAAATTTATAAATATGACAACACATTTTATTTGCGCAAAAAATGAGTCGTTATAGACCCATTTTCTTGCCAACAAGAAATCAGAAGTGTCATTAAATATTGTTGTAGATCGACACAAGTAAAAAATGTCTTCAAATAAAACAGTGTTGAGACACATTTTATTGACGCAAAATCAAACTGTCTTTGACTTAAAGCGAAATATCGATGCTTATTTCAAAGCGTAGTTAAGAGTTTAAAAATTGCCAACAAAAAATTAGAAGCGTCATTAAGTATTGTTATAGGTTGATACAAGTAAAAAGTGTCCTCAAATTAAATGGTATCGAGACACTTTCTATTGACGTAAAATCAAACTGTCTTTGACTTAAAACGAAGTGAAGATGCTTTTTTAAAAATGTAGTTAAAATTTTAAAAATTGCCAACAAAAAATTAGAAGTGTCATTGAGTATTGTTATATGTTGACACAATTAAAAAGTGTATTCAAATTAAATAGTATCGAGACACATTCTATTTACAACCGTCGCTATATATAAAAAATGCCAATGATTTTATCAATAGCGTTGCTAAATTTTTCAATAATTGTGACAAATATTTAACTGTGTTATTAAATGATTTTAAAGCCGACATAACATAAAAAAGTGTGGCTATATTAAAAAAATAGAGACACATATTTTTTGTGTCGCTAAAAAAGTGTCGTTATTTTTCAATAATTGTGACAAATGTTTAACTGTGTCGTTAAATGATTATAAAGACGACATAACATAAAAAGTGTGGCTATATTCAAAAAATAGAGACGCATATTTTTTGTGTCGGTAAAAAAGTGTCGTTATAATCGCTTTTTTTTTTGTAGTGACATGGAGTACACAATCTTTTGTTTTGATAGTATAGTCGCCTAGATTTAACAATACCATCTCGTGTGAATTATAGTCTGATCCGTTAACTAGCATCTACCCCAATTTTTTTGAGAATGTATAAGACTTGAAATTCACCAGAGGGATGTGAAAATGTTATAATACAAATGATCTATAGTTACGGTTCTCAACCATACTTCCAATTCAATTCCATATTTTCTAAAAAATTGTATCATGTACTAGTTAACAAAGACTACAACTCATATAAGATGGAAGTGTTACATTTAGGATGAGTATTATCAAAACAAAAATATCATGTATTTAATGTGTTGTAAAAATTATTCAGGGGGCAATTGTGAAAACAAAAAAATTCAAGAGGCTGACTGCTTTTTAATTTTTTTAAAAAGAGATACTTTTCGTTTTGATGTGTATGAATATATTAACATTTCAAGAAAATAATTTTGTTTCAAAAATTTTTATCGTTTTAAAAAGTTTAGACAACATTTAATGATTTTGTTCAAATATGTCATTTTGATTATATTTAAAGGAATATTTTGTTAAAATAATAAATAATTAAAATATTTTAATAACTTTTTTAATTTATGTGTCAAAACCATGAAAGACATGATTTCCAGAATAATTAAAGGAATAAGTTTTTTTTTTTTCTATTTCATCTAAAATTACAGAGAAATGAAATCCTCGTTATTCTCATGCATGCTCATCACACAAAATTTATATATTTCAATGAGTTAATTAACAGTGGCTAATTAATCTTGATTTCCTTTTAGATTCTTGTTAAGAAATGCTTATAATTGTGTTTGGGACTATTAGTTCTAAAAGAATTTAATTCAATTAATTTCTTTCTATCAAATCTCATGTTTAAAAGAAAAAAAAAAAAAGAATTTTCTCATTATTAAAAATAGCTTATGTAATGTGAGAATTAAATATATCATGTCAAAGTGGGCATGATTTTGCGAGAATTTAATTGAGAAGGCTTAATAAAAGACATTTTAAATCAAATTAACAATTGAATTCTTTTATATTAAAATTCCAAAAAAAAAAAAAAAAAAAAAAAAGAGATTTGTTAATTGAATTGAATTGAATTCTAGGAAATTTTTTTTTTTTTTTTGATCCATACAATTTATCCCAAAATCAAAGAAGGGGGATAAGTTAGTAGACAAACTTGCAATAATTACTACTATCCTGCATGAAAATCTTTATCAATTTGTCCAGCTCAATTTCTATTACGCAATTCATACACCATTTGTTAATGATTAACCAGTCTCCATTGGTATAATATAATCTTATTTGTGTTTTAAATCCTAAAATAGCACTCATCATGAGAAATGTATTTATATTAGCTTGGTTGTTGCGTTCCTCTTTAACCCAGCGGAGGCTGCTGATGCTGGATTTATTGCCTTGCGAATTTTCATGACATTCCAGGCAGTGTTGGCACAATGCCCTGCTGTTGTTAGCACATCTTCTGTGGCTTCTCCTGCACTTTCCCCCATCCTGCAGTTCAAAATTCACCAACAAACACTAACATTAGCTTCACAATGTTAGTTTTGTTACCATAAAGACAGACTCCGGCCCAATAGACAAGGCTTGAATTGCCTCACATATATGTAAAAGTACTGGAGCATTATCACGAGAGGTTTTACACATCTTACTGTCACGGACTAGTTCGGTTAAGAACCACATTAGAAATTTTGCATTATCACTTCTCCTTTACTAATTAATAAACTTAAATTGAAGATGAACCATCTAAACAGTATTTCATAACGAATTTGTTTTAAAAAATTAACCAACATGGGAAATTTAACCCTTACTTATCAGTGACCATTCTAGCTGTAGCACTAGAGGTTGCTGACAGAGCTTGTTTCCCTGCAACTTCAGCTGCTTCCATTATGGCATCTGCAGTGAAATTAGTCGTCACAAGATGTAGAAAAATTCATAAATATCAAGTGAACAGAGGATCAGTTCAATTTTTAAGATTTTTACAACTTACTAAGTGCATCCAGTGAAGCCAAGAGGAGTTGTCCAGTTGGACTGCACAAAAATGCTTTTCCAGCTTGGGAAAATAGCAGGGATGACATTAGTATCCCTGTCACTGCAACTACTCCATCAAGCACTGCTTTGCTTATGTTCTCTGTCATCTTTGATAGATTCCTTGCACTAATTAACACCAAAATTCCAACGAATTTAAATTCGCTTCACATTCAAATTAATAATAAATCTATATTAACTATAACATTAATTCTGAGTATCAGCACATAGACGTACCGTTTTAAGCTTTCTTGGAGACCAGTACTGTCCTCAGCATTCTTCCTGCTGTAAGTTCTACTTGCAGTGCCCTGATTTTTCTCTTTTTTGTAATTTAAAACCATTTGTCCTCCATTCTGCACCTGTTTCCCATTCAGTTCTCCAGTTAAAATTAATATAGAATGCAAATTACTTAATTTGGTGATTAGAAGGAATAAAATGTTCACATAATTCAATGGTGCTCTTTTAGATCCGTTTTATGTATGTTCACATCTAATTCTTCTAGTAACCGTGGATTTAATATGTGTGATTATAATTGATTGAGTGCTCAACGTGCAAATTAAAATTACAATAGTTTAATCAAGAAAAATCGAAAAGATTTGAATCTAACTATGACTAGTTATTGTGAATAGCTATGATGTTATTGTAATTGAAAAACTTGTACCTGACTACTGTAAGCATTGCTACAAATCAAGATTCCTTTAACAATCTGACCACTTCCTTCAGCAATAGCCTTGGCCAAAACATTATTATAGTCATCAATCCTTGGAGCAAATTGCTCCCAATCAGTTACATGCTTACTCTTACTTGAATTAGCACCAGAAGAAAAGCATGAATTTTGCTTGAGAAATGAATCAAGAGAGGCCAAATTGCGGCTATATTTTTCTGAAAAAGTCACTCCATAGTTAAGAGGGTAATTAGTTTCGTTTATGAGTAAAGAAAACAGATAGTGAAGACGGTCAAGCTTCAAAACAGGTTCATCTCTTGTCAAAGGCCATTGAAGAACATCATTATTATCCCCTACTTTGATTATGGTTGCAACAGGGATAGACTTGTCCAGGATTTGGATAAGGGAGAATTGGCCCCTGGAAAGTTCTAGAACTTGCCCTCTTTTGTCCATGAGATGAACTGTACATCCTGGAATCTGCAATAGGATTTGTTGGTTGATGTTTTTGCTAATTTCTGATTTGTTTTGTTGTTTTGATGAAGGGATAAGTTCTGTGGTACTACTGTTCCGGAAATAGCCCATTTCTGCTACTTTCTGCATTCTGAACTCTTGAAAAGAAGCTTTATTATTATTTTTTTTTTTTGGGGCTTAATGCAAATGCACAAGAAGCAGAAGAGATAATGTATTTAGTCTGTGTGTAATTGATTCTTTGCGGCATTTATCAGCAATATTCCAGCGAAGATGTTGGACCGGTGGAATTTCTTATCTTGAATATATTCCAACAAGGCATCCTATTCGGGTTCAAAAATAACCCAAGTTGGTAGCAAAGATAATTTTACTTTTCTAGCTATAATGATTTATTGTGTCTTCGAAACTATTTATAATATTGGTTTGTGAAGGGTATAATGGCCCTATTTTGTTTTATATATATTAGGTCTAATACATAATTTGCCCCTCAACTTGTGACCAAACGCTAGATGTCCTCCTAAACTTTAAAAATGTCCACTTTATCTCTTAATATTGGAGAAACCAACTTATTTAACGCGTCAAAACAAAGTGGATAATAAATTTTGAGTAGCGTGTGAATACTTTATCTAAGAGCCCCCCCCCCCCCCCCCCCCCCCCCCCCAAAAAAAAAAAAAAAAACCATAATTTCACTCATCCCTTCCCTCTCTTCATGCTCATTATCTTCTCTCTTCACCCAAACATAATGTCACATGTCAAGTTATGATTGGTTGTTGAATGAATTGAATTTTCAAATTTGTTACGTAGCAGCGCTTGAATTGCATTCTCTTTGAGTTGTCTAGTCTTATCGGTCACATAGGTCGGTTTTGCTAAATCATGGGAGAAATTTGATGTTTTTAAAATTACGGAGATCATCTGACATTTGATGCCAAGTTGAGGGGGTAAACTATATACTAGGCCTATATATTATTATGGATAAAATTCAACTTTACTATTAGATAGTTTTGAACCTTATCTCATACTCAATTTAGATTGTTAGATTGTTGCCTTATTTCAAAAAGTATTATTGTTCCGTGTACTTTGAAAATACCTAAATTAGATTGTTGCCTTTTTGGTGCAGATAAATTTTTTTGGGTATAGCTTCTACTTAATTTATGATGTGTGAGATTTCCGTGCAAATTCAATCAATCAATTATATTATATAAAGGCTGAATCTAAATAAAATTTCTAATTATGAGAACTCAACATTTTTGCTAAGGGTCAAATCAACAAAAATTATAATTTTTGTTGAGATAAATTTTACATGTTGAATACCCGCTCGAGTCGATTTCTAAAAGTCGGTTTTAGACATATATTTTACATGTTAAGATCGTCCGAATCTGATCATAGTGAAGCTCAAAGTTTAATGTGTTGGGTTTCAAATTTATGAAAAACTAAGATTTCACTTTATTTCTTTATGGGCTTTCTACAAAAATGGCAGCAATATTTTTAAAAACTACACAATTGACATTTTAAAAAATAAATATTGAAAGTTTCTCGGAGCAAATTATCAATTATAGAAATAGCTTAATTGTTAGTCTTCCCCATATCCATCCACACGTTCCTCTTCCCCCATTTTCTCCAAAAATTTCTCTCTCTTATCTCTACTTTTTCTCTTTTAAATTCTATAATTAATTTTTTTTTCATTTATTTTTATATTAGTTTATTTTTTAACATTCGACTTTAGAAAGTTTTTTTTTCTCTCTTCGAAATGAGATTCATATATATATATTTTTTCTTTTTCTTTCATATTCATTTTTGGTACCAATGTTGCATACAATTTATAAATGCTAATAATATACTGCATGTATATTGTAGTTTTACTAATATTATATTTTGTAACTTATACAGAAATTATACTAGTTTTATATTGCAATGTGCTGCTTTTATATTTGTTTTATACTGTAAATACTATAATTATATTGGTTTTATATTGCAGTCATACTGCGATTGTACTGGTTTTATACTGTGTGCAATATTAGTGCAAAAAGAAAAGATGAAATAAAATAAGAAAAAAATATATGAATATGGATCTCATTTCGACGAGAAAAAAAAACGAAAAAAACTTTCTAAAACCGAATGGTGAAAAAATGAACAAATATAAAGATAAATGAAAAATTACTTTTTAATTATCAAAGGATAGAGAGAAAATCAATGAATAAGGGAAAGAGAAATTTGTTGGAGAGGGGAGTTAGAAAATGTATAAAATAGATAGAATAAATATGACTTATGTACAAATTATGTCATGAATGTAATTTAATCAAAGTATTTGTTCTAAAAAGCACAAAATCATAATTAGGTGAAAATTTAAGTGTTCTATCATGTAAAAAAGAAAAACACATTTGCATTTATTTACCATTCTCAAGACGTATAGAGTAATTTTCTGTTTCTGGTTAGTTACGTAGAAGTCACAAACTCTATAAATAAATACAATTCAATTACACACTATATTTTCATCTTATTGAAACTTGATGATTTTAAAGAGCCATCAAAGATTTGAAAGAAACTTGGAAGAATTGATTCTATTTTTTGAGAATTTTACTTGAAATTTACATACTAACACTGCTAGAAACAAGAAAATTTCAGAATTCTTATGATTTTTGGAAACGGGTAAAGCTTTAAAGAACAAAAATAAATTGCTTGAATGATTTAGAAAGCAAGAATTCAACAACACCACAACTGATCAACTACTTGCTCAAAATAAGAAAATGAATTTTTTTTGGCAACTTCTTGGGTAAATTTAGGGAAAACATAAAGTAAAAAGGTTAAGGGATAACAATTTCGAGGGTTAACAACAAGAAATAGGCTTAGGCTCAATAGGGTTAACTAAAAAGAGGGAAAAACACAAAAACAGGGTGGCCGTTTAAGCTAAAGGGGTAAAACCTAATGCCTTTATCATATCATGCATGCGCAATCATGTGGGCTTGACAAGTACTATTCAAACTAAGTTCTAGCTAAGGTTGACTGTGCAAGCTCACTCAACAAGGAAATCGAGCAAATAAAATTAATTCGACAGGGTTATACATTTAGAAATAAAGAGCAAATTTTATGGTTGAAACAAAGAAAGAATAAATAGGCTCAAATCCTCACAATAGAAAAAGAGGTTAAAATTATTTGCAGTTGATCTTCAGGAAGCTAAAAAGTTGAGAAAAGTATTAAAATCCTAAGTCTTAGAATGCTTAGTCAGCTTACACAAGCTATGAATGTAAACCTAACATCATGCTTCCAAACTCAATGTATTCTACAAATGATCATATGCGAATCAAACATTCAAAAGCTTTTGCTTTACTGCCTCAAAACAACACAAAATCGAAAAATTTTGACAAATTAGGGCAAGAAACAGAAACAGAACATAAAACATAATAAAAACTTGAGGACTTGCAACATTTGTTCAAGAATGATAATATTCAACAAAGCAAAAATAATTTTCATGATCAATAAACATCAGTTTCAGGCATTAATTAAATTTCATACTATTCATAATTATCAATAAAAAATTACCCTTCCCATCCCCAGATTTAAAACTTGCATTATCTTCAATGCAACAATCCAACAAACAAATACAAGTTATAAAGGGAAAGGAAAAAAAAATTATTGAGCAGGGCATGAAATTGGAAATTTCAAGGGCTGAGGGAGACAAAACATACCAGAGAGCGAGAGGAGAAGAATAACAAAGAGTTACTTTTCAGTAGGGGTGAGCAAAACCGAACCGGTGCCCAAAAACCAAAAATCCAAACTGAATAGAACCGAACCAAACCGAGCCATTTTATAGTTTGGTTCGGTTTGGTTTTAAGTTGTTAAGAAGTTTGGACTTCGGTTCGGTTTGGTTCGGTTCAAAACCGAAAAACCGAATAATTGGTAAAATACTAAAACGAATTATAAAATTAATATATACTAATTATAGAGAATTTTAGACATTATATTCCTTTAAAGTTTTATTTTGTGATTTTTGGATGCTAATTTATAGTTGTTAAAACTTGAGAGTTGAAAAAAAAAAGTAAAGAAGTTTAGTATTTTATTGTGATATAATAGTATTATTTAGTATTACTCATTTTTTTAGTTAATTTTTTTATATTTCTTTTTTTTTTAAATAAACTACTTATATAAAATTTTTATTTTGATCTTTTTTTTTAAGAAGTTGATGTTTTTGGTTCGATCCAGTCTAAACCGAACTGAACCAAACTAAACTAGATTGGTTTGGACAGAACCAAACTAAAGTTTAGTTTGGATTAGATTGGTTTATAAAATACAGTAATTTTTGGATTGGTTTTTTTGGTTTGGTTCGGTTTTTGAACCGAACCGGTCCATGCTCACCCCTACTTTTCAGGCTGCAGGGAGGACTATTGGTCCTCCTCCATTGGAATACTGTTCTCACTGGGTTGTGGAGTGTTCTCTTCCGGAGCAGTGGAGGTTGAAACTTTAGAGCAATGATGAGAGAAAATTATGGGAAAAAGAGGGCTAAAAGGAAGAGATGAACAGTTAGGGCGAAAAAGAGGAAAGTTGGACAGTTTTTCCAATTTAAAATTCAAAAATTAAAAACCAAAAACTGCCATTAGGGAAAGAAAACAGCTAGATTTGGGCGGCCAAAAGAAAAGAGAGAGAAATTTGGGGGCTTAATTTGACATGTGTCAAATCCCCATACTTATCTCTTTTCCATAACTCATGCTTTAATTAATTACCCCTACTAACTCTTAATGATTTAACAAGTGAGAGAAAAATTACAGTCTTTTTCTTTTTGTCTCCTCTTGATTAAATAATTAATTTCAGATTTGGTGAGAGATTTGTCAAATAAAGTCAAGCAGTCAGACTGACAGGGTTGAAAGAGATTTACCAAACTGGATTTTAACCAATAAAAGAATTGTGTGGTTGCAAAAATTTTAATTCTTAAAAATTGCAAAAATCAAAATTAAGTATGAGATGTTACACAAGCATGAAAATTAATTTAAAATTAAAAATTCAAACTGCATGTTGCCATACTTATACTCGTCAGGTTGCTTGGGTACCTACAAAAAAGAATAAGCAAGCTCTTAAAAGAGATATTTACACCAAAAAGATTACTAAATAAAATATTTACAAGGTAAGAGAATTGGGAATTGCCCAATAAATTGCTTCAATTGGTGTTTGAAGTGGACACCGTGGGATCTTGTTCTTAAGGAGGTTCATGGATAAATAATGAATAGGGTGGACTAATATATGGAATCTTTTGCTTCATAACTTCCACATCTCTCCATAACTTTGCTTGCAATTGTTCTTTAATGAAGAAGGATTCAATGGAAGTAGGCTACTTGGACAAACTATTTTGAGGTTCATATATAAGCTGCTCATTCACTAGAATTATTAAGCAATTTGTTTTTCCTTTCATATCCATCTCAACTTCTTTTTCCTCATCTTCCCAGCTTTCTTTATCATCTTCATCATGAAACTTCCCAAATTCCTCATATATCTGATGTTGCCTTACTCTTAGTGGAAATGGAATCTTAGGTTGGTACACTCGAAGAGGTTGATCTTTTGGAACAACTTCTTCTTGAGCAGAGTCAACTGATGGTGGAACATGAGCAGGCTCCCTTTGAATAGGATTAGGTTTAGATTGTTCTACTTTAGCAGCAGGTTGCTCTTAGTTCTCTGTAGGTGTAAGCACCGGAATTTTACTCCCTAAAAAAAAAGAGCCGATGTCACACGACTGTAATGTACAGTCGTGCGACTGTCATTACAGTCGTGCGACTGTAATGTAAAACTTACAGTCATACGATTGTAACACCAGAGCAGGTGCAGAAACCCATACCCTGCGGCGGAAAGAAGAAAGAGAAAAGGAGAGCATTAAATGCTCGGGATTTGGCAGCAGAAAAGAGGAGGAAAAGGTGATAAAAAGAAAAGGAGAAAGAGAAGATGGAGGCTTTTGGATTCTGGGGAAAGATTAGAGAGAGAAAGAAGAAAAGAGAAGGAAGAGAGAAAAAAAAAAAACAAAACAAAACAAAACTCAAACTTTCTTCCCTTTCTTTTTCTTTTAATTCTCAGAGTTAAGCTTAAAATCTGTTAGAAACCCCTAGGTTAATAACTTAACACTTCAAACAAATCATAATCTCAGACTAAAATCATCAGAAACCGTTGCATTTTGGAGATTTTTGGACCTAAGTTATCAGCCCCAACTCAAAGAGAAAAAGTGCAAATTTGTATGAATTGGAGCGACGCCAGGGGGTCAATTCGACGTTGGATAAGCGCCTAAAAGGTAGATACTCCTTTTTCCTTCTCTTTTTCAAGCTTTTTGGGTGATTGGTGTGGTTTTGTGCATTTTTGTTCAAGTTTCCATATTTCTGTTTCTGGAAATCAAGAACAATCGTACGACTGTTCTTGAGTTTGATGAACAGTCGTACGACTGTATTTACAGTCGTACGAGTGTTCTTGATTTCCAGGCGTTTTCACCCAGTTTACTTCAAATAAAATTTTGGCGAAATCCTGATCTTGGACTGCTTACAGTCGCATGACTGTAATTTACAGTCGTACGACTGTAGTTATAGTCGCACGACTGTAACATGTCTCCAGAATCAGAATTTCCGTTTTAATCCCCAAAAATTTCCAAAAATCCATAAAAATTTAGAAAATCCGAAAATACCAAAAATGAATTTTGTTGTGTGCATTCACGACCCTAGATTCAATTTTTAGTAAAATTACATTTAGAACGATGCCACGACAGAGACCCAATTCTCCCAAAAACCGACCCACCTCACATGTAAAAAAATGCATGTAAACCGAAAAAATTGTTTTCAAAATGAATTTCTCACAAAACTAAAATACAGGGACGTTTCAAAATATTTTCTAGGTCTAATCGGGCCGGCTAGCCTAGCCAACCCGGTTATCCCCTAAATGCATGCCCCCAATTCTTGATTTTCCCATTCTGTCATGTTTGAGTTTAACTTGTGGCATGCTGTATATTGTGCTAACCCAGATTTTGCAGCTTTTTATTTTTATTTTTGATGTATTTAATAGATTAATACGTGTATCCTAGGCGATTGTATTTTTCTAGATAGATCATGTATTCTAGGTGCCTATAAAAGTGAGGCTGAGAGTTTTTATCTTTTATTCGATCGGGTTGTAATAATTTAATCATTTACTATTTTACTTTACCTGTGTGCGCGTTGTATGTCTATTTATTTCAATAAAATTGACTTTAGATTTTGAAATACCATTTGAGAACATTGGCCAGTAGTTATTTTAATTAGACACGAAATAAAGGACTTGTCCGGACCCAAATCTCTGGATAGTGTATCGGCCGTTCGTCCGGTTCAGCTATATTATAAATTTCCCGGTTGAGCTGAGTCGGGTGGCTACTCTACAATATTCATCGAGACTTAGGTCTCGGTTCTTTTAAGAATTAATTCCATTTATTTTTCAAAATCGATTTTCCATTATAAAAACCCCATGCGAGGGAGGGGTCCACCCGAGATCGTGGCACCCCTTCCAAAAGGGAGTCTCACGTTCTGTCGAAAACGTCGTCCGCTCACAGTAGGGTGCTTGTATACTTGTTCATCTTGCTTACCTGTATCATAAAAATCATCGACAATAACCTTGTTAGAATTATCAACAACCTTACCACTCCTTAGTATGATTGCTTCAGACTCCTTCATAGGATTAGGCTTGGTAATGCTTGGAGCGACCCATTCATTCTTTGAAATCACAATGGTGGTTAGTTGTTGGAATTGGGTCTCTAAGTTCTTGGTTGAAGCTTGTGTTTGCTTCATAAACTCTATCATCATCTTTTCTAAGTCAGATTGCTTAGGTTCACATGAAGGTTCATCCGGTTGGAAGTTATGTTGAGGTTGCTGGAAGGGTGTTTGAGGTTGCTGATGTTGCAAGAAGTTTCTTTGAGGTTGGTAGAATGGAGATTTAGTTGCTTGAACAAAGTTTGAGGTTGCTGGGATTGTTGGGGTTGAAAAATAGGCTGTCCATATATGTTTTGAGGTTGTTCTGAAAGATTAGATAGTCTCATTTTTCCTATTTGCTTGGATAATTCCTCAACTTTCCTTGAAAGGTGCTGCACAACCTCAGCTCCAGGAAAATTCAAACCCTTTTTCCCACAATCACTCCTTGAATGCCATTTGTAGCTTGTATTCACCAATTTTTCAATAAGAGCATAGATTGCTTCAGGTTTCATTTCTTTTAGGTCACCATTTGCTAGGGCTTCATGTTGAATTTTGTGTTCATCACTCAACCCTTTGTAAAATATTTTGGTACCCTTCTTAGTAGCTCTTTGAATCTTGGAGTGACTCATCTTCAAGTTGGGTGAACCTAGATTTCTCATTTCTTATACGAACAACCTTAGAAGGTGGAAAATATTTTGTCAAGAAAGCTTCAGCCATCTCCTCCCATGTTGTAATGGTTCACGGTGGTAAAGAGTTGAACCAAGATTTTGCTTTGTCTCTCAATGAAAATGGAAACAACTTCAACCTAATCACATCATTAGAAACATAACGATTAGTCTTAAAGGTATTACAAATGTTAAGAAATTTATAAATATGATCATTTGGGTTCTCATTTGGCAATCCTTTAAATTGAACAATTACTTGCAATAATTTAATCATAACGGCTTTAATTTCCACAATGTTCTCTCCTTCATCTGGTATCACTATACACGACATGTGTCCCATTGATGAAGGTTTGGAATACTCTTTGAGCCTTGGCCTTGGTATGGCAACAATGTCATCTGCCATGTTGTTTCAGCTTGCTCAACTTGTTCTGTTGCTTGTTCAGTGGCTTGCTGGATTAAATTTACAGCTTTTTTCCTTTGTCATTAGGTTGCTCAGAACATAACAACTACAGAGGGAGAAAACAGGTTAAAAAAACTACTGATTTACTTAAAAATTTACAAAATTTTTCACTTTCAATCCTCGACAATGGTGCTAAAAACTTGTTGTCCCCAAATGCGACACTAGCAAGTGCACTATGCCGGTTGTAGCACGGTGGTGAGTCTAAGTATCGTTTTCCACAGGGATTGATGTGAACAATCTTAAATTTCTAAGCAAACTAGCAGATTTGATTTCTTCCAGTGAATTAAAAGAGATTCTAAAATAATACTAAGTAAATAGGCTAAAAAGATTTAAGCAGAGTTGAGATTGCTGAAAACAGAATAAAAACAACAACAATAATAAAAGGAAGTAGACTCAAACCAAGCAAGATCAGGCAATTCCAGTGACATTTATCTCATTAAACATTATGAGCAGGGTTACAGCACATAGATCTAGGGTATCTCACTCTGAAATCACCTCACTAGGAACCTCCGGACATATGGATTCTATAAGAAGCAGCCTAATTGAATCTCTTCAGCAAAAGACTACTTAATCATGCATTAATCTTTTGCAAGCATTTTATCAAAGATAAAAACCCCTAGCATGCAGTTTACTCGAATTTCTTCAGCAATAAACATGCATGTGTTTCAAGGTATTTCCATAGTTAAGAATCTCCTCTCGGTCTCATGCTAACCACTAACATATGAGGTGATCAGTCTCAAAGAAATATGAAACACATTAAGAAACAATTATCACATACATAGTACCTATAGTAAAGAAGGAGAAAAGTCACTTACTTATGCCAACCAAGCTGGCTCGAGTCTGCTGGACGGACTACTCGATCATACACAACTTTAATAAAATTAAAAGAAAATATTAATTAATTAGAATAAGAGAGTTTTACAAAGTAGAAAGAAATTGAGCTAAAGGCTAACAAAGAAAATGAGTATTTATTTATAACACTCCTCAAAAGACTAAACTACTCTAAAAATTAAAATAATAATAATAAAGTACTTAGTGTAGATGGCTTAAAGATAACCACAAAATAAAATAATATAAAGTACAACCACTCAAGTTAATCTAGATTTACGAGTAAAATCTTTCCCAAAAGTCAAATCTCTCTTTTTAAGACTAGTCACATCTGCTTTTCCATTCCTTCATGTGGTCACGGCAAGGACTAATTTCTGCTATCTTTTTCTCTCTTTAAAAGTTATTTTCCAGTTCTTTCTAGCCTGTTTACGAGTTTGTTTGCTGAGGTTACTGGAGTTTGAATTCCATTTTATCTTTTAACCTGAAATTAGCTCTAATTAGCAAATAATTATCCAATTAAGCTCATTTTAACTCAAATAAATATCCAATGAATTAAGTATAATATTCACCTATCACTTATGTATATCAACAATGAAATACTTATTCTAAAAATATCAGTGTCCTTAGTTGTAGGAAACAGTACCTCTTAGTAATATTCTTTTCAATAGGTAACTGCCAAACAAAAAAATGGATGAATTTCTGCAATTTTGTTTTCCGACTGTTCTGTTATCTTCTATTTTATTTTTAATTTGTACAATTTGTTTTTGAGTCCTTATAGTTTCAACTTTTCTTTTTAGTTTCTTTACAATCAAAATGATTTGTTGTTTTTTTTTTTTTCCTCTTAATTTTGCAAACATATCCAGATAATAGTCAATAATTAATTATTAACCCTGATTAATGTTTAATTATTTAAATAAATTCTATATCATAAAATAAATCCCTACACCATAAACTGTAAATGCTAAATGCTAATTTATAATAAATCTTAAACTTTATAAATTCTGTAGGCTAATTTATAAACCTTAGAGCTTAAACTATAAATCCTAGAAACTAATTTATAAACCACAAACCCTAAAATATAAATTCTATAGGCTAATTAAAAAACCCTTAGATCCTATATAAACCTTATAGGCTAATTTATAAATCGTAGATCCTAAAAAATAAAACTTAGAGATTAGTTTGTAAATCCTAGACCCTAAATTATATTCGTGCGTAAAACTAATAAATATGCCTAGGTTTATATTTTAGAAGTTAGGATTTATCAATTAGCATCTAAGAACTCTTAAATTTTGATTTTATTCATGTGATTTACAAATAAAGTATAATGGAATAGTTGAATAATAAAAATGTATCAATTCTTGGCTAATAAAAATAATTAAAAATATTAATAAAAGTACACTTGAAAATTGTATGAAAATTTTTTCAAAAGAAAATATTGCACGCACAAAAAAAAAAAAAAAAAAAGTTAGAACCGTTGGAAGAGGAAAAATATGAGGAAGGAAGTTATTTGATTAATTTGAATTGGATATTGATTGATTATTACCATAACTGTTTAATAGACAAAAGTAGGATAAATGCTTGATATAATAATATGATAAAAGTGTTTATTGATAAATATCATAATAAGGGTTGCATTAATTGTAAAATAAAACGTGGAATGTGATGTTTCATGTTAGGGTTTAGCTCCAAAGAGGGAGTATAAATAAGAGAGATACTGCAATTTCTTTACCCACATCGAGATTCTATAATATAAAGGCGATAGGTGGTGGAAAAGACACGGCAATGGCAAGATCACCATGTGATGATGGGTAAGGATACATCATCTAACTGGATTGATTGCATCAATTTCAATCGGGTTGGGTTTTCATCTTGATACGTGTTATTATGTTTGCTAGTTATTATACGATTGATGCTGCTACTCCAGAAGGGGGAAAAGTTGCGGAAATATTCGCAGGAAAACCATTTTGGTAAGGGATACATAATCTAACTGGTTTGATTTCATCAATTTCAATCAAACTATTTTGATTTCATCAAACACATAATATTATGTTTGCTAGGTTACCATACGCTATCGAATATAAACCAATGAAAAAAATAATTAGGACGCAGGCAAAAAATGATATCTCAGAAGATGAAAGATTAAAGACAATTTTGTGGCACTATTCTAAACTAATTCTTAATATAGGGTGAAAATTGAAGTATTTGTGGTGTTTTTGTAACAGTCCGTTTATGGTATTAGCGGAAAATTGGATTTTTTTCAACACTTCTTGGTGGACCAAGTCCGCAAGTCAAAATTATGGACCAAAAAATATCCGCAAATAAAAAAAGCGGACTTAAAAAGTCCGTGGGATGAGAAAACGGACATAAGTGACATTTACAGCATTTAAAAAAAGCGGATTAAAGAGTCCACAATTTGAAAAAGCGGATCCTTTGAGTCCGCTTTCTTCAAAAGCGGACTATAAAAGCTGTTCGGAATAAAAAAAAGCGAATAAATAGTCCATAATTTGAAAAAGCGGACCTTTCGAGTCCCCTTTCTTCAAAAGCAGACTATAAAAGCTGCAGGTCAGAGCGTGAGGTGACATGGCAGAGTCCGCGTCAGTGAAAATTGGACTCTTTTGGTCCACATCTGACAAAAGCGGACGCATAAGTCCTCATGTGAGAAAAGTGGACCGGATTCTGTCCCTTCCTCCCCCATCCATCCGATTATTAATTAAATTTTATCCCAGCTGTCCGATGAATTGTAATATTTATTACCTTACCTGCTTTCTTTTCCCTTATTATTATTCTCTTCTCTCGTTAAAAAAAAAAAAAAAAACCTTACCTTACCTTTCTTTTTCCCATCTTCTCTTCTCTCATTCAAAAAATTTTCATTCCTTCAACCATTACAATTTTGAAAGCTCAATTCTTCTTCATCTTCCTTCCGCCTCTTTCAAGCAATTCTTCTGCCTCTTTCAAACTGTCAATTTAATTAATTTTTGGTAAGTTTTTACTAATTATAATTTTATTTTATATTTATATATGTTTAATTAATGTATTAATTTTTTTGTAATTTTTATCTAGGATTAGCATCATCAAATTGGAAAAGAAAATCCTAGCACTACAACCATCAAATAATAGCTATTGTGAAGTATTAAACTCAAGAAAGGTAAATATAAAAATTTTTTTAAATTTTTATTTTGTGTATTTTTTTAGAAATTATGTTGTGAATTTCTTTAAATATGTGTAATAATATATATGTGATGTATGCAAAAATGAAATATGTATATAATATTCGTTTATAAATTTGTATTAGATTTATTTTTGTAAAGTTATTATATAGTATTTATATGTTTGGAAAATCTTAAATATATGATATAAACTATATAGTTTGTTTAGAAATTGTTATTAGATTTATATATATATATATATATATATATATATATATATATATATATATATATATATATATATATATATATATATTTGCTTTTATGTTAGAATTAATTAAAAAATATCTTAATTTTATTTAAAGACTAGATAATAAAAATACAAATGAAATATAATTTTATAATTGCATTTTAATGTGCAATGTGTGCGTGTATATATATAATGAATGTTTTTTAATTATAATATTAAACCCAAGAAAGGTAAATATAAAATTTTTTTAAAATTTTTATTTTGTGTATTTTTTTAGAAATTATGTTGTGAATTTCTTTAAATATGTGTAATAATATATATGTGATGTTTGCAAAAATGGAATATGTATATAATATTCATTTATAAATTTGTATTAGATTTATTTTTGTGAAGTTAGTATGTAATATTTATATGTTTGGAAAATCTTAAATATATAATATAAACTATATAGTTTGTTTAGAAATTGTTATTAGATTTATATATATATATATATATATTTGCTTTTATGTTAGAATTAATTAAAAAAATATCTTAATTTTATTTAAAGACTGGATAATAAAAATACAAATGAAATATAATTTTATAATTGCATTTTAATGTGTAATGTGTGTGTGTGTGTGTGTGTGTATATATATATATATATATAACGAATGTTGTTTAATTATATGACAGAATTAAACCCAAGAAAGGTAAATATAAAAATTTTTTAAAATTTTTATTTTGTGTATTTTTTTAGAAATTATGTTGTGAATTTCTTTAAATATGTGTAATAATATATATGTGATGTTTGTAAAAATGGAATATGTATATAATATTCATTTATAAATTTGTATTAGATTTATTTTTGTGAAGTTAGTATATAATATTTATATGTTTGGAAAATCTTAAATATATGATATAAACTATATAGTTTGTTTAGAAATTGTTATTAGATTTTTATATATATATTTTTTGCTTTTATGTTAGAATTAATTTAAAAAATATCTTAATTTTATTTAAAGAATGGATAATAAAAATACAAATGAAATATAATTTTATAATTGCATTTTAATGTGTAATGTGTGTGTGTGTGTGTGTGTGTGTGTGTATATATATATATAATGAATGTTTTTTAATTATATGACAGAATAATATTAAACCCAAGAAAGGTAAATATAAAATTTTTTTAAAATTTTTATTTTGTGTATTTTTTTAGAAATTATGTTGTGAATTTCTTTAAATATGTGTAATAATATATATGTGATATTTGCAAAAATGGAATATGTATATAATATTCATTTATAAATTTGTATTAGATTTATTTTTGTGAAGTTAGTATATAATATTTATATGTTTGGAAAATCTTAAATATATGATATAAACTATATAGTTTGTTTAGAAATTGTTATTAGATTTTTATATATATATTTTTTGCTTTTATGTTAGAATTAATTAAAAAAATATCTTAATTTTATTTAAAGAATGGATAATAAAAATACAAATGAAATATAATTTTATAATTGCATTTTAATGTGTAATGTGTGTGTGTGTGTGTGTGTGTGTATATATATATATATATATATATAATGAATGTTTTTTAATTATATGACAGAATAATGTCGACTTCATTACCAATATATATTTAGTGGGGTGGTCAAATAATAAGGAATCAATTTGGAGTTGATTATAAGAATGGATATTGCAAAGTAATATCAATGAATGGTTTATTCAATCTAAGTTCATTGTTTGATAAGATTAGGACTATTATGAATATACCAGCGAACGAAAATTTGATTAGGGTGCAATTTCGAAACCCCATTACAATGAATGGAGCACAGTTAGCGTATAATTGTTTTGATTTATGTGATGATGATGATTTGAATATGATTTTGGGGATAGTCAGCAGTTTATGTCATAGCTTGTTCTGTATTGAATTATACGTCGAATGCAATCATAATACACCTTTTACACACACGAAGGATATAGCTGGACTATCTAATTCTCAAGCTATTGATTATGATGGTGGTGGTAGTGGAGTTGGTGCTTATGGTTGCGATGATGATGATGATAGCAATGATTATGAACCTATTGCTTTTAATGGTGGTGGTGATGTTGGTGGTGATGCTGATAGCGAATCTGATGGTGATGATGATGAAGAGGATGATGTTTGTGAGCGGACGACGCGTTTTCGACGGGACGCGGGACTCCCTTTCGGAATGGGCGCCTCGATTTCGGGCGGGGCCCTCCCTTGCATGGGGTTTTTGATTTGGAAATTCATTTTTGGAAAAATGGATTATTTCGAAAAAGAATCGAGACCTAAATCTCGATAAAAAGTACAGGAGTCGCCACCCGGCTCAGCTCAACCGGGAATTTATAGTGTAGCTGAACCAAAGTGAGGACTGCCACACTTTTCAGAGATTCGGGTCCGGACAAGTCCTTTATTTCGTGTCTAATTTAAATATTATTGTCAATGTTCTAGTTACGACACTTTAAGTAGCTAAAGATTTATTTTTATTAAAAGAATACACGCAGCACGCATACAGGATGATAATACAATATATAAAGTAAAAAGAATAAATATTTAAGGGCTTACAACCAAATTGAAAGGAAAATAAAACTCTCGTCTCACGGATACAATCGCCTAGGATACACGAGAATCTAAAGAAAATTTACAACCGCCTAAATACACGATCTAATTCTATTAAATACAAATAAAAATAAAATTAAAATAAAATAAAAGCTGCAAAACAAAGGTTAGCACAATTTATACGGCACGCCACAAGTAGGACTCAAGTAGACAGAAATAGGGAATTAGGATTCGGGATCATGCAATTGGGGGTAACCGGGTCGGTCCGGTCGGCCGGCCCGGTCAGACCTGGAAAACCATTTTTTGAAACGTCCCTGTATTTTTGGTTTTGTGAGAAAAATCAGTTTTGAAGACAATTTTTCCGGTTTATTATAATTAAGCATGCGGAATGGGTCGGTTTTCGGGAGAACCGGGTCTCCGTCGTTGAATTGTTCTAAATGCAACTTTACTGAAAAATAAATCTAAGGTCGTGATGTGCATAACAAAATTCATTTTGATGATTTTTGAGGGTTTTCCAAATTTTTCTGATTTTCTGAAAGATTTTTTTTTTATGAAATTTTTTGGATTTTTTTGGAATTTTATTTGGATTTTAGGGATTTTTTAGGGATTTCTGTCCCTGGCCGCGAGCTACAGTCGTACGACTGTAGTTACATTCGTACGACTGTCTACTACAGTCGTGCGACTGTAGACCTGGTTTGGGCAGAAATCGCTAAAAAACCCTAAAACAAAACCCCAAAAACTGAAGAAGCAAAGACAGTCGTACGACTGTAGTGTGTTTGGCACGACTGTATTTACAGTCATGCCCCTGTTCTTATTTCAAGAACAGTCGTACGACTGTTCTTGCTTTTCCAGAATTGAAAATGTAAAAACTTGAAGAAAAATGCACCAAACACAATCAAATCACCCAGAAAGCTGGAAAATGAGATAAGTCAAAGGTTGTTTACCTCCTTGGTGGTGATCCACAGCTGGAATGACCCCTGGCTACGCACCAATCCACGTGAATTTGCACTTTTTCCCAAAAAGTCAAGGTTTCAAGAATGTCCAAATAACTCCAGAAAAGTCACGGATTTGTGTTTGTTTTTGGTCCGAAATGATTTAATTTGTTAGTGTGATTGTTAACCTAAGATGTCTAATTCGTTTTAGAGATTACAAACAAGAAATCAAGGAGAAAATGTGAGAAGAAAATAAGCTCTTTCACTTCTCTCTCTTCTTTCTTTTTCTCCCTTTTTCTCTCTCTAAAATTCTGATTTCTAAATTTAAAACCACCCAAAAGTCCCCAAAATCTGCTTTTTCTTTTTCTTTTATACCCCCTAGCCCGGAAATCTTGAGCATTAAATGCTCAAGATTTCCCTTCCTTTTTAAGTCAAAGAAGTATGGGCTGGAACCTGCTCCCCGAAAGTACAGTCGTACGACTGTACTTACACTACAGTCGTACGACTGTAGTGAATTCCCACGACTGTATACTACAGTCGTGGGTCAACGGTCAACGGCCCCATTTTTTTTTTTTTTAATTTAATTTCGTGTTCACAATGTTGATGTTGATGTTGATGGTGATGATAGTGAATCTGAGGATTCTGCTGATGCTGATAATGATCATGATGGGTTGGAGAATGAGGATGAGGGTGAAGGGAATTGTAGGGCATCTTCTTCAAATGTTGATGACACTGCATTACACAATAATTTTATTCCTACATTTTTCCCAAATATTCCCCAGCTTACCCAATTTTATTCATCAGCTATGATAGTCCATACAATTGATGAAAACATGAATGCTATAAGATGGGATCGTCAATGGATCTCTCAAAGGGGATGTTATTTTATTCAAGAGAAGCAGTTAAAACTGCAGCAAAAGAATACTCTATGAGAATTCAAAAAGAGTTTCGGAGTAGAGAGACAAGACTGAATACTATCACATTGGTATGTCATTATTATGATGATGGATGTCCTTGGAGATTACATGTGATGCTGAAGAAGAAGTCCTATTTGTGGGAGATCACAAAGTATGTTGGTGAACATACTTGTCATAGGTTGAAAAACCCTGCAACCTTCTGCCTCTCAATTTTATCTTGTTGACATATCAAATAAGTTTTGGTGTACTTATGCACTTCTTCCTCTATCTTTGGCCAATAATAAAGTTGTTGCAGTAACGCCAGCATCCGTTGTCTTCTTGGGTGACCCGCCCAAAGTTATCATGACATTCCTTCATCATAAGTTTTCACAAGTCGATAGCTTTTGGTACATAAACCCTTTGTTTAGTTGTCATCAAAAGTTCATCACTAACCCAAAACTGTCTAGTCTTCCCCTGCTTCACAAAATTGATGATGGCTACAGTTTGTGGGCCTTTCTCCAAATTGTCTCAGATTAGGTGGCGTATTGAAGTTGACATTTGGCTGCTACAGAAATGAGTTATTTGCTTTATGACTGTGAGCTCCACTTTTCGGCTTAGTGCATCTGCTACCTGATTAGACTTTCTCGTGTGATATTCTAGTACAAAGTCGAACTCTACTAGGAATTCTTGCCAACGAGCTTATTTTGGGGTTAAGGTCTGTTGAGTGAGAAAATGACTTACAGCTGCATTGTTAGTTTTCACCACAAACCTGGATCCCAACAAATAATGTCTCCAAAGTCGCAAACAGTGAATAACTGCAAGTAGCTCTTTCTCATGAGTAGTGCACCGGCATTCCACATTACTCAGCTTCCTGCTCTCGGAGGCTATGGGATGGCCCTCCTACATTATGTCTCCACCTAAAGCAAACTCTAAGGCATCTGTCAGCACCTCAAATGGTTTACTCATATCTGGAAGAGCAAGAACCATCTCGTCCAACACTACTTTCTTTAGTTCCTCGAAGGTCCATTTACATTCCTCTGTCCAATGCCACTCTTATCTTTCTTCAGCAGATCTGCGAACGGGACAATTGATAAGTGATAAATATAACAATAATTTCTAGTGTTAATTGTTAGAGATTGTGCCCTAAGCCAATGTTGGATTATGTAAACAATCTTCTTAAGTCATTAATAAAGACTTATTTTATCATATATATTTGTATGTTAGTATTTATGATAATGTATCCATGAATTAATTGTGTAATTCTAAATTTCCCTAGTCGATTGTTATTATGGGAATAATAACAAACTAAGACTAGTGTGAGTGATAATGGATATTCATAAGATGAATATAGTGTATACAGATACAGATTATACTCACGGGCAATGTGTTAGAGAACATGTTGCTGGAGACCCACTATAAGATCAAGTTCATGGTCACGTGTCACAACTGATCTTGATTATAGTAGTGTCATCAGCTGATTCCTTTGACCTGAGGTCACCATGGATTCCGGGATGAACTCATGTTGTGCTTTGACGCAGTCAAACGCTGCTTGTAACAGAGTAGTTATAAAGGCTGTTGTTGGGTGCAATGTGACTCATGCTTAGGGATGTGAGTGACAGATATGGGATTTTGTCCCTCTCTAACAAGAGAGCGATATCACTGGGCCCCTCGATAAGTAAGACTGTTAAATGCATGGCCGTGCTCAAATAATTGATAAGAGTATCAATTGATTTGTCTGAACAGTTTACTTTGAGATCGAGAAAGCATATGATTAATTATATAAGATTGACAAGTGTACCATGTCTTATAATTAATCTTGATATCAAAGAGACAAAAGGGAATATGACATTCTATAAATAGGTATTGGATCATTCCAATCATATTAATTGGGTAGTCGTAATGGCTTGCTAGAGTCCGCTTGTGACCTATAAGGACATTATGGTAATTTCCTTATTGCCAATTAATATGATCCTATGGGGTCACACACAAGAGCAAAATGAAGTTCATCTTATCGGGTATAAATTATTATTGGATAATAATTTATGAATGAGAAAGAGAATAAATATATATAGTGATATATATTTATGTATGTATATATAAATATTAATGTGATTAATATTGCATAAAGTATGCTACATATTATAATTAAATTATATGGAGATATAATTAATTATAATATTATATATACATATATGTATTATGGAGAATTGATTTGATTTAATGTTAATTGAGAATTAATATTAAATTGTGTGGGTTAATATATAATTATAACTAATAGGTGTATTAGGTTATAATTATAATTAACTATTTAGGTTAATTATTTAAGGAAACAATTGACCTAAACCTAAAACAACTCTACAACCCTAATAGACTAAGGAATTCGGCCACAACACTAAAATCAAAAGGGGGCAGCCGAAATTCCAAGCTCTCCAACACATAGAAAATTTGATTTTCTGCCTCTCTCTCTCAATTCAAGGAAACCGTTTCTTGTATCCCGGCGCTAGCACGCGGTGGACGTATTGCTCCGTGTGGATCAACCGTAGAGGGAAGCAATTTTGGTTCCTATTGATTCAATCTTCAAAGAATTAAGGTAATTCTTTAACCCTCTTTCCAATTCAATGCAATATACATGGATCCTTGGCGGGGATTAATCCGTTTTCTTTCCGCTGCGTATTTTGTTTTGTGTGATTAATCCCCTTCAGTGGTATCAGAGCCACTTGTATTTTGATTGAATTGGATTTATGTTTTGATTGGATCAAAATTGCATGTTAGGGTTTGTATGATTTTGATTGGATCAAAATTGTTGTTAGGGGTTTGTATGTTTTATTTAGGGTTCTATGTTATTGTGAATAACAAAATAAAATTTGATTTTATTGATTAATCATTGTGAATGATTTTATGTTAATGATTTGGAATGTTTAAGGGGTTTATGGAATCATGAATTTGATTCATGGGTTTTTATTGAAATTGTTTCAATTCAATTTAATTAAAAAAAAATAATAAATAATAAATAAATAAATAAATGTTACTGTTCGTATTCTGGGCATAATGCCCAGAATACCATTTGCGGCAAATTGCAATTGCAAATTGCAAATTACAATTTGCCCTTGCTGCGCAAGCAGCATGCTGCTTACGCAGCATGGGCTGCGCAGCTATGTGTTGCGCAGCCCGTCGGGCTGCGCGCAGTATTGGATACTGCAGTGCGAGGCCCGACGAGCATGCTGTCCGACAGTTTTACCCCTTTTTCGTTTTAAGTGTGGAAAATTGTTTCTGCATATTTACGAATTTTTCCAAATTAATTAATTCTAAATACAATGTGATTGTATTTTACCACTTTGAACCCTAAATATTTTTAGATATAAAATTATTGTTGATAATTTTATGCATGATGTTATGGTATGGTTTTGGACCCCGTGGATGCTTTATTTTATTTATTATGGTTTTATATAAATACGACCTGCGAGTCGTTTGTATTTATGTAAATTTTAATTTTAATTTTACTAGAAAAATTGTATAGGATGCAATTTATGATATGTAAAATTTATTTTACTAGAAAAATTGTATAGGTTGCAATTTTTTTTTGTAAAATATAAATCCATGAGATGGTGCTTAGAAGCAAAGATGTGGAGGCGGATCCAAGAGGCGGTGCAATGACCATGTGATGGATGCTACTACCTAGGATATGACCCTGTTGATTTTCATATTGGCCTATGAAAATCAATGTAGATTTAAACCATACCATAACACGGTTCGAGTCATATGCATGCTTTATTTTATTTAGATGCCATGTGATGCCATGCTAGATATTCTATATGCATGCTAGACAATTGTATGCCATAAGAATCCATGCTAATTAATATTAACAAAAGTATGATTAATATTAATGCCATGAAATTGTATATGATACAACTAACTCACAGGAATTAATAAACCCTAAATAAACTTATGAAGTTTATATTTTTGCCACCCAATTACGTATAACACTAGTCAAGTACTATGTTCGCATCATGGTAGCCACGCCAAAGCGGGTACGCATGTTGTGACCTTAGCGAAGCGATAATATGAGAAATGGTGATTCTCATTGTGTTGTAATTGGTTTAACAAGGGTTAATCAAAATGGTGCTTTGAACCCGAGGCAAAGATGAGATGAGTAACATGCAAATTAAATATGATATATGATATCATGCATCTCATAAATTAAAAGAGTTACATAATGATGTAATTGACATGGTGATGCCTACCGAAATTATATTTAATCATAGGGACATGCCAAAGCAGTGCTATGGTTAAGTATGGATTTTGGGTCTTTTACCCACTTAAATATTTTAAAGGGTTTTATAATTTTAGTGGGAGTATAATTCTCTTATGTAATTAACTTTGCATATATTTTCTGTTGTAGATAAATGGCCAACACAAGCAATCCCGGTTCTATTCGATCTATCCTTGAGAAGGAAAAACTGAACGGAACCAATTACCTAGATTGGTATCGCAACTTGAGAATTGTTCTCAAGCAAGAGCGAAAGCTGTATGTTCTGGATGGGCCTTTGCCCGCTAACCCTCCACCCACCACAGCTTCAAGAGCTGAAAGGGATGCTTTTCACAAGCATCAAAATGATCAGATTGATGTACAATGCCTGATGCTAGCATCAATGATTCCGGAACTTCAGAAGGATCTGGAAACATTTGAGGCATATGAGATGTCTCAAGAGCTTAAGGAAATGTTCCAAAAGCAAGCGAGAAGGGAAAGGTATGAGACCTTGAGATCCTTGGTTGGGTGCAAGATGTCCGAAGGGAGTTCGGTTAGTGCCCATGTTCTGAAGATGAAAGGGTACATTGATCAGTTGGAGAGGCTTGGTTCGCCACTCAGACCTGAGTTGGCAACGGATTTGATCCTTAATTCTCTTCCCGAGAGTTACTCACATTTTGTCATGAACTATCACATGAATGATATGGACAAAACGGTCAGCGAACTGCATGGGATGCTTAAAAACGCTGAAGTAACGATAAAAGAGAAGCCAAGCTCCAAAGGGATCCATATGGTGCAAAAGGGTAGGATCCAGAAGAAGAAGGGTAAAGCAAACAAACCCAAAGAGTTTGGGAAGGATGCAAAGAAGCCCAAAGCTGTTACCAAGGCAAAGCCTCCAAAGGAAGGCACATGCCATTTCTGCAATCAGCCTGGTCATTGGCGCAGAAATTGCAAGCTTTATTTGGAGGACTTGAGGAAGAAGAGAGGCGGTGAGACCGCTAATCAAGGTATTTATGTTATTGAAATATTTCATTCTACTTCTGTTTCTACTTCATGGGTATTAGATACCGGTTGTGGTTCTCACATTTGTATGAATGTGCAGGGGCTTAAAGGAAGTAGAAAGCTCAAGAAGGGCGAGGTAGAATTCCATGTGGCGAATGGAGCTAGAGTTGCTGCTTATGAAGTCGGTTGCTACGAGCTCACGTTGCCAAGTGGACTTGTTCTTTCTTTGAATAATTGTTATTTTGTTCCTAATTTGTCTAGGAACATCATTTCTATTTCATGTTTGGACAAGGAAGGATTTAAATGTGTTATTGAGAATAATCACTTATTGCTTTTCAATAAAGACTTGTTTTATGCAAATGCGGATTTACATGATGGTCTTTATTTGTTGAACCTTAGTGAAGGTTATAATGAGCATGTATATAACATAAATACCAAAAGGATAAGAACAAATGTTGTGAATCCTACTTATCTCTGGCACTGTCGTCTAGGACACATTAATGAGAAACGCATTTCAAAACTCCATAAAGATGGAATTTTGGGTCTAGATGTTTTTGAAACATATGACACTTGCGAGTCTTGTTTAATGGGTAAGATGACCAAGAGTCCCTTTACTGGTCACAGTGAAAGGGCTAGTGACTTATTAGAACTCATACATACAGATGTATGTGGGCCTATGAGCACAACTGCTAGAGGTGGTTTTCAATACTTCATTACGTTCACTGATGATTTCAGTAGATATGGTTATCTATATCTAATGAAGCATAAGTCGGAATCCTTTGAAATGTTCAAAGCCTTCCAAAATGAAGTACAAAACCAACTTGGCAAGACAATTAAAGCACTTAGATCTGATCGAGGTGGTGAATATTTGAGCCAAGATTTTGATGATCATCTTAGAAAGTGTGGGATTGTCTCACAACTAACTCCTCCTGGTACACCACAGTGGAATGGTGTGTCTGAGAGGAGGAACCGTACTTTATTGGATATGGTTCGGTCGATGATGAGTCAAACAAATCTTCCTCTATCCTTTTGGGGTTATGCACTTGAAACAGCGGCATTCACACTGAACCGAGTTCCATCAAAAGCAGTTGAAAAGACACCATATGAGATATGGGTTGGTAAGAGACCAAATTTGTCTTTTCTCAAGATTTGGGGTTGCGAAGCTTATGTGAAATACTTGATTTCAGATAAGTTAGCACCAAAATCTGTGAAGTGCAATTTTGTTGGTTATCCAAAAGAAACCAAAGGTTATTTCTTTTACAATCCTAGTGAAAACAAAGTGTTTGTTGCTAGGAATGGTACATTCCTGGAAAAAGAGTTTATTTCCAAAGGAATCAGTGGGAGTAAAGTACACCTACAAGAAAATATGGATAACCAAGTTGAAAGTGAGTTTCAAATGGAACAATCTGATTCACAAGAAGTTGTTGAGTCAGAACCGATAACACAAGTCCAACGTAGATCAAGTAGAGTTCGTCATGAGCCCGAGAGATATGGATTTCTCGTCACGAACGAAAATGATCTGATTCTGTTAGAAGAGAATGAACCTTCCACGTACATGGAAGCAGTCTCTAATTCAGAATCTGAAAAATGGCTTGATGCTATGAAGTCAGAAATTCAATCCATGGACGACAACAAAGTATGGACTTTGGTTGATCTCCCAAAGGGTGCTAAAGCAATAGGGCACAAATGGGTTTTCAAGTTGAAAACGGACATGGATGGGAATATTCAGACTTATAAAGCAAGGTTAGTGGCAAAGGGTTACCGACAAGTTCATGGTATAGACTATGACGAAACCTTTTCGCCAGTAGCTATGATCAAGTCCATCAGAATTCTTGTTGCCATAGCAGCATATTATGACTATGAAATATGGCAAATGGATGTCAAAACAGCTTTCCTAAATGGAAACCTTGTTGAGGATGTGTACATGACACAGCCTGAAGGTTTTGTCGATCCAAAGAATCCTGATAAAGTATGCAAGCTTCAAAAGGCCATTTATGGTTTGAAGCAAGCATCAAGAAGTTGGAATCATTGTTTTGATGAATCAGTCAAAAAGTTTGGCTTCATCAAAAACGAAGATGAGCCTTGTGTGTACAAGAAGTTCAGTGGGAGTAATATAGTTTTCCTAGTTCTATATGTCGATGACATATTGTTAATAGGAAATCACATTCCTACCTTGCAAGAAGTAAAATCTTGGCTAGGAAAGTGTTTTTCTATGAAAGACTTGGGTGAGGCAGCCTACATTCTTGGAATAAAGATCTATAGAGATAGATCTAAGAGATTGATAGGTTTGAGCCAGAGTACATACATTGACAAAATACTGAAAAGGTTCAGTATGGATCAATCAAAGAAAGGAAATGTTCCTATTGGGCAAGGGATAAAGCTTAGTCGTAAGCAATGTCCTGTGACAGTTGAAGAACGTCAACGCATGGATAAGATTCCTTATGCGTCAGCTATAGGATCTATCATGTATGCCATGGTATGTACTCGGCCAGATGTCTCTTTTGCTTTGAGCATGACAAGTAGATATCAGTCTGATCCAGGTGATAGTCACTGGACTGCTGTCAAGAGTATTCTTAAGTACTTGAGAAGAACTAAAGATACATTCTTGATATATGGAGGCTCGGACGAAGATCTTGTTGTAAATGGTTACACGGATGCAAGTTTCCAAACTGATCAAGATCAGATGCAGTCACAGTCTGGGTATGTGTTCATTCTGAATGGAGGTGCGATAAGTTGGAAGAGTTCTAAGCAAAGCACGATAGCTGCATCTACAACAGAAGCCGAGTATATTGCTGCATCAGATGCAGCCCAAGAGGCTGTTTGGATCAAGAAGTTCATCGAAGAACTTGGTGTCGTTCCTAGCATAGTGAATCCTGTGAGCCTCTTGTGTGACAACAATGGGGCAATATCACTTGCTAAGGAACCTAGTGTGTCACAGAAATCCAAACATATACTTCGGCGTTTTCACTACATAAGAGAAGTCATCTCAAGAGGAGATGTGAAGATATGCAAAGTTGCGTCTGAAGACAATGTTGCCGATCCACTAACAAAAGCTCTTTCACAAGCTGTACATGATGGTCATACTAGGTCCATGGGTATTAGATACATTTGAAGATTGGACTTAGGGGAAGTGGGAGATTGTTAGAGATTGTGCCCTAAGCCAATGTTGGATTATGTAAACAATCTTCTTAAGTCATTAATAAAGACTTATTTTATCATATATATTTGTATGTTAGTATTTATGATAATGTATCCATGAATTAATTGTGTAATTCTAAATTTCCCTAGTCGATTGTTATTATGGGAATAATAACAAACTAAGACTAGTGTGAGTGATAATGGATATTCATAAGATGAATATAGTGTATACAGATACAGATTATACTCACGGGCAATGTGTTAGAGAACATGTTGCTGGAGACCCACTATAAGATCAAGTTCATGGTCACGTGTCACAACTGATCTTGATTATAGTAGTGTCATCAGCTGATTCCTTTGACCTGAGGTCACCATGGATTCCGGGATGAACTCATGTTGTGCTTTGACGCAGTCAAACGCTGCTTGTAACAGAGTAGTTATAAAGGCTGTTGTTGGGTGCAATGTGACTCATGCTTAGGGATGTGAGTGACAGATATGGGATTTTGTCCCTCTCTAACAAGAGAGCGATATCACTGGGCCCCTCGATAAGTAAGACTGTTAAATGCATGGCCGTGCTCAAATAATTGATAAGAGTATCAATTGATTTGTCTGAACAGTTTACTTTGAGATCGAGAAAGCATATGATTAATTATATAAGATTGACAAGTGTACCATGTCTTATAATTAATCTTGATATCAAAGAGACAAAAGGGAATATGACATTCTATAAATAGGTATTGGATCATTCCAATCATATTAATTGGGTAGTCGTAATGGCTTGCTAGAGTCCGCTTGTGACCTATAAGGACATTATGGTAATTTCCTTATTGCCAATTAATATGATCCTATGGGGTCACACACAAGAGCAAAATGAAGTTCATCTTATCGGGTATAAATTATTATTGGATAATAATTTATGAATGAGAAAGAGAATAAATATATATAGTGATATATATTTATGTATGTATATATAAATATTAATGTGATTAATATTGCATAAAGTATGCTACATATTATAATTAAATTATATGGAGATATAATTAATTATAATATTATATATACATATATGTATTATGGAGAATTGATTTGATTTAATGTTAATTGAGAATTAATATTAAATTGTGTGGGTTAATATATAATTATAACTAATAGGTGTATTAGGTTATAATTATAATTAACTATTTAGGTTAATTATTTAAGGAAACAATTGACCTAAACCTAAAACAACTCTACAACCCTAATAGACTAAGGAATTCGGCCACAACACTAAAATCAAAAGGGGGCAGCCGAAATTCCAAGCTCTCCAACACATAGAAAATTTGATTTTCTGCCTCTCTCTCTCAATTCAAGGAAACCGTTTCTTGTATCCCGGCGCTAGCACGCGGTGGACGTATTGCTCCGTGTGGATCAACCGTAGAGGGAAGCAATTTTGGTTCCTATTGATTCAATCTTCAAAGAATTAAGGTAATTCTTTAACCCTCTTTCCAATTCAATGCAATATACATGGATCCTTGGCGGGGATTAATCCGTTTTCTTTCCACTGCGTATTTTGTTTTGTGTGATTAATCCCCTTCATTAATTGGATTTAAATTGAGCTTTATTGAATTAATTTTAGCTAATTAGAGTCTATTTCAAGTTATAAAGAAAATTAGAGCAAAACTTTGAAAAACCTCAGCAAACAGGCTCAGGAAGCAGGCTGGAAGAAGCTGGAAAAGAGCTTTGGAAGAGAGACAAAAAGATGGTAGAAATTGGTCCTTGCTGTAGGCCTTTAGAAGGATGGAGGAGAAGATATGACTTGTCTTGAAAAGAGAGATTTGACTTTTGGGAAAGATTTTACTTGCAAATATAGTTAAACATGCATGGTTAGACTTAATATTATTTTGTAGTTATCTTTAAACCACCAATGCTAAGTAATTTATTATTATTTTAATTCTTAGGGTAGTTTTATTTTTTGGGGAGTGCTATAAATACTTTATTTCTTTATTAGTTTGAGAGCTTTTAGCTTAATATTTTCTTTTAATTTTATTAAGGCTGTGTATGATTGAGTAGTCGATCCAGCAGGCTCAAGCCAGCTTGGCTGGTATGAGTAAGTGACTGATTCTCCTTCTTTATTATAGGCATTCTGCATGTGATGATTATTTCTTGGTATGCTTCATGTTCCTTTGAGACTGATCACTTCATAAGCTAGTGATTAGGACAAAACCGAGAGAAGATTCTTAGCCATGGAAATACCTTGAAACACATGCATGTTTATTGCTGAAGAAATTCGAGTAAACTACAAGCTAGGGGTTTTTATCTTTGATAAAATTCTTGCAAGATCTTAATGCATGATTAAGTAGTCTTTTGCTGAAGAGATTCGATTAGGCTGCTTGTCATAGAATCCACATGTTTGGAGGTTCCTAGTATGGTGATTTGAGAGTGAGATACCTTAGATATATGTTCTGTAACCCTGCTCGTAATGTTTAATGAGATAAATGTCACTGAATTGTCTGATCTTGCTTGGTTTGAGTCTGCTGCCTTTTATTATTGTTGTTGTTTATATTTTGTTCTCAGCAATCTTGACTTTGTTTATGTTTGGCTCTGCTTAGTTTACTTAGTAGCTTTCTTAGCTAGTTTAGCTTAAAATTATCATTGTTATTGTGAAATAAATCAGATCTACTTGTTTGCTTGAGAATTTGAGATTGTTCACATCAATCCCTGTGGAAAAACGATACTTAGACTCACCACCGTGCTACAACCGAACTAGTGCACTTGTTGGTGTTGCATTTGGGGATAACAACAATCTTCTACGAGTATCCTTCAACAAATTTTCCATAGTAATTAGATAGACCCAAGGAGGATCTCAACTTTGATACATTCTTTGGTGTTTGCCACTCTGAAATGGCCTTCACTTTGTTCCGATCCATGCAGATTCTTCCATGCTTTATCACATGACCAAGAAATTTGATACTCTTCTGCCCAAAAGCATATTTCTTAGGCTTTAGAAAGAGCCTATTCTCCCTCAACTTTGTAAATACAAGCTTCAAGTGCTCCCGGTGTTCCTCTAAAGTGGCACTATATACTACTATGTCGTCCAAGTACACCACAACTAACTGATCTAAATAGTCCCTAAATGCCTGGTTCATGAGAGTATAAAAAGTAGTTGGGTAATTCGTTAGTCCAAAAAGAATAACTAGAAATTCAAAGGAGCCATTTAGCATGACACAGGTGGTTTTTGACATATCCTCTTCCTTCACCCAAACTTGATAATACCTTGAACGTAGGTCGAGCTTCGTGAAGTATTTTGCTGCACCCAACTAATCAAATAAGTTTGCCACTGACAGAATAGGGTACTTGTTGTGGACTGTAATCTTATTTAGGGCTCGATAGTCCATACAGATTCTCAAACTGCTATATGCTTTCTTCTGGAATAAGACTTGTGCCCCAAAGGAAGAATTTGATGGTCGTATAAACCCTACTTCTAGCGATGCTCCCAACTACTTGCATAGCTCTGCTAACTCAGGAAGGGCCACTCTGCACGGGACTCTAACTCGAGGATTCATCCCTGGAAGTAACTCAATTTCATGTTCTACTTTTCTTTTAGGTGGTAGCTCTTTCAGCAAGACATCTGGCATGATGTCCCTAAATTCCTTCATCACTCCTTCAAGCAACTTAGGGATACTTGTGTTCTCCTATTGATTTCTAGTTATCGATACTGCCACATATGAGAAATTCCCTCTCTTCACTTCCTTCTTGAATTGGAGGGCAAAAGTACACTTTTTGTTGTATATCGGGCTCATCATCATTGGAACTATACAAGGATTTTGGTTCATGAAGAGAAGACAACTAGTTGAAGCTATCAGAATAGTAAAGCTCTCTTTTAAGAAATCCATGCCTAATACCACATCAAAATCATCCATAGGGACTGCAATGAAACCCGTGATACCCATCCAAGGCCCTGGTTGATGCAGTACATTCTGAACTGTCCCTACTATCTCTCGTGCTGGTGACTTGATAGCTTTAATCTTGCCCATTTCCTTTTAGACAACTAGTCCTAACCTGGCAGACTCGTAAGTTGTCAGTGGCTCTTGTATAGATCATGGCTGTGGTGGCTTTCCTATTTATCACCATGTCAACATACATCAACCCCTTCTCTTTGTTCTTACTTGCCAACTTCATCTGTTTCTCAAGGGCTGTAAGGAACCGTAAGGACCCCATTGCTGCAGGTTCAGTTTCATCTACAACTATATCTTCTTATTGCCCATCTTCAGTCCATTCTAAGACTAAAGCATTCAATGCGCTCTGATGAGGACATTTTGCCATTTGATATGGTCCCTTGCATATGAAACAAGAAAAGTTTTTGATGCTCGGTATGGATTGCTTCGACGCAAAAGTCCTCAGTTGGCCATTGGACCCACTGACAGGTTAAACATTTCTCCTTTCCCCCTATGGTCATTTGTCGCTTCCCCCTGTAAATTGAGATGTCTTATTCCTTGAGGAGAAGTAGGTGTGTTCGCCTCCTCTACTAAGAGGCCTTGTCCACTTGCTTGGCCTATTCTAATGTGGAATTAGATGGTTGCTTCCACTTGTTGGGTTATCTGAGCAGTCATTCAGACTCTCGGTAACAATAATAGCTGTAGCGTGATCCCTGACACTTCATCTGTTCATCTCATTCCTGGCCCAGGGCTTCAATCCTTTCGTGAAGTAATACAATTTGTCATTCTGATGCATTTCCAGGCAATCTAGAATAAGCTTTTGGTAAGATCAAACATAATCCCGTATGGAACCTGTCTATTGTAATTCGGCAAGCTGACAGTGAGACACATGATAAGCATTTTTCGTGTAAAATTGGGCCTTAAATTCCTTTTTGAAGTCTTCCCAAGTTGTAATCGTACGTAAGGAAGCCTTATGGTGCCACCATATCTTCACATCTCCCTCCAAATACATTGGTATCAACTCAATGTGATGTGAATATGTTCCTGCCCTAGTTGCGTGAAAGAAGTTCTCTACATCATATAGAAAGTTCTCTACTTCTCCTGAATCCCGGGCACCTCCGTAGGGCTTAGGATCTCGTACCTTTTATTTGGATGAATCCTGGGGCCTTAACTTGCCCTGCTCGTAGATGTTAGTAAACATCTTAAGCTTGAGCTTGACTTCATCTACCTCACCCCTGATTCCACCACATTCACCTATTGCCTCTGCGTGGAAGCAATCAACAGTCTCGCATAACTCCTTGTGTTCTGCGTCTAGTTTTTCTATAGCTTCTGCTATATGAACTGGGTCCAGATTCTCACTTACATCCACAGTCTCATCGCCATTACCCCGCCCCCACCTCGGCATGTCCCTTTCTCAGTGGATCGTCCCCTTCGGGCACCCCTTTTAGCTATTACTTCTCAAATAGCATATGAATTTGTCATCACAATTCAAAGATATCAAGGTTGGATATCATCACTGTAAAAACATCAGCCTTCTCTACCAAGGCTTTAAACAACTCAGTTTGGCCACGCAAGGCCTCTTCAATTTCAGTCTTCGCAAATGTTGCCACATCTTGCGAATACTGCTAACATCACTACGTAGAGTGTTCACTGTCCCTTGCGTTTCCTCAACACGCTTGCCACATTCAAACACTACCTCAACGAGATACTCGGGATCCATCTCGTCCAAACGCCCTTCTAAGGTGTCAATGCGTTTGAAATTATTACCACTCGCCATATGTTTTTCTGCATAATCAGTTCTAGCTCTGATACCAAATGCCATGGGGCCAACTCGTTGACTCCATGTGGCGCTTACATCTCCCTCTAAATGTAAGCCTGCCAAGTGAGGTTACTCGATATGCCTACATCATGTAGCAAACACCTGGTTAGTTATAAGGGCCTTCAGCCACATAATCCATCGGCATAAGTGGACAATCAACACAAGAGATATAGACAACAATGATAAGCATTCACACACACATAAACAAGAGCGTACACGAGACAATCATAGTAAACAATGTGCAAAGGCTTTCTTTAATATATTGAATGCATTAAAACCCACAAATTCCCACTTGTAGTAGTAGGGAGACCTACGACGAATGGAGCATACATAGACACCCATGTGTGACCGGCCTTAGTAGTGACCAGTCACACCCCCTATAGTAGTCCTTATACCAACTTCAGGACTAAAAGGAACAACCATCGTAATATTTCATTCACCATATTTTTACTATTCATACTACTATTACAAAAATTATTCCCCTTTACACTACTCTGCTAGGTGAATGAATTGTGGTCGCGTTAAACGACTAATCTTTTTTTTTTTTTTTTTTGTTACACAATCATTCTCTTTTATTCAGCACGAATTGGCGTATTTCTTTTTTTGTTAAGCAATATCGTGCCTTGGCTGAGGTCACCAAATGACGAAATTAACCTCCTTTTTCAGCGAGATATATGCAAACCAGGAAGGGCAAGAGAGTAATCTTACATATTTCCCGCCAATTCCTTTACACGCCTATCTGGAGAGGCTTCCTCCTGCACATTTCGAAATTGAAGCTCAATCGGAGAGGAAAATACAATTAACGACTTCATTTAATCTTCTCTTTGCTCTTCTTCCAACGCTTGCAAGAAAGCATCATTTCTCAATGGTAATTTGCTCTCCCTATTCTCTTACCATTTCATAATGCTTCTTTCTGTGCAGATCAAATCATGGTCGAATTGGATATATGCGTTGTTGTATGCTTTGTTCTTCGATTAGTTTCTCCTATTCAAAAATCTTCCCATTCAATTTGTTAATCTCAAAGTGAAACTTAGGCTTTTGTGTATATTTTGAATGATATCTCGAAATTCGCTGTTTAGGTTTTTTTACTCGAGAAGTTCCGCTCACAAATCCTACCACCATGAATTCTCACTATTTCTAGAGTGACGTTTAGTTTTCTGGAAAATGCTGAAAAGTGTTCAGAGGAATTATCTATGAAAATTTAAGTCTTATATTCTATAAGAGTCTCCTTCCAGCTGATTACGACACGCTCATTCAGTTAGACAAATCAAAACAACAATAAATTTTACCATTTATTTCTTTTTCTTTTCGCCTCTGCAACCAAGGAGTACAATAGCTTTCATTATGCGGTTTTGTGATTGAAAATAATCATGAAGCACAGTCCAGATTTCTCTTTGGTCACATACTTAAGTTGCTCGAAGAAATGTCAAGCCAAATGAGTGGCGAAACTCTCTTGTTTGAACTGCGCGTAGTTCGTAGTAAATTGGCAATTATTCTCTCTAATTGAGTTTAAGCGTATTTTCTCAAATTGTTGATGCTGTACAATTTTTTTATCTCTTTATTTTATTATCATTTCTCCCCTCCCTGGTCTTGTACTCCAAAGGCAATAATTCCCATCAGAGCTCCTTTTCTCTCTCTAGAAGAGAACGTATATCATATAGACAACAAAATAATAGCCCTTTGGGTCACATCATTATTATTACTTTTAAATGTTTTGCACTCTGCATAGTTAGTTGTATTTTATTGCATAAAATCTTATCTTTAATGTAATTCGATTGTGATGCAGTCTAAGAAACGAGGGCTTTCATTGGAGGAGAAACGTGAGAAGATGCTTCAAATATTTTATGATTCACAGGACTTCTTCCTCGTAAGTGTGCAATAATTTTTGAGGTTTTGCATTGTATTCTGTATTCATTCTTTCTAGCATCGTTCTGTTCATGTTCTTAACTCATTTGTGTCTACAAGAAGAGACCTCATGTAAAGGAATTTTCAGCTTCTTAATGTTCTTAACCCAAGTTAGTAGGTTGTCACAAATGTGACTGAAGTTTGCTACTGTATTGTCTTAGAGAACGAAAAACTGATGAACTCCTATGGTGCTCATCTTTTCAGCTTAAGGAACTTGAGAAATTGGGCCCCAAGAAAGGTGTAATTAGCCAATCTGTGAAAGATGTTGTCCAGAGTTTAGTTGATGATGACCTTGCTTCAAAGGATAAGATTGGAACTTCAGTGAGTAACTATTCGCTGCTGGCATTTAAAAACATCTTATGCACTATATAGTTACGAATCTGAAAGTAATATAGAGCTTCCATGAGTAAAGTTTGCAAGCTAGTCCCGATGTACATCTGGAAGTGGCCATAATCTGTGTTGTTTAAACATTTACGAGCTATTAACACTTCAAACTTTCAGGTATATTTCTGGAGTCTTCCTAGCTGTGCTGGAAACCAGGTGAATTTTCAGAATCTACTACTTCTTTGCCTAGATTTCATATGATCTGTGGTCTAAACCATCTGTTTAACAGTTGAGGAATGTATATCGCAAACTTGAATCTGATCTACAAAGCAGTAAAAAGCGGCATGCAGAACTGGTTGATCAGTGTGCTGAACTAAAGAAGGGACGTGAAGAATCTGTAAGCACATTAAATTCTTCTTCTTAGTAAATTTCCTACGTTGGTAGAATGGATCATTTAGGCTAATTATATCTAATTCTGTTCTTTTACCAGGATGAAAGAGAGGAGGCTTTATCTGAACTAAAGGCCATTCAACTAAAGCATGATGAGCTGAAGGTATAACCTGATCTTCAATTTGCATCAAGTTCTAACAGATTCTTTTAGTTTCTAACTGTTCAGCTGATCAGGAGGAGATGGGACAATATGCAGACAATGATCCTGCTGCCGTTGAAACAATGAGTTAAGAAAATCTTATTTTTGTAATATATTTGTTTTGCTTCATAAAACCTTTTTTTAACGCCGGAAAGTGTATTGATAATCCTTGATAAGCATCAAGCTTTGACATATTGGTTGTTTCATATCTTCCCCGCAGAGAAAGCAATTGAAGTTGCCCATGCAGCAGCAAACAGATGGACAGGTTTGACCTTTTTAGACATTAAGAGTTGCTCTTTGCCTCTGTGGTCTTTTTTTTTTTTTTTTTTTTTTTTGATAAACAAAAATCTCTCACTTACTTGGTATAATAAAAAACCGCGCAGACAACATCTTCACATTGCGGCAATGGTGTTCAAACAACTTTCCTCAAGCCAAAGAACAGCTTGAAAACCTATACCAGGAAGTATAACTTTGAAACTTTTTGCACCACGTACATGCAGCACTTGCTCCCTAGATCAATCCACAGCTCATGGGTGCTTAATTTCATCAAGTTGCATGAACTGTATTGCATGAATACTTAATAAATATATTCGTTATAATCATGTACCCATAATAAGTTTTGGAACACATTTACTCCACATAATGGACGCCTAGGCATTAAAGTTGGAACTCAAATGAAAAATCCATGCTGCTTTTTAATTTTTAAGTATCCAAATGGACTAGAAACAGCCTGTCCCCTCTCACACATGATTTTGTAATTACCCTATGCACCGAGGTATGTTTAACAGATTTTTATATACACTGATTCTGCCTTTTGATTGCATATGATATGCAGATAGGGATTACGGATGATTTTGACTATTTGGAGCCTCTATCAGTAGCTCCACTTACCGCTGTTGGTAATCAGTTGCTGGAAGGCATTTAATATAGTGATTGCAGAGTTGATATGTATGTTCCTTTTCAGATATACAATCTACACTAGCGGAAATCATATATTTGCTCCAAAATATGAAAATTATACGTCTTAAGCTTAGTTTTGAAAGTAATTATGGATTGTTCAATTCCTGTTGTCTTTTTGTTTTATTCATAGCTTTGAAACAGCAATGCTTCAGAATGCTTATTCGTTTTCACTGGCAGTGATATATTTCTTCGTTTAAATATCTAATATGAAATCCATTGTCCCACTATATTACCACTCGCCAGATATTTCCCGCATTAGTTTCCCGTCGACACTAAACGGACTGACTTTTTTCTACCAACGTAGCTCCAGGTTACTGTTCAGGAGTTGCAAACATAAATCTCTCCCAATACCAAAAGGAATACATCAGGATAATGTATCTGTTAAGCCATATTTAGGGGCTTCCTTTCTTTACAGAAGCATACCAATATCATCTTTTTTATTTCCTTGAAATGATTAACCAAGATTTAAATGATGAAAAAATTATTGAAATCACAATTATTGGGCATGAAACAATTTTCTCTCAAGTCTTCATATAAAATTGTACTTCTGTGATTGGAAATTATTGTGAAAAAAAATAAATTCTCTGTTTCTTCCAGGCTCACTAAGGTTTGCTCAAGTGCTCAACGATTCTCTCAATGCTAAAACACAGTTTTAGTAACACAAGCATCGTTTTTATGTCTGCTACATGTTACCTACATGTCACGAGAGGTTTCACATTTGTTTCCTCAATAATAATAATAAAATTAAACTCTATTGTTCCCTACCAAAAGAAATAGAATGATCAATCAAAATAGTCACACATCAGCTCTTAAACCACAAAACAAGGCTCTTGAAAATTCCCACCCAGCCAATAGCACACAAATGTAACGGAAATAACACAATTTCTTATAATGGTTCAAGTGATTAGTCCAATGCTACCAGGAGATGAAAGATCAAATTGGCCATAAGGAACCACATTTTTTAAGGGGCAAAATATGTTCCGAGTAGGGAAGAAACAGAATAGGATATAACACTGGAATCAAAGATCCAAAATGAAGATTACAAGTTTTAGAAGGTAACTGTTCATTTAGTTTGCAATCTTCTATATACATCGTTTGTTCAGACCATTCAATGCACTCACGATGCACAATAGTAGAATCTCCATTATACAATGTGACAAATCCTTAAATTACCTCTCTGCAATATACGAAACAGCACCTGAAATTATACAACCAAAAATTAAGCCCAGATGTACCTCAATGTAAGCACGAACCAGTAGAATCTTGGAGAACTGAACAGCATTTTATGGAAATAGATGAGTTCAGAAACAATTAACATTGTTAATAACAATTCTCAATTTTCAAAACTCAATTATAAAATTCGTTTGAAATTTACTATTACACACATTTAAATTACGTAGTGCACTGAAAAAGAAAAATGTAAACCTGCTTAAAGTGCCATCTCAGCCTGTAAGGCAGCAAGTTCATCTTCCTCAGCTGTGCGCTTTTGAGGAACAGGACGAGCTGGTTGTCTGCCTGCTGGAACATGCACTGGAGCTGCAGGAGCTGTGGTTGCAGGCTGAAGAAGCTGTTCTTCCAATTCAGCACCTTCTAATTCTTCGAGTTCCGCCTCCAATTCATCCTGAAAAGTTAAACATTATTTTAAATATCTCCCATGTGTATAGTTGACCAGAGACTTGAATGAATGTTTATGCAACAAACAATTATTTATGTTAGTGTAATCACAACAAATACCTCATCAAAATCAGCTGCAGCACCAATGGGCGTTGAAAGTGCCTCTTGGATCTGTTTCATGTTTTCTGTCTGCTCGTTGATCTCATCCATGGTCTTGTCCACATCATCAATATTACTGCATAAGAAGAAGATAGTTTATGTTAACAACAAACCATATTGCCTCAATAACCTTGTGAAAGAACAAGACTCCTGTTTCACATATCGCTAAATCCAATAACATGTAGTAATCAACAAGGATAGATGCTGTTCACATGTCAACCATCATACAAAAAGCAGCACTTAGAAATATTCCCAGGAGAAGTAGCCCTTTTACTAATTTGTCCAAAAATCATCAAAGCTTCAACATGTTGAAACCAATGCAAGATGTAAAGAATGCAATTGATGATTCTGGTAAGATGATGAAATATATGCTACATACGTTGCCTTTTGCATTGCCTTCATTGCAGCTGCTCCAGTCCTCAATGCATCCACAGTTTCTGTGGTTGCTTTTGCACCTTCTAACATTATCATCTGTAAAATTTTACATGGCATGAATACCAAAATCAGCAAAAATAATCATATATGATGAAAGTAAGAAACTAGTAGTTGTACAAGCAAAATCTCACCTGATCATGAATGCGCAATTGGAAATTTCCTAGCTGTTCTATTTGCTGTTCATATAGTCTCTTCCTCTTCAAACATTGAATAGCCGCTGCATGACAATTGTGTCAAATCAAAATCCAAGCAGTAAACAACCTTTCTGTACTTCAAATTTTTCTTTATCATCAGGATGCAATAATTTAAGTAATAATGTATGATGTAATGAGCTAAATTATTTGAAAGTAACAGGAAGTGTCAAAGTGCTATCATCTAATGCTTATATGTCTGGGGTTTACACTTCATCATTACATCATAATATAATTTTCTTCCAAATACATAACGACAGACATGATTCAATACAGAAAAACACTCCTCGGTACTCAGCAAGGGGTACTCTTTATCACGTTCGAGAGGAAACCAGAATATTAAATAACAAACAGTTGCCATAAAGAACAGAGTTCATAGCAAAACAATCAAAAAAGTAGTCAAAATTATGATTTACAATGATGCTACAGCTAACAAGAAATGCTGCAAGCTAATTCTAGCAACACAAAAGAATGCGAAATCAAAACAGAAAAAGAAACAATACCTCTTTTATTCTTTGCTCGAGTGAATTCCTTAGCCTTTTCAACTTCTTGAGCAGCTTTTTTTATAAGCACTTTCTCCTTTTTCTCTAGCATTTCAAGTGTCTAGTCAACATAAAATAGAGAACACGATTTCAGAACCGGAAAAAGAATATCGAGGATGAGCCAATTTATATGCTTCCCAAAAAAATTAAATTATTATGCTAATATACACATCGTTGAATACGATATACGATCAAGAGCCCAAAATAAAAAGGCTGATCGTCATTCAAAGTTTTGGCAATTTCATTTAGGTATCCAGGGATCTCCGAAGTCAATTAATTTCTCATGAAACATCAGAAGAACGAACAAATAAAATTAACCATAAAACAGAAACAAACGAGAAAGATGATTGATTCGTTGGTAATTATACCTCATTTAATTTGTCCAACGTGGTCAGAGCATTGGTTTCCTGCTTGGGTTTTCCAAAAAGCCGGTTAAACATGGTTGATTCTTATCCGCGAATGAAACAACTGCCCCTGATCTCCTATATCACCAACCAAATCAACGATAGCTTATCAAATAAAAGCCTAATTCCAAACAAAATAGACCGATCTAGCGAAAAACGAAAAAACCCAGTTTGGAACTAAACGAAATCCTAAAATATAACGAAAGAAAAAAAAAATCAAAAACAGATGATGACTACGAGCACAAACCTTTAAGATTGTTGCAGGATTGAGGAAGAGATCGAATAAATTAATTAGGTTCCCCCAATCAGTAAGATAAAAAAAAAGAAGAGGTTTTCGTAGGAGAAGAGATTACTTGTTTTTTTCTAAGCCCTGTTTGTTTGGCCGGTGATTTTATAGCCGGTCTTACAGGTGAATTGCCCATCGGAACAAATTTACCATTCCTTCGTCTATAAGCTGCTTTCCGTCTTCACGCGGTTGAATTGACTATCTATTCACCTGTCACCTGCTTAACCGGTTTTTATCCCTTGGGCCCTTTTTATAAATAAAAATCTCCCCTTAAACTAATTACCATCATTTACTTTATAAACGATCATTTACTTCATTCAAAAAAAGAAAAACACCATGTTTTAGTGACCTACAAATCAAAAATATAAATATATTAGTTTTTCTACAACATCTTTAGCATAAAATTTTCCTAAATAAAAAAAAAAAAATTTCACCGTATATTTTAACATCTAAAGTTTATATTTAAAAGTTACAAAAAATTTATTTTGGGGTCTAATATTTAAATAATTAATTATATCACACATTATAATTTTCAATTAGTGAAAGTGTGATTATCATAATTTTACTAGTTTAACATATAAGTGACATGATACACTAAACATATAATAAAATCTCTTGGTTTTTTTTATATATTTTTACCAAAATACAATCAATAAAATACTAAAACAATTACATTTTTAAAATTTCATAGTTTCACTTGTTCTGCCAACATTTTCTATAAGAGTTGACAAATTTCCAAAAATAACATTAAAAAGATGAAAAAAAATATTTTTTTTCCTGTAAAATAAATTCTTTTACTCATGTTCCAATTTTTTTATAAGAGAAATATCACTCGTGGGTAATTAATATAAAATTATATTCAAGAGCCTTAAGTTGTGGGGGTTGTTGAGAATGGTATTGTTGCCAACAATTTTCCTCGAGATACAACATTAGCACAACTCAATTAACATGACGAAGATTAGCCAAAGAAATCAAAGTCCAAAGGCTCTCACTTTCACACATTTGGTCGTGTCTAAAGTGATTTTTATGATACATGCTCTTTTATAAGAATGCCCGGTAGGAGTAATGCGAGGATTACGGAAAGTATCAAATAACTTTAAAAGAAGATCAATTTGACGTCTTAAATTATTTATATATTTCAATTAAACAAGAGAAAAGTAAAAAATGATGTAAATCAAATAGCAGATACCACCTTTGTTGGCGTCTCATCTTCAACAGCAAGATCAAATACTTTTACTAGCTCTGTCCTCCAATTGTTTGTCTTTCAAAGCATTTTCACAAGCTTCTTTGAGGAAAATATGAACAGCTTGTGAGTGTTCTATAAGCATTTGAGAAATATTAAATCTTTTTGTTTAATGGTTGCTAAAAGCCACCATATTACATACTTCAAGCTTTGCAATTTCAATGAATGCTTGGTCAATGCTTACTCCCATTGCTTAAATTTAGCTTTGGCTAGTTCTTTTCGAACCCCTTCAACCATATTACCCATGGATTCTTAACCCCCAAGAGATCTGTGAATGTTGTATATCAACAATTAAATAAGGAGAAGTTCATCAATGAAGATGTCTACAAGTAATATTCTAGCAATTAAACGATTATCAAATTCGAAACAAACCAAGATACCAAATTGAAATAAAATGAAAGAAAAACATGATAAAGAGATTATGACTAAGAGAACAAACCTTAAATATTGTTGCAAGAATTGAGGAAAAGATATCAAATTCAATGATTAGGGTTTTATCGAACTAGAGATCGAAAGGGGCCAAAAAAAAATGAAGGTGTTTTATGAAATATTCATTCGAAGAAGAGTATGTAATAGGATCATGCCAAATGTATGGTTGATAGCGGTTTGTCTCTTGATCTTTTAGCATGTGTTTGATACAGAGGAGAGAGAGGGGAAAGAAAGGAAGGCATGCAAATCTAGGCGTAATTTCACTCATGATATACCAATTATCTCCCTAATCACAGTTTGGTATACCAACTACCGTTTTGCATATTGTAGTACCCCAACTTCTAGGTGACCTCCCATTGTCGTACATGTGACCTGTTATTACAGGTTAATTGTGCCACGTCAGTAATTTGTTGGGCTTAATTTCACTTATGGTATACCAATTATCTCCCTAATCACAGTTTGGTATACCACTTTATACATATTATTTCATTTTGTTTTTATAAAAAAAAATAACAAAAATATATAAATCAAAGAAAATAACAGAAAAAAATTTGATTTATATATTTCTGTCATTTAAAAAAAAAATGAAACAATACGTATAAAGTGGTATACCAAACTGTGATTAGGGAAATAGTTGGTATACCATAAGTGAAATTAAGCCCAACGAAGTGCTGACGTGGCACAGTTAACCTGCAATAACAGGTCACATGCACCACAATGGGAGGTCATCTAGAAGTTGGGGTATCACAGTGTGTAAAACGGTAGTTGGTATACCAAACTGTGATTAGGGAGATAGTTGATATACTATGAGTGAAATTAATCCTGCAAATCTATGCATATATTTTTCTCCAAACTTAATCTAGATATATTCATTAATTGACGTGCTTTCCTTCCTTTTCCCTATGAAATATAATCCGTTAAATACGATACGCAACCCATAGATCAATAGGAAAAAATTTATATTACTATGTTTTTATTTTTTTTCTTTATCTCATCATCAAAGGAACTTGACAAGCTAAGAACTTGATCGAAAAAAAATTTAAACACCTTAAAAAATATATATATAATAAATAATAAAATATAGAAAGAGATAAAGACTAATTAAATGTTTACCCCTTTGAACTATAAGTGTGGAATAACAACGGGTTGAGTTATTGTTTATAAAAAAAAAAAAAAAAAAAAAAAAATAATAATAATAATAAAATTATAGAAGTTATTTATAATAATTTGGATGCAATTTAATTATCCCTTTTAACATAATGCATAGTAGACGAAACGCTGCCTACAATTCTACATCGTTTCCAAATAGATTTTGAAGTTGCTTTATAAATTTATAATAGGACAAGTATAACAGTAACTAGTAATCCCCAATGAGTGATGACTCGTGATTTCTTTGTATTTTTCTCCTACAATTTACAAAGTTCTCATCTTTGTCCGTCTCAGCTGTCTGATTACTCCTCTATCTGCAGTTCCAAACGGAGAAAAATCTCTCCTCTCAAAGCTCCATTCTTGAAGCTGCACACTGTGATGGGTCTCTTAAAGTTGGTATCTTTTATTATAATTATCAATTTATTTACCCCAAAACCCGTTTCTTCTCTTCTCACAGAAGAAGTAGCTCAAATCCCAATCGATTTCCTTGACCTTGCAAAGAAACCAGAGCTTATAGATTATATGGTTAATATTAGAAGAAGAATCCACGAAAACCCAGAGCTTGGTTTTGAGGAATTTGAGACCAGTAAGCTTATCAGAGCTGAGCTTGACCATTTCGGTATTCCATATAAGCATCCTGTTGCAGTTACAGGAGTTGTTGGCTATATTGGGACCGGTCAACCCCCTTTTGTTGCAATTCGAGCTGATATGGACGCTCTAGCTATGGAGGTAAACTTCCATTGTTCTTTTTCTTTTTCTAATCAATTAAATCCGTTTACCATTTTGTTATTTTGTTGTTTAAGCTAAGTCTCAAGTTCAATTATGCATAGAAACTTGATTGATCAACCTTGAACCAATTAATTGGGTCCACATATAAAAAAAATTATGTTATTTTTAATGCAGGAAGCTGTGGAATGGGAGCATAAGAGTAAAGTTCCTGGTAAAATGCACGCTTGTGGGCATGACGGCCATGTTGCAATGCTTCTTGGTGCTGCTAAGATGCTTCAAGAGCGGAGCCATGAGTTGCAGGTCTTTTCTCTTCAAATGTTTCCTTAGATTGATGTATGTATATTTTGTAAGTTGTAACCCTTATGGGTTTTATGATTGAGTTGGCACATTTTTTGGAAGTGATTATTTGATATTGAGGGTCAATTGTATTGTTCCTGCGGTATGATTGCTCTTCCAAATATTGGGTAGCATCAGATGCATAAGATATGGTAAAGCTAGTTGAATGGCTTCATATGAAATACCTTTGGATAAATTGGATGAAAACGTTGACTGTATATTTGTGAAAGACAGGTTTTGGATTATTTATATATCAACACTTATAGAATAGGAATGCAAGCCCAACTACAAAACTCAGTTGTTGAGTTCAGGAGGCTAATAGAGAAAGGAGAGGTTTTAAATCACCAGAGCAATCAGCTTTAGCAGTTACCACGGCAGGAAGTTGTGAAACCTAAAAGTGAGTGAATTTCGATTCCATATTAGGAACATTAGTCCAAGGTTAATATCTAACTATTGAGGTAAGATAGACTAGTAGGTTATGAAGAGGTTTTGAACCAGTATAGTTGATGAAGAGGAATTATGTTTAGCATGGTTCACGTTTATATTTGCTGCATTGTCAGATTTCACTGGTATTAACCAATAAATTTCTCTCAAATGTACTAATTAATAGTCTAATTTCCCTATAACTCTGTCTCCCTTTCAAAAGGAGTCTGCATTCCCTTTTGATGGAGTTTTACCTCTTAAAGAGTTCTAATTCCTCAACTTTGCCCTGCCTGAATACTGCATAGCTCTACCAAACCATATTTTGTCTTACTGTTATCGAATAAAAGAGTATCTTTGCTAGAAGATGTGGATACTTATGATAGTAAACGACAAGCAGTCATGCATGTCATACTCAGGCAAGCTTAAGAGGTCCTTAGCTATGTACTGTTGTCATTTGTCAGAGTTCCTGCTACCAGATGAAACCTTATGAATTTAATTTAATATGAATTTCATTTGGATGTTCTTGTGGCTCATAATTCTTGTTCGCCCCTCCTAATAACGCATTTAACATTGCAATAGATATTGTTCTCCTATAAACCCTCATGATAGTAAAAGGATTTGAACTACTCTCATAAGTCTGTCTAAAACATTCTACAATTTTCCAGCACATTGAACCTGCTCTCTTTTTTTGGTCCATCAAAAGATATTGCATCTCTTACAGCTATCTTTTTTGCAAATTGCTTTACAGTATCCGGTCAATCATTTGTCCTCGCCTTTCTTATATCCATTCTCTTATACTTTCTAATCGATTTTTCTTGGATGGAATTTGCTATAGCTCATGGTAAGGCCATGATACTGAAATGGAGAGGAGTTATTTAGTTTTCCTGACACAGGAATTAGGATTAGTGTCAATATTCATTAGTTGCTGACTCCTTGTTTCCTTTCTCTTCTACTAATCCAATGATCTAAACTTAGGGAAGCCAGACTTCCATGTGGGTTCTGGGTCAGATATCCATAATAGAATCTGTCCTTAACAACCAAATTAGTTGTATAACTACACAAGGAGTATAAATTTCCTCATATGTGGAATCCAAAATGAAGTATAAGCATATATTTCCAATTGCATTTTTCTTGTTTCCTTAAAAGGTGTAGTATCAATGGTCTCCAGCTAGTAGCTTAGCTCTTTGTATTCCTTCTTTATGTTTTATGGAGTACAAGTTCTGCAAAAGAAGACTTAAAGCTTTATGCTTCATTATCATTTATTTATCATCTTTCATATCCTTTAATAGCTCATGGTGTTGAGAGCCAATTGTTGTTTCAAAATGAAAATTTATGATTATTTCTTGCGGTTTTGGTAGGGAACAGTTGTTCTTGTCTTTCAACCAGGCGAGGAGGGATATGGTGGAGCCAAGAGAATGTTGGATACTGGAGTCTTGGAGAATATTGATGCCATATACGGACTACATCTTTCTGTTCATCACCCAATTGGTACAGTTGCCGGTAGACCTGGTCCTATTTTGGCAGGCAGCGGGTTCTTTGAGGCAGTGATAAGTGGAAAGGGAGGACATGCTGCCATTCCACAGCACACCATAGATCCTATTATAGCTGCTTCGAATGTGATTGTTAGTTTGCAACATCTCATTTCACGAGAAGCTGATCCTTTGGACTCGCAGGTACTCTCTCTCTCTCTCTCTCTCTCTCTCTCATTGTGTCAGCATATGCATGTAGGAAGATGATTAGTTGGGGATTTCATATCTACGACGTGGGTTTTTATCCCTTGCTTCCCTTTACTTATGCTTTTGAAGAACCATTTTGAGAAAATGATTTGTTGTCACCAAGAAAATTGAGCTGTATTGAAAATCTCAGATGATTTTATTCTTCGTTTCTGCCTCAATCAACAATAAGTTTTTCGATACCTGAATATCTATTGTGGTTGGGCCTAGTAATTTCATTGTATCTCTGTGTGAAGAAAGAGAGTTTGAGGGAATGAATTGTATATTTGATTGAAGAACACCCAAGCGTATACAGGAATAGGATTACAGAAACAGGAAACAAGATTAAATACAATTCCTAGGTTTCCTCCACTAATTTCTCCATTACAGCTAATACCTAATTACAGTTGATTACTTTCCTATTTACACTCTATTGTATTTCTGTAACACTTCCCCTCAAGCTGGAGCATAGATATTGATCGTGCCTAGCTTGTTACAAATATAGTTAAATCGAACCCCATTTAGAGCTTTAGTGAAGATATCTCCTAGTTGTTCTCCTGTACGAACAAACTTTATAGAGATCAGATTCTGTTGAAGCTTCTCATGAACAAAATGACAATCAATCTCAATATGCTTGGTTCTTTCGTGGAAGACGGGATTGGATGCAATATGAAGGGCAGCTTGGTTGTCACACCATAATCTAGCCGGACTTGAAACTTTGAATCCAAGTTCAGATAAGAGGTAATGAATCCACATAATCTCACAAGCAGATTGTGCCATGGCTTTATATTCGGATTCAGCACTGGACCGAGACACAACATGTTGCTTCTTACTCTTCCATGATACCAAATTTCCTCCAACAAAGACACTACACCCGGTAATGGATCTTCTATCAATTTTTGATCTTACCTGCATTGGAGAAACATTCAATTTGATTATGACCATTATTTTTGTTCACTATTCCTCGTCCTGGAGCTCCTTTTGAAGTAGCATAGAATTTGTACAAGGGCAGCCCAGTGATGAATGGTGGGCGATGTCATGAACTGACTAACAACACTAACTGAATATGCTAGATCAGGCTGAATAACGGTGAGATAATTCAGCTTTCCAACAAGTCGCCTGTATTTCGCAGGGTCTTCAAATAATTCTCCATCTGTTGTAAGTTGTAAGTTAGGCACCATTGGAGTACTACATGGTTTAGCTCCTAACTTCCCTGTTTCTGATAATAAGTCAAGAACATATTCCCTTTGGGACAGGAAAATGCCTTTCTTCCTTCTTGTTACTTTTCAACCCCCCAAGAAGTATTTTAGGTTCCCCAAATATTTTGTATGACGCTGACTACGAAGGAAGGACTTCAGGGATGAGATTTCAGCTAAATCACTACCAGTAATGACAATATCATCTACATAAACGACAAGTAGTATAATGCTAGATGGTGAGCGTTTAAAGAAGATAGAATGATCACACTTACTTTTCTTCATTCCAAACTTTTCAACTGCTTGACTGAATTTAACAAACCAAGCCCGAGGACTCTGTTTCAATCCATAGAGAGATTAGTGAAGATGACAAACTTTCCCATTCTCCCCCTGAGCGATGAACCCTGGTGGTTGCTCCATATAGACCTCTTCCGAAAGATCCCCATGCAAAAAGGCAATTTTAATGTCTAATTGGTGCAATGGCCAATCATGGGATGCAGCCAAGGAAATGAATAGCCGGATAGAAGTCATTTTAGCCACGGGTGAGAATGTGTCTAAATAGTCAATACCATAAGTTTGGACATACCCTTTAGCCACAAGGCGAGCCATAAGACGGGCCACTGTACCATCAGGATTAACTTTTATTGTAAACACCCATCTACATCCAATAGCCTTCTTTCCAACAAGCAAGTTTACAAGGTCCCAAGTACCATTAGCATCCAAAGCATTCATCTCCTCTACCATAGCATTGCGCCAACCACTATGAGATAAGACCTCCAAGATAGATTTAAGAGTAGATATAGAAGCAAGTGATGCAATAAAGAAGACGAAGAAGATGATAACTGATGATAAGAAACAAAGGAGGAAATAGGATAAGTGCAGGATCTTTTACCTTTTCGAAGTGCAACCGAGAGGTCTAGATCATTAGATGGTGGGTCTGATGACAAAGTAGATATTGGTAAAGGGCTAGAGTCATGAAAATTCTACCTTCGTGAATAAACATGCTGAATGGGGGGTCGGGGTTGGAGAGACCACGGGTCGATGAATCTCATAAACTAAGACACTGTCATTTGATGCTTTGGGCAGTGGAATTGAAGGTGTAGTAAACAATGGTGTATGTTCAAGAAACGTGACATCAGAAGATACAAGGTATTTGCAAAGAGAAGGACAATAACAACGATACCCTTTTTGTAGATGAGAATATCCTAGAAAGACACATTTGACTGATTTTGGATCCAATTTGGTGAGATGTGGACGAACATCGCGAACAAAACAAGTGCTTCCAAAGATTCTTGGTGAGATGGGAAACAATGGTTTATTAGGGAAGAGAGTATTGTAAGGGATCTCAACATGAAGGACGGATGAAGGCATTCGATTAATAAGGAAACATGCAGTGGAAACTGCATCAGCCCAAAATTGCTTAGGAACATGTGTTTCGAATAAAAGGGCTCAAGCAATTTCAAGAAGATGGCGATTTTTGCGTTCAGCCACGCCGTTTTGAGAAGGTGTCGACACATGATGTTTGATGAAGAATGTCATTCTGAAGCATATAAGTGTTAAATTGGTCGGAAATATATTCTTTAGCATTGTCACATCGAAGATTGTGTAGGGAAATGTTAAACTGAGTTTTAATTTAAGCATAGAAAGCAGTAAAATGTGAGAACAATTCAGAACGGTTTTTCATTAAATAAAGCCAAGTTACTCGTGAAAAATCATCCACAAATGTAACAAAATAACGAAACCCAGTTTTCGACATTATTGGACAAGTCCCCAAACATCAGAATGAACTAACTCAAAAAGAAACGAAGATCTTTTATTGACTCTTGGGATAGACGACACACGATAGTGTTTAGCATACTGACACGCATCTAAAGTGGATACATAATGAAATTGAGGCTTAATTTCACTCCTGGTATACCAACTATCTCCCTAATCACAGTTTGGTATACCAACTACCGTTTTGCACACTGTAGTACACCAATTTCTAGGTGACTTCCCATTGTGGTACATGTGACCTGTTATTGCAGGTTAACTGTACCACTTCAGCACTTTGTTGGGCTTAATTTCACTTATGGTATACCAATTATCTCCCTAATCACAGTTTGGTATACTACTTTATACATATTGTTTCATTTTATTTTTATAAAAAAAAAATAACAAAAATATATAAATCAAAGAAAAAAAAAATTTGATTTATATATTTCTGTTATTTTAAAAAAATAAAATAAAATGAAACAATACGTATAAAATGGTATACCAAACTGTGATTGGGGAGATAGTTGGTATACCATAAGTGAAATTAAACCCAACAAAGTACTGACGTGGTACAGTTAACCTGCAATAATAGGTCACATGTACCACAATGGGAGGTCACCTAGAAGTTGGGGTACTACAGTGTGCAAAACGGTAGTTGGTATACCAAACTGTGATTAGGGAGATAGTTGGTATACCATGAGTGAAATTAATCCATGAAATTGAGGGCACAACTTCTTCAAAAGAGGAAGAGAAGGATGCCCTAACCTACAATGGGCTTCAAAAGGACTGGTGACGCTGCAGCAAGCAGTCGAGCTGTTATCCAAGACGTAGAGTCCTCTGGATTCCCGCCCTTTACCAATAATCTTCTCCGTCATGAGATCCTAGAATAGACAATAATCAGGAAAGAACGAGACAGAGAAATTTAAGAAACGAGAGAGTTTGCTTACAGATGTAAGATTGAAAGTAAAACCAGGAAGATTTAAGACCGAAGACAAAGATAATAACGGGGTGGGATTAATAGTGGAAAAACCAGTAACAGTAGAAGAAGAACCATCAGCTAAAGTAACATGGGTAGGAACTTTTTATGATTTAAAAGTAGAGAAAAGACTAGAGTTACCTATCATATGATCTATGGTGCCAGATTCAATGACTCATTTGGAAGAAGAGGAAAGGAGACACTTATTAGTGTTACTTGACTCTGCAATGGCAGCAGTAGGATGAGATGAAGTCTTTAATGCTTCCATATTGGGTCAACATTGCAAATTCTTCTGCTGAAACAGTATAAGTAGTAGGATTGCTAGATGAGTCTGTAGCATTATTGGTGGCAATATAAGTTGATCGAGAACGTTGATTTTTATTTTGCAATTTCCTACATGTCCGCTTAGTATGGCCTGGTTCAGGACAATAGAATCAAATAGGACCTTCAGTATTAGAGGGTTTTGTGTCCCGATTACCACCATGATTCTAATCCTTATAGGGTCTGCCATTCGTATGCCCAAGGAGAGCATTAGAGGGTTGATCAAAAAAAGCAACAGAGTGATTGGTGGCACTACGAAGCAGTCAGGTGTAAATCTCATCAAGGCTGGAAATTTCGGTTCCGGAAAGGATTTGAGACTTAGCAATCTCAAATTGAGGGTCAAGCCCGGCCATAAAACTCATTACTACAGTCTTCTCCCGCTGAGTTCGATGTACTCTAACATCAGAACTAAAAGGCATATTATTCAATTCTGCATACGTTTTCTTGAAACTCATGAAATAAACCTGAAGAGGTAGCTCATTCTGTTGAGGACGATGAAAGTCCTTACAGATATCATAGACACGGGAACTATTATTTTTCTAGCAAAAAGAAATTCCAAATAACTCATCAATTGTTTTACAAACTCACAATGATTGATAAAATTGATAATTGAATCATCAATAGAATTGCGGATTTGAACAAAAATTCTGGAGTCAGCTCTCAACCATGCCTTATCATCCTTTGGTAGATCATCAGTGAGATGGTCATCTAGTGACATAGAGTGCAGATAGACGCGAATTGTTTTGGACCAGTCCAAAAAATTGGGTCCAATTCACTTCTGTATTGTAATTTTGGCAAGGGTGGGAATAACCTCAGTAACAACAACAACATCTTTCTTCCCATCAGCCATGCCAAAAGAGTAGAAAAGGGGGCGAAATAAGGAGGAAAGGCAGAAAAAATGAAACGGACGTTGAAATTCCGATGGACGCGCCGTTACGTGAGATACCGGTGGAAACAGAGGTGGCGCGGGACGGTGATTGGAACCGCACGAAACCGCCTATCGGTAGAGGGGCTTTCTTCCTGGGCAGGTGGTGAGACAAGACTAAGTTTGGAACCCTAAGTAGAGAAACGTCTATTCTCAAGGACAAACCTGAATTCTGACCGAAAAACAAAAGTGACTGCTCACAAGGGCAGTTCTGATACCATGTGAAGACAGAGAGTTTGAGAGAATGAATTGTATATTTGATTGAAGAATACCCAAGGGTATATATACAGGAATAGGATTACAGAAACAGGAAACAAGATTAAATACAATTCCTAGGTTTACTCCACTAATTTCTCCCTTACAGCTAATACCTAATTACAGTTGATTACTTTCCTATTTACACTATTGTATTTCTGTAACACTTTGGAAACTCTGGTCCCTCATATCTAACAAAATATGCATCACTGGTTCACTTTTTTACATCACCAGCTTATGCATTCTGGGAAATTTTCAATTCACCCATTTTTATCTCTGGAAAGTATTCATCTTTAACTCATTGTTTTCTGTTTTTGCGGTATCTTGTTTTCTTTTCAAAAGAATTAATATTACTTTTATGACTGGATATCCCATATGGTTGATCATGATTTTCCTGTATTTAGTCTTCTTTTCTTTTATAAATAGAAGTTGATGAAAACAAGCTTCCTCTGTTGCTATGCTTTTGGATGCATTTGTACCCCATCCTTAGTCTATAATTGTTCAGTAAGTATTTCCAACATGAAAAATATTTCAATCAGGTAGTAACAATTGCAAAATTCCAAGGAGGTGGCGCATTCAATGTTATTCCTGATTCCGTTACTATAGGTGGCACATTCAGGGCATTTTCCAAAGAGAGCTTCATCCAACTTAAACAACGAATTGAAGAGGTTCAATCCTCTTAAAGATTCCGCTAACTTGCTACTTTGAATTTGCTATTCTTTTGCAGCCATATGAGTTAATTGTCTTGATAAACAAATGACAGGTTATTACAAAACAAGCTAGTGTTCAAAGGTGCAATGCAACTGTAATCTTTAACATAGAAGAGAAACCCTTTTTCCCAGTGACTGTAAATAACAAGGATTTGCACAAGAAATTCATAAGTGTTGCTACAGATATGCTGGGCACACGTAATATTAGAGATGCACCACCAGCAATGGGAGCGGAAGACTTTGCCTTTTTCGCAGAGGCAATGCCTGGATACTTCTTCTTCGTTGGGATGAAGAATGAATCTCAAGGACCACTTGGATCCAGTCATTCATCAAATTACAGAGTCAATGAAGAGGCACTTCCATATGGTGCAGCATTCCACGCATCATTAGCTACTAGGTTTCTTCTGGAGTATCAGCTACAATCCAAACCATCGAAGGGACACTCGCACGATGAGTTGTGAGGTAATTTATCCTACAGATAACTCTTAATAATTCCATGAAGCATTGCCATTTATGAGCATCACAAAGACCATTGTAAATATCACTTGAATGTGCCATGTATGAAAGGTAATAACAAACCTGAACTATTGTTTGACGAAGCCCAGAAGGATCTGTAGATTTGAACTTTCTATCGTATCAAATTTTCGATCTTTCCGAAGGAACTTGAATGATGTTTTCATTATATTAATTACCATTTCAGCTCCGAGATAGCACTGTATTATGTTTCATTAGAAAAACATAATTCCATCCAGCAGCCATTTGAATCATATTTGCTGGCATAATTAGAATCAATTCAATATTTAATTCCGTTTTCGAAGACCATAGAAGACAATTCAAATTACGAAACTAGTTAAATGAACACAATCAGTGGCAGTAATAACGTTCTTTTCTTTAGGAGATCTTTAAGCTCCCAGACTTGCCTAGTAAGATATAACCATTTTATGTGTGAATCATACTATATAGACAAATCATGTATTATGATTTGTTAAAATAGTCGACATAGGAAGGGAAGAAAATGGAAAATCCGAGTTCAAATTTGAATGGGAGGGAGAGAAGTTTTAGAAAGCCAAAACTACTGAAATCATGTAACGATTGAAAATTAAAAACTCATTTGTTAGACTTTAGAATATAAAAATTTATGATTTGTATGTATAACTTTTCCATCGTCTATATAAAAGGAATTAAAAATACATCTTTATAGTCATAAAATCCGTGTATATATATATATATATATATATATATATATATATATATATATATATATATATATATATATACACACGCGCGATTATACTTTAGTTATTTAATTATTTAATTGGTGTGTCACTTTATTTTAACCGCCATTGAGATGTTACTCATACCTCCTTCCTCCTTGCAATAAACCAAAATGGTGCTCTATCAGCTACATACTCAGCCGGAAAAAAAAAATAATGCACACTAACATTATTAAGAAATAAAGCAATGATCATACGGAGGAACTACATTAACAAATATAGACAATTTCAGAAATCGGCTACTCACAAATAATTGCTTCAGAACTCTTCAGAAGAATATCTAACGAATTCTTTTTTCTTCACAGATATTCTTTGACTACCAATAATTTTTAAACCAATATAGCATTGCAACTACATTCCAATTCCATATTCCTGGTCTGACCTCAGTGCATCTCATAGAAAACGATGAAGAATGGCCATGAGCCATTTTCAATTGGTTAAGGTCATAACGAAAGAAAAATAATAACAGGTTAGCTTCTAAGAGCCTGTAACTGGTCTGATTATTTGCCTTCATTCTTTGACAAGTGGATTAGAGATTTGATTTTAAACACAGATAATGGAGAAATGCAATGAAAGAAACAAGGAAAATAGGTTGAATAATTCTAATTAACAAAAATGAGAATCATCACGATAGTTTGATACTTAATATAAGAAGCTCAACATAGTATGAGAATTCTTAAAACATAAGAAGACCAGTCCAAACACCAAACATAATTCTTCACCTAACTAACAACTTGTCATTCTGTCACAGTTTACTTCTCAGATGAGTTGGGTCCTCTCTTCTTTCCAAATCCAACAACTGCATATCACAAAGCAGAGAAAAATACAATTTAACCAACAGCTCAAAAGCCTATTCATAAATCATCAAACTAAATGCAAAAATTTTAAAATCCTAGTTAATAATCTGAGAAAAGCATTCAAAGTAAGAGATTCATAGCACAATCCCATTTTTATAGGATAATAGCATTAACTAGAGACATTCCAAATGAACCAACAAAAGCCTATTAATCTCATCAGCTGTCAAGCAATATTCGTTTATTTCTACTTAAACAAATGTATAACAATCCGATCAGAAAACGCAACTCCATTCCGAAGGCTTAAGATTAATGGTAACTAACTGTACATGTGATTAGATACCAAACATCAAAAATATAGTAAGTTCGTAAATACTAGCAGTCCAGAGACAAAATCAAATTCGAGCAATTAATAATGAATCAACTCTCGTTTACTAATCCAGTGAAACTTCATACATGCTCAGCTTATTTAGCACTAGCCAAAGTTTCGTCACCTCATATATGCAACTCAGTTTCTATTGGCTACCATATAAACTAGAGAAAAACCGAAAAAACTGTCAAAGTAAACAAATGTGAAACAATCAGAGAAGAAAACACTACTTCCATTCCAGAGGCCGAAGATTAAAGGTAACTAATCATACGATTTGACACATAACCAAAATTAAAGTTTTGATCGGTTTGTTAATACTGGAATACTACAGGCACAATCCATTAGAGCAATGGATCACGAATCAAAATCAGTAACAGCGAAAGTGTACAAAAGTGATTCTCTTCCAATGAAATTTCAATGAACTTAGTTATGGATCTAAAATTAACCAGCAATAGTATACAGCAAAGGATAAAAGGATATTACCTGCTGTGACAAAACGGCGGTTGTATTGCATCCTCTTGTGGGCGCGGCCACGTGGCTTCTTTTTCTTATCCTGCTTGGCTACTTTGGGAGTTTGACCTCTCACCTTACCAGCACGAGCCAAAGAACCGTGAACCTTACCCATGGCGGCGGCGTCTGTTGCTCTCAAGCTCTATACAAACAGCGGTAATCGAGAAGAAGATGCAGAATGCAAAATTTAGGGTTAGGTTTTCGCGGCTGATATATAGAGCTACTGGAGTCGTGGGCCGAACTAAGATAGCAGATTAATGATGCAAATTGGGCTTCTGGTTTAAAAAAAAAAAAAAAAACGACAGAGACCAATTAAGCCTTTAAAGGCTTGGTAAAAAGTCCATTAAGCCCGTTAATATAATTTTTCATGTGTTGGTTTTTAATTTTTGGGAAATTATAAAAAATACCTCAATTTTGATTTTCCTTTCACATATACGTTCTGCCGTTGTTTGAAATACTTTCATTTAATTATAAATTTTGTTTTTACTCACTTCTTCTCCCATTATGCGATTCTCTCTCCTTTTTTATATTTTTAATCTTAATTTTGTCATTTATCTCTTAATCCGTTAATTTTTTTATCACGTCACTTTAGAATGTTTTTTATCATTTTTTTTTTCTCTTCAAAATAAGATCTATATGTATATGTTTTTTTGGATTTCCATAAATATATCAGAAATTATTTGATCTGTAGTGAAGAACTAAACTGGTTTTTTTTTTTTTTTTTATGAAGGCTAAATAAAAGCAAGCCATAGAAAAAAATATAGAATAAAATATATTGTATCAATGTTTGTTTGTTGATATTTTCTGATACAATTCTAATATAAGGCTAAACTGGTTTTTTTATTGCGTTTTGTGTTTTATATATTAATTTCATATATTTTATCTGTAGTGAGAAATCACCTAAACTGATTTCTTTTATTGTTATGAAATTAATGCATAACACAGTACATGAAGTATCAGAAATAGATAAAAAATGTATCAAAAATATATCAGAAATGTATCAAAAAAGTATAAAAAATGTATCTTTGATACATTTCTAATACATTCTAACACATTTTTAGGATTTTTTTTCGGATTTTCAAAATTGTATCAGAAATGAATTTAGAATTGTATCATAATTGTATAAAAAACCTATTAGAGTTGTATAAAAAATGATTTTATCTATAGTGAAAAACTAAATTGGTTTTTTATTGTTACGAGGGCTAAATAAAATCTAAACATAGGAAAAAAAATATAGAATAAAGTATATTGTATTAATGTTTGTTTGTTGATATTTTCTGATACATTTCTGATACTTTGCGTGTTGTGTTTTATGTATTAATTCTACATGTTTTATTTGTAGTGAAGAATCACCTAAACTAATTTCTTTTATTTTTATGGAATTAATGCATAACACAGTACATAAATTAGCAGAAATGGATTGGAAATGTATCAAAAATGTATCTGAAAAATATAAAAAAAATGTATCAAAAAAGTATAAAAAATGTATTTTAATACATTTCTGATACAACATTGACAATCTGAAAAAAAAAAAGAGAAAAAATATATACATATGAATATCAATTCGAAAATAAAAAATAAACGAAAAGAACCTGGTAAAGCGGAATGTCGAAAAAGTGAATGGTTTGATAGATAAATGGAAAAATAGCTTTTAAATAATAAAAGATGAGAAAGAATAAGATAAAGTAATTGAAGAATGCTTGTAGCGTATAACAAGAATTAGTCATAGTTTTGAGGGTATTTTTGAGACGTTTAGAGGAGAGCATATTTTTTATATAATAGTTGAAAAAAGTAGTATTTCTCTAAAATACCCTTAATTTTTATTATATATATGAAATTTTTAAATAATAATTATTTGATAAATAATGAAAATAAATTATAAGTTTAAGGTATAAGAATATAAAAGGAGCGATAACATAAAGATATTTTAAGAGTGTATACGTTATTCTTTATTCAAATTTCTTAAACATATTTTTTTGGCTAGTTTATGATTTCAAGTTAAATATTATAATTTTTCTAGTTAAATAATATTTTAGATTTTTAATATTATATAGAATAATTGAGAAATTGAGTATAATATTTACTTGATTTTAGAAAATTATTGTTTGAATTGAGTTATCTATTTTTTTTTTTTTTCACAAATATATTTTTCAAGCGTAAATTCTACTATCTTATTGTCATGAGACTCGAATTTTGAATCTTTCAATTTAAAAGCGATGCTCTTATCACAATGATATCCATTACATATCTAAATGAGTTATCAAATACTTTTTTTTTTATTATATGATGTTTAAAGTTGTTTACTAAGACTAATTAAGTGTTAATTAGAGTACTAAAATGACTAGTTTACCCTTAATACTTCTCTCCTCAAACTCTATTTTTCATGCAAAAATTCTCTTTTTTCGTAATTATCAAAACTTAATATAGTATTTTTTTTACATTAAATAATGAACCTCTTTTATAGTTTAGATAATGGCAAATATGAGAAAACATGGTAAAAAAATACATTGGTAAGTGTCAAATAAAAAAGAACAAAGTGAAAAACTTAAAACACCGTAGAATAAAAAACGAAGGGAATAGTTGTTTACTTTTATATTTTTAAAACTAACTATTCAATTTCATGCACATTTAATTAAATCATAACTAACTTTCTCCATTGTTACCATTGAACTTTATATAATTTATTCAAAAGTTAAACAAATATATGAAAAAACAATAGAAGATATCCAATGTTAGAATTCTTTTATTTCAATTTGATAGAATACTTTGGACCATAGTTGTAAAAACCGACCGATCAGACCAGGTTTGATCGGAACCGGAGGTCTGTCCGGTCGGTTTGTATCTGGTTCCCATTCTGGTAAAAAATCGAACAAATTTCCTTTCAGACCGGATGATTGAACCGAAAAACCATGAACCGGATCGGTTTTTCAGTTCGACCAGACTTTTTTTTTTTTAATTATTTGAATTAAAAATTTAGGTTCTTATTTTGAGGTGTTTTTAATTAAAATACAATATAGATTTTATTTTTAAATTATTTTAAATTAAATTCACATTTAATTGTAACTATGAAAACTATATTTCATAAATTGAGCTTTTTTAATTACTATATTGTGTTTGAAATGTTTAAACTTAAAGAATTATATTAAAAATGTTAAAATTTTCATATATTATTAATATAAATATATTAATATTTTAATATATTTATTAAATCCGGTTCGATTCCAGTTTAATTCAAAATCTATGAATCCATCTTTTCACCAATTAGATGACTGGTTTGGGTCTGAAAACCATACTTTTGATAGTTATGTAGATTAAGAAAATTTAGGTAAAATAGTTTCAGGATAATTTTTAATCATAATTTTTTCAATATACTCTCATTAATTATCTTAATATAAGTGATTAAATATTAAAGTATAATAATTTCCAATTGAATTTGCATTAGATTGGTATACTATTTATAATCTTAACATAAATATTAATGTATTATGTATAATAAATAAGAATATAATAGAAAGAGTAGAACTAATTAGCTACTATTGTTTATGAAAGGAAAGTCTTATATAATCTTGGCGGACTAAATTGGAAAAGTACACAGTGAATTTGGGAAGAAGAGGATATAAATTTAGAAACAAAATTTTAAAATTTGTACGTATAAAAATATAATTATTGAATGGTGACGACTGATGAAATCCCCCACTATATATACAGTTCAAAATCAACGGTGTCGTTCAGCTTCACTGTGTGTCGATCATTCTGTGTCGTTAATTAAGCAATGGCAGCCGCGATCCTCCGGCGACCCGCCTCAATGGTCGATGCTCTCCGAATCGGAGGGGCGTCGAGGTCTTATGCGAAGCTTGCAGTGGGCGCCGACATAGTCTCGGCTGCACCGGATGTTTCCCTCCAGAGAGCCCGCAGCTGGGATGAGGGTGTCTCCTCTAAGTTTTCCACTACTTCTCTTAACGATATTTTTAAGGTCTGTTGATTATCCATAAGTAAAAAAATGAAGTTTGATTTGCTTTATTTCTCTTTTATTCTCGTTAAAATTTATATCTGTGCTTATTTTTCTGCAATTTTATTATTTGCAGGGAAGAAAGTTGTCATTTTTGGTCTCCCTGTTAGTGAATTTTATGTGCTTTTATTTGTTTGCTATTTTCTTCTAATGTGCTTGTGCTTTTTTTTTTTTCAATTGATAATTGGTAATTACGATCAACTCGCAGTTAGCTTATGTTATGATGTTAATAAGTTACGTGATAAAATTAGCGTTGGAAAATTCAGTTGTCCTACACCATGTTGCTTTGAAATGGAAGTTCTCTTTAATGCATAATAAGAAAATTGAAAAGGTCTTCTTTCATTGTTTTGTCAGTTTATGGGAAGAAGATCGCATTCAAAACGTACGACTAGAAATTTTCAGCGTCTCTTCCCATAATTTCTAAGAGACACTGAAAACATACGATTAGAAATTTAAAGTTTAAGCAATACCGATTTTATTTTTTCTTTTTTTCATTTAAATATGTGAACTTATTAGTTTCTTTCATTTCTTTAGAAGTACATAATTCATGTGACGGATTTCGCATTTCCTACCTTTAGGGTGCATATACTGTACAGGGGTTTGCTCGCAGCAGCATTTACCTAGTTACAAGAACAACATTGATAAATTCAAGGCAAAAGGAATTGACTCGGCACTTTTTGTAGCTGTTAATGATCCATATGTTATGAATGCCTGGGCAGACAAACTTCAAGCTAAGGATGCAGTAAGTTATTCCATTAATTCCTACAGCTGTGAATAGATATCACTGATTTCATCATCATCTTCTTTAGGGTGCACTTGAATTTCTTTACTTATGGCCATTTTCTAGTGCCACTCAATATACTTATGTTTTCTTGAATGGTTATTAGACATTTCCTTTATTCTTCCACAATCAGCATCATAACACTACATAAGTAACCAATTTCCATTTCTTTTGGTAGCCAATAGAAAGACCAAATTAGATCTATTGGCTACCAACGTCGTGATAGAATTTATTATTGTATTGCCTGTGTTGAAATAAAATTGAAGTTGGTACTCATGGTCTATCATGCAACTCATACTGTGGTATCAGAGCTTGGTTGAGATCCCATGAAAAGAATAACATGTTTAGATGTTGTCTTGAAGATAGATTACATTAAGTAGAGCCTGAGTTGCTGGTTTACATGTTTGTGAAGACGTATTATTAAGTATGATAGCTGAACTGATACTGAGAACCCGTAGACTGACTTAAGAAAAAGCACCTATTATAGGAAAAAAGGAGAAATTTGTTGAGAAAAACAAATTCTCTCTCACTGCACTTTGAATTAGTTACATTTGATGAATACAACTTTCTCAATTTAGTATTCTTACAGTTCATCACTCACTGCACAAATTTGTTCACCCACTCAATTTGCTTTCATGTTTTTTATTCTCCCAACAATAAAAGATGCTCTTGGAAACACTCATTTTCTCACAAAGCTTATTATCTGCATATTTTACGCACCAAGCGCAATTGCCTAATGCAATATTTGTAGGTTGTCTATTTTAGTTGCAAAGAAAATGGAAAATATTGCCTAAAGCTAATAGTTAAAGACTTCAGGATACTTCGCTTGTTATGCGTAGTTTAAAGCTCTTTAGCTTAGTGGTTCTTTCTTGTTTGATAGGAAAACGAAAACATCTAAAACACCAGATATTGGAAAACATGATTTCATAGATAGCTTCTCCTAAAGCTGATTGAAATTGTTGTGAATGTATAAGTATCATGTGTGAACGTAGTCAGGTGTTAGTATAGTGTGTAAAATTAATTTGGACAAATACTTTTATATTTTGACATTATTTGAATCTACCAATTGAATATATCTTTACTTTCTCTCAACATTTTGGTATAACTTCAAACTGTGATGTTGAGTAAAACTGGAGATTTCAATTAGAAACAGAGCATAATAAATACTGTTGTTCAAAATCCAAAGCTGAGTTTGATTTCCTTATTAATGAAAAGCTACTGATCTCCAGTGTTAAACTTGTATTTATCATTTTCTGTTTTTCCTACTTCGACCATAGATCGCATTTTATGGGGATTTTAATGGGAGCGTCCACAAAAGCTTGGAGCTGGACAAAGACCTCTCGGTTGCTTTGCTTGGTATTCGATCCCAAAGGTAGGATTTTATATCTAGTCTCCTGTGTGCTTACACTTTAAGTGTTTTCATTTTATTAATCATGATCAATGAGCAGTGAATGTATTTCTGAGGTCAATGGTTGGGTAGTTGTGGAATAGCTTTTTATTTTCCTTAGTGAAAAATGCAGTACTCAGCTTATATTGATTATTAATTTTCAATTTATGATCCATGAATTAGCTAAATGGCTCATGTTTCAATTATGATAATCTTTCATATTTATGTTGCTCATTTGTCACTCATCAGGCAGCAAAGTGCTAGATGGTTTGTGTAGTACACTTTAATTGGGAGAGGGGTCATCTAAACGCTGCTTGATCAACTTCAAACTGACTGATTGGATTGATACACCAAAATATAAGTAACGATTTTTTCATTTTTATTTTTTGTGTAGATGGTCAGCATATGTGGAAGATGGAAGGGTGAAGGTTCTTAATGTGGTGGAGGAAGCTCCATCTAATTTCAAGGTTTCTGGTGGGGAGGTTATTTTGGGACAGATCTAATTCTTGCTTTCAGTTTCAGTGAATTCAACTTTTTGGCAACCGTAGTGTTATCATTCACTCTGTAGCGGATGTCAAGATATTACGAGTAATAAATGCTTCTAATATTACTCATTTTAAGACAAGTTGATTCAAGAAGTATCATGTGTTTTTACATGTATGCATTTACAGTTGACAAAGAAAAATCAGGAATAACTTGATACATTCTTGTGTATGTTTCATTATGTGCTCCTTTTGAGGGTTGGACACACGTGTGAATGATATGCTGCCATTTTTCTGTTTTGTTTATTTCAAATTTCGGAATTCGAATGCATATTCATGTTTTCTTGTTTGGTTTAACATGAAATTTGAATTAACTTGCTATGAAACTTATTTAGTTCTTTAATAAATGGGTTTGGAATCAGTATAGCAGTTTATTTAACAAGTAAATGGAAAACAAAAATATCTGTTTATATATTTATTTATTTTTCTGAGAAAATGTTTTATATATGAACTAAAATTGTACAAAATATGTGCATACACACAGATATATGAATAATAAAATATCTGTTTATATATTTATTTATTTTTCTGAGAAAATATTTTATATATGAATACTAATGAAGTAAAATGAAAGTATAAAACAGACACGGATATGTGCTTAATCTGCTAACCAATAAAAAATCATTATGAATATTATGGCACTCCTAAATAAACTAATTCGTAAGTATCTATATAATATAATTTTCTAATTACTCAACAAAATTATTATTGTACTATTTTAACATCATTATAAATTATACAAAATTAATCCCACCATAAAAGATGGTAAGTACAAATAGAAATTAGTCACTCCCAAAATTTCCTCCAAAAAATAAAAAAACCTATTTCAATGTTGAATATGTACATTATATGTTCACTTCAACCGATACTTATTAACATGTCATGAGTTAATAATGCCAAGTAAACTGACCGAACCTTTAGAAAAACCGGACCAAACCACAGATTTTCGTTCGGTTTGCTTTGATTTGCAGTTCAGTTTTACCCACCCTATGTCCAGTCCTAATGTCCATATCTCTGATAAAGAAACTATTCTCCAGGGTGAAGAAATAATTCCACAGACTCGCAAACCAATTCATGAAAATTACTCCAGCAGAAGTCTATGAATAATTTTAGAAAAACAATTTGTATAGTTACTCGTATTTAACTGGAAAGAAGAAGCCTGAAACTGGTTAATCAATAATTATAGACTGGAACCATACCGAATTTTATCTGTTAGCAAGCAGTAGAAGGAAATATATGGAATTTAACCAACTGCTAGTATACAAAAAGTAATAAAAAGATATAAACCAACTGCTAGTATACAAAAAGTAATAAAAAGATATATGCGATGGCGATTCCATTAAAATATGGCAGAAAGGAATGATGATTACCTTCCTTACTCTAACAAAAATTAGAGACCATACTCAAGACACTGTAATGGAATGATGCGTAGTTGATTACGGCTTACCCAACCTCATGTAAGTGTTAATAGAAGGAGAAAGTGTACAAAAGTTTCCGCCTATGCTTTGACTCGAATGCAAGTATGATCTCATCAATTGAATCCTCCCATGATTCGGCCGCTTCAATCTTCAAGCAAAACAATCATGCAGTCAAAGTCACATCATAAATAAAACATGTTAACGACATATAAACAGTTGGAAGCAGATAATCCTACCTCTTGGCACAAATCTAAAGTAAGTTTAGCTCCGATGGCTGCCTCCTCATGGTTATCTTTTACTTCCAAGTTGATCACCAGCACGCATTTCATATGAACATGAGCCCGATTATGGAGATCTGGACATTTCACAAAAATCATCAATCATACATACAACTGTAGAAATGGTCAAACACATCAATATAAATCATTCATTTTCTTTCCATTGTCCAAATATGTATGAGAAACATAACTTGTTATTTAATGTATTCCAACTTGCAAGTGCACAAAGTGAGTGCCCTAACTACCAAATGACCTTACAAATCTACTATGGCAAGAAAATGCTAGATACTAAAAGTCCGACAACTATGCTTTGCAGCACCAAAATTTCAATAGTTTTCTATGTCAACAATTATTTATGGCCTGGTCATCTTTAGCAAGCTGTTGGAAGCAGACTCCATACCAGCCGCTAGATCCACGGCTTTCTCTTGGTTCTTTCCATAAAAAGGACCCAAAGTAGAACAAAATTGCTGCTGATTTAACCTAATGAGTTTTACATTAGGAATTGAATGACGTTCACCAAAACAGGCCAAAAACAGAAGTTAAAACAAGGCTGTGGAGAAAGCACTTTGCACGTCACCATAGTAAATTTATCATCAGAATTCTCAAAAAGAATTGACTTCATATAGTTCAGTCAGCTGCAAGGATCATTGCAAAAGATCATGCAGTTAATTAACCCATTAATGGATATTAATTAACCCATTAATGGATAGCCAAAGTTCCAAACCATAAGTTCCAATGTTTCATCCTAAGGCAAGCAAATAGGATCAGTTGACAACACTATGGGAAAGAAGGAGAAACTTTACAATTTTACAAAACCTCAATGCTACCCAGCATAATAAACTTGGCCAAATTAATCATTCCCAGATTTAAATTAGGCCCACAAGACCCCTACTGTAAAGGTTCTCACAGTTAATCTTATCGTGGTTTTCCTTTTTCTTATCCCTTAGATTTCAATTGGAACTGCTGAAAATTAATATTAAAAAACCCCTCCTATTCATCAAATAGCATTTTGAATAAATGAAAAAATCACTCAGTCGCTTATATTGTGCATAGGCTACTGGAATCAATGATAAGTAAGATAACTAAGAACATAAGCAATGAAATCGAAAGAGAAGGTGCATTACCCTCAACAACCATATCAAAAACCTTTTCTTCAAATGCGAACACCACATCAAACAAACCATCAGCAGCATTCTCTTGCCAACGTTGAGGTGCCAATTTGACTGATAAATTCCTTTTGAGCATAGGCAATATCCCATTACGCTTGTAACTGCAACATTGGGAATAAGAATTAATGTATATCATCATTATCTGAATTCTTCAGCTTCAGTTAAAAGGTGTATGTTATTAATCTCCAAAAATGAAACAAAGTCAAGGAACCAGAAAAAAAAAATTAGAATATTTTATTTTTTACCACATTAATAAGTTTTTAGGATTACATAATGTTTAATATTCCATGAAAGATTGATGTGAAAAATCAAAAATGAAAAGAAAAAGGATAATGATGCCAGCGTCTTTTTTCACAAAAAGACACAACCAGAACAAAAGCTAAGCTTCTTAATTTTCTATGTTCGTTTTCCCCAAATAATTGGCAATCAACATTGAAAGGGAAGAGCAAATAAGAAGAAAGAGAGAATACAGGTCAGGGTCTTTGCGCCGGAGATCATCGAACATTTGCTTGTAAGGAGTTCCAAAATCATAAACGTTGGGTTCTCTAATGGAGGGTCCAGGGAGCTTAACATGAGCACCAGTTCCATAAGAAGAAACATCAAAACCGTGTCTCTTGAGCGGAGAGTGCGCCTCCATGCTTCGGTTTTGATTCGACGAACAGACCATGGCATACCGGTATTTCATATTGGTACAGAAACAGCAACCCGCAGCTATTGTAACAAGCAACAAGAAGAGTGATTGAGATGAGTCAATCCTTGCTATAATGAAGTTGTGAATTGATGAGGTGAAGTAAAATGAAATTATTAAGCATTCCTCAAATAATGATAGCAATCCAGTAATTAAATAATAAACCACTCCCCAAATCCGTGTAAGGATCAGATTGAAATCGTCAGTAATGTACCTTCGCATAAGACAAGCTACAAAACAGAACAACGGAACTTATTTTTTAATATAAAATCATTTTCACAGTTATAGAGATTCACAGATTCCATCAGGAGAATAAAGTAAACTCAGGAGAAGATAAGGAATTGAGCTACCTTTGTATTGAAATTTGCAAGCTGGACTATATCTTTCTCTCTTCAACTGTTCAAGAAATGATCAGTGACTATAGAAAACATAACCAGAAAACCGAATCAATTAAATGATGTTACAATCCAAAAGCCACGAAGAATTATTCACCCTAAATCCAGCAGTAGTACCACATAGTTGCATTTAAAGCAGCAACTGTAGGATCTAATTATAAAAAATTATAAGCAAAAGCAAAATCAGAACATGCTAGCAATAAACCAGACAAGAGATAAAAGGAAAAAAGGAAAAACAAAAACCTGGTAGAAAGGAACTTCAACTTCATCATCAAATGGCCTAAAGAGCGAAAATGGGGTTGGGCAAACTAGAGATAAAAATATCACTCCATAACTGATGGAGGACAAGATGGTAAATACAAATAATATTACAGGTACAATTGTCCATTCAATTTTTCAATTCCTCGGATCCCACCAAAAACAAGGGGCGAACCGGCGAAGAAGTGGAGCAAAAGCTAATTGCTGAGTAGCGATGAAGAAGCTGGCAAGGAATTGGCGAAAATCTCATGACGACAAGTCGTCTCTCCCGATTTCCGATGATCCCACTGCCGACGATTCTCGGCCCATGGACACCGAAGGTTTCTCTTTTCATTCTGGATTATCTTTCTCCGTGAAGCTATCAGGTATTAACTACTACTTTCGCTTTTGTTTGTTCAACACATAGAACAAGAGGAATTGATTCGATCCCTTGAAAGGACTCAAGCTCAGCAATCTCTTTTATGGAGGGTATTTATCAGTCTTATCATATTCTTTCATCATTAATCCTACTTTGAATTACAATTTCCTTAATCAGTGTTTTTTTTTCCTGTTTAGAGAGTGTTCGCCGTGTTTCTCTTCTGTTACGCTGCGTTTCAACTCTACTCGATCTATCAGCAAGCAACTTCTCCATGGGAACTGGTAAAAGAAATCACTTCTCAACAAAAATGTCAACTGTTATGTGGAAATTTTATGGCGTTTTGCTTTAATACTATTATTGTTATTTAGAAATTTGTCAAATTTAATGTTGTTGAACAACTCTGCGTGTTGCCTTCTAATTAACAGCGGTTTCATGCTTACTTCATGGAAGATCTCGATTTATGGATGGTAATATCTGCAGGTTAGCCTCTTTATTGGCACTGTTTTTTGGCTGGTGAATGCTGATATTTTATATACTAGTAATTGATACTTACTAAGTTTTTCTAATTGATAGCAATCCATGATATCGGTGCTGCGTTATGCAAGATGTTATTTGGTCTTTTTATGAGGATGAATGAAAATTTATTCAGATGATCATTGCATGTGATGTGGGAAAAACAAAATCTTTAGTTGCGCCGCTGCGACTAGTTTTAATGGGGACTCATTTGAGGATTCTAATTCAGCTTCCTCCTTGTCCTTATTAAACATTAAGCTTCTAGTTTCTTGTTGTGAAAGTGGAACTATTTTTTACTTCGAAACCTAGCATTCACTTCAATCCTGCACCCTGTGGTGATCTAACAAGACAGATAGATTGTTGTTGGAAGCTGTAATATGTCCTATTTGTCGTACTCACACGTATTACATATTTAAAAAGCCTCGAAATGATATAAAGCATATCAGTTTCCCCCATTAGTAGCAGGCAGCAGCTTGATGTGTAACGTTCTTTCTGAATGACATTTAAAGGACAAGTTAGTTGTGGATAGGTAGTGGTAGCTCTTCTCTCATTTCGACTCCACATGTCCGCTGAACATTTCCGAAGTAGCAAGACGAGTGAGTGAAGTACGAAGAACTAATTACCTTATTTATCTTTTACTTGAATGCTCTTTTCCTCATTGATTTTGCTTCAATTGTCACTGACCTGAAGTCATGTGGTCACTGTTCAATGTGTTCCCTCCATAAGCGGGAAATTAATTTAATCTAAAAAGGGAGGAAGTAAACATGAACTAAGAAGATTTTGTTTGCAAGAACATATGATCAGTTACATGAGATGAATAACATTTTGCAATTCATTTGCTTCCCTGTTTTTTCCTTGTAACCTAGCCATTTTGCCATACATGTCTTTGTTGCTGCTCAGAAGATTACATGGGCGAATTGCCTAGTTACTATACTATTTGAGGAATTATCTATCTGAGGTTAATATATTTCTATGTTTTTGCTGAATTCATTTACTTTCTAATTGTTGAGGATTTCATAGATTGGCTAGCAATTCTAGCATGCTCTATGGCCATCCTGGGATTGCTTCATAATTCAAAGCATCATAGGCAATGGATTTGGTGGTCATGCTATGTTGGTTTTATATTGGCAGGTTTCTGGCTATACTTCATGCTGAGGTACTATGAGTTCTTTATATGTCTACTTCTATAAAACTCTTACACTGAGAACTTGTCGACCAATTTTGTCCACCAACTTAGACAGGAAAGTTTGTGATTTGATTTTGGATCTTAATGACAAGAAATGTCTGAAATGCAAAATTTAGTTCAATTGATATGCTTACATTTTTCCACTTTAGATTGTTGTGGTGAATTGCAAAAGCTTGCCAGACAAACATAGAATTGAAATTACTACTATGGTATTATACCCTAGAAGTACGCCTTTTCAACTGTAGTTGAGAATGAAGTCTCACTGTGTTTTGCGCTTTGCTTATATAATACTTAAATGCGCTGCAGGCTGCCAAAATTTCGATGGGATATTCTCTGGCTTCCATTTGGGCCTCTTAGGTGGGTGGTATTACTGTTTGGCCCTGGTTCATTTTCTCTCTGACTGCTTTGTTTATAGTTTCACGTAGAAATTGATACTCTTTTCTTATGAAATTGCAGTGGTGCTAGTCTCTGTCTCTATGTTGATCATCTACTTTCCGAGTCATCAGAAGAAGTCAGAAAACTTAGAGGCTACATGTATACTTACAAGGGCAGCTAAACTTCTATCTGACTTGCATTTTCATTCTCTACTTGATTGGAGTGGAACTCATGAAGTGGTGTTTCAAGCACGAGCAGGCTGGAAAAAGGGAACTACTTGGATCACAGATTTGTAACTGTAGCAGAGAAACCGGCATCATGTGAGACATCAATATGATATTTCACGACCGATCAATCAATCTGCTGATACCAGTAGCCCATATAACCCTAGTTTATAGCTTATTCAAAATGTGACTTTTCACCACTTGTGGGCATGCATTGAGCTAAGCATAACAGTACGTGAATGTATTCATTGTCTTTTTACCTAAACTGCAGAACCATAGATTTTGGCAGACTATCACTTTTGTACTTAACAGTCGTATACATTTTTTTGACTGTGTAGTATATAATTTTGTTTATATCTGCGTTGATGTAAAGATTTAATAAGACTTAAAAAATGACACTGCTTGCTTACTAAATTTGAACAGTATAAACAAAATTATACCTATAACAGTAGTGTATAACCATTTTAGGGCTTACGCCTGATGGCTTGGATCTAGCTGTGCACTGGACCTCTAGTAAATGGTACAAATATGCACCAGAAAATGGTGCAAACGGGATACATATATTTCATATTGATATCACATCACAATTACAGATGAAACGACAAATCAATAATCAAGTAATGAGTCGGCAAGGATTCACATAAAAAATGACATGATGAAAAGTTGGTGCACACTGGGCATTTGGCAGATTTCAAACACGATGATAAGTCCAAAAGGATAACAATGAAATTCAAGCATTGATAGTAACTGTCACTACAAACTGCAAAGTTTGAAACAAAACTAAAAATGATCACTCAAAATTTGGAAAATTTCCAATTCACTTTTTAGCCTAAAATTGAAACTTTAGACACAAAAGTAGGATTTAATCGTCATCCTCAATGACCTTAGTGCCAAGACCTTTCAAACCTTCGGGTGGGATTTCTGTAACAGTGACGAGTGAATAGAGCTCTTCCTTGGCATCTTCATCATCATTTCTTCGGCGAGCAATGCGAACCCTAACTCTCCTTGGGACACTCCTGATCCCCCTGCTCCATATGTGTTTGTTGAGCTTGACATCAACTCTAACATCCTTTGTTCCCATTGCCTTCTGAGCAAACTTTCTAATCTCCTTAATGGCCTTTGGAGCCTTCTTCTTGAAGGTGCTGGTTCACGAAATTTTGAATCACAATCAGCATTGAATGTGCATATATGTATCATGACAGATTTTACCATAAAACATTTCAAATCTTGAAAAGTTCACATTTCCCTAGTAAGTAAATTTTAGTTCAGGAATTTGTTTGTGAATGTGAATCAAAAACTACTATCAATTTTGTAACAGAAATTTTTCAGATAGTATAACACAAGGCTCTAAAACACACACAAACTTCACTAGATAGCATCAGAATGCCAAATACAAGTTTGGGGTTGAAAAATACACCACCAACTCACATCTGCTAAACACACAATGATTTAATGATCTTCCATATAGTTTTGCCCAATTAACAAGGGTTCAACATGCGCTCTTAACAGGTTTTGATATGTGCAGAATCAATAAAACAATTGTAGCATTAAGTATTTCAAATTTTTAGTAGATCAAAATCAGAACCACACCACTTCAAATACTATTCAGTGATGAACTTGACAAATCCACATATATACTCTGAACACAACTACTCAGGCAAGCAAAATTCACCTTCACCAGTAATCCTCTTCTTCCAAAGGGCAATAATAGACAATAGCAACTTGTAATTACCAACTTTAACAGCAAGGCCTAGGAATCAATAACTACTATCATTGCTACCAACAACAGCAAAAAGAAAAAAAAAATCTACCACAATCAACTTCACCACATAGCTCCCCATGGTCTTTGACCCTCAAACAGCAATTAACAAATCCATTAATATTACAATTAACAACTTCAGGTTTACAATACGAGCTCGAATTAGAAAATATAAAGTTTAAACAGTTTTGCAGAGAAAACAAGTAGAGCTCCATTCAACTTCAAAACAAATAAGAAAAAAGATAGCTTGTTGAAGAGAGGAAACAAAGTAAAATCTGTGCAAATAGTAGGCCGAAGACAAACGATAAGAACAAAACATTGCGGCACGCGCAAATAGATCTGAAAAATGGTTTATGCAAGGTAAAAACAAGCGATGATTACCAGCCATGCAAGCGCTTGTGAAGGTTGATGGTGTACTCTCTAGTGACCACCTCTTCCTTTCTCCCCTTCGTCTTGTCCACCATTTTTACTGGCTCTTCTCCCCTCTAAGCACAGCAACCTGCATTCAGTAACGGAATCGTCACTAAAAAGTTCTCAATATCCATAGTTAATGATTAGAAGAAATGTTATAGGCTGAAAACCAGCAGAGCGAATGAGAGAGAACAGAGACCTCTCTTGCGTTCGATGGGCAGAACAGAGAAAGAGGCTAGAGTTGATAAAGCTTAAAAATGGAGCATAAAACCCTAGCTTAAGCGAATTTCCTACTTTATCCTTGTGGAATGGGGTGAAGATATGTAGGCTGATGACGATGGGCCAGGCCCAGATATTTTGGGCTGTATCCTTTCAAACATCTTTGGGTAATAATAAGAGGGAATTACCCTATATTTCATTACTCGTTAGTTATTATTATTAATAAGGAAATAATCATATTCTAATCACATAGATCTAATAGAGATGACAATTCGGATGTAATATTTATTGTATTATTTATATATTTTTACGATTATGTATTATATATTGATATTAATGCAATACAAATAGTAATCATGATTATATTTGTCGTATCAAAAATTGCTCCCGTCCTATCTATTATTATTCGGATGTAAGAGGGAAGCACCTCAATTTGATTGACCATTTTTCTTTAAAAAAAGAAATCTTGAAAAAAATTAAATTCGTGATACCTTTTTACTTGTCCGATCACTTGTTTAATTAATAGTTAGTTACAAGTAAGTAATATATTAGATTTTTTTTATTTATTAGATTTTTTTATTTATCGCTCTTTAGTATTCCCTGTAGTGATCTTCGACAATGAATGCACAATAGAAGCTTCGGTCAACTCATAAGTTCAATAAACTAATTTCCCAAAATCTTAATTAGCAACTAATAAATTTAGCAAAATTTTAATTAATAAAGTGATTATGAAGCGTTAATGTAGCCAAATATCAACAAAATGGACATAGATATGAATAACGTTCGCCTAAATTGGTCTTAGATATCAAATTCAACCATGTAGTACATTACAAATAAAATTACACTTCTCTATAAAAACATTGAAGGGTATTTTTTAACCTTGTACCTCTGTTATTCATTTATTGTCTTCAAGAACTATAGTTAAGTTGAAAGTCAAGTCTAAGAGTTAAATAATTCAACCATCCTGATCAATCAAACACTCAAAACAGTTTATTCATTATGGATAATTGAATTCGCACCAACTTAATCAAACACGGAAAACAGTTTATCATTATCAATAGTCACTCAAAGCTACAGATTTCGAGTATAATATTTTTTTTTTATGCAACATACTTCAATTGAAAAAACAATCATCGAAACATTAATCGGTTTACTTACCAAAAATAGGTTCGTACCTAATAGACATGATCAATTATTCCCGACTTTCCACACTACAAAGTATGATCCAGTATCAAATAATGAAATGATTACCGATGAACAAATGTTACACCATGGGGGAAAATTTAAAAAAAAACTGATGAATATAGATACAGTAAATTTAATAGATCAATCTATAAACCTAAAATGCTTTCCCTTCTAAACTATTAGTAAAAAATTAATACTACTTTAAATTCCCAACTATTATTTGCATTAATGTGTAATCAAATCTTTTAGTTAATGATTCTTGTTGAGTATACGAATTTCTGATGAGCAAAATCCTCTAAGATCTCAAGGTACTTCTAGAATATCTCCATAATGTGAGACCCAAAACAGTCAGGCCAGCAATGCCTGCTATTACCTGCAATCACCATCATACCAATATGAGTCTAACCAGAAGGAATGGACTGACTCCTTATCTAAGCAATTTGGTAATTCTACAGTTTTGAGAGATTTCATGCCTGATTTCTCAACTACTAGATAAAAGTTGTATAACAAGGGGGGCATTCGAGAGTAATTTCACATGGCTTGAATGTGAAAATGCATCCGTGAAATGCATAAAAAAAACGTTGCAATGACAAAACAAACAGATAATGACTGACCTTGGCATCTCCGGCATAGCTGGTCTGAGTATATCGGAAGAATGACCTCAGCAACTGTAGGCGAGATGTCTGAGGCATTAGAATGACTGCCGTGTATAGGTTTTTGCAAGGATTAGGTAGTATTCTTTGCAGTGTAGATTGAGCTGTTGATGTTGTAAGCGATCTTCTAACACTTGAACGTCCTTCATCCTGAATCTGCACCAGAAGACAAAATCATGTTCACCCAGTCCATGACAGAGACACGGGGAACCATAAAACGTATAGCCCTCCCTAATTCGCTGTGCCCCAATAAATGGCTACTCAGTCTCATTCAGGAACTTAACCACCATAAAACAGAATGACTCTATTCCATAACAAAAGTAAAAAAAAAAAAAAAAAAAAAAAAAAAAAACCAAAACTTTTACTTAAGTGAAATGAACTAAAACGTTACCTTTACTAAATGTACATGCATATTAATACTATGGAATGCTTCATACAACTACAACTTACAGACCGAAACTGATTCCAAAATCTTATTTGACCTGGTCTGAAAACTAAGACAACAAAATTGTAATCAAGCCTCATCTTTCAATTGTATCATCAACTATATATGTTGGTGCAACAGCAGTCATCAAATAAAAGTATCACTTCCATGATGTAAATCATTTCAATTTAAACAGAATGGAACCTAAAACGAAAAAGAGGGAAAAATGTAATATATATCAGTAAGAAAAGAAATAGAAACCACCAACCTCAAAGGCAGTGCCCAAGTCACCATTGTAGATCCTTGACTGGTAACTACGTAATATCCTTTCCAGCCAATAGAAATTCTCCTGAAAGATCATAAGCAAATCAGCACCATGATAAAGCATAGATTTACTTGAACTTCTCTTAATCTTGAGCTAGTAGTCCACCAATAACAACACTTTAGAAGAAGAAACTTAAAAGAGTTTTGGTTCTAAAAAGGATAGAAAATGAACACTCAAGAAGAAAACTAACCTGTAGTCCATTTTCATGGGCTCTTTGCTCAAGTTCCAGAACAGTCAAAACATCCTGATCTGATGGCCCTTCCTCTTGGAGCCGCAATACTTCTTCCAAAGCAAGATCAACCTATTACAAAGTATTGAATCATGGGAAAAAGAATGAATTAATTATATACTAAATCATGTAAAGAAAATTAACATGTATTATGAAAAGGTCAGATGTACAATCACAATTTATAGACCCAAGTGCCCACCAGCTTTGTGGAGAATCCAGGATCACAAGAAAAATTTATGCTAATGTCACCCCGTATATCACCAGTTCTTGAAGGTTTATTGCCTCCTAGGAATACCGAGACACCAGCAGAGTAGATCTGGTGCAGAGATATTAATAAGTCACATTCTCCAAGTCATTAACAGTTCATAAAATAACATGAGACACGCACCTGCCCATGCTTGAAACGTAAAACTTGCATAATTTTAGTTTCAAGAAGTTTGCTCAAGAAGCCAATACGGTGAATCTCTTCTACCTGCCAATTAATAGCCTCCAATACAAAGAACAATATGCTCAATTATCAGCAACAAATTCACGAAAAACTGTTACTTGAGCAACATGGCAATAAATCGACAGACTAAGAGATAGCTGCATACCATTGTCCCATTCTTCAGCACCACGGGAAAGCTTAGCTGAACTGAACTCTGCGCTTCCACCATGGGGCTATGAACCACTTCTCTACATGAATATCAGACACGCGAGGTCATATTAGAATCCCAACAAAAGCAAGTGAGTTCAAAGATAGAAACAAAGGGGCTAGTAATGAGCGTCAGGTAATTTAAAATAAATAAATAAAAAAAGACTAGGAAGAAAGATTTCAAAAGGCAGCGATAATCAAACATTGAATCCTCTACCTAATTTTGCTTGTGGGGAAACTGAATGGTAAGCCTTTAAGGTCATCCCGGTTAAAGTGGAGAATAGGTTCAGGAGGCTTTGGTATTCCACCCTGCATGGAAAATTATAGAAACAGTAAACAGAATATTTAATTTTCCATATTCACATGGTTAAAAAGTACAATTGACTCACCAAATACTGCAGTATCAAAGGAAGTGCAATAGTGGGATCAAGACTCCCAACAATTACAACCGTGAAGGTTGAAGGATCCTTGAAACAGCTGTTAAAATATTCACAAGCTTTAAATGGATCAACCTTCTGTAGATCATTTATTCTAATAGGCTGAAAACAAAAAATAAAGTTATCAGCAACAATAGTTCATCTTGACAGTAAATAAAACCTACAACATCAAAGTCTAGATACCCTAAAAAAATAGGAGTTCCCATAGTTGAGCTCCTTGACTCGATCTGCAAATGCGGTATAAGGATCTCTCTCTTGAGCATGAACCGCTTCCTCTGCCATCTGCATCACTATCTTGACATCTTCTTCTCCAGGTGTTACATTGGTTGTAAAAAGTTGATAGACAAGCTGCAGGAATGAGTATATTAAGGACTAACAGGCTAAGACAACCCTACTGTACCATTTAAAAGATAGTAGGATATAGCACTATGTACCAAAACTTCAAGAGAAAAGTTGCATACATGACATAATGGAAAATACGTTGTCAAGATGTAAAATATTTTCAAGTAGTCACTACAGAAAATGTTAATTAGCTACTATATAAACAATGTACAAACACACACACAAAAGGAGGGTTTGAAGGGCATGAGTGTCAAATCTAAGACCCTCCACTTGCATTTGCTCTCTGTACACTGATATACAGGAAGGCTTAGTTTGAGATTAGGGGGCACATGGGATGCTTTATGAGCTGGAGTTTGTTATGTATAGGGATTGGTGAGAGATTTGAGCAAGTAGACATAAAGGTGTGGCTGCGAGAAGGGAAAGCAGCTTTTGGGTTTGGTCTCAGGTTGAAGCTTGTAAAGGAACTTTTCCATAAGAAGCAGATCTTCCTCTGCTCTTTGTTCGCCTGATTCTTTTCTATTCTTTTTTTCATTTTCCCTTGTCTTGTTTCTAATTCCTGATTCTAGTGATCTGGAGTTCATCAATAAACGCTTTCTTCCTATTTCTTTGTATTTGATTGTGTGGCTTTCTATCATGAACCAATTGGCTCTACCCAAGGCATAAGATGTTTAGGGTTTTTATAATCAGAAATTTATGGGATTCATTGATTTTCACCATTATGATGTGTAATGGCCATTCAGCTAACACCAAATGGTGTGATTCAACATAAAGCTCTTATATGAACATGGAAAGCATGAAGGGGCATAAATTGGTCAAAGGCAAAGGTAAAGGCAACTATATATCAGAAGTTATTCAGGGAAGACTGCGAGTTTAAGTTTAAGATATAGTAGAAAATCATACACAACAATCCAACCTGCAAAGCTGTCTCCAGATCTGACGGTGAACAATCTCCTGAAAAGGTTCTCATGTATGCTCCAACTTTTGTACCAACTTCAACTCTTTTACCAGCTAGCATATCCATTAAAACCGATGGTCTATAACCAAAGACACCAATTTCGCCGGCAATGGTTGATCCCATTGAACATGAAAAATAATCGCTTTCTGGGATTTCAGATAGACCACCGTACGAGAACCCTGTAAAAAGAACCTGTTGAAACAAGTTGTTGCCAAACATTAAATGGCTTTCACATGTCAGAATACTCAAGAATTAAATGGCTTTCCCATCAAATAAGATCGCCTGTTCATGGAGCAATATCATTCGCATTCATTGACATGAATACTGGTTCCATCTAGAAGCTTATGGATACCTATAAAACATTTTAGACAAAGAATCTTCAAATGCTTCCTGCATAACAGGAAGAGAAAGGGAAACCCCAATCACAGTGATTAATAACTCACCAATTTTCTTTTTTGTGTTTTAGGTGAGAAAAACACCTAACAGTGAAAACATAGGTCATGCACTCATACCAGAAACAAAAAATAATTTAGTCACAACTCTTGAGGTGATCTATCGGGTTATGACAGTTGGCAGAGGAGCTTGTCTTTCGTAAAGCTAAATAATGAAAAAGAAATTAATAGATCTAACTTCAAGCAAAAAGCAACATCAGCTGCATCTGTAGTGTCATTCTTTGTTTAGTCACTTCTCACCATCCTTTTGATCACTGAGATCTGGTCAAACCTCAATCCAACCAGATCGCATTGCTCCTTTGTGTCAAGACTTATGAGACTACACAGCTGTTTATAACATGCCATTATACCTAAAACAAAATCAACTCCAAAAGCCACCAGCCAAATGAATAGGACGATGAGATTTTTACTCAATTGTTAACCATGCAACATCAGTTTAACAGTTAAGTTTTTTTTGTAGCAATAGATGTTGCAATGTCTTCATAAACTTGTACCTGATCATCAAGAAAATCTGTACATTTGTAGCAAACTCGCAATCCATTGGATAATATTAATTCAGAAGCTCCAATACTTGAATATTCAAGCTGATGCAACACACTCCTGCATTAATCCTTTAATGAAGTTCAGAGTAACGTAATGACATCCTTAAACCAATCTAATTATGCAGAATGATTTGTACAGAGGACATATTGGTTTGAAATAACTGTATGCTTATATTAACACTTTGATGGGCATTGATATAGATCTTCTAATAGCCTCTTTTTGGTATGAGCAAATATACCTTCTCTATAGGGAGAAAATGAGGGATTTACATGAAATAGTAAAGAATTTGATAAGAATCAGAACAAATTTCGATGGTAGAACGCACATAGGGGATGAAAGACATGAGATGAAAAGTAGACGTGCGAATGCCACAGACAAAATATGACGATTTTCCAACTAATCAATAATCACAAGCAGGAAACAGTGAGTTTCAAAACCAAAATATGCTTTCCATCATTTAATTTTAAAATAATTTTTAGTTAAAGACCGTACAATACGGTGGAAAGAAAAGCTGACTCTAAAAAGGATTTTTGAACTTGAAAATTCTTATACACTCACAAGAAATAACATTCAACTTACAATTGGAGTTTTTCTATTTCATCCTTTTTCTGTTGTATAAGCTGTTACCTCTAGCAGATCCTATGTTGTTAAGGATAAGGTATTATTTTTTTTAACCAAAAAAAAAAAAAAAAAGGATAAGGTGATACTCGAGACGATGGTGACAACACCCTTAAGAAAAATTGAAAGAAAACAATACGTAGAAAAGACAAAACATCTAGACAGATTTACACGCTCTTGAGTCGCTTTGACATGAAGTAGAGGGTGACAAATGATGGTATATTTATACAAAATAAAAAGAGGGTTTAGTTTACCCAGGAGTTGGCTTTGCAGAGACAATTTCCTCTGGAATTTTTTCATCATCCCAAGAAGAAATGTTTCCTTCCCCCTCAAGAATATCTATCTTAAGCAACACCTTCTTCAGATCATCAACTGTTGCAGAAGCTTGGGGTTCCACGGTCTTTATCACACAACTGCATGATGTTCTTAACTTGTCTGAATACTTTGATACCTCTAGTGCAGATATCTCTACACAAGCATAAATCACACTAAGAAAGTTATGCCTAGCCTACTACAATAAGCACAAACCAACATATTTGAACATACAAATAGGAGGCACTTACGAGGTAGAATAGTTTTCTGAAGTTGAGCCTCATATTCAATCCCAACAACAGGTTCATTTCGAAAAAAATGCTACAAAATAGATGATAGTAGAAATCATTGCACTGCATCTACTAAAAAGTCAAATGTAGTCTAAAGAACTTAAACTGTACTTGTAAATATTCATCTCGTAAGTTGGTTGATTGCATTTGATCACGCTCTAGGTATGCTGACTCAATCTCCGCCATAAGTAGTGCTCGAACAATAGCTATCTCACGTTCTGAAAAGCCATGTAATCGTACTCTTGCAACCTGAAAAATAACATAGATGTAAATTCAAAAAAGAAAACAAGAAAGCAAAAAAGAACAAATGTTAAAATCAAAACAAAGACAAACCTCAAAAAGCACTGATTCTAAGGCCTCAAGAGTGCCTTTCTCCTTGCAGGAAGCAGTCATTATACAAGCTTTTAATGGATGAACTAGAACATCAGCTGCAGCTGAGCATGAGAAATAGGGTGGATCCTTTCTACGAGACAATTTAAAGAACCTTTGGTTAAGAGCATAAAGAAACATGGACTCTACAAGCATGTCCTTGTAGTCTTTTACTGTCTTCAACTCATCTGCTGGCATCTTGTAGCTGATCATTACCGCAGACTGCCCCAAAACAAAATGGACAACAAGCATTAAAATGTATATACATTAATTGGAGCATCTTCTTAAATTTCTCACATGTTTAACTTTCAAGGTGGACTAACCCCAGCAGCTTCAGATTCAACAAAGCACGAAAAACGTGGCTCTTTATGAGATGGAACTTGAAAGATTGGTAGGGGCGGAGGATTCGGTTCTGAATATATATGCTCGAAATGCGTCTTTATCAACTCAACTACACTCTAAACAAAGAAAGAAACAGACTAATAATCATCCAGAAAACTAGAGAACAAAGGATTTGGAGCATAAAGATGAATGATTGTTAGTCAAGTTTGAGTAGAAGACTTCTTTAATTTGCAATAGGATATGCATCAACCAACAACTCAAACCTTGGTATCAGGGAAATCTCCAACAGCTATCACTGCCATGTGATGAAGATGGTACCATTTCTTGTAAAATTGCTTTACCCTCTCAGCAGAAACTGTACGAATTACCTTCTCAAGCCCAATTGGCAGGCGGTCTGCATACTGCCACAAGCAAGGTTTTTAAAAAACAAGAGCATAGTACAAAGTCAGGGGTAGGGACAACAAATGACAAGGCAAATTACAAGAAATCAGCTAATTAAAGTGCCAGACGAAAGCTATTATCACGCAATGTCTGGCTAATAAATCCACAAAAGGAAACCAAAGGTATGAAATCAACAACACACCTTTGAACCTTCCATCATCAGAGACCAATGAGCGTCCTGCATTCTCCCACTAGCATTTCTAGTCCCTCTATACTCTTCCAAAACAGCTCCCCTTTCTTTCTCCAAATCCTCTTTTGCTACCCTAACCTACACAAAATTGAATCATCAGATAACACTATTATACATCGGCAATATCCAATAGACTGAAAAAGCAGATAATCTGATACCTCGTTACTGAACTCTGCAAGGACTGAAATGGCCTGAGATAACAATTCCGGCTTATCAACAGGCACAAGCAACTCATACACAGTCTCATCAGCGGACGTCACAGCATTTTGACAAGCACCAAACTCCGCACCGATACTCTCAAGAAACTTGACAATATCATGATTCGAGTATTTCTTAGTGGCGCTGAAAGAAAGATGCTCTACTATGTGAGCCACTCCTCGCTCTTCCTCCTCTTCCAAAACTGAGCTGTCACAAACCCCAACCAATCAGTCCGTTAAAGAATTCATGTTCTACTATGGGCAAATAGCCAAACACATTACATAAAAAATTTTGCAATAAGAAGAAAATTGAGTACCCAGCCTTAACGGCTAGAGCAAGTGCGGCACGCATTCGAGGCTTGGAATTCCGGCGCACATAGTAAAATAGGCCATTGTCGAGACGGCCATAGTCAGCACCAAACGGTTGTTCTTCTAGAACTTGGTCGAAGTCGACGTTAACTAGCTTCAGTGACCGGAAACCGTGCTTCTTGACGATCTGCGAGGTCTCCGCCGGCAGCAAGTCCATTTCTCCCTTTGCGTCTGCTTTCAGTAGAAAATGAACTAAAAAATTTTATTTTCGCCTGTAAAAATACTTATTTTCCTAAAATAATATTTATTTATTTCACTTCGGAAAGCAACGATGTACCTTTTTTTTTAAGTTTTTCCTTTTTTCTATTTTTGGAACCTGCTTATCAATGTTCCAGTAAAAAAAAAAAAAAAGAAAAATGTTTATTAATGTCTGCCTTGGCGTGTGACTAACAGAGAAATTATCTAAGGAAACCGATATTATAAAGTTTTTTTAATTAGAATAAATAATTATTTTGTAGAATGAACTCTAAATATAGAGAAATTGTACAATGGACCCGGTTCATGTGTCTTGAAAAACTAACACATAAGTGTTTTTTATTTTCTCTATACTCATATTGTTTACGTGTCAGTTTTTTATTGGAACGGTCCACATATACCCGGTCCACTATAAAATTTCTCTTAAATATATTTCATTCAATACAATCTTAATTAAGAAGTTAAACACTAAATTTTTAAAAAAAAATGAATTCTAAAAATAACTTCTACATATATTTTACACTTTGAAAATAGAATAACTTATTCAAATATGAATTGATTTGTTTTTACTTTTCATAAACTAAATTTCATACGCTCGCTTCAAATTTTGTTATTTTTATTTAGTTAAATTACTCCAAACTTGGCACATAGTATTTTTTTATGCATTAATAATCATTATCCCTGTTTTTATTTTTGGATAATTTGTTACCATTCACCATTTTGACTTAAGAATTTAAAAATAGCCTATTCATCAATTGGATTCAACCCAATATAATGATGCAGATAAAAGATACCCCTTGTGTTGCTTTTATAAATATTAGTTATTTTTAATTTTTTTAATATACTTTTATTTATTATACATAATAATCAACAATACATATCAATATCTATATTAAAACTGTACATAATTTACCAATTCAAAGCAAATTTAATTGGAAGTTGTAATAATTTAGTATTCAACCACTTATATTAAGAATATTAAGAAGTTAAATGAAAGTACAGTAAAACATTCATAAATTAATACTAATAATCTTTTTAAAATAATAATTTATTCTCGTTCCGACTTTGGCTAGTTCAAAAAATGATTAATTTTAATAAATTAATAAGATAATAATTTTTTGGAACAACCCTTTATAAATACATTGTTTTATTATCTCTGTAAATTAATAATTTCTCAAATACATATGCTAAGTATATATAGATATATACTTAGGATAATTTAGCAAGATATAACTCTATATTATTTTGTTTTTTCTTGAAATTTAAATCTAGTTGAATTTCAACTCTAACTATTCTCAATGCATTCAAAAGTTCTAGTGTACAATTGTCAAATTGTAACAAAAAATTGCAAATAGTGGTTAATGCTATAATTGCTTCCTTTCTTGTGACTGGTTCCAAATGTACCGAATCATCCTCAGCTTCATCCTCAATTGAAATTTCCATGACACTCTCCACAATTTCTTATAAACTTTGGACCTGTGAGCATTCATTGTTTTCACCTGGATAATCCAATATTTGATTAACATTCATTTGATTGCGGCAACCAAGCTGACCAATCATTCCCTCAAGTTCATGAATGTCTTCTTCAGTGGTTGCTTCTTTTAAATTCGTTGAGACAGATTCATCCCCTATACGAATTTTGCAATGTTTGAAACAATTTGCTATTGTCTCTTCTTTGATATCTATTTTCTAAGATGAGACTACAAGATTTATAGCATCTAACACATTAGGTTTTTCTGGATCAGAATGTCCCAACTCATAGCCTTCCAATAATTTATGATAAAATCTCTTGCGATAACGCATCTTGAAAGCTCTTATTATCCCAACATCACATGGTTGAATTTTTGATGTCATGTTAGGTGGCAAAAAGAATAACTCCACATTTTGTAGGCCTTCAATATTTTTTGAATGGATTGAACAATTATCTACCACCAATAATATTTTTCTACCATACATTTTCTTATTCAGCCAATGAACATATTCATCAAAAAGCATACCTATCATCCATGCTCTTTTGTTGGCATGATATTGACAATTGAAGTTAGTCATGTTAACATTTTTGAAGCAGTGTGGCTTTGCATACTTCCCAATAATCCATAATGGAATTTTTTCAGAGCCATCCTCATTGCAACAAATAACAATTGTAAGCCTTTCTTTTGTCATGTTTTCTTCCTTCAAGTTGCTTTGTTGCAAGAGAATGATCAGCCTGTTACCTGTAAAATAAACCAATTTTGTCCATATTAAAAACATCTTTCATAGGGAACTGGTTTTTTTTTTTCCCTTATGGACTCCAAATTCTTCTCCACTGCTTATGTGTCAACTGAACCACTTTCTCCAAAACGACGAAATGACTTGATACCATGTCATTGCTTGAACTTATCAAGACAACCTTGGGATAGGTTGAATTCAGAATGCTCATGAGGATATAAAAATTTCATCGTCTTTTTTGCTTTCTCCAAAATTAACTCTCCTGTTATATTCACACGAGCTTGGTATTGGAAAAACCACTCATAAACAACCTTCTCCATGTCTGGATACTTGGCTGATTTGTGTCGCTTGATATCTACTCCCTTTCCAAAATTAGCAGAATGATATTCAGATGATCTCTTAAGAGTGTTAGATATCGTACCTTGATTAACTTTCAAATGATATCTTTCATTTAACCAATCTTTTAAGTGCATGCATGGTGATCTCTCTTGTATTCACACAATACTTTTCTGATCGGTCATAGTTGACTTATTGACACCTTTTAGATGAGAAGCCATTTTTAAGATCATTTGAAAGAACACCCCATAAAAATTTATATAGCAATTTATTAATTATGACACATTGAATATTTTTAACATAAGTACAATGAACTTTCAAGTTCAATTAACTTATATGATGCACATTTAATTTTATTATGTAAAAATATGATGAATATAGTTCATTGATTTTAGACAAAAACTTTATTTAAATTAGTAATTTAAAATTTATTTTTAAAAAAATTTAAAATCACTCTATAAATTAATAATTATTAATTCATTGATTAATAAATATTTCTATAAATTAATAAAATTTCATGGTCCTAACATTATTAATTTATAGAGGTTTTACTGTATATTGAGGAAACGTACAAAAAAAATATTTGCGGTTGCCATATTTGCAAATGCATATCTATATTTTAAAAGTTGGCAAACTCGAGTTTATGGTTACACCATTTGATAAGTAAAGCCTCTCATTCAATACACGCTCTAAAAATTATCACATTCTTTAGATTTTAAATTGAAATTCTGCATACTGATCAATATGAATATAACAAACCATAAGAATGAAACTCTAAAATTGAGAAGCGTAGGTGTTTTTCTAATTAAATAATATAAATAAATAAAAAATAAAAAATAGCATTATTGCTATAAAATGTCTAAAATTTGATGGAAAATTCTTAAATAAAAAAAAAGAGCAAATTATTAGAATAGTAAATGGTGAGCAAAAGCATTGAGATTTAGATAGGGATTGTGTTAAAAGTACCTACATTGACATTGTTATTCCAAATCCTACAATAAATTTCAATTTTTTTACCATTTAACATTTGAATAGTTTACGTTATTTAAGAATTTTCCATCAAATTTAAGACTTTTATTTGTCATTTTTCTATTTTTTGTGATTTTTCTACCTTTTTCTATTATTTAATTAAAAAAAATACTTACATTTTTCAAAAATTTCAAAGTTTCATTATCAACATACGTTATATTCATATCAATTAAAGTGCAAAATTTCAATTGAAAATCGAAAAAATTGTTAGGACATGTTTTAAATGAAGATTGCTAACTACATGGTACCCGTTTGCTAATAAAGAATTAGACCTACGTTTACAAAACTAGTAAACACATGTATTTTTTATACTTTTTCCAAAATTATAAGAGAAAACTGTCTTTCAACTACTTGAACTATATTTTTTCAAACCCAATGAAGGCTTAAAATACTTTATTACAGTGAGATGGAAGAGTATTATGAGCAATGTTCACGTGGTTGGTCTCATTAACCAATCTATTCGACTATCTCGAGTGAATTAACTATTTAATTAACTCTTGAAAATAAATAATTACACATTAGTTTATTAAATTTAGTTAACTAATAATCGATTAATCTATAATTATTTCGGTTAAATTTTTTTTTTGTTGATTATTAACTATTGACAAATTTACAAATATTAAATTGTATTCTTTAATTTTTAATAGTTAAAAAAAGGAAAAAATTATAAAACATGTGTTTCGTTGTTTTACAAACAAGTTCTGGTGATTTATTTTGTTGCAAAATAAAAATTGAGATTTTAATCTGTTAGTTAAAAAAGAATTTTGCCACACACGTTAAGAATGATAATATGGCAAAGACAAGTCACCAAATTTTTGGCAGGTGGAAAATAATAAAAAAATAAAGTTAATTGTGTTTGTTGGTTTAAAATTAAGCAATGATGACTTTCGTAAAGTATTTAATATTTTTGGGTAATCTTATTGTTCCAATTATGAGGATAATAGAATAGGTGTAAGTAACACTTGAAAATAAGTAATGGTTAACTCACTTTTTTATTTAATATTTATAAATAAAAATTTTTATTTATATGCAACGGTAGACGGCAACCGGAGAGGTTTTAGTGAATCAGAAACCCAAAATCTTTGTAAAATGATAGTCTTTCAGCCTTGTGGTTGCGCTTCCTATCTTTTCCCTCACCCCAACCTTAATTATTGCCACAATAGCTCCTCTCCGGTTTCAGTCATCGCAGTTGCAAAACAGAACCACTTTGCTATAACCAGCGATCCATTCTCTGCTGCTAAACAGAACCGAGCTCGGAGGAGAAGTACACAGAGGGTGCAGTGCGAATTTCAAGGAAGCCAAGAGAATCCTGATTTTGATTCCTTTGGCAGTTCTGACGGCGGAGAACAACGGAATAGTTTTAATGGGAAACCAGGAGAAAAGGATTTTGATAGAGACCCTGAATACGCTGAAATTTTAGGGGACTGTATCAATGACCCACAAAAAGCTCGTGATAAAGTAAGTTTTTCTGTACTTGTAGTTTTTTTTTTTCGGTTTGATTCTTATTTATGTTCTCAATAGTGTTTTGAGTTTTTATTGCGATGATGATTTTTGCAGGTGGAGGAGAGATTGAGGAAGAAGAGGAACAAAATTTTGCATACAAAGACTGGTTCAGATAAGCCTATGAAGGTTACCTTCAACAAGTGAGTGAGTTTATCTGCTGCATATTGTGATTTAAAATAGCTAATACTTAATACACATCCATTTTAATTCATGTTTCTGGACATTAATGTGTAAATGCGTTATTTAGTTATTCTATCTCAGCTTTTATAGTTTTATGTTGATTCAAAATCAACCAGCCTTTTATCGTTTCAATCTGGTTCCTTAATTTCTCAATTTCATTTCATTGTTTTGTCTTGTCTTTACCATGAATAGTGTGTAGGACTATAAAGTATTCCATGGAAATCCACTGTTCAAACTGAGATTACGCATCAGCATTACAAATCCAGCGTGTAAAATCTGAAACTTTTCAAATGAAAAGAAACTTACATCTGGTTATGGTTCATGAGATTAGAGAAGGAAGTTATACATATGATGATGAATTTGAATGATGTTTGTGATCAGATTTTACTTGTTTTACTCACTTATCAGTAGACATTACAAGATATTCATTTAAGTTCGACTTCTAGCCTTGTTTAAAGAAAACTACTACTAGCAATTTTAAGTTCTCTGAGAACAGTGTCTTTTCCAGAATGACCGAAAATCCATCTGTCCTTCCCAATTTCATGCCTTATTTGAATTTAAATGGTATTATGGATGGTTCATTAACTTGCTTGTATCTCCAACATCACCAGCTTTGATTTCTCGAACTCCTATATATGGTTTGAGTTCTACAATGTTCCGCTGGAGAAAGATATCACCTTGATCTGTGATGTAAGTAGCTCCACTTGAACAAAACACTGATTGATGTTCTGTTATGAAATGTATATAATCTGGCTGACATGCAGACTATTCGCTCATGGCACATCATTGGACGCCTTGGTGGATGTAATTCCATGAATATGCAAGTAAGTTTTGTTCCACTGTTTGACTTCAAAAATTGCATTTTTGTTCCACTGTTTGACTTCAAAAATTGCATCTCTTTAATGTCAGTCCCCTATGAGAAACATAGAGAACTAAATTAGCATATTTGTACTATTTCAGAGTGAGATACCATTGATTGAACTTTTAAGGGCTTAATTCTCCCAAGAAGAGAGGACATGATTGACATTAACGTTAAAATTGCCATGCTTGACCAGTTCCTTGAATATATTATTACCTCTCAATGCTTTGGTAATTGCAGTTGTCACAATCAACGTTCGATAGAAGACCAAATTATGATGCTATTCAGGGAGCAAATGTGAACCCAACCACATTTTACAACATTGGAGATTTTGAGATACAAGACAACTTAGGACGAATATGGTATAACGATTACTTTAATGGGTTAGACTATATTATTCTTCAGTGTTTGAGGACGCTTAGTTACTTTTTCTTGCTTAATAATGCTTACCAAACTTTCCAGGGTGGATATTGGCACTGCTGAGGCATTGATTCTCGATGTTTTGATCAATGCTTTGACACAGATAAGCTCAGAGTAAGTTACCTATGTCCATCATCGGTTTACTTGAAACTTCTAATGAATTTTCCTTATTATCCCGGGTCTTGACATCTAAACACAGTCTTACGGCAAGTTACCATGCTAAGCTGATCATATAGAAATGTGTACCTTTGTTATGTGCTCGACCTTTGTGAAGAATTTTTCTTGGCACCAAAGGCTATTCTTGTGAACTTGCAACCCACTATTAACAAATGTTCTAAAATTAGCTGTTTGATTTTGGTTTGACAGCCATGTAGGAATCAAGCAGTTGGTGTTTGGTGGTTCTGAATTTGAGAATTGGAAGGAAAACTTAATGTCAGAGGATGTAGGTTTCAGCGTCCATAAGATTTAGTTTTAGTTGGGTTCAACTTTGAATGAAAACCTGAAGTGTACCCGGCAATTTTGTACTGCTTGAATTCCATGTATATATTTAAGTTGCAAGATATTATTATAACACATTCTAGAATTTTGGGGTACCAATTTTGAATGTGACCATATAAAATGGATGATTGGTGGTAGGGAGTTGCATACTTAAAACGAATATGTGGTTAATTTGGTGGCTCGGAAGATCATTTTGACCCAAAAGTGAAATTTAGGTATCACTTTGGACTTTTAATTTGGCATTTGAGTTGAAGATTGGTTTAAAAAGACATGTGTCGGTAGTAGAAAATTACATGTGTTGATGTGTGTTAACACGTGTCATTTTTGGACTAGTGTAACTAAAAATATTAAGTTGTAAGCTAATTTGATATCTAAAATTATTTTTAAGGACATTAAAAAGCCATTTTCTTTTTTAATGATTGAGATTGAAGATGGCGGGTTTCGAACTCTGCTCACCCAAAGAGCCTATAGCACTCCTGCTAGTTGGACAATGTCCAATTAGTAAAATAGCCAATTCATTTCACATAAATAGTATATTTTTTATTTTATTTTTTAATCTCTTATCTATGTTTGGTGAAATAATATATTTGCTGGATTATGATTTTCTTTGGTGCCATGTCACCTCATTATCTTTTCTTGTAATTTTTTTAGAACTTTATATATAAATTATACATTTTACAATTAATAATAAAAAATTAAAATTTAAGTAACATATAAAAATTGTATTTCTCAAAATTGCAACAGTCAGAGTCTCGAGTCCATTCATTCGAGCAGCCATATAAGTCTTGCGGTAACAAAATGGCAGTTGAAACTAGAAAAGCCCATAATTAACTACTACACTTTAAGGTTAATCCAAATTTAAACTGATATTTGATTGAATAGGATATAAATCTACAATAGGCTTCATACAATTATATTGATCCGCAACTCATCAGCAACAATTCTACATTAAAGATCTTAAAAAGAACTTAGCTACTGTAATCATTTGCAGACTAGCCTCAAATTATCAAACCAGTGCATCTACTGGACCTCGTGTCTATTGAAGATGCATAGACTCTCAAATTACTGTTCCATTGAAAACTTTTACCCCAGTTTCAAACAGGGCGCAACTTCTGAGCAATCAGCTTTATCTCTTCTATCCTTTCATCAACCAACTTTTGCAGCTGCTCTTTCTGTTTCACTTGATTTTCGTCCATCTGAACGCTATCAGGTTCTGTATTCCCCGACCTAAACATGACAAATGACACATCCGGATCATAATCGCTTGGGACATCAATCACCTTCTTTCCCCCGCTTCCAGAATCTTTCCCTAAGATATCTATCTTCACACGATTTGAAATGATTGTCACAAAATCCTCCATGCACTTGTCATTGGGATTGAGACCTATATAAATTAAAATCTCCCAACACTGAAGAAACTGTTTCCTGTTTATTTTCAAAGTTTTTCTAACATCATCAATTGCAGTTGAAGGTGGCATGAATCGAGGGACATGGGTTTTCTTTGATAGTTTTCCAAGTTTCAGATCTGAAACAGCTGATTTAACTGCATCTTGAATTGGATCAAAAGCAAGCAGACGCTGTATGTCAATACAGGTGCGCAAGCGTTGAAAGTAATCTAATGGCTCTTCGACTGTTAAATCATAAACATCTTCAGAAATTGCAACATTGTTGACCACTTCAACAAGGCGTCGACCATAACCTTTGTGTTGGTATGGGGGCAGCACCAAGATCTGTCATCAAGACATCTCATCAAATTTGCTATGAAAACATTCTTATATGCAGAAAATGATATTTCACTATAGCTTGTTAAGGAATCATAATTTTGATTCTCTATCATATGATGAATGAAGTAACAAGGAGGAAAAAGTACCTGACTGAGTCGCAATCGTGTTTTATCAGGGTAATGAAAGAAGCGATAAATTGCTGTAAAACCCAGAACTTTATCTTGTAGTGTTCCCAGTTCATCCATTTTTTCCTGAACTAGGACATATAACTCCCATCCTGGATCAGCAACATCAATAGGGTTGCTACCTGGATATTAAAAAACAATGAGCACCAAGGATGCAGGGAATAATGCAATAAAATATGGCTTGATAGACTAAGGGGAATACCATCAATAAGAAGAAGAACAAGAGGTATCAAGCGACTGTAAAGGAGTCCAGCACCGGCATTGCCCATCGCCATACGAACTACCTAAAGCAGTAGTATATCACACTAAACATGGGACTATAATTCAAACATTAAAACGTCTGCAAAATGACATTCCAGAAAAGGGAGGGGTAAATAGTAGTGGAAACTATTAATACGAAGCAAGATCCACAAGCCCCACCATACTCCCACTACCACCATCTAGAAAATGCAAAACACAACACAAGTGAAGAAGAAATTCACACTACACGCGTTTAAAGAAAATAAATTATGATTATTGAAGGACAGTCTACCCTGAGATACCTAACTGTACTTCATTTTGATTACCGCATTGACAATTTGATGTAATTTAGATAGGCCACTGAAGCTCCCAAAGGTACTCGATACTTTTGCATACACATTTCTAGTTTCCTATGTACTGCAGCAGAAACGTTTGTATTTTTGAAATAGTGACCTCATCATTGATGTTATCATTCATGACAGACTTCTTCTGAAACTATAGAAGTTAAAAGAATATAAGAGAATCACAACTATTTTCAGCACATACAAACTTTTGTGGCTAATTATGTAAAAAGCACCTTTAAATCTGAAGTAGCTGCCTCAACATGACTATGAAATTCTCCATTATGATCATTAGAAGCTTTATGTTGCAATATTTCCCCAGATGAGACAAGAGATCTGAAACCGTATAACTTGTCATAAATTATAGAGAGAGGAAAACCAGCACTATAGCACAAATAAAGTCTTGACATCAGAGAAGTAGCATATCCATAACATAGTACCTAACCAAGTGACTCTCTGCAGAAAATGCTTGAAGGAAGTCATCCTTACTATCCACAAGAGTATCAGCAAAAATTCTCTGCAGAAGAACTAACTCAATAAATGTAATGACACCAAAAAACCAATGTAAGTTTAAAAATGGGCCACAGGGTATACCTGAAGAGCAGATTTCAGGTCCGTGATTCCTTTTACCCCCTACAACACAAAACAATAGCAGACTAAGGTATATAAAGTGAATCCAAGACAAATGAGATATAAATTAACAGAACTTCCAATACTTACATCAGATGTACTCTTATATGTAATATCAGCATAAGCATGAAATGTTATGCTGCTAATCCAGATGGTTATCTGCATGAATTGTAATGGATTATGCAGATGCAGAGAAACAAAGTTGGGTGTACAAGCAGCATATTCAAGATAATTTATAAATCTTACACATTATGAACTCACTATGCCAAATGTAGCTACGTATAAATTGACAGAAAACCATTAATTACCTTCAACCCATTGTAACCATATATTTTACCATCCTCATCAAAAAATCCATTCAAATCAACTGGATCAATGCAAAAGCTTTCTGGAACTCCCACTTCTTCCTTGCTCGAAACTATAACACCAGTAATCAAGATAGACATAAGATCCACATATAAAAAATGAGGTGCTTCAAATAAGAAAACACAAAACAACCATGTTATGTAATCAGAATCTGACATAGCCAGCTAATGAGCTGTAATTAAGCATGCCACACGGCACTAGTTGTATTCAAGAGATGTATATATGCATGCACTGGAAATTGCAATTTTGGTTTCCCTTGGTCTTAGCAGCCCAGGAGTTGCATGTCGCCACGGTTCTTGGGGCAGAACAAAGCTGAGAACACTAGTTTGGCAATTTTTGAGCCAATGTTAAGCTCATGATACTTTTAACTGCCCTCAAGTTCTTCAAAATAAAGCCAAAATAAGCTTGTCTCTTAAATACAGCCACCTAATCTTGGGAAATCAAAACTATATTTCTCTCAGAAAATAGATTTTTTTCCTTCTGATCCTTTTTTTTTTTTTTTTTGACAAGGAACTTGAACGAATTTAAGTTCCTTGATTCACTGCATTTTCTAATCAACCAAACAGAGAGAAGAAGCGCACAGCAAACAGTCACTAAGAAAATAGCAACAAGTAAAGCAACCGAGGCACAAATAATCCACTCGGCACTTAAGGGTGGGCATCAACGGAATAAACCAAAGTACAAAAGAGGTTATACAACGTGCATAAAAATCGACATACCAAGGTAAATTTTAATGCATTCGTTGGCTTCAATTCCTGCATCTGCAGAATAAACATTTTTATTTTAGTTCGAAGCATATAAAAAGAAATGACATTTCTTCTGAAAGATACAACTGCATTTCAGAGAAATGAAACAAAATCAACTGGAGGAAGTTCAGATAAGTATTCGGAAAAGAAATTGATGAACAAAAGCAATGAAAAAAGAGAACGGGAGCTGAGTTGACTCACCGATATTTGAGAAGCCGACACGCCTTCGCTTCTTGGGCTCGTTAGGTGGATCGGCGGTGGGTTGTTGCTTCTGCCCCATTGGTAGTGTTCAGTTAGGGTTAGGGTTTTCAGAGCGGGAAATGTGGGGATAGGCGGGAAATTATACTGTACAAATGGTGATAATTTGGACCATTATATATACATACGCTCCCACTGTCCCACATCGCGCGCGTCTCAATAAGCTGGGAAGCCGGAAAGCAGGCTAACCGAGGGCTCCCTGGGTTTTTTGGTCGGCCCATGTAAAGCGAGTGTATGTATCAGGTCAATTCATTTTTTTTCTTTTTAATAATGTGTATTTTAATTGAGAAATTCTGTTCGGAGTTAATCATGCTCAAGGGTAATCGCTCCTCCTCACAAATGTATTTAACAGAATTCAAACTTAAATGTTTTCTCATAAATCTAGCATGCATTGTCAATTGAACTATACTCCGTAAATATGTCTCAGGTCAAATGGTTAACAATGAAAGTAAAATTGTAAATTGAGTGATATTTAATCCAATGGAAAAAGATAATTTTCATTTACTTTCCCCAAGGATGGGAATGATAAAAAATAATACTTTAGGAGCAGGTTGAGAGGAGAACAAGAACCTCTCTCCATCCTAAATGGGTCTCTACCTTTTTATCTTGATCATGTCCCCTTGGAGTTTCTTTAATAAGAAAAGAAAAAAAAAATTTATAATATATATGAGGCAATCCACAAAAATTGCACATTTGCTTTTATTCAAATAATATTTTATCTCAAAAAAAAAAAAAAGATAATTACCAATTAAGTCTTACTTTTAATAAATAAATACAAAAGACTAATCTATTATTACATGTTAGAGTATTTATACTTTTAGAATTATATTGTCAGTTTTATTATTTTTTATAAATTATATTTATAACAATTCCGTAATGTTTTGTTTCATTATCTCGTTAAAAGATTTATTTCTCACTTATCTCTGCTTTTTCAGTTTTCTAAAGTATTTTTCATTATTTTATTCTCTTCAAATATATATATATATATTCTTTTTTTTCATATTTGTTTTTTTGCATTATTATTTCACAATATACGAATACTGCTTTTATACCGCTTTTCTCTGGTTTTATATTGTGATTATATATAAATACCATTTTTATAATATACAATCAATATGATATTGCTATAAAATCAATATAAAAACAGTATATACACGGTGTGTGTGTATATATATATATATATATATTGTTTTCATATTATACGATCAGCATAATATAAAACTAATATAAAATTAATATGAAATCAATATAAAAACAATATATGTGTAAAATAAAAAGAAAATGGGTATAACATCAGTAAACGAAGTTGAAAAAAAAATGATTAAATCCTAATACCAAAACGAAAATGAAAATGAAATTGACATGTGAACAATGTTTTTCGCTGATCAGAGTCATCCCCGATCAAAACAACTGCATAGCACAGGCTGGAAATTTGGTTTTACTGCTCTCACCCTCCGGCACATAAAGATATTTAATGTGTATGTTATTTTGTAGATCAGACAATTTACTAACATATCCTATGATATGCTCTGTTTTCGCGTGGTAGTTGTACTGCTGCTGGTATAAATTTAACAAGTAAAAAAAAGCACCACAAAGACTCATGATGGATGAAATCAAAATCAAGGGCTTTTAACCATTAATCTCAGGAGGATTCAAATCGAGTGCATCTCACTTTGTCGCTTGTCGGTTTCTCTTCTTCACACCAGACTTGGAAACCTTAAGGCTTCTGTGCACGACACTAAGCTTGGCAAGGGCTGCATTCTTTTAAATCAGGCCTGTAGAAGTTATCTGCAACCTGAAAACAAGAACCAAGCAGCCAATTAAGCAATTTTCGATTCTCAGAATAATAACATGGAATAATGTCGGAATTTAGGCAAGCTACTATGAAGAAGCAATTAAGCAAACTATACTACTTCGTCAAAGAAAAATACAGGAAAAGGGAACTCAAAGTTTCAATAGGGAAGCTTAGAAGCCAAGCGTAACAAGTATATCTCATTGAAGAACCTCGAAAGAGGTCTACTTATATGTTAGCTTTTTCATCATTGCTTCAAAAAAGTTGCATCTCGCATTCAAAAAGCTCAACTACAATAGGAAATCAACAAAATAAGAAATAATAAGCAAAACAGATTATCGATTAAAAAACTCATTATTGAGCAGTAAGCCTTCCAATTCAATCTTTAAGTATAACTCTTGCTATGGGATTTCAACCCTCGAATCCCCTTTGTGCAGAAAGAAGACAAACAGATGTAAAACTCAAAACTCCCAATATAATATTTATAGAGCATTAAGAAGCAAACACTGTGGAGAACAATCATTGACAACAAACTCCATTTGATCTTTTACCATTTAGCTTCCTGATACGAAACTAATTCCACCTAAGCTTAATTCTAGAACTCAAATCAATGCTGAAGATGTTACCGGTACCTGATTGGCAACAGCCTTATGTTGAGATTTTTCACCGGAAATCACCCGATAAAAGCGGAAGAACGCGATGATTTCCCCGAATCCGTGCCCAGGAGCAATTGAAATGAAAATTGTAAAAACAAAAATTTGATAGAAAGAGATAATTCTCTTACCCGGAATATCTCTTTCAGAAACGGATGCAGACTGCAGGAATCAATGTCGAATCCCTCCTCGTTCACGTACACGAACGCCTAACGAACACCACCTGTGCTAGCGTTGAAAAAACACGAACTATGGAGAGCAGGGGCTAGTGAATTTCGGCTATGGTGTGTTCTCGTTTTGTTGGCCGAAATTCTCCTAGGGTTAAAACCTAGGATGGCCAAATTCCCTTAGGGAATTAAGGCCCAACTTGGCTCATTCATTTTGTGTGGGCTTCCTTCTTTTAATTCAGGCCCAATCTTATTTTAATTAATCTGGTTTAAATTAATTTCAAACCCAACTTTAATATACCCATGTATTTAATATATTACACCAAGTAATATATTATTTACATTTAAATTAAAATTAGTTTGACCAATTAATTTAATCCATCAAATTAAAATTAGATATTCACAAAATAAAATCATATGTAAACCTATACATATGAATATTTCCACCTAGGAAATAATCTCATAATTAATCCAATTAATTATGAAGAGCCAATTAAATATATTAATTTTATTATTAGGATCAATCCAATTGATCTTTATAATATAATCCATATATATATACCTCTTTCTCCAGAGTGTATACTCTAAGTATACATGTGATTCCTTAAGTCGGTGTTCAGTCGCTCAATGTGTACGATCCCGTGGGCCCATTTTTATGTTGGCAGTGGGCCTTTGGCCCACAGACTGCAGTTGGGCTCTAGTAAGCAACTGCAGCCCCCAATTAAGATGGAGATGGCAATCTAACTGTTATCATAACTCTGTAATTTAAACTTGTACATCCCATGTCTTTAGGGTTGTAAATGGGGCGGGGCGGGGCGGGGATTGCATTCCCCATCCCCGTCCCCAAATTAATCGGGGATCCCCGTCCCCGCCCCGTTTATTAATCGGGGATAAAACCTATCCCATCCCTGTCCCCAGCGGGGAATCGGGTCCCCGCGGGGATCCCCGTCCCCGTTTAGCTAATTTAATATTTTATAAAAAAAACCTGTAAAATTTCAATTTTTACCCATAAATTTATCCAAATATGCATTAAAATACAAACATAAAATTCTTAAAACTCAATTGTCAAATACATTAATATATAATTAATAATTAAACATAAAATAACATCATCAACTTCGACCCTTTCTCCAATTCCAATCTTCGTTTTCACGCCAAATTTCCAATTGAAACCTAGCAAATTAGCAATATAAAATTCATAAGTTTCAAATTTTGTAAAAAATTAAATGGGAACAATTAACCAATGACAATGAAACATTACCGCGTCATCTCCATCTTCATCATCGAGAAGATCACAATATTGAGCAAGAATTTTTTCACACATTCGAGAATCTAAAAATATAATTAATAATTAGTATACCATATATTTAAAGCTCTTAAAATGCAAAATGATAACCAAATAAAAGAAATTAGATGATTATTTTTTAATACCTTTCTTTTGACCCCATATCCAATTTTGAGTACACATCAGTGCTTCAATTGTATCCGAGCGAAGTCTACTGCGATGTTCACTTATCACCCTCCCACTAGTACTAAAAGCAGACTCCGAAGCCACAGTGGAAATAGGAACCGCCAATATGTCTTTTGCAATTAATTTCAGAGTAGGATACTTATGAGCTTCACTCCACCAAGTGAGTATATCGAAATCATCAGTTAAAGGTGTCAATTCTTCTTCCAAGTAATAATCCAATTCTGTCACGGCAGTTTTTTCCTTTTGTGACCCACGAGAAGCTATAAAGCTAATAAAGTTATTCATTGGGCTCCACTTATTATGTGCTAATGATATTTGAGATTAGGATTGAGAAGATTGGGAGCTAGAAGTGGATGACAAGGTAGATTTATTGGATTTAGCCTCTCTTGCTCTACTTGCATATTCAACAACCAAATCATAACAAATACTTTTGATCCTCTTAATTTTTTCAGTTGCAACTTCTTCAGAGTACATAAGAGGAAAATAATACTCCAACAAACCTATCTTAAACCTAGGATCCAAAATAATTGCAATCCCCAAAATTCCATGTATTTCATCCCAATACTTGTCAAATTTTGCACTCATTTTTATTGCCATAGTTTCAAATTCAATTGACCCACAAGTTTTCCATGCATTCAAAGACATTTTAATGTCACATATACTTGGAAAGAATAAATTACTAGTAGGATACTTTGTCCCGGAAAAGATTTGAGTGACACTATAAAATATTTCCAACTTATCATGCATTTCTTCAGCAAGTTTCCACTCTTCCTCAGATGGAAGAGACTTATACTGAGGATCTCGTTGTTGTAACCTATCAAAAGCATCTTTATAAGGCAAAACGGACTCAAGCATCAAGAAAGTCGAATTCCACCTAGTACTAACATCTAAGGCTAGCTTTCTAGTATAAGGAATTTTCAATTGATTCAAAACCTCTTCAAATTTTTCAACTCTTTTGGGTCCAGCAGTCCAAAAAATTACGCTATCACGAATTTTCTGGATGCAATTGCCAGCAAACTTTAACCCCTCCTTAACAACCAAATTTAATATATGGGTACAACACCTCATATGTAACAAAGACCCATCTAATAACAACTTTTTCCTTGACAATCTACCCAACAGTAAAGGAATCAATGCATCATTAGTAGAACAGTTATCGACAGTCAATGTAGATAACTTACAATCGAGATTCCAATCCATTAAAGTCTCTATAAGCACATCACGTAATGCTTCAGCAGTATGAGGAGTCATCACATAAACAAACCTAAGAAATAAATGTTAACTTATTTTAATTAACTATTGAAGGCATAATTGAGTTTAAGGCAACACAAATAATAATTGCAGAAACTAATTATTAAAATTTTACCTTATAATTCTGTTGGAGATTGTGCCCTAAGGCCAATATTGGATTATGTAATTTGACTTCTAAGATTAATCTAGTGTAGATTAATATTATCATTTATGTTTGTATGTTAGCATTTATGATAAGTATCCATGAATAAATCGTGTTATTCTAAATATCCCTAGTCGATTGTTATTATGGGAATAATAACAAACTAAGACTAGTGTGAGTGATAATGGATATTCATAAGATGAATATAGTGTATACAGATACAGATTATACTCACGGGTAATATGTTAGAGAACATGTTACTGGAGACCCACTATAAGATCAAGTTCATGGTCATGTGTCACAACTGATCTTGATTATAGTAGTGTCATCAGCTGATTCCTTTGACCTGAGGTCACCATTGATTCCGGGATGAACTCCTGTTGTGCTTTGACGTAGTCAAACGCTGCTCGTAACAGAGTAGTTATAAAGACTGTGATTGGGTACGATATGACTCATGCCTTGGGATGTGAGTGACAGATATGGGATTTTGTCCCTCTCTAACAAGAGAGCGATATCACTGGGCCCCTCGATAAGTAAGACTGTTAAATGCATGGCCGTGCTGAAATAATTGATAGAGTATCAATTGATTTGTCTGAACAGTTTACTTTGAGATCGAGAAAGCATATGATTAATTATATAAGATTGACAAGTGTACCATGTCTTATGATTAATCATGATATCAAAGAGACAAAAGGGAATATGACATTCTATAAATAGGTATTGGATCATTCCAATCATATTAATTGGGTAGTCGTAATGGCTTGCTAGAGTCCGCTTGTGACCTATAAGGACATTATGGTAATTTCCTTATTGCCAATTAATATGAACCTATGGGGTCACACACAAGAGCAAAATGAAGTTTATCTTAACGGGTATAAATTATTATTGGATAATAATTTATGAATGAGAAAGAGAATAAATATATATAGTGATATATATTTATATATATATGTATATGTGAATATTAATATGATTAATATTGCATAAGGTATGCCACATATTATAATTAAATTATATAGAGATATAATTAATTATAATATTGTATATACATATGTGTATTATGGAGAATTGATTTGACTTAATATTAATTGAAAATTAATATTAAGTTGTGTGGGTTAATTTATAATTATAACTAATAAGTGTATTAGGGTATAATTATAATTAACTTATTAGGTTATATATATAAGGAAATATATAACCTAATTGTAAGATAACAAAACTGATTTTCGGCAGCCACAACAAGAGGAATAGTGGCAGCCGAAATTCTCAAAAAAACTCCAAGGAAAAATCTGATTTTTCGCTTTCTCTGTCTCGTTCGAAGAATCGTTCTTCAATCCCGGCGCTAGCACGCGGTGAATGAATTGCTCCGTGTGGATCAACCGTAGAGGGAAGCTATCTTGGTTCCTTTGATTCAATCTTCAAAGAATTAAGGTAATTCTTTAACCCTCCTTCCGATTCAATGCAATGTACATGGGTCCTTGGTGGGGATTAATCTTTTATTTCCGCTGCGCATATTTTGTTTTGTGCGATTAATTCCCAACAGTGGTATCAGAGCCACTTGTGCATTGGTTGAATTGGATTTGTTATTTTGATTAGATCAAAATTGCATGTTAGGGTTGTATGTTCTTGATTTAGGGTTCAATGTTATTGTGAATAACATGTTTAAAATTTGATTTTAATGTGAATCATTGTGGATGATTTGTTTTAATAATTTGAAATGTTTAAGGGGTTGGTATCATGAATTTGATTCATGGGATTTTAATTGAAATTGTTTCAATTAATTAAATGAAATTAAAAAAAAAAAAAAAAAATACTGTTTTCGTTATTCTGGGCATAATGCCCAGAATAATTTTGGGTGCAATGCAATTGCAATTGCAATTGCGCCCAACTGCAATTGCAATTGCAATTGCACATGCTGCGTAAGCAGCATGCTGCTTACGCAGCATGGGCTGCACAGCCCGTCGGGCTGCGCGCAGTATTGGATACTGCAGTGCGAGGCCCGACGAGCATGCTGTTCGACAGTTTTACCCCTTTTTCGTTTTAAGTGTGGAAAATTGTTTCTGCATATTTACGAATTTTTCCAAATTAATTAATTCTAAATACAATGTGATTGTATATTACCACTTTGAACCCTAAATATTTTTAGATATAAAATTATTGTTGATAATTTTATGCATGGTGTTATGGTATGGTTTTGGACCCCATGGATGCTTTATTTTATTTATTAAGATTTTATAAATACGGCCTGCGAGTCGTTTGTATTTATGTAATCCTAATTTTCTAGATAAATTGTATAGGATGCAATTTATTGTTTGTAAAGTTTATTTTCCTAGAAAATTGTATAGGATACAATTTTTGTAAAATATGTAAATCCAAGAAATGGTGCCAAAGGAACAAAGACGTGAAGACGGATCCAAGGGGTACGGCTGTGCTGTGACCATACGATGGTTACAACCACCTAGGATATGACCTGTTGATTTTCATATTGGCCTATGAAAATCAATGTAGATAAAACCATACCATAACACGGTTTTGAGTCTTATGCATGTTGTATTTATTTTATGCCATAAGATGCCATGTTAATAAATATTGATGCATGTTAGAAATTATTTTGCATGTGATGCAAAATGTTAATATATATATGTAAATGCATGCTTTGTTTCTTTTAGATGCCATGTGATGCCATGCTAGATTGCATGCTTAACATATGTATGACATAGGATGCCATGCTAATTAGTATTAACAAGAGTATGTTTAATATTAATGCCATGAATTGTATATGATACAATTAAAATCACAGGATTTAACAAACCCTAAATAAACTTATGAAGTTTATATTTGCCACCCAATTACGTATAACACTAGTCAAGTACTATGTTCGCATCATGGTAGCCACGCCAAAGCGGGTACGCATGTTGTGACCTTAGCGAAGCGATAATATGAGAAATGGTGATTCTCATTGTGTTGTAATTGGTTTAACAAAGGGTTAATCAAAATGGTGTTTGAGCCCGAGGCAAAGATGAGATGAGTAACATACAATTAAATATGATATATGATATCATACATCTCATAAATTATAAGAGTTGCATAATGATGCAATTGGCAAAGAAGTGCACATCCAAAATATGTTTAAATGGTTTAAAGCATGATTTTGAGTCTTTGCCTACCGAAATTATATTTAATCATAGGGACATGCCAAAGCAGTGCTATGGTTAAGTATGGATTTTGGATCTTCACCCACTTAAATATTTTAAAGGGTTTTATAATTTAAGTGGGAGCATTTAACTAAAATCTTTACACGCTTTATTATAGTTATAATTGCTATTACCTTGATCTCGATTGTTATTGAACATTGAGAATTGTTCTCAAATCAAAAGGAATCATATGTTCTCAATAATCCTTTTGCCCAATGAACCACTAGCAATTGTAACACGAGTATAAAAGATGCTTACTTGAAGCATCGAAGGGACTCTGTTAAATTTTGTTATCTTACACTTGCCACCAATTCTTCCGTACGTGGAAGTTTTACTTGAGATATATGATACATCACAAATGGAAATGTTCCATCAGTTAGTGAGCAAGAAAAGATAAGTGTTTGAGGCAACATTTTCTCATTGGCCTCCAAAAGGCATTAAGATGTGATCTTGAATTCATTAATTGATAGTCATTGGTGATGAACTATCATTTGAATGACATGGAGAAAATTGTGAATTAGTTGCATAGGATGCAAAAGAATGTTAAGTTATCCATAAAGGATAAGCCCGCCTCGAATTGTGTGCTTAAGGTTCAAAAGGAAAAGGATAAAAGGAAGGTCGAAAAGCATAAAGACCGAAAGGTTCGGGTGAAACATGTTTTAAAGACCAAAGCTGTTGGCATAGAGAGATCTCCAAAAGAAGGATGTTGCCATTTCTAGAATGAATCGTTCATTAGAATGACAATAGCAAACTTTGTTTGGAGAACTATGAGAAGATGAAAGGCAGTAAGACTGCTACCTTAAGTATTTATTAATTATTCTACTTTTGTTTCTATATCAAAGGTATTAGATACCGTGGTGGATTTCATATTAGTAGAATATGAAGAATCTCAACTTAAGTAGAAACCTTATGAAGGTGAAAGGTAGAATACGAATAGGCAAGAGTAGCAAAGGTTGTTACTTGGAAGTTATGAACTTCTGGTTAAAAGTTATGAACTTTTACATGAAAGTTATGAACTTCTAGGTAAAAGTTGTGAACTTTTACATAAAAGTTATGAACTTTGGTTAAAGGTTATGAACTTTTACATGTAAGTTATGAACTCTTCTTGCCTATTGGGCTCGTTGTTTTGAGTGAACAAATGTTGTTTATTTTATAATTGTGAATTATAAACTTTATAAAGACATGATTATGAAATACAGATTTACATAATTGTCTTTATATGTGGAGCCCATCCGTAACATAAATACTGTAAGGATCGAATCAAATAGTTTGATTCAACCTATTTTGGGAGTATCATCTTGGAGGCATAAGCAAGGTCGCATTACGAAACTCCATGAGAATGGACTTTTGGATTCATGAGATTATGAATCATCTTGAATCATGCGAATGTTGTTTATTGTAAAAGATGACAAAGGGTTTTCTTTGCTGAAAGTAGTCAAAGAACAATCGATTTATTAAGCATTATACATGTGGATGTATATGAATTATAAATCAACTGCTAAAGGAAGTTTTAATACTTCATTACTTTTATGGAACTTTTCATTAGATAAGAGTATCTCATGAAACACGAGTTTGGAACTTTTGAAGTGTTCAAAAGCTTGTAAAAGGAGTATGAAGTATCTTGACAAGATAGTAAAGTCACTTAGATATGATCCGAGTGGTGAATATTTGAGTCAAGATTTTGACAATCATCTTAGAGATTGTGGGACTGTCTCACAATTGACTTCTCCAAGTACGCCACAAAGTATGTTGTGTCGAAAAGGGAGTAGTCGAACTCTATACAGATATAGTTCAATCTGTGATGAAGTCAAGTTGATCATCGTTTTCTCGAAAATATGCCATTAAAGCAGCTGTGTATATTGTTCCCTCTAAAACAATTCATGAATCAACATATGAGATATGGTTAGGTAAGAGACCCAAGTTGTTTCATTGAATAGGTTTAGAGCTGTAAAACTTATTTCGAATAAGTTGGCACCTAAATTTTAAATGTCGAATTGTGAATTACTCAAAAGGAAAGTAGGAGTTATTACTCTTATGTTCTCTTTGGGATACAAAGTAGTTATAGCTAGAAATGGTTTCCCCATGAAGAGGGAGTTAATTTCTAGTAGAGTTCGTGGGAGTAAGGTACACCTACAAAACTCGTAATTCACAAAAGTGACATTTAACGTTGAAGAGGAACGTGGAAATGGTTTCATGATCATTGTTGAAATTACACAAGTCCAATGAAAGTCTAGTGGAATACGACATGATTAGGAGAGATATGGATTTCTCAAAATCATGATGTAATTTTACTAGATGAAGTAAGTCTTCTTTTATGAAGAAGCAATGTTAGATTTTGAATCTAATATGTGACTTGATGCTACAAAGGTTGAAGATAAGTCCATGTCTGACAATCAAAGTATAGACTTTGATAAGTCTTTTAGAAGATGCATATGCAATGGTTGCAAGTGAGTTTTCAAATTGAAAACCGATATGGATGGTGATCTTCAAACTTATAAAGCACGACTAGTGACTATAAGGATACGAACAAATTCATAGTAGGACTATGATGAAATCCTCTTTAGTCATTAATCATGATCAAGTCATATTGAGCTCTTGTTGCCATATCCCCATAATATGATTATAAAATATGGCAAATGGATATCAAAATCTATTTTTTACGTGAAAACATGATTGAGGATGTGTACGTGACACAACCCAAAGTTTTGAGCATCCAAAGAATTCAAATAGCGTATGCAAGTTTTCAAAGATTCTCATAAGGATCGAAACATGCATCAAATAGTTGGAATCATAGTTTTGATAAAGAAATCAAATGGTTTGATTTTATCAAAAGGATGATGAATCTTGTGTTTCAAAAGGATCAGTGGGAGCATATCGGTATTCCTAATGCTATATGTGGATGACATATGGCTTGTTGGAAATAACATTCTTACCTTGCAAGAAGTAAAATCTTGGCTAAGAAAGTAATTTCAGTTAATGTTATAAGCATGACTGCCTGTATTCTTGAAATTGGAATCTATACAGATAGATCTAAAAGAATGTTTTGGCTTAAGTCAAAGCATTGAAAGCGTTCAATATAAAAGACTTAATAGAAGCTTGCTTATGTTAACTGTGTAAATAGTTGCACATATACAACTGATTGCAATTAGTTGCAATATATCAGTCGAGATCTAGTATTCTCTTAAAAAGAGAAGTTATGATTTTGAAAGGTTCAAAATAAAACGTTATAGCTAAATACCTATAATAGCAGCCAAAGTATACAGTTACATGTGATGTAAAGAAATTTTGGATGAAGAAGTTCATCAAAATTTTATGTTTTTGTTCTAAGCATTGCTTATCCTGTGAGACTATTGTAGGGACAATAGTTCAATGCGTAAGAACCTTGTATGACACAAGCATATACTTAGGCGTTTTTCACTAATTTAGAGAGGCTGTCTCTAAAGAGAGAGTGAATATGTGTAAAGTAGCAACGGAAGCGAAAATTAATAATTCATTGACAAAGACTCCTGCACGAGTGAATACATGAAAGTCATGTAGGTCAATGGGTATAAGATACATGTATGATTGGCCATAGTGCAAGTGGGAGATTGTTGGAGATTGTGCCCTAAGGCCAATATTGGATTATGTAATTTGACTTCTAAGATTAATCTAGTGTAGATTAATATTATCATTTATGTTTGTATGTTAGCATTTATGATAAGTATCCATGAATAAATCGTGTTATTCTAAATATCCCTAGTCGATTGTTATTATGGGAATAATAACAAACTAAGACTAGTGTGAGTGATAATGGATATTCATAAGATGAATATAGTGTATACAGATACAGATTATACTCACGGGTAATATGTTAGAGAACATGTTACTGGAGACCCACTATAAGATCAAGTTCATGGTCATGTGTCACAACTGATCTTGATTATAGTAGTGTCATCAGCTGATTCCTTTGACCTGAGGTCACCATTGATTCCGGGATGAACTCCTGTTGTGCTTTGACGTAGTCAAACGCTGCTCGTAACAGAGTAGTTATAAAGACTGTGATTGGGTACGATATGACTCATGCCTTGGGATGTGAGTGACAGATATGGGATTTTGTCCCTCTCTAACAAGAGAGCGATATCACTGGGCCCCTCGATAAGTAAGACTATTAAATGCATGGCCGTGCTGAAATAATTGATAGAGTATCAATTGATTTGTCTGAACAGTTTACTTTGAGATCGAGAAAGCATATGATTAATTATATAAGATTGACAAGTGTACCATGTCTTATGATTAATCATGATATCAAAGAGACAAAAGGGAATATGACATTCTATAAATAGGTATTGGATCATTCCAATCATATTAATTGGGTAGTCGTAATGGCTTGCTAGAGTCCGCTTGTGACCTATAAGGACATTATGGTAATTTCCTTATTGCCAATTAATATGAACCTATGGGGTCACACACAAGAGCAAAATGAAGTTCATCTTAACGGGTATAAATTATTATTGGATAATAATTTATGAATGAGAAAGAGAATAAATATATATAGTGATATATATTTATATATATATGTATATGTGAATATTAATATGATTAATATTGCATAAGGTATGCCACATATTATAATTAAATTATATAGAGATATAATTAATTATAATATTGTATATACATATGTGTATTATGGAGAATTGATTTGACTTAATATTAATTGAAAATTAATATTAAGTTGTGTGGGTTAATTTATAATTATAACTAATAAGTGTATTAGGGTATAATTATAATTAACTTATTAGGTTATATATATAAGGAAATATATAACCTAATTGTAAGATAACAAAAACTGATTTTCGGCAGCCACAACAAGAGGAATAGTGGCAGCCGAAATTCTCAAAAAAACTCCAAGGAAAAATCTGATTTTTCGCTTTCTCTGTCTCGTTCGAAGAATCGTTCTTCAATCCCGGCGCTAGCACGCGGTGAATGAATTGCTCCGTGTGGATCAACCGTAGAGGGAAGCTATCTTGGTTCCTTTGATTCAATCTTCAAAGAATTAAGGTAATTCTTTAACCCTCCTTCCGATTCAATGCAATGTACATGGGTCCTTGGTGGGGATTAATCTTTTATTTCCGCTGCGCATATTTTGTTTTGTGCGATTAATTCCCAACAAATTCGACTTTGTAAGTTCCACTCTTCATCAATATAATGTGATGTGATCGCCATGAAGCCTTTATTTTGGTTGCTCGTCCACATATCTGTTGTAATGGCGACTCTTGTTTGATTTTGTTCAAACATCTCAATCATGTTTTTCTTCTCTTGCTCATACATCTTCATGATGTCAGATCTTATCATATTCCAAGATGGAATCTTGAAATCTGGCTGAAGGGACAAAACAAAATCCCTAAACCCCTCAAGTTCAGTAACTCTAAATGGGAATTCGTGCATTGATATCATTCTAGCAAACTTGTATCTTGCATCAACTTGATCGAAAGTGGGACCACTCGTAAGTACTGATGTTCCATCACTTCCCCTACCACCTTTTAGGATTGCTTGCCGAATATCATTAGCCTTCTTTCGCGGACATGATTTTATATGATCATCCAAATGTCTAGTCCCTGCGTTTGAATCCCCAGCTAGCTTTTTCTTACAAGCATTACATATTGCTTTCCATTTACCATCAATCAATACTTGGTCGAAATGCTGCCAAACAATTGAGGTTTTCCTCCTTTTACGTGCATTTGATTCAGCCGTGTCATCATCATTTGTTTCCTTAGTGTTGCTCCCTTGCGGATTGGTTTCAGATGGTTGCTGTGATGGTTTTTGTGGCGAAGATTGATTTTGTTCTTCTATAAGTTTATTAGTCTCTTCCTCATGTGCAAGCCTATCAATTAATTGAGATTCTTCATCTACTACTGAATTCATTTTTCACCTACACAAAACAAACAATAAGCAAATTAAATACATTTTTTTTTACAATTGAAATATGACGTGTACACTTTAAATTCAATTCCAAATATCTAATCACTCGAGTCACTTGGTGAATATAAACACTCTTTAAAGCCTAATATATGACAATTAATTTCTTTAAGAAATTTTATATTAGTCCTAATCCATATTACAATATACACATGTCTTTTTCTCATTGGACTTGGTCTACAATAAAATCCTTTTTTTCTTTTTTGAGAACACGGTTGAATTCTCTCACCCATCCAACCATACAAGTAACGTAATATTAAAAATGAGCATGAGATCATTGAAAGACTCGTTTGGTTTGCTACCAAATGGCTACATCTATATATGTATTGCTTTAATATCATTAAACCAACACCCAAACTATTAAACAAATCAATATGCAACTTTCACCATCACAATAAAAGGTCCCTTTTAACTAAAAGTATATTAGCATAACTAGACCTCCAAATTCAAAGACCATGATTACCATTTACCTTTGGGTGTAAATTGCCATCATTTAATTTAAACCCACCCCCCAATTAACTTGCACTAATGTAAGCTACAATGACACTAATAATTACCAAATCGTATCCACACCATAGCATACTCCTCCCAAAAAATTTACTGTAATGCAATAATTGGGGGAAAAAAAAACAATTAAAAAGAAATCCTAAACAACAAAATTATAGAACATCCCTGAACGATAACACATGGAAGCTGCAATTCAGACAGACTTTATATTATAAAATTATAAATCCTTTCATATCTCTGTCTTCTTCTTGTCTTCATGATCTAAAGCACCTCCGATGCTTCCCCACCCTTTACATAATTCAAAATTATATACCAATAAATTGAATCTTACCCATTCATTATTAAACTCCATAATTATCTTTTTAATAGAGCGTTGTAATTAGAAAGCACAAAAAGCGTGAATAAGAAATACAGAGAAGAGGGAGGACTTACTAGTAGAAGGAACAGCAAGACAAGAGAAAAGAGAAGAGAAAGCCAGGACGACGGGATGGAGACGCAGACGAGAGAGACCGAGAGAGAGAGGAGCTGCTCTCTGATTAATGGATGAGTTAGGGTTTCAAATTTTCTTTAGCAGAGAAAGACGAGAAAATGAGAGAAGCAGGGGAAGGAAGAAGTGGGTTTGGGCAATTAACATTTTTTAATTTATCAATTGGTTGTGGGTTTGGGCAATTAACATTTTTTAATTTATCAATTGGGTTTGGGCGTGGGCCGAATTGTTACTATTCCTATCCAGATTAGAAATTTCATAATTTTATTAATTACTTTATAATATATAATCTAATATTAATTAAATAAATTAATACGGGAATTCGGGTATTTTATCGGGGATCCCCACGGGCTTTAAACGGGGACGGGGACGGGGGCCTGCGGGGCGGGTAGAGGTAATACCATCCCCATCCCCGATTAATAAACGGGGACAAATTCGTCCCCGTCCCCGCCCCGCGGGGATTTTAATCGGGGATTCCCCGTCCCCATCCGGGCGGGCCCCCAATGGGGATGGGCCCCCGTTACCCGTTTGACAACCCTACATGTCATTAATATCGGTGTCTAACATAGAGGCATGGATTGATCACCCTCTTTTGTGTCCGGACATTAACTTGATCCTGAATGCACTGAAGCTCACAAACAAGTTCCCATTTGTTTGGATGTGGCCACACTCTTATCAGTCGCATTCATCAAGAGGCCGGTGATATCTTCCCAGTGGACTACTGAGTGACAAATCCCTTCTGCATATCCATAGCATTACCATGCTAAGTGACATACCCGAAAGTACCCATACTTGGCACCCTATTACAGGCCCTTTAGGCGTACCCCTAAATATGCGACCTCACATGTAACACCATCATATGGTCAGGTCAAAAGATCCATACAAGTACTACACGAGAATCACTTGTGATGATGTACCATGTGGATTTCTCGTTTAGTGGATCTATCCAGTACCATGTCCCTCATGCATGTACCTATTAACTTGGTTGACATCCCATGTCCAATGACCGGTAAGACGCTGCCATACAACCAGGTTAATGATAGTCTCTTGTTCCATTCATTCCCATGACTGGAATAGACTACAGATCTATTCATGGTCATATCGTTCACTCTATCCATGGTCTTACTGCCAAGTGCATGAAACTGGTCATCATGGATATGGATATGTCCATTGGATACTTCATTTAATATATTGCACAAGATGGATATAATAAATGAATTAATGCCTTTATTAACAACACAAATAAGTATAACACATAAATCCAATAAATGTATGATACAAATACATGGACCAATGCCTCGGGACTAGGGCACATCCAACACCTTAGCCATGCGGCGGAACGCCTTCCTCATGACTGACTTGTGTAGCAAACTAGTAGGCTTGTTCTGCTTCTTATTCTTCGACGTTGCCAGTACCACAGCGAGATCCTTGCCTCCTGGCTGAATAGTATCAGTCTTCTTGTTCGCAAATCCTAATGTAAGGACACCAAAACATATCATATTTTAAACAATTAATTACAAGACTCGAATTGAACGTAATTGAATTAAATAAAAAATACCAGAGTACTTGAAGGAGTTGAGGTTGTACAAGTTGTTACTCTCCTTGCTAAACTGAACGCCTGCGCTGCCTCTGCCAAACTCTTTAAAGAGAAATGAGTTATTCCTCTTCACAATCTCCCAAATCAATTACCCTGGAACTGTCGCCATTTTACAGTCACTTATTTCACAAATGTTAGCAGAGAAAAAAACACCATTGGAGATCGTATCAATATATAGAAAATAAAAGGGGAACTAGATCTGAATGGAGAGTAGATACAGATCGGAGTTTCGAGTACTTACTCCGATACAAGGAGACAAAATTGTTGAAGTGGAGGGTTTAAGTAGTGTGTTTCTTTGAATCGAGTCCGTGCGTTAACTCTATAGTCGTTCAAAAACCCTAATTGTTGATGGAACAAAACGATGTGTTTTAGTAACAGCGGAGATATTTTGTACGGGGTAAAAAGTTTTTTATGAAGACGTTTAAGTGAATTTTCCACGACAAAGTTGAGATTTCAATAAAGACATTTTAATCCATTTTTCAGCCTGACTTGACGTGGATGATAAGTCAAAACTAATATTCAAATGTTAGTTTAGTATTATGTCAAATCAACCGTTAAGAGTAATATTTTTAATTTTTTTAATTCTCAAAATTGCCATATGACGAGATTGTTACTATCCACATGTTACACATATCGATATAATAACTGTTTGATCTCACATGGTGTTAAACTATATTTGAATTTGAGTTTTAAGTTGCTATGTCAATAGTTATATTGGAAGTTGAAATAATTTTATTAGTGTAAGAATGATGTTGTGGTAACCTTACTGTGAAAACCATAGTTGTGAAAACCGGAATCCACTAGTTGATCAGATCGGGTTCGATTGAAATCGGAAGTCAGTCATGTCGGTTTATATCTAGTTTTTATTCTGGTAAAAAATCGATCAACATTCGATCGGATCGCCTGATCGAACCTAAAAACCGTGAATCGGATTGGTTTTTCGGTTCGATCAGAGTGTTTTTTTTATAAAAAAATTATTTGAATTAATAATTTACAGGGGTGTATTCAATTAAAACTTTTATAGACTTTTAAAAACTTTTATAGACTTTTAAAAACTTTTAAAGACTTTTAAAATCCAGTGGTATTCAATTAAGACTTTTTAAGAGACTTTAAAAGTCATCAGGTATTCAATTAAGACTTTTTAAGAGTGTTTAAAAGTCATCAAGTATTCAATTAAGACTTTTATAGAGTCTATAAAAATAACCAAATATTCAAAAAGTCGTTAACAATTGACGACAATGACTTTTATATACTTTTTTATAATTTTTTAACTCAAAACACAATTAAAAAAGTTATACATATTGATGAAAGACTTTTTATTTTTATGGAAGACTTTTTATTTTCACTTTCAATCGTGATTTTTCATGACCCTCTCTCCTCCACTGCCTCTCTCTGCAATTCCCACTCTTTCTGCACCTCCTCTCTCTCCTTCATCCTATCGCTGCCAAAAACCTCCACTTAGTTCCCTCTTTCCATTGCTGATTGGCTGCTCTCCTCCTGCTACCACTCTGTTCCACTGCTCCTCCTTTCCAAGCTGCCTGCCATTTTTTTAACGAGGTATTTGTCTAGTCTCTTCCTCTATTATTTGTTTTCTTTATTGAATCTCCTTGAAATTGATCAACCACAAGAAAATCAACCCTTAAGTCTGGTCTAAATTTTTTTTATGGTAAAATTTATCGGTTTGAGATGGAATTCAAATAAGTATACGTTTTGAGATGCTTTTTATTATTTGAGCTGGTTCTATATTTTGTTTAAATAGACTACTTTTATAATTTATGCTCTGATAGTCTACTCTTTTGAATGGGATATTCTCTGGGTAAATTTTTGTAAATTCTATTCGATATTTCATTACTCAGGTATGTGGTTGTTCCATATTTATAAAATTGCCTATACTTAAATGCATAATTTTTTTAGAAAAGAGTGTTAATCATTTGAGTTTCTAATTGAATCAAACAGTAAAACTTTTTCATCTACACCAATGTCAATTAACTAAGAAGAATATTTTAAACCATCTGTTAGAACACAAGAGCAACATAGAAATGATACTAATGAATGGAGAGTTATGATTGCTACGTACATGTGGAATAATATTGAGCATATGAATGATAATGAAGGTCAGAAATTTTATAGTTCAATCAGAATTTTTTTTAATTCACATTACCATTCAATTTTAGTCTTATTATTTTATATTTGATACTTATAGATTTTTGTAGTTATTTATGTTTTTGTGTATTATCATTGAACATATGGAGATTATTATATTTTAGCATCTTAATAAGTCTATAAAAACCTGTTAAAGTCTATGGAATAAACTTTTTAAAAGTCATCAATACTTTAAAAACTCTATAAAAGTAATTAAAAGTCATCAAAGTCTATAAAAGTCGTTCACTTAAAAAAATATTATAAAAGTCTCAATTGAATACCACCCCTTTAGTTTATTATTTTTAGGTTTTTTGAATTAAAGTAAAATATAATTTTTATTTTTAAATTATTTACAATTAAATTGATATTTAATTGTAACTGTAAAAACTATATTTCATAAATTGAGCTGTTTTAATTACTATATTGTGTTTAAAATGTTTAAACTTAAAGAATTAATAAAAATGTTGAAATTTTCATATATTATAAATATAAATAGTATAAATATATCAATATTTTAATATATTTATTAAATCCGGTTCGATTTCGATTTATTATGGTTTACTCTAAAATTCATTAATCCATATTTTTACCGGTTTGACGACCGATGTAGATCTGAAAACCATGTTCAAAACACTTCTTTAAATGATAATGGTAGGACAAACTAAAAATTTGAATCACCATATAAACATTTAACCTGTTTTGTACTATTTTTTACCCTTAAGCCTTCACGGTTTAAAAGCATTTTTAACCCTTGAGTAATTACGCGTTTACCCTTTTACCCCGGCTTTGCACTCGAGTTCTTTGCGTTAAACCCACAAAACAAAACGATGATTTTTAGCTTTTTTTTTTTGGGTAAATTATAAAAAAAAACCCTGTGGTTGTACTTTTTTGTAAATAAAGGATTATGGTTTTTTTTGTTTAAAAAAGAGGATTGTGTTTTAAAATGTTAACAAAAAATGGATAACTAACATTTTTCTGTCAAAAATGAGGATATAGCGGAGGGTATTTTTAGCTATTTAACATACCAATTATTTATGTATATTATTTAAGAATTTTACATTAAAATTTGGATATTTTTCAAAAAATTTTCAATTTGTTATATTTTTTTAAAATCTATTATCATTATTTAATTTATAAAAATATTTGCGTTTTTCAAAAATTTTTAAAATTTATCATTCATATGTATTGTATTTTTATTAACCAACTTGAAAATTTTGAGTTCAAAATGAACAAGAATACCCTATATAATGTCATGATTTAATTTTAGTTATCCTTGTTTTATTAGCATTTTAAAACACAGTTCTTTTTTTAAACAAAAAAACCACAGAGCTTTAATTAAAAAAAAAAAAAAAAACCACATAATTTTTTTTTTTTTTGTAATTTGCTCTTTTTTTTTTTATTTTTTTTTAGCACTTCCCAAATATTGCTGTACTGGCTTCTGACTGTGGGATTTTAGGTTTTGCTGGTTCAGGGAGAGGGAGAGAGAGAAAGCGCGCGGGAGAGAAATGGGAAGGAGAATATTGAACGAAGCGTTGAGAAAAATAGTGAATGCTGAGAGGAGAGGTAAAGCTACGGTGGAGTTGCAACCGATTTCTACCGTCATGTCTTCTTTCCTCAACATTATGAAAGATCGAGGTATATCTAATCAATTATTTTAGGTTTTCTTTTCAGTTTCATGTCTTGGTACTGGAACTGGTGGTGATTTTCTCTATATAGTCTTCGTAAATTCTCTTGAATAAATTTCGATTTTTCTTTAGCTTGTTTTGTGTATTTTTCTTTCATGTGGATTGTCCACTGCAGTCTCCCATTTAGCAACGTCTATTTGATCCATCTACTTTGCTGGCGTTTTATGATTATCTATATTCAGACTTCTTGATCTAATTGTCAATTATTTCCTTGGTTCTGCTTGACTGAAGTGAGTGGGAAGCTTATGTGATTTCAATAAACTTGACTTGCTCGCAACTTCAGTTATGTTGTCTGTTTAGTTTTAGTGGCTCTCATACCTTGATCTTAGGATACCTTTTTTGGAGTGTCTTTAGCAAGTGCTTGGGCCAATGAGATTGTGTTTTAATTGTTTGATTAGACCTCTTGCTTTTAGTTAATGAAAGAAAGCTACTCATGGCAGAACTTAAAGACATCACACTATCATTTTTTTCTGTGTAAAATAATGATTAGTAGGTCAACAAAATGATAATGTGAACTTTTTAAGTTTCTCTAAAACTTGTAAATTATAGTATAGTTTCCACGCTATAATTCAACAAACAAGAAGTTTATGGACGATTAGGATAAAAAGTTTTTAGTTCCCCCGTACAAATAAATAGCAGGTCAGGTAAATATCCGTTATAGATTATTTTTGCCTTCTTTTAGCCTACTATATACTTATGGTGCATGTGCTTTCAAGTGTCAACATTATCTGCAATATTTAGATACCTTCTGTGTTCTTTATGTGATTAGGCTCCCATCGACTTTGGTGGTTAATGGAGCTTAGGTGGCATTGCATAAATATGATGTTAAGTTTTTTGCTTAAATTTCGTTGTAAAAGCTAATATTTTTAGACATATGAGGATATGTCTAAGGAATATTAGAATTCAGTTAATCCAACTAACCTGAAATGACCTACGCTGAAGTTCATACACAATTTGGTGGTGAAGTAGCAATCTTATTCACTGCATTCTTAATTTTTTGTAATCAGCATATTTTTCATTTTTGTTTTTCTGCCTGCCATTGCAGCTCTCTGTTGTCTCTTGCTTCAGTTGAGTGCTTGTGTTTTAATAGGTGTGGGGTAATTTTTTTGTGCCTATTGGTTTGACAAATGACTTAGTTTTTCGCTGAAATTTGCAACTGCAAAGCAAAATTTGAAGAAGTTTTCAACTGTTAATTCAATCATGTTGGTCAATCTTCTGTAGTTGAGAATAGAAATTACTTTTCCCTTCAAAGTAGTGTAAATACTGCACTATATTACCTAATAACACTGGCAGATGTTGACTGATGAGCCAAAGTAAGAGTCCATGATGTTATTTGCTTATGCCAACATAACTTTTGGTTTCTTCTAGTTGTTTTTTTTTTTTTTTTTTTGTATTCGTGTTTTCTTGAAGTATATGCATTGAAGTTGTTTTGCTTTGGGGCAACTGATTCAAGATACATATACCCATAAAAATATCAGACTATTTCAGAATTGTTAACTGGCTTTGCAAAATCATCTTAAGTCAGCGATCTGCTTTTTTATCATTCATGATGAGCAAGGTCTTTGCAAAATATATGCTATGTTATGATTTATGTTTAATTATTGATATTGTCGAATCAAGTACCATCTAAATACTTTCATAATGCTAACAAATTAAGTATCATCTAATGTGTTTGTGTGATTATGTACCCCTGGTGTTGTACTATGCCTTGCATTTCTGACATCAATGTTTATTCAACAATGAAAAATATCAGCTGCTAATGTCTTCATTTTCTTTGCGATGAATTTTTTTATTTTACTTTCATGATGGAGTTTTGGAGCTATTAAGTAATATATAGATGTGTAACTTTCATTTCCTTTAACTGTCATGATATTTTTCTAGGATACATCAAGAATTTTCAGGTTTTTGATCCACACAGAGTGGGCAGGATAACAGTTGAATTGCAAGGCAGGGTAAAAGATTGCCGGGCTCTTACTTACCGGCAAGACATCAAAGCAAAGGATATAGAAGCCTACAGATTGCGAATGCTTCCTACGCGTCAGGTGAGTTTAACCTTGTTACATCAATTATGCAAAATACTATTTTTGTTTGTTTAATATTATACAAATAGTGATGAAATCACTTCATTTAAATTCTGTATATTTCGCAATGTGCAGTATGGTTATGTTGTGATAACTACTCCAGATGGTGTACTTGATCATGAACGGGCGATTGAACAGAATGTTGGTGGTCAGGTTCTTGGTTACTTCCATTAAACGTCTATCCTGTGCTGGACAAACTTCATCAAGTATTGCTGTTGTTCTAAGACCAATTTTTGTATCAAACCATTTTGAATGGTAAAAGTAGCTTTTGGTGTGAATTAGTCCTCTCTCAGTAATTGGACTTTGATTAAATAACCAATTAGTGGATCCTACTTTATTAAATTTTGATTAATACTAAAATTTTGACTAGTTGGTTACCTTAGGTCTCCCGGGAACAAATTAGTTTTCCCCTTCGGAGTTCTAATTTTACCAGTCTTTCTGTCTTGGGCTCGTTTTAGTTGGTTTGATCGTATGCTTGGCTAATAACACTGACTTTTAATCAATAATTCGTTAGCAGCCTTCACCCCTCAGCTTTGTTTGGAAATTTCATTTTGGGTGGGTCAGTACAATTGAATTTTATTATTCAAATTTCATATTTGGAAGATAAAAAAAAATGATTGTTCTCGTTTTAGGAAATGATTTTGGTAAATGAATTGAATTGATTACCAAGGAAACTCATTTGTTTTCTGTAATTTTGATGCAACTTTCGGCAATGGTGTTAAGAGTTAGCTATTCCCTCCGCGCAAGAGATTCGGAGGGATTGTTTTTTGCTGCAAAGTCTAGGCTTCTCTCCTTGGGTGGATATTGATGTGGCTAGGAATAGGTTTTTGTTATCAAACAAACTCTATCGTGGCGAGAAACTCAATGCTGAGCTGGTGATCATGGAATTCGACTGTTTCAAGCAAGGTTATGAAAACCGGACCGGCCGGTTCGACCGGTTTTACCGGGAACCGGCCATGGATCAGGTCGGTTTAATTGAAATCAACGGTTTACTAGAAAACCGGAGTTGATCGGTTCGAACCGAGAAAACAGGTGAACCACCGAACCGGTCAAAAACCGGTTTTCTTGACCAATGTTAAATGAAATTCAGAAAATCTCACGCCCTCTCAATAGAGGAGTCCAGCGCCTTAAACCACTCAGCCACCCTGAGTTTATTGATGTGTTTTACTTAAATTTGTAATATATCAATTAAATAAAAAGGTATCATAAAGAAAGCATTTTTATGAAATTATTTGCTTATATCAGAAAATAATAAAGTCAAAATGACACTTTCCATTCTTAATCTTGAAAAACGTACATCAATTGAATTTGAATTTATGAATTTTGCATATTACAATAAAACTGAAGATTCTACATTAGTTCATTGTGTTTTATTGAATCATACCATTTTGTAAGTTAATTTCTGATTCCAAATCCAGTACACTGCTTACTTCATTTAGTAGTAGTACTTTTGATTTCTTTAGTGTTGTCCTTGCTATTGCTAGTATCTGTTTTTGCCCTTACTGTTACTAGTTTATTTTTATTATTTAAGGCTTGTATTTGCTTAAGTTTTAAGATATTTTATGAAGTTATTTTGAATATTAAACATTTGAAAGTTGTGTTTGATGAATTTATAAACTTATTTATTATTTAAATAATATTTTTTCCAAAAAAATCAATAATCCGGTATAACCACCGGTAAAATCCGGTTGAACCACGTACCAGTAGCTTCACCAGTTTGATGTCCGGTACGGTTATGATACCATTGGTTTCAAGCCCTTGGAGGAGATTGCTCTTCCAACTCTCACTTTGACTTGGCCATACATGGGTACAAGGCTTTATGGTCTGCTGGATTTTGGAGTTTGTATGTCCACAGTTATTAAATATTAATTTGTGTCAATAAAATTACTAAACTTTTTATCATTATCAGTAAAGTGACCGTCATCTTAATCTAGCGAAATTAGTTAAAATAATGACATGACAAATCTATACCAATTTTGAAATGCAAGTACAACACCATGTCAGCTCCAATTGATTTTGAATTTCAAAACTTTTTCATTTTTTGGTATAGTATTATACAAGTAGGTGATATGTTTGTGACACATTACAATTTTTTACTTGTTAGAGTTTATGTGGTATTGTGCTTGTGAGTATGACTTGGTATTGATTTGTTGCGTTGTCATTTTGGCGCTAAATTTCGATAAATTAGTGCAAAAGTGATTTTATTGGCACTAAAATATATAAAATATATACATTCACATTCATAAGGTCGAGTATTGGCAGAGATAGAGAGAGAATGAGATCGCTGATCGCACCGTTGAATTTTGAAGGGTAAGTAAATGAATTGTGAGCGGAGAATTCAGTTTAGATTAGTATCAAATTCAAATGGGACAAAATTATAATAATAGGTTTAGACAATTACTTACATGATCGTCTAAACGTATCAACTAAAATTCGTATTAAAATTTCACATATTTTTTTCAATATATTTGATAAAAAGACCTTTCTAGGTCATGTGGTTTAGCCGATTTACCCAATACTCTATGATATACACGTTATGAATCTTGAGAAGTTTGGTCTTTCACTCAAAATGTAGTTGATTCGTCATTCATTTTTTATTTTTTATTTTTTCTTCCACGCATGGATTTCGTTTCCTTCCATGAATTATATTTTTATTATGGATTTAATTTATACCAGCATTAATTGAGTTTAAAAATTTGTTAAATATTTTTCTATTTTATATTTTACAATGCAATAAATATATACTTTTATAAAAAATAAAAAAAAATAAAACTCGCTATTTTTATAAAAATTAAGTATATTCTATTTACCAGTGCGAGGTTGATTAGATAGTAATTTTTCTTTCTAAATTAAAGTTTTTTATACGCTAAGAAAAATCGAACTCGCTACTTGGTTAAAGTATGTATAATTAAATAATGAGCTTAATTAGTGCTCATCACATATCTTATTAAATTAATAATACTAATTTACCGAATAAACCAATACAAAACACAAATTATTAATTAGCCAAGATTTATTTACTAATGTCTTCTTAAACTATTAATCAGCCAACGTAATGCTGACCTAAATGTGAAGTGAAAGTCAAAACGACCGGCATCCTCCGTGCCGTTTTGGAAGGAACAACTCAAGATCCATGACATTTTATGCATAAAATCACCTTAAATATTTGTTTATTGGGTGGAAAAGAAATGTATCATGCATGTCTCATTTCATATATATTAATTAATGACTCACGAGTTGGACTAATAAGGTATTTGAAAAAAAAAAAAAAGAATATATGTAATTTCTCAAATTTGCAATTAGAAAATATGGTATCTTTCTAAAATAATATATATATATATATATATATATATATATATATATATATATATATATTTACAATTACTCATTATGAACTACTTGAATTTTTATATATTTCACAATTGGCATACTAATCAATCTTTTTTAATACATTGGGTATATTTAACAATGTTCACCTCGGATTTTAAAATTTCAGATTCACATGAGCTGCAGTCTTTGTTAACCGGTCAATTTTGAGGACTCGTGAAATTGAATCGAAAATATAATTCAAATTCGTATTGGAAGTACAATCCAGATTTCTCCAGTGCTATAGTATTCTACTTTTCTCAAAATTCGTATCACGCACTGATTGATAAAAATTGAAGCCCACACGAGATAGAAGTATCAAATCTGAGACGAATACTATCAACACAGAAAAATTATGTACTCAATATCAAAAGTCTATTCGAAATTCACAAAAGTTTAGAAAGCTAAAAGCGTGTTTTGACTTTTTTTTTTTTTTTATATATTTGTGGAAAAAGACGAAAGTTGAGCATTTGTATGCCGAGAAAAAATGCCAAAAAAATTTTGGATTAAATTTGTTGTCGAGGTTTTGTAAATTTAGCAATGTGAAAGCTTTTGTCATAAAATTTCAGTGCCATCTTCTAAAGGGTTTTCCAAGCCTAGGCTAAGAGTTTGGAGATACCACTTCCTTCTACCGTAAACTTTTTTTTTTTCCCTTTTTTTTTTTATAAATAAAAATAAAGTAAATATAGTTTTGTCTTAAATTATTTTTGTTAGCTAATAAATAATATATAACAATGGCTGACCAGAGAACCCTCCCCTAGATAGGATGAGGTTCAACTATTGAAAAAAGAATAATAATAATAATAATAATAATAATAATAATAATAATAATCAATACAAAAAGGCATGAATTAAACAATTGAACAAAAAAAAAAAAAAAAGAACAATTATTGAACAAAAGGCAGCCACCCACCCTCTCTCTCTCTATATATATATGTAGAGAAACCGTCATGTTATCACCAATATATATAGCATTGCATCATCTTTTTAGAGCTTAATTTCAATCAATTTGGTGTTTGAGAAAATTTTCTTGAAGTATATATTTCTTTTTTTTTTTTTCCTCTTAATCTCCTTTTTAGTTTCAAATTGCTTTTTAAATTTCTTCCATCATTATTTAATTTTTTTGTTAATTTATATCACTACAAACAAATATTAAAATTTACATTAAAAAATAAATTTTACTGCTATAAAACTAATTATATAGCATTAAATATTCAAAAATTGCTAAAATATATATGCACATCGATAAAAGCAAAATTATTTTAAATTTTGATGCAAATTTTACAGTAAACTTTTTTATTACTATAAAATAGCAACTTTTGGCATACTTTTGTCAGTATAATTTTTTGACATAACAGCTAGCTAACTAGCTAGGTTTATTTTTTAATTATTTTTTTAAGTGTATAAATAGCCATATATGATCAATAATCGTATTGTAAATTTGTGACAGAGAAATGGGAAGCACAGGAAAAGAAATAACAAAGCCTCATGCTAGGTTGCTGCAGACTGCAGAATTATACAACGTAATTACTCTTCATCAGATTTTTTTTCTTCAATATTAATTAATTTACACATTACAAATTAATTATATTAATCTCAATAAATTAGTTAATTTCAAATAATTGCAGTATATACTTGAGAGCAGTGTGCTTCCACGAGAATCTACTCTTCTAAAGGAGCTGAGGGCTGCTACTGCCTCCCTACCAGAGTAATTTTTTTTTTTTCTTTTAATCTCTGAAGAATTATTATGATATTAATAATTAATCACCCACTTTATAATTAATGCTTGTAAATAATAAATTGTTTTTGCAGGTCCTACTATACTACTGCACCAGATGCTGGGCAATTAATTACATTGCTAATGAAGATGGTGAATGCAAAAAAGACAATTGAACTTGGAGTTTATACTGGTTATTCTCTCCTTTTAACTGCCCTTACTATTCCTCCTGATGGCCAGGTAACTTTGTTCATTAATTAATTAATTAATTAATTTGATATCTTAATTAATCTTATATTATACTATTATTTGATTGTTAATTTTATATATAAAACTTCCAATGGCAGATTACAGCCATAGATATAAACAGGGAAACATATGAGATTGGGCTACCAATAATAAAGAAGGCTGGTGTAGACCACAAGATTAGCTTCATTCAATCCCCTGCTTTACCAATTCTTGACAGCCTCTTACAAGATGTATGCATTTTATGTATTATAACAAGTTTCTTTTTTTTTTTTTCTCTAGATTCTAGTACCGTTGCCGCAAAATTTTGTGACTTAACCAAAAACCTTAAATTGATAAGAGTATATATAAATGACTCATGCTCTTAAAGCATGTACAACACATGATTATTCTACTACATATAAATTCATTAGTAAATGAAATTGTCAAGATTTAAATCCTCAACCTTTATATCTAAGAGACTCAAAGGGACATTAGTGAATAGAACTATATTAAACATTATATATATTTTTGGGAGTAAAATATTTAGGATGACATTTTTCGTTCGGATTCCTTGGTGCCAAGTCTGTACCAAATTTTGTAAAAGACTTTCACTTACTCAAGTGTATCTGCGACCGAAATTTTCTTTAGTTAATATGATTTTTTTTTCTTTATTCTCCCCTGGTGGGTCAACGACCCTCTTGCAACCCCCTTAATCCGCCCCTAACCGTGTCAAGAGGCTGTGCAACCGGAAAGTTTAAGTTGATACTATGTAGATAGGAGCGATTCCAATTCTCCACTCCAAATAACAGCTTAATAGGCTGATATAGGTAAATCAAGTTATTTTCTCTGACAATTTTAAAATATAATTTGTTGCAGAAACAAAAAGAAGGAAGTTATGACTTCGCATTTGTGGATGCTGATAAGGGTAACTACAAGTGTTATCATGAAAGGCTGGTGAAATTGATTAAAGTGGGTGGAATAATTGCTTATGACAATACTCTTTGGGGAGGAACTGTTGCTATGGCTGAAGAAGCTGTTCCACCAATTCAAAGAGAAGGAAGAAATTCTGTATTGGAATTTAATGAAACTATTGCAGCTGATCCTCGTCTTGATCATATTTGTCTTGCTCCTCTGGGTGATGGTATTACCGTTTGTAGACGTGCTTTTTAATCGTTTTCTCAAAAAGTTCTGCTATGGTACTAGACTTGATTGATCCAATCCGAGACCATAATAGAATTTTTCCTCCTATGCACCCCAACTTCCGTCTCTTACACACCCATAATAAATAGAGGGGTAAGGATGAATAAGTGAGAATATCCTTTTTCTATATGATGTGTTCTTGAATAATTGAATATCCATGTATGATGTATGTATCATTTTGTACTAGCTTTTATTTTATGAAATGAATAAATTCAGAATGTGCAAGTTAAAATGTAAATTTCATTGTATGAAATTGAGAGCCTTAGATTCAACTCAGTGATAAGCACTTCTCATAAAACATACCTGATCTTGGAGCTTTAGATTCAACTCTCCACTATGAGCTGATATTTTAAAAATATTTAGGATATTAGTTAAATAATAGTAGCTATAGTTTTCATCGGAAAAATTAATGAACAATACAAAATCAACCTAACAATTTATTTCTTTCATTTTGAAAAATTAATTGTTGGAATAAAAAAGAAAGCTATGATGAACTCCAAAGGCACTATTTATGTCATATGCAAAGCCTGCTAATTAGACAACTTTCTTCTCAAATCTCAAATAGAATCATGTATTATTGTCTCATTACAGCAACTTTATATACATTAGCTCTAGTCTTTTTAATGGTATAAATACAACACAAAAACACAGCCAAGTAGCACATGGAGTAAAGAGCTGCATTTTATACCCATGAATAGTCATCACACAAACAAGGAAAAGGAAAATATGCTACTGAAAAATCTACTATCCCGGGAATTAGTATATTCATTTCACTCTTAAATGAGTTAAAGCTATATGAGTATGCACTACGCAAAAGAATAATGAACCAGAATTTGACGAAAAGAATACCAATTTTGTGAAGTAGCAGTATCTATTGGCGATTCTGTCGGAGAGAAAGCAAGTGAGCAGTTAAAGTATCATAATCAGGAAGCTTTGGATGCACATGACTGGCTTTATCAATGGAATTCTCTCTGGATGGAGCTTCGGCGCGTAAGTTTGAAATCTTTTTACTTTCTGCCACTGTCCTGGGAGGAGGATTGGATGGCTGCTCCCTGGCTGATGCTTTCGGAGTTTCCTCACGTGAGGATCTCTTGGATTCTAGAACTGGCTTAGAAGATTCTGCTGATCTACGCTGCTCAAGACTTTTGGACTGAGAAGAATGATTCTGCTGGGAATTGGTAGTGTAAAAACCCCTTGAGAATCTATTGGATTGTGAACTTGAACTCTGTTCAGACCTTCCCCTATAGTCTGAGCTATTACTTTCAAAAGGGGTTTTCGCTGGAGTTTCAGCAGCATAGGAACTGACTGATGAGGATGACTTTTTCTCTGCAATAGAATCTGTGGCAATTGAAGTCTCAGGCAGAACAACACTCGACTTCATATAAGAATTTCTTCTGGAATCTAAAGAAGAGGCTTTTGTCCGTCTAGAAAATACAGGACTTAAATGAGTTTTGCTGGTTCCAGTCTGTTTAGGGAGATCCTCGTCAGAATCACTGTTATCAGAGTCAAAATAGCTGCTTGAGCCTGGTTTTTTATTCATCTCAGTGCTGGCTTTTGGGATGCATGATTCCTGACTACTGTAAAATGTCTGTGGCGGCTGTTCCTCATCTGACTCATTTCTAGCATCTGAATATGGAACTCCTGAGCTTGATTTTTCATTTAGCTTTCTATGCACCATCAGCTCATGAGCTTCAAAACCACTATCATCCATAAGGGAAGGAGACTGATCAATCCTGGTGGAATTATCCTCTGCTGGTCTGGATACAGACTGTTTTTCTAATGCATTCCTTCGATATGGTGGATGCTTATATCCCTTGTTTCGAAGGCCACCGGTCAAATTCCCAAGTTTCAACTCTGTAACACTTTCTGAACTCAGTTCTTCGACAGGCTTATCATCATCTGAGGTTTTCAAAGATTGGATTCCTTGAATATCATCTTTGGTGGATGAAATGCCTGAAGTACGAATCTTCTCATTCTCAATGTATTTTGAATAGGATTTTGAAGGTTTATGAGAAGCCTGATTGTCATGCAAGTAATCATAACCAAGTTTCCTACCAGTTTCTGTTTCATCACCAGCTTCAGTTCCCTGGATTCTAGGAGAATGTACTTCTCCTTCTACTCCTGAATCAACTATAGATGCATGTATCCCTGTGTTTCGGTTGGATCTAGTATTTACCTTTTCTGCAAAAGACGATCGCACAGAGCGAGAACTGTTAGGTGTCTCAGGGTGACTGTAGTAAGAATTATCATTAGGAGGAAAAATGCCAGTCTGTTTTCTACCAACAACTTCAGACTTATCCAACTCCTCTTCACTGTCTGAGCCTGGACCATCTGAATCATCAAAAGTCACAGGTAAGAAGTTGCCTTCTTGTGAAGTAGTTCTATCACTTGCTAAACCTTCGGAAAATATACTTGTGGACTCCTCGGAAAATGGTGGTTTTGAAAAGGAATTTCCATGTGAATCTTCCATGGTTAGCCCGGGGCTCTTAGTACTTGTATTTGCTAATATATGAGAAGATGATTTTCTAGTCCCTGATGTAAAATATGAATCTTGATCATTATCTTCACCCTTCACATTGAACTTATATGTATCATCTTCTGAACCAGAATCGTCAAAAACTACACCAGCATTACCATATGCATTTGTTTCTTCAGTATTTCTTCCAACATTTTGTGTGTCAAAAATAGAATGCTGATTGAAAACTTCCTCACTGAATTCCTGCTGACTGACATTGGAAAAAACATTGAAATCACCACTAGGAATTTGTGAATGGAAATGAGAGGAAACATTGCTAGACTGTTTTCCGATGCTGGCCTGCTCAAAATAACCAACATTCTCAGTTCTCGTTCCACTGTAAGATTCTCCAGCAAATTCCTCATCAGATTCGCTACTCTCTCTTGCCATACTTGCTTCACCTTCACCTAACAGGTCACTCTTCTCCACTGTTGATGGGGTATTTCTAGAATGCCCATCTGCCATTGGGAAATCACTCACATGCGGATAATCACCCACAGCACTACTGCTGGATTTTGAGGAAGCTGTCCGGGTAGGTTTACTGGAGTTCTTGAGATTGTTAAACCTTTCCGTCAATTTTGACAGGTCATTTTCTTCATCTTCGTAAGTTTGTTCATGATGCATCCCAGTATTACTTCTAAGAGCAGAATTATGTTCTGGATGTTCACCTTGTGACCTTGAGCTGGCACAGTTTTGAACCTGTTCATCCATTGATCTCAAAACAGAAGCCTTATTTGGTTCTGCAGAATACTGCCTGGTTATCCTTCCCTGGCTAGAAAGTTCTGCAGCAGCCCTCGCAGCCATGCTTGCCCGTTCAGCAGATTCAGCAGCTGCCTGTGCAGCAGTTGTTGCATCCTTGAATTCCATAGTCCAACTTTGCCTACCTGAGCTATCCTGTCCTGAAGTATAGAAATGCCTAGATTCCATTGCTTCAGATGTATTTCCTGTGGCAACCATATCTTGAAGAATTAATTGATGAGGACCAGAGCAAAGGGAAATTTTACATTTTTGTCTTGAGAAAAAAAATAAACTTTACAAAATCAAAACAAGTATTCAGCATACCTAACGGTCTTGGGTGAGGATAAGAAGTGTCAGTTGGCATCACCTTGCTAGCATCAACAGCAGTAGAAGGATAATTTTGCGAATATGATGATGATCGTGAATTGGAGCCATATGAATTAAAAGGTGCATTGTGTCTCTCGTCATGTTTGGAAGAACCTCCGGGATTTGGAGGTACCCTATCATTGCTATTGGGTTGTTCTTGGAAATTAAAAGGCTCCACATGCATTTTACTGGCCTGACCAAATGTATTTGGTCCATTCTGTTCAAATAAATTTAAGTTTAATGCAATGGGTAAGTACAGATCCTCTTAAAATTAATATAGCTACTCAGCCAATAACACAGGGAAAAAATGTTTTTAAAAAATTGAGCCTACCAGCAAGTCCTCAGGAGGCTTCATTTCTTTTTCTTCAAATGACTCACGATCCCATTTAACATTATGTTCCTCAGCAATTGCAGCCAGAATTTTTATTTTAGCGGGACCATCAGGTGCCTTGGCTGATAATTTTTCTACCAACTAGTAGATAACAACAGAAGCGATCATTAATAACAGTAAACTATAGGGTTCGACAAAATTAGCTTTTGTTTCACAAACTTACCAAGCGACTAACACCACAATCTGGACGTATTTCAAGAGCTGCTGCAACAAATTCTTTTCCATATTTTGCAGTGAAATGTTTACGGACATCCATCAGCTCAGGTATATCCGCACATCTTGGAGATGCAAAAATTACACTTGCGATTGCTTCCTTCAAGTCAATGGGACAATGTCTGAAATTATCCAAAAGAGATTAGTATGCACCAAAATCTTTCTTAAATCGACAGCATTTCCAGTGAAACATTTACATCAGGTACAAGACCAGAAGAATGACAAAATACCAACTTAATCAAAAAATTCAAGGCTGAAAATAGTTGTGCTGATACTTAAAACCAAGGCCATAGCTTCATGGGAGACCTAATCAATCCAAAAACCTCTATATTCATATCAACCACTAATATGGCTGTAAAATACATATTCATGCCTCCGAACATCCAAATAATGTTAAACCACAAGATCAAACAGGATCCTTTATTGACGTGTGGATCACATAGATACAACATTGAACTATCCTCACCCATAGATGCAACATTGAACTATCCTCACCCCTTTGTTTATAGAATATACATGTACATCAAATGAATTTATGACTGCTGCAAACAATTTGAAACTCCTTTAACTGGAAACAGAGAATGCTTGAAATCTTTATCAAATAAAGGTTACATACTTTTGGGACTCGATGATTGGCAAACGAGCAACGATAAGTTCACAGTATATCTCGATAAGATCATAAGCTGCCATGGCCTTCTCTTCCCTAACCACATGTTCAACCTGTGAAGCAAAAGAGAAACACAAATTAAGCTTACAAGATACTTGTTTCTAGCCCTGACAAGGACAGCTGATGCGCAAACAGAGTTACATTTGAATTATGTCAAAGAAAACAAACATTAAATAGAATTCAGAACTAAACATACAATCGACCACCAAGATCACAAGAAGAAATATCAATCTAAAGATTTTTTCCATAAATCGATAAATCAACAGCTTCAATTCAGTAACTTACTACATCACCACCGGTATAAAATTTGACTATTACCTGATGATAACCGTCATATAATATTCTAGCTAATAAACTGCCACACAAAATGGCACATGTTTGCACTACCACCCTTCATAGTTAAAAATTTAATTTGAAATATTGCAGCACCCATAAACATAATTTTACTCCAGTTATCAATTTTCCTATTATTTCCACTAAAAAACAAATCCGCGTATGGGATTTAGTGATTACAAAATTCGAGGGAAGCCAAAAGACCTCCAGTCTGGCCACTAACAATACAACCTATATAGCACATAGATAAAATCATAAAGTACCAAAAAATAATTAAAAAAAAAAAACGATGGAAAATTCTTATGGAAAATACTTTCGAATAGTTGATCAAAAAGTGAAATCAGAAACATGAGCAAGTCTAGATACAGAATATGAAACTTGAAAAGGAAAAACAAAATCCACTGATAAGGATCTTTCTGCTTACCCTAATTCTCGCAGTCCGTTCCTGCCCAGACTCAAGTAATTGAGCCAATTCTCTCTTCTGCTGCTTCACCTGTGCTTCTTTCTTATTCTTCAATAACTTTATACGCGAGACCGCTAGCTTCAAAGCCGTTTTGCTGCATCAAAACAAGCAATTCAATTACCATGGACAAATCCACCGTACAGTGATTAAAACAGTCAAACACGACACTAGCTTTCTTTTTAAAAAAAGAATATAACCAATCGTTGCTGCGCAGAATTAAATCCAATCAATTCCGATAATATAGAGACGAACATCCGAATTCCATTCCCCTCGTTTTTTTTTTCTCTAGTGATTTCCAGGAATCAAACAGACTAATTATTCTTAACAATAACATTAAGAAAAAAAAAAATACAAATTACCATTTTGCTGGCTTGAAGCTCTTATGCAGCATAGCTATTCAATTGGCGCTCTATCTCTGTCTTTTTTTTTGGTGAATTTGAAAGGAAGAGAAGAAGAACAAAAAGAAAAAGACGAAGATGGATTGGAGAAGGATTCAAAGATGTGATTTTGATGGGTGAAATAAATGATATTAAGAAAGAGGTTATGGTAGAAGAAACAGAGAAATAGAAAGGCAAAATCATTGTTGAAAGTTTATTTTTCTGTTATTTATTACAGTCAAAAATTTGGTGCGGGGAGGAACATCGAAACCTATCATACGACTTAAGTACTTTCTGTTGACCATTATTACCCTTCCATTTCCAGTTAGTTTCTCTTCGGTGCGCAGTGGGCTCCATTGTAGAAGATACCAGCCGATGTTAATGTTTAGATATATGTCAACTATCGTCGATTGATGAATCTGATTTTGCCATAGAGAGATCTGACGGCTGAAATTATTACATGAGGTTAGAGTTTTGTGCGGGGATGTAGAGTAGTTTCCCCTCTGCAGAGTAGACCTCTCGATCTTTTCTTTGTGAAAACTTCAAAGCAGATTCCAACGAGCCAACGACGACTTCATATTTTATTTTAGCAGAATTACGAAAATGTCTGCTTCGTTTAAGAACTTTTCCTCCACAATATGTATGTTATATTTGTTTTACAAAAAAACATTTTTCCAAATAAATATTATTTTCTCCTATTTGGTTTTTATATGAAAATTTTGTTAAAAGAATATAGAAATTTATAACTAATATTATTTTTTATTTAATTTGGAAATAATTTCTCCTTTATAGAATAACAAGTCATTTCCTCTTCTTTTGTGGAGAATTTTCTTTAGGGCAAATTAAAAAAAAAAAAAAAAAAAAACCCTGTGGTTTCACTTTTTTGCAAATAAAGGATTGTGGTTTTTTTTGTTTAAAAAAGAGGATTGTGTTTTAAAATGTTAACAAAAAAAGGATAACTAAAATTAAATCATGACATTACATAGGATATTCTTGTTCATTTTGATATAAGTGGCTCATATCTAATAAAATATGAAAATAAGAAAAACATTTTTCAACAAAATATTTTCGTGAAATAATTTAACCAAGTATATTTTTATCATATTTTCGCTTTTACTCCTAAAATTTTAATTTTTTTTTTAATAAGAGATGAATTTTATTAAAAAGACCTTGAGGAAAAGTCAAAGAAGAACAAAACAAAAAAATTACAATAGGGAAGAAGTGTATATATATATATATATTTTTCTTTTTAATGTCTATGTATGCTTTGGTTTTTTTGTTTCCGTGGTTTGTTAATTTTTTGGCGATTTCTTTTATTTCATTGTTTTTGGCACTTTCTCCATTTTTTCTTTACTCTTCGTCCTTTGTTTTATTTTTTTATTTTTATTTTTCTACATAATATCACAAGCATCACTAGATATTACCATTGTCTTCACCAATATTTCAACAAAATAATGATTTATATATCGAAACAACATAAAAAATAAAGGAAAAAATTACCAAAAAAATATATATATATATACAAATGGTAATACAATTAACAAAGAAACGAAAAATTCCATCAGTCACGAAATAAATTGACCTTGAATAGTAATATTCGATAAATTAACCTTAAATAGTAATTTTACATCTCGAATTGTACCATTTATTACCAAAATAAATTTGGTACCATGAGGGTATTTTTTAACCTTGCTTCGGCAGTTTACTTGTAATTGATTCAATAAATAATATTATATATATTTAATAACTAAAAATTGTCTCGTCGTTGGTCATCCATTTAATATTTCATTAATTTTAATAGTTGTCATTGATTGAATAGTTTACCAATACATCCATTTGAGAAACAAAGCTTCTGGACCCACTGCTGAGTCCATCGTATGTACATATTGGAAAAAGGGAACGAATGGCACCACATTTATTTGTCCTTCACACGTATATTTCTTTAACATTATAAAATTTTATTCTTGAAAATGACATAACTCTTATCACAGTGGCGGAGCCAGGGGTGGGCACAGGTAGGCCGTTGCACCTCTGGCCGCCGAGAATCACCCCCATTAGGGGGTGTATCGCGGCGGCCATGGCTGCCGCCGTTCTATGGTTTTGGGGGGGCAGCCCCCCAAAAACCAGAAAGAAGGGGGAAGAAGACGTCTTCTTCCCCCCTTTATCTTTTCCCCCTTTTTTTTTTTTTTTTTTTAAATCCCAAGCAAAACGACGTCGTTTTGCCTGGGATTTTTTTTTTTTTTTTTAAACCCAGGCAAAACGACGTCGTTTTGCCTAGGATTTAATTTTTAAAAACCCAGCAAAACGACGTCGTTTTGACTGGGCCTAAAAAAAAAATTTACTTCTAACTTGGGCCTAGAATTCAATTCTATAATTAAAACTTAGGTCTAGAAAAAAAATATCCATCTTATGATTAAAAAAAATAAAAATAAAATAAATTAGATTGAAATTAGATTGATTAGAATTAAAGATTGATTGGAATTATAAATTTTATAATTTTAAGAATTTTAAATTGGGGATTCTAATTGGAAAAAATTAATTGCTAGTATGTTATTTGTATAAATAATGAAAAATTGTGTTCTTATTGAATTAAATTGAATTAATTAGGGGTTTTCGGCTGGCCATAAATTTTTGATTGCCGGCCGGAAAATTTTAAAGGAAATTTTTGCCCCCCCGAAGATGGCGTCCTGGATCCGCCACTGTCTTATCATGTAGTATTCGGATTTGTCCATCTTATCCAAGTTTCTTCCTTAATTAATGTAAGTATGTTTAGAGTGTTTTTCACTAATTAAACTAGTGAAAATAATTGTATAATTGAATGATAATCTGAATTATATAATTGTAATGACACTGCAATAGAAGAAATTTTCAATTTTTTTTTGGCATAAATTGTTCTTTTTAAACCGTAGTGAAATATTTTCATTAGTTCTACGTCTAAACCCTAATTAACGGAAGCCCTAATAACATGATTCAATAATCCGATTTCAAGTTAAAAATTTAGTTAATGTTGGATCAGAGATGAGATAGAATATTTACAAATTTCCAATCAGAAATTTCAAATGCTAATAGTAATTATATATGATGATTGATGATTTGACAGAATGAATTTAAACAAAATTTCAATCGACATGAGCAAACATATAACCATAAAATAATATTGAGAGTCAATATTTTGGACCTTGATTTCAATGGAAACTCTAGAAGAAAGATGGGAATTCGAAATTTGAATTAGATGTGTTTTATATCTAGAAAAGTATGCAAACCTAATTCAAATCTGGCCAAATCAATTTATGTTAGCAAAAACTATATTACGTGTGTGCTCATTACTCGGATTACTTACATGTAAAGTCTTCATTTTATTAATTGTTAATCAATTAATAAAATGAAGACTTTACATGTAAGTAATCCGAGTAATGAGCACACAGAATACCCAAAAGCTGCTATTACTTGTTTATTTACAATGCACAAATTACAACAAATTAATTGCGTTTGGATTTGGAATAAAGTTTTTGGATCCTGAAACAACAAAAACCAAACTATTGCCCCATTTATGTTTCTTAGTGTTACCAATACCAACCACAAGGAAATTGAAAATACGTGCAAAAATTAGCTATCTTGGAATAAGTATAAAAATATTAGAATCATCAAGATTGAAAGTTTATATTTACATTATCACATTTAAATCGTACAATTTATGTTTCCTAATAAAATAAAAGTTGGTTAATTTTCGAGGAAAAATAATATTTTTGGCTTTTACTTCTAATTTGGTACATATATTTTAATAATTTTTATGGGTAAAATGTACACTCTAATGAATAAAATCACCATGCTTGAATAAACAAATAAAAGTCCAATACACCAATCCACTCCTAATAGAGATGTTTAAAAACTCTGAGGACGGAGGTTCAAACTCCAATTCTTTCATCTATCAAATGTATATATATATATATATATATATATATAAAACTTTAAAATATGTTGCACATAAAATTTGATTTTGAAACTTTTTTGTGTTTCCACATTTTTGAGATACTTCGGAAACAGAAAATTCTCTGAAAAATGTACAAAACATTTCGGTTACGTAATTCTAGAAAAGTAAAAACTTATTTTTGTTATTTTTTTTTTTTTGTGAGGTTGAAATTTAAATCTTATATATAAATTAGATGAGGAATAAGTACAAACCTCATTTTGAAACTCTAAAAAATGCAATTTCAAACTATAAAATAAGGCACGTGATTTTAATTAATTTAAATGACAGCTTTCTTATTAACCAAAAACTCAATGTGTGCATAATAACCAAAAGCTCCCAAACTGGTCCTTAGTATTTCCAACATCTGAATTATAAGCAATCAAGCAATTACATACGTACATACGTTTCCTAGATTACATAACAATATGCACTAATATATGATGATTAAAATATAGAATTCGTTGACTTAAGGAAAAATTTTAAACAATATTACTAAACAAGCTAAAAAGTAATAAACATTTAATATATTAGTTTTAAGTTATGAATAAAAAAAAAAAAAATTCACATCATTTTAATTTATGTACATGAACATCTCTAAATTAATATAAAGATTAACAATAACACAATCTATAAATGACAAGAATTAATGCAGTTTCGGTTGTCAGAATTCTTCTTAAACTTTATTGATATTTTAGTTCAGGTTACAACAGTTTAGATTGTTTAAGCTAGGGTAAATAATTATGACCTTTCTGAGGTTTGATTAAATACACTAATATCTCCCTGTGTTTTACATATCTAATTTATACCTCCCTAAATTATTACCTCCCTTGAATATCTCTAAATTCAACCGAGATCAGAAAAGTTAGGATATGAGGATGCTTTTTCTATCTGTATATTTCCATATTCAATTTAATATCACATGGACATAGTTTATGTCGTCTAAAAAGCGAAGAACGTGACAGCAAATCTGATTTTGGTAAACTATACCTCATTGAACATTCTTAAAGGAAAGTTTCACAAGTACAGAAGCGTTGATATACAGGACAACTAGCGAGACTAAATTGATGAAATGAAAAGTGTAAAATTAGAAGCAAGTTCGAAAGAGAAAGATGTTCAAGAGACAAACAAGAATTGCCTCAGGCATGAAAAATTTCAGTCTTGTGATTTCAGAAACATTGAAATGGCTAGTATCTACAATGTAGTCAGTACTAGAAAACTAACAAAATCAAAGAATGCTCCAAAAGGCTCACAATTCTTAAGAGAATTTGTTTGGCAGAGTAAAGAATGAGTTAAATGGCACAGGTATTGCACTCTATAAGAATCATTAAATTCACAGTTCATCCTTTGGTTGACCAAACTGACTAAACAGAATTGCCATATCCATACCGTGAGTCATGGTAGGCATAGCGATCTCATAAGGGCAAGTCTTAGAAAAGCCCTCCTTCCCAGTTTTCTTCACTTTCCTTATGCAATTTTTGAATTTCTCATGGCATTTTATATTTGTCAAACCTGAAAAAACAGAATTACCACTCACAAAAAAATTTATAAAGAAACTATTCTATTGACAGAACTATTCCTCAAACCACTATTCACTTTTGCTACCTAAAAGAACAAAGTGACTATTGTTTTCTATCCTTACAAATACCGGACTACATAAATCAAATAAGCACATACTATCAGCGTATTAATATTTATATTTAGGTTGATCACAATCCCACCCTTGATACATGAATGGGAAGGTACTAACATTTTCTCTGTCTCAAGATCAATACTCTGGTTCCTGAAGTCTGAAAACATGCAACATTTTAGACATTCTATCTTACTGACATTACCATTTTGTTAGTATGTCCTTATCTTTTTCATAAATTTGCCATTTCTTAGAATTAACTATAGGGGCAACCCAAAAGACTAAATATGTAATAAGCAATTTGTTTAATCTCATATACTAGCAGTGAAAACTAAAAAGAACAAAAGTAGATGCAATTATTTTTAATGTCAAAGTGTGGCTTTTTTGGTCTTTCTTATTCTTTAGTGTTACAGTGATTGCCAACAAAATCTCCGTGTAAAATATCATATATGACGGCTCAGGTTATTTTTGCAATTCATCTGTGCAATCCACAAAGTATTTACCTCTTCTCTTCAGAAGAATTGCTAACAATCATTTATCAAGATGATCATCAGAAATTCAAATGCCATTACTTCTCTTTTCTTTGTCCTTTTTCACTAGTCCTAAAATTGCTTGCCTATTATATAAAAATTTAGATTGGAAATGTCAATAGATGGACAAGTGTAGCATTTCCTGGTTCAATTAACTAGATCGAGAATGCGTCCGTGATAAAACAAAGTGGTCGATGATAATTAACTTTCCAATGGCAAACAACAGATTGGGAAAATGAATGGAATACAGCAAAACTCGTTTCATACCTTTTTTTTCAACGCACTCATCGTGAATCTGACAACAGGCATCCAGATCGTCACACGGTTTCTCTCCAGGACATCCGCTCCACCCAACTCCACAGTACTTGCCGTATTTAATCCCAATGGCTTAATTTCCATCATCATTGACCAAAAAAAAAGAACAAAATTACATGAAGGAATACATTAAGGGACGAATTTGAACATAATCTCGGAAGGATTTTATTCGACTTACTATCACAATTCTCTGCAACACAGGTTTTGCTACATCTCACCTGCAAAAATACAAAATCGGATTCTAATAACTAGCGTTAAGCGAGATTAATAAGAAATCCGAGATGCAAAAATCACAGGATTTGACCTGAGATTCGTTGTTGGCGGAGTCCGACACGATGAAGAGGAAGACGAAAACAAAGGTGAAAGCTGCAGCAGCTGTGAGAGTCGTTGCAGGAAGAATCGAACGATCCAGCATTCTCTCTACTGATCTGTATTTCGTTTTCTCACCTTTGTCTTTTCTCCTCGTGTTTACTAAGCTCTATGTAGACTATGTTCCTCCATTGTTGCACAGTTGCGCAAAGTGACGTCGCTTGGACAAATCGCAAGACACTTATTTGCCAACGTGTAAGTGTAACAGTGGAAAGATTCAACATTATAATCACCGCCAATGCGAATATGCCACATCACCATGATTGTCGAGGTGCCTTATGTTCATTGGCTGAGATTGTGGCTGGGGGACACTACTCCCGTACTCTGGAATTTTTGTCAAAAGTGACCAATCACAGACAGAAAATTTCTCTACCGATTGGAATCCAAATCTACATGTAAAAATAAATTTTTTTGATCGTTTGTGATAATTTGGAAAAAGTACTAATAAAATGAGTCAAAAGTGAAGTCCTGATTTCGCTTAAATTAGGAGATTTGAATTCGAATAGTAATCATTAGATCTTTTTTCATATACATAACATACGGTTTAGAGATGCAAAACAGGGCTCCGAGATTTTCTCGACAAAAAAGGAATTCCAAATAAAATTCTCTACGGAGCAGAGATAGAAATAATTTTATCCTCCAAAAATTAATAGAGGTGGGAATTTGTTATTTTTGAAATATTAAATTATTAATATTAGATTTATACTTAATTATATATATATATTTTTTTTAAAAATATAATTCAATTTATTAAATCGAAATCTAATACAACTCTAACAAAAGGTAGTTCATAAATAATTCTAATTAGAAAAATAAACATTATTTATATTTAGCTTAAATTTAAAAGACTTTAATTTCTCTTTAATTACTTTGATATTGCATAAATTTAATTTTGAATTAATATTATTAAATGAATAAAAAAATAAAAAAGAGTCTTCATGAGAATTTTCATCCCTATGGGATCCCAAGAAGTCAGAGATAGAAAGAATTTTTCTTCCCGATTCATAAATGGAGACAGGAATAGAAATTCACAGCCGGAAACAAGGAACCATTCGCTATATGTGTTGGAGCCAAGAACCCAGAATTCCATTAGGAAGCCCCTGCCAACTCATCTGTTGATGTAACAAATAAGCGTGCAATCGGATCCACATTGCTCAGCCAAATAAAATTCGTTTAAGAAGGGAGGAAGGTTGCATGTGAAGAGAATGGAAACATGTCTATAGCAACTTCACTCGAGTGAGAACTACCATACGACAGATTTTCCAAGTCTGCAAGTAAAACACTAGGAACAACATGATGAAAATTTGCTTTGGAAGGACTATCAATGGGCATATCAAACATAAATGACTATCAACTCAGAAGGCAAGCCAGCAAACGACTTACATCATTATCATCATTTATGACTTTCCCCATAATTATTTGGACTTACAGTAACATTCTAAGCCGCTTCAAATTTAAAAATTATTGATCAATCACAGTAAACCACTGATTCCTCAGCTTCAAAAATTTTGCAGAAAAAACAAAAATTTTGCAAGTGCCTGCAATTCAATCATGCAAATGACAACAGAATCTTACACATTTAATCCCCTCAGACACATTCTATCAAATGAGATTTCCTTTCAAGGATAGTAACCAGTGAAAGTAAATCCTCTTCCCACTACCTCACCAGCACAATACCAAGCAAAGCACTCCATCCCAAACAAGGCAGCAATGCCAGCGTGCTCAACCTTCAGCTCTTGCCTGTTCTTCCACATATTCTTTACATAATCAAGTTCCTTCCAGAATGCTTCATTTCGATGAGGAATACTGGCAATAGAAAATACAAGAAAATGTCAAGTAAGAAAAACAAATTTCAAGAATTAAGCCAGAGTCACAACCATGTATACAGTTTCCACTAGACTCGAACTATAAAACATATGCATAATGTGCTCAATTCCAGCATTAATAAGTACCTCTTTAAACTTAACTCATCACTATCTAGTAAAAGAAAAAGTTATTTCATGGCAACTTGAAAAGGTACAAATGATGAAAACTACTTGATATTGATATTGATGCTGTCAGAATGTATAGAAAAGAGGAGTTTGCATCAATCACAAGTATGATTCTGGAGAAAGCAAAAAATTATCTTAGCAAATGGATCTCAACACGAAAATATTCAGAAGTTCATTTCCCACCTGAATCCAAAATTAACATTCTCAATATTATCTTGTTTTACAGCAAAGTATAAAATAGCCAAAATAACTGAATTTGTCTCATTTTCAGACTCAAATAGAACATTACAACTTGATCAGATGGCATGAAATAATTTGACTTTTACCTAAATCACACATTGAAATGAATACAACAGCAAACAACTCCATGTACAATGAAACATCAAAGAAGCACAACCCGGACATGGAACTGGAACTTTGTAAAATGAGAAAAAATAGAACTAAACCTACAACTAAAACTAGTATGTCCACTCCAGTAAACAGACCCCTCCAAATATTCCAGTTAAAGATTTTTTTTTTCCTACAAAACATAGTCTTCTTCACCTACAAAACGTAGTCTTCTTCACCTTCAACAATATCAAGTATGGTATATCATAGAACATATAAGCATTGCAGATCAGTGAATGTAGTAGTCTATACATCAAAAGGTACATTTATATTTTATATAGCCTGCTAGGAGTACCCTTTATGGGGAAGGCACAATAATGACAAGCAAACCTGGAAGAAAAATGATGTAGACAGATAGTTTCCTCTGAGAGCCCATACCTTTTTCCCTCTCCATTCATGAAATATGAACCAAAAAGATCGTGGCAATGAAATTCATAAGCATTGTTTTGACAAGAAATGCTAATGGTGAAAACAACTCTTGCAATTATTTTAAAGTAGCCCGGCAAGCATCACAATAAGGCTAAGTGGGTTAAGTTTTAAATGAAAGAGTAATGTACAGTAATCATCAAACAGAATACATACTAATAGTTAACAGAAAAGGCAGTTTGTGTTGTCTGGCAATATCTTTCAGTTTCAACCAAGCATCATAGAACTAGTAATGCACAACTTTAAATCTTCAGTAGCAAGAAACGCATGTTAAAGATGTAAAGTAATCAGAAAAGGACAAGATAAAACCAAAAAAATTTCAATACTTGAGAAATTTTACTTTTCACAAAATTCAAAGAAAAGAGACATCCAACCAAAAACATATGAATACCATGATTGCTTTGTTCTTTCTTAACAGACAAGCTTCTAATCTAACAAGAGACGCAGTGAAAACTTTACACATGTAAAGATTGAAAGATAAACATACTTCTTGTCTATTCATACAGTCATGGACTATACAACTATACAGTGGAAATATAACAAAACTCACACAAATATAAGATGTCTTGACACAAGAAACTTTTGTTATTGACAATTCAATCGTAAAAGTTGTGAAAACAAAGAAAAATCATTTATCACCAATAATCAAATTGCAAAACAAGCAAGGGTATAAGAAGTAAAACCTAGCAAGGCGAGTGTAGAACAATTGCTTTGACAACTCGCTGCACTTCTCAATAGTGGGAGGCTCCTGAATATATTGCTTATTTTGCTCCAACAACTGCTTGTAGTAGGCACTTCCATGCTTGGTCACAAACTGCGTCGCTTGAGAAGCTTTGGACTGCAACTGACGCAACTTGGACGCCATGAATTCCACAAACTAAAAACCTAAGGAAATACCAATTCGTCAATCATACATTACAATGATAGTTTCTTCTCATCGCCGAAATTCCATTAGAAACCATAAAACCTAACATGTCAAGCGATTCTCTCAAACAAAAGCATAGGGTTACGCCGACCTAATTAACAGATCACAACAGATCGACAAATCCATGGGTTTCTACACAATAAGCGTAAAATGGAGCTCCAAATCAGCTCAAACATCAATCGCAGAAAACACATATCGAAACCATAAGCATCGCAAAGAACATCAAGCTCGCAAGCAATCAAATACAACAGTAAGAAGCAAACAGAGCAATCAAGTAAGATCTGAGGGCAAAAGACGGACTGCTATGAATAAAATCGACTAATCCACGAATTGAAACATAGCACTGAATTGAAGAAAGCACTTACCAGAATAGACGATCGGAGAAATTGAAGTTGCAGAAGGCAAAGAGACTGTATAGTCTTCGCTTTCCTCGCCGCTTACCTTCTGTCGTTAGAGCGAGAGGCAGAGAAAAAATGGGCTTCTTGTGTGAAGCGATTTCACATCCGTGGGGTTTTATGTGGGTAAGGGTAATTTTGATTAAAAGATTAAAGAGTAGGGGTTATTTCATAAATGTAAAAAATAGTCTTTAACTTTTACAAAAATATAAGGTTTTTAATACCTGAAAAGCTAAATATCAAAAGAAATTGTCAATTTTGGCGCTTTTTTTTTTTAATATTGTAATACAAATAATTTTCTTAAAATACTACTAATTTTCAAATTATTTAATTTAAATATTAAATACAATAATCAATTTATATTTTCCCAATCTTACCTAATGGTATGCATCTAATATACAGTAAAGAAAATCACCTTTACACAAATGGATAATAATTAATATAGCACCAAATTTGTGAGACAACAACTTTAAACAGATAAAAGTAAATCCTAATAATTATTATTTTGCAAATTTTCACCCGAATAAAACTTTCTTATGCAAATTTAGCTTCTTAGGGGAGTATTTTATAAAAACAAATTATTTTGAGGTTAGACAGAAAAAGCAAATTTATATTAAAAAAAAATCACATACCTATTATTTTTATTTTATTTTTTTTATTTGAGTATTAGAAAATGAATTTTCTTGTAAAATTACTTTCTATTATATTTTAATGTTCCCATTAATTAAAATTTTTTTTATGTGTTTAACTTATCATGTTTAGGCCCACCTTAAAATGAACCAGGCTTAGATAAGCATTTTTCTTAATAAGCCCAGACTAACTTATGTCGCTATGATCTGCATGAAACAAAGTCCAAAATCCAGTTACTTTCCCAATAACACATAAGAAGTAAAATAAAAACAATTACTCGCAAATTATTAAATTAAATCAATCATAGAGCTAAAAATTGTAAAGGTTATGATTTTGTTCACATAAACTGATGGCTAAAGTAACATGAAGATAGCAATTGGTTCTGAAAAATTATTATATATGATATTTCTTTCGTGGAGTATTATAGGCAAAAGATTTTTTTTTTTTTAATATTTATCTTTATCTTTTTTTTTTTTTTTTTACTGGCAAAAAGATATTATTGAAAAATAGAGAAAAAAACTAAACATTCCAACTAGGTTGGCACCCTTAGCAAATCTCTCAAATTAGAATACAAATCCTAAACAATAGAAGAAGGGGGAAAACTCACTCTAATGGTAGGAGAAAAAGAGAGTAAACCTATTTTTGCTAATCTATGAGCCACCATATTCGCATTACGACGAATAATCTGAAATGAGATATGATCAAAAGACGCAGTCCTCAAGAATAAGCCCTAAAGGCGACACATCGACATACTCCAACTGGCATAGTGCCGATACAACCGAAGAAGCATCTCCTTCCACTACCAACTGAGGGAGAGACAGAGATTTTAACCAGCTAAACGCCTCACGACAAGAGAGAGTTTCCATAATGGTAGGATCTAAAAGGCCTAAATAAGGAGCATGTCTATTGGCAATAAACTGGCCAAAATTATCCCAAATTACACAACCAAGCCCAGCAACACATCAATCCACATCGATAGCTGTATTAAAATTTCATTTCCACCCAACCAAAGGAGGAGACCAAGGAACTAAGCTTTGAGTTGTAGTGGACCGATTAGGAACTCTTGCAAGACGCCATTCATGCACAATCCGAGCACCATTAGCATTGATAACCTATAAACTCATCATTTTCTCATGCCAAACCAATTGATTTCTTGAATACCATAAATTGGTGTCAAATTACATACTTCGAATTTTTCTTTAATGAGGTTTTGTAGTTTCGTTTGGTCTTATAACTTGGATAATCTAGTCACTAATTAATAAATTTTTCAAACGCATATCTCAATTCTATCAACTAGTTTGACAAAAACTAACAAGACTACATATACTTATTTTGAAGTATAAGTTCTAGATTTTATTATAAAAAAGTATATTTTTTGAGGTAAGCTTAGTTGAGCTGGGCTTGAGTTTCATTTACTTTCCAAATCCGAGCCCGGTCCGGTTTGAAGCTGCCTACATTTATAACGGACTGGGATAGGCATGTGTTAAACATTTTTTGGTATTAACTCATTAAGTCCAATCTAGCCCGACCAACATACAGGTCTATTTAAATGTCTCCCCTCCTAATTACGTTAAACGAAAAGTAGCATAAGTATATGTTAGTTATCCAAGAATAAAGAGAGGAATGTGCGGTTTAGAAACTAAACCTATATAAGTTGAGTTGAATTTAGGGTAAACTAAAATATCACCTGTGGAGCCAGGGGCCACAGGGGTCCATTGACCCCAATCTATGTTCCGTATCTGGATTGCAACTCCACTTAACCAAGGCTGCTTGGCCTATCCCTAGGCTGATTTTGATTTTTTATTTACCAAAAAAAACATTGATTTCTACTACTCTTGGACTCTAACAAGGAAATAACCTTTACAGAAGCAAACTTATCTCCACAATTGTTTACCATGCACAATAATTAAATCTGAAATCTTACTGTTTTGGTAAATAATGCTAGGCCTTTTAGACCAATGAGAACATATAATCAGAATATTTACGACTCATTTTATAAATTAAAATTTTAGCATAAAATGTTGTCCAATTTGTAATTATTCAAAGTTGAAGTCTAAATGAAATACTCGTATGAGAGAATATTCAATTCATGAGCAGTTATGAAGTAGTTATAAAATTCTTCCACCAATCCATCAACTCTCACTTTAGTGACATTTGTGCAATATAAATCTCTAATAGTAGCATGCTATATGCGCATGCTTTCAAGTGAATCCATTTTAATATTAGATTTTTTTCTTGTAGAAATAAAATTGATAGAACCAAGCAAGTATGAAATCATTGATATCTATTTTGTTATAGGTTAAAATAATTAATTTATTAGTTGTAAAATTAATTTTCTATTATTTCATATGATTACAATGTATACAAATTTAGATTTTCAAACATAATTATATTATCTAAAAATACATGAAATTAATTTATATTTCAATCCTCGTGTTTCCAATCTTCTAGGGAGATATGTAACTTAGTTGGAGAGCTCAAATAATTTCATTCAAGAAGAATGATAAACGGATATCACAATCTTCCCTGTAATGAAAAAGATTGTAAAATATTTGCCAATATGAACATTTAATATGGATTATGATATCAAATTTGGAGTATAATATTTGAAAATCACAGATTTTATTTATTGGTATGATCCAATTATGATGAAAAAAGTGGACCCTATAGCTAATTGCTGCATTAATTGGCAGCGTGGACCATGCAATTGAAAAAGGTTTATACATTATACATAAAAATAATGTAAAACGACAATTAATTTCAAATCAAATAGTTGGCTTTGGCTGCTACTATACATATTTATAGTAAACTGCATGTGATGATCCATTTTTATATGATCAGAGGAAAGAATTATGTTGCCACTCGTGTGCCATATGGGGTCACGTGGACGGCTGTGATCGATCTGTTCTCTGGTCAAGATTTGACTAGAAAAAAATATATTAACCAAATAATTAATTTGTAGAAACAAAAACCCTAACAACTACTCTTATGGCTTAACCAAATAAGTAAACATTAATTAAGTTATCGTATTCACACTCACCACCGAGAAAAATTCCATTCCCTAATTAGGATAATTTAGTAATAATTACAATATTCTAATCAATCAAAATTATTTGTTTGCAAAGGCAAAAAGAAGCTAGAAATTGAACTCTTTTTCTTATATACTATAGTACTTTACCGACATGCTCCCTTTTTCTTAACGATATATAAAAAATCGCCGGAAGTTTAATACCATTTCAGGCTAAAATTTTGGAGCCATGTTACCTCAATTTTAACCTATATATATATATATATGCCTACATTGACTTCATTATTAATATAATTATCGTCGTTCACATCTCGAGGACAAGTTTTTCAACAAAGCAATCATATACTATAATTAATTTACACCTTCTGAAGAACAATAAATTTATTTTATGAAACTTTTAATTACATTATTCATACACATCTTTCGAAAAAAAATGTAACTTTTATGCTAATTGATCATATATTTAATTAGTATCTACCAATTGAAAATACATAACAAGAATATTGATATATATATATATATATATATATATATATTAGCATAGGAAAAACTGTAAATTAATTTTTTTAGTTTATTATTAATTATTGTTCTTACATTTTAAGAGAGTATAATCCCATGTTAAACACTTAATTGGTATAAATAAAAAGAGTTATGATAACTACTAGAAGTGCAATGCTCAATATAGATCAAAGGACATCTTGACATTTAAAGAGAAATTTTATAGTGGACCGTTCCACTGAAAAACTAACACGTAAGCAATATGACTATTTTGAAAATATAAAACGTTTATATTACAGTTTTTTTATTAGGAAGGTCCATATAGACCGGATCCATTGTATAATTTTCCACATTTAAGATATATTTTTTTATTGAAAGCAGAGCCAGGTTGATTCGAGTAATCAAACGTACGTCAACCAAATATTTCACTTAAGAAGAAATCATTTTATCGATTGTTCAACCATAGTCATTTCAATCTTAAATTAATAGCTCTTGGAATTTTAACTTGACTCAGTCCAGCTTATCATAATGAATTGATTTGGAGAGATCCAGAAATTAGGGTTTGTTGTTTGGAAGGGGGTGACCATTGATATATTAATTCATATTTTTAAGTCAACATTCAATTTGGCAAAACCAGTTGCTAATCAAGGTTGCCATTTGAAGTTATAACTCAGAATGGGTCATCTTTAAAGTCAAATGGTGCTTCTCTCAAAAAGTAAATGCTTAAAAATTCATGATAACAAAATTAAACTTATTATAGTAATGTTTCAATTTCATTAAAAAGTGTATTGACACAGAAGACAGAGAATTAATTAAGCAAAAAATACTAGTACATTGGTCAGCACAAAAATGCATGCGTCCACACTTCAACAGTTAAACACATATACCCCATTTGCTAAATATTCCTTCCGTCTTTCATTTTCCTTGTTAGTGCAAGAGAAAAAATAAACAAATAAATTACAAATTAATATTTCGATATTTTCTGGAGGAATCTTTCAATAATAAAAATTTAATTGAGTAGTAAAACTAATTAGGATTTTCTTAGATTTATAGACTATATATTATTTTCAAATGTATAGATCATCGTGCATTATCATCACCTTGCTATATTATAGAATTATCAAATGACAATTGTTTATATATTATAATTAAGTTTGGAGTCTTCTTTCATGAGGATAAATTTATTTATGTGATCCTCAAGTAATAATTATTTGCTGGTATTCAAACGGGGTTTAATTAAGAGTACTAATAATGCAATTAGTGATAGCTAGCCATTATAATCATCAATCTTTTAGTTGCTTCTTGATATCAAATAGTATCATCTTCGAGGCCATAATTCGTTTGGCACTAAGCAAGTATCACACACAACACTTAATAGAAATTAATTCCACAACAAATCTTATTAGTTTGAATAATTTACTTGTTAATTATGATCAATTATTAAACCATGCATATCTTATGTAATATTATTACATATTAATCAAGCCAGTATTATGCTAGCTATCTTGAACATGACACGAATGGTTTCAACTTGATCAGTGAAAATAAATACAATACAATTATGTTCATGCTATATCTACACCAAATCTCTGAAATTATAATTTTAAGCCTAAATTCCAACCTAGCTAGCTAGCTAGTATACATTATAAATGATAAATATTGTTATTGGTATCAATTCAAATCATTTTTTCATTTCTGAGATAGAACAAATTTCTCTTGAATTATGAGATCGAGAGTTTGAAGTTTGAATTTAAGGAACTACTTGACAAAAAAATTTAAGCCTAATTCATATACACGGTATAAATTAAAACTTTAAACAAGCCAATATATTAGTTTGTGTTACATGAATTCAACTCCACATGAATTATGCAGTTAGATAACACTTTCAGTCAAGGTCCATGGAGTCCCCATATGATATATTAGAGCAGAAAAAGTCCTAAATGTCTAAAGTTACATGTAAATTATATAGTTTAGGTCTTAACACGAGTTAGTTAGTATTGTGTTACATGAGTTAATTCTACATATGTGCACACTTAGACAATTAGATTTGTGCTCTTAAGACCCACGAAGTCACTACAATATATAATGCCCATAAACAATATTTCTTCTATGCAAAATGCTACTTGGACTTTTGAAATATGTACAATACAGATTTATCATATTATATGTTGAAATTTAATTTATAATTAAACAAAGTAACAAGGTCAAGAGTTTAATCGATTGATCTAAGAGACTGTAATATCATATTAAGAAATCGCTTAACTTAAAAGTTTAAACTTATAAATAATATTCATTAATAGTATTTATCATCTTTGACATTGAGAGAGCTGTTTAAGTATAAAACTTCAACTAAACGGGGAGTGAGTAGGTGTTGTAGATAATTTGATGAATAGCCATAATGAGTTAGATACAATATAAATATTATTTTTTTCCTGATACTGATTATGATTTGACAACTAATTAACTATAGCCATGAAGTTTTGGCTTTTGGGGTATGGTCCCAAGCTACCACTTAACAATCGTAATCTTTCAAACCAACTTTAGTTTATTACTAATCCAGCCAATAGAATGTTAATTAGACTGATCTGATCATAATAATTTATGCTTAATAATTCCTGATGTGCCACGAAAGAAGGATATTAACATATATGATTTGTTAATTAATAGACAATTGGTGGAAATATATACGCATATATAGGTGGACTAAGTTAATTTGCATCCATCCTGAAGTTGAAGTAATTAATTAATATATGATCAATGAAAATTAATTTAAAAACTCTCTCACCAACCATGCGATGATAATTAAATTACAAGATGATGAAGAGATTGATGTATAGACGGGAAAGGTATAATATTAAAAAATAGCAATAGTACAAAATCATATCCTTAATTAGCTAATTAATAATTAATATGGCTTATAAGCTCCTTAATAATTTGGAGATAATCAAGAAAAGCTAATCACCAATATGCTTTCCGGATAACATGGACCTCAAAGGGAACAATTTTCCATTACATTTAGGGAAGACTAATCTTTTCTGCATATTTTGGCTTAACTTTCAAGTTATTTAGTTTGATACATTAATCAATCGCAAAATTATTATTACACACTTTAAATTATAAACTATTCATCATGAAAGTTAGTAGTAAATATTAAGTTTCGCCAAAACGTATCATTACAATAAAATTAGATATTTTGAAGTAAAAAACTTTTTCACAAAAACAAATTTTGTTACGGAAAAGCTCAATTAATAGCCATATCAAAAAGTTGTTTGTCGTATACCCATGAATGTCAAAATGCATCCAAAAGTAATTTTTTTAAAAAACTTGGAAGTAGGTATAAAAAAGGCTTATTTTTCATTATTTTGATCCACATCATGTTAGTTTGTTGAGCTAGCATGAATATATAACAGAAAAAACACACCAAACCTGTTTCTTGCTTGGATCAAATAATGACTAAGAAAGCTACAACATTGAAAAAAAAATCAATTCGTAGCAGGAAAACTAATTTATCACCACTTAAAAATGAAATAAACATACAATTGTTGTTAACTTATGTTTACACATGGTAGAATTGTAGTTCAGTAAAATAGACACGTACATTTTATGGTAAGAATTAAATTAACTACAAAAGATGACTAGTCAAAGATATACATAAATATGGTAACCAAAAACGCTATATGATATATATTATTAATATTTGTGAATTTTCTTTCATAAACATATAACAATTTGGACAAATGGAATTTTCTAGGAAACTTGCTTGACAAAGCAAGAAAAACAAGAAAACAATTGTCTTACATATGTGAACGATCTGATGTTGATGTGTACTATAATAAAGACAAAAAAATCCATTGGGTTTTATGGGTTTTTTTGTCATACAAAGAATCAAAATGGCACAAATAGCCATTAAAAAAAATCACAGAATCCTGTAAAATAAATAATTGTACTTACTGTATATATTTTTAATTCTTTTTCCTTTGTTCCATAAATTTATGTATCCTCTTCATTGCAACTTCAAGTGTCTGTTCACTCATATTTGCAAAGCAAACTCTAAACCAACCTGGTTCAGAACAATGGCAAGAAGAACCTGGTGAAATATTCAATTTCACATCTTGAACAATTGAATTCCATAATTTTAATTCTCCTTCTCTTGTTGGTGATTCCAAAATTGGACTTAAATTCATCCAGCAAAAAAGTCCTGCATTTCCTTTTAAACATTCAATTCCAGCATTTTTTAATCCTTGTATTATCATTTCATACCTTTTCTTCAATCTCTCCCTGTTGATTTTAATGTAATTTCTTGTGAATTCTTTGTTGGACAACATACAAGCCAACAAATGTTGTGTCTGTGATGAAATTAAGGTGAAACTCGACATCCGTCTCGCGGTTGTAACAACCTTATCATTGTATGAATAGATTGTTCCAACTCGAAATCCAGGTAGACTGAGATCTTTAGAGAGACTATACACAATGTGAACCCTTTCTGCTTGTTTGTACTCGCTGGCTTCGAGTATTTCTGCAATGCTGACAAATTCTGACGAGGAGAAAGCGGATCCCGAATAGATTTCATCTGATACAAGATGGATGTTTTTACGCGTCACGAAATCGAGTATCTCTTCCAAGACCGATCTTTGGATTGTTGCACCTAATGGATTTGAAGGGTTTGTTATTAGTACTCCTCGAACTCGCACTTTCATTGCTTCAGCTTCTTTCCAAGCTGCTTCCATTGCTTCGGGGGTCACTTGGAAGTTGTTCGAGCTATGACAATGAATCGGAACAAGTTTCACCCCAGTTCTCCATCTCAAATCTCTGTCGAATCTGTAATAAAAAAACCATTTCAAACCAACGTCAGCAGCGCGTTACTACTATAAAAAAACTATATATTTACTACCGCTGCATAAATTTGTATGTGACAACTTTTTAAGATTATGCTGCTGATGAATTACCCTGGATAGTAAGGGGTAGGGACCAACAAAGCGTCGCCAGGATCAGCGATAATGAAGGTAATGAGCTCATTAGCGGCGGTTGCCCCTGCAGTTAGGACGATCCTCGAAGGGTCAAATTTCGCTCTTCCGCCTCGAATTTCCTCCATGAAACTTGCCATTGCCTGTCTGAAAGACAGGAGACCATGATAATCTTGGAACAAAGCATTCTCTTTGAAGCTTGGTGCTCCTTTTCCAGTGCTGGTTGCTTCTGGATGTTGTTCTAAGTACTCTTCCAACAAATCAAATGAAACCTAAAAAAAAATAAACATAATTCTGATTAGTTTAAGTACTAAATTAAGGTTAATTGGTGTAAGTACTTGATTAATTTGTAGTTGGGATTTTGATTTATAATGCGTACTTGGTTTTCTGCAAGTCCCATTTGTATTACTCCGGACGGATTTTTTGATTCGTCGTAAGGATTTTCATCATATGCTTTCCACCCTGCGAAGTATGGTGAATCTTCTCCGTGAGTCTCGGAGACTGCAACTGTCGATAGACCAACTGATCCTGGTTGTTCAATCTCAATTGCCATTAATTAGTGTGTATTAATGGAGTTTTAATTAGTATTAGAGAAAATGAATGGTGAATTAATGGAGGAATTGATGAAATAATAGAGAGGGAGAGAGAGGGGAGAAGAGAGAGAAATTGAGTTGAGAAATGTTGGTGAATGAAACCAATGTCAAGAACCCATTTATATAGAGCAGCTTGTCTGATAAGTATGTGAGCCTTTGCCATTTAAAAAAGGAAAAAAAAGGTGGGGGGGGCCACATAGAGCCTGTTTCTTGATGAGAATTTTTTAATTTAAAAAGGGAAAAAAAAAAAAATCAATAATTGAATGATTCTGCAATGTAAGCAAATATAAAAAATATCTACTTTTTTTCACTAATGAATTTTAATCTTGAAATTAATAATTTTAAAATGACAACTGTTGGTTTCTGTCGTATTGTTAAACCAATGTTCACCTCAATCTTCAAAAAGATCCACACACCGACTATGGTGGTTGACATGGAGGGGGTGGGTGTTAATTCTTTTTCCTCCCCTTTCTTTATTATCGTCTCTTCTTCAAAAAATTATTCTCATTCTTAGCATTTATTTAATATTTATCATACACGTATATATTCATTGATACAGGTTTTTTTCTTTTCTAATTTGAAGTTTAGAGAGGCTAACTATGGTTAAGGCTTTCGCATAAGGATAACAACGGGTAAGAATTTTAGGGGTTATTGCAAACTATTCGACTCTAATGACACTATTGAACCAATGTAAAAGGGATTTTGAACTACAATGAGATTTAAAAAATTACTTATAAGGACACCCATAGGATACGTGTATATGTATAAATGGGGTACCTTTTAACTAAACCCGATTTCAAGTATAAAGCTGGGTGGTGTATTTATGAATTATGTTTTTGTTATTGAACTTTAAATCATGTTTAAATTTAAAACTTTAATGGTTTGAATTTTGGATTTACTTGCCGAATTTATGAATATTTTGTTAAATTTGGAAATGTGAAATTTTTGTACAGTTTATTGTTAAAAATTGATTTGTTTATTTATGCGAATATTTAATTTATATATTAAATAAGTAATTTTGAAGGGAATGGATAATTAACAGGTATCCTAAAATTAAGTGAGACATGAATAAAAATTAGACTGTTTTCTAAACCGGATATTGAAATGATCGAGACGAGTAATATTTGTAGTAACCGAGTAAAAGTAAGAATATGACTATTTTCACGAGAACTCTACCTATTCATTGTCATCTCTATTGTGTTGGTAAATTTGATTTTTATCATGTAAACCCAAAATTATGTATCACAATTTGATAGGTGCTAAAGCCACTAATCATATATTCATATTTCAAATATTGTTTCTTATTTAATACCAAACAACTAAAGTATAGGTGTTTAGTTAGGTTTTACTAATAGCTGTTTATGGATTTTTAGAAAAATTGTTATTTCCCATCAGTATATAAAACTTGTTTTTCATGAAATGCACTTCTTTTTTTTTTTTTTTTCATATTAGTTATTATTATATTCTAATAGCAAAAATTTACCATATTTTTATCCAATACTAATATCAATTAACAACCAACAACCATAAACAGCAAACAACAAACAATAACAACATAACCAGATAGGCCCTAACAGAAGTTACTTTTAAACTAATTAATCTAACCGAAAAGTAAATATTAAGTCGTAAATTAAAATTGCACAAGAATTTATTTTCACCTAATTATCATGCATCTCTATTACTCTCTGACTTTTTCTCCATTATTTTCTTTTGATCATATTCTTTTTAACTGATGGATCTTAATTAATCGTGGTTCGAATTCATAATTTAAAAGAATCGAATTTATTAATTAATTAATTAAGTTAACGGTGGTTATGTTATCTCAACAAGTTCCTGCTTCCCAAACCTATGACTAATCAAATCATTTGCTAACAAAACTTTAAGCTACTGAAACCAAATTAACAGATCAATCATTAATTTAAATAGACGATTACAAAATAAATTAAGCATGAACAAATATCCCAAGAGATCTAGGAGTAGTTAAGCTCTGATGATCTGAAGATAGATAACAATTCAAGATTAAGATTCTGATTTTGGGAACATAATTAGGACAAATTAGAGAGCTTTTTAAAGATCTTTATGGGCCCATTCCTGCAACGGAATTAATTATGTCTCGCAATTAATCCTTAATTATGGTACTTAAGACTGTACTTACATCTAATTAAGGACTCAATTCTGGTACTAATTAATTAGTTTTTGAGTAGAAAATTTAGTTTATATTTAAGTTACGTACGTATACATACATGTATCGAAGATCAATTGTCTAATTTTCGGGTATTTTATATATAATATTTTTGTTAATTAATGGTTTAATCACATATATGAGAGATTAAAGAGAAAGTAGGTAATTAAGAAGAAATGCAAGAATATTTGGAATTTGGTTGACAAAATTTGCATTACGTATAGATCTAAGAAATGAAGATACTTGTAAAGATTATGTTGTTTGTGTAGGTTTTCAACTAACAAACCTATAGAATAAACTAACAAGATATCCATGGAAATTAAAAAAGAAAACAAGTCTATATGAATATATTATTTTTTCTAATTACATCTATAGTACGTACTTCAGTTATATGAAATGGAACTCTAATTGAAATTACAAATTTTAATTTCTTAAGTTAAAACTTATCTTATTAAAAAAAGTTAAAATTTATCAAATTTTTAACTTTGTTTCTCTCTTAGTCATGAATTCAATAAACTTTTTCCATCGGTAAAACCACGTGTCTACCATGTCATAAAGCTTTGTGCCACATGTTTATCATGTCATCAAATATTATGTTTCGTATTAGCCATGTCATCAAAATCGTGTCACGAGTTCCGAATTTTCGATCTTAAAAAAAATGAAAAAAAATAAAACAAGGCACATTATTTATGATACATAGAAGAAAAGAAAGGAAGAAATTTGAGGGGTTGGAAGTTAAGAAATTAAAATATGTGGTTTTGGAGTTAATTTTCATAATTGAATGGTCATATTTTTATATATAAGAAAAAAAAGAGAGACTAGAATAATATAATGAAAATAGAAATGATTGAGAGGTCGACGTGGGGGAAGGATTAATGAAGCATGTGCTAGAAACTGAAAAAACCTCAGATTTTGCAATTAGCAGTTGATTAGATTGGATTAGATTGTATTTTGAATTCAAATTAATTAATTTGATAAAGAACGTGAAATGAGTGGTCCTTGACGTTTCTTCGGCGGCTTTGGTCTGTGACAGACAGACAAATATCAACCCTTTTTCATCACCAGATTTCCTTCTTTTTTTTGGTCTTAATATCACTTACTGCTATATATATACTATATATTATCATGCTCTTAATTATTATAGGAAGATATAATACTATATGTAACCCAACAATAAAAATTGTATACTATTCAAAATTGGTTGAGATTTTACTGTAGTTCGAGGCAAAAAATTCCATTATATAACGGAATATGCTGATCAGAGGATCATTTTGGAATGTGATTGCATACTACAAGAGGCAAAAAAGAAACACCAATAGGGCAGGAATTAAAAAAGCAAACTAGTGATAGCACAATAGCCAAAAAAGTCTTTAGTCATATATTTTCAACATATAGTAGAATATATAGTGGATCAGGTCTAATAGACTTCACGAATGAAAGAAAAAACATATATACGATGAAATTTTACCATAAGTCTGGAATGAACTATTCTTAGACATAGAGATTAAGGGTTCGAATCTTAGCAACTCCATTTGTTGATTAAAATTCAACACATGACAAGATGAGCTTATATTGTACACGCTTTAAGTCCAAGTCGTGCTCATGTGTGAAGAAATGTTAAAAATAATAATAATAACTATAATTAACCCTTTAGCATTAATTTTTAAATCAAATAGTATTTAAAACACTAAAATATGCACAAAGAAGAAAGAAATTAATTTCTAATATTAATAAAGTGTGGGTGAGGTGCCCAACGAAAATCAATTGTGCAAATAAGCAAAATTTAGAATCCACAAGTGGATTCCAACTGAGCTCCAGTTCATAGGGGAAACACCCAAGAAAACTCGTTACCAATGGAAAATGACAGGTTATTTTTGATTTGAAACTTAAAATGACTTTCCCAGTATCACATTTAGCATATAAATATTATATATAAAAAAAACCAATTAGGTTTTTAATTACTTAATTAATTAATTATGTAGTTAATTAAGGGTTTTAATTTTGTTTAATATTGGGTGATAAACAGCTTCATTTTGTCAATTTTTTTTTTATATGAAAGAACCCATGTTAGTCACTTTCATTGCTATGCATATGGACTACAAGTGAAAACGAAATGTCCGAATTTAATTTCTTCCTGCCTCCTTAGCTAGTCGTATCACATATATAAAAATATATACTTAATTAATTAAGATTAAAATTAGTCTCATTTTCAAGGCAATAACCGACATCTTAGCAGCTTGACCATCTTAGTTAGCCTCTAATTGTCGTGTTTTATCTAAACTGCATGCCTTTGCTTTAGCTTCAAAACGACAAAGAAAATGCTACGGATTGATACTTTAATCTGAACTGTCTCCTATTTGTAAATTATAATGAGATCAACTATTGATCCAGTTTCTTTTAAACAAATCGCATGATGATTATTCTCGAATAGTGAATTATGATAATTTTCATTCAAATGCTGTTCACATTCGAATAATTTATTAAGAAAAAAAAGGACAAATATGCATTTTACGTTTAGTTAGTTTGATATATATATATATATATATATGTGCGACATATTAACTAGTTAATGGTTGATCAGGTTTTAAACGAAAAGTAAGTCTCACATTAAAAATAAACGAGATTGAAAAGTGAAATGTAAATACTATGTATTAAACCTTAACATAAGCTAATTAGTTTTGAGGGCGAATATTGGATAAGAAATAAGTTTCAATTGAAAATAAATGAGACTAAGTAATACATACATTAATGGTATAAATTATGTCTTAACATAAGCTAATTGATTTTATATATATTAAATGGATTCAGTTTCATATATGTAAACTCGCAGTTCAACACTTTCCACAGTATTATAATTATTATATATAATTATTCTATTAAATGAAAATTACAGAAACAAAAAAGACATAAAGACTTTTTTAGCCCCCTGTGCTATCATCAATTTGTCCTTTTGGCCTCTGTCCTATTAAAATTTTCCTTTTACCCCCTGTGCTATGCAAAAACGTTCCAAGTTGACTCTTAAAAAGCATATTCCGTTAATAATTTTATCAACAGAATTCGAGGGAATATGCTTTTTAGGAGTCAATTTGGAACGTTTTTGCATATCATAGGGGGCAAAAAGAAAATTTTAATAGAATAGAGGTTAAAAGGGTAAACCGATGATAGCATATGGACCAAAAAAGTCTATAATCCAAACAAAAAATAATATATCTCATTTAAATCCAAGCTACACCAAATAACAAAAATTACAAACATGCTAAATATTCTACAAAAGCTAACAAAGAAATTTATAAAGAGTATAAATATAAAATAAATTTTATGTTTTACTCTGAACTATAATGGTATTTTCATTGAAATAATTTTATTTATAATTTAATTACAATCAAACTCATTTGGTGAATATATTTAATAAGAATTGAATACGATTTCATACTGCATATGTTACAGTTTAACCTTATAATATGTATAAATTAACATTATAATGACAACTGTGAAATATTTTTTAATTTTTAATTTTTAATTTTTAATTATTTTTTATTTTTTTGGGTGTTCATCAAGCTAGCTTTTGATTTCTTAAGATAAATAATATATAGATAGGTGTTTGTGTAACGTAATAGAGGGAGTCGGATAAAAAAGAATAAGCATGTTTGTTTGTGTCCGAGTCATAAGGCATATGAATCTTCTTGGAAGATATATTGCCAATAGCCACTTGCCACGTAGGAATCATTGTACCAATCATTATCATATCATTTCAAAACCGATATAAATTTAGAATATTGGGTAGGTTGGATTTTTATTACTAACTATGGTGCTTAACGATTCTAATTGTAATTAACTTTGTCTAACTTCTTCTACTGCTACCAATTCTAGATTTCCTCTTTCTCCTTCTATTTTTTTTTAATTAATTAATATAAAAATCATTTATTAATGTGAATATTCCTAATTGACTAATTGTGATCTTAAGAACACGTTTTGTGAACCCCATAGGGATCTATGACGTTTGTGATATACTAAATGGATATGATAGTCTTTATTAATCAACAAATGGTGGTCTTAATTAATTTATTTTAGCAAGAAAAATGTCATTGATTTGGAAATTTCCTGAAGGTTGGGGAAATAATACTTATTTTAAATGCATAATTTGTTTTTTTGCTTATGGTTCTTAATGTGAATAGTTGTAAGGCATGAAACGTTCCCCACATAACATTTGACTACACCAATACATTCAACATTTTAATTCTTATCTAAATTTCGATACTCCAATATATTCTTAGTATGCAGTACTCCACCGGCACAATTTTTTTTTTTTCTTTTTGAAATATTAGCACATGCATAAAAATTAATTAAGCATGAGATTTTCCAAACATGATTATATATATATATATATATATATATATATATATATATATATATATAATATTTGCCTATATTTTTATTTTTGATAAATATGAGAACTGAAAAAATTACCTATAAAAATGTGTCAAATTAGCGAGGGAGCAAGGATGCAAGGAAATCGTAAAGAATAGCTGGGAATACACGAACGGAGTTGATATCCAAGAGAAATTGAAGGATTGTGGGAAGAAGCTGGACGAATGGTGTCATAATCTAGCCCATCAAGTTCGTGAAAGGATTAAGGAGCAGAAAAGATTAATTAATTTGTATAAGGGGAAAAGAGATGAAATTTCCATTTGTCAATTATCTGAAGCTGAACAGGAACTCCACCGCCTACTCAAATGTGAAGAAGATTTTTGGAAACAAAGATCAAAAATTTTCTGGTTGAAGTCTAATGATCTCAATACCAGAGCTTTTCACGCGGCAGCCAATGGTAGAAGAAAGAAGAACCAGATCGTTATGCTTCAAGATGAGAACGGTCAATGGCGTGAAAAAGTTACCGGGCTTAATGAACTGGTATGTAATTATTTTAATACTCTATTTTCTGCTGGACATGTGAATGTTGGTGATGTTATTAGACATGTTGAGAGGAAAGTTACTGATGATCATAATGCTAGCTTAACCTGTCTTTTTGTTGAAGAGGAGGTGAAAACAACAATTTTTTCGATGGATAGGGACAAAGCTCCAGGAGAAGACGGATTTAACTCTGGTTTTTATAAAAAATACTGGCATATAGTGGGCCCGGAGGTTACGAGGGCTTGCTTGCAGTGGTTGAATTCAGGTGTTTTTCCAGCAGAGATAAACCGGACTAATATTGTCCTGATACCTAAGAAGAACAGACCAGTTAATATGAAGGAACTCCGCCCCATTGTGCTTTGTAATGTTATCTATAAGGTGATCTCGAAAGTTCTGGCAAATAGGCTCAAATCAGTTCTTCTCGCAATTATATCAGAATCCCGAAGTGGTTTTGTGAAAGGGAGATTAATAACTGATAACATTATCATTGCAAATGAGGTTACTCACTACTTGAAGGGTAAACGGAGAGGAAAAGAAAAAATAGCAGCTTTGAAGATCGACATTGCAAAGGCTTATGACAAAATTGAATGGGAGTACCTTGAGCGAATAATGGAGGCTTTGGGCTTTTACAGGCAGTGGGTGAAGTTAATTATGCGATGTGTACGGACGGTTGAATTTCAGGTGCTGCTAAGGGAGGATAAAATTGGTCCCATAATACCTCAACGGGGCCTTTGCAAGGAGACCCAATATCTCCTTATCTATTCATCATAGGAGCTCAAGGCTTATCTGTATTGATCAAGCCGAGGGTTGAACCTGGAATTTATCATAGATGCAAGACAACAAGGGAAGCCCTAAGCATCACACACCTCTTTTTTACAGATGATGCGTTTCTATTCTTTAGAGCCAATCTTCAGGAATGTGAGACTGTTAAGGAGCTACTGGAGTCATACCACTCAGCTTCTGTGCAAGAGATTAATTTTTCTAAGTCCAATATCATGTTTAGCGCTAATGTTTTGACTGAGGATCGAGTCACTTTGTGTTCTATGTGGGGAGTAGAAATCATGGGCGACGACTGCAAATATTTAGGCATGCCTCTACTTATAGGAAAGCGAAAGAAGCAGGCTTTTGAGTTTGTTAAAGCTAAATTACAGCAAAGACTAATGGTATGGAAAGATAGGAAACTATCGCGGGCCGGTAAGGAAATTTTACTAAAGACGGTTGCTCAAGCTCTTCACACATACATAATGAGCCTTTACCAGCTACCCAACGGTCTTTGTGATGAGCTCCACAGGCTGATGAACGGGTTTTGGTGGAATGGAGCGCGAAGCCATGGAATTAGATGGTTCAGCTGGGACAGACTCTGTATTCGTAAAGAGGAAGGAGGGATTGGGTTCAAAGACTTGAAGGATTTCAACATGGCTTTATTGGCTAAACAAGGATGGAGGATTTTGTCAAACCCGAGTTGCCTAATGGCGCGTATTTTGAAGGCAAAATACTTTAAGAACAGCTCTTTTTTGGAGGCGGATATCTGCAGCAGTCCAAGCGCTATTTAGAGGAGTATATACCAGGACAGACATGTAATTGCTAGAGGAGCTAGATTGCGGATTGGCAATGGATACAATGTCAACGTGTGGCAACAACAGTGGCTGCCATCGGAGGATAACGGCTTTGTAAGTACCAACCCTCAACCTGATCTACTAGACTTGAAAGTTGCTGATTTGTTCCATCCAGATTGCTGAGTTTGGGACGAACATAAAATTAGTCAGATCTTCAATGAAAGGGACCGAAGCCTTATCCTCTCAATTCCTTTGTCCACTCAACAAGCGGAGGAGAAATGGTATTGGCTACCGAAGAAACAAGGAACTTACACTGTTAAGTTTGGATATTCGATGCTTCGAAGTATGGGCTCAGCTGCAAGCCAGGCAGGACAGAGTAATATCTGGCAGAAAATCTGGAAAATAAAAGCACCTCCTAAAATGATCAATTTCATTTGGCGAAGCGTAACTGAATGCTTACCAACACGAGAGAAACTGGTTCACAGGAGAGTTTTAACAGATCCTTTATGTCCCATTTGTGGCAAAGAGAATGAGTCTGTGCTTCATCCGCTAGTATTTTGTGATTTTGCACAAGCTGCTTGGTCGGCGTCGGGGATTGGGGGGCTCATCGGAACTCCGGTAAGTTTTAGTGAATGGTTGGCTTTAATGATGTCACAGAATGGTGCAGATCGACATGGGGAAATTGTGGCAATCTGCTGGTCACTATGGAAGACTCGAAATGCAATCGTTTGGTCCAATAACAGACGCACCCCACGACAGTGCTTATATGAAGGAATTCTGACTCTTAACAGGTGGAAATTGGCTCAAAGAGAATATAAAGCAACTGAGGAGGGAGCAGAGATGCAGCTATGGAAAAAACCGCCTTCTAACTGGACAAAAATAAATGTTGATGCTGCAGTTTTGGATTCAAGGGGAGCGTTCAGCGCAATACAAAGGGAGTCCAATGGAAGCTTCCAACGGGCTTGGATTAAGCGCAATCGCTACATTACAGATCCCCTCATACTGGAGTTGATGGCTATTCGAGAGGCTTTATTATGGGTGAAGACCAGCAATATGGCCTGTGTTCTTATCGAATCAGATTGCCAAGAAGCAGTGCAAGCCATCGTGAAACGGCAGGAAAGTAATAATTCTATCGGTCTGGTAATTTTAGATTGTATGCTCATTTTATCTACTCTGATTAACGTTAGAGTTGACTTTGTTCGGAGATCTGCAAATCGGATAGCTCACTGCTTAGCTAGAGCAGCTGATTCATTTTCGGATCACCATATTTGGGACTCTGTCCCTCCATTTTGTATTACTGCCGCCTTGGCAGAGGATCTTATTCATTAATATATTCTATTTTGTTGTAAAAAAAAAAAAAAAAAATAGCGAATGCGCAATTGCGAAATCGTTTGTCAAGTAACTAATATTAACTAATTATTCAATGAGAATTGAAGTCATTTATATGTTGGTACATATACACGAGTTGATACTCTTATTCATGCTAACTTTAAGATGTAATTATATAAATTAAGGCCATCAAATAATTGAAACATCCTTCTTCTATTTTTTGTTTATCTACATATTAATCTACTTAAATTTTGCCTTCTTCATCTTATATTTATAAGCTAATTTAGTTAGTTTTGAAGGTTTTTCTCCATTAAAATATATAAAAACTTGTTTTTCTCTTAACAATTACTTCACATGGGTTTTTTTTTATTCCCTCCAACCCGTTCCAGGCTTTTTTTTTTTTTTATCAATATCTTTTTCCTTTTCTACTCTTGGGCCTAACAAACTATCTTTTCAAATTAAATTTTAATTTTTGATCAACATTCTAAATTTTTAGGAGTATCCACTAATTATTTTTAGCTGTTAAAAATTAAATAACGTTCAAAAAAAAAAAAAATATGACAACTTAATTCTGTTGGTCTCAAAAGTTAGAGACTGATTTTGGCAAAAAAAAAAAAAAAAAAAAAAAAAGAAAGAAAAGAAAAAAGAAAAAAAAACCAACTAGGATAGATATGAAAGAAGAATGAAAAATTAAATGATTAATGATGATAAAATATGTTTTTTTTAATGATTTTTTAATAATAAAATTTTCTAAATTGACGAAAGAAATTTATAATGAGCCAATGAATAAAACGTAAAGAAAAAAAAACTTAAATTATATAGATAACACATTAAAAAAACTTAAATATGTTATACCATTATGATACCTTTATGATTCTGTTTTGTTGTTTATGCCATTGTTATACTGTTGTTATATAATATCATTGTTATACATTCACGATACCATTATGATACTTTCATGATACTGTTTTGTTGTTTATATCATTGTTATACTTTCATGATACTATTGTTATACCTTGATGATACTATTATGATACTGTTTTATTATTCATACTAATATTATACCATTTTTATATCTTAACGATATTGTTTTATTATTTAAACCATTGTTATAATATTGTTTTACATTCATGATACTGTTTTGTACATATATGTCACTGTCACTTTTTATGCAAAATTATGAATTGCCTTGTCATATTCAAACTAATTGAACTGCATATATGCCACTATTAATTTACATCATTCCACATTCATAAAATTTAGCAAACCAACGCCTAATGCATATCATTCTCTTAAAATTTAGCAAACCACAAATGCCTGAATAAAATAAACAAAGTAAGTATATCAATGCTTAAATAAGTTTTGAGAAAGATTATATAAGAAATCGAGCAAAACTAAGCTTCATAGTTGAAGCAATTGAGCACTAAAGACAATGGGGGCACCGTATGAGGGAATTTAGGAGGTTTCCATATCAAACAGATTGCAGAAGAAGAGAACGAAAACAAGAGAAAATGGCAAAAGGGTAAAAAGAGTATTTAAATATATTAAGTAAACTAGTTGTGCACCCGTGCGATGCATGGGTATAAAATATAATTTTACATAATATATAAAACTATTTTATTGATTAATGTTTTTCCACAAATATTCAATGAAGAAAAATGTTAATATGATAATAAATAAATTAAGCAGTAAAAAATTAAGTATATTTCATATGATTTTTTTCCCTTAAAAAAGGTATATTTTATGATTTTTTGGTATAAATTATAAATATCTTCATTTAGATAATTTTGGCTGAAGTTTAAATACAATTAAGACTCCTCATTATTTCAAGCGAATATTTTTCATATGATTTACGTTGTAAAAATAAAATCTAACAACATAAATATTAATATGATAAAATGTATAAAATGCTCAAAAGGAATCATTTTTTTTTCTTTCTCTAATTATGTGTAGGCCCTTTGAACATCCTCAGATTCCCATGGAGTTCTAATATTTGCTATCACCCTCTCTTTTGCCTTATGCCTTTTCCTTCGATCAACTAAATTTACTTAAAGTCTTTTAATAATATTATAAAATACAACTCAAGTAAAAAAAAAAAAATATCTGCTTTCTTTTATTTGGAAATAAAAAAATAAAAAAATAAAAATATTATGTTAGAAAAAAAGTGACAACATAAATATTTACTACATTTTTTTAGTAGCTTTTTTCTCAATTTATGTCTATTGACACTTAATTTTGTCATTACAATGTACATGAGATAGTGAAATAATAATAATAATAATAATAATAATAATAATAATAATAATGAACTGTGAAAACAGTTCAACAACTTTCACACGTTCCAACAAAATTAAAATTGATTTGTTCTCTTCTTTCTCCCATTAACCCTTTTCGTCTTTTTCATTCTTTCTCTCAAATAATTTGCCGAAAATTTCTCCCACTCCTAATAAAACCTCACCTTCAACTTCAACAGACAAATCCTCATCATCAGGGCTGATTCCCCTTGCCGTTATTGTCACTTGCCACCTTCATTATCTCTCTATTTTGTCGCCTTCATTTGTTATCACTCTATTCAACAGGCCACCATGGCCGTCGTTTGGTTTCTACCATTGCCCACTAATCAATTTTCACAGTTTGTCACCATATTACAAAGAGAATGATTTTTTCATGACTCAAATTTATCATATTGGTTTCACTCAGTTTTTATTTGTTGATCGGCGTGATAATATTCCTAATCGGCTGGTAAGAAACTGTTTAGGTAATTTCTAGTTCTAGCCTTTTTAGGTTTTTGTTTGTTGTTCTTGTCTTGGCCAAAATTAATGGAGAGACAAACCTTTTGGTAATAGAAATTGTTACCTTTGTATGCTTAAATAGTAGTGAAGTGGAAATATGAAAAGATTGAAACGTTAGGGAGATGAAGATTTTTTGGAACATAGAGAATTAGAATAGTGGAATACAACCCATGAAGAACCGTAAATGGAATCAATAGTAAAGGCGCATTAATTAATTAAATTATAAGTAGATACTAACTTCTTTGAAAAAAAGAAAAGGGTTTAGATCCAAATAGGGATTATAAATAAGAGACACATTGGTGTTTCTTTTTCTATACTGCGATCATATAAAGATAAGGCGATGGCAGAAGGGGGAAAAGATAAGGCCATGGCAGAAGAAAAAGAATATGGGTAAGGGGGATACATAATCTATAACTGGATTGATTCCATCAAAATTTCAATTGGGCTGGTTTCATCTAAATACATATTATTATGTTTGGTAGAAATCCGCTTGGTGGATATCATATTCCAATTGCGAATCCGACGGCAGGAGGACACATACCATGTTGGTAAGGGATGCATAATCTGACATCAATTTCAATCCGGTTAGGTTTTCATCTAATTACGTATTATTATTATGTATGCTAGGTATCCGTATGATGGTTGTCCTATTCGAAAGAAAGAAGGGGGAAAAGATGAAGAACCATATGTGTAAGGGATACATAATCTAACTGGTTTAATTTGACTCCATCGATTTCAATCAAACTATTTTGATTTCATCAAATACATAATATTGTGTTTGCTCGGTATAACCACCATCATTCGAGGAAACTTTGAAAATTTATAAGGAAATGAAGAAGAAGGAGACGCTGGAAAAATATAGTATCACAAATTATGAACCACAGGCAAAAACTGGACGGTAAGGGATTCCTTCCTTCAATTACATTGTGCGCTAGGGTTGATTTGACTTGGTGTCCAAATCACCCGATCGATGTGCTTTTTGTGTTACGATTTCTGAAAAATATGGGTACGGAATTGGAATTGGAATTTATGATTGATGCATTGCAGGATTAGCTATGTGAAGTTTTTTGGGGGGCCGCCTCCCTATGACGTTAACTGGTCTAAATTTTATGAAGACGGTGGAAAAGATTTGCTCAGGAGGAAGGTTACCCTATTGAAAGAATTAGTCCCCGTTGCTAAAAGAGAAAGCCCCTAGTAATTAATGGATATTTTCAGAATTTGTTTTCTGATTTTGATCTCATCATCTTCTTTTATGCATATATAGTTTCGAAGAATACCGTCATCTCCTTTCAACTCTGACTAAAGGTTTTTTTCCTGCATGGTCTACTGCCTGTTCTTTTTTTCTTCATCATTTTTTCATTCTCTTCTTGTTTCATTTCTTAGGTTTCCTATTGCTATGGCCTTAAGGATTTCAAATGGTACGAGGGGCCAGTTGTTGGGAATAGTGATCCACGAGCTCAATGGTTACATATGAACTTCAAAGCTGAGTTGACGTGTAAGGATAAGAACAACAATGAATCGACAATTGTTAAGAGACCCTTTTTCGTTGAAATGGTTCTGATTTCTAATCGTTTTTATCCTGAGAAATGTAAGGTCACGGCATGTCTTCCCATTGACGATAATGTTCCTGCAGGTAAGCAATTAATTATATTTTTACTCTATTAATTTAATTTGTTTAATTTGAAACCATTCATGTATGTATATTTTTGTAGATAATTCCCATAAATGTCTACTCTGCAACCGTGATTACGACATAAAACATCCAGATCCCAACTTTTGTGCCACTGATGTTTCATACCTTGATCCTGTAAGATAAGGGCAAATCGTGTCTTTCATTAATGGAATAAGAGAAATATATACACAAACCCTAGGTAGCATAATTACAAATGTATCCTTAATACAATTTACAATGGAGTAGAATACTATCTCCTACAAGGAGTAGAATACTATCTCTTACACCCCCCGCAAGTTGAGTGGGGGATGAACCAACGGTCAACTTGTCACGAAGCCAGAGAAAGCGTTGCTTGGTAAGACCCTTTGTAGAGCATCCGCAGTTTGATCATGGGAGCAAAGATATGCTACCCGCAAGGAACCCTTCTGAACACGGTCACGGACAAAGTGAAAATCAACCTCCAAGTGTTTACTTTGATTGTGGAACACAGGATTTAAAGTGAGATAAGTAGCCCTAAGATTATCACAAAACAAGGTAGGAGGGGAAGGACGAGGAAAGCCGATTTCATGAAGAAAGATTTGCAACCAATGTAATTCCGATGTAGCTGAAGCCAAGGCCCTATATTCAGCCTCTGTAGAAGAATGGGATACGTGTGTTTGGAAGTATTTTTCAACAAGGGTACGAAATTGAATAAAAATATCTAGCACTTCAGATTTCTTGCGCATAAAGTAAACCCATGTATATTTGGAATAATGATAAAAAAAGAGAACATAGTATCCATAGCAATCAAAAGATTGAACCGGAGCCGGTCCCCAGACATCAGCACAAATTAATTCCAAAGGTGAATGAGTAACAGAATCAGAATTAACAAATGACAATTTATGGCTTTTACTGATAGCACACACATTACATAAAGAGGCACCTGAATTGCGAAAATGAATTTTATAGAATGTAAAGTACATTTGACAGTGGGTAAGGCAGGATGCCCCAAACGAGCATGCCAAACATTTAAAGAAGCAAGATTTGCACTAATTAAAGAGGTACTAGACTGTAAACAGAGATTGTAGAGTCCATTGTCACTCCGGCCTCTGAACTGGATCTCCTTCGACTCCAAATCCTTGATAAGAAAATAATCAGAGAAAAATTCAACAGAAAAAGGATTAGAGTTAGTTAGTGCAAAAGCAGATAATAAATTTCGATTTGCAGTTGGAACATGTAGTATATTTTGAAATTTAAGAGACTTAGAACCAATACGAAAGGAATTCTCATCAACATCAGTTATGGGAAGAAACATTCCATTGCCAATTTGGACCTCTTCGGGGCCTGAATATTCGGAGTGAAGAGCAAGGTTTTCCAAGTTGGATGTTAAATGATGAATTGTGCCGGAGTCAAGAACCCAGGGTTGGTTTGGTGTGTGTGTTGCAGCTAGGTTCGTTTGTGGAGATTGGGGCTGATTTTCTGGGCATTCTTTGGGATGAGCACCCATTCGCCTTGTGTCCAATACCACGGTAATTGAAACAAGTAACAATTTGATCGGTTCGATTGACCCAAGACAGCACTTCGAAAGGACTGATTATTAGTTTGTTGCTGTCCAGAATTATTCCAGTGAGTTCCAGGGGTGTAGTAAGGCTGACCATGCATATGAGAGTAACAACCCCCGCCACGACCACGGGAGCCGCCACTGCCTCTGCCATGGCCACGGAAGGAGCTGGAACGAGCGGCGACATTGGCAGCTGGCTAGACAGTGGAAATCACGTCCTGTTTGGACTGTTGTAGCAATTTTTCCTCCGTTAAAAGGGAGCCCAGCAGAAAATCAAAAGAAGTTGGCTCAGTTTTGGAGTTTTGAATATGATTAAAGTCATTATACTCCTAATCCAAACCATGACAAATACAATCAATTAAATCATCCTCAGGAACAATATATCAAAGAGCAGCCAATTTGTCAGCAATAGACTTGGCATGCTGAACATAAGTGATAATTGGTAAATTACCTCTCGCAAGCATCTGCAATTCTCGATGAAGAATACGGATTTTGAGGCCTAGACCCCATAGAATATGTGGTGATTAATTTATCCAAGACGCCTTTGGCCATAGTGGCCCCAATTACTTGTGGCATTAATGATTCCGAGATGGAATTTAATAGCCAACAGAGAACTTGTTGATCTCTCTTTTCCCATATTTGAAAATCAGGATTAATATTACCATCGGGTGAAAACTGAAGAGGAGAAACGATGGAGCAGTCTACATGGCCCATGAGTCCATGACCCTTCAACATTGGGATAACTTGATGTGAATCGAGATAGCCTGATCTTTGGTTTAACTTATCTAATCAGTTTGGTTGATGCAAAGAATAATAACATCTTTTCAAATGCTGATTTATGGAGGATTCGGTGTACAATGAAGCTTAATAGTTTATTTGTGAGGAATGTACGAGCCCATTAGGAATTTTCTGGGCCTAATTAGACTTCTACGTATGAGCTAAGGACAATTAAGTGTTAGCACTTAAGGCACCCTCAGGGAATATGCATGGATTTCGAATTTGGCTAAGGTATCCATATTTAATTGTTATTTTTTTCAATAAGTGAGTTGTTTTGGGCTTAAAAATCAGCCCATAAACAACTCTCAAAAGGGAATTTCGTTTTTCATCCTTATTCCATAAGGATTAGTTTTAAGTTTTCCTTATTTGTTTTTATTTAAGCTTTCCTAGTCCGACATGGATTTGTTTTCCTTTTCAGTTTAGGATTAGGTTTAAGTTTTCTATTTAAACACTAATGTAATAGTTGAAAAGGAAGGATGAAATTTAATACAATTGTATTTTGAAATTTTCCGATTTTTCTCTCTTTGTTGAGATTCCAGCCCGGGGCTGATTTTAATATTGTGAGTTTGAGAGATCGAGTTCTTCATTCTTGCGATATTATCTTGATCGTGAACAAGTATTTTGGTAAGGTACTTGTGAATCGTCCATATTCAGGTTCTAAGAATGCTTGATCGAAGGTGTCAGGTTTGAATCCCTTTCATTGTCGTTTAAACACCTTAGGATTGGTTTGCTATCACCAATCTTTGTGTCATATTTATGAAATTCGAATTATATATTGCTGTCCTTAGTGATTATAATTCATTCTTCTATATACTTTGCTGCAATTGAATAGATTCTATTGAACAAGAACCTAACCCTCAAATTCTGATTCATTATTCAATTTGTTTTAAATCCTTCAAGATAGATCAGGAAAACTTGTTGATTTCGGTTTTCTTAGACGATATCACATCAATTGGTATCAGAGCTTTGGCTTCAATCAAGGTCTGTTAGTGTTTGAAAAAAAAAATTCGTTTTTTTTTTTTAGTGAACCCCGTATCTTTTGCACTGTTTTTTACTTTTTCCATCGTATCTTTGTCTATAGAACTCGGAATTGTGCAATTCAAAAACCGTTGGATTCTTAAGAAAATGTTCTAAATAATGTTAGAGTACTTCAAGTTCAGAACCGGTTTGGAAGTTGCCCTAAATTTGAGTCGAAATTCTGTTTCCAGTTTTGTTAAATTTGCTTCTACTTGTGTCTTAGGTTCATTTGTTGCGTTTTTTTTCTCTGAATCTTGCGTACTTTTTTTTTTCTTGTATCTTTGTGAACGTGAGCTTTCATTATTTGTGAGCCATGTTTAGTTTTAATTTCTGTACTAGATGTCGAGTCAATGATAAGGTTTGCAGCGTGATTCTTCATAGAACTTATTTTGCAAACGTTGCTAGTCTCACTTTGGTAAATAAATTAAATTTGCCTCCTATTGACCATCCAAAGCCATATATCTTGCCATCATTAAATAAATGTGATATTAAAATAAATAAGCAAGTTGTGGTAAAATTTTCCATTGGTCGGTACAAAGATGAAATATTATGTGATGTTCATCCTATGGAAGATTGTCATCTATTGCTTGGCCATCTATGGGAAGTTCATAGAGATGTTATCTTTGATGGTGAGAAGAATTGTTATTCACTTAAATCAGAAGGACGCATGTACAAGATTCTTCCGTTATGTGATGAAGAAGCTTATAAAGACATGTTGTATTTGCACAAACAACAGCAAAAGAAAGCTAATGAAGAAATTCCTTGCAATGATGATGCTGAATCTGAAGCGAATAAAGAGGTGAAAGTAATTGGTGATCATGAAGGATGTGATGGTGACAAAACTGAAGCTGGTGTTGTTGAAGAGGCTGAACTTGTTGAACATCTTGTCCACAAAGATGCACAACCTGATAGTGAAAAGATTGGAGCTAATACTATGGTGAAACATGGAGAACATGAAGATCAGCATGTTGGAAAGCTTGTGAATGAAGTGGGAGATAATTACCACTTAGAAAAAATTGACATGATTTCAACTAACATACTTGATAATTGTTTGTCTATTGTTTCTTTTCATGATTTTCAGGATACAATTCTTCCTTATTATCTGAACATACAAGATTCGAGGACGAATCTTTTCGAAGAAAGAGAGAATGATGTGAATCGAGATAGCCTGATCTTTGGTTTAACTTGTCTAATCAGTTTGGTTGATGCAAAGAATAATAACATCCTTTCAAATGCTGATTTATGGAGGATTCGGTGCAAAATGAAGCTTAATAGTTTATTTGTGAGGAATGTACGAGCCCATTAGGAATTTTCTGGGCCTAATTAGACTTCTACGTATGAGCTAAGGACAATTAAGTATTAGCACTTAAGGCACCCTCTGGGAATATGCATGGATTTTGAATTTGGCTAAGGTATCCATATTTAATTGTTATTTTTTTCAATAAGTGAGTTGTTTTGGGCTTAAAAATCAGCCCATAAACAACCCTCAAAAGGGAATTTCGTTTTTCATCCTTATTCCATAAGGATTAGTTTTAAGTTTTCCTTATTTGTTTTTATTTAAGCTTTCCTAGTTCGACAAGGATTTGTTTTCCTTTTCAGTTTAGGGTTAGGTTTAAGTTTTCTATTTAAACACCAATGTAATAGTTGAAAAGGAAGGATGAAATTTAATACAATTGTATTCTGAAATTTTCAGATTTTTCTCTCTTTGTTGAGATTCCAGCTCGGGGCTGATTTTAATATTGTGAGTTTGAGAGATCGAGTTCTTCATTCTTGCGATATTATCTTGATCGTGAACAAGTATTTTGGTAAGGTACTTGTGAATCGTCCACATTCAGGTTCTAAGAATGCTTAATCGAAGGTGTCAAGTTTGAATCCCTTTCATTGTCGTTTAAACACCTTAGGATTGGTTTGCTATCACCAATCTTTGTGTCATACTTGTGAAATTCGAATTATATGTTACTGTCCTTAGCGATTATAATTCATTCTTCTATATACTTTGTTGCAATTGAATAGATTCTATTGAACAAGAGCCTAACCCTCAAATTCTGATTCATTGTTTAATTTGTTTTAAATCCTTTAAGATAGATCAGGAAAACTTGTTGATTTCGGTTTTCTTAGCCGATATCACATCATAAAGTTGTGCTTTCCAAATAAGAAAATTGGATGGATTCAATTTGATGTGTGATTGAGTGGTGTTAGGAACGGTGGAAGAAAATAAAGGGGAGGTTGTAGTGCCGGTTGCCATGAGGGCTGAGTTCAAGCCGTCAACAAGGGTGGAAGACGTGTTCATGGTGGCCAAGGATGTTGGCAGCTGGAAAAAAAAATGATAAGGAAGTCAGCGGCTAGAGAAAGAAAAAGGGGGAGATATTAAACCCTATAGAGTAGCTCTGATACCATGTAAGATAATGGCAAACCGTGTCTTTCATTAATTGAATAAGAGAAATATATACACAAACCCTAGGTAGCATAATTACAAGTGTATCCTTAATACAATTTACAATGGAGTACAATACTATCTCCTACAAGGAGTAGAATACTATCTCTTACAGATCCATCCAATATCACTAAATGGATTTAATTAGCACTCGTATGTTAAGAACTTGTAAACAGTGATTAGCCGACTCACTAAGGTCTTCCAAGAAATTTTCCTTAGGAATTGAAGTGGAGTAAGATGTTACCTTATAAATTAATCATTCTATCCTTACATATTCCGAAGATTTTATTTATCACACTACAAAAACAAGCGATTATAACGACACTTTTTTACCGATAAAAAAAATATGCGTCTCTATTTTTTTGAATATAGCCACACTTTTTTTTATGTTATGTCGTCTTTATAATCATTTAATGACACTGTTACATATTTGTCACAATTATTGAAAAATAATGACACTTTTTTAGCGACACAAAAAATATGTGTCTCTATTTTTTTAATATAGCCACACTTTTTTATGTTATGTCATCTTTAAAATCATTTAACGACACTGTTAAATATTTGTCACAATTATTGAAAAATTTAGCAATGCTTTTGATAAAATCACTGGCATTTTTTATATATAGCGACGGTTTAAATTTTATGTAAATAAAAAGTGTCTCGATACTATTTAATTTGAACACACTTTTTAATTGTGTCAACATATAACAATACTCAATGACATTTCTAATTTTTTGTTGGCAATTTTTAAAATTTTAACTATACTTTTAAAAAAGCATCGTCACTTTGTTTTAAGTCAATGATAGTTCAATTTTACGTCAATAGAAAGTGTCTCGATACTATTTAATTTGAGGATACTTTTTACTTGTATCAACATATAATAATACTTAATGACACTTCTAATTTTTTGTTGGCAATTTTTAAAATTTTAACTACGCTTTGAAATGAGCATCCTTACTTAGTTTTAAGTTAAAGACAGTTTGATTTTGAGTCAATAGAATGTGTCTCGACACTGTTTTATTTGAAGATATTTTTTACTTGTGTTGATCTATAATAATATTTAATGACACTTCTGATTTCTTGTTGGCAAGAAAATAGGTCTATAACGACACATTTTTTGCAACACAAATAAAATGTGTTGTCATATTTGTAAATTTACCAACAAATTTTTAATTGTGTCATGTTTCATTATCACTTAATGACATTTTTTTACTTTTGTTGGTATTTTTAAAAATTTGATGACATTTTTGGAAAAAGCATGGACAATTTACTAACACATTTTAGTTATGTCGCATTTTATTATCACTTAATGACGTTTTTTTTTTTTGTTGGTAATTTTAATAATTTGACAACCCTTTTGGAAAGAACATCACCAGTTTATTATAAGTTAAAGACAATTTAGATTTTGCGTCAATAAAAAGTGTCTCGACATTTTTTCACTTTAAGACACTCTTTAATTTTATCTCTATAATTATAAATTCAACGATCTTTTTTTTTTTATCTGTGTCGACTCTCATTATCACTTAATGATGCTTTCACTTTTTTGTTGGCATTTGTAAAAAAACTTAATTACACTTTAAAAAAAAACATCGGTATATATCTTTAGTTAAAGACAATTTAAATTTTATTTCGGCAAAAATTGTTTTAATATTTTTAATTAACTACACTTTATTCTTTATGTTTGATATTTATTGTATTCGATTAAATTCTATTTTGGAAGTTATAGTACAACAATTACGCACTCCAATATTAATAGAGATATATATAATAATAAAAATTGATTTGTATATGAGAATAAAGGCTAAAATTTAATTTCAGAAATCTATTAATTCAATATTTAGAAGGGATGGATTTGTTTTTTTTTTTTTTTTCTAACTCTGGAATTCTTTATAACAAATATTTCAAGTTTCTACAAAATGGGGGAAAAAAAAAGAAGAAGGAAAAACAAAACGCAGCTTATATTGCGTTTTGATTCATTGAAAAAGGGGTTCTTTCTCTACCCTAATCCTTACTTTCTCCTTAGAGCCGCCTCTGTCCCTCTCTTTGCTCTCTCTCTTTCAACCTATCTTTCCCTTTCATTGGTTTCGACGTCGATCTCCCTCTCTTTGTCTCGTTCTCGCCTGAGGCTTCTTTTCCCGGAAATCTTCTCCTTGTGTGGTAGTGAACTCCAGTTGCCTGAGCTCTCTCTCTTCACCCTTTCCACCATCTCAAACTCGAGCAACTCCATCTCCCATCGCTGCTGCCCTTTTAGCATAGCCTCTTGTCATTCACACTCAATTATCGCCGCCTCAATCATGGCATCTCTAACTCGCGAGATTTCCTGAGATTTTTGGACATGTTCGACCTCCACAGATAAGTCCTAAGACTCCTTCCTTTGATCCCTTGAAAAGCAGTTTGTGTAATTTAGGTTGAAATCTCTATTTTTGAAATCTCTATTTTGGTGGACGTGGTAATACCGATGAGGGGCCTCCCTCCGAAGTCGTAGCTCATTCTTTTCATCAATTTTTGCTAATTTCCTTTAGGGTTTTTCAATTGGATGAAGATGGAGATGAAATTTGCTACTGAGGTTGTGATTCTTTTAGTGACAGCTTAAATTGTGAATTGATTTACTTTATGATTCAGGAAAAACAAAGTTTTCGTCAGTAGAAGATGCACATGTAATTGCTGATTGTGTCAATGTAGTTCACTTTTTTAGTCACAACAATTGCAATCTAACTGTAGTGCAAAATTATTATTTAAAGTTAATTTCCTTGCTTTTTTTTAGTATTTCCTATGCGAGTTACATCTTGCTGCAATGCACTTCTAGAATCATTTCGTAAGTCCTTTAGTGGCATGCGTTTTGTTATTTGATTACCTTCACTATGTTGTGAGCATTTTTTCTCTTCTTTATTTTTATTCTTTGGGTTGAGTTATTTTCTTAATATATATGGAACTTTTGTCATAAATGCTTGTGCTATTTCCTGATGCTGTGCTTTAATTCCTTTCTTGAAGATAATGTAAGTAATTTGAGTTACCTATAAGATAGGTACAACTGTCTACTTCCCTCCTTAAGAGTGAATCAGTTATATGAGAAAGCTCAACACATATTTGCTAATATTTTTAGTTTATGCTCTTTTCTTTTGTAAAACAATGTCTAATTATTTGCTAATATTTGTTATCTACCCGTTCAGGCACATGAATTTTTGAAGCACAAGAGCATTGAGATGCAAGGAGGTTGGAAGCATTGAGATGAAGTTTAGACATGTTTTTGTAGTAAGAATTGTTAAAACATTAAGATTTTAAAAATTTCATGTCTTAAAGTTTATGTACATATATTTTGTCATTGTGCTATTTTCAAATCATAATAGCTTTCTTAAAATTCTATTGATACTATATTGGTTTTTTATGCTATAGATGGAAAGATGTAGTGTTCATGCCAAATTAAGAATCTGTTATGACTAATTTTTTTTGTGTTTGGTTGCAGGAACTTAAGAGGAAGAGAAATAATGAAGGTGGCTTACGATAGAAAGAAACAGTTGAGGAAATTAGGTTCTAAGGTTAGAGAGGCACACAAAGTTTAGAGTATAGAAAGATTATCTAGTTATTGTTTTTCTTTGATTTATCATAATGACTCAAATTATAGCAAATGGGTTGTTGCAACCCAAAAGATTATAATTATACGCTTTAAGGATTTCACATTTCTTGTTTTCAAGTGGTTTAAGATTCCATCATAGCAAGCTTAATATTTGGGTTTTTGTATTCATTTAATGTGGTTACTTTCATGTGGAAATTGACTGATTCGTTGGATATGAGAACTAACTTTTGAGTGAAAAATGTCATTTGCATTGTGACATGATGTATCTTGATGTTGCTAAACATAGACATATATAATTATTTGTCGTAAATTTAAGTGTCGCAATATTTATGATGTTTACGTGTAAAAATGTCGTTATATTGATGACGTAAATAATATTTATGCGTCGTATTTCAAGAACACTTTTTAGTAAAAACTGTCGTCCTATTTAGGACAAAATGAATTCGTAATGTAGTCAAATATAGATGTTTATATAATCAGGTGTCATGATTCTAGAGATGCTTCTTAATGAAAGTGTAGGAATTGACGACGCTATTAATATTTTCCGAAGGGAAATGCCGACATAAGAAAAGCATGCGTTGACAATTTCGAGAACGCTTTAATAAAACATTGTGAAAATCTTTCAATTTATTATTAAATAATATGATAAAATTTAGAACACTAAAATTTAAGTGTCGCGGCATGACGACGCTTTATATATGAGTTTACCCACACAATATTTTTGCATCGTTAAAATTAACGACACACGATTTAACGACACTTGTTACGACGCTTTGAAAAGCGTTGGTAAAAGCCTAACGACACCAAAAAGCGTTACCAAATGATTATTTTTTGTGTTGTTATAGACCTTTTTTTTTTTTTTTTGTAGTGTCAGTTTTACCTATTAGGCTATTATCTGTGGATATATTTGTTTTTCCAAACATATTTTATTTCTATATCTATCTATGTATGAATGGCACATGTTTCTTTTCCAGAGTTTTTCTGTTAATGCTTAATTTTTTTTTTTTTTTTAAATTGGTTTTACTATGGCTATTGTTTGTGTATTTTTGTTGATTTTAAGTTTTTTTTTTAACATCTAAGCTCCAAATATTCTTACACCAATAGGGTCTGCAAATTTATATCGAGATTTGACAAGATATTCTTCTCATTTGGAAAAATTCCATATAAGAGAATCTTGATATAGGAACGGACAGAATATGGCTAATCTTCATGGCACAATGATCCTGTCTTGTGCATTAATCTTAAGCTGACCGATATTGGATTATTTTGCAGGTTGGTGTTTCAGTTAATGAGTTGATTTTTTTTTTTTTTTACTTATGAAGAGGTTGATGTTAATGAGGTTGATTTTTTTTAGGACATAATTTTGTTTTTGTGAATGCTTATATAATGTTTGGATACTAATATTTGATATTTCACCATATAATAATTTTTTCATTGTTCAAATTATTATTATTGTGTATATATATTTATTTTGTAATTACTGCAAAAATTTACATAAGTTTAACATTTAGAGAAGAAATAGATTCCGGGGGTCTGACCTAGCTACAATTTGCCACTTGGTAATTGACCTAGTGATTTGATCTTTTTGATATTTGACTTATCGCAGTCAAGAACATTTAGTTATATTTTATTCTTTATACAATTATCAATATTATTTTGATAGCTAGCTTTCATATTCACTGTTATTGCAATAGGCAAATCATTTTTTCTTTTTACTACTACTCTTTAGACCCCCGATATTATTAATCTTATTAAATTTCACTCTTCAGGTACTAAATGTTCTCGATTTCTATAGGTTAAGTAATAAAAATACAAAATAAAAAAGTCAAGTACGAAGATTGTGATATACCAGGCTTCAAAAAAGTCTTTCTTTCTAATATTTGGTAGCATTATATAATCTAATTGCATTACAAATTAATTACAGATTATTTATTGATTAAATGAAATTTTATGACTACATTTAGTTAAACCAAATATTGTAATGTAATCATTTTTATAAATTTGTTAACCTGATGGAATCATTGTTTCACTCCATTTCCATTATTTATTTGATTATATTACATTATACTGCAACGTACTACCTTAGTTTATATATATTGATAACACTTTTATATCGAAATCTTAACATTGCTTCAAGACTCAAGTAATGTCTAAGCTGCAACGAAAATTAAGCTATACAACTAGATAAAAAAAATAAAAAAATAAATATTTGTACTATATAAATGAAGGTAGAATAATTTGAATTCATCAAATGAAAATTGATGTTGCCAATTAAATAAAATTCTTCAGCAATATCTTATTAATGCCACTTCAAAGGAAAACTCATGTTGCTATCATAACATTAAACCAGTAATATGTTAGGAAAGAAGAGTCATTGTTGGATTGTTATGCAGGAAGAAAAACTTTTTTGGAACTCGATGTGTTCATAATTTGTCCATGTAGTACATATTGATATGATTGTTTTGATACCTGACGTTTCGAAATCATGAACATTTAGTGATTTCGAAAGTTGGGATTTTGGGTAATTGGTTTACTTATTGATTGAATTTACTACTATTTACAATAGCACGGTAAATAAATTTAATTGAAGTATGGGTTTTTTTTAGTAACATTTCTCTCCGGTTTAAATGCCTCTTTACTTTAACTTTTGAGATTGGGAGAAATTTTGTAATTGGTGTGGTCTATGTAGTTTTTAATGAAATAATAACACATATACAATATGTTTATTGAAAAACTAAAAAGTACATATACATTGATTTTTCATTTGAATTGTCTACATGGACCATGTAAATATTAAATTTCTTGATAATCTACGCAAAATATATCTCAACTCACCTAAAAAAACTATTTCTTTGCGATTTTAAAGAAAATTGAATTTATTTTGACAATTAAAGTGAAAATATATTTTTTTTACTTCAAAAATATGGTAATCAATGAGTCATAATTTTTTTTTATAAAATTATTAAAATAAATTCAAATTGTTTTAGGACAAAAGATAAAAGAGCTAATTTCAATGGTCAAAAAAGACAAAAGAGCATTTGGTCAAATAGATGAGAAGCCAAAAGGATTTTTATGTCATTTTTTCTACTTTAGTTTGGCCTCATCAATTGGGGGTGATTGGTTATTAAAATTCATTCAAATTCAATGCATTCAACTCCATGAATTATTATAACCCATTAACTTTTATAATCTTATGAAAATTTTAATAATTAGTAATTATAAAACCATTATAACTATTCTAAATCTCATTTTCTAGATTTAGAGTTTGATTAAATTGTTTCACAGTTTATACCCTTAAAAAGCATACTTATTAGATCAGGTAAAAACATATCGAGCATTGAATTCATATAAAATTAGGATGATATATCAACTTTTAATATTTATTTATATATAATAGAATAGTTTAATTTTATTTAAATATCTAATTTTTAATTTATTAATTATGAATTGTTACTTTTGTATTGATTAAAGTGTGATTTATCTTAAATTTACTAGCCTATATCCCGTGCAATGCACGGATTTATTTAATTAATTTTTAATTTGTGAATATAAAAAGAATATATTAACCTCAATTTTATAATTTTATAATTTGTTCTAACAAAAACAAATACCTTTTATTTTAAATGGATTTAAGAAAAATAAAATTCAATTGTCAATTTTTTTTTTAATTTGTTACTTAAGAGAGTTTTTGAGAAAATGACAATTAGATTATTTCACCACGAGATCAGTAATATACATGACTAAATGTTAATTTTCTCCAGATTATTATTGTTGTAATCTGCATAATTCAAGTTTGGAGTTTGAGGGGGGAATAGAAGAGAAAAACTATAAAAATTAGCACCGCATCAATAAAACTTGCAAATTGTTTTTGTGCAAGATAGAGAAGAAAATGATAAAAGCCATTGATGAAAATAAGTTGAAATTAATAAGAAAAGGGTTGGGAAAAGGAGATTACATGGAAATACAGAATGCAAATATTCTTATTACATGCACTATATGTTGGCAATTTCAATTAGCGTATTGCTTGTCAAGAAAAAAGATAAAACGAATTATATCACTTATGTCAGGAAAATTGATGAACTAATTCTGACTACTTTCTATAAGAAACCTTCTGGATGAGACATTTTATTTGTCCAAACTAATCCATGTCCAAACTTGTTCCTTTATTTGTCTAAACTAATCTGTGTCCAAATTTATTCCTTTATTTGTCCGAACTAATCAGTGTCATCCATCATCTCGCCCTTCCATCCATCCTAACAAACACACCCTTAGAAATAAAAAGCAAAGTATATTAATTTCAGATATCAAAACAAAGCACTTAACATTAGTTAAAGTAGTGAACAAAAACAGTATTAAATAGCAGATATATTACTTTAAGCAAAAACATGAAAACAAAAACAGAAAATAGCCATGGCGAATTTGATGTAATCAAATTCAAGATCATAGGGACTACCTTGATACTTCGAAAGTAAACCAAGAAAAGCTTACATAATTAATTCTAGAGAAGGCAAAACCATTTTGTGCAATTCCTAGTTAACCCATGCTTGTTTATATATTTCTATTTTATTTTAGGAAAAGACACATCATTAGTGTGTTTACCTCCTCAAAGACTCTTCTAATTGAAATTATTAAGAGTAAAATTCCAACTGAAATTCACCATAATACAAAAATGTGAAACATATTCACTAATATCTCAAAATATGAATGATTGAATTACTATTATATAATTACACAACTTGTATAGAAGCTCAATTAATGTAATATGTCAAATATGAACACAGTCAGAGGATAAGCACAATAGTGTTTACAAATAATGTTACTTAAACCGTCAAATGGATGCAAGTGTTGCATAATATCCAAGTTTTAAACTCATTTGAGCATTGAATAGCCCATGAGGCAGTAACTGATGCCCACTGCCCACATCTAGATTATGCTAAAAAAAACTCAATTAAACTATCAAGGAAAACTTCAAATTGAAGAAAAAAAACCAGATGAATCAAATCACTTAAGCAATGCTACAACTAATTAAGAATAATTCAGCATTTGAAATAAATTCTTAAAGTTTATTATAACTGAAAGCTTGGAGTTTTGTATAAGGAATTGAGGTGCAATATACAAACTTACAAAAATCTAAATTTCGAAGAAAAGCTAAGCATAAGAAGATAATTAGATTTCAAACTACACCAAGTGATAATTGGGGGGGGGGGAAGAAAAGCACGCTATAACTTAAAAAACATGAAAGAGAGAAGTTGATTGTATTGAATTTTCTGAAATGAACAGAAACTAACACACCTTATATTGGTCAGTGCCAATATTGCCTAACAGTTGAAGAAACCTTGCCTATGTTAACATGATGGCAAAGAGAAAATAAATTTTGAAACCAAATCGAGATTATGAAATTTCTCACGACTCTGCCATGAGCTTTACACCCATCATTGACAAAAAAAAAAAAAAAAAAAAAGAAGAAGCAAAGGACCTTAATCAAAATATCCAATAAAGATTAAACCCAACAGGCTTTGCTAACTCATAACGAAGAATACAATAGAAAAACAAAGAAAAAAATCGACAATGGAAAACAATGATGCCATAGGAAAAAAAAAACCTAGGCAACACTCATGGAAAATTCCATACCTCACTTTTATAAGTCATTCTTTAGAGGCTTCCTTCAAGTGAATAGAAAACTTGATAATTGAAGCAGATTGCCAATGAGAGGGAAAATAAAATATATTTTTAGTAATGAGAAGCTAAAAAAATTGTAAAAGAAAAACAACAAACACTGATACGTCCAAATTCAAAGGAAGTCACAAGAACATGGAAACTAAAAGGGAAAAGATCACTATTTATTATAGATATGAGCTAATAAGCAAAAATCATTAATGGTATAATGTTTGATTTAGCTACAAACTCATTACCACACCTCATCATTCATAACTCAACCACCTCAACCAATTTTTAAATAGCTATTCTTCACTAATTTGGATCTTTTTTTCTCCTGCTTCCATGACCAAAGTCAAAAGAAAGGAAATATTAGCACGTTGTATCCCTGGATAAAGTAACAATAACAAATACTAATGAACACACAAAATTATCAATAAAACCAATTAGGATAAGCAGCCACCAACATACATAAAAGAATAAAATCCAACTTTGTGCAACACCACCTGACCAGCAAGTAATGGAATAAATGATAGAATAAACTCCCGATAATCAGATTGCAACATAAAGAAAAAGGTAGAGCAAGCCAAAGTATTGAGATAAGATAGAGATGGCAAGGAGTGTACCAAAAGCAAACTCACCCGTAAGAACTCCAAACCAAAACATATCTTTGAAACCATATTATCGGAACTAAAACACCGTAAAAAAAAATTAGATTTAGAAAAAGGAACATATATAACTCAAGTAATGAAAACGCGAGTAGAAAAATTAGAAATGGACTAGACACCTAACTATTCTTTTGATATGCATTCTCACGGTGACTCAAAAAGAGGAAAAGCAATGCTAACAGAAGCCAAACCTTGATCCTCCAACCATAAAGAAAAAGGAGCTTGCTTTACAACTTGGGTAAAACTGGAACCTTGTATAAACCATCTGTAATCATAAACATAAAACTCAAACCTGCAAGAAAATTACTTGTAGCTCGTTATTTAACAAAAATTGCAAGTTATGCAAGCTTAACATACCATCGTCTACCTTAATACCAAGGACATATCTCCTAATGAAATAGCAAACCCAAAAATAGGCCCAAAAAATAAAAGCACACATTGTACTAATAATGTAGTTATGAAATAGACCTTTTAAAGGTTTCTGCTCTCCGCATTTGTATTGATATAATTTCTCTGAATAGTGGAAAAATCTTAGAGAGAAAATAAATAACTGAAAAGGAGTAATAGGCATACCTTATAAATCAATTCAATTTTTGAAAAGTAGAGTGTGAGATACACAATTTAATAAAAATATCTGATGATCAAACTAAAAGTAAAGAAAAAAATGAACATAGTGAGGGCAGAGGAGATCATGGTTAACCTCATTGTGGATAGAGGGAAAAGGGATAGGATGAGATGAAAAATTGAATAGCTTGAAATAAAAACATGAAACCTTTTGCAGGAATAGAAAAAGGAAATAAAAAAATGAAGGGACCTTGGGGTTTACCTGAATTGACATGTAGAGCTCCACATCAACCCCAAAAAAATTAAAAAAAAAAAAAGCAATTCAAAATCCATGAGCATTGGGATAAAAGAAGAAAAAATGAACCATAGAAAAACAGATAATGAGAATCATACTGTAGTAAATCGCCTTTCTTCAGATGTGATTAGAGAGATTGGAATGACAAAAAAGGTGACCAATGAAAATTAAATAATCAGCCATGGAAACAGTATAAAAACAAATTGCAGGTACACAAAATAAAATGGGGAAAGTGGTTTTCTAAAAAACAATGGAGAGAGAAAAATAAAGTAATGGTTAGATCAAAGAAATCAAAATCTTTAGCTCTTTGAAATCCATGAGAGACAAACAAAGAAGAAATAGAGACATACCGATTGCATAGTTTGATCAAATGAAAGAGATAAGTACATTCGCAAACATTAACAATAATAAGTGTTATAAAAAAAGTGTTTTTTTTTATATAGTGCTTTTGTACTTACACAATGCTTTTTTTTTTTCTCCACAATGATATCTCTTCAGAACTTGAAATCAAAAACCACAATGAAAACAATTATCAAATTGAAACTCATCAGTGGAAGGCAAAGCAGAGTCTGCAGTCATGGAAGAAAAAGGAAAAGGAAAGAGATATATGAATTTCTTTAGATGAGATCACGGTGAGATAACGAAAATATTGTTTAGGGTTTAAGTTTCTGATTAGTGAAGATATCAGAATTTCTTTCTGATTTGTTTTTATTAATTAGGGAAAAATATAATTAATAATTTTTTTTATTTTTTTATAATTTAAAATTTGAAAAATATTAAGAGAACACCTCGTGTCCTAAGCGTATTCTCTTTTATATTATATATAGATCAATATGCTACACAAATAGTGTAATGTATCAAGCGTATAGTAAAATTTCTTATTATGACGGATACACTAGAGAGTAAATTTGCGAATGAGTTAGTTAAGAAATTTAATTCTCCTAATTATAATCTGATTTAGCTTCTTCTTTTTTTTTCCCCTAATTTCTTCCATGTAAGTCTGTCCATGGATGGACCATTATCTACATTATAGTGTTCAGCCATGTTAGCTATATAATTGTAAAAATAAAAATAAAGTGTGTCTTATTAATTTTCTTTAATAAATCACAAGTACCCTTGTTGAAATAATTTTATTTAGAGCTTAGTCCTAGCTAAAACTTTTTATTTCTCTTTAAAAAATTATTTAGTGAGATCTAAATCCAAAGTTCATCCGACATAATCAACCTGTATTGCAACTTGGCTACAATTTATAGGTAATAAATAAACGTTTTGGTAATATATGAGATTAGCAAACTTGAGTAAGTTGTGTATAATAATTTAGGGTAAACTTAAAAAAAAGTCATGTGGTTTTATTTGTTTTTAAAATGAAGATTTTTTTTTTCTTTTCAAAAAGAGGACATGCGGTTTCAACTAACATATAAAAAAGGACAACTAAATCAAACCATGACATTATAGATAATATTTTTATCCATTTTGAACTGAATGTTTTTAACTTGGTTAACAAAAATACAATATAACTTAGTGATAAATTTTGAAAATTTTTGAGAAGTACAAATATTTTTCTTAATTAAATAATGATAATAAATTTAAAAAATACAACAAAATGGAAAATATCTAAAAAAATTCAAATCTTTATATAATTTTTTTAAATAATATGGGAAAACTCTTTGAATCCTAAATAAACAAAAATACTTTCGATCACATTATCATTTTTAACGGAAAAATGTTTATTGTTCTTTTTTTGGATAACATTATAAACCATAAGACCTCTTTTTGCGAAAAAGAAAAACACCATTCTTATTTTGAAAGCGAGTGAAACTACATAATATGATTTTTTTTAATCAATCATGGCATGTTTTTGAAGTTTACCCAATAATTTATTAGTATTACATACCAATAAAGGTCAACTACTGAAAAGGTTAAAGTGGTAATTGACTATATCTTGAAATAAATGGCCAAAGAGTTTTGTGTTTATGAGAGCAAAGGAAACAAAAAATGGAGGATAAACAAGCATCCAATACATTTTTAGCACATAGATTGCTAACTTGTTTGAAAAGGATGAGATAAGAATCATAAAGGAAATGATGGTAAGGTGTGGTGTACTATTTGATGGAAAAATAAAGATCAAAGTAAAAGCATGCTTGGGAGAAAGGAGAGATTTTCTAAAGTAGAGTTAAATATAGCAATTACTTAAATAGCCTTTAAAAATAAAAAAAGAATTTGAATAATAGAAAAATACATGGTCAAATTTGTAAACTCATTATTTTATAACCCATAGTTCCTTAAAACCACCAAATTAGTGGGATTGAAAAATGAGAGAAACAAGGGTTTTTAGAGAATTATGGTTTACCACCAAATCCCATCTCCTCTCTTTATTTCTCCTTCTAAGGCTTTGCTTGGGAGGGGGTTGGATAAGAATTATAAAGGAAGGGATAGTAGGGTACGGTGTAGTATTAAGGGGAAAAGTAAGGGATTGGGTAGTATCTTGCTTGGGAGGAAGGGATGGTTTTATAAAGTTAGGTAACCATGAAAAACCTTTGTTTTGTTTGGGAGAAGGTTTTTATAAAGTATGGTTAACTATATAAATTACTTTTATATCCTTCTATTTAAAATTAGATTAAAAAAAGATTGGGATAGGGATAGGGATAAATCAATATAAAAGATAAAATTACCCCTAAACATATTTAAAATAATAAATGTTATATTACTTATGTGAAAAGATATAAAAATTAGTCTATGAAAATAAGAAAATCTTGGCACAACAAATTTTGTTAAAATGACCTAGCATAGAAATAATTATTGATGTGACAACATATAAAAATTAGTCTATTAATAATGAAATCTTCACAAAACGAAGTTGTATCAACTTAACAAGAGAAAAAAAAAACACAAACATTAGAGTAAGAATTTCTCAATCCTTAAATTACGCTATATGGGTGCTTTATTGTCCCCTTGAATAGTCGACAATTCGTTGTGAACGGACTTACAAGGAACCGCTCGGAGAGTCGGGTGGAGGAGTGAATTGTATGTTGCTTTTGCGGAAAAAGGACATTAACTTCCGTTCCAAACTTTTGGTGCTCTTCTTGATTACTTTCAAAGCTTTGGCCATACTATCAACTTTTTTACTTAATTGTTACTGATTTGCCTCCATGGTGTCTATCCGGGTAAGAACTTGCCTCCAACCCGCAACATTTCCTTCCTCACCAACATTGGAAGGTACATCCTCACTTTCATCATCCGAGGGGCTGTGGCTGTCCGATTCTTCTACGTCATCCACTCCCTTCCCTTTCGATATCCTAGCAACGCGGTCCTTATAAGGAACCCATGAAGTTCGACCTCGTCGCTCAATGAGATTAGCATTTTTGAGGTAATTAAGATTTAACATTTGAACGTTATCGTCTTCATCAGGTTGGAAGTCATCCAAAGATCCCAAACAACCCAAGATGATGCCGGTCACTATATGACCCATTCCAAATGTGTACCTCATCTTCTTCTTCGTTTTACAGATTTTTTCCAACCCATCAAAAATAAGACTTGTAGAGCATGGGGTCCTTCGTTCCTGTAACAAAGAAAGAACAAACAAATCCTTTGTTTGGACTTTGTTGTTTTCAACTCGTCCAAACAAAGCTTGGCAAAGAAATTTGTGAAAAAGCAACAAGCAATTATCCCTTATAAGCCTATTGCTAGAGTTCTTTGGATGAAATTTATCCTGACCAGAAATTCGCCTCCAAAATTCATTTCTTCTATATGTGGTAGTATCATAATGTATACCATCTAAAGGAAAGCCAAACCAATCATGCATCTCTTCATATTCAAATTCAAATTCTATACCTTCATGCCTAAATTTAAATCTAGTCTTCCTAGAATCGACATAATGTAAAGTAACAAAAAATTCCCTCGCCCAAATCTTCCTAACCGGTAATGACATATGTACAAATTTATCCCATTTCAATAATTGAATATAATCATTAAATGATTCAAGAAAACCAAATTCTTGCAACATTTGAAAATCAATGTGTAACATACCAACAAAATCCGTATTTACAAGATTTTTCCATCGATTCACTTCTTCATTTGTATACAGTGGAAAAGGGCAATCATTTTCATAAGCAAGATTAACATTACCTTGTGATGTTGATGTAGTTCCTTTATTTTTTCCTTTGGTTGAAGCCCTCTTTGTTCTAACCATGGTGGATTTTGAAGGATTCCAATATAATCGAGAAAAGAATATTTAATGTAGTGAAAATGGAAACAAAGTGAAGAAGAAGAATAAGAAGAAAAGAAAAAGAAGATGAATGATGAAGAAGATGAGTGAAATTATGAGTAAAAGTTGTTAGAATACGTATAAATGAAAGTAAATAGGCAAAATGAGTGAAGAAAGTGCTTAAATAGGGGAAAATTTGGCATTTAGACCGTTGGGTTGGGGTTTATGACCGTTGGGTCACCCAACCCAACGGCTATTTTTTTGAAAAATACAAGTGTGTCGCGAGCGCGACATGAGTGTCGCGCTCGCGACTGTACGGAACAAGGCCAAATGGCCTTGTTCCGCGAGCGCGACAAAATTTGTCGCGCTCGCGACGCCTCCGTAGGGCGTTTCGCGAGCGTGACCATGCGGGACAAGGCCATTTGGCCTTGTCCCGCGAGCGCGACAAAATATGTCGTGCTGGCGACGCCTCCATAGGGCGTTTCCTGAGCGCGACAAATTTTTGTTGCGCTCGCGATGCCTCCGTAGGCAATTTTACGAGCGCAACAAATTATGTCGCGCTCACGACCGTGGCCAATTTGGCCACAAAGGCAAGCGTCGCCAGCGCGACATAAAATGTCGCGCTCGCGACCGTACGTAACAAGGCCAAAATGGCCTTCGTCGCCAGCGCGATAGGAACTGTCGCGCTAGCGACCGTACGCCACAAGGCCATTTTGGCCTTGTTTCGCCAGCGCGACAAAATTTTCAAGCTTGCGACTCAAAGGTTTTGAACAAAAAATAATGAAAATTTTCATATAACGAACAAATTATGCCCATACTCACAATTTTTTGTAACTCACAACAACATGACTTATGCTTTGATATACTTTTGAAATTGGACGCACATATTTAGAAGTATAGAACAAATAATTAATTTACATATTATTATATTTTTACCAAATTATTGAATTTTTTTTAAAAAAAATTAATTACTAATATTCTAACACACAAAAATCACTTGGTAGAAAGTTACAACTCCCATGCCAAAAACACTACTACTCATATTGGATAGATGATTTCAAAGAGAAAGACAACCCAACCAATCTTCCTTCATTTCCCTATCCATTCAAGAGGATCAAAGTTTCAAAACATGAAATCAAACATAGAACATGGCACTTTAGCCAAAGTATGAACAGCCATGTTTGCTGATCTCCTACCAAAACAAAGTTTAATATTTGACATATCAGAGATAAGATATTTACAACAAAAAATAACAACACCAAAACCACTAAACATTTCATCTGTAGAATGAACAGCAGGGACCACCACTAGCTTATGCAATCCAAGGCTCGAACAGACCAATAAACCTTTTAACAGCAGCAAATAGGAATAAACCAGCGCTATCCCTCACCACCCAGGCAACCTAATTACAGTTCTCACAAGCCAAAATCATAGTACAACCTTCTATCAATTCCACCATGTCCACATACCCTACCTGTACACAAGAAAAAAAAAATAGCACAATTAACAAATTATGGTCAACTATAAGTTAAACTCTACTAACATGAACACTAAAAATAAACATAAGAATCAAACCTCGGCACTAATTTTTTTTGGATCCCCGGTTCATGTACTTCATCAACACACTTTGTCGACGATCTATTTGACATTTCACGACAGACGCTAGAATCTTTGGATTCTCAGAAAGGAACACATAAGCATCATCTTCAATTTCTACATCAACTCCTATTTCCTCAAGCAAAGCCCATATATCACAGTCTATACTTGCATTTTTAGCTAACAATGCATTTGCCAACTCTTTTGATGAGTCATTGATAGCATTAGCAACTGAAGTAATAGCATCAGCTAAATTTTTCACATCATCTTCAGTTATGTTCTTTTTACCTTTCTTGGCTTTTAAGGCAATTAAACCTTGAGAGTTTTCGTGGGATCTTGCTTTCATAGGTGAGACCACTTCTTCTTCGTTTTGATCAGCATTGACATTTGTTTGACCCACATTATCAAGAATAATACGATCTTGAGAAACCAAATGATCTACTGCATCAATTGTATCAACTTGAGAAGGTTCAGAAACTTTTAATCTTTTCCTCATGGTAGCCTCCAATGTATTTACACTAGTAGGCCCATTCGCCCTATCTGGTCCAAAAATTTCAGCTAACTTATCATAATTTCTAGTAGACTTATGTCTCCATTCATTTGCTTTTGGGTTTTTCTACATATACAGAAAAAAAAATTACAGCAGTAAAAGGTAAAAAAGGAAAAATATGTCATGCTAATTGACAATTGCCATGGATGCAATGTGTAAAATGCAACAACCATTTATTTCAATAAATCTTTAAACATGATCAAAATAAGTTACATACCAAAATAAGTTGGTCCCAAACTTCAGGCTCAGCACCCCATCTTTCAGTCTGTGGATTCCAAGAGAATCCGCTCATCCCATCCTTGAACACATCATAGCAACGAGTGAAATTCCTTTTGATAGTTTTCATTCGATTTTGAATCCTTTCTTTATCTATTGGCATGTTAGGGAACTTTTCCTTTAATTCTTTAGCTATGTTTACTAGAGAATGTGTAGTAAATGTCCCTCCAACTCTATTACCAATAGTGTGTTGATGCAAGTATGCATCAACAAGAGCATCATTCATAGTTGATGTCCAATTACATGTAACATTACAGGTTTCATTTCCATCCTCACTAGTTGCATTGAATTTCCTTTTCACCATATTCAAAACTACAAACAAAAAAACAAATGAAAATACCAAAAAATAACATGTTAACTTAACAAATGAAAATACCATAAAATAATGTTAACTCAAAGTCAATAACATTCAAAGACACACATAGCAAAATCATCAGTTAAGTTCATTACATAACAAAATGAATTACAATTAATAATCCCATAAACACAACACAAGTACATAACCAAATCATGAAATATAATCTAGCCACATTACAGCGGCTATAGAATCTCGCAACGCCTCTCCTGCTCTAGTTTCTTCGATATTTTCTGCACTAGCAGGTTGCTCTTCAGGTGCATCACCGCATGTTTCAAGTTCCCTATCAACTTCATTGAGTATTGTTTCACTTGGATCTACTCCCATTAAATAGTTGTGTAAAATACAACAAGCAATAATGATTTCATTTTGTGTTTCCACATTATAATGTGGCTCGGTTGTACTTCCTATTATAGGGAATCTCTTTTTAAGTATCCCAAATGCACGTTCGATTGCGTTTCGCAATGATGCATGCCGATTATTAAATAATTCCCGAGGATTTCGTGGAGGATTTCTAGAATACTCTTTTAAGTGATAACGTTCCCCTCAATAAGGTGTAATCAGACCACCTCTCAACATGAATCCGGCATCGACAAGGTAATATTTTCCTAAATAGACATTGAACTTTGTCAGTATATTATCCATGATATATATATTTATATATATAAGCCATAACAAATTCATTCCTAAAGTTAGTTACCATCTGGGATTGCCAAAGGACATTGTCGAGATAATGCATTTTTTATAATTCTAGAGTTAGGTGCTGTACCTTCCCAACCAGTTAAGACATGTGAATTTTAAGTCAAATGTACATGCAGCCAATACATTTTTCGTGGGGTATTCCTTCCTCCCACGATATCTAGGAGCATCTGTATTAGAAACCTTAACCCGAATATGTGTTTCGTCAATAGCACCAATGCAGTCCTGATATTAATATCTATATTTATTAAAGAAAATAAAATGAATGTATAATAGAATTTCAAATCACTATATAGCTAATCACCTTGAAATATGGATAAAATCTTTTGTTGTAGAAAATTTGCGAAGGAATTTCTACTCCGTCAGGCTGTTTCATAAATAACCCTCCTAATAGTATTATTGCATCTAAAACATTATGGAAATGACGACTTACTGTCTCACCAGAACGTCGAAAGAAGAAAGATATCTCACTATGGGAAACATTGTGTCCTAGTAACCAAAGTGTTTTTGCTACTTGTTCTTCAACAGTAACTCGTAAAGTTGGTCTAAGACCACCCTGTCTAACTAATATATCACACAATCCTCTAAATGCAGCAGGGCTCATTCTTATCACATTATGACAAAGATTACTAGAGTCTAAATATTTCATTAATTCGTCTCGTATTTTTTCTCCCTCAAGCCTTAATTCATGAGACATTTGACTTGTATGATTTCTATGATTCGCATACCAATGGAGCACAGCACAAATAACTTGAATAGCTGCTAAATGGTGTTGTCGTTGCAATCTCACCACACTAAGTTCATCATCATCCATCTATAAAAAATATCAGAATTATTTAAACTACCATGTTGTGTTTATTTAACAGTAAAACCAGAGAAATAATCCAATATTCAGGTTAAATTCATAGAGGAACATTTTGCACCAAACATCATCGAGGCTTTTCAACAAAAAATAAGATCTAGGAAGTAATATTGTTTAAGTGTCTATAAGTCAATCCATGTTTTAGTACGTTATTGTAGAAAAAAAAAAAGAGAGAAATGAAAGCTTTACTTTACAGAGGGATAATCTTGGCTTTAAAGGGAAGGGAATCCAAGAGAAACAGGACAGAGAAAAAGTCACATGCTTTTCCTTTAATAAGCATCAGATGTAAATGTTCATACAACCAAACCAACAATTAAATGAATGAGTAAAGAAAAAACACAGCACCACGTGATTAATAAATGGACCACACAACAACACTCTTTCTCATATATTCATTCAACATTATTCTATACCCTTCTCAGTAAAAGTTTACTGTCAATCATCCTCTTGTATAAGATTGTTGCTTAATTGGTTTATTTAATTTCTTAGTACTAATTGTTTCAAGTATTTAAAAGAGCATCATCATTATATTATTATCTTCATCAAGTATATCTGTAAGGAATAGGGGCCCCATCCCACACCATCACCAAATCTCTCTAAAATGTGCAAGTAAACATAATTTAGAAGAATGTTCATATGGAATTAAAAAAAAAAAAAGATATACATAGCAAGTTTCATGTATAAATCGATTACAAAAGCCCTTCCTAATTTAATACTGTGATGATCACTTGAGATGACTATGATTAAGCTGCAAGAGCTTATATAGAGACAGTTATTCTAATACACTGGACGAGTTCACTAATTATAATTATAACAGATGTATTAAATCAGGAATACAAAATCATTAAACATATAAGTATTCTTTACTGCAAATCAGTAAAAAATCCGCTATATCTCCTGAAAGTTCTCGGTCATCCGTTAAAAAGATGTCCTTTTGCTCTCGTATCGCAACTCAGGCATTCAACTCATGACCACCTAACTCTAGCTTTTTCCTCACGAACAAAATGTAATACACACTACACAGGTTTTTCAGTTCACATAATGCTAGCTGGAAAAAAAAAAAACGTTTCTCCTTATGACAATAATGTCATTTCAAGAAAAAAGGGAGTTTCAGCATGCAACAGCAACACAACTGATGGGCTGGCCGGCGAAAGAGAATTGTTATCAAGGGAAAATTTTTTTACTGATTTGCAGTAAAGCAAGTTCCAGCCCAAGAAACCAAAAATTAACTAAGATCTATTCATAATAGTGCTTTCCAGTTCCCACCCAGGAATAACAATCTAACACTGCATGCAAAAATAAGAACTTGGTTCCTAGTTCTGCTGAAAAGCACAAAGCTTGTCACTTGAATTTCTCTAGAATGTAGAATCGTTCAGTTAAGCATACTGTTATTTCTCTAGAATGACATAGAAATTGAATCCAATCCATATCACAACAAAGAACAAAATCAAAACAATAAACCAGAAAAAGGAGAAAAAAAACCTGGTGGAAAGCAAGATTTGAGTGGAAGCAACTGCAATTCCAATTCCAGAAGAAGAAAATCGAAGAGACCGGCAACCCTAATCAATAAATTCACAGTGATGGAGGGGGGCAGATATATCACGATTTTTTTTAGGGAGGACAAGATGGGAAATATCAATAATAGTGAAGGATATAATTGTCTTTCCAAATTTCAATCCTTCAAATCCCACCAAATCGGTGGGATTGAAAATCAGAGGAAAATAAGGTTTTTGGTGAATTTTTGTTCACCCTCCCAAAACCTCATTTCCATTCCCTGCAGATGATTCTCCCTCCCAAGCACCAGTGTTTGAAAACCCCACCTTAAAAAATCTTTCCAAAACCCATCCAAGCAAAGCCTAAACATAGACCAATACATATCCTACCTTAAAAAACTATTTCAAAACTTCATTCGAGCAAAGCCTAACATAGCCCTGTAGCCCTTTTCCTCATTTCTCACCTCTCCTTTATAATAATTTTATTTATGCAAAGAATTGTAGTTTCCTAAATCAGTACGTCAGTTGGGTAAAAAACTGAGGGTTTTCTTTTCACTTCTCCTCCGCTCTCACACTCTCAAGTCTCCCTGTCTCTCTCTATCTCCTACGATCACTGGATTCATTGCCGCGCTGTCTCCCTCCTCTGCTCGAAGCCATTTCTGTTTACCTGCTGTTCTTTTCACACCCATTTCCGCCGATCTGACCTCCCTCTCTCTGCTTCATCGTCGTTTCTCTCCTCTTTGTTCGTCTCTGTAAGTTTGTGGTGACCAGAGCCCTCTTCTGGCTTCGCTGTCTCCTCGCCGCCGTTACCGCTGTCCTTGAGTTCTACGGTATTCTCGGTTAAACCACACAACTCCGATCACTTATACTTCACGATCGGCGACGATTCAAGATCGATGCTCTTCTTCACCGCCGACCAGTGGTATTTCTCCCTCTCTGCTTCCTTTTTGTCTATCTTGTTTCGCTTTCGCTCTAAACTGTTTGTATTTCGTTCTCTCTAACATCTACCATTTTTACAGTTTTTGAGAAGGTCGTGAAGAAGAAGAGTAGAATTTGATTTCTTGATTTTTCAGAGCAAATGGGGAGAGAATCCAATTAGGTATTATTTCGTTTTCTTTGGTTCTCAGTTTGTGCAAGATAAAATGGTATATTGTTGGTTCTCTCCCTTTCTTCACTGATTTCGATCTCTGATAAACTTGTTTTTTTCGATCCCTGTGCTAATGAACTTGTTTATTTTATTACCTTCTCTACAAATCTGTAAAAAAATATAGTTAAGACTTTAGAAGTTCTCTCTATTGTATAAAAATGCAGATGCATGTATATGTGGGTTTGATTAAAGTCTGTATTATTGATAACTAAAGTGGATGCTTGCTGTTTGTTTAATTTATAACTTTGGACTTGAATTTTGATTCGTATTAATTTTAGCTGATGTTTTGATTGTTATTAATTTGTGTATTGTGAGCTTTCAAATGGATGGCTTTTTTAATTTTGTTATTGTTTGTTTATGTTTCTTATCGTTTATTTTTTAAAATGATAATTTTACTGGTTTTTGTAATTAATGGGTGCTAGCAGTCGTGGGATGGGACTGTGTTCATCTTATTCAATAATGGCGAGTAATGGGTCGGGACAAGTAATTAAATTTGTAAATGGGAATGGGATAGGTAGTTTTGTTACCCATGGGTACCCTATCCGTTGCCATCCGTAGTTTTTACTTGGCTAGGATTCACTACCGCTCTGTCTCCCTCTACTCAAAGCCATTTCTGTTTACCTGCTGTTCTTATAGATGCAGGGCTCAAAATCGGGAGGTTTCTCTTTTCTGTTTCCTTCTCTATTTTTCCCCATTTTCTCTACTTATCTAATTTGATGCTTGCAGTTCTGAATCATACAAATGAATTTGATTTTTTAAAAAATTATGATGAAGCCATATTGATACTTTAATTTTGATGCATTAGTTTAATAGTTGGTGTACTGGTATATATGCCGAGTTTAATCCTTCAATTTCCTTGTGTAAAGTTTTCTTTTAGTCTGTTGTACTCTTCCTTTTACTTTCTTTGAAGGAATTAATTAAAAAAAAAAACCCAGTTGATTTGTCTTTATTTTTCTTCTATAGCCAATTGATGATGGAGCTTTAAGCTAAAGAATGGCCGATGCTGATTATGTTGAGGGATGAATATCTCTATACTTGGAATATATGTCTTTACTAGCTAGCTCTTGAAATTGGGAGTCTTGGAAAATTTTGTAAGTACTTTTTATATTTATTCATTTAGTGTTCTTGTTTTCTTTTCAATGTCAATCACATTTCCATATTATGCATTATTTATTACATTAATGATTTCCGCTTAGTTTTTGTGATTTTGATTTTGAATGGTCATATTTATTTTAGTGGGATAGTTGGCTTCATCCTTTGCTCAATAGAAGGTTCTCCAGTTGTCAATTTTAAGGAACCAATCAAACCAAAAGGAATTACACATGCAGAATGCAGTGCGGGGGATGATGATATTTATGATCCAGATTTGGTTTGATTCTCATATTTTGAAATGCTTAGTCACCTAACTTTGTGTTCCATCATGAACTTTCTTTGCTTTTAGCTTAGTAAAATATGTATTTTGTAATTTTAATGATTCAATCTTCTCAAGATCTATATTAATATGACAATATAAACAAGAAAGAGTATAAATTTGAGTGCTAAACTTGTCTTTTGCTTCCATAATTTCATCTTTGCTGGTAATCATCATAAATGTGCACCCAATCTAAATATAAAGTACCATTAATACATTATCGCAAAATATTGCCACATAAGAAATTAGAGTCAAAATTTAATAACTAATTTGATCTTATCACATGTTTAGGTTTTTGTAGTTGGAGCACTGGATGGCTCGATATTTTTTGAAGTGCTCAAACATGCTGATGTGTGGCAGCTTAACTTTTCATTGATGGACTTTAGCTGTAATTCTGTAAGTATTACAACAATTTTTTATTGTTTCATTATGGAGCTCTGTTTTGTTGGATAGTAAATTTGTATTTCTTTGTTGAGCACTTGTGATCCTAAATTGTACCATTGAACATGGTCTAATTATTGTGGTCTTTATTTTGTTAAATTTTCAATGAAGTGGTACTCAATAATATAATATGATTGCAGAGTCTGATGGTTGCCTTAAAACCATAAACGATGATAGTATGAAATGCTACTCACTTTTGTCAATTTTGGTTTATTTTCTTTATTTTTCAGTATACTTGTTGGAATTTATTCTTTACAACAACTATATTTTTAAAGCATGCTAAGGGCATCTATAATGTCATTATAATAGGTTCTATTCTAATAGTTAATTGAATTTTGATACTGAGCTGTTATAATACAATTTTTGCTGAAAGATTTCAATTTTAATTATTGGCTACTGAGTGGTGCATGTAGGTTTAGAACAAAAATTTATAAATAACATTCTTTTTGAAGCAGCAACTCATGCTTTTTGACCTGGAGTGGTTATGTGTTTCCGGGTGGAAAATATTTGGTTTCGTGGGGGAATATAAAGATAAATGTGGAGAAAAACTTCAAAAAAAAAAATCTTAAAATGATCAGTAAATTATACGTGAAGTTTTATTTCTGTTTTTCCAATGTTTGCACTAATTTTCTTGATACATGACAATGTGAGCTGCAATGTATAAAGTAGATTAGTACAAACCTTCGATAAGCAGGAATAATACTCTACGAATAATTTACTGATTATTTCAAGATATTTTTTAAGTTTTTTTCTACATCCACTTTTATATGCTCCCACAAAGCTACATACTTTCCACTCCGGAACATATAACCCCTCCGGCTCGAAGAGTATGATCTATCGTTTTAAAGAGGGTGTTATTCATAAGCCTTTGTTTTGGACTTACATGCAACACACAGTAGTTAGTAAATTGAAATTAAAATCTTTTAGTCTAATTATGGTATAGCAGCTGGGTATCAAAATTTAATTACTTATTGGAACGGAATCTACTATGATGACATTATAGATGCCTTTAGCATCCTTTAAAAATGTAGTTACTGTGAAGAAAATTTCTTTACAACTATATTTTTAAAGCGTGCTAAGGGCATTTATAATGTCATCATAATAGATTATATTCCAATAGTTAATTGAATTTTGATGCTGAGCTGTTATATTATAATTTTTGCTGAAAGATTTCAATTTTAATTATTAGCTACCGAGTGTTGCATGTAGGTGTAGAAAAAAAATTTATAAATAACATTCTTTTTGAAGCAGCAACTCATGCTCCTTGACTTGGAGTGGTTATGTGTTTCTGGGTGGAAAATATTTGGTTTTGTAGGAGAATATAAAGATGAATATAGAGAAAAACTTCAAAAAAAATCTTAAAATGATCAGTAAATTATACGTGAAGTTTTTTTTTTTCTGATTATCCAATGTTTGCACTAATTACCCTGATACATGACAATGTGAGCTGACATGTATCAAGGAGATTAGTACAAACCTTCGATAAGCAGGAATGGTACTCTACACATAATTTACTAATTATTTCAAGATAAGTTTAAGTTTTTTTTTTTTTTTTTTTACATGCATCTTTTATATTCTCCCACAAAGCTAAATACTTTCCACTCCGAAACACATAACCCCTTCGGGTCGAAGAGTATGAGCTACCGTTTTAAAGAGGGTGTTATTCATAAGCCTTTGTTTTAGACCTACATGCAACACAGTAGTTAGTAAATTGAAATTAAAATCTTTAGTCCAATTATGGTATAACAACTGGGTATCAAAATTTAATTACTTATCGGAACAAAATCTATTATGATAGCATTATAGATGCCTGTAGCACCATTTAAAAATGTAGTTGCTGTGAAGAAAATTTCCTTACAACAACTATATTTTTAAAGCGTGTTAAGTATTAGGATTTTTCACCGGAAATCAACTGATAAAAGTGGAAGAACGTGTTAATTTCTTCAAATCTGTGCCTAGGAGCTAATGATGTGGAAATCAAAAACCAAAATGAGGAAGATAAGATTTTTACTAGTATATCTCTAAAAGAGATGGTTGTAGAAATCAAACTAGACTTCGTCCATGGTCCCGTATATAAATGCCTTTCGAACTCAACCCGTGCTATCAATTTAGAAATTGAAGAAGAGAAGAGAGGATATGATGATAATAAAAAGAAAAGTGATTCATTTTTTTTTATCCAATAAGAATTACTCATCATTCTTATCCAATAAGAATAAGTCATCATTCTTATCATAACTTTTCTTTCTTATCCTTATCCTTATATAGGCCAAAATATCGGTTTTGGGTTATAGTTTGCTCCCAGTCAATTTCTTGACATGTGCATCACAGTCCAAATTCGCAGGAGAAACATATTAGGCGTTCTGTTAATCCATGTTTCAAATGGGGTCTTTTCTACAGTTTTAATCGGAGTACTATTCAAAATGAGAGCTGCTGTCTCGAGAGTGTATTCCTAGAAACTAATTGGAAGAGAGGCATGACTTATCATTGAACGGACCATGTCCAACAGGATCACATTTCTCCGTTTGGACACCCCATTCAATTTTGGTGCTCATGGAGGAGTGAGCTATGGAACGATTCTATGCTCACTCAGATATGAGTCAAACTCTAGGCTTGTCTATTCGCCACCCTGGTCCGATCGAAGGATTTTGATATTTCTGCCTAGTTGGTTCTGTACTTCATTTCTAAATTCCTTGAACCTATCAAGGTTTTCAGACTTGAGTTTCATCAAATAGATATAGCCATATCTGCTGAAATCGTTTGTGAAGGTGACGAAGTATAGATGTCCACCCCTGGTAGTTGTAAGGTTGTAAATGGGACGGGACGGAGATTGGATTTCCCATCCCCGTCTCCAGACTATTCGGGGATCCTTGTCCCAGCCTTGTTTATTAATTGGGGATAAATTTTTATCCCATCCTCGATCCCAGCTAGGAATTGGTTCCCCGTGGGAATCCCCATGTGCACATTTGGATAAGTTTGGATAATTTCAATTTTCATCCTCAAACTTATCCAAATGCGCATTAAACTATAAACATAAAATTCTCAAAACTCAATTCTCAAATATACTAACATATACTTAATAATTATATATAAAATAATATCAATATAACATCATCAGCTCCCATTTGGACTTTTTCTCTAATTTTAATCTTTATTTTTATGCCAAATTTCTAATTGAAACCTAGCAAAGTAGCAATATAAAATTTATAAGTTTATCGGTCGTCAACGAGGAACTCACAGGCTTATCGTTTGTCGACGAACAACTCACCTTTGCTGGTAGGAACGAAGCCTACCGACGGTCAATGTCGCGTGGATCCGTAAACTGAGACCAGTGAGGGATTTCAATTTTGAGCAGACAAATTGAGATGAGAAGAAGCAGAGTAAAAATTGGGTGGATTAGCTTATAAAATTAGTTTTATTTACTTTATTTTATAAAATTAGAAATAAAAAGTGAGAAGAAAGAGAGTGTGTAGGAATCGGGCGGATTTAGTTTATAAAATTAGTTTTATTTATTTTATTTTATAAAATAATAAATATTAATAGTATAATGTAATACTATCAATTAAAGAGATATAAATGGGGATTTGGGTATTTTACCGTGGTTCCCCTCAGGTTTTAAACAGAGATGAGGACGGGGCCCACGGGACGGGTAATGCTATTACCATCCCTGTCTCCGATTAATAAACGGAAACAAATTCGTTTCCATTCTTGCCTCGCGGAGATTTTAATCCGGGATTCCTCGCCCCGTCTGAACGGGCCCTTGCCACCCGATTGACAACTTTAGGTAGCTGCGCTCATGGGTTCACATATGTCTGAATGTATTAGGTCCAATAAGCCAGTAGCCCTTTTAGCTTTCTTCCTAAAAGGCGTTCTAGTCATTTTACCTCGTAAACAAGACTAGCATATATCAAGCGATCCTAGGATTTTAGCTTTGTGAAGCTTAGTTATGCGCTTCTCGTTTATGTGGCGTAAACGACAATGCCAAAGGTAAACAGGATTAAGTTCGTTAGACTTGACATTTTTTTAGTATTTATATTATAAACATGATTAGTTTCATTCAAATCCAGGATAAAAAGACCATTATTTAACAGAGCTTTTCCATAAAATAATCCCTCTCTAGATAAACCGATTTTGCCATTACCAATAGTAAAATTAAATATGGAAATATCCAAAACTGAAACAGAAATAATATTCATGTACAAAGCAGGTACAAAATAACATTATTCCAGTATTGAAACTAATCCACGAGGCATCATAAGATGGTACTCGTCGATCTCTATGGTAGCAACCCTTGCTCCATTTCCGAGCCGTAAGTTCATCTTGAACTATAACATACAAGGGAAATGGAGCAAGGGTTGCTGTCATAGATATCGACGAGTACCATCTTATGATTTCTAGTGGATTAGTTTTAATACTGGAACAATGTTATTTTGCATCAGCTTTGTACATGAATATTATTTCTGTTTCAGTTTTGGATATTTTTGGATTTAATTTTACTATTGGTAATGGTAAAATCGGTTTATCTAGAGATGGATTATTTTATGAAAAAGCTCTGTTAAATAATGGTCTTTTTATCCTGGATTTGAATGAAACTAATCATGTATATAATATAAATACTAAAAAAGGGATAAGTCTAACGAACTTAATCCTGTTTACCTTTGACATTGTCGTTTACGCCACATAAACGAGAAACGCATAGCTAACCTTCACAAAGCTGAAATCCTAAGATCATTTGACTTGGAGTCACTTGATATATGCGAGTCTTGTTTATGAGGTAAAATAATGTTCTTTATATCCTGGATTTGAATGAAACTAATCATATCTATAATATAAATATTAAAAAGGTTAAGTCTAGCGAACTTAATCTTGTTTACCCTTGGCATTATCGTTTAGGCTACATAAACAAGTAGTGCATAGCTAGGCTTCACAAAGCTGGAATCCTGGGATCACTTGACTTGGAGTCATTTGATATATGCGAGTCTTGTTTATGAGTTAAAATGACTAGAACGCCTTTTAGCAAGAAAGCTGAAAGAGCTATTAGCTTATTGGACCTAATACATTCAGACATATGAGCGCAGCGATCAGGGGTGGACATCTATACTTCGTCACTGTCACAGACGATTTCAGCAGATATGGCTATCACAGACTATTTCAGCAGATATGGCTATGTCTATCTGATGAAACACAAGTTTGAGATTTTTGATGGGTTCAAGGAATTTAGGAATGAAGTACAGAACCAAGTAGGCGGAAATGTCAAAGTCATTTGATCATACCGAAGTGGTGAGTATATAAGCCTAGAGTTTGACTCATATCTGAGAGAGCATGGAATCGTTCCACAGCTCACTCCTTCAAGAACACCATAATGGAATGGGGTGTCCAAACGGAAGAATAGGATCTTGTTGGATATGGTCCATTCAATGATGGGTCATGCCTTTATTCTAATAAGTTTATGGGGATACGCTCTCGAGACAGCAGCTCTCATTTTGAATAATACTCCGAATAAGGCTGTGAAAAAACCCCATTTGAAACATGGACGGGCAGGGCGGCCCAATGTGTCTTTCTTGCGGATTTAGGCTGTGATGCACATGTTAAGAAATTGACTGGGGGCAAGCTAGAACCTAAAACCGACAACTGCCTGTTTGTGGGCTACCCTAGGGAAACCAAAGGGTATTACTTCTACAATCCCGTCGAGAACAAGGTGGTTGTGGCACGAAAGGGGGTATTTCTTGAAAAGGATTTCATTTCCAAGAAAGACAGTAGGAGCAATATTGAACTCAAGGAAGTTCAAAGCTCAAAAACTCCTAAAAAAGGATAACTTAGAGACCATTTATGGATTGCTTAACTAACCTAGAAAAGGATAACTTAGATAACCTAGAAAGGTATACAAGCTTCAAAGGTCCATTTATGGATTGAAGCAAACATCCCGGAGTTGGAATCCTAGATTCAATGAGGCCATAAAGGAATACGATTTCATACAGAATCAAGATGAGCTTTATGTGTATAAGAGGATTAGTGGGAGCATAGTAACATTCCTGGTATTATATGTAGATGACATCCTTCTGATTGGAAGTGACATACTAGGCCTTAGGTGAAGCTGAGACGATCCTAGGGATCAGGATCTACAGGGATAGACCCAATCGACTTCTGGGCCCAAGTCAGGCCAAGTACATAGACAAAGTTCTGAAACTATTCAGCATCGATCAGGCCAAGAAAGGTTTCTTGTGGATGAGCCATGGGCTGAAACTTATAAAAAGAACTGTCCTAAGACAAGGCAGGACAAGGAGAACATGAAGTTGGTCCCATATGCATCAGCAATACGATCAATCATGTACTTCATGCTATGTACGAGATCTGATGTCGCCTTTGCATTAAATATGACAAGTCGATACCAGCAGGATCCTAGCGAGGATCACTGGAAGGTTGTCAAAGTAATCCTGAAGTACCTTAACCGGACTAAGGATAGCCTTTTGGTGTATGGAGGTTAGGAAGAGCTGTTAGTTACTGGGTGCACTGATGCAAGCTTCCATACCGACCATGATGAATATCAGTCACAATCTGGGTAAATTGTGGTGCTGTTAGCTGGTGAAGCTCCAAGAAATCGACCATCGCGGATTCTATTACAGAAGCTGAGTACATTGAAGCGTGTGATGCAGCTAAGTAAACTGTATGGATGAAGAAATTTATCACTGAACTGGGGGTAGTGTCAATTATCTAGGATCCAGTTGATATCTTCTATGACAACAATGGGGCTATTGCACAAGCTAAGGGGCCTTGGTCACACAGAAACTCAAAGCACGTACTCAGGAAGTTTCACCTCATGCGAGAAATCGCTGAGAGGGGTGACATTTCATTATACATAGTGGACATTGACGACAATGTCGCAGATTCTTTGACCAAGGCGCTGGTTCAGCCCAAGCACGAGTGTCATATTAGATCTATAGGGATTAGGCTCATGCCTAGTTGGTACTAGTACTAGTAGGAGATTGTTGGATATCTCCAAGTCTCAAGGCATTGTTCCTTGTATTTGTATCTTATATTTGTACCTTGATATGTGATATATATATTTTACCATTCGTGTCATTAAATAAAGACATTAATCTATTTATTATATATATTGTGCTATGTTTTAAATAGAGTATTCAATAGACATATCCATATCCATGTTGACAAGTGTCATGCACTTGGTAGTAAGACCATGGATAGGGAAAACGATATTACCATAAAGTCATTCGTAGTCTGTTCCAATCATGGCAATGGCAAGTATGGGCACGTTCGGGTATATTAGTGAACATGGCAATGCTATGGATTTGTAGAAAACAATGTGACTCAGTAGTCCACTGAGAATATATTACCGGTCTCTTGATGAATGTAACTGATTAGAGTGTGGCTACACCCAAACAAGTTGGAACTTGTTTGTGACTATTACTTCATTCGGTATCAAGTAAATGTCTGGACATAAAAGAGGATGATCAATTCATGCTTCTGTGTTGGACACTGATATCAATGACATGGGATATACGAGTTTAAACTACAAGGTTATGGTTCCAGTTGGACTGCTATCTTCATCTTAATTGGGGGCTACAGTGGCTTACTAGAGCCCGGCCTGCAATCTGTGGGCCATAAGTCCACTGCCAACATAAAAACAGACCCACAGGATCGTACACTTTGAACGCCTGAACTTTGACTAAAAGGATTAAGTGTGTACTTGGAGTATATAAGCTAGAGAGAGAGAGTTCCGTTAATTATATTATATAGATCGATTGAATTGGTTAAAATACTATAATTAATATTTGTATAGGCCTTCTTATAATTAAATCAATGAATTAATTTACAATATTATTTCCAATGTGGAAATATTTTACATGTATTTAATTTTATGAAAATCTAATTTAATTCTTCGGTTAAATTAATATGTCAAATTAATTTTAATTTAAATGTAAGTAATATGTTATATGGTATAATATATGAGCATTTCATTCGGTATCAAGTAAATGTCTGGACATAAAAGAGGATGATCAATTCATGCTTCTGTGTTGGACACTGATATCAATGACATGGGATATACGAGTTTAAACTACAAGGTTATGGTTCCAGTTGGACTGCTATCTTCATCTTAATTGGGGGCTACAGTGGCTTACTAGAGCCCGGCCTGCAATCTGTGGGCCATAAGTCCACTGCCAACATAAAAACGGACCCACAGGATCGTACACTTTGAACGCCTGAACTTTGACTAAAAGGATTAAGTGTGTACTTGGAGTATATAAGCTAGAGAGAGAGAGTTCCGTTAATTATATTATATAGATCGATTGAATTGGTTAAAATACTATAATTAATATTTGTATAGGCCTTCTTATAATTAAATCAATGAATTAATTTACAATATTATTTCCAATGTGGAAATATTTTACATGTATTTAATTTTATGAAAATCTAATTTAATTCTTCGGTTAAATTAATATGTCAAATTAATTTTAATTTAAATGTAAGTAATATGTTATATGGTATAATATATGAGCATACATATTGAATTAAAGTTACATTTGGAATTAAACAAAGACAAAGGAATTAAAATGAACTTGGGCTTGAAAGGGAAAAACTCGCATAGAATTGAAATGGGTTGGGTTGAATTTTTGTAAAAGAAAACTTGATCCCATCCTTAGATATTTTGGCCTATATAAGGATAAGGACAAGAAGGAAAAGTGATAATAAGAATGATTAGTCATTCTTATTAGATAAGAATGATGAGTTATTCTTTTTGGATAAAAAGATTTTCATTTTATCATCCTATCCTCTATTCTCTTCTCTTCTTCAATTTTTGAACTACTTGCATGGGTTGAGTTCGAAAGACGTTCGTGTACAGGAACGTGGAGGAAATCTATTTTGATTTCTGCTGTAATCTCTTTTAGAGATATAATAGTGAGAATCTTATATTTCTCTTTTTGGTTTTGGTTTTTTATTTCCACATCAGTAACTCATGGGCACGGATTTGAGGAAATCAAGGTGTTTTTCCACTTTTATCAATTGATTTCCAGTGAAAAATCCCAACCCTAAGGGTATCTATAATGTCATTATAATAGATTCTCTTCCAATAGTTAATTGAATTTTGCTACTGAGTTGTTATATTATAATTTTTGCTGAAAGATTTCAATTTTAATTATTAGTTGCTGAGTGTTGGATGTAGGTTTAGAATAAAAGTTTATAAATAACATCATTTTTGAAGCGACAACTCATACTCTTTGACCCGGAGTGGTTATGTGTTTTCGGGTGAAAAATATTTGGTTTTGTGGGGGAATATAAAGATAAATGTAGAGAAAAACTTCAAAAAAATCTTAAAATAATCAGTAAATTATACGTCAAGTTTTATTTCTGTTTATCCAATGATTGCACTAATTTCCTTGATACATGAAAATGTGAGTTGACATGTATCAAGGAGATTAGTACAAACCTTCGATAAGCAGGAATAGTACTCTTTGCATAATTTACTGATTATTTCAAGATATTTTTTAAGTTTTTTTTTACTTCCATCTTTTATATTCTCCCACAAAGCTAAATACTTTCCACTCCGGAACACATAACCCCTCGGGGTCGAAGAGTATGAGCTACTATTTTGAAAATGGTGTTATTCGTAAGTCTTTATTTTGGACCTACATGCAACACACCATAGTGAGGCTGCGTTTGGTGTTGTTAGCTGCAGCTCCGAAAGCAGCTTTCAGCCAAAGTAAGGGGAATCTTACTTTAACTGAAAGCTGCTTTCGGAGCTGTGGAAAGCAGCCTCAAATGCACAAATTGGTAAAAGTCATATTGTATTCAGCACAGCACTGGAAAAATACTTAAAACTACTTTTAAAGAAACCAATGAAACCTATCTGTGGACTTTCACTAACAGCAATCCCAAACTAGCCCTTAGTAAATTGAAATTAAAATCTTTTAGTTCAATTATGGTATACTGGCTTGGCATAAAAATTTAATTACTTATCGGAACAAAATCTGCTATGATGCCATTATAGATGCCTTTAGCACCCTTTAAAAATGTAGTTGCTATGAAGAAATTTTCGAGTAATTCCAACAAGCTTACAAAAAATGAAGATAACAAACAAAAAATGAAATCGCTTATGGAGCTGAACTATTACAATTCTCAGGTACGACTTGTTATAGAGTTCAAATACTCTTCTTTTATTCATACACTTGGTTGCAATATTGCATTTTAAGATGAATTAACTTGTACTCTTAACTGTAGATCCATGTCGCTCATCGATTTGGTCATAAGTTGTGGAATAAAACTTGCAGGCTGCTTGCTCTAGCTTAAGGGGTGCTTAAATTCATAAGATGCTTAAAAGTGCTAGGAATATATAAATGCATATTCCTGGTATCCTTAATTCATTTGTAGAAGGAACATTTATTGGGATTATGTTCATATTGATCTTTTCCTTTTTGTTTTCTTTCAAATTCATGGTATTGTAATTCGTTTGCAAAAACTTGTATTCAATCATTAATTTATATGTTGAATTTTTTGATTTGTTGGCGTAGTCTCTCATCCGTTGGTGTTAACTCAGTAGATTTTCTGGGGATGCATTTTAAAGATGGTCATTATGTTCCAGGTCCTCACATTGCTCAGTATTTGTACAAATTTCCCGATGAACAGCTTACAGTCAATCAGATTTAACAGTTCTTAAGAATTGTTAATTTCCTCAGGGACTTTATCCCTCATATTGCTGTTCATACCACACAGCTGTCAAAACTCACCAGAAAGAATCCGCCTACGTGGGGTCCAGCACAGACAGAAGCTGTCAGGTTTCTTAAACAAGTGGCACAATCTCCTCCACCTCTTAAGATTTCAGGTGATGGCCAGCATTTTTTACAGACAGATGCCAGCGATGAGTACTGGGGAGCTATCTTTATTGAACACATTAATGGGAAAGATCACTATTGTGGTCACGTCAGTGGACAGTTCAAAGAGTCAGAAAAGCACTATCACACCACCATTAAGGAAGTCTTAGCCGTTAAGTATGGGATTAAGAAATTTGAATTCCATCTTATTGGTTATCATTTTTTGATCAAAATGGATAATTTTGTCTTTCCCAGAATCCTTGACTTCCGCAACAAGTTGTTGCCTAGTGCACAATTATTCAGATTAAAGGACTGGTTTGTAACGTATGATTTTTCTGTCCAGCATATAAAAGGAGATCACAACCTCATTCCTAATTTCCCATCCAGGCCTCCTCCTCACAAACCTATTAGTCTCATTACTCCAAAAACCTCCATAACATTAATCTTCATGGCTTCTAGCTCAAACCCTCATCCTGTTGGTCCTTCTCATTCTGAGAACCTTTGGAAACAACCTCTTGCTCCCAAATACCAGAAAACCTTTCATCCTGGATAAACCTTTACCACTTCTTAACATATTCAAACCTACGCTAAAACTAATTTTCTAAAGTTCTTAGCTCGCACTTTAAGCTTTAAACCTCTACCTAACAATCCAGCTCCCATTTTTACAGAATATCCTTTTCTCCTTTTATGGACTCTTGGTACTTATTATCCATTTCCCGAATGTGCTCTCTGGTGTCTATGGTGTTCAGTAGTCCTCTACAGCACTGCAGTTCAAATTCCTCTGCTTCCTATGTACAGGTTCATCATGAATCCAGACAATCAAGATTCATACATCTTCACTTTTCTTGACTGGTTTGCCCCCCTTTCTTGGTGGGAAAACGAGAATCAGAAGATCTTGATGTTTGAAGATCTTTTCAATCCCAGAACAGGACAGTTCATTGAAAATAATACTCATGCTATATTCATCTTTCACAGGCCATATTTCAAATATCCTGATGGACATTTCTTCTCTCAGAATCAAGTGTTCCATTTGAAGACTTACAAGGCTCCTCTCTCCGATCCTGCTAATATCCGTTTGCTTAAAGGAACTCTTCGTAATTTCAATGGTCTACAACATCTTCCTACTGCCTGGATTCATGCTATATCTGATTATCCTCTGCTTCTTACTCATTCTCCAGAGTTCAAAGCTCTCAAACCAGTTGAGTACAAAGTTGAAAGATCAGATTTTCCTCCATTAGGGATTTCTCCACCAGCTCACGATACAACTCCTCCAACACTTAATCTGTTTCCAGGATCTTCTTCACAGATAGCAAGCCACAGGAATCGGTTTAGCATATTTGGATGGCAAGATGTGGATTGGCACATGAGGCATCAGAATCTCATAAATAGTATCTGTAGCATTGAAAAAACATTCAACTGGTTGAAATGAGCAATTCTGCAAAGAACAAATAAGAATAGTAACATCATCAGAAATATCAGAAGATTCTGATTCAGTTGAACTAATTTCCTCATCATCCTATTGAACTGCAAAGACTGTTTGCTCATATTCATCACTCTGTTCTGAGTAGAGGGATTCAATATCTACAGAGGCATCACCAAGACTGTACATAGAAACAAGTTTCTGAGCTCTGGCTGGTTTATTAGGGCAATTTTTTGCAAAAAAACCTTTTTGTCCGCAAGCAAAACAACGGTTAGCACCCTTCTGTTTTCCTTGTTGCTGTTTACGCCTGAAGAACTTGACTCTTTTGAATGGTTTCCGAAAATGCTTCTTGGAAGTGGTAGAGAACTTTTTTCTGAAGAATCTGGAAGCTCTGTGGGAAGAATGAGACGAACAGTCACACTTCTTTTTGCACTTAATCCCAAGGTGAGATTTATTGCAAATTTGTTTGGCAATTGACTTGTTGTGTAGCATATATGAGAAGAATGTCTGTTGCTCACACATCTTTTCTAAAGCTGCAAGGGTGAACTGGTGAATTTCTCCAATGGTAACATCTGCAAAAGGCTTTCTGGCCTGAGCAATCAGGCGATTGATCTCTGGCTGCAATTCAGTAGGCAAAGAAGAAATATAAACATATCGAAGGTTAGGATCATTAAGACCATTCAACATGTAATATCTCTTTGTCATGCGTTTGTAATGCCTTTCAAGATCTTTCTGTTTCAAGGAACAACACTTCATGTCAAAGTATGCTTGGCGAGTACGTTTCTCATAAATAGAAAAATCACCAATGTGATGTTGATGAATGATACCTAATGCAGCAGCAGCACTAGGAGTCTGAATAAACTGGAGTTGCCGGTATTCACCAAGACTTTGATACCATTCACGCAAAGTCCCTGTAAATCGGGACACAAGTTGTTGAAACACCTGTTGTAACTGAGCTCCTGGTTTTGTCATCTGGAGGTCTATCCATGCACCCATCTCATCAATAATTGTACGCCATTAATGAGGAGGAAGTTTGTCAAAAGTAAACCAAGGGCCTGAACTGGAAGATGATGGAGCTGGCGGTTGCTAATGTTGATATCCATGAGGAGAATCCATATCATCAATGTCAGAGTCATATTCTTCAACTCTGGGTCCCTGTGGATTGCCTGTAGTATCTGGGTTATCTGCCATAAGAATAGCAATAATATCTGCCAACTGATCTTCTGAATGCAAGGAAACATCATCATCTTCAGAGGAAGAATCAGAACTAGGTACAGCATCAACCTGTTCAAGAGAAAACTGCATGGGTCTTTTCTCTGGGTTTTTAGGAAAATTAGGAGATTCAGTAGATGGAGAATATGTGGTTTGGGTAGAAGGAGGTAAAGTCTGTGATGGTGTAGATGATGTTTTAGGGAGATTGGTAAAAGTTTCATAGAGGGGTTTGAAAGGTTGAAAGGTATGAGCAGGTGGAGGAAATGGTGTTTGATGTGTATGGGGATAGAAAGGATAAGGTGGAGGTTCATCCATAGAAGAAGGCTGAGATTTAAGCTTAGCCAAATCATTTTCCATTCTAGATAATTCAAGTTTCAGAGAACGGATTTTTGCCTCTTTCTGTTTGAATTCTAAACCAAACTTTTTCTTTGCTATCAAAGCACGAAGAGAACGATCAAGCTGGTCTATCGTCTCAGAGGTCTTCTGGTAAGATTCCTGCACAAAAGAAAGCATGGAACTAATGTCTTTGTTAGCAGAAGACTGGGAAGCAGTTAACTAATCTAGCTTTTGATCAATTTGATGAAGATACTGATTCTGAACTCTAGCATTATCAGTCTGCCAATTCAGAACAGTTTCAACAGGTTTAGGCTCTTCAAATCGACCAGTGGAAGTTACTATGTGAGGATAAATATATGGTGTGGAAACAATATGAGTTTGAGGATATTTTGAAGAAAACAACAAACTGCCGACACTCCACTAGGTATGTGTAGTGGGCTAAAGTTGCCCTTCTTACAATGGTAGAAGTCTCCTTATAATGAAGAGGAGACTGAAGAAAACAACAAACTGCCGACACTTTACTAAGCAGACAAAAGAAAAAGCAAACAGGAAAAGCAAAATGATTACAGACACAAAGCATCTTACAGGCTGGATGCTTTTTAAAATTAATACATATAATTAAAATAGATGCTGCCGACACTGCAATATTAAACACATGGGGATAGCCGAAAGAGAAGCTGCTGACGTGGCAAGCTTAAAACCAATTCTTGGAGATAGGCTCATGTGATGGAGAGAGATTCATTGATTCTGGACTTGTAGTAGCATCAGACTTCTTTGTAGGTGAGTAATTCCAAAGAAAATCTTCATCCCATTGTGCCTCTGGGACACCTGGACTATTTAGGTCCTGAAACTCAATAAGTGTATGGCGAGGAGAGTGGCTTGCTGTCTGTGAAGAGGATCCTGGAAACAGATGAAGTGTTGGAGGAGTTGTATCGTGAGCTGGTAGAGAAATCCTTGGTGGAGGAAAATCTGATCTTTCAACTCTGTACTCAACTGGTTTGAGAGCTTTGAACTCTGGAGAATGAGTAAGAAGCAGAGGATAATCAGATGTAGCATGAATCCAGGCAGTAGGAAGATGTTGTAGACCATTGAAATTACGAAGAGTTCCTTTAAGCAAACGGATATTAGCAGGATCGGAGAGAGGAGCCTTGTAAGTCTTCAAATGGAACACTTGATTCTGAGAGAAGAAATGTCCATCAGGATATTTGAAATATGGCCTGTGAAAGATGAATACAGCATAAGTATTATTTTCAATGAACTGTCTTGTTCTGGGATTGAAAAGATCTTCAAACATCAAGGTCTTCTGATTCTCCTTTTGCCACCAAGAAAGGAGGCAAACCAGTCAAGAAAAATGAAGATGTATGAATCTTGATTGTCTGGATTCATGATGAACCTATACATAGGAAGCAGAGGAATTTGAACCACAGTGCTGTAGAGGACTACTGAATACCATAGACACCAGAGAGCACATTCGGGAAATGGATAATAAGTACCAAGAGTCCATAAAAGGAGAAAAGGATATTCTGTGAAAATGGGAGCTGAATTATTAGGTAGAGGTTTAAGGCTTAAAGTGCAGGCTAAAAACTTTGGAAAATTAATTTTAGCATAGGTTTGAATCTGTTGAGAAGTGGTAAAGGTTTCTCCAGGAGGAAAGGTTTTCTGATATTTGGGAGCAAGAGTTTGTTTCCAAATGTTCTCAGAATGATAAGGATCAACAGGATAAGGGTTTGAGCTAGAAGCCATGAAAATTAATGGTATAGAGGTTTTTGGAGTAATGAGACTAATAGGTTTGTGAGGAGGAGGTCTGGATAGGAAATCAGGAATGACGTTGTGATCTCTTTTTATATGCTGGACAGAAAAATCATACTTTGCAAACCAGTCCTTTAATCTGAGTAATTGTGCACTAGGCAACAACTTGTTGCGGAAGTCAAGGATTCTGGGAAAGGCAGAATTATCCATTTTGATCAAAAAATGATAACCAATAAGATGGAATTCAAATTTCTTAATCCCACACTTAACGGCTAAGACTTCCTTAATGGTGGTGTGATAGTGCTTTTCTGACTGTTTGAACTGTCCGCTGGCGTGACCACAATAGTGATCTTTCCCATTAATGTGTTCAATAAAGATAGCTCCCCAGTACTCATCGTTGGCATCTGTCTGTAAAATGCGCTGGCCATCACTTGGAATCTTGAGAGGGGGAGGAGATTGTGCCACCTGTTTAAGAAACCTGACAGCTTCTGTCTGAGCTGGACCCCACGGAGGCGGATTCTCTCTGGTGAGTTTTGACAGCTGTGTGGTATGAACGACAATATGAGGGATAAACTCCCTGAGAAAATTTACAATTCCTAAGAACTGATGAATCTGCTTGACTGTAAGCTATTCATCGGGAAATTTGTACAAATCCTTAGCAATGTGAGGACTTGGAACATAATGACCATCTTTAAAATACATCCCCAGAAAATCAACTAAGTTAACACCAATGGTACTCTTCTTTTCAGATAGCATGACTCCATATTGTTGAACAAGAGAATGAAATTGAACTAGTAAATCAGTGTGATGAAGATGAGACGGATGAAAACAACAAACTGCCGACACTCCACTCGGCAAAGAAAAGAAAAAGCAAACAGGAAGAGTAAAATGATTACAAACACAAAGCATCTTACAGGCTGGATGCTTTTTAAAAGTAATACAGATAATTAAAATAGATGCTGCCGACAATACAATATTAAACACATGGGGATAGCCGAAAGAGAAGCTACTGACGTAGCGAGCTTAAAACCACTTCTTGGAGATAGGCTCATGTGATGGATAGATATTCATTGATTCTGGACTTGTAGTAGCATCAGACTTCTTTGTAGGTGAGTAATTCCAAAGAAAATCTTTATAGACTTCAGGATCAAGCGATGGACCATGCTTCTCATGGTCATACCTCTTCTGAAGCTTTGTTCGTGATTGCGCAAAATGATGATGATCCTACCATCATACAGATTCCAAGACAAATTCCTAGAGATGAATTGGCTCAGCTTATGCCTCAGGAATGGATGACTAATTATGAGAACCTTCATAGGGCTTCTCAGCCTGTTGAGACACAGGAAGTTCGCAGATTCCAGACTAGGCCAGACGGTCAAGTTCATACTCTCTTTCAACCTCCGAGAAGATTCTTCCATTAGGTTATGATGCTTTCTCTTGTTTCTCTTCCCAGAGAAAAGAAGGTGTCTATTCATAGCTTTAATTCTAATGGTACCCATAATTACGTTGCAAAGATTGATGGTCATTTTATCTGGGATGCCCCAGGTAGTGGTATGTGTGATGCTTCTTTCAAACACACAAATTTGTGGATCAACTGCAGGGTCGGGTCATGTAATTGGGAGGTTTTGGCAAACCTAGGTTGGTATTCTCCTTGACCCATAACATGCCAAAATTTCTTAGCATCCATGTCCTCCGGCCACTTATAACTATCCCCCTCAATTCCTATGCAAGTTTTAAGACCCTCAATGTCTAAAGAATGCTCATCACCAAATAGTCGGAAGGTCATGGTCCTAAGGCCGGTATCGGGGTTCGTTCTGAAGCTCAAAGTTGAATAGAATTCTAAATTCAACTCTCTAAATACAGGCGGAGCAGACCTCACAAAAGCATACCACCCTACACTGTTTAATTTAGCACGCACAACTTCGGACCTATCTTGCACGAACAAAAACTCCCAATCAAAGGTTCGAAAAGGGGTACTCTCTAAAGGAAAAAGAGTTTTATAGCGTTTACCTTCGTCATCAGAGAGAAGAGGAAAATTGCATCTATACATCCTTGAGATGCTAGTTAGAGGACCCATCTGCTGCTCAGGAGGCAGTTCTTCATTTGGCACCGGTTCCATTGACGGGTCGATCGGCCGACGCGAAGAACCGTGCTTCCGATCAGCTACCGTCTTCTTTCTCATCTTACTACTGCACAACCATCAAAACACAACCAAGACCAAAAACAAAAGAAGAAAAATCCAATTAAACCCTACTCACATAAACACAAACCCACTAAATATGAACATATAAAGAAAGGTACCTAAATACAATCACCCTATTAAGCAAGTAAATCATTCAAATTCAAAGTGCGAGAAGAAAGCAACAAAAATAAGAGAGAAGAAAGGAAAAACAAAGAATGAGTTCATACCTGGGTTCCAAGGAGAGTTATGCAAAAACAAAATCCTAGATCAAAATAACAGTTGAAGAGGAGTAGGAGAGTAAGAAATTGGTGTAAATGAAAGGAAGAAAGTGAGAGGGGAAGGAAGAATAAGGGAAATATGAGCGAGGGTGAAGGAGGGGGCTGATTCTAGAGAGAGAAAGGGGCAGTTGCAGAGAGTGAGAAGGTGAGGAAGAAGAAGAAGGGGCTGAAACAAAGAAAAAAAAGGGTTTATATAGGGCGGCAATTTTGATCTAAAATTTTCGAATTTTAAACGCTCGGCATGCTTGCCAAAAACCCGCACGGCGTGTTGAGCAAAGAATAGAGATTTACCTGGAAACAGTAGGACGGCACGATGGCGTGCTAGCTTGGCACGTCATGCCGAATGAGAATCCTTTGACTGGCACGGCGTGCCAAATTACAGCACGGCGTGCTAGCTCCCTTCGCATTAATGCACTTTGAACCAGCAAGTGGGCACGTGACATGCAGCTTAGGCACGGCGTGCTGACAGGAAATCCTTATGAGTGGCACGGCGTGTTAAATGGCGGCATGGCGTGCGGCTTGCCCTTGCACCAACTCACGTTCGAAACAGCAGGTCGGCACGTACGTGTGCTGCATCAACTCATCTCATGCTGTCTTGGTCCCTATCTTTGGCACGACGGGCCAATGGTAGGGCACGGTGTGTTGAACTGCTCAAATGCACTCTTTTTGTTCCAACGGGCTAGCATGATTACGTGCCAGGCCAGCACGTCACATGCTAACCCCACACTCATCCTGGCACGACGTGCCAATGATGGCACGGCGTGCCACCCTGGAATTCTGCCATCCTTTATATTTTCACACTCTTGATCGAGGCTGTGATTGACTTGCTTAGTGACCTATTCCTATACACATAAACACACAAAAACATATTGTCGGAACCGTACCGACGGGCGGAAAATCTAAATTTTAGTTTAAATTTATTTAATTCAGTTTTTTATGATTATTTGTGTAATAATTTATTATGATATCTGGTTGATAACAAAATTTTATAGAGTCGCCACCAATCGAGTTTTGGTCCGATTAGACACCTTAAGTAACCAGAGATTTATACGGGTTCGTTTGTTAATTACGTGTAGGGAAGATAAAAATCACCCTACCCTGCCCATAATTGGTACTAAAAGTCGTAAATTATTCTCGTGGGATGTATTTCTTTCATTCTTTTGTATCCATATACGAATATAGAAAATCTACATATTAATTAAATATATGTTCATAAAGGTACCTCACTCTAGTCAATTGTATTTATTTATACCCATAACATGGATATAAATACTTATACAAATATTATATTTGTAATTAAATAAACTTTGTATTTCACCTCCATAACATGGACGTAAAATACACACATATAACGTAGATCCGATAAATGTGCAAATATCTTCATATGATCATGTAGGGCATATATCTACGATTAATGTAAAAAGTAATAAGGATTTTATACTGCTCGCTATTAAATTAATTTAAATTATTTTTAATCATAAAATAAGGTTAACCTTATTAATTTAAATCAACTTAAATTATATTTCATAACCATAGTATAGTTATGAAATAAAACTTCCAAAATTATACATACACAAATTTTATTTTATGTTATTTATTTATTTTAGAAATTTTAAATTTCATTAACCCTAGTTTTTTTTATTAATTCCTAACAAGTCTACATGCATATTAATGTGGAGATTAAAAGGAATATTAAGATAAAAGGGCTTAATATTCAGTTGGGTCTTGATTTGTTCTCAATCCTGATTTTTAAGCCAAAAAAAAAAAACCAGGCCTTGACCTGGATCCAACCCGAGACCATGACCCATTGGTCATTACCCATGATATATAAGCTACCTTCTTTTTCTTCTAACCCTAAACTTCTCTATTACACCAGCCACCTATCTTCCTCAAACCCTAAGCTCCCTTCCAGCGGCCTCCTCTCTCTTTCCCGGCCATTCCTTTTGTTCTCGCCGGCCTCCTCTTCTCTCTCTCGGTTTTGCTTCTTTCTCTGGTTTCGGTTTCATTCTCCGGCCTCTCCACACCAGTCACCTTCCTTGCTTTCTTCTTCGCTCAACATCGGCGACTCAAGCTTTACTAACAGGGTAAAGGCTGAAATCAGTCCGATTTTCAACAACGCCCCTCTCCTATCCTCATCGCTGTCATTTCTCTGAAACTCATGGCCTGATTTTACAGACCCACCGTTGTTGACGCAGCCAGTTCAACGATGGTTCAAATCGGAGCTGCTCGCCTACAATTGATAAAAAGGTATTTCTCGTCCATCTTCTGTTTCTTTCTCGTTTTTTTTATGTTTTTTATTTAATTTTTCTCTTTGTTTCAAGGTTTTTGTGTAACTTTCTGATCTAAGCTAATTCTTTACAGGACTGGAGACTTAGAGACCCTAATTAGTTTATGTGAACTTATCCTAGCTAAGTTTCTAAACTTTCAACTTCAAATGATGTGGAAGAAAATAAATACATGAGTAAAAAAAAAAGTGCCATGAACTGTTTATGTATGCTTGATAGGGTTTATAGTGACTCTTATACGCTGCTTATATGTGCTTGAAATGGCCTCTTTACATGCTCATGACCCTGCTGTGTTGCTGATTTAAACTTGGGTTTTTGATATTGGTGAATGGTTTTTATATGATCTGTTTGGTGCTAAGATTTGATTAAAGGACATATATTGACACTGGATGGGAATCATGACCCTGTTATGTTGCTAAAATTAATATTAAGCCTTTAGTTGTGATGCTTGGCCTCTGTTAGGCATGGTGAAATAAAAAAAACTATTATTATGATATGCTGTTTTTTTAATTGATTTGTAGTTTGTGAAAGGCTATCTTTGAAAAGGGGCAATGATGAAGAGGCCTAAAAAGACATCTTTTAACTTAGCCATTTTCTGTTTTTTTTTTTAGTTTCTGAACATTGGAAAAAAGTGATTCTTGCATTCAGCCACCATCTTTGTGTTAGATCTTTCTTGAAATTATCTCTTTTTTTGAGTTGAAGCCTATGGTTTTAACCTTAAGATTAGGATGCAGAATGTGAGGCATTTTTTTTTAATGTTTTTGAGACTAAACATGGAAAATCACATGAGTTCTTCTTTGGTTTAAAAAAAAAAAAAACTTATGAGCCCTCTTTATAAAGATTTATTCTCCTTGGATCTACAACTTATAAGAACATGATTCCTTTATTGTGGTCACTAATGTGAGCTGTGGCCATCACATTACCCCTAGCTCCATTAATGACCTTAATATGGTCAATGTAGAATAAATGCTATTTATGAAATGATATAGAAAATTATTTGTTCAGAGATGAAGAGAAAGGAAATAAAATTTTGTCTGCTGGAAATAAATACTAAGTAAGTGTTAATGGACTTACTTGATACTCTAGTATACTGAATGCCGAATAAATACTCTTCTAGTTGCAGGTCTGTTTTTTTTTTAGGAGGCTTTTGGAGGAGGAAGATTAAGTGGAGCAAAGATTGGAAGGCTGGGTTTTTTTCTTTTTTTTTTTCTGTTCTCCAAAAACTCCCTTTCTCCCTTCTTGAGCTGCCTTTTATAGGCAAGAAAAACCACTGTAGAAACTAGATTGGTTTCAGTTTGATTTTTTTTTTTGTCCCATTTGGTTTGAAATCAAAGAAAAGGATTCTAGCCCCTTGAAATTGGCTATGTCAGCCGTAAATTTTGTGCCCCTTTTTCTGCATTGTGCCTTTTCTTGCATTTTGGCCATACTTTGGCCATGCTCTGTACTGTTGACTTTCTACCCTTACTTGTATTATTCATTTTCTGCATTCATTCATTTATTTATTATTATTATTTATGTATGACAAGAAATTTAGTTTAATAAAAAAAAAGCTTAATTTCCCTTGTATGCCCTTTTATTAATATGTTGATTTTTATGATTAGCAAGATCTCAATAAAAATTAAAATATACAAATGACAAAATTAAATCGGACAAAATTGGGTATATACACATATCAACACAAAAATTAATGTACAAGGGAAGTACACGTACCTCATGTTATGTTTATAGTCGGAATAGCTCGACTTCCACGTCCACGGGTATGCTTACACATCATGAAGGAGTAAGACTTGCTTCTCCTCCTTCACCCCTCCGCTGACGTAGGGTTTCAACTGATGCCCGTTTACTTGTTGAATTCCCTCCGAAGTTTCAATTTCCACCATCCCGAAGGGATAGACCTTGTGCACGGTAAACGGTCCAGTCCACCGACATCTCAATTTGCCCGGAAATAGTTTCAACCGGGAGTTATACAAGAGCACCAACTCCCCTTGATTGAAACCTTTCTCTATCACATGCCGGTCGTGCCACTTCTTGGTCCTCTCCTTGTAGATTTTGGCGTTCTCATACGAACTCAACCGAAGCTCATCTAACTCCATGAGTTGCCTTAATCGAAGCTCACCTGCAGCTTGCATATCAAAGTTAAGAAATTTTAAAGCCCAACATGCCTTGTGCTCTAGTTCCACAGGTAGATGACAGGATTTACCGAAGATTAAGCGGTAGGGGGACATTCCTATAGGCGTCTTAAAGGCAGTCCTATATGCCCATAGTGCATCGTCTAACTTTAGACTCCAATCTTTCCTAGATGCACCTACCGTCTTTTCTAAGATTCGTTTCAGTTCCCTATTCGATACTTCAACCTGCCCACTTGTCTGAGGATGGTAAGGAGTTGCAACCTTATGCTTAACTCCATACTTCTGCAAAAGATTGTCAAATTGTCTATTACAAAAATGGGATCCCCCATCACTGATGATAGCCCTTGGGGTTCCAAACCTAGTAAGAATGTTCTTCTTAAGAAACTTGACAACGACCTTTGCATCATTGGTTGGTAAGGCGACAGCTTCTACCCACTTAGACACATATTCAACTGCCACAAGAATGTATTAGTTGTTGTGGGATATTGGGAAAGGTCCCATGAAATCTATGCCCTAGACATCAAAAAGTTCACACACTAAGATGCCTTGTTGAAGCATTTCAATCTTTTGGGAGATATTTCCCGTCCTTTGACACGCATCATAGGCCCGAATATAGCTAATGACATCTTGTTTCATGGTCGGTGATGGAGCCCGAACGGACTCACAAACAAAGGCAGTGTACCTCGTCGTTCAAGTAATAAAATCTGGCCTAAAGTCCAGGTATCGATCCCACAAGGAATTTAAACCTCGATAATCACTAAATTACTAAGAGTCTTTACGTGTCTAAGCGGAACTAAATTTAGGTTTGATTATATTAACAACTATATTAGTCTACTCCTAGTTGATCTATCCCAGCTTACTTTGCCCTTGAATTTGGAATATCAATTGGCGGTTTTACCGACCTATGAAGACTGATGGGGATGGCTTAATTAATCAACTACAAAAGACGAAGTTAACTCAACAATTAACCCTCAATTATATTCCTCCAATTAAATCAACCTAGCGTATCTAGATCTTTTAGGTCCTTAGCCGGTTTTCCTTGTTTAGAGGCGGTCTAATTCTTAAAGCTCAGAAAATAGGGGCACGTATGTTCCACAGTGTCGTCAATACTGATGGTTGCCTAGGTGTCAATCTAGGTAATGCCACGAATATGAACTTAATAGATTAAGATCTTATGAGACTAGATTATCACTAAAGGGATTGCATAAAGAAAAGGAATAAAGATTGAAATTAACTTGCATTCAACTGTATTAATCAAGAAAGATGTAACAGATTCAATGTTTTCAACCAAACAAAATCGATTGCGGAATCAAAAGTTAGCTAAATTGAATTACAAAAGACAAAAAGAAAAACTTATGCCCTTCTTGATCCAATTAACCGGATGCCGACGGTGTGAAGATGCTTGGAGGTGTACCTCTATTAACGAACCCGAGCCGAAACTAAGAACGTTGCAAAAGGGGAAGGTTCAATGCAAAGCAATCTACCAATCGATGGTTCCAAGATTCAAAGAAAACAAAAAGGGTCAAGCTAAACCCTAGCTACAAGTTTTTGCTCTACCTCTACAAGATGGGAAAAAGATACTCTAAAACAAAGAAAATAACCTATTTATACGGCTAGGTTAAAACCACAGAAAAGAAAAGCTGAAATTAGGGCAACAGCAGATTTTCGGGCCTCGGCACGCCGTGCTGGTGGAGTCGGCACGCCGTGCTATGCAGAGTTGGGATCGGCACGCCGAGCTGATTGAAATGGCACGCCGTCGTGCTGCTTCTCTGGAACTCTTGGCACGCTGGTTGGCTTGGCACGCCGTGCTGCCATTGTGGCACGCCGTGCCATTCTGATTTTCAGCACTTCAAGCCCTTCTTTGCCGCCGTTGCTCCAACTTCCGATCCGGGTCCTAATGCCTGTCCAAAACAAACACAAAGGGACATAACCGCACCACAACCACGGACCATAAAACACGAAAAAACACGAGGAATACCAAAAATATAAGAAATCAAACCAAAACATAAAAATCACAAAATACGAAAAAAAAACCAATCAAACATTCACATAAATGATTCTAAAAACTACCACTCAAACCACGAAATTGGCTAAAAGATAAGGTCGAAACCGACCTTATCAACCACCCCACACTTAAAGTCTTGCTTGTCCTCAAGCAAACAAAACATCTCCAACTCCCGAAAACAATGAAGCAAAATTAAAGATCAAATAATCGATTTTTAAAAAAATCACAAACCACAACCTCAATTTTATCCACAAGTCAAGCATACTCAATCAATAAGGTTGTCACAAAGAATTTAACATTTAACCCCAATCTCATGCACACAAAGCAACTCAATTAACTATCAGAATATGATTTGCATCACTAAAATAGTACACTTCTAAGTCACTTCCCAATCAATCACATAGATAAAGATCAATAGGACTTTAGAATTCACACAATTTTCTTGGGGAGGAAAACAAAATTATCACGATGCATTGATCGATTCCATTTGATTGACTTTATAACTTTCGACCTTACTTGAGATGTCACTTAGCTTTTCCGAACAGATAACAAAGATGGAGCAAACACAATGCACCCGACTTACTCAACTAAGCACATTCAATCAAGCGGCTACTAGCACTATTCATAACTTCACCTTGTAAGTGAAGCCAGCGGAATAAATTTCCATTTTTCATTCTTGACTTTTTGTCAATGTTCATTAAGTACAGATAATTAGTTTCCCTTACCCCAAGGTTAATCAAAATAAAACACACAATTTGCCTATTTCATCTCTTTACTCATGCTCAATCAAAAAGAAGCTTCTTAGAGAGTATATGTCTAAAAGCGATGCATCTCAACCCCAAAGTCTATATTATTCCAAAGGTGACAATCAAATGGGGCCTCATGTTGCATTCAATGTAAACATCCCTATTAACAAGCATACTTAACCTAGAAAGATGCAAAATAAGAGGTTATGTGGTTAAGGTTTTTTTTTTTTTTTTTTTTTTTTTTTTTGTAAAACATTGCTTATGAGGAGTTGGATCATTAAGTTGCAAGCGACAAACAAAAAAAAAAAAAAAAAACAAATATTATCAAACCAAAAACAACCAGAAATAACTCCACACAAAAACAAACAACAAATATTGCAATGTAAAAAGAAATAAAAGAGAGAGAGGGAAAATCCCTTGACCCACCCCACACTTAAATTGCACTTACTTCCAAAAGTGCAAAGGAAGAAAGAGCAAAATAAAGCGGGAAAGGAAAAGGGTTACCTCACATATCGGGGCCGGGAGGAGGCGGCGGTGGATACGGCCAACCTTGATCAGCACAAAAACGAGTGGCAAACGCCTCGATATTGGCCATCCGCTGCCCAAGCATAACCTGATGGACGGTTAAGTTTTCCAGTTGTTCAACGATGCCATCTAATCGTCCTTCAACCCGCGCCATAAAATCCACGCCGACCGAGACATTTTCCGCATCCTCCTCGGCGGCCTCTGCTTCCTCATAAGCTTCCTCCTCATCGACCTCCATGGGAGCCTTTCCTTTACGCGAACCTCCCGCGCTCGAGGTACCTGCAGCCGTCACATTCGGGGCACAAGACAAAATGCCCTTCGAAAGCTTCTTGGGAAGAATGCTATCGAGGTGCCTATAACAAGTATTAGAATGAAAGAAACAGGCAATACAAGTGACGATGTGCCCTAACCCTAGTTCAGACTTGGACCTATTGTGGTGAAGGTAAAGGGCCTCCATGACAAAAAATCCTAAGTGCACCTTAACATTATTGTGCACATGCCACAAGAGTAACAGCTCAAAGGCATTGACCCGATTACTTTCAGTTTTCCCAGAAAAATTAAAGCATACAAACTTATGCAGCAGTTGCAAAATGGGGTCCTGGATTTGGGAAGTCTTGGCAAACCGGGGTTTGTATACCCCAGTGCCTATCAAACGCCAAAATTGCTTGGCATCCATATCTTCGGGCCATGTATAACTAGTTCCTTCTATGCCTATGCAATCCCGAAGACCATCGATGTCTAGGGAGTGTGCAACCCCAAAGAGTCGGAAGGTGATGCTCCTAAGGCCAGAATTAGGGTCAGTCTTGAAACTCAATGTGGAGTAGAACTCGAGGTTCAACTCCCTAAAAACAGGTACGCTAGATTTTACAAACGAATACCAACCTATACTATGCAATTTAGCACATAAAGCATCAGACCGATCTAGCACACTCAAAAATCCCCAATCGAAGATTCGGTAGGGAGTGCTTTCAAGAGGGAACAAAGTTTTATAACGCTTACCTTCCTCGTCCGAGAGCAGAGGAAAAGGACACTTATACTTAGTTGAAAGGCTCGTCAAAGGAGCCATTTGCGGCTCGGAAGGAAGGTTGGCACGTGGCTCCGATTCCGGTGACGGATCCAAAGGCGGACGGGAAGAACCATGTCTCTTAGCGGGTACAGACTTTCTCTTCATCCTACAATTGCACATCCATAAAAAAAAACAAAACAAAACAAAACTCAACAACAAAAGAAAGCAAAACCATACACAACCTAAGTGCAGAAATTCAATTTACTAAAAGAAAACATAACAAAGGAAAGACCCTATTAAGCAAGTAACCAAGCAAAAATCAAAACGAGAAAAGGAAGAATAAAGTTTAGATTCATACCTTGGTGTAGGGAAAATGAAGCACAAGCAAAAATCTAGGTCAAAAGGGGAGTGGAGGAGAAGGGGAAAGGAGAGAAAAATTGAGAAGGGAAGAGGAATAAGAGGGAGAGAGAGAAAGTGAGGGAGAGGTTTAGAGAGAGAAGTGATGAGAGAGAGAGAGAGAGAAAAATCAGAGAGAGAAATCGAGGAAGAAGAAGAAGAGGATGAATAGGGGCGTGAAGAAGAGAAGGGGGAAAAAGGAGGTTTAAATAGAGAGGCGCAGTTTTCGACCTAGGAATTCAAATTTTAAACGCTCGGCACGCCGTGCCAAGAATTCAGCACGGCGTGCTGAGCAGAGCAACGAAAACATACCTGGAAACAGAACGCCCGCACGCCGGCGTGCCGTTTTGGCACGGCGTGCCGATGTGCTCTCCTCAACGCCTCTTTGAAGCAGAATGACGGCACGCCGGCGTGCCGATTGGGCACGGCGTGCCGATTTCGCTTGCACGCGATTTTGAAACAGAAGCGCGGCACGATGGCGTGCCGCTTGAGCACGCCACGTGCTGACCAGATTGCACATTGGCACGGCGTGCTGAAGTGCGGCACGGCGTGCTGCACTGAATATTGCCAATCCTTGCCTTGTTCCACACTTTGATCATGACTCTTGGCTAACTTGCCTAATACCCTATTCCTACACATAAAAACACACAAAAACATAATAATACAAACACAATTAATGTACAAGTGAGGCACACGTACCTCATTGCTACGTTTATAGTCGGAATAGCTCGACTTTCTCGCTTCTCTTGTGTTCATGGGTCTCTCAAGAGCATCACTTGCCTTTGCTCTTGTGCCCCCGTGAAATATTTCTTGAGGCGATGACCATTTACCTTTTGGATGCCCTCCGGAGTAAGTATCTCAATCATGCCCGAAGGGTAGACTTTGTGAATGGTAAACGGTCCTGTCCAACGACTCTTCAATTTTCCGGGAAAAAACCTCAACCTTGAGTTGTACAAGAGTACCGCTTCTCCCTCCTCGAAGCTCTTTTCCTGGATCCTTTGATCGTGCCACCTCTTGGTCTTTTCTTTATAAATTTTGGCGTTCTCGTAGGCCGAGAGGCGTAATTCTTCAAGTTCGAAGAGTTGACGAAGCCGGAGCTCTCCCGCTGCTTTCATATCAAAGTTCAAGAATTTTAAGGCCCAAAACGCCTTGTGCTCTAGCTCAACGGGAAGATGGCATGCTTTTCCAAACACAAGACGGTATGGTGACATTCCTATTGGTGTTTTGAATGCCGTCCGGTAAGCCCAAAGTGCATCGTTAAGCTTTAGACTCCAATCTTTCCTTGACATGCTGACCGTCTTTTCAAGGATTCTTTTCAGTTCCCTATTCGACACTTCCACTTGTCCGCTCGTTTGAGGGTGGTAAGGGGTGGCTACTTTGTGGGTAACGCCATATTTCTGCAAAAGGGAATCAAACTGCTTGTTACAAAAATGGGAGCCCCCATCACTAATGATAGCTCTAGGGGTCCCGAAACGAGTCAATATATTGCTTTTTAAGAACTTGATTACCACTTTTGCGTCGTTCGTAGGCAATGCTACTGCTTCTACCCATTTTGACACGTATTCGACCGCCACCAAAATGAACTGATTCCCATTAGAGTTTGGGAATGGTCCCATGAAATCGATCCCCCATACGTCGAAGAGCTCACACACTAGAATTCCTTGTTGGAGCATCTCATTTTTTTGTGAAATATTTCCGGTCCTTTGGCACGCATCACAAGCTCGAACATAAGCCTCCACATCACTTCTCATTGTTGGCCAAAAGAATCCACAAGACAGAATTTTCCCCATGGTTCTATCCGGTCCAAAATGTCCTCCCGCCTCTCTATCATGGCACATTCGGATGATTGAGGTAACTTCCTCAAAAGGTACACATCTTCGAATAATACCATCTGCACACGACTTAAACAAGAAAGGATCATCCCAAAAGTAATTTTTAGCATCATGAAAAAATTTTACCTTTTGGTTTCGTGTGAGATCAGGCGGAATGATGTTACCAACTTTATAGTTTGCAATATCGGCAAACCATGGTATGGAAGTAACCGCAAGAAGTTGTTCATCCGGGAATGCATCTTGGATCTCCGGTTCTTGCTTACTTTCACCTTCTTGCGGCAGCCTTGACAAGTGATCTGCTACCACATTCTCTACTCCCTTCTTATCTCGGATTTCGATGTCGAACTCTTGCAGCAGTAAGATCCATCTTATAAGACGAGGTTTTGCATCCTGTTTAGACATCAAATACTTGAGTGCAGCATGGTCAGTAAACACGATTACTTTTGACAAAACCAAATAGGACCGGAATTTATCAAAGGCAAACACAATAGCTAGTAATTCCTTCTCCGTTACAGAATAGTTCATTTGAGCATCATTCAACGTTCTACTAGCATAATAAATTGGGCGGAGGATTTTATCCACCCGCTGACCTAAGCATGCACCTACTGCACCATCGGATGCATCACACATAAGTTCGAAGGGAAGAGTCCAATTAGGGCCGATCATTATAGGTGCTTCAATCAATTTCTGTTTTAGCGATTCAAAAGCATGCAAACATTTATCAGAGAATTCAAAAGAAACATCTTTTTGGAGTAACTCGGTTAGTGGTTTGGAGATTTTAGAAAAATCTTTTATAAATCTCCTATAAAATCCGGCATGGCCGAGAAAACTCCTCACAAGCTTAATTGAACTAGGGGGAGGTAACTTTGCAATAACCTCAATTTTGGCCGGGTCGACCTTAATCCCTTCCCCCGAGATCTTGTGTCCAAGCACAATACATTCCCTTACCATAAATTGGCACTTTTCCCAACTAAGGGCCAAGTTCGTGTCCTCGCACCGCTGCAAAACCTTATCCAAATTTTCAAGACAAGTAGAGAAATTAGATCCATACACAGAAAAATCATCCATAAATACCTCCATGAAATCCTCAACCATGTCGGTAAATATGGCAAGCATACATCTTTGGAACGTGGCTGGTGCATTACATAAGCCAAATGGCATCCGTCTATATGCAAATGTCCCGAATGGGCATGTAAATGTGGTTTTCTCTTGGTCAAGAGGATCCACAGGGATTTGCATATACCCGGACAAGCCATCTAACGTACAAAAAAAATCGTGACCCGCCATACGTTCCAAAATTTGGTCCAAAAACGGTAAAGGAAAATGGTCTTTCCGGGTGGCGTTGTTTAGTTTCCTATAATCAATGCACATACGCCAACCGGTGACCGTTCTAGATGGAATTAAATTACCTTTTTCATTCTCAATTACCGTCATACCGCCTTTCTTAGGCACACATTGGACTGGACTTACCCATTGACTGTCCGAGATTGGGAAAATTATGCCCGCATCGAGGAGTTTGATCACTTCTGCTTTAACAACCTCTTTCATGTTTGGGTTCAAGCGTCTTTGAGGTTGTACGTAGGGTTTTACCGCCTCTTCAAGGAATATCCGGTGGGTGCAAAAAGCTGGGTTAATTCCTTTAATGTCATGGATCGTCCATCCAAAAGCTCCCTTATGCTTCCGTAACACCTCGATAAGTTTTTCTTCTTGCTCAACTGTCAATGAAGAAGAAATAACAACCGGTAAGTCATTGGGAGGATGTAAGAAGGCATATTTTAAATTCATGGGTAGAGTTTTGAGTTCCAAAGTAGGAGGCTTTTCTAGTGATGACTTTGGTGCTGGTTTGATCTCTCTTTCTAGCCTCTCAAACCTTTGTACCCATGCACAATGTTCTTCTTCTTCTGAGGCAGACGCCTCATCTTGTTCCGCCTCCAAGTTCAGACCTTCATCTAAAGGGTTCTCTAATTCACTGTAGAAAGTCTCACTCACACATTCATCAACCGGAGAGATAGAGGAAATAGCATAACAATTTTCATTATTCAGCGGATATTTCATTGAATTATAAACATTAAAGGTTACCTCCTCATCTTGCAACCGTAGAATAAGTTTACCTTCTTGCACATCGATCAAGGTCCTACCGGTTGCAAGGAATGGTCTCCCGAGCAAGATTGGGACTACCGTGTCCTCCTCCATGTCTAGTACCACAAAATCCGCTGGAAAAATGAACTTGTCTACCTTGACTAACACGTCCTCTATTACACCTTGTGGCCTTGCTATAGATCGATCTGCTAATTGGAGTGTCATGTTTGTAGGTTTTGGATCCCCCAAACCAAGCTTCCTAAACATTGAAAGTGGCATCAAGTTGATGCTTGCTCCCAGATCACATAAGGCATTTGCAATTTTAAGATTCCCAATTTGACATGGAATCGTGAAGCTGCCTCGATCCTTTAGTTTAGGTGGAAGTCTGTTGCTTACAATCGCGGAACACTCTTCTGTTAGGGCCACTACTTCGTCATTCCCTAATCTCCTTTTTCCTGCAATTAGCTCCTTGAAAAATTTAGCATAGGTGGGCATCTCTTGAAGAGCTTCCACCAAAGGGATATTAAGTTCAAGCTTTTTAAAGATGTCAAGGAACTTAGAGTATTTCTGGTCCAATTTGTCCTTTCTCTCCTTCCTTGGATAAGGAAGTTTAGGAATGTAAGGACTAATAGGAACAGAAATATCTTCCTTTTGAGCATTAGAAGAAGTAGAGATGTTTTCGGGTTTAGAATGACTTACTTCTTCCGATTGATTACTTACTCTCATGGGTTGATCAACCCTTGGTTCTTCCGTTTGCCTCCCACTCCTTAGAGTAATTGCTTGGGCTGTCTCCCTTGGGTTTTGTCTTGGGTTCGGTTCCGTTGTACTAGGAAGGCTTCCTTGAGGCCGTTCTTGCAAGCTTCTAGCTATTTGAGCCAACTGGTTGGTGAGGTCCCTGTTCAAAGCTTCAGTATTGGCCAAACGAGCTTCGTTAGTAGCCAGACGAGTTGATATGTCCTTAAGAAGGCTTAATACCGACTCATCTTGTTTAACATTATGAGCATTACTATTTTGACCACATTGAGATTGAGGAGCCCTACCAAGCTCTTGATTACGAAAGTCTTGCAAAAAATCATTAGAAGGTTTCAACACATTTTGATTGTTACCATAGGATAGATTCGGATGTTGAAATCTTCTTTGAAAGTTGTTATTATTTTGGAAAGCATTTTGAAGGGGTGGTTGATTATACCTTTGGTTACCTCCAACATAGCTTACCTCTTGGGCTGATGGATTGCCCATTCCACATTCTTGACCGGGATGGTCCCCTCCACAAGACACATACAGCACAGGTTGGTGTGTTGGGTTCAAACTCAGATGTGCCATCATAAGATCAACCTTCTTATTCAATTCTTCCACTGCTGTATCACGGCGTCCCATTTCTACAGCATGGACATCTCTTCGCGTTGGCACTTCTTGTTGCCACAAGGGGCTTTTCCTAGCTAGTTCCTCAATAAGTTCTTCCGCTTGCGTTGCGGTTTTATTGAAAATATCCCCACCTGCAGATGAGTCAATGATAGCACGGTGAGAAGGCGAAATCCCATGATAGAAAATACTTACTTGAGTGCACTTAGGAAGGTCATGGTGTGGGCAGTTTCTGAGTAGTCTTTGAAAGCGCCTCCATGCCTCCATCATGGATTCTGAACCAAATTGCCGGAAGGCTGTGATCTCATTCTTCAATTGGACTGTTTTAGACGGAGGAAAGTAATAAGCCAAAAATTCTTCCTCAAGCTGGTCCCATGACGTTACGGATCCCGCTCGAAGGGACTTGTACCATTCAACAGCTCCTCCGATTAAAGAAAATGGAAATAACTTCAATCGGATCACGTCTTGGGGAACTCCATTGAGTCTTACAGTATCAGCCACCATTAGGAATCGATCGAGATGATCGTTCGGGTTTTCATTGCTAGCTCCACTAAATTGGCCGTTACTTTGCACCATTTGGATCATGTTCGTCTTGAGCTCGAAGTTGTTAGCAGTGATTGGTGGTAGAATAACACCAGCCCGGTTTCTAGGACGATGGGGTGCCATCATATCCGCCATAATTCTATCATCTCCCGCGCCTTCCAACTGACGTTCTTGGCGGAGACGTTCCTGCTCCCGAACTTCAACCTCAATCCTCGCCCTCATCTCGGCTTCGATTTCATTCCTCATTTGTCGCCTTTGTTCCTCGTCCATGGCTGCGGTTACTACTCTTTGGGATCTTCGAATATTCCTACACGTACGGTCAATTTCAGTATCCAAAGGTAATAATTCAGAACTTTGAGAACGAGTTTGCATAAGCTAGGAAACACTCACACAAAAAGAAAATAAATTTTATACACAAATAATAAAACCAAAAACAGAATATGAACAGTATTAATAATGCTTAGATCAGAAAATAATCCTTTTATCTAATGTTATCGAAACAAGTTAAAATTCCCCGGCAACGGCGCCAAAAACTTGATGGAGCCCGAACGGACTCACAAACAAAGGCAGTGTACCTCGTCGTTCAAGTAATAAAATCTGGCCTAAAGTCCAGGTATCGATCCCACAAGGAATTTAAACCTCGATAATCACTAAATTACTAAGAGTCTTTACGTGTCTAAGCGGAACTAAATTTAGGTTTGATTATATTAACAACTATATTAGTCTACTCCTAGTTGATCTATCCCAGCTTACTTTGCCCTTGAATTTGGAATATCAATTGGCGGTTTTACCGACCTATGAAGACTGATGGGGATGGCTTAATTAATCAACTACAAAAGACGAAGTTAACTCAACAATTAACCCTCAATTATATTCCTCCAATTAAATCAACCTAGCGTATCTAGATCTTTTAGGTCCTTAGCCGGTTTTCCTTGTTTAGAGGCGGTCTAATTCTTAAAGCTCAGAAAATAGGGGCACGTATGTTCCACAGTGTCGTCAATACTGATGGTTGCCTAGGTGTCAATCTAGGTAATGCCACGAATATGAACTTAATAGATTAAGATCTTATGAGACTAGATTATCACTAAAGGGATTGCATAAAGAAAAGGAATAAAGATTGAAATTAACTTGCATTCAACTGTATTAATCAAGAAAGATGTAACAGATTCAATGTTTTCAACCAAACAAAATCGATTGCGGAATCAAAAGTTAGCTAAATTGAATTACAAAAGACAAAAAGAAAAACTTATGCCCTTCTTGATCCAATTAACCGGATGCCGACGGTGTGAAGATGCTTGGAGGTGTACCTCTATTAACGAACCCGAGCCGAAACTAAGAACGTTGCAAAAGGGGAAGGTTCAATGCAAAGCAATCTACCAATCGATGGTTCCAAGATTCAAAGAAAACAAAAAGGGTCAAGCTAAACCCTAGCTACAAGTTTTTGCTCTACCTCTACAAGATGGGAAAAAGATACTCTAAAACAAAGAAAATAACCTATTTATACGGCTAGGTTAAAACCACAGAAAAGAAAAGCTGAAATTAGGGCAACAGCAGATTTTCGGGCCTCGGCACGCCGTGCTGGTGGAGTCGGCACGCCGTGCTATGCAGAGTTGGGATCGGCACGCCGAGCTGATTGAAATGGCACGCCGTCGTGCTGCTTCTCTGGAACTCTTGGCACGCTGGTTGGCTTGGCACGCCGTGCTGCCATTGTGGCACGCCGTGCCATTCTGATTTTCAGCACTTCAAGCCCTTCTTTACCGCCGTTGCTCCAACTTCCGATCCGGGTCCTAATGCCTGTCCAAAACAAACACAAAGGGACATAACCGCACCACAACCACGGACCATAAAACACGAAAAAACACGAGGAATACCAAAAATATAAGAAATCAAACCAAAACATAAAAATCACAAAATACGAAAAAAAAACCAATCAAACATTCACATAAATGATTCTAAAAACTACCACTCAAACCACGAAATTGGCTAAAAGATAAGGTCGAAACCGACCTTATCAGTCGGCCAATAAAACCCACTAGATAAATCTTTCCTACGGTTCTATTGGGTCCAAAATGGCCACCCGCTTCTCTATCATGACACATCCTAATAATGGAGGGAGCCTCCTCATAAGCAACACACCGCCTAATCATATTGTCCGCACATAATCTAAAAAGGTAAGGATCATCCCAAAAATAATCCTTAGCATCATGAAAGAACATGAATTTACGTCTCTGTGCATGTGAGAGATTAGCTGGAAGGATGTTACCGACTTTGAAGTTTCCGATGTCCGCAAACCATGGCAGAGGTTACCCCACACAATTGTTCATCCGGGAATGTGTCACGAATGTCCGCTTCTGGAGAGGATACGGATCCTTCACTTGGCAGTCTCGATAAATGGTCGGCCACTACATTCTCTACTCCCTTCTTGTCCTTAATCTCCACGTCAAACTCCTGGAGGAGTAGAATTCATCGAATCAACCTGGGCTTTGCGTCCTGTTTAGCCAACAAATACTTAAGAGCAGCATGGTCAGTATACACAATTACTTTTGATAAGACCAAGTAAGACCTGAACTTATCGAAAACAAAAATAACAGCTACTACTTCTTTCTCAGTCACAGTGTAATTCATTTGAGCACCGTTCAATGTCTTACTAGCATAGTAAATTGGGCGAAAAATTTTGTCCACCCTCTGACCTAAACATGCCCCGACAGCTATGTCGCTCGCATCGCATATAAGTTCAAAGGGGATTTCCCAATTCGAGCTCACCATGATCGGTGCCTCAATCAATTTTCACTTAAGCAAATTAAAAGCATGCATACACTCATCTTTGAAATTAAATGGGGCATCCTTTAGGAGTAGCTCAGTCAACGGCTTAGCAATCTTAGAAAAGTCTTTCACAAAACGCCTATAAAAGCCCGCATGTCCTAAGAAGCTCCTAACTAACTTAACCGAACTTGGGGGAGACAGTTTCTCAATCACCTCAATCTTGGCCGGATCGACCTCAATCCCCTTTGCCGACACCTTGTGCCCTAAGACAATGCAATCCCGGACCATAAATTGACACTTCTCCCAACTAAGTGCCAAATTGGTGTCTTCACATCTCTGAAGCACCTGGTCCAAATTCCCAAGACATGACTCAAAGGTATGACCAATAACGGAAAAGTAGTCCATAAAGACTTCCATGAAATCCTAAATCATATCAGCAAAAATGGCCAGCATGCACCTTTGTAAGGTGGCCGGGGCATTACACAAACCAAAGGGCATCCGCCTATATGCAAATTTCCCATATGGACACGTAAACGTGGTTTTCTCTTGATCGAGAGGGTCCCCTGGAATTTGCATATACCCGGATAGCCCATCTAACGTACAAAAATATTCGTGCCTGGCCATCCTCTCTAACATTTGATCAATAAACGGTAATGGAAAATGATCTTTCCGGGTGGCGTTATTTAACTTCCTATAATCAATGCACATGCGCCAACCCGTGACAGCTCTAGTAGGGATTAGTTCCCCTTTATCATTTTCCACTACCGTTGTGCCTCCCTTTTTAGGCACACACTGAACTGGACTCACCCACTGACTATCAGAGATAGGAAAGATGATACCTGTGTCGAGGAGTTTTATCACCTCGGCTCTTACCACCTCCTTCATATTTGGGTTCAACCAGCGCTAAGGCTGTGCACACGGTTTTACCTCGTTTTCCAAAAAGATTCTATGCGTGCAAAACGTCGGACTTATTCCCTTGATGTCGTGGATTGTCCACCCGAACGCTCCCTTGTGCTTCCTCAGCACCTCTAGTAGCTTGTCCTCCTCTCCTGTCATCAAAGAAGAAATTACAACTGGTAAGTCCTTTGGAGGATGCAGAAAAACATACTTAAGGTTAGGGGGAAGGGTTTTGAGTTCCAATGATAGAGGTTCCTCCAGTGAGGATTTAGGTGCAGGCTTGACTTCACGATCCAGCTTGTCAAACCGTCCCTTCACCTATGAGCATTCTTCAACTAACACTTCGTTCGCCTCACTTTCAACTAGGCCTTCTCCTATGATGCACTCTAGTTCACTGCACACATTCTCAACCACATAAGCATCAATAGGACAAAAGGAGTCTACAAAATTACAGTTTTCAACATCTAATGGATATTTTATTTAGTTATAGACGTTGAAACTTACCTCCTCGTTGTGCAACCTAAGAATAATCTTACCTTCTTGGACATCTATCAATGTCCTACCGGTTGCAAGAAATGGCCTTCCAAGCAAAAGGGGCACCGAGCTATCTTCCTCTATATCCATTACCACGAAGTCCGCGGGGAAGATAAACTTGTCCACCTTTACTAACACGTCCTCGACCACCCCCTTTGGCCTCGTGAGAGATCTATCCGCCAATTGGAGGGTCATATTGGTCGGCTTTGGGTTTCCCAGTCTGAGTCTCCTGAAAAACGACAGAGGCATCAAATTGATACTTGGACCTAAGTCACATAGGGCATTGGCAATCTCCAAGTTTCCTATCCGGCATGGGACAGTAAAACTGCCCCTATCTTTGAGCTTGGGTGGAAGTTTGTTAGTGATAATTGCCAAACATTCCTCTGTTAAAGCCACCACTTCATCCTCGCCTAGCTTTCTTTTCCCTGCAAGAAGTTCTTTAAAGAATTTAGCATAAGAAGGCATCTCTTGGAGAGCCTCAATCAATGGCATATTGAATTCTAACTTCTTGAAAATTTCCAGAAATTTGGAATATTTCTGCTCCAGTTTATCTTTCTTCTCCCTTTGAGGATAAGGGAGTTTAGGCACATAAGCTCTCACTGGGTCAGAAATTTTCCCCTTTTCATTTGTGCTAGGTTTGGGTTCAGAAATCGAGTCGGGGTTGCTTACCTCTCCCGACTCTTCACTTACCTTAGTAGGTTGGGATTGAATATCAGCATTTTGCACTCGGCTCTCCACTTGCCTACCACTCCGCAGGGTTATAGCTTGAGCTGTCTCCCGTTGAGGTCCCTTAGGGTTTTGCTCAGTTTTACTCGGGAGTGCTCCTTGAGCTCTTTCCTGCCTCTCCCTACTCAATTTAGCCACTTGCTTGCCCAAATCCCTACAGTATGCCTCATTATCGGCAAGTCGAGACGAGACGTCTTTTAACAAAGATAAAACCGTCTCATCTTGCTTGGATTGTTGAGGTTGCTGTGGGGGTTGGTCATTAGGAACAAATGGGGCCTTACCTAACCCCTGCTCATGGTGCTCATAATGGAACCCGGAAGGAGGTCTCAACACATTTTGGTTATTACCATAAGACATGTTCGGGTGTTGATACCTTCTTCCGTAATTGTTATTATTATTGAAATTTTGTGGGTAAGAGTTAGAGTTATTGTACCTTTGGTTTCCTCCCACAAAACTTACATTCTCGGACGGTTGGGTGAATGGATCGCCCAATGCACATTCTTGACCGGGATGCTCCGCTCCACACGATACACACAACACCGGCTGATGTTGTGGCGCATTTAAACTCAAGCGGGACATCAACAGGTCCAGCTTCTTGTTCACGTGGTCCATGGCTGCATCTTGGCGTCCCGAGTCCGCAGCCCGAACCTCACTCCTTGTTGACATGTCCGACTGCCACAAGGTACTCTTCCTAGCCAGCTCCGCGATCAACTCCTCGGCTTGCGTAGCAGTCTTCTTAAAAATGTCTCCACCTGCAGAAGAATCAAGAATGGCACGGTTAGCTGGTGTCAAACCATGATAAAACGTGCTTACCTGAGTGAATCGCGGCATGTCATGGTGGGGACAGTTCCGCAACAACCGTTGAAACCTTTGCCACGCTTCGTTCAGAGTCTCGGTCCCCGGCAACGGCGCCAAAAACTTGGTGGGCCCTAGGCGAAGTACTGAAACTAAACCTAGAGTCGCACAACTAAGGCAGTGTACCTATCGTTGACAAGTAATAATTCTGGTTGGTCCAGGTATCGATCCCACAGAGAAAATATTCTGCAAACACTAAACTACTCGGGTTCCTTGCGTGTCCTAGGTAGAACTGAAATTTGGTTTGTGATTATACTAACAACTAAATTATCCTACTCCTAGTTGATCTATCCCAGCTTACTTTGCACTTGAATTAGGGTTATCAATTGGCGGTTTAACCTACCTATGAATGCTAACGGTGATGGCTTTATCAATTAATTAAAACAGATGAATTTAACTCAACAGTTAAACCTTAATTATGTTCTTTCAATAATTCAACCTCGCGTGTCTAGATCTTTTAGGTCCTTAGCCGGTTTCCCTTGTTTAGAGGCGGTCTAATTTTAAAGCTCAGAAAATAAGGGCATGTAAATTCTACAGTGTTGTCAATACTAATGGTTTCCTAAGCGTCAATCTAGGTAATGCCACAAATATGAACTTAATACGTTAAGATCTTATGAGACTAGATTATCATTAAAGGAATGCATAAAGAGAAGATATAAATATTGAAATTAAATTGCAGTCAATTGCATTAATCAAGAAAGATGACAAGAATTCAATGTTTACAACCAAACACAATCAATTGAGGAATAAAAAACTAACTAATCGAATTACAAAAGAGAAGAAGAGGAACTTATGCCTTTTTGGTCTGATTAACCGGATTCCAGCGGTGTGAAGATGCTTGGGGGTATACCTCTATAAACGAACTTAATCCGAAACCAAGAACATCGCAAAAGGGGAAGATTCAATGCAAAACGTCTACCAATTAAAGGTTCAAACTCAAAGTAACAAAGAGTTCAAGCAATAAACCTAGCTACAAGTTTGTGCTTTCTACTTCAAAAGTCTGGAAAAAGATCCATACAGCTTAGAAAATGTCCTATTTATATTGCTAGGCTAAAACCACTAAACAGGAAAGAGGAAAGTAGGGCAACAACACTTTTTCGATGTTCGGCACGCCGTGTTGGTGTTGGCACGCCGTGCTAGGATAGATTTGGGGTTGGCACGCCGTGCTGGTGTTGGCACGTAGTCGTGCCGACCTACTGGACTCCATCTTTTGGCATGCTGGAATGGCACGCCGTGTCCTCATTGTGGCACGCCGTGCCACCTAGCTTTTCAGCACTTCAATCTCTTCTTCGTCGCCATCGCTCCAACTTTCGGCCCGGGTCACAATGCCTGTCCAAAACAAACATAAAGAAACATAACCGCACCACAGCAACGGACCACAATCAAGATGCAATGTCCAAAATTACAAAAACACCATTAAAAACACGAAAAACACTAAAAAGTTATGAAAATCTAATCAAAACATAAAAACCGCAAAATACGCAAGACCAAGCAAGTATTCACACAAAGGACTCTAAAATATTACCGTTTAAACCACGAAATTGCCTAAAAGATAAGGTCAAAAACCGACCTTATCAATATCAACATCAGCAACCACCAGCTCCATCATCTTCCAGTTCAGGCCCTTGGTTTACTTTTGACAAACTTCCTCCTCATCAATGGCGTACAATTATTGATGAGATGGGCGCATGGATAGACCTCCAGATGACAAAACCAGGAGCTCAGTACAACAGGTGCTTCAAGAACTTGTGTCCCAATTTACAAGGACTTTGCGTGAATGGTATCAAAGTCTTGGTGAATACTGGCAACTCTAGTTTATTCAGACTCCTAGTGCTGCTGCTGCATTAGGTATCATTCATCAACATCACATTGGTGATTTTTCTATTTATGAGAAACGTACTCGCCAAGAATACTTTGACATAAAGTGTTGTTCTTTGAAGCAGAAAGATCTTGAAAGGCATTACAAACGCATGACAAAGATATATTACATAATGAATGGTCTTAATGAACCTAACCTTCTATATGTTTATATTTCTTCTTTGCCTACTGAATTGCAGCCAGAGATCAATCGCCTGATTGCTCAGGCCAGAAAGCCTTTTGCAGATGTTACCATTGGAGAAATTCACCAGTTCACCCTTGCAGCTTTGGAAAAGATGTGTGAGCAACAGACATTCTTCTCAGATATGCTACACAACAAGTCAATTTCCAGACAAATTTGCAATAAATCTCACCTTGGGATTAAGTGCAAAAAGAAGTGTGACTGTCCGTCTCATTCTTCCCACAGATCTTCCAGATTCTTCAGAAAAAAGTTCTCTTCCACTTCCAAGAAGCATTTCCGGAAACCATTCAAAAGAGTCAAGTTCTTCAGGCGTAAACAGCAACTAGGAAAATAGAAGGGTGCTAACCGTTGTTTTGCTTGCGGACAAAAGGGTCATTTTGCAAAAAATTGCCCTAACAAACCAGCCAGAGCTCAGAAACTTGTTTCTATGTACAGTCTTGGTGATGCCTCTGCAGATATTGAATCCCTCTACTTAGAACAGAGTGATGAAGATGAGTAAACAGTCTTTGCAGTTCAATGGGATGATGAGGAAATTAGTTCAACTGAATCAGAATCTTCTGATATTTCTGATGATGTTACTGTTCCTATTTGTTCTTTACAGAATTGCTCATTGCAACCAGTTGAATGTTTTTTCAATGCTACAGATACTACTGATGTGATTCTGATGCCTTATGTGCCAATCCACATCTTGCCATCCAAATATGCTAAACCGATTCCTATCATTGCTTTTATGGATACAGGATCTTTCCAGACAATCATGAATCCTTCGATTCTCCCTCCAGACTCATGGGAATCATTCAAGACTTATTTTAAAGCTGCCAATGGAGAAGTCTTTGCCACAAAACTCAGATCCAAGCAACCAATTGGGATACAGTTCTTTCCAGAATGCATTGTGTGGACTAAAGTTCTTGGTTCTACTTTGCCCGACAAAGATATCATGATTAGTTTTCGGGATTATAGGAAAGCAAAGGGATTTCGTATTTTACCAGATGAGCTTAAATTCAAACAATTCTGTAAACCTTTTGACCATACCCAAAAATCTTTTCCTTATCTAAAGTCCAGCCCAATTACCAGCCCATTAGAGATCTCATCCTCACCTCTTGTGGAGACTCTCATTCTCAATTTACTCATCCACATCCTTTATGGACCAATCCTGATTTTTTCATTACCTTACCCTTTAAACTCAATGAAGATATTAACCCCACAAAAGCCACACACCCCTGCATGACACCTACAGTAAGAAACAAGTTTTATGAGTAGAGTATTATAAATAAGGATGTCTCATCATTTGAACTAGATTTTAATTCTTGTAAGGGTAGTATTTCTAATTAAAAAATGATTGAAATGAAACTAGTCTTTAATTCTTGGATAACAAATATGAATTTACTTGAACTATTGTAATTTTGTAAAGCAAATTTGTCACCTTTCCCCGTTTTTAAGAAAAGCTGTATACAGTAGCGATTGTGATTAATGGTCCAATAATGGGAAGTGCGGCGATTTTACTAGAACATAACTACATTTTCTTTTTTTCTGTTGATAACAAAAAAAAAAAAAAAACGAAAAATGATAATCATTATTATTTTATGCCCATTAAAATTATGAACATGCATATATGTGTTCTTCTTTGCCACATCTTTGTCATCCAAACTTTGTTTCACAAAAGATAATTTCCATGAAAGATTTGAACAAAATAAAAATGCTAGGCTGATATTAACCGAGCAATGTACATAATTGAGCAGCTGGCCACAAATTATATCATATTTGGTGATGGATTCAAACCTTTCACTGTACTGGAAGTAGTTAGTTCCTATACACGGTAACATTAATCATTTGACTCCAAAGCTAAGGTAGCAATTTGAAAACTAACATCAATTTTGTCCCCTGCAAAATACATTAAGGAGTTTCAGCAACTGGTAAAAGGAATTAACACGATGACTAAGAAACATATTAAGCTTTTCATTGTCTTCAGGTTCCAAACATTGCAGTTACCCATCGTTTCAGTCTCACCAAATCTGACATGATTTTTAAGATGGCAGGGCTCTCGAAATGGTTATCTCCTAGATCCAATGCTCACATCAACCTAATACTTGAGCGTCTCTACACCTACTCAAAACATGACACTTATCCTGTATCACAAGAGATTATGCATAAGGTTTTCCTTTTATCAACTCCATTTGTTGCTTTGTATGTACGTTTTTCTGAAAATAGACCAAAATCATTGTCATAGAAAAATAGGCATGGATGTAAAGACGGGTGGGATTTTGAACCCGAAAGTGGTCAAGTATGATGGTAAATCCATGTGAGTAACCAAGCAGTCAGAGCATATAGTTTAGAGGTGGATGTGTTGCCAAGAAATAACCACCATGCTTCATCTTTCAACTGCCAAGGAAAATCAAATTATCCTGTTTTTACAACCACAAGTAGAGAAGAGGCATATGTCTAATTTAGGAAACCAAGGGACAAATGCCCTTGAGGTGCTTTCCTTCAAATTGTTCTTGTCCTATTTGATGTTCAGAACACGAGACTTTGCACCATCAATTTCCTTTTTTGAATTTTTAACTTCATTTCAGTGCAAGGAAAATGTTTCAGATCTTGATAACCAAACATAAGAGTTGAGTAAAAATAGAAAATTTTAACTATTATACTAATTACTTGACAGTTTTAATTTGTTCCGCGTGCACTGTTTCTCAATGCTGTTGCTCCCTCTTTTACCACATGAATGACTCCAGATAACATCTAATGAAAAAGGAGGCAACAACTCACACATGCTAACTAGAGATAAAATTCAAGATAGACAAAAATGAGACATTTTTTAAAATGGGGTTGGGCAGAGTCTTTTTATTTCAGTGGTTCTGTGACTCGGACGAGCCTGTTCATAATAATATATGGGAAAGACCATGTAAATATTTGTGAATCCGTCAATGGACTGCACAGCATGTGCAACTACCCCTTTAAAGAACAACTTATGACAGCATGTTCATCTACCTAATACCTTTAGGGTTTTCTTTTCACTTGGCTCGTCTTCTCTACCGCTCTCACACTCTCAAGTGTCTCTGCCTCTCTATCTCCTACTATCACCGTATTCACCTCCGCTCTGTCTCCCTTCTCTGCTCAAGTCCATTTCTGTTTACCTGCTGTTCTCATAGAGGTAGGACTCAAAATTGGGAGGTTTTTGTTTGTCTTTCCTTTCTTCTCTTTTTTTTCCCCATTGTTCTTTACTTATCTAATTTTATACTTGCAGTTCTGATCATACGAATGACTTTGATTGTTTAAAAAATTACGATCAACCCATTTTGATACTTTAATTTGTTGATTTATTAGCGTAATATTTTGTGTATTGGAATATATTCTGATTTTAATCCTACAATTTCCTTTTGTGAAGTTTCTTTTAAATTAAAAAAAAAAAAAACCTAACTGATTTGTCTTTATTTTTCCTCTATAGCCAGTTATGTTGATGGAGTTTGAAGCTAAGGAATGGAAGATGCTGATTATGTTGAGGGATGAAGATCGCTATGCTTGGAATATATGTCTTTACAAGCTAGCTCTTGAGATTGGGAGTCTTGGAAAATTTTGTTAAGTACGTTTTTACATTTATTCATTTAGTGTTCTTGTTTTCTTTTCAAATTTTTTGTTTTATTTGATTATGAGATAATATTTATGATTTTGCCTTTCAAAAAAATTCTTTAAATGATTAGTAAACGTGGTCTCTTATCCCTCTTTATGTCAGCTCACATTTCCATTTCTTTAATATGCATTGTTTATAAAATTAATGATTCCCACTTAGTTTTTTGGGTGTTTACGATTTTGAATAATTTTAGTGGGGTAGTTAGCTTCAACAGAGAGTTCAACCGTTGTCAATCAATCCAATAGATTGTATCCGTCACCTGCTACATTATTACAATTTTCAGGTACAATATTCTATAAAGTTTTAAATTTTTCTTCTATTTGTGCACTTGGTTGAAATATTGCATTTGAAGACGAATAAGCTTGTGGTTTTAACTGCAGATTCACTCAGTTGTATTTTGTTTTCCATCCTTTGTGAAGGAAGAAAGTGCTTCATCGAGTTGCGCATAAGTTGTGGAATGAAACTCGCAAGTCGCTAGTTTAAACTGATTTTTCTAGTCGAATACAATTAGGAAAGTTTAAATTTTGGAAGAAGCAATGCGCTCTCATGATTTCATCCCAAAATTAATAAGTCTAACATGTCGATAATTGCACCAATTTAGGCAAATAACACGGAAAAATTCAGAAACATGGAAACTAATTTATAAAATTTCAAATGCAATTGATGGAGTCAATAACTAAGCCGAATGATGTTTTGTCATCATGAATTAGGCAGCCATAAATAAAAAGGATTATAGAAGAAGATGATGTTGCAATGAAAGGCTTCCAATTCTTTAAATAAAATAGTGTTACATTTTGAAATGGTGCTGAATCCTAGGATAGTCCATATTAGATTAATGAAATCGACAGAATACTCCACCCATTTTGAGTTGCTGTTTTGGATTGTATACCTATTATAAAGTTGATGATAGTTGGTATTTAAATATTATCTTCTCTACGATTCAAAACTAGATTCTATAGTGAATTTTTTTTCTTCCAAGAAAATGGGGACCTTTTCATCAAAGCGACTGCTGAATGCACGGAGAGGAGTAATGTAACTAACTCTTAAAGAAACAATAGAGATCCTAGCTAAAATATGAACAAGATCATTACCCAATCTTCTTACAAATGTAAAAGTGCAATTGGTAAAAAAGTTCTTTAAAGCAACGAAATCCCAAATTATTAAGCCTAGCGGAGTTGCATTATAGATCGGTGCGGTAAAGGTATGGAAGAAAACTTGACAGTCAATTTCTCTTTGCACGTGAGAGAAGCCTAAATCGTTCATCAAGTTAAAGCCTCCTAATAAACATAGCTTCAGCTAAGACGGGATCTAAAGGACAAAGAAGAAAGCCATGTCCGGAAGCGATGAAGTTTTGATTAGAGTCAATGTTCTTTTGTCGCGGATTTACATTTATGTGAGTATATTATTTTGTTTGAAAATGCATTAATTTGTCCTACTATCTTATCATTGGTAACTTATGTATATATATTTGCGGGCCTAAGTATTGGCCCAGGTACACTACTAATAGCCCGGTTTGGTCAAGAAAAATAACATTAAGCCCACTCTCAATATACATGTCTATATTTGGATTGAGTTTGAGATTAATAAAATTTAGCGGGCCAGCCCGACTTATTATTATTACTATCATTATGTGTATGTATATTAAAATTATAGTTTACATATGTACTTTTATATACATAATAAAAAGTATATGTTTGAAGTTCATATATGATATTTATTAATTTTGAAAGCTGAATTTTAGTGCGAACCCGTCTAAATCAACAGTGGGTTGGGCTGGCATGGACTGAACATTTTTTATGTGTAAATCCGTTAAGTGCAGCCCAGCTTGATCAATAAACAGATCTATTCTTACGTTCATAAAGCTCCTTGTAACTTGAAAAGAAAAGTAGCATAATTGTTATGTTAATAATCCTAGAAGAAACAAAGGAATATATGGTTTTGACACTAAATCTATAAATCAAAGTTCAATTTAGTGTAAAACAAATTATCAATAAAATGCCACTGGCGCAACTCCATCGTCTAGTTAGCTTAAGTAACATCCTTAACCAAGGCTGCTTGGCCTAACCTGATTTTAAGTATCTAAATGAAATACTTGTATGAGAGAATATTCATGAGTAGTTATAAAATTCTTCCACCAATCCATCAACTCTCACTTGAGTGACATTTATGTAATATAAATCTGTAATAGTACCATGCTTTTCAAGTGAATCCATTTTAATATTAGATTTTCTCGTAGAAATAAAAATCTATATTTATTTTTATAGGGTAGATAATTAATTTATTAGTTGTACAAATAATTTTATATGATGACATACAAATTTAGATTTTCAAACATAATTATATTATCTAAAAATACATGAAATTAATTTATATTTCAATCCTCGTGTTTCCAATCTACTAGGGAGATATGTAACTTAGTTGGAGAGCTCAAATAATTTCATTGAAGAAGAATGATAAATGGATATCACAATCTTCCCTGTAATGAAAAAGTTTGTAAAATATTTGCCAATATGAACATTTAATATGGATTATGATATCAAATTTGGAGTATAATGTTTGAAAATCACAGATTTTATTTATTGGTATGATCCAATTATGATGAAAAAAGTGGACCCTATAGCTAATTGCTGCATTAATTGGCAGCGTGGACCATGCAATTGAAAAAGGTTTATACAATATACATAAAAATAATGTAAAACGACAATTAATTTCAAATCAAATAGTTGGCTTTGGCTGCTACTATACATATTTATAGTAAACTGCATGTGATGATCCATTTTTATATGATCAGAGGAAAGAATTTTGTTGCCACTCGTGTGCCATATGGGGTCACGTGGACGGCTGTGATCGATCTGTTCTCTGGTCAACATTTGACTAGAAAAAATATATTAACCAAATAGTTAATTAGTTTGTAGAAACAAAAACCCTAACAACTACTTTTATGGCTTAACCAAATAAGTAAAACATTAATTAAGTTATCGTATTCACACTCACCACCGAGAAAATTTCCATTCCCTAATTAGGATAATTTAGTAATAATTACAATATTCTAAACATTCAAAATTATTTGTTTGTAAAGGCAAAGAGAAGCTAGAAATTGAACTCTTTTTATCATATACGTTACCGACATAAATCGCCGGAATATTGATAGTAATTTAGGCTGAAATTAGGAGGCATGTTACTTCAATTTTGACCTATATTTATATGCCTACATTGACGTAATTGTTAATATAATTATCGTCATTCACATCTCGAGGACAAGTTTTTCAAAAAAAAAAAAAAAAAAAAAGAAATCATATACTATAATTTACACCTTCAAGTTAATAAAAAAAAATTAATTATATTATTTATCAGTCTTCAAAAACAAAAACAAAATAACTTTTGTACTAACTGATAATATATTAAATTAGTATCTCTAGCAATTGAAAATACATGTTAAGACTATTTAATTCACAAAATTATATATATATAGACACACACACAGATATAGTTGCATGGGGGAAAATGTAAATTAAATTTGTTAGTGTATCATTAGTGGTTCTTACATTTAAGAGAGTATAATCCCAATTAAACACCTAATTAATATCATATATATAAATAAAATGAGTGAGGCTATTTATACAAGTAGGAGTGATTCTAATCTTCACATATATGATATGTTTTGTGTGTAATTGTCTAATTGCAATAATCAATTATTCAATGTCTCTCAGGATTTCACTCAAAAAGGAGATTACTTCAGTATTGTTATTTGTTATTCAATTATAATTATTTCGGTTCTCTCTCTCTCTCTTTTTTTTTTGACATTATGTGAATTTTGACTTGACACGGTCCACCTTATTATAGTGAATTGACTTTAAGAGATGAAGAAATTAGGATTTGTTGTTTTGAAGGTGTTGACCATTGATATATTAATCCATAATTTGAAGTCAACATTCAATTTGGCAAAACCAGTTGTTAATTCTGATTGCCATTTGAAGTTATAAACTTAGAATGGGCCATCTTTAAAGTCAAATTGTGCTTCTCTCAAAAAGTAAATGCTTAAAAATTCATGACAGAAAAATTAAACTTATTATAGTAATGTTTCAATTTCCTCAAAAAGTATATTGACACAGCAGACAGAGACAATAAATTAAGCAGAAAACACTAGTACATTGGTCAACACAAAAATGCATGCGTCCACACTTCAACATATATACTCCATTTCCTAATATTTCCTTGTTAGTGCAAGAGATAATTACAAATTTATATTTCCATATTCTCTAGAGGAATCTTTCAATAATAAATTTTAATTGAGTAGTAAAATTAATTAGGATTTTCTTAGATTTATTTCAAATGTATTGATATCTCATCATGCATTATCATCATCTTGCTGTTATAGATAATCAGAAAATTAATCATCAAATGACAATCGCTTATATATTATAATTAAATTTGGAGTCTTCTTTCATGAGGATAAAATTATTTATGTGATCCTCAAGTTATTATTTGCTGGTATTCAAATGGGGTTTAAGAGTACTAATAATGCAATTAGTGAACATATAGCCACTATAATCATCAATCTTTTAGTTGCTTTCTTGATATCAAACAGTATCATCATTTGGGGCCATAATTCGTTTGGTACTAAGCTAGCATCACACGCAAAACTTAATATAGAGATTAATTCCACAGCAACTCTTATTAATTTGAATAATTTACTTGTTAATTAGTGAACATATAGCCACTACTTGATCTGAAAATTAAACTTTATGTATGTATTTGAGATTTCATATTGAAAATACATGAGACTGAAGAGTCTCATATAAGAGATTTAAAGTAGAACTTAATATAAGCCAATATATTTAATGTTACATGAGTTTAAACTACACTTTAAAGACCCACAAAGTCACTACAATATGTAAGGCCCATAAATAATACTTATTGTACGCAAAGGCTAAATGGGTTGAAGTGTGTATAATTAGCACAAACTCATTATACCATATGTTGAAAATTTTATTTATAATTAAACAAAGTTGCCAAGACTTGAACTTTTGGCGGCTTAATTAGTCGAAAAAACTGTAATACCATATTAAGGAATTGTTTGATCTAAAAACTTAAACTTATTGGTAAGATGCATGAAAATAGTATCTACTATCTCTAACATTGATAACGCAGATTTGAAAATAAAATTTCACTTCTAACAGAGTGAGTATGTATCATAAATAATTCACTAAATAGTGATAATGTGTTAAGTAATAAGATGACAATAAATATTATTTTTCCTGATACTGATATGATTTGACAACTAATGAACTAGCCATGGAGTTTTGGCTTTTGCGGTATGGTCCCAAGCTACTACCTTAACAATCGTAATCTTTCAAACCAACGTTAGTTTATTACTAATCCAGTCAATAGAATGATAATTAGACTGATATAATCATAATAATGTATGCTTAATAATTCCTGATATGTGCCACGAAAGAATTAAGGATATCGACATATATCATGATTTGTTAATTAATAGACAATTGGTAGAAACTGGTTAACTATATAATACGTATAGGTGGACTAAGTTAATTTGGATCCATCCTCATGAAGTTGAAGTAATTAATTAATATATAATTAAAATTAATTTAGAAACTGTCTCACCAACCATACACATATATGCGATGATAAATTAGCAGATGAAAAGATTGATGCACACACGGGAAAGGTAATATTATAATAATAATAATAATAATAATAATAATAATAATAATGGTACAGCATCACATTCCTAATTAACTAATAATTAATGTGATTATAGGCTCCTTATTTAAATGATTTGGAGATAATCAAGAAAACTAAGCAGAAAGGTTTTTCAAAAGTTGACATGTTTATATCCCAATGGGCAATACACAACCAATAATCACCAATATGCTTTTTGGATAACATATATGAACCGGGGAAGACTAATCTTCTTTATATATATTTTGGTTTAACTTTAGATGATTTAATTTGACAGATTAAGCAATTGATAAATCATTATTGCAACACATTAAGTTATTAATTACCATAAAAGTTAATTTTTGAATAAACAATTTTGTCAAAAAAAAAAAAATCACTACAACATATTCCGGATCAAATTAAAAATTTTACACCAAAACAAATTTTACTATAAAAATCCTTATTTATTATCAATATTAAAAATATGTTACTATATGTATATTAATGTCAAATACTTTCAAAAAAATTTTTTTAAATACTTGAAGTGGCTAAAAAGGCTTATATTGATCCACATCATGTTAGTTTGTTGAGCTAGCATGAATATATAACACTAAAAAAACATACACGTTTCTTGCTTGAATCAAATAATGACTAAGAAAAAGACAACATTGAAAAAAAAAAAAAATTAACTTGCAGTAGAAAAACCTTTATATATATATATATATATATATATGAATTTTGAAGATATTGGGAATTAAACCCATGGCTTCCCATCTTTACATTGGAAAATGTATCAATTGAATTACATTAAATTGGTAAAAAGTTATTTGTTACTATAAAATAAAAATGAAATTAACAAACATACAATTCTTGTTAACTTATGCTTACACATGGTGGAATTGATGGTTTAGTGAAATAGACACCTATATTTATGGAAATAATTAAATTAACTAAAAAAAGATGAGCAGTCAAAGACATTAAATGTGGTAACCAAAAACACTCTATGTATATTAAATTTATGCGAAATTTTATTTCAAACAGGTTACAATTTGGACAAATGGAATTTTCTAGGAAACTTGCTTGGCAAAGCAAGAAAAACAACATAAAAAATTGTCTTACATCTGTGAACCCTCTGATGTGATATATACTATAATAAAGACAAAAAAAACCGATTTGGGTTTTGGCACAAACAGCCATTAAAAAAAAACACAGAATCCTGTAAAACAAATTGTACTTACTGTATATATGTCAATTTAATTTTTCTTTTCGTTTGTTCCATAAATTTATGTATCCTCTTCATTGCAACTTCAAGTGTGTGTTCACTCATGTTTGCAAAGCAAACTCTAAACCAACCTGGTTCGGAACAATGGCAAGAAGAACCTGGTGAAATATTCAATTTCACATCTTGGATAATTGAATTCCATAACTTTAATTCTCCCTCTCTTGTTGGTGATTCCAAAATTGGACTTAGATTCATCCAGCAAAAAAGTCCTGCATTCCCTTTTAAGCATTCAATTCCAGCATTTTTTAATCCTTGTATTATCATTTCATACCTTTTCTTCAATCTTTCTCTATTGATATTGATGTAGTTTCTTGTGAATTCTTTGTTGGACAGCATACATGCTAGCAAATGTTGTGTTTGTGATGAAATTAAGGTGAAACTCGACATCCGTCTCGCGGTTGTAACAACCTTATCATTGTATGAATAGATCGTCCCAACTCGAAATCCGGGTAGACCGAGATCTTTGGAGAGACTATACACAATGTGAACCCTTTCCGCTTGTTTGTACTCCCGGGCTTCGAGTATCTCTGCAATGCTGACGAATTCTGATGAGTTGAAGGCGGATCCCGAGTAGATTTCATCGGATACGAGATGGATGTTTTTACGCGTTGCGAAATCGAGAATCTCTTCCAAGACTGATCTTTGGATTGTTGCACCTAATGGGTTCGAAGGGTTTGTTATTAACACTCCTCGAACTCGCACTTTCATTGCTTCAGCTTCTTTCCACGCTGCTTCCATTGCTTCAGGAGTCACTTGAAAATTGTTCGAGCTATCGCAATGAATCGGAACAATCTTCACACTAGTTCTCCATCTCAAATCTCTATCGAATCTGTAATAACAAAATCATTTGAAACCAACGTCAGCAACCCGTTACTATTTCTAAAACTATCTATTATATATATATTAGTGTATAAACTTCTATGTGACAACTTTTTGGCGAAGACTTACCCTGGATAGTAAGGGATAGGGACCAACAAAGCGTCGCTAGGATCAGCGATAATGAAGGTAATGAGTTCATTAGCGGCGGTTGCCCCTGCAGTTAGGACGATCCTGGAAGGATCAAATTTGGCTCTACCGCCTCGAATTTGCTCCATGAAACTTGCCATTGCCTGTCTGAAAGACAGGAGACCATGATAATCTTGGAACAAAGCATTCTCTTTGAAGCTTGGTGCTCCTTTTCCAGCGCTGGTTGCTTCAGGATGTTGTTCTAAGTACTCCTCCAACAAATCAAATGAAACCTAAACAAAACAAATTTGATTAGTTTTAGTACTAAATCAAATTAAGGTTAATTGGTGTAAGTACAATTAATCAATTTGTAGTTGTGATATTGATTTATAATAGATACTTGATTTTCTGCAAGTCCCATCTGTATGACACCAGAGGGATTTTGTGATTCGTCGTAAGGATTTTCATCGTAAGCTTTCCAGCCGGCAAAGTATGGTGAATCTTCTCCGTGTGTTTCGGAGATTGCGACTGTTGATAGACCAACTGACCGTGGCTGTTCAATCTCAATTGCCATTAATTAGTGTGTGTTAATGGAGTTTCAGTTGGTATTAGAGAAAATGAATTATGAATTAATGGAGGATTGAAGAAGCAAGAGAGAGAGAGAGGAACTGATTCGAGAAATGTTGATGAATAAAACCTCTGTCAATAACCCATTTATATAGAGCGGTCTGATTCACAAGTATGTGAGACTATTACATTTTAAAAAAATATATTAAAAAAAAAAAAAAGGAAAAGGGGGGACCCACATAGTGATGAGAATTTTATAATTTAGAAAAGGAAAAAAATATCAATAATTGAATGATTCTGTAATGTACGCAAATATTAAAAACATCTACTTTTTTTCACTAATGAATTTTAATCTTGAAATTAATAATTTTAAAATGACAACTGTTTGTTTCTGTCGTATTTTTTTAATCCAATGTTCAACTCAATCTTCATAAAGATCCACACACCGACTATGGTCGTTGACAGGGAGGGGGTGGGTGTTAATTCTTTTTCCTCCCCTTTCTTATTTCATTATCAGTTGCTTCATCTAAAAAATATTGTCAATCTTTCTACCGTTTAATTTATAAATTTATCATACGTTATTTGAAGTTGAGTTAACTTAATTACAGTGCTCAGGGCTTCTAACACAATGACGACAATGGGTAAAAATTTTGGGCTACTCTATACTAACCGACTCTAAGTACGATTTACCAAACCATATATATTAGGGTTTTGAACGGAAATGAAATTTAAAAAATTAATCATTATGAATCCGGGAATGGTACAGTTAATTAAGTTTAATTAACCATCATGAGATCTAGGTTGTGTATTTATTAATTCAGTTTTTGTATTCAATTTCATTAAGTTTATGTATGGTTTGTTTGTTTGTTGAAAATTAATTTGTTTATTTATTTATTTATTATTTAATTATATATTAAATGGATAATTTTGAAAGGTAAGAATAATAAATTTTGTGACGTGAGAATGAAAATCAGAATGTGTTCTTAATGGTTAATTAATGGAATGTGAAGAGCACTACTAATGGTAAACGGGTAAGGATAATGGTATAGTTATTTTTACGGATACGATACCCATTGTCATCTATATTATCATCCCTTTCATTTTAGCTGTAATCTTTTTTGTAATAATGAAAAATCAAACCTAAGATCTCTACCCACAAATTTATAGTATGTATTACCAGCTGCGTCACAATCTGTAAATGTTATTGAATTTTTAGTATGCTCATATTTCTAAATGCTGACATTTTCGACAAAGTTTCAATTTGATCTGTTAAACCAATTTGGTTAAAAGTAAATTTTAGTTATAATTTGATTTATCAAACCAATTTGGTGAAAAATAAATTTTAGCCATCAATTTAGTTCAATTTGGCATTTTTATCAAATTAGCCCAAAATTATAATTAAACAACACAATTTGTTACGTTTCAGAAACCACTGATCATATATATAATGGCACGAGTCATTTTGAACTAATTAATTTAACCAATAAAAATAGTAATACATGAAATTTATTTTGGCTTAATTAATCATACAAGTAAAATTTTAGGTGCAAAAATTAATCCTTTATCCCTTTCAAATCTTTTTAAGATTATACATCTCTCTTTTCCCCAAATTTTCTTTTGATCATATTCTTTTTAACCGATGGATCTTAATTAATCGTGATTCGGATTCACAATTTAAAAGAATCGAATTAATTAATTAATTAATTAAGTTAACGGTGGTTATGTTATCTCAACAAGTTCCTGCTTCCCAAACCTATGACTAATCAAATCATTTGCTAACAAAACTTTAAGCTACTGAAACCAAATTAACAGATCAATCATTGATTTAAATAGACGATTGCAAAATAAATTAAGCATGAAAATTATTTCAAGAGATCTAGGAGTAGTTAAGCTCTGATGATCTGAAGATAGATAACAATTCAAGATTTAGATTCTGATTTTGGGAACACTATTAGGACAAATTAGAAAGCTTTTTAAAGATCTTTATGGGCCCACTCCTGCAACAGAATTAATTATGTCTCGCAATTAATCCTTAGTTATGGTACTTAAGACTGTACTTACATCTAATTAAGGACTCAATTCTGGTACTAATTAATTAGTTTTTGAGTAGAAAATTTAGTTTATATTTAAGTGACGTACGTATACATACATATAGCGAAAGATCAATTGTCTAATTTTCGGGTATTTTATATATAGTATTTTTTTTTTAATTAATGGTTTAATCACATATATGAGAGATTAAAGCTAAAGTAGGTAATTAAGAAGAAATGCAAGAATATATGGAATTTGGTTGACAAAATTTGCATTACGTATAGATGTAAGAAATGAAGATACTTGTAAAGATTATGTTGTTTGTGTAGGTTTTCAACTAACAAACCTATGGAATAAACTAACAAGACATCCATGGAAATTAAAAAGGAAAAAAGTCTATATGAATATATTAATTTTTTCTAATTACATCTATAGTCCATACTTCAATTATATGAAATAGAACGCTTATTAAAATTACAAATTTTAATTTCTTAAGTTAAACTTATCATATTTTTTGTTTCTCCCGTAATCATAAATCCAATAAATTTTTTCTACCAGTTGTATTTACCACATCATAAAATATCGGGCTATGTGTTTATAATGTCATTAAATATTCTGTTTCATATATGCCATGTCAATCGTGTTACGAGTTCAGACTTTTCGATCTAAAAAAATAAAACAAAGGCACATTATTTATGATACAACGAAGAAAAGAAATTTGAGGGGTTGGAAGTTAAGAAATTAAAATATGTGGTTTTGGAGTTAATTTTCATAATTGAATGGTCATATTTTTATATATAAGAAAAAAGAGAGAGACTAGATTGATAAAATGAAAATAGAAATGATTGAGAGGTCGACGTGGGGGAAGGATGAATGAAGCATGTGCTAGAAACTGAAAAAACCTCAGATTTTGCAATTAGCAGTTGAGTAGATTGGATTAGATTGTATTTTGAATTCAAATTAATTAATTTGATAAAGAACGTGAAAGGAGTGGTCCTTGACGTTTGTTCGGCTGCTCTGGTCTGTGGCAGAGAGACAAATATCAACCCTTTTTCATCACCAGATTTCCTTCTTTTTTTGGGTCTTGATATCACTTACTGCTATATATATTCTATATATTATCATGCTCTTAATTGTTATAGGAAGATATATTACTATATGTAACCCAACAATAAAAATTGTATACCATTCAAAATTGGTTGAGATTTTACTGCAGACCGAGGCAAAAAATTATACAGAGAGTAGTATATTACCAAGAATAAAGTCTTTTTTGGCTCATGTATAATCACTAGTTTGACCTTTGATCTTTGTCCAATTGAAGTTTTCCTTTTATCCCTGTGCTATTAAAAAAAATTCAAAATGAGCCGCTAATAAGCATATTCCATTATGTAACGGAATATGCCTGATTAGAGGGTCATTTTGAAATGTGATTGCATACCATAAGAGGCAAAAAAGAAACGTCGATAGGATAGGAGGTAAAAAAGTTAACTAGTGATAGCACAAGGACCAAAAAAGTCTTTAGTAATATATTTTCAACATATAGTAGAATATATAGTGGATCAGGTCTAATATACTTCACGAATGAAAGAAAAAAATCAATACGATGAAATTTTACTATAAGTCTAGAGTGAACTATTCTTAGAAATAGAAGTCAAGGATTCGAATCTTGGTAACTCCATTTGTTGATTAAAATTCAACACATGGCAAAATGAGCTTATGTTGTACACGCTTCAAGTCCAAGTCGCACTCGTGCGTAAATAATAATAATAACTATAAAATTAAAATTTTCTTTTAAATTTGAAAACACATGGAAGTTACAGGGAGATCTTAAAAAGGTGATTCGTGATGGTTGAGAATCGAAGGAGGGTTGTACTTTTCCTATAAAATTAAATCACTGTGCCTCAATTTTGACTGAATGGGGCGATAAATAAAGCTGCAATTTAAACAAAGATTGGACTCAGTAAGAAGGGAAATTTTTGCTTGTGAAAATCGTAATGATATTAGTGCCCAAATAAGAATGAAAGAGTTGCAAAGTGAGCTGAATTACATTTTGCTTGAACAAGAAACCTATCGGCTTCAGAGATCAAGGGAAATTTGGTTGAAAGAAGAGGACATGAATTCAAGATTTTCCCACAAGCATGCTTCATTTCGTAGGAAAGCTAATAGCATTGGCAAATTACGTGATGATAATGGTGTTTGGCATGACTGGACAACTGGACTTGGTGATCTCATTCAATCTTTCTTTTTGAACATCTGCTAAATCTGGTGATTCGGACCCGATGCCGGTGTTAGACAGCATTACCAGTCAATTATCAAATGATCAGAAGGAGTAGATTGGCAGCCATTTACTAAAGAGGAAATCAAAGATGTCATTTTCTCCATGCATCCAGACAAGGCACCGGGGCCCGATGGTTTCAATCTGGGCTTTTACCACTACTCCTAGGATATTATTCAACATGATGTTGCTAGCTTTTGCCTAGAGTGCCTTAATCAGGGTAGCATTCCTAATTTTTTCAATAAAACAAATATTGTTTTATTGCCAAAAAAGGCTAAACCAGAAAAAGTTAGTGATTTAAGACCTATTGCTTTATGTAATGTTGTTATAAAAATAATTACTAAAGCTGTAGCTAATAGAATTAAATGTGTCTTGAGCACACTTATTTCTGAGTGTCAAAGTGCTTTCATTCCTGGCCGATTGATTACTGACAATATTATGGTTGCTTTTGAGGTGGGTCACTTCTTAAAAAACAAAAGACAGGGTCAAAAGGGTTTTGCTTCTCTTAAAATTGACATGTCTAAGGCGTACGATCGGATTGAATGGCGTTATCTATAGCCTATGCTCACTCGTACGAACTTCCCTGCTCATCTTGTCAAATTAATTATGTGTTGTGTTACTACTGTTGAATATCAAATAAAGCATTTGGATTTTGATTTTGATAGTTTCAAGCCAAAAAGAGGTTTAAGACAGGGGGATCCACTCTCCCCATATTTGGTTATTATTTGTGCTGAAGGATTGTCTTCCCTGATTCGCAATTTTGAACAACAAAAGAAAATTCATGGTTGCAAAGTGGTTAGAACCGCACTGGCTATTACTCACTTATTTTTCGTAGATGATTCTTACCTGTTCTTCTGAGCCAATGAAAATGAAGCTGAGCATATCAAGCAGTGTCTCATATTATATGAGAAGGCATCGGGGCAGAAAATAAATTTTGAAAAATCTACTATCAGCTTTAGTAGAAATGTGAATTTATTAGTGCAGCATACTATTTGCTCCAAATTGCAAGTCCCTTTGGTAGATCAACAAGGGAAATATTTAGGTCTCCCGAGTGAGGTGGGAACGAATAAAACAACGATGTTTTCCCACATTGTGGATAGACTAAGGAAAAGAATCCATGGCTGGCGTCTTAAACATTTATCCCAAGCCGGAAAAGAGATTCTCTTAAAATCGGTGGCTCAAGCCATCCCTTCCTATCTCATGAGTATTTTTCTACTGCCTCAATCTATTTGTAGCGAGCTTGAGTGGATTATGAATGCATATTGGTGGGGTTGAAACATGGAAGCAAAATCGGGCAGGTGTTGTCTAGCATAGGACAAGCTGTGTACTAGTAAAGAGGGGGGCGGTTTAAACTTTCGAGAAATGCATAAGTTTAATTTGGCGATGTTGGGTAAGCAAGCTTGGAGGATAATATCCAATCCTACCTCTCTTATGGCCCGGGGTGTACAAAGCAAGGTACTTTCCTAAATCCTCTTTTTTCGAAGCTAAGTTGGGGTATACTCCTAGTTTCATATGGAGGAGTATTTTTGCCACTCAAGATCTTATTAAATCCGGTATTTGTTGGAGAGTAGGGGATGGGAATTCAATAAATGTCTATAGAGATTATTGGGTTGTTATTGATGGTGAGGTTTTCAATCCTATTAATTTGGATCCTGCTGATGTTGATTTAAAGGTGAGTTACTTTATTGACCCAATTAACAAGAAGTGGATTAGGGAGGAATTTACTAATTTTTTTGGTGTTAATATGGCCAATAAAATTATGCAAATCCCAATTGCTAGAAGAGTGGGTGCTAGTGATTCTATTTACTGCAGATTTGATAGGAAAGGAATTTACTCAGTCAAATCCGAGTATTATTCTTTATTGAATGGTTTTAATCCCCTTCCGGTTAAGACCCAAAACATCGGTTGGAAGCAAGTATGGAAATTAAAGCTTCCAGCAAAGATTGTTAATTTCCTTTGGCAAGCTTTATTGGGAATTATTCCAACTAGAATTGCTTTGAAGAATAGAGGTTTGGATATTCCTACTACTTGCCTCCTTTGCAACATGGAAGAAGAAAACTTAATGCATGCAATTTTTAATTGCAATAGGCTGAGGAACATTTGGAGAGGTGTTGCTTTTTTTCACTCACAATTTTATTACAGGTGATTTTTTGAGTTGGTGGAGGCATGCAATGCAGCAGTATCCCACGAAGCAAATTAACAAAAGGACAGCAACCATGTGGAGCATTTGGATGGCCAAAAGCTCTTCTCTTTGGTTGAATAAGCATCCCTCGGATCAGAATATTGTGAATTTAGCTTTCAGCTTGGTGTACAGCTGGCAGCAAACTCGTTTTCAAGACAAAGTGTCAAATTCTCAAGGAATCTTGACGTGGCAAGCTCCTCCACTTTATTTCATAAAGTGTAACTTTGACGTGGCGGTTTCTTCCTCAGGCTTAATTGGTTTTGGTTGTGTCGTTCGTGATCGTCAAAGCAACTTTCTTGCGGCAAATGTGGGCAGCATTCCAAGCTCTAAAGATCCTATGTTAGCAGAAGCCCTCAACTGTCGTGAAGCAATTAGTTGTCTTCGCTCGCTTCCTTACCTACAAGAAATCCTAGAAGGTGATTGTCAAGCTATCATTCTAGCTCTCAACAACAAGCTTAGTGGCGGCTCTTCAACAATTGGTTTGGTTTTAGATGATTGTAGAGCTTTCAAAAGTAGCTTCTCTTTTCTTCGTTATTCTTTTGTTAAGAGAAGTGCAAACAATGTTGCTCATAAGCTAGCAAATTTAGGACTTCAAAATTATATTACTTGTACTTTCTTAAACGATCCTCTTGTGATTAAGGATGATCTTCTTTTAGATTTAATAAAGCTTTAATGCATATTTCAGTAAAAAAAAAAAACTACTTTTTAGTCAAAAGGTTACATTACAATTAACTCCTTTAGCATTAATTTTTAAATTAACCCTTTAGCATTAATTTTTAAATCAAATAGTATTTGAGACACTAAAATATGCATAAAGACGAAAAAAAATTAATTTCTAATATTAATAAAGTGTGGGTGAGGTGCCCAACGAAAATCAATTGTGCAAGTAAGCAAAAATTAGAATCCACAAGTGGATTCCAATTGAGCTCCAGTTCATAGGGGAAACACCCAAGAAAACTCGTTACCAATGGAAAATGACAGGTTAATTTAAGATTTGAGACTTAAAATGACTTCCCCAGTATCACATTTAGCATCTAAATATATATATATATATATATATATATATATAAAAGCAATTAGGTTTTTAATTACTTAATTAATTAATTAATTATGTAGTTAATTGAGGGTTTTAATTTTGTTTAACATTGGGTGATAAACAGCTTCATTTTGTCTTTTTTTTTTTTTTAATGAAAGAACCCATGTTAGTCACTTTCATTGCTATGCATATGGACTACAAGTGAAAACGAAATGTCCGAATTTAATTTCTTCCTACCTCCTTAGCTAGTCGTATCACATATATAAAAATATGTATTAATTAATTAAGATTAGGATTAATCTCATTTTCAAGGTAATAACCGACATCTTAGCAGCTTAATCTTAGTTAGCCTCTAATTGTGTTGCTTTATCTAAACTGCATGCCTTAATTAATTATTACCTTTTTGCTTTAGCTTCAAAACGAGAAAGAAAAAGCTGCGAATCGATACTTCGATCTGAACCTCTCTCCTAATTTGTAAACTATTTTTAATCAAATAATCGCATTGTGATTACTGATTCTTGAATAGTGAATTATGGTAATTTTCATTCAAATGCTGTTCACATTCGAATAATATATGAAGAAAAAAAATTACAAACGCATTTTAAGTTTAGTTAACTCTATAGTTTGCGGAACATGCATATTAATTGGTTCATGGTTGATCAGGTGTTGGACCAAATTAAAAATGAATGAAATTGAGCAGTAACACATAATCATCCCGATTGTAAAGACAAAAGTAGTCTCCTTTTGCATAGGGACAAATGTCATCCCTAGACAAAAGGAATTTGACTTTTGTCCTCACATTAAAGGACAATTACTTGCTAGCTATCAGATTTAAGTACTCAAATTCATCATTGTGGAATCTGACTCTCTTGAGCTGATCCATATGGTTCTCAATCCGTCCCCGGCAGAGCTGTTCCACCCTTGCCGGAATTTATGCTCGGAGATTCGAACCTTACTTCACCAAAGCTCAGTTATTAAGTTAATCCATTCCTAGAGAAAAGCAAATATGTGTGCTAATATATTGGCTAAATCGGCAGGTAGATATCCATATGGGTTTAATACTTTACATTCGCCTCCTTGCGAAGTGGCTATCCTGTTGGACGAAGATCGGAGCGATATCCCGCGCCCTAGAATTGCTGTTGTTGTTTAGGGGTTTTTTTCTTTGCTCTGTTTCTTTTCAGCTTTCCCTTCTACCAAAAAAAAAAAAAAAAAAGATTGTAAATGAGAAAATTTTTCTCAATAATGTTATTGATGTGTAAAGTAGTTTTATATACAGTGTCAACTAAGAAATAAAAGTAGATATACAAAATGAATTTGAGTACTTAAATCTGATAGCTAGCAAGTAACAACTTAGTAACAAACTCATGCTAAAAGGCCCATCTTCTTCCCGCGCATTCTCTTCAAGCTTGGCAATGTGACACTAATGCACCATTACTAATGCTGCTACTCCTTATAGTCTCAACACGCATTGCCAATGTCTCAAATATGGACTCAACCTTTAAACAAAGCAAAAAGTAAACGAAAGAAAAACGATAAGAGGACAAAAAAGATGGGTTATACTCTCACAAAGAGCTCAAAGAATTAGTAAAAAAACATAAATGCTAGTTTAAATCCCACTCTCAAGCTTTTATTCAGCTTTTTTTTTTTTTTTTTTTTTTTTAGCCTCTGGGTTAACATTCAAGAGAACTCCATTATTAAACGCATTTGATTAAATATTGTATGCTTCAAACTTCCATAACATTTGATTCCATTTTATATCAATAGCTGGAAAATAAAATTAACAGGAGGAGAAGAACAAATGACTGTCTTGAAAAATCCGGCAGCTGCAATTGGCTCAGTATATATATCAATATAATTAGCTATGAATTCCTATTACCAAGCATCATAGTTTCCAGTTTCCATTTCAAGCATGTGATCTAATATTCATGTCATAAGATCTGACTAGTTACTTAAGAACAACATAGCTCTAAACAAGAAATCATTGTTGCATAATCAACAACTTGTACTTAATTTATTTAAAATATCAAAAAGACACCACACAAAAACCTAAAATAATGATTTAATACTGATCTGAGAGTGAAATTGAACTAGCTACTCAAACCTAGCAATTGTCAAACTCAAGTTTGAACTAGAAAGTAATTACCTTGAACAAGGAAAATCATTGATGGAAACCCAACTACAGTGATGCAGCAGGAACACTTCAAAAGGCAGATTCGTCTCCAACAATCAATTTTTTTGTAGTGAACCCTCAATTTTGAGGCATTTATCTTCAAGGCATTTAGAGTATCATTAAATAAAAATCCCTTTGATGCATTATGTAGATCACTTAGTATCATGAAATCTGAAAAGCCCCAACTACTGTTCGAGTTCCGCAACCATTCACAAATTGTAGAACTATTGAGTTTTAATCAAATAATATGCTTAACAGTGCTATATAGGTATTATAGTGCATCACCATTGAAGTGTAACAAGGCAAATATAGTAATTCCATAAATAAAAGAGACTCGATTTCATAGATACAATTATTTACCTCAATAAACACTATATCAGATACTCTTGTATAAACAATATATCACATAAATCAATTTAGATATTAAAGACCAGAAGATTTCATACCAATTATATCCTACATTAACATAATCTTCCTCTTGTAATGCTGAGAACTCGTCAATCTTCTAAGTAAATGTACCATCTAGATGTTCCTTTTTAAGAATTAGCATGAAAAGAAAACTAGACATCAGCTTTTGTAGTTACTACTATGGATAAAGTTGAATTTTGATATGCAAGAAGCTATGAAAATTCAATAAAGCTTAGAGGACCAACCTTAGCCATTTCACGAGCAAAGACAGTGAGATTTTGATATTTCAAGGCTCTTTGACACATAGGTTATACATTCGTTGATATGATGTAAAAGTGCATACATGATGTAGCAACTTAAACCAATGAGTAGAGCATAAACAAAAAGCCGAAACCAAATAAACGTGACTAGTGAAAAAACAAAGCATCTTAAACCACAAAGTGTATTTCTCTAAATTAATTGGCATTGTTAACAACAAAGTGGCGTGCAAATAAGTGAGCAACAATCAACACACCCAAAAAAATAAAGAAATAAAAAGTGAATTAAGCTTTGCATCAAAGAAATAATTGTACCATAAGAGTCTCCAACTTCTACGATTCTATAGATTGTTTTATTTCTACATATACCCAAAAATTTAATTAGCTAAAATTACAGGGAGAAAGAGGGGGAAGAGCAAAACGTGATTAAAATAGAATACTTCTCACCAACTCTATCTTTCTGCTTAAAATTTAATTCAGCTTTTTTTTTTCTTTTTTGTTTTAGCCTCTGGATTAACATTCAAGAGAACTCCATTATTAAACGCGTTTGATTAAATATTGTATGCTTAAAACTTCCATAACATTTGATTCCATTTTATATCAATAGCTGGAAAATAAAATTAACAGGAGGAGAAGAACAAATGACTGTCTTAACAAATCCGGCAGCTGCAATTGGCTCAGTACATATATCAATATAATTAGCTATGAATTCCTATTACCAAGCATCATAGTTTCTAGTTTCCATTTTCAAGCATGTGATCTAATATTCATGTCATTAGATATGACTAGTTACTTAAGAACAACATAGTTCTAAACAAGAAATCATTGTTGCATAATCAACAACTTGTACTTAATTTATTTAAAATATCAAAAAGACACCATACAAAAACCTAAAATAATGATTTAATACTGATCTAAAAGTGAAATTGAACTAGCTACTCAAAGCAAGCAATTGTCAAACTCAAGTTTGAACTAGAAAGTAATTACCTTGAACAAGGAAAATCATTAACGGAAACCCAACTACAGTGATGCAGCAGGAACACTTCAAAAGGCAGATTCGTCTCCAAAAATCAATTTTTTTTGTAGTGAACCCTCAATTTTGAGGCATTTATCTTCAAGGCATTTAGAGTATCATTAAATAAAAATCCCTTTGATGCATTATGTAGATCACTTAGTATCATGAAATCTGAAAAGCCCTAACTACTATTCGAGTTTCGGAACCATTCACAAATTGTAGAACTATTGAGTTTTAATCAAATAATATGCTCAACAGTGCTATATAGGTATTGTAGTGCATCACCATTGAAGTGTAACAAGGCAAATATAGTAATTCCATAAATAAAAGAGACTCGATTTCATAGATACAATTGTTTACCTCAATAAACACCATATCAGATACTCTTCTATAAACAATATATCACATAAATCAATTTAGATATTAAAGACCAGAAGATTCCATACCAATTATATCCAGCAACATAGAATACTACACTAACATAATCTTCCTCTTGTAATGCTGAGAACTCGTCAATCTTCCAAGTAAATATACCATCTAGATGTTCCTTTTTAAGAATTAGCATGAAAAGAAAACCAGACATCAGCTTTTGTAGTTACTACTATGGATAAAGTTGAATTTAGATATGCAAGAAGCTATGAACATTCAATAAAGCTTAGAGGACCAACCTTAGCCATTTCACGAGCAAAGACAGTGAGATTTTGATATTTCAAGGCTCTTTGACACATAGTTTATACATTGGTTGATATGATGTAAAAGTGCATACATGATATAGCAACTTAAACCAGTGAGTAGAGCATAAACAAAAAGCCGAAACCAAATAAACGTGACTAGTGAAAAAACAAAGCATCTTAAACCACAAAGTGTATTTCTCTAAATTAATTGGCATTGTCAACAACAAAGTGGCGTGCAAATAAGTGAGCAACAATCAACATACTAAAAAAAATAAAGAAATAAAAAGTGAATTGAGTTTTGCATCAAAGAAACAATCATACCATAAGAGTCTCCAGCTTCTACGATTTTAGAGATTTTTTTTTTTTTTTTTTGGTACATATACCCAAAAATTTAATTAGCTAAAATTACAGGGAGGAAGAGGGGGAAGAGCAAAACGTGATTAAAATATAATACTTCTCACCAACTCTTTCTTTCTGCTTAAAATTTAATTCAGTTTTTTTTTTTCCTTTTTTTTAGCCTCTGGATTAGCATTTAAGAGAACTCCATTATTAAACCCGTTTGATTAAATATTGTATGCTTCAAACTTCCATAGCATTTGATTCCATTTTATATCAATAGCTGGAAAATAAAATTAATAGGAGGAGAAGAACAAATGACTGTCTTAACAAATCCGGCAGCTGCAATTGGCTCAGTATATATATCAATATAATTAGCTATGAATTCCTATTACCAAGCATCATATTTTCCAGATTCCATTTTCAAGCATGTGATCTAATATTCATGTCATAAGATTTGACTAATTACTTAAGAACAACGTAGTTCTAAATAGGAAATCATTATTGTATAATCAACAACTTGTACTTAATTTATTTAAAATATCAAAAAGAAACCACACAAAAACCTAAAATAATGATTTAATACTGATCTGAAAGTGAAATTGAACTAGTTACTCAAACCAAGCAATCGTCAAACTCAAGTTTGAACTAGAAAGTAATTACCTTGAACAAGGAAAATCATTGATGGTAACCCAACTACAGTGATGCAGCAAGAACACTTCAAAAGGCAGATTCGTCTCTAAAAATCAATTTTTTTTGTAGCGAACCCTTAATTTTGAGGCATTTATCTTCAAGGCATTTAAAGTATCATTAAATAAAAATCCCTTTGATGCATTATGTAGATCACTTAGTATCATGAAATCTGAAAAGCCCCAACTACTGTTCGAGTTCCGCAACCATTCACAAATTGTAGAACTATTGAGTTGTAATCAAATAATATGCTCAACAGTGCTATATAAGTATTGTAGTGCATCACAATTGAAGTGTAACAAGGCAAATATAGTAATTCCATAAATAAAGGAGACTCGATTTCATAGATTCAATTATTTACCTCGATAAACAATATATCAAATACTCTTGTATAAACAATATATCACATAAATCAATTTAGATATTAAAGACCAGAAGATTCCATACTAATTATATCCAGCAATATAGAATACTACACTAACATAATCCTCCTCTTGTAATGCTGAGAACTCATCAATCTTCCAAGTAAATATACCATCTAGATGTTCCTTTTTAAGAATTAGCATGAAAAGAAAACCAGACATCAGCTTTTGTAGTTACTACTATGGATAAAGTTGAATTTAGATATGCAAGAAGCTATGAACATTCAATAAAGTTTAGAGGACCAACCTCAGTAATTTCACGAGCAAAGACAGTGAGATTTTGATATTTCAGGGCTCTTTGACACATAGGTCATACATTCGTTGATATGATGTAAAAGTGCATACATGATATAGCAATTTAAACCAGTAAGTAGAGCATAAACAAAAAGCCGAAACCAAATAAACGTGACTAGTGAAAAAACAAAGCATCTTAAACCACAAAGTGTATTTCTCTAAATTAATTGGCAATGTTAACAACAAAGTGGCGTGCAAATAAGTGAGAAACAAACAACATACCCAAAAAATAAAGAAATAAAAAGTGAATTGAGCTTTGCATCAAAGAAACAATTATACCATAAGAGTCTCAAGCTTCTACAATTCTAGAGTTTTTTTTTTTCTACATATACCCAAAAATTTAATTAGCTAAAATTACAGGGAGAAAGAGGGGGAAGAGCAAAACGTGATTAAAATATAATAATTCTCACCAACTCTTTCTTTCTGCTTAAAATTTAATTAAGAAACCTAACCTTATAATTTGCAAGAGCTGCTGAGTTCTAGTCTACAGTGCCGCTGCTCCATGCCGCTGAACTACCCTTGTTGAATTTGTTGATTGATGTGCAATTATTCCGTCGCTCTTAAGGAGACATATCTTAGACAATGAAAGAAAGAAAAGGCAAATGGAGAGAAGAAAAAAGCGAGGGAGAACAAATGGAGAGAATAGCAAGAGAGAAGGGATTAATGCAGGCACGGGTTGTGGATGGGACAGTGATTCTGCTGGAAGAGAGGGGACAGGGAAGGAGCAAGTTGGGAGCATTAAGAACAATATCCACACATAGATGACCAAGAGCGGCAACATCTATATTTTTCACTCCCAAATTCCTCAATTTCCAAACTTGAACATCACAATTTGCAGGGTCGAGTGGTTGGGCAGAGGGTGAGAGAGATGGATTCCACTGCAACTAAAGGTGAATTGAAGTTAATTCAACACAAAAGGGGCAGAATAGAGAAAATTCGGTCTAGGGTTCTTTCTTATTGTTAGGAAAGGAGATGTAAAGGATAGCCTAGGGGAGAAGAGCAAGTGAATGGAGAATCGATAGTTAGAATTTCGAACCAATTAGCATTTTCTTTAATTTTCTTTCTGATAAAAATAATTTCTTTCATTTTTATTATTATTTCATTTATTCAAATATCGATTAAATAATATAATTGTCCCCAATTCTAAATTTTTACAAATTTGAAGACCAAAATAGTTTTTGTCCCCAGTTCAAGTTATAAAATAAGAATCAAGGACCATACATTCAAGTCATCCTCAAGTATTCGTCTACTAAAGTCATTTTTTTTGTAGTGACATATAAATAAATATAGATGAAGCCTCATCGTAAGCTAAATAATTAATTAGTTTTGGCGGGAGGTATAGAAGAATAAATGTATAAGTCTCACATTGAAAATGAATAAGAATAAAAAGTGTCATATAATTAAGTGGTGTACATTCAACTACTCTTTCATTTAAGATTTTATGCGTACACCAAAAAAATAAATCAAAATGTAGGTTAACTAAGCCAAGTTTAATTAATATTATAATTTATTTATATCGCTACAAGAAATTCAAATTTTGGTAGTAATAAAATTTACTGTTAAAAGTATAAAACTTGTTGTCATAATTTTAGCTAGCAACTAAAAAATTGTTGCATGTTGTTGTTGTAAAGTTGTGACTGTATGCATCTCCAACAAAAATTTGATATAATTTTACCGTTGATTAAATTTTTTTAGCAACTTTTGGATATTACTACTAAGAGAGCTTTTTGATGATAAAATTTATTTCACAACAAATTTTTTAGTGCCAAATCTAAGAATTTTTTTTGTAATGTATGTAATTATTCTGTTCAATAAAATTAACAGGAATAGTAAGAAAAATACATCTCTTCTAAATTCAAATTATACAAGAAAACTAAAATTTGAAACAGAAAAAATAATCTACAAAAAGCATATAAAACAAAAATGTAAGGTATAAATTAAATTTATTTTTCAGTATGTATTTTTATTCAAATAATTTTGTTTAAAATTTTAATTGTAATTAAGTTAGTATGCAGTGAGAATTGAAAACGAAATTCTTAACACAAATTTAATTCATATTATCAATTGATCTACAATTTATATGTATAAATTAACTTTATAGTGACAACTGTGAAATAATCTTTTTTTTTTCTTTTTCTAAATATGTGGTGTTTATCAAGCTTCTCATTTGTTAAAACTAAAAAAAAGGTATATGTGTAACTTAATAGCGTTGAGATTAAAAGGAGTCAGATAAAAAAGGATTAAACATGTCTGTTTGTGTCCCAGTCATAAGGCATATGAATCTTCTTAGAAGATATATTGCCAATAGCCACTTGCCACGTTGGAATCATTGTACCAATCATTATCATTTAATCTCAAAACTGACATAAATTTAGAATATTGGGTAGGTTGGATTTTCATTACTAACTGTGGTGCTTAACGATTCTAATTGTAATTAACTTTGTCTAACTTCTTCTACTGCTACCAATTCTAGATTTCCTCTTTCTCCTTCAATTTTTTTTTTAAAATTAATTAATACAAAAATCATTTATTAATGTGAATATTCCTAATTGACTAATTGTGATCTTAAGAACACGTTTTGTGAACCCCATAGGGATCTATGACGTTTGTGATATACTAAATGGATATGATAGTCTTTATTAATCAACAAATGGTGGTCTTACTTAATGTATTTTAGCAAGAAAAATGACATTGATTTGGAAATTTCCTGAAGGTTGAGGAAATAAAACTTATGTTAAATGCATAATTTGTTTTTTTGCTTATGGTTCTTTAATGTGAATAGTTGTAAGGCATGAAACGTTCCCCACATAACATTTGACTACACCAACAAATTCAACATTTTAATTCTTATCTGAATTTCGATACATCAACTCTTAGATGTATGTAGTACACCGGCACAACTTTATTTTTTTGAAATATTATCACATCAAAATTAATCAAGCATTTTTTCAAATAAAATTATATATAAATATATATAATGTGATTACCTGTATTTTTATTTTTGATAAAATTAAGTGTTAAATTCATGACCTGCATTTCTGTATACTTATAAAAATGCATAAAATTAGCGTATGCTATTGCGAAATTGTGTGTCAAGTGACTTATATTAACTATTTAATTACTGAGAATTAAGGTCATCTAAATATAAGTATACACGAGCCAATACTATTAATTCATGCAATTTTAAGATGTAATTATATAAATTAAGGTGATCAATTTTTGAAACATCCTTGAAGTTAGCTTCATTGCATTAATACCTTATTCTATTTTGTTTATTTGTATAATAATGAACTATTTAATTCATGATAATTCAGGTTATTTAATTAATTTTTTCTTATTTTATTTAGGAGTCCCATTACTTTTAAGAAAAATATTTATCTGGAAAATAATTTTTTTCTATTTTCTTGTGCTTGGGAGTCTAAAAAAAAAATCAATAGAAAATATTTTCTTAATCAACGGATAATTTTTTTTTTTTTTTAAAGAAAAAATTACTTCACATTTTAGTGATTTCACAAAATGGAAGTAAGTTTTTGGAGGAGAGAAAAAACACATTATATAGAATCATTTACCATAATTATTTTACCATTATGCCTTTATTTTATAAACTACTTACATTCCAAACAAAGAAAAATAATTTTCCATAAAAATAATATTTGTAGAAAATATTAAAAAAAAAATTGTTTTACGCGAAACATTCAGAGTCATAGTATTTGTAGTATCGTAAAATGTTCAAAAAATGCTAACAATAATTATAACTAGATCAATCTGTTAATATCTCATTGTTGCCCCAAGTCAAAATTCTATTACGAGATTCTTTAAAATTTGTTCACAATATGGCTGAATTTATTTAGTCATGAATTTTTATTTCAGAGAAATAGAATAATCGAATTAAGGCATTAAGCTGGTTCTTGATGAAAATTTCCTAAGAGCAGAGATACACGATTTAATTATATTTCTCCATATATTACGCTATTTGAGATTACTTGTATATAGTTGTGTTATGCAAATTGTCAACATAAACAAAGAGAAAAGTAAATAACTAAATTAGTAAATGCAATATTTAAAAATTGGATATCAATTTGAATATAAAAAAAAAAAAAGCGAAAAGAATTTGCTTAAGTAGAATGTCAAAAAAGTGAACGGTTTGGGAGATAAATGGAAATGCAATATATGTATTTAGTTCAGCAATTTGCTTATATCCATAGGTAGGAGAGAATGCAATATTTTTGTTACTGGAGACTTAAAAATTGGACATAAAAGTTAAGAATACAAATGCAAATGAATTACATACTCCTAAAATTAATAACCAAGTTTTACCCACAAACTGGGATCAGTGGCCAAATTTGCCGCTTATAACTTGGTCGCGAAGTTCCCTCACCACGTTTAATGCAATCCAACAATTAACAAGTTGGTGAAGCATCAAAATTCCCCAAATTTCTTTTGACTTTCAGATAATGAATCAAGAACCATGGACAAAAATAATAATTCAGGATCATTAAATGAAATATCTTCTAATTAAATTTCTCCACCGGCATATATATAATTTATATATATATTTTTTTTAATTTAACAATGCTTATAATTTCAGGTTTGATTAAATACATATATATTTTAATTTTCTGTAGTGCATGTATTTGTCTTTGAAAAATTTGAGACCAATTAATAATTTAGACATATTATAATTAATTTTATGGATTTAATTTTATTCAAATTTGCAAGTAATTTTTGTTTTTTTGGTAGAAAGGAAAGCATGAAAAAACAACAAAAACACAAAGAAACTAAAAGCCCTCGATAACTCTCGGACGCGGGGTTCCCATACGGTCTTCAGCAAGACAGTGCAACACTTCACAGGGGGGGGAGCAAGGATGTTGAGGCCCTCAGGGTACCTTGTGGCAGACTTGGCTAGCACATCAGCACAAGAGTTGGCTTCTCTAAAGGAATGGACCAGTTTGGAGTCAGGACTTTGGAGCATGAGCTTTCTTATCTCGGAGCAAAGGTTGCGGTGGGGATGGAACTTCTGTGCAGGGGAATGATTAAAAATAATGTTTATTAACTCAAGAGAGTCCGTTTCCACAATAGTCTTACTCTTACCATCCGTGAGAAGGAGAATTAGGGCTATCTTCAGAGCCCACATTTCAGCAAGCAAAGGATCCCCTGATCCGATTGATTGAACAAAGCCTGTAACCCAATTGCCTTCAGAGTCTCTGAGCAAACCACCTACAGAAATCAGCCCTTGCTTACCACTACAAGACCCGTCAATGTTAAACTTGAACCACTAGGCAGGAGGCTTTTCCCAAGCAACTTGAATCTACAGCCTCCGGCTGATCATTTTCATCCCTGGATTCCAAGCATTCTTCACATACTGAGTATAATTCCAAATACACCCCACTCTATCCATAGGAATTCCTTTTTCATTGTGGAAAATAGAAAGGTTCCGCCATTTCCAAATAAACCAAGTGGTAATAGCGAAAAGGATATTCCACTTACAGTCACCGATCAATCTGTTGGTATTGCACAAATTAACATGCCACCAAACATCCTCCGGGAGATCAAAGAAGCCCCTATCGCTAACAGGTCCGCCAATCAGCTTCCAAACCATTCTGCTCAAATTGCAATCCCGAAGAGCATGGATAATTGTTTCTGCCTCTGACCTGCATCTAGGGCACTCATCATAATCAATCATGTGTCTACGCCTTTTGATGCTGTTAGTGAGGAGTTTCCCTTGGTTAGCTAACCATAGGAACATCTGAATCCAATGCGGGACATTAAGTTTCTAGATGGTAAGAAGGAGCGAATCAGGAATCCTATTCCCCTGACCAGACACCATTTGGAAGGCAGATTGGGTAGAAAAATTACCTGATTTAGCCGGAAGCCAGGCCACCGTATCTTTAATATTATCCTCCGTAGAGATTGTAATAGCTGCCACCTAAAGTTTAATTTCAATAGAGAGCAAATGCTGAAGAATATTCCAATGCCAGTTTCCATTACCATCAACATAGTCACATATGAATTTATTAAGATGGCATAGTGGAATATCAGGAACAAGATGGGAAAGAGCAGACTTTCCCAGCCAGTGATCGGTCCAAAATCTAGTAGAGGAGCCATTTCCCACATTATGAACCAGGCCTTGTTTAAAATCCTGCAAGACGTTTAGCATGCTTCTCCAAATATAGGATTTTTTCTTCTTAGTAATTGGTTCATCAAGAATGTTGCTTGATCCAAAATACTTGTTTTGAAGAATCCGAACCCATAAAGCCTGTGGCTCCGTCATAAAACGCCAGATAAGCTTCATCAGGATCGCCTTATTATGAAGCTTAGGTTTTCTGATCCCTAAACCTCCATCCCTCTTGGAATTACACACTAAATCCCAAGCCGCAAGGTGCATTTTGCGTTGACCATCTTGATGACCCCAAAGGAAATTACGGTTAAGTTTGTCAAGAGCCTTGAGATTATGGCTCGGAAGCATTGTGGTTTGCATAGCATGGTTTGGCATGGTGTTGGTCACTGCCTTGATCAGGGTAGCTCTTTCGGCTAGAGATAGAGAGTTAGCCTTCCACCCAGAAAGTATGCTTGCTGTTCTATTAACAATTTCAGCAAAAGTATGCTTGGTCACTCTTCTGTTAATAAGCGGCACTCCTAAGTATTTCCCCAAGCATGTAGTTAAATGAATACCACATTGATGGCTAAGAGCCCTCCCTCTACCAGCACTAATATTCTTTGAGGTACACATGTTAGATTTTTTCAAACTAACCCATTGGCCAAACGCAGCACAGAACTTCCTAAGGCAGTTTTCCATAGTCTGGATTTGGGTATTAGTGGCCTCCCCAAATAGCATCAAATCATCAGCAAAGAAAAGGTGAGACACAGCTGGACCTCTTCTACTACATCGAGCTCCTTTCTAATTTCCATTATGGACTTCAGCTTGGATAAGATGCCCCAGGTGTTCCATACAAAGAACAAACACATATGGGGAGAGAGGGTCCCCCTGTCTAATACCTCGAGAAGGCTTAAAAGAGTCAGTTAAGCTGCCATTAAAAACCATCAGCATAGAGGATGAAGATATGCATCTTGAAACCACCTGTATCCAGTTCTCCGGCATACCGATACAATGAAGGGTGTCAAGAATAAACCTCCAATCCAGATGGTCATAGGCTTTCTTCAAGTCAATCTTCATGGTAATGTAGCCTTTCTTCCCCCCTGTGGTAAGAAAAGAGTGGATAATTTCCTACGCCACAATGATATTATCAGAGATTTGTCTCCCTGGAACAAAGCTGCTTTGGTTTTGACTGATGAGCAAAGGCATTATATTTCTTAACCTATTGGAGATAATCTTTGTGATAACTTTGTAGATAACCGAGCAAAGGCTAATGGGCCTGAACTGAGAGAGATCTTCAGGGGTTTGAGTTTTCGGGATCAGCACAATTAAGGTTTCATTGACACTGGAAATGTCCCTAAACCCATTAAACACATCCAAAACAAAAGAGGTAAGGCTGCTTTTAACTATACTCCAGTGTTGTTGGAAGAATCCTGCAGGCAAACCATCCGCCCCCGGAGCTTTAAAAGGGGCCATTTCAAAAATAGCTTTCTTCACATCTTCCTCTGTCACCCTCCTAAAGGTATCATGAAGGATCTCATCACTTATAGCAGGAAAGGATGCAAGGATAGTGTTAGGATCCACTGGGTTCATATCAGCTTGAAAGAGGTCCCCAAAAAATTGAATGACCATATTTTTCAGGGCCTGTGGGTCTTTAATCCACCGACCCTCAGAGTTCTTCAGCATTTCAATGCGATTTTTCCTTCTTCTAATCATGGTGGAAAGGTGGAAAAATTTTATGTTCCTGTCTCCTCCCCTAATCCAATCCTATTTGACTTCTAGAACCATAGCATTTCTTCCTAGTTCAGGGTCAGAATGAGCTCGGCTTGAAGCTTTTTCTCCAGGAGGCCCAACTGATGCGACCACCCGTTCTCCTGAGCCTTATTAATACCAGCTATCCGGTTCAAGAGGAGCGTCTTCTTATAGAAAATGTTGCCAAAGCTCTCTTTGTTCCACCTCCTAACCTGGGCAGTAAAATGACTGGCAGCAGAAAGAATATCATGACGAGGGATCCAATTCTGACAAACAAAATTTTTGAAATCCGGGTGAGTGTCCCAGGCCGCAATATAGCGGAAAGGACTGTTGTCCTTGTCCAGAGGAGGGCCTTGGGTTCTAAGAAGGAGCGGGCAGTGATTTGAATGCCGAAAGGGAAGATTAGTCACAGAGGCTTTCGGGAAGTTGATACGCGCCGCAGGGTTCGTATAACCTCTATCCAGTCTTACCCACAGATTTTGGCGTCTCCAAGTAAACTGTAAACCTTTGGACCCCAAATCAATAAGGTTTACCGAGTCAATTTGCATCTGGTGGTTAATGCAGCGGCTTAAGTAGTAGCAAGAGCCCCCTTTCTGGTCTTCCATCTTGGCAATGTCATTAAGATCACCAATAACAAACCAAGCCTCTTCCGGGTCAGGATGCCAGCTTCTAATCTCATTCAATATAACGTTCCTGCAACTAGCATGAGTACTAGCATATATAATAATAAGGAAGAAAACGAATTTTCCCTATTGAAGAAGCTTCCCATGAATAAAATGCTTCCCATTCTTCATCATAACAAACTCAACTACGGAATTGTTCCAAAAGAGCCACATTCCGCCTGAGCGCCCCTCAGCACGAACACAGAAGGAACTCCAGTTCTTAAGCCTCCTACCCAACACTTTAGCTTTCGAATCTTTCACTTGGGTTTCAACTAACCCCACAACATTGACCTGATGCTTCTTAATTAAATCCCAAGAATGGAGCAGGCTACGCTTATTCACACCTCCCCTGACATTCCAAAAAAGCAAATCCATAAAAGAAAACAGAATCAAAGAAAAAGAACTCCATAACAACACCAAGGACAGATAGAGGAACTGTCAAAACCCAAGAGAAAAGAAAAATTCTAAATGGAGGGTTGGAGACCCTCACTCCTTCCTTCCATGGGTACCTGTGACTAGTCCCTCCACAAGAGAAGGGTCCTCTTCATTTCTTCCCAGAAGAGATTGATCCAGCATCAAATTACCTCCACATTGACATGGGTCAAGGCTACATCATTTAACGAGGCCTTAGATGAGATCAGGCCAGGTCCTTGATCCTCCATCAAACTATCCTCCTCAGAGACCGAGATGAAAGATGTGACAACCCTAACTTTTGCAAGCATGCAATGGCGGAAACATTACATAAAGTTTAGGTCATCATTTTCAAAACTTCCTTTTTATCTTTAAAATAACATAATCATAAATGAGTACTCGAAAATTTCCATTTCAAAAACAGTAATTTAACATAAATAGGTATTTCAAAAGGTAATATAACGGAGTAAAAAAAAATAAATAAATAAATAAATAAATCTTTGAACATCTATAACTACGAATAGATGATAAAATAACATGACGGAAACTCTCCACACAATCCCCGAGAACAGACATCAGGCATCTCCTATTCTGCACCGGCAAAATCTGAAAATATCAACAGCGCCACTTAGTGACGAGTAACTAATAAATCCCAAACATCAATTCAAAGTTCACATAGGAAGATGACAGATCATAAATTTCATATTACATTACTTAAGTATACTTCATCATGATTAATAGAAAGCAAATTTATCAATTTATACAAGCATGCATAATTCTCATAGTAACAATCATGTATCAGGGATCTTACCCTTATTTGTTAGCTGCATCACATACAACATATAAAGTTCAAGTTCAGCATATCACATAATTATCTATTTCAAATAATAGTACAAAACATTCCAAGTGGATAATCAATATCATTAAAATTCAGATTTCCAAGATAAGTCATGTACATACAAATACATACCAACATCCCAAATCAAAGTACTTCATCACAAACTTGACATCAACTCAATTATACCTTAACCTTTATTAATTTTGTGGTATACGCGTATAAATCATTTGTATTGACCTATACACCTATGTCCTTAGAGAGTTCGGCTCAGACGCTTCGGGGAACCACAACGGGACTTACCCCCTTATCAATAAGAAAAGAGTACCACGAAGGGATTTACCTCAGAGTGCCAACGAAGGGACTTACCTCACAGAGTGCCAACGAAGGGACTTACCTCAAAAATAAAATAAATTAGAGTACCACGAAGGGATTTACCTCTCTGAGTGCCAACGAAGGGACTTACCTCGAAACAAAGGGCGCTGTCCTAGTGTCAACCAATCAAACATGGAAAACACTTAGCCAAACTAACCAAGACACCAGAGTATATGCCACTACAAACACCAATTTAATTATCATAATTATATTAATATTCAAAAGGTGCCTTTAACATAGGACTTATCCCAACCAATTCAATAACCATAAGGTGCCATTAAAATAGGACTTACCCCAAAACATAATCTGATACATCAATAAACACATGGTGCCATAAAAAAAATAGGACTTACCCCAAACTCGATTTCATAATTCCAACATGTATTAAATTTACCAAACCATATATGTAATTATTAGATTTCATGTCAAGAGTCCTAGCATAAATTCCTAGAATCAAATTATGCTTTGCACACATTAAAAAAATCAGTTCAAGGCCTAAGGTAAAAATTTCAGAATTCATAGTTCATGCCTCAACTTGCATATAATATTCCAGTAGGTTAGACTCAGAATTCAGCATGGCAATACAAAGGTGAATTTAGCCTTACATCTTAGGAACACACGCCAACTTAAATCATGCAATTCGGATTCCTATAGCAAAAGATATTAAGGAAACACTAAAAACATGCAATCTGTAAATTCACTTCAGATCACTGCACATAGTCTGACTTCAACAGACAAAACAGATGTGTTACTCACTGATTTAGCAAAAATAATATAAAGCAACATTGAACATCAGAATTTCAGGAATACATAGAATTTTGTTTCATGGCAAACGGAGCTACAGAGAGAAAATAAAGCCATAATAAACACAAACTGTACAAACTGAAATTCAGCAGTTCCAGGAAATCGGCACAGTGCACATAAGGCAGTTTCAACAGGGAATACGAGCACTTTACTCACAGAATTTGCCAAAATAGTATAAAACAACCTTGTACATTTATGTCTCAGGAAAACACAGAAAGTTGAATCATGCCAATCGGAGTTATATAACGAAAATAAAGCTAAAATTATCACAACCTGTACAATCTGAAATTCAGCAGTTCAAGAAAAATCAGCACAATGCACATAAGGCAGTTTCAATAGGGAATATGAGCACTTTACTCACGGAATTTTCCAAAATAATGTAAAACAACCTTGTACACCTATATCTCAGGAAAACACAGAAAGTTGAATTATGCCAATCGGAGTTATATAACGGAAGTTATACCATAATTACCATAAACAGTCAATTCTGAAAATACAGCAGCTTACCAATTTCGACTCAATCACATGTATTTTCATATTTCTACCAATCTTTTAACCTAAAAGCAATTTCTTGCACCAATATCATATAAATTCATGTCTCAACAATAATTTCAGTAATAATACAACCTAGGATCAAATTCATCTACCATACATCCTATATAAATTTCGAACCGACATTTAGGGTTTAGTTGTTACCCTGTTTGCAGTGAAACCAACTGAGGCAATTAACTCGGAATGGAGAAGAATGAAGCAGAGTCTGAATGAATGAAAGTGAGGGAGAGAAAGTTAAGAATTTCGGCTGCACTGGAGCTCCACACAATGGAATGGCCGAAATTTTAACCCTAATAGAGATGAAGAGATTGCCTTGGAGTGAAACTTGGAAAGTGGAAGAGATTAAGGAGAGATTTTCTCCTTAGGTTAAGGATTCCTAATTTTTTTGAATTGGTCAACTGAAAAATGGGATATTTATCATGGATTTTCGGAATTCCAACCTTCCCAACACAAAAATAAAAAGGCACAAAAAAAAAAATAAATTTAAGCCAGGTAAGGTTCGAACTCTAGACCACTAGCTATTAGTCAGGACTATCTACCGCTAGGCCAAAGCCTACGAATTGTTATAAGCATACAAAACATCGGTTAAATGCAAAAATGCTCACTCGTATGCACACATCACAACATAACTAAGTCAACTTATATCTGGGGCGTTACAAAAGAAGGGAGCGGGGCGCGATGACACGCTGCAGCATCCTTTATAGGCAGATCAAGCATAGGCGAGGGAGGATCCGGGCAGAAAGGCGTCGGGTTGGAAGAGAGAGTAGGAGTTGGGTTATGCAAAGCCCCAGGCTTCAAAACAGTATTAACATCACTTATGGGCTGGGTTTTGGCCTTCCTGGGTGCAGCCCTGTTATGACTATCCGAAATAGGAATAGAGTCCTTGCTAGAGTCCAAACAGAGTGAGGTTGATGATGTGGGCCGACCATTGGTAATGTTCTTCAAAGGCTTTCCTTGTTTCATACCTCCAGGCCCAACCTTGTTTAAGATAGGCTTACCTTTATTCTCCTTATTCTCCTTGGTGGATCTAGGTGGATTATCACTCCTAGGAGCTTTTTCTCCATTAGCCTCCACTTGACCATGATTCACATGATTTCTGCTTGGGGCATTAATGGCACCAGTCATTTCAGCCTTACCTAATTCATCTTCCATTTCTTCCAAATCCTCTTCGTGGCTCAAGAAAGCAAATCGATTTGATGTCTCTCCTTCTTGATGTGACCCATTTTCTCTACCACTTTTAATTGACTTTCCTTGAGCAATAGAGGCAGTTATGGCTGTCACCTCTTTTCCATTCTGCACCTCAGCCTCATCTCCTCTGCCGGCCGGTTTCTTTGGCCTTCTCCTGTTGTTTCTCTTGGCATACATCCATGGGCCAAAATCGTCGAAAATCTCATCTCTTCTGGAACCAGATGGCAGATTATTGTCCAGATTCCTTTCTTCAGTCACTTCATTATCATTCTCATTATTCACATCCAGACAAGTTTCATTTCCATGGCCATAGATACCGCAAGTGAAATAGATATTGTGAAGCCCTTCGTACTCCACCTGGTAAATTCTGCGACGAAGCTTGAATTTGGAAATGAGAGGTCTTGTTGAATCTAATTCAACACGTACCCTGGCATACTTCCCTCTTGCCGCAGAAGAAGTGGTTTTATCCACAAACATTGCTTTACCAATGTAGGACCCATCTTCATCAGAGCTAGGTAGTTATAATACTCAATCGGTAAGTCAGGAAATCTGATCCATGCTGCAATATTTGACACTTTAACATCATAGGGGTCGAAATTAGGTCTCCATTTAGAAACAGAAATTAAGTGCTCCGATATCATCCACGGTCCGCCTTGTAAAGCTAGCTCATATTCTTCTAACATGGAGAATTTAGCCAGGTAATGGTCATTACCGATGTCTATAAGCTTCAACATGCCATGTTTGATCCAGAACTTTTTAAGCCGTGACGAAAGATAACTGAAGCCAATTTTCTTTCCCAGGACTTTGACAATAAGGGTTTGTTTCCATCTAGACCAAAAGGACCTTTTTTCAGTAGTTGTGAAACGTATATGGGGGCATCGTTCATCGTCACTGTCATCATCTTCACTGTCAGTTACCGTAATGAAATCATCCGGCTCTGGTTCCTCAGTAAAACAATCATTCCCATGATCCAGCATGTTAGTATCATCTTCTGATGCCTCATTTTGCCCTGTAACTATGTTTCTCCAAGCATTCTTCTTTCGGAATGGGGAACTTGGCATATCCGTCTGAGTTCCTTCCAATGAATTCGGAACTTCTGGTTTGCCTTCAGCACCCTTGACTTTTTTTGTACTACGTTGGAGTTGATCACTTTCTTCTCCTGAAAGTTCTCCGCCTGAAAGTTCCTCAGCCATTGTCAACGGTTAGTGGCAAATTTGCAAGTAATTTTAGTATGTAGTGTCTCCATGCCTGGCTTTCTTTATATGTGTTATATAGAATCAGTAATATTGCCATTAAAGAAAATAAAGATAAATTTATAATGCTATTCAAGTACATATTCCCCTTGACATATGTTACTCATGAGGAGTAATTAATTAAAGAGCCAAATTGCTTCAGTAAAAATATTAAAAAAAAAAAGCCAAATTGCACTTGAATTAAAATTTAAAACATCTAATAAGACCAATAGCAACTTTATGCATTTTTCAATTAGGTCAACGATATATAAAATGATTGAATTGACTTAGAGCTAATTATATTATAATTAAGCCAACTAGACAAAGGCAATTGAAAAGGGATTTACAAACAAACATATGAAGCTAATTAATTAATTTTTTAATTAAAGGATATAATTAGTTTAATATAAAAGAATCACAAAATTCAGCTTTATTAATTTTAAAATTGATCTAACGTAGTATTATAATTAGAGGATTCCAAATATGTGCCAAGAACCGCCTTTTTGGGGCGTGGAAACTTTTCCATCTTTCATAAACATTCTTGTTTTAGTAATTTATACTAAAAATGTGTGATTTAACAAGCTCCACCCAACTTAAAATAAGATTTTCATGTTTTTTAATTACAACAAATTAATTTAAGTTAAATTCATATGATATGTACTGCATATATCTTATTGCTGTATTTTTTTCTTATTAATATTATAAATATTTGAATTATTTCTCATAAACTTAAAAAAAAAACACACATACACCCACATATTTAATCTCAACTGATGAGTTTTTTCTTTTTAATGGTATATAATACCACGAATTAAATGGAAATTTTTGGACGATAAATTGGATTTATATTTATATACATAAAAGAGAAAGAAATTTCCAAAATTGTTTTTCTTCTTCTATTGCTTCTAATTACTCAGATTTATATCAGTTTTTTTTTTTTTTTTATCTTGTTTATAATTTACACCAGCTTTATGCCAACCAAGCTGCCGCACACGCTTTGGCAGTGTCACATTAATCATTTTATTCAAATAATAATCATAACAATATATAGTATGTATTTTTTTTGTAGAAATATATAGTATGTATTTAATAATATGTAACGTTGGAACTCTTGAAAGAGTTAATTTATTTATTTATGTATATGTATATATGCTTATAATTAGGTATGTTATGTTGATTAATATAAAAACAGATGGTATCTCGTAAATTGTTCAGACACATATGACTGCTTGATTTAATTATACGTCACAATTTTATTTTATTTTTTTAAAAAAATCATTAATCATTAAGTAAGCAATTGTATCAACTTGATCATGCAATTGCAGAACCTCATTGCAGAACAATGACAATAATATGCCAGTGTCATGTACTGGATCAAGCAGTTTTACTTTTCTTACTCTGCAACCATATAAAATTTAAAATAAATATCAATTTGACTTTCAAATTGATTTGCCGTATTAAATTTGTCTCAAATTAAAGTTGGAGTGTGAATTTAGTAATTTTATTTGTTTACAAGTTTCCTCATGAAACATGTAATAGTTAATTCATATGCTAATATGTATGACTGTCAAAGCAAGTCATAAATTATACTAAATTATAAGGTAGGTAGTTGATATCCTATATAGTTTTACCAGCCATGTTACACGAAATTGACCTTTTTTATATGTTGATTCAAAGACTAGATCCAAATTGACTACTTACAACTTACAAGTCTACAGTTGTAACCGTTGCAACCCACTTTCAATCTGAAAATTATTAATAGGATGAGGACATATTATTATTATTATTATTATTGTATGTTGGACTGAAAATGCTGGAGTTTCGTTTACAACATGTGTTTATCGATTTCAGTTCTTGTTTTTCTTGGGTTTGACACAAAGCTACACTATAAGAGCAACTAGCTATCTAGCTAGATTAATTTCTGGCAAGAGGCAACATAGAAAGTTGCTCTTTTTTGACTTAAATAGTTATATTACACCGTAAAGTTAGGGTCAATTAGGGTTGGCAATCAAGTGGTGGAGTCCCATCCCTGGTAGAAATCCACCCAGATGAGAATAGGGAATCCCCGATTAAGATTTCTGGGGGACGAGGATGAATTTGTCCCCGTTTCTTAATTGGGGACGGAGATGGTAATAGCTACCCATCTTACCGACCCGTCCCCATCCCCGTTTAAAACTCGCAAGGATCCTTAATAAATTTTCTGTTTAAATACCCAAATCCCCGATAATTCCCAGTATATATTTCTTTATTATTAATATTATTACATTACATTATTATTATTTATAATTTATAATTTTATAAACTAAGTAAAGAAGAAAACTAATCTCTCATGAATAATTATTAATTAATTAATTATATGTTAGTGTGTTGAGAATTGAGTTCTAAGAATTTTATTTCTATAGTTTAATACACATTTGGATAGTTTAATGCACATTTGGCCAACATGCTTTATTTTTCAATTTTTGTTAAGCATACATAACATACAAAAATTTCCAAAAGAAAATATATACCAGAAAAATTTTGGAACTCGAAACAAAACCCAGAAATCCGGACAGAGGCTAGTGCATATTTATGTTTTTGTTACGTAAATTTTGGCTGCTAATGAATCAATTTGAAGCAAAACACATGCATAGCCCAACAATGTAATTGGCGTTTTGTACTCTTTTCAAGTAGTGGTTTTAGAAAACAAATGTAATTGGCGTTTTGTACTCTTTTCAAGTAGTGGTTTTAGAAAACAAGGGGAAATATTTTTGGAAAAAAATTGCACAATTTTCAATTTGCAAACTTGTACCCGTCCTAGAGAATAAATAATAACCTCATATTTAAAATCAATAATATTAAAGAGTGGTATATAAATAGTGTAAATTGATCTCTATCTAAAATTGTATTTAGGACTGAACAGTTGTAGCATGTTAAAATTTCTCTTTTTAAAAAAAAAAAAAAAGTTCAAAGCCAACAACCAATCTAATTTCGTTCATTAATCCAAATCCACTATGTCTTTTAACTCCACGAAATTTCTTTACTTCTTCACTTGAGTATGAGCATTATTTTGTTGGAAGTATTGAACCAAGTAATACAACAATAACTTTTGTTAAATCCATTGAAAAAAAAAAACCTTCAAGTTCCAATAAATGTCGTATCCCTCCTATTTAGCGGACTAAGCCCATACTGAAATTCTATTTTAATTTTTTTTTTCTTTTAAAATATGTTTTTCAAATTCTCCATTTGCATTAGAAGTCAAAAAAATCCAAATACAAAGAGTAACAAGAAATAATGTCAGTGGATTGCACGTAGATATAGTTAACTATGACATATATCATCCACAATAGTCAATGACGTAGCCATAACCAAATTTGAGAGTGCCATATTAATTTAATTGAAGAGAAAGTACGCCCAGAGAGTGAGAAAAAAGATGGTGGAAATTCTTTTGGGTAATTGTCATAATTACCCTGTTTTAAAGATTTTTTCTTGACCTACCTTATTTACTTTTCATAATTACGTTTTTTTTATTTTATCTTTCCTATTTTTACGTCTTCCTTCTTCTTTATCTCATCTTTACACATTTCTTCTCCTTTCTTCCCTTCCCCCTCTTCGATTTTTCATTATCTTCTCTTCTTTCCTTTTTCTTTTTGTTGGGGTTTTCAATTTTGATTGATTTCCTTTCACCACCTTTGATTCAGATTCGGATTTTGGGGGTTAGGTTATTTCTCTGGATTTTTGAATTTTAGGTTTTCAGATCATTAATTTTGTATTATAATTTCTAGTTTCCGGTGGTGCAGACATTATGGGTTCGCAAGGGTTGGGTGAAAGACATCTTGGACAACGCTAAGATTGGTGGTCCCTTCAACACAACAGTAACATCTTTTCTCATAGATCTCTTTTACTATACTAATTGAACATTGAAAAAATCTGTTATTGGCTTGAAAAGCTTTGCTGGATGCGCATAATTAAGTCTTAGAACATGGCTGCAATTGAGAAATTGAATTATTGTTCTGGGATGCGTTATTAAAGAAAAATATGCATTAATTATTGATTTGTAAAGAAGACAAGCTTGAGAAATTTGAATTATTGTTCTGGGATGCGTCAATTTCCCATTCCCTATTTCCAATTTTCATTTATTGTTTTTCTCCTTTGAGATTTCCTAATTCCTCCTGTGTCTCATCTCTTAAAGTGTAGGGATAGTATCAGAGTGACCTCAATTTGTTTGTGCTTTATCACTTGTATTTTACAGAAGTCATTCCTGGTTATCTAGTTTCCTAATCATGTTGTCCATATGATTTTGACTCGTTTTTGTAGATTATGATTACCAGGAAAATTTTTCTCATATTAGACTAATAGTACAATTTTTAATGTTCTTACTGAGACCAATTATATCAAATTAAGAAAATGGTCCCTTTATCTATGAAATGGAAGTGAAGCGTAATGTGGTTAGATTACATTACAAAAACAAGTAATTTCAGTTGACTACAGAAACTGCAATTGGATCATTGATATGAAACTATAATTCCACAATATTCAAAGCTCTTGCGGTTCTTGGTTTTGGAGGCAACGTTTCGCTTTGTGTCTTCCATGCTAGGAAGTGGCTACTTCTATTTTGATGAACTAAGATTGAATGCTCATATGTGCTTTTTGAATGCTTACTTGCAGAGCTGTTCAGAAATTATCTGAAGCAGATTAGGGAAGAGACAAGTGGAAGATTGCTAAGTGTTGCATATAGACCCAATGGAACTCCAAACAAATGGTGGTTGGCATTTGCTAAGAGGAAATTTATGAATATTATTGCCCTTTGAGTAGTTTGTGACATTTATACATTATACACTTCTTATACAATATTATATGTTTATACACTTATTATACATTTGTTATACACTGTTTATACACTATTTATACATTGTTTATACATTATTTATACACTATTTATACGTTGTTTATACACTATTATACATTGTTTATATATTATTTATACATTTTTTATACATTATACACTGTTTATACATTGTTTATACATTATTTATACACTGTTATACATTTTTATACACTGTTTATACACTTCTTATACACTGTTATACATTGCTTATACATTGTTTATACACTACTTATATATTGTTATACATTATACACTTTTTTATACAATGTTATATGTTTATACATTTATTATACATTGTTATACACTTTTATACATTGTTATACACTTTTTTATACACTGTTTATACACTGTTATACTTTGTTTATACATTATTTATACATTGTTTATACATTATTTATACACTGTTATACATTGTTATACACTATTTATACACTTGTTATACAATGTTATACATTGTTATACACTGTTATATATTGCTTATACATTGTTTATACACTACTTATACATTGTTATACATTATACACTTTTTTATACAATGTTATATGTTTATACATTTATTATACACTTTTATACACTGTTTATACACTGTATACATTGTTTATACACTGTTATACTTTGTTTATACATTATTTATACATTATTTATACATTATACACTGTTTATACATTGTTTATACATTATTTATACACTTCTTATACATTGTTATACATTATTATACACTTCTTATATATTATTATACATTATTTATACACCGTTTATACACTTTATACATTGTTTATACACTATTTATACACTCTTTATACCTTAGTTATACCTTAATTATACCTTAAGATACACTATTCTAGTGATTATACCTTAGTTATTCCTTATTTATACCCTATTTATACCCTAAGATACATTATTATATTGATTATACGTTACTTATACATTAATTATACCTTAAGATAAGCTATTACAGTGATTATACCTTTTTATACCTTTATTATACCTTAAGATACACTATTACAGTAATTATACCTTAGTTATACCGTAATTATACCTTAAGATATACTATTACAGTAATTATACATTAGTTATACCTTAGTTATACCTTAATTATACCTTAAGATACACTATTATAGTGATTATACCTCAGTTATACCTTAGTTATACCTTAAAATACACTATTACATTGATTATACCTTATTTATACCTTAATTATACCTTATTTATACATTAAGATACACTATTACAGTGATTATACTTTAGTTATACCTTAATTATACTTTAGTTATACCTTAATATACAAAGGCATAATTAGTTATACTTTAGTGAAAAAAATATGTCGAAAAAAGTATATACATATGGACTTTGTTTCGAAGATAAAAAAAAAATAAAAAAAACTTTCTAAAGTCGCATGACAAAAAAATAAACGGATTGAGAGATAAATGCGAAATTAAATTAAAAATTATAAAAAGAGGAGAGAGAAATGTGGACAAAGTAGAGAAGGCATTTTGGAGATTTTGATTTGTGTTTTGTTGTTTATTTTGTGAAAGAATCACGTAAATAGGATAATTTTTGTTTTAGGTATTTTTGAAATTTTGAAAAGTTTTTAAGGTATTTAAGCAAACTTTTTCTTTTAAGATAAAAATGTTATATGGTGCCAAAAGTTATGTATTTATGTAAAATGCCCAATTCTTTTTTATTTTTCACATAAAAGGTGTCGTATAGATTACAGCAGCTAGATTTGTTGATAGGCTTTGGGAGCTGGGCTAGCCCACCCAAGCCCGTATTCAATGAGTTGGGTTTGCTCACCTATATTTTAGAGAAATTACTAAAAATACTCTATTTTAACTTTGGTTTTCACGCATACCTTTATTTATTTTTAAAAATATATTTTTTTCATATTTATACGTGTTTCTTTTCTGCCTCTTCATGTTATCTTTTTCTCTTCTACGTGTGACTTCTCCTCCACTATCACTATATTGTTCTTCTCCATAATCCATGATTTTCGATAGAATTAGGAAATTTTGTTATTCTATTTTGGATACATTATCCCAAGTTCTCTTGCATTTAAAATTTTATTATATTTTTGTTGTATTTTTCGTTCAAGGATCTTTTGTTGATTTTTTTATTTGTATTTCTTTCTTTCTTTTTTTTTTTTTTTTTTTTTTTTTGTGTGTGATGGTTTAGAAGGTTAGTATGTCAAAGAAAAAGAGAGATGATGACAATTCTGATGATAACGTTCCGATTGGTGAAAGTTATTGAAAACTAAAGTTTGAAAAAGGGCATGTGACTCCTAACTGAGAGGCCTTTGCTGGTATATGTTTGTTTGCTTCTATTATATTTTGTTTGTTTGTTTGTTTGTTATTTATAGACGGTGGTACATTGTTGATACTGTGTTGATACATTTTTTTGTTGTTATTATACTAGCCTTTTTTTTGTCATATGTTGTGTTGATGTACTCTTGATACATTATTGATACATTTGTGATATTATTTTAATACATTGTTTTGGTACTTACTTGTCGTTATTTATGCCTTTTTTTTTTTTTTTGCCATATAATGTTTTCATACATATATGATGCATTTTTGTTACATTTTGTGATACTATGTAGATATATGTGTTGGTGTTTAGTTATTGTTGTGTATATTTTGTTGATACATTATTAATACGTTTGTTATTCTAAATTTCTTGATACATTTGGGACTAATTCCAAATTTTTTCTACTTCTATTGCATTTCATTTGTGATAAAAGGGAGCATGTATCAATGAAAGAGAAAATAGAAAAAGGGCACTAACTGAGCTGCCTAGAAGAATGGAAAATATGATTAAGATATCTCAAGAAGTTTCTTCTAACACTCAATTACTTTGGGAACAATATTACGCATTTGAGGTGAAAAGCATGTGTTTGAACTCATTCAAACATGTTATATTGTTCTTCAGATTTTGATGTTACAAGAATATTCCCATTTTAATTTTCAAATGCTAAATAGCTTAGTTGGTAACGTAGATAAATATTTGTTAGTGGTTATCATGGAAAGATCTATGAATTGTGTTTGTGTAGTCTTGATGTTCGTCGTCAACACCCCATCTCAATGAAACAAACATGTTGAAGGTAGCTTGAAAATTTTGTTTATATTCTTTGTGTTTAGTGTTGTGACATTGTTGATACATTTTTGATATATTTGTAGTATTATGTTAATACATTGTTTGGTGTTTATTTATTTGTTGTTTTATCGATGATAATGCATGATTGATACATTGTTGATATATGTTTATTACATTTGTGAAACTAAGTTGTTACTTTCTTTGTTAAATTTAATTTAGGGCTTCTTAGGCTACAATAGAGCTACTTGCTAATGGGGCCTCGGCTCTCCATGGCGGGCTAATTTGCCCTTGGTCACATTAATATCTTTACACTCACTCACAAATTAAATTAAATTTAGATAACTTTTCAATTATTTCGTTTTTATTTCAAATTTTGTTTAGTGGGATGTAATTGAACCCACAATCTTCAACTTTACAAAGTAAAATATATCGAGTGAGCTATAGTTCTTTTCAATTTTATTCATCTTTTACTTGACATCTATAGAATTTAAATTAGTAAAACTACAAAAATTTCCATAGAATATTTTAATTCATGAAACCTCCCAAAATTTAGCACATGTTTTGCCTCTTCTATTTCCGATATAGACCGGAGGGAGAAATATATTCGGCCTCACAAAAGATGATGGGCTTGGAGATTGAAAGACAAGGCCCATATCCATTAAAGGTTGCGTCGAACCGATCGTTTTTCAATCTATAGCATAGATCGGTCATCGTCGGAGACTGGCCGAATCGACGAACAGAAGCCATATCAATGGCTCCATCACCTTCGTCTCTATCTCCTCCTCGAGTTCCGATGGAGCTCCACGTCATCAACCGTGAAAAGCTCCTCTCATCGCTTCGTCAGCACCTCACCGAGACCTCTCGTCCTCTCCACGGCTTTGTTCTCCTTCAGGTGCACACATATGCATACATCCAATTCTGAAGGTTAATTTAGCTATATCTGTGCGCTTATTGATGTGCGTTTTTTGGTTTCTTTGTATTAATTCCTTAGGGAGGCGAGGAACAAACTCGCTATTGTACTGATCACTTAGAACTCTTCAGGTAATTGATGACGATGCTTTTCTATTTTGTTTTGTAGCTTCATTTATATGTAATTGGTGTTCGTTACTTGTTTTCTAGGCAAGAGAGTTATTTCGCATATTTGTTTGGAGTACGGGAGCCCGGTTTCTATGGCGCAATTGTAAGCTATTTGCTCTTTCATTCTTTACTCCAGCTCGCTAGTGTTAGTGCACAGGAAAATATCAGAAAGGGCAATCTTAGCGTTGTTGTATAAAGACACCGGAATAGTTTACTTTATGATTGAGCTTTTCCTTTTTCAAGAATGATTCAAGAGGTGCTTATGCCGTTACTCCGTAGACTTTAAATTAAGCCCATTGCATTCTTTCATTTTTGAATTTCTGCATGAGTCTGAGAATTTTATAGTTTTTTGCATATTCGGAGATGAGGAACTGATGCTTGATTTGATGCATACTGAGTTACTGTGTACTCCGTGCATTGTTGTTTTTTCTTCTTGTTCCAACCCAGGAAAATGTAGGATGTTGAGTTATCTATACGCTTGTTATGTGATAATCCATTTTGCTTAGCAGTAGAAGTTAGCATAACTAATATGCTTGAGCTTTCAAGTGTGATTTTAAAACCCTTTTTTTTTTTTTTTTTTTTTTGTAGGGAAAGTTTGTCCTCTTCATCCTTTCTGAAGCTTATCATTTGCTTATAGCTCTATAATTCTTATTCCCTGCATTTAAATTTTTGATGTTCTTATGATTTGTTTTTATAATTTTCCTTGAAGGATGTGGCAACAGGGAAATCTGTTTTATTTGCTCCTAGGTTACCTGCTGATTATGCTGTTTGGTTGGGAGAAATAAAGCCGTTGCCTTATTTCCAGGTTTCTGCTGTAAATGTTTCTTGGTTTTTATGTTTCAGCGCTTGAAAGTTTTTTTTTTTTTTTTTTTTTTTTTTTTTTTTTTTTTTTTTTTTTTTTTTTATATCAAAGCATACTAATGTTTTTCTTTTGCAGGAAAGGTACATGGTTAGCATGGTTTATTATACAGATGAAATTGTCAAAGTCTTGCAAGAACTCAGCAAGGAAGTTGAGAAACCTATGCTATTTCTCTTGCATGGCCTTAATACTGACAGCAACAACTTCTCAAAACCAGCAGAATTGGAGGTTTTTGCTAATTATTGTCCTTCTAATGCCACTTGTTTGCTTTTTTTTTTTTTTGGGCAGCCCTATTATGCTACTGTATTTTCTTCTGCAGTTGGTTATGTTTTTAATTATTTCTGTATAAACCTCTTGCAGGGGATAGAAAAGTTTGAGACAGATTTGAATATATTACATCCTATTTTGACTGAATGTCGCGTCATTAAATCAGAATTGGAGCTTGATGTTATTCAGTTTGCTAATGACATAAGCTCCGAAGCTCATGTTGAGGTAGACAACATCTCACTAACATTTATCAGCATGCCATTGTATTTTAGTTTTTTGCTATTATCTTTTCCATCATGTTCAATTTTTTTCTTTTCTTTTTGGAAGATCCTAAAAATATCCAGTAAGACTCTAAAAGTTAGACAATGGTATTATCAATTATGGGATATACACATACAGATGAATATGCACTGCTGACAGCAGTTAATTAACTGTATAGAATTTTGAAATTAGGATATTTAATTAACTAAAATATTTATTACTTGAAGTGATAATATAATATTATAGAAATTGTAACCTTTTGAACATAAATTGGGATTGAAATTTCTCTTTACATGAGCTCAATTAATTGTATAGATTTGGAAATTTAATTAACTAATATATGTATTATTTTAAATGAATGATATAATAACATAGATATAATAAAATTTTCTCGAGAGCAATTATTATCTTTTTTCTTGGTATATTTTTATGTAGATAAATGGCAAATTGCTGAAGATTTTGTCGGATCAGTTTCCTGTTCTTGTTATTAGGGTGGTTTACTATGATATCTTTGGAGCATATTTTTGTTTCAATTCATGTAGGTTCCGTTAGATAAAACTTCTGGGTTATCAGCAGTGAAATTGACATTCTTTGTGATGAATATATATATATATTTTTTAATAAATGGTAACGTTTCTTTTCGTTTTATACTAAAAGTTTCTAAAGTTGACCAGGTTATGAGGAATGCTCGAGCTGGCATGAAAGAGTATCAGTTGGAAAGCATATTTCTTCACCACACGTACATGTATGGCGGCTGTAGGCATTGCTCGTACACATGTATCTGTGCGACTGGTGAAAATAGGTGACTTACCAGAATACCTTTCAAATATTTCTTTCTAGCTTATTCTGAGCAATAAGGAATATGTAGACACCAGCGTCGATCATTCAAAGCATTAAAGAAGAAAATTAGGTGTGGACCGCATGGTCTATTTATTTTATGAAGGGCTGCAAGGGAGTTTAACATGTATAACTTGTGGCTGTTCAAATTTGTGCTCATTGATTTCTTTGCTGTGTTTGTCTTGTGTCAAGCATGCAATTGTTTATTGTCAATGGCTCTTTTACCCCTTGGAAAACTCATTGGAGGCTTTCTCAACTCAACTACCTATATGGGTTTTTAATATCTTTATCAAGCAAATTATTTTCTTTGAATAAAAACTAATAAGCATTATTTAATGCTGTGTTTAGAGCTTATGTTTCCTCCATTGCAAACGTGGACTGGTTAGCATTTTATTTACCATTAATAGGCTGATGTAATTATTATGCTATTCTCACAGTTGGGGCATTCTTTCTGAAAAGCATAAGAATTTAAATTCATATCATTATGATGATGCAGTTAGTTTTCTGGATGCACTTCATAAATACCGGCCAATTTACTATGTCCTGCTATTCAAAATTATCTCCATTCAGCCCCCCAAGAGGAATTGCCAAAACAGGGATAAAAGAAAAAAGGAAATAACTACTAGTCCAACACCCATGAAAAAAGAATAGGTTTCTTCATTTGGGATTTTTCTTTATCCTCCTATCTTTCAAAAAATTTAACTTAGGAGGTGTGGACTTCCAACGAAAGTGAAAATGAGAGCAACCCCAAAAACTGGAAAGGAGTCATACTTTGGGCTTACCAGTCTTGATCGTTATAAAGGATGATGCTACCACATTGAGCCTCGTTGCTGGACTGGACTATTAACAGGAAGATGTTGTGAACAATGTCTGAGCTACTTGGTATCTCCAATTTTTTAATTACTTTTTTCTGTAAATGCTCCTGGAAAGCTCTCGCTTGATTTGACAGTATATGTAGTTATGTTAGGAAATATTTGCATGATGTGTAAGTTAATCTATGTTGGTTTACATTAGCTAATTGTCTCAATGTCTCATAATCCAGTGCTGTTCTCCATTATGGGCATGCAGCGGCTCCAAATGACAGGGTATGACATGTTTGTCCTGAAACATCTTATATTTATTAAGTTTTTAACCATGGTTAGTTTCCGGTTATTTTTTGGATCCATTCCTCGTTATGCTAGCAAATGAATGTTAATTGTTCTTTGCAATTTTTTTTCTTTAGCCATTCAAAGCTTCTTTGTATTATATATATTTGATGTTTATCTCTGTCGTAATTATGGGAAATGGTTATTTATTTTGGACACTTTTCACGATTTTCATTTGGTTGTTTGTTTGTTGTTTTTATCTGTTTACATTCAATCCATTGAAGGTTGCAAATAATTAAAATATACTTAATGGCTTTAGCATGTTTCATATGGTTAATAAAAATATCTTAACTCACGAACTCATCTCAATAAACTGAAATTTTAGAGGTCTAATGAACTCAAATTGTGTGCTGTGGTAAAGTTTTAGGACTTTTTGAGCCTGGATTAGGTTGAATAAAAGTTTTGCATTTAGAATCCAGTCTCCCTTAAATATGTTCATAACAAAAAATCCCTGTTTACTGATAAATGTGTGAAATTGCAAGAGCATTTGATAATCCTGCAAATCTTTGTAATGCCTTAATGTGCAGACTTTGAAAGATGGAGATATAGCGTTGTTCGATATGGGAGCTGAGTATCACTTTTATGGTTCTGACATAACTTGTTCATTCCCTGTAAGTGTACATATTTCTCTTCGCAGCTCTTTGTAATTGTTTTCCAGTTTGATAACCTGTGTTGTCTCTTTCCCCTTGGTGTTACCTTTCGAGTTAGACCATTTTTCTTTTTCCATCTATCATATCTGATTTTACATAGTTCTTTATGAGATGAAGTCAATGCCGACATCAATATGATATGAGCTTTTCAATTGCTTTTGATGATTCAAATATAGGTTTTTATTTTTGCATGTAGTTGAGGGAGTGTGGTAATGATGCTAGGGAGTTGGAACTTCTATTTAAGGAACTGCTTCTAAGCCTGCAGTTTTAATATTTGCAGGTAAATGGAAAGTTCACAAGTGATCAATCCCTTGTATACAATGTAAGTTTGTTCAATTTAAAATGCCCCTCCACGTAGTACTATCATGTTCACTATCTTCAAATGGGTTCAAATCTTTGTTTTGCTTGATATGCACGAGCAATTGGATTTGATATTTTGTCAACAGCTCTTTCTTTTAGAAAATTTCTGTTTCTGAGTGGAATAATTTCAGGCGGTTCTTGATGCTCACAATGCTGTCATATCTGCAATGAGACCAGGAGTAAGCTGGTTAGATATGCACAAGTAAGGCTGAGACTAAAAATATTCATTCTATACATATGGTTGCTGAACACTTTATATAGTATTCTGTCCCTCATTAACTTTTATTCAGTTTTTCATATATACACATATTGCCTGTTGATGACCTATTTTGTGACTTAAGGATATGGCCCTAATGTTGAGATGAATGTTTGCATTTTACCCAAGAATATAAAACAGGCCAAAGACTTGCAGCAGTATTTGAGCTTATTTTTTCATCTCCTGGTAGAGGGAACATTGAGTTTACTTAGATATGATTATTTACTGAATGACTTTGCGCTCCGTGAAAAGACTATCTGTCTTTTGAAAAAGTAGGTGTATGGGAAACCTCATTCAGCGAGGAACTACTAAGGGAAATTATCATTAACAATGTGATGATGTAAGAAAGGCGAATGTCGAGGATCTAGTTGTGGGAAAAGTATGATTTTCTGGTTTGTTTGATCTTCTACCTTTAGAACCTATGATATACTTGAAGGCGAGGGCTCATCAGAGAGAACCCTTCAATCTCTTGAAACTAGTTGCTGGAAAAACCAAACTGATTATTTCATTTGTTTGAGACTAAATGGTAGTAAAAACTGCAGTGACTGCATTCCAAGAAAAGCCAGAATTAACTTAACATGCAAACACTAAAATAATCTGCCTATTGCTGTTGCTGTATAACAGCAAGACTCAGAAGTATTGTCTCAGCTGGCGCTGCTTAGTTGGCTTGTGTCTCTTTATTGGAAAAAAATTGTCTTATTGTTTAAAAATTAAAATGTTCAAGAAATAAATAATTTGCAGAGGACGCTTACCTATATTTGGTAAAATTTTTGGAGTGTTCTGTTTTCCTTTTCATAAATGGCATTTTCGAAACTTACAAGAGATTAATTTGCAGGTTCTGGCATGTATGCACGATTGGATGAAAAAGATTTCAGAATTTTTCCATTCTACTATTAATGAATTAATTTGCAAAAAAAGTTGTAACATCTTGAGATTAACTATGAAATATCAGATGAAGATTTCTGTTGGAATATTCAGTTCCTAATGGTCCCTCTTCATGATGTATGAATATTTCCATTGCTGCTGTTTATGTTTCTTCTGATTTCCTCCTTGTTATGTTCAGATTAGCTGAGAGAGTAATTCTGGAGTCGTTGAAGAAGGGTTGCCTTCTTATAGGGTAATTTTACATAATGTTCTCTTTCGTTTGCAATTGTCATTTTCAGCAGGAAAAAGAAAAATAATTACGTTGGTCTTTTCCTTGTTCTAGCAATGTAGAAGATATGATGACTGAGCGGTTGGGTGCTGTTTTCATGCCTCATGGCCTAGGGCATTTCTTGGGTCTTGATACTCATGATCCTGGTGGTTACTTAAAGGTATCTATGGGTAAAACTTTTGCAGCGCTGGTTCAATTTATAGCATTCAACTGGCTAACTGGCATGCTTTTTCAGGGACCAAAGAAATCAAAGGAACCAGGGTTGAGATCACTGCGAACTGCCCGAGAACTTCAGGAGGGAATGGTTAGTAATAGCCTTCAAATCAAAGGAAACTGTGTCTACTATGTTGATATTTTCATTAAGATTAAAAAAATTCTGTTAAATGAGTTCTCCTGGAATGCATTAGAACAAATACTGGATTTGTAAACTAACGCAACTATTTATTCAAGTCTGCACTTTATTTATTTATTTTCCCAAAGGGGAGTTTAATTATTTGAAATTTCCCTTTGTTGTTGAAGCAATTCACATCATTTCTTTTAGCTATGTCATTCATCCATGCTTTAATCTCTAGCATTAAAGATGATTCTCTGTTGTAGGTGATAACAGTGGAGCCTGGTTGCTACTTCATAGATGCTGTGTTGGCTCCAGCCATGGAGCATTCAAATACTTCTAAGTTTTTGAATTCTGAAGTTATTAACAGATTTAAAGGTTTCGGTGGGGTTCGAATTGAAAGCGATGTGGTAAATTTCGTAAGCCTCAACATAGATGGCTTTTTTTTTGCTGATTTGCATATATGTGGACAGCACTTTTTTTTTTTTTTTTTTGGTCTTTAGTTGACTTGCTGCTTAAATAGCTGAGACTGGGTTTCTTCGGCCCATTGTGTTTCTAGTTGGATTTCGGGATTTCCATTTAACAAGATCTTAGTGTTACTATAAAAAGTTTTCTTTTAAAATCTCAAAGATAAAAGGTCAGAGCAATATCCATAAATCCATGGAAGTAATATATGCTTTTAGGTTGTGGGGCAAAAAAGCATGTGGTTGAAGTTGAAGTTCAACTGCTGGTTGTATCAACTATCATAGTTGAAAGTTGAACCATTTCTTATTTCCCTGTTTCAAGGAACTAACTTTTTTTTTTTTTTTTATTGCATCTCCCGTACATAATATTGAGAACTTGTTTCATGCACATTTTTTATTTGTTTTTATGTGTTTCTTATTTTCTTGAGCTGCATATGATATTTTTTCTTCTTGTCGGTATATGTAGCATGTCACTGCCACTGGTTGTAGAAACCTGACAAAGTGTCCCCGAGAGATTAGGGAGATTGAAGCTGTAATGGCAGGAGCTCCATGGCCACTTAACGGAGCCTCAACTGGCGGAGAGAGTAAGCTCACTAATGGGCCCTCATAGTCGATAACGATTATGGAGGACTGGAGGATTTTTTTTTCAGGTTCTATAATAACACTCTTAATTGTAAAGCATGACAACAATAAGTTTGAAGGAATAAGGCATTTGTGCTTTGCTACGTATTAAATGGTTATGAACAAAACGCTCTTCACCATGATCGACCATCACCATCACCACCTCGAAGTTTATAGTTACTGTAATATAGCTTGATTTCTCAAAAAAGAGAATGTCCTTCAAATGTTAGAAAATTATTTTGTTTTAGCCAGCAACAATTGCTATGACTGCAAAAATCCCAAAAAAAAAAAAAAAAGGAATGCGTACATTATGAAATAATATTAGGATAAGATACAAAAATGCCCCTATGGTATGTATAAAGTTTGAAATTTGCCCCGAACCTCTAAAATAACATCATTGCCCCTAACTTAAATCAGAAACAATGAAAATGCTCTTTTTGGTGGGATTGAAAATTTGACTGCGTTTGATCCGTTATATATTCTAAATAAAATTCCTTTATTTAGAATACTTGAAGCATAAACTAATAACAAAAACGAGCGCATTTTAGTAAAATAAGGCCAAATAACAGTAGAACAATTGCTAAGCTAGGTATTTAGTGTTTGGACCAACTTTTTTTTTTTTAAAAAAAAAAAAAAGGATGAAAACTATAGCGGCTATGAGTAAATTGTTTTAATGCCTTTTAAAAGTGCATTTTTGTTTTTACAGGTTAATGTTATATTAGAAGTTATGAGTAAATTTCAAACTTTGTGAATACTATAGGCGCAGTTTTGTACGTTATCCCAATAATATTTGTAACAAATTAAATATTGAAGTGTTCAAATTTATAATTTTTTACTGTTCTTTTTTGTTTAAAAAGAAAAAAAAATGACGAGACTGGGAAGCATTTTTGGACCCATCCTATTACCTGTTTAATATATAAAGTAAAATAATAAACATATCAAATTTTAATAAATCAGCTATTTATAAACTTAATATTTTACAAATTTGACATATCATTCATAAATTGGAAACAAATCCAAAAAAACACTCAAAAAGTTTCAAGTGAAATTTAATAACTAAAACGTAATAGAGAAATATATAATCTTTTATATCTGCAACGGGGTTTGGGTATTGGGAACCTGGAAAAGTATGGGATAATTAGCTTTGTAGTATATTATTACGTAATTATCTTCTAAATGATCCAAATTTGATTGTAAAATTTAAAATAACCAAAATATCTAAATAATATCTTTAATGGTGAGGATAAGAGAATGCTAAATAGGATAATACATTTTAATTTTTGGAAAATGATAATATGAAAAAACAATAAACAAATCTAATTTAAATATTCATAATATTAATATCCAGTTAATATCTTTTATAGAATCCTATTACAACTCAAATGCTTTTGAAAATACAAATCATAAACATGATAATTATCACATTTTATGGAAAATTTAATGGAAGAAACTAAAAAAAAATTATCATATTATCTTAATAATAATATTCAATAAATAGAATCCTATTGGAACTAAAATACATTTGAAATAGTTTCTTGTTACCTTTTTTCTCCATGCAAGCCAATTTTATCATCCTTTTTAACTGGAAAAAAAATCCAACATACACCATTGATACATCAAACAAAGAAATTGAAAATTTCTACAACAGAAACAAAACACTGGGTAAAAACATCTTTTGAACCAAAATTATCTAGCCATAATTTAGCGATTTCTCAGGCTATATAGCCATAATTTAGCAATTTCTTAGCCCTTATGGCAACTTTAGGGAGAAATTTAGGGATTTCTCAGGCTATCTAGCCATAATTTAGTGATTTCTCAGGCTATCTAGCCATAATTTAGAGATTTCTCAGGCTATCTAGCCATAATTTAGCGATTTCTCAGCCTTTATGGCAAGTTTAGGGAGAGATTTAGCGATTTCTCAGGCTATCTAGCCATAATTTAGCAATTTCTCAGCCTTTATGGCAACTTTAGGGAGAAATTTAGCGATTTCTCAGGCTATCTAGCCATAATTTAGCGATTTCTCAGGCTATATAGCCATAATTTAGCGATTTCTTAGCCCTTATGGCAACTTTAGGGAGAAATTTAGCGATTTCTCAGGCTATCTAGCCATAATTTAGCGATTTCTCAGCCTATATGGCAACTTTAGGGAGAAATTTAGCGATTTCTCAGGTTATCTAGCCATAATTTAGCAATTTCTCCGCCTTTATGGCAAGTTTAGGGAGAAATTTAGCGATTTCTCAGGCTATCTAGCCATAATTTAACGATTTGTCAGCCTTTATGGCAACTTTAGGGAGAAATTTAGCGATTTCTCAGGCTATCTAGCCATAATTTAGCGATTTCTCAGGCTATATAGCCATAATTTAGCGATTTCTTAGCCCTTATGGCAACTTTAGGGAGAAATTTAGCGATTTTTCAGGCTATCTAGCCATAATTTAGCGATTTCTCAGCCTTTATGGCAACTTTAGGGAGAAATTTAGCGATTTCTCAGGTTATCTAGCCATAATTTAGCAATTTCTCCGCCTTTATGGCAAGTTTAGAGAGAAATTTAGCGATTTCTCAGGCTATCTAGCCATAATTTAGCGATTTCTCAGCCTTTATGGCAACTTTAGGGAGAAATTTAGCGATTTCTCAGGCTATCTAGCCATAATTTAGCGATTTCTCAGGCTATATAGCCATAATTTAGCGATTTCTTAGCCCTTATGGCCACTTTAGGGAGAAATTTAGCGATTTCTCAGGCTATCTAGCCATAATTTAGCGATTTCTCAGCCTTTATGGCAAGTTTAGGGAGAGATTTAGCGATTTCTCGGGCTATCTAGCCATAATTTAGCGATTTCTCAGCCTTTATGGCAACTTTAGGGAGAAATTTAGCGATTTCTCAGGTTATCTAGCCATAATTTAGCGATTTCTCAGCCTTTATGGCAAGTTTAGGGAGAGATTTAGCGATTTCTCAGGCTATCTAGCCATAATTTAGCGATTTCTCAGGCTATCTAGCCATAATTTAGCGATTTCTCAGCCTTTATGGCAAGTTTAGGGAGAGATTTAGCGATTTCTCAGGCTATCTAGCCATAATTTAGCGATTTCTCAGCCTTTATGGCTACTTTAGGGAGAAATTTAGCGATTTCTCAGGCTATCTAGCCATAATTTAGCGATTTCTCAGCCTTTATGGCAACTTTAGGGAGAAATTTTGCGATTTCTCAGGTTATCTAGCCATAATTTAGCAATTTCTCCGCCTTTATGGCAAGTTTAAGGAGAAATTTAGCGATTTCTCAGGCTATCTAGCCATAATTTAGCGATTTCTTAGCCCTTATGGCATACCTTTATTTTAACACTATAACTCGTAAATAATTATATGAATATACCATGAGATTTTACTTGTATGTATTTCATAAATATAATCAATATACCATTAATTGATACTATGTTAATATACTAAGAATTATACCAATATACCATAAATATACTGTATAAGTTTATATCAATATACTGCAATATTATACAACAATATACCAATATACCACAAATATATGGTATAAGTTTATATCAATATACTGCAATGTTATACAACAATATATCAATATAACATAAATACATATTGTACAAGTTTATATCATTAAGAATATACTAATATATCATAAATACATGTTGTACAAGTGTATATCAACGTACTGCAAGGTTATACAAATATATGTTAATATACCATAAATATATATTATATATATAACAATATACTACAATATATACAAATATTGAAACCAATTAGAGGAAATCAAAATTATACCCATGAAATCAACAAAATTTCAAATAAAAATTATAAACCTGGACAAAAAGCCAACAAAAAAAGGATATCAAAAGCGTATCATATCGACTGAGATTTCAATTTCTTCTTTCTACTGAAAAACAAATAGAACCGGAAATATTCTATGTTGGTTAAGGTGGAAGGAAAGAAACAACTTGTATAAGAATATAACCTCTTAGAATCCCAATGAATGTTTCTAGTATGAAAATATAAATAAGAAGCTATACCTCACATGAAAAAGAAAAAAGTTACTGATAAAGAATGACCAAGATATAAAGATAATACCATTTATAATTAAAAAGATAAAGATAAGAATAAAAAAAATAATATAAAAAAATTTATAATTAAAAAGATGATGATAAGAATGAGATAAATAATAAAAAAAAAATCTTAAGATGGCGATAGTTGTAATATTGGGCTAAAAGAAAAATAAATTTACTAATAATCTAAATACAAAAATCATGGGATGCTATAATAAATAATATTACATATTTATGGACAAATAGGATAATTTTCCCGAAAAGTATATCCTAGTTTTACAATTTAATTATATTTCTGTCCTAAACCATTTTACATCGAGTCCGGATAGTTAAATTAGGGTTGTATAATACTGGATTTCAAACCAAGGTTAAAGCCCCCAACGTACTAATTAGAGCCCAATTAGAAACTTGTGTCTCATAGGCCCATATACCTATATGGACGGGCTAGTTCACTTTAACATAATCAAAATAATGGGCTTAGTTTAATTTTAGAAAAATGTTTTATATTCTTTTAGATTGAAAATGATAATTTAAGAACATGTTTATTTATTGAATTCTGTTACAAAATAACTTAAATAAATACAACATAATAACTATAATGAAATTTTAACAATAAGAGAACTTAACTAGAGAAAAAATATGAAAATAAAAACAATTTATTATTGAATCTGATATCTCTAGAATAAGAAAAATTATCATTTATTTATAGAAAAAGTTGAGGGGTTAAATAATAATTATTCACCCTTATTCGGTGTAGTGATGGGAAGGTGAAGTCAGAATTCCATAACGATTATACAACAAATGTATAAATTACTATAAACAGAATAAATAAACGGACTTACAGTTTATATACAGCGGAAACATGTTTATGGAATAGATCTGATCTACACGAGAAACCGCATCGTTCTGGTTACCTTTTCGACGAGTGTATGAATACACTGAGTACGGGCTATCTCCGTGAATTCTTCCGACGAACGAAGAAGTATATCGCGTTTTTTTCCTAGAGACGTTTTCCCCGGAACCAGAAAGGAATCTCTACGATTCCATCATCATTATTAGGAAATAAAGAAACTTCTTCTCTATTTATAGTGGAAATCCCAACTTCCATCTATATAGAGGGTCGGACCAAATTACATATTTGGTCCCTGTAATTTACACATAATTACAGTTTAGTCCCTGCCATTCCAAAATGTCATGGGCGGACCAAAAACCAACATCTCCTACTCGCACATGACAAGACATACTTTCATGGCGATTGAACACACATACCTCTTTCAATTCTTATTCGGCGAATTCACGCGACCAGGTAACGTAACGGTTAAACCTTTAAAGCTCTCCTTCATCGTTCCACCTTTAGCTTAACGCGACTTCCCCCTAGTCCATTTTCCATGATCACCAGTTTTCGACTCACTTTTGATCCCACGAAAACATTCATATGCACTACATACCTTTTTCACGAAAAAGTATTGAGCTCGAGTGTTATATGATTACTGAGTGACATGTTACTGAAAATTTACTTCCTCTCTATAAATAACCTTCCACCATATATCTAATACTTATCTGAAAGGTCCCTATATGCCGGTTCATTGCTAACGCAGCCTGGTTTGGGGTTCCAATCAAGATAAACAATTAGACATACCCTTCTTATTATTTACAAGAGTCCATAAGGGTGAATTGAAACTTATAGTTTCATTTGGGTCTCACATTAAGAAAGTTGAGATCAATTTTCTTCTTCTTTCCATCCTTTGGTCGGCTTTTACACATATTACTAAAATATGCTATAGTGTTAATCCACTTAGGACGTATGTTTTATGAACACTATACGAAAACATTCAGTCTCTAAATGCAACTCATGCATCATTACCTCTAGTCCACATTTTAAGCCTTTCACAGGACAGCTTTCGATATCAACGAAATTATGATATTTCACATATCAGTTATGGAGTTTCTCACATCTCCATCTATACTTTTACCTAGGAACACACCGCTCACAGTAAAAGATTCATCTATGTGAGTAGATGCATTTCGTCAACATACTGAACTATACTATAGTTCTATGTATATCGCTTTAAATAGTAAAATGAATTTGAACACAACAAATAACTGACATTCTATTTCAATAGAATTTACCAAAGTTATTACAATGGTTCAAAGACAACAACATGTTCCTATAATCTACGAAGACCAAATTCCAAAATGTGTTTACTAAAAACATTTGGAGCTATTGGTTTCGTTAACGAATCTGCAATCATATCTCCAGTTGGAACATGCACTAAACTTATTTCCCCTTATGCTACTTTGTCTTTAACAAAATGATATTTTATATCGATATGCTTGCTTTTTCCATGATGACAAGGATTATTGGAATAAGCTATTGATGCAGTGCTGTCGGAATAGATAGTCGTACATTTTCCTTTAGGCAATAGATCTAAAAGATTTATGAAGCATTTTAACCAAACCGCTTCTTGTACTGCAGCTGCTACAGCTACATATTCCGACTCCATAGTCGACAATGCCACGCAAGTTTGTTTCTTGCTACACCAGGAAATTGCACCATTTCCTAGAGTGAAAATATACCCAGACGCGGACTTCCTCCCGTCTTTATTAGTTCCGTGATCAGCATCTGTGTAACCCTTTAACTGCAGATCCTTTCCTTGGTAACAAAGGGAATAATTTGAAGTCCCCTTCAAATATCTCAATATCCTTTTCACTGCTGCCAATGCTTCAAACCTGGATTAGCCTGATAACGGCTTGCGAGACCCACCGCAAAACCTATATCAGGTCGTGTACAAATCATAGCGTACATCAAGCTACCAATTGCACACCTATAAGAAATTCTCTCCATCCTTTTAGTCTCTTCTAGAGTCGTGGGACAGATACTTGCATTCAATTCCGTACCTTTTGCAATAGGGGTTGGATCGGGATCACAGTGAGCCATACTAAACCGTTCTAAGATCTTATTGATATACGTCTCTTGTGAAAGAGCCAATAATCTCTTAGATCGATCTCTTGAGATCTTAACCCCAAGGATGTAATTAGCTTCACCTAGATCCTTCATCTCAAAGTTAGAAGACAACCAAGTCTTTACTTTCTTGAGTAAGGAAATGTCATTTCCCGCTAACAAAATCTCGTCAACATATAATGTTAGAATGACAAACTTCCCTCCATTTTCACACTTAATGTAGACACATGAGTCTGCATTAATCACCTTAAATTGCATTGATATAATCACTTCATGAAACCAAAAATACCATTGTCTTGAAGATTGCTTAAGGCCATAAATTGATCTCTTCAACTTACAAACCTTATGTTCTTGACCCTAAACAAAAAAACCTTCTGGTTGAACCATATAGATTTCCTAGTTCAATTCACTGTTCAAGAACGCAATCTTTACATCCATTTGATGTAATTCAAGGTCCATATATGCTCCAAAAGCAAGTACAATTCTTATAGACGCGAAACGGACAACAGGTGAAAAAGTCTCCTGATAGTCAATTCCTTCCTGTTGTGTAAACCCCTTCGCAACCAGCTTAGTCTAGATAGGTTTCCAAATCTGCTGATCGCTTAATAGTATGTACCCATTTATTCCCAATGGCTTTGCGTCCTTTAGGTAGATCAACTAGTTCCCAAACTTTGTTGATTCTCATTGACTCCATCTCACTTTCCATCGCTTTTATCCATTCTTCCTTTGCTGGAGATTCCAATATCTCTCTCATGTTAGTTGGAATGTCTTCAATTTGAGCTACGACTGAGAGAACTTCGCTATCAACTAAATGACGGCGTCGCCGAATGTTTCCCCTCTTCGATCGCCTTAGAGGTTTTGCTTCTTGATAAACAAATCTCATATATTCATCAAGGTGTTGGGCAGAACTCCCACTGGGACCACTCCCACTAGGATCTATATCCATATTCACACTTGAATTTTGAACAAGACTCCCACTCAAATCAATACCACTCAAGTCAGGGTCAGGATTACTTAAATCCGCTTTGTGAAGGTTGAAAAAAATCATTCTCTTCCCTTTCCCTTACGTCTTCAACTTCATTCCTCCCACCCGGATGGAGTGATCCTAAAGTTTCAGACTCTTGAGTTTCAAAGAAAGTGAATTCCTTATCCACTTCTCCCAGCTTAGGAAATTCATTCTCTAAGAATGTGACATCTCGTGACTCAAATTCTGTTATTTGACCATTCTCATTCTCTCCCACTAGAACATATCCTTTGGAGAGATCGGGATATCTTATAAAGATACCTTTCTTGCCTCTAGGGCCTAGCTTGCCATGCTTGCTAGATGTATCATGAACATAGGTAGCACATCCACATGGTCGTAAATGGTTCAAATTGGGCTTACGGCTCGTCCACAATTCATAAGGCTCTGTTACTACGGACTTAGAAGGTACTCTATTGAGTACATATGTGGCAGTCAATAGAGCGTATCCCCAAAAGGAGATAGGCAAATTGGCTTCAGCCATCATAGACCTCACCATCTCTAAGAGGGTTCGGTTTCTTCTTTCCGCAACTCCATTTTGTTGTGGAGTTCTAGGTATGGACAACTGATGTTCATATACCTTTTTCATCACATAAAACTTTAAATTCCTCGGAGAGGTACTCTCTTCCCCGATCGGTTCTTAAAGCTTTGATTTTCCTGTCTAATTGATTTTCAACTAGAGTCGTAAATCGTTTGAAACATGCTAATGCTTCAGATTTATGTGCAATCAAATAGACATGACCATACCTTGTATAGTCATCTATGAATGTAATGAAATAGTACGCACCATGCCTTGCCCGAACATTCATTGGGCCACAGATGTCAGAATGGATTAGTTGCAATGGTTGGTCAGCTCGCGTAGCTTTACCAAATGGTTTTCTTGTCATCTTTCATTTTAAGCAGCTTTCATAAGTTGGGAGATCTACTTTTGATAAATCAGCCAACAAACCTGCTTTAGCCAATCGTGCTAAACGATGTTGACCAATGTGACTAAGTCTCGCATGCCACATTTTTGAAATGCTAACATTATCCATAGATGAGTTAACATTAAAAGAAAAGCTATTATTACACAAATAATTTGGATCTATATCCAATACAATAAAACCATTTATTAAATATCCACCACCAAAGTAAATATTGTTTAAATAAAGACTAAAACTGTTTAATTCAAAAGACAACATGAATCCCAAATTCATTAGGGCAGAAACAGATATCAAGTTCCTTCGTATTCTAGGAGCATAGAGGACATCTTCAAGGAACAGTGGATGACCACCATTCAAGACCAGCTGACAATAGCCAATCCCTAAGACTTTCTCCCTTGAATGATTTCCCACGTATATCCATTTTGTTCCCCTTGGAACACTTCGGAACTCTACAAAGGAATCACGATCCTTTGTTACATGGTTTGTGGCTCCTGAGTCTACAATCCATAAAGGATGAGATTCAGTTAGGAAAACAGAACTTGAAACATATGTATAACACTTATACAATCCGGGAACATTTACCTTAGGAGCTTTGCAGTCTCTTGCAAAATGCCCCTTTTGTCTGCAGTTATAACATCTCACTCTAGAAATGTTAACCTTTTTCTTGCCCTTCTTTTGAACTAAAACACTACCCGCCGTTCCCTTAGCCTTCTTCTGAAAGAACCTCTTGTTCTTTCCCTTTGACTTCGGACCAGAACTTGAACTTGCCATGTGAACTTTAGATCTCACACGCAGAGAAGCCAAACGGTCCTCCTCTAGTTCAAGATGATGAACTGCATCGTCAAAGGTCTTAATGTCTTTGGCATGGGTTAGGTGCATCTTCATATGCTCCCACCCGTTCGGCAGAGAACGTATCACAGCTTGAACCTTTTGCTCTTCAGTCAACTTATGACTAGCATCATGAAGCTCCGTGATCATGTTGGACAGTTCTCTTAAATGCCTCTTCATTGTGTGGTCTGCTATCTTCTTATAAGTATCAAATTTGATACTCAAAGAACGGAGTTTAGTTAAGGAGACACCTCCAAAATTTTCTTTGAGACCATCCCACAGTTCTTTAGCTGTGGGGTAGACGCGAAACCTTTTCGCGATATCATCATCCATTGCACTAAGCATGATGATCCGGGCAGTAGAGTTTTTCCTTTTCCAGATCCGATAAGCCTCAAGGTCCCTTCTGGCTTGTGCGGTGGTACCCTCTTCAGGAGGAATCATTATTCTCTCCAGAGTGTCAAGAGCCTCTTGCTCTTCAATTATGTATTGGACTTTCATCGCCCAAACCTCATAATTGTCTCCGTTCAAGCGTAGGTCCTTATTCAATTCAGCGACAATTAACTTGGAAGCAACCATTGAAAACTATAAAGACGAAGTAGCACAAACAAGTAAGTGATACACCATATTTATTATAAGATCATTTAAAGCTAAAAATAGTGTTTAGTTCACATAAAATCCAACGCTATGCGTAATACACAGAGTCACCATTTATACGGGCTAATACAAACACTATGTTAGTTTTAAATTTCCAATAATAAATATTTCTATTGGTTATGTTTCAGACTACTAGTTTATTTGGACATCTAAACATTTTAAGTATAAAGCAAATGATTATATAACACTTAGTTATAAAATCAAAATAAATAAATTTGAAGAACTGAAACAATTAACCAAGATAGGAATGCTTAACAAATAAACATTTTATTTCATAACTTGTCCAACAACAAAAATACAACCACAAAAAAAATTTTAGCACGTAGCTAATTCAATACACAATTGAACATTTGAAATCAGCAACAAAAAAAAAATTTTGGAAACAGAAGAACTCAATCATCATTTCCAACCCAATTGTCCACATTATAGTAACCTTCTGGAGTCATCGGATTATCCTCGACACTAGTGTCGATCTCATCCTCTTCCTCTAGGTTAACAATCTCAATTTCTTTAGAGGTGACCGGTATTGTCTCCACGAACTGATAGTAGAGATCATGAGGCATATTCTTAACACCCTCAAAAACAGTGTCCAGACAGGGTCGACGAACCAATTTGTTACTTCTGAGTAACATAGTTCTAGGATTATGAGACAGTTTGGCTCCAGTTTCAGCCAATTGTAATACAAACACTTTGCATTGGTACTCATATTCCTTTTCGGGAACCAATCCTTCAATGGAGACCACTGCCATGTCAAATATAGGATTTTCACCAAAACAGAATTTCTTAAAATGCTTTTCCCGAAAAGCCTTTTTTACAAATTTTAACATTTTTAATTGATCAGTCCCTGAGGAAAATCCTCCTTTCTAGACAAGCTCTTGGATTTCCCGATTTAATGCATTAAACCGTTTCATAACTCCAACAATATCCCTTTCCTCCAACGGGGAATACCGTTTAGAAAGAAGCTCATCTTCAAGTTTTTGTATAGTTCTTGCCTCATCTTGAAACTGGATTATTTTCGATGTTTTTACGAACGTTGCCATTTCTATAACACATATAGAAATAACAAAAACTTGTTAATGATCAACCAAAAATCAGTATATAAATACACAATAAATATACTGAATTTTCTTAAATTTATTAAACATAAATTAAGCATTTATACACAATAAATACTAGTAAATTTAGTTTAAAATATCAAATGAATTCCAAAAATTCATCAAAATATACCAAAAATTCAAGAAAAATATAAATTTTAATTCTGGAAAAATGTTGACGAAATTTGGACGCTGGAGACGCCCCCACGCGCCGCCTGAACCTGTTCCATGCGCCTCCACGCGCCGAAGGGACCTGCTGACTCACGTGACATGTGGCAACCTGTGATTCGTGGTGACATGGCACATCGGACACGTGTCATCACCTGATTGGGTCAACGGATGATGTGGCCCATGACGTGTCAAGATGATGTGGCACCCCACTGACACGTGTCATCACCGAATTGGTCCACTATGATGACGTGGCACATACACAACTGTTTTCCACGTGTCGTCATTCTATTGGTCCACGTGTCTGACACGTGTCAGTTGACCGTTTCAAAAACGATTGACTTTGTACACGTGTCGACACTTGATTGGTTGGACTTTTCAACCGTCAGAAAAATCACCCAATAGCGTTGTGCCACGTGTCCCTCATACCAACTTCTCCCAACCGCTTTGGGAACAAACTCCAGTCGCAGCGGTGGCGCGTGAGGTCCACGCGCCGCCTTTTGGGCCTCCGTTGGCCGTGAAATTTGACATTCCGACTCGATTTTTCGTGCTGATTTCAGTAGTGTGATCGGATTTTCGAAATTCCAACAAAAAATTTTGACACTTTGTACTGTTGGATCTAATACGGTTTCGTTTCGACTCAGATAACAATGCAAATCCGTATTAAAACGAATAAAAACGAATCTAAATGAATAAAAAAACATATTCTTATTCATGGAACATCAGAGATCAAGATTTACGGAATCATTTTGACACAGATATCAATATAAATCCGTATCAAAACGAACAAATATGTATTTAAACGAATAAATACGCATTCAAACGAATAAAGAAACGTATTCTTATTCATGGATTTCCATAAACCAATATATGAACACATCAATTATTCATGAAATACCAGAAAACTAGATTTGAACACATCAATCTATAAACCTTTAGGCTCTGATACCAATGAAGTCAGAATTCCATAACGATTATACAACAAATGTATAAATTACTATAAACAAAATAAATAAACGGACTTACAGTTTATATGCAGCGGAAACATGTTTATGGAATGGATCTGATCTACACGAGAAACCGGATCGTTCTGGTTGCCTTTCCTACGAGTGTATGAGTACACTGAGTACAGGCTATCTCCGTGAATTCTTCCGACGAACGAAGAAGTATATCGCGTTTTCTTCCTGGAGACGTTTTCCCCGAAACCAGAAGGGAATCTCTACGATTCCATCATCATTATTAGGAAATAGAGAAACTTATTCTCTATTTATAGTGGAAATCCCAACTTCCATCTATATATAGGGTCGGACCAAATTACACATTTGGTTCCTGTAATTTACACATAATTACAGTTTAGTCCCTGCCGTTCCAAAATGTCATGGACGGACCAAAAACTAACAGGAGGAAATTTGAAATTCCCATATACATCAAATTGCAACAAATTCAAGTTTTTTCTTTATAGTTTATTTTACTAGCATAAATCGCAGTTTTAATAAAAAATATAAATTATAAAAATTGTTGTATACTTATATTTAAATTATTCAATTTAGTGTTACGTATTAATAGATCCTATAACCTACATGAAATAAATTAATTAATTTTAGAGTTAATAGAATGAAAACATAAGCATCATAATGTGTTAAAATAATTAATAAAGTTTTAATTGCGAAATTCCTGAAAGTTTACACGTATAAAATGTATTTTGAGAACATTGGGGATTTAGTCCGAAAGCTAAAACTAGTGAAGTAAAACCCTTTCATAAACCCTAAAATTTTTTCTCTTGCCTCCATCCTCTGTAACCCATAAACCCTAATCTCTTCTAGAATGGGCCGTCGAAAGAACAAGCAGCATCACACCTCAACTTCCTTCAACAACTCTCCACACGAACCCACTAAGATTCGCTTTCAAGACGAAGACGAAGAGCTGGCCACCGACAGTTCAAATCTCGACGACTCAACTATAGTCGGAGACAAAGCCACTGCTATGGACGACGAATCCATGTGCGAGCCCGACGCTTCGTTTGTCGATGGCGAAGATGACAAGACCAGCGCCGATTATTACTTCGATTCTTATTCTCACTTCGGTAACTTCCTCAATCTTTTCCTTTTTCTTCAAAATGCTGGTTAAATTTAGGATATGAAGCTTTTAAATCTGTGAACTTTGTTAGTTTAGAGCTTCGCTTATGAAGTTGAAGATGTTGTATTAAGGATATTTTGCTTAACTTTTCTGATACACACAAAATTATTCTCTCTGTCAAATCCTTGTTTTTTCCTGAGTATATCTTCCAAAAGCTAATGTTTCCTTTTCTGTTATTTTCTTTCACAGGTATTCACGAAGTAAGTGTGTGGCACGTGGATGCAATCTTTTACCTGCTGGAATATCAAGTTCTTTTATTCATTTCCTTATATATCTTTTGTGCTTTGTGTTTTATTTGTATGAGCTCCAATTTGTACCTCAGAGAAACTTCTCCTAGCTCAATGATTCCCCTTTTCCATATTTCTAGGATTACACCATATTTCGAACACTTCCAGCTTATATGAATTCTTGATTGCTTGTTTTACTTCTTTGCCTGTACGCATAATGGCAATATGTTTCTAAGTATATTTTTTGTCATGTGTTTCCTTTGTTAAATTACTGGTTGTAATCCCCTTATGGTCTTCGTGTTTCAGGAAATGCTGAAGGATGTGGTAAGAACAAAGACTTATCAAAATGTTATTTATCAGAATAAGTTTCTAATTAAGAATAAAGTAGTCCTGGATGTTGGTGCTGGGACTGGAATTTTGTCCCTGTTCTGTGCAAAAGCAGGGGCAGCTCATGTTTATGCGGTATGTGTTTCCCTTCTTTCCCTTGTGTATGCTGTGAGAATTTAACTGAGCAATATTCCGCTTATGAAGTATAACATTGAACATTTGTTACTCCCTTTTTGGTTTTTTGCCTTATACTTGAAAGCTGGTCTCTTTATCTTCAGGTTGAGTGCTCTCAAATGGCTGACATGGCAAAACAGATTGTTGAATCAAATGGATTTTCAGATGGTACTGTATTTTTGTTTTTATGTATGCCTCACTAGGTTCCTTCAACTTTGTTCTCTTTAGTTACTCTTTTCCCCACCCTGTTACAGTTATAACCGTTTTGAAGGGAAAGATTGAAGAGATTGAGCTACCAGTTGCTAAAGTTGATATTATCATTTCAGAGTGGATGGGATATTTTCTTTTGTATGAGAATATGTTAAACACGGTCCTTTATGCACGAGACAAATGGCTGGTGAGTTGTATTTGCATTTCAATTTTCAGGTTCATAGCTTGTTCAATCATGTGGTGTTGGAAAAGAAATTTCAAGTTAGCATCATAAACGTTTTGGTCCGGCATAACTGCAAAGTTTTTTTTTTTTTTTTTCCTCTGTTAGAATGCATGTGGGTTTGGACAAAGTATAGTAATTCTTTTTGGATAAGCAAGGATATTGTTATAAGAAGTTATTCATAAACAATGGGAATATGTGGAGTGGCTCTGTTGAACCAGAATGGTGTTTTTTTTTTCTGGAGTATCAGTCTATTGACATATTTTACTGGCTCTGAAGTGAGTTCAGGTTCCCTTTTGGCTTTAACCTATTGGCAACAAAAGACTTGCTCCTACTCCCAAATTCAAAGAGAGGGAAAGAGAGAGAGAGAGAGAGAGAGAGAGGATTAGAAAGGAACCACCTTTTGTCCTGTTCATGAATGAATAAATAAAATAAACAACTACTTTGGTGAGGTCATCGAATGACTTTCTCCTGCTCACAGTTCAACATCTTTTAGACTTCACAGATAGAGACCCCTAGAGCGTAGATTAACTAGATTTGGAAAAACATCGGTGTATCAAACATACTATGTGATATATTGTGAATGATGTTGTCAGCTTTCTGATTTCTTGCTTGTTTTCAGGTGAGTGATGGGATCCTTCTGCCAGACAAAGCTTCTCTATTTGTGACAGCTATTGAAGATGCGGACTACAAAGAAGATAAGATTGAATGTGAGCGTATAATTTCTCAAGCAGACAGTATACCAACATTATTTTCTTTATGATCCATGGTGTTTGAGATTTTGGAACATATTTGCACTTCTGTTATGTATATATGGGGTTTTAATTGTCTGTTCAATTTCTTTTCCGTCCATATGTTTCTCCAAACTGACAGGTTCTTCTTTCTTATTTATGATATTATTTTGGCCCCCTTGACCTCATGCTACACCAGTTTGGAATAGCGTCTATGGCTTTGACATGAGCTGCATCAAGAAGCAAGCAATGATGGAACCTCTTGTTGACACAGTTGATCAGAAGCAAATTGTTACAAACAGCCAGCTACTCAAGGTGGGTGTGCCTTGCTCGCTAGTGTGCTTTTGAACTTTGCATTTTAATCTATTCATTTTTTTCCTAGCTTTTGTTTGGTAACCGCTTTGGCTGATGTGCATTTAATATAATTATCCTCATTTCAGACAATGGATATCTCTAAAATGGTTTCTGGAGATGCTTCCTTCACGGCTCCTTTTAAGCTCGTTGCAGAACGTGACGATTACATCCATGCATTAGTAGCCTTCTTTGATGTATCATTTACCAAATGCCATAAATTAATGGGTTTCTCTACAGGTCAATGCTCTTCCAATGATGCTATCACAGTTTTACTGTATGATGATTTCAATTGTTTACTGAAGAATTTCGAAATAATGCAGGGCCAAAATCGCGAGCCACACACTGGAAGCAAACTGTTCTTTACCTAGAAGATGTGCTAACAATATGTGAAGGGGAAGCCATAACCGGGAGCATGTCTGTAGCACCGAACAAAAAGAATCCTCGAGACATCGACATAATGGTCAAATATGCATTGAATGGCGAGCGTTGTGTTGTCTCAAGAACACAATATTACAAGATGAGATAAAGGCTATCTACAAAATTTGCTGCATCAGTTGCAGAGACCAAAGTTCAACCACTTTGTAGCATTTGGTGGAGAGTGAAGCTCAAGCTGCTTAAACTAGGTGCTGAGTGTATTTTTTCTCTCAAGGAACTATGAGAGTGAGTTGTGGATTTGATTTCCCTAATGTGCATCTTGGCTGCAATTTATTTTAACAAATGCAAAGGTGATTGAATAATGTAATTCTGCTTCTCATAATATTATTTTTGAAGAATTTTTGTATTGGTTAATTGAATTTTGCAGAAGTAATGCGATTACGATTATGACCTCTTGTGTCATTCTTTGCTTTTCCAGCTTTTTTTTTTCAAGACTAGCAGGAAAATGCCTAAATTTATTCATGTTTTTATCTAATTGAAGGAAAATTAAAAATGTAAATTGAAGATTAATATGATAGGTTATTTATGATTATGACTTTGAACTGGTATGCTTTCCTGTTCTCTTTACGAATCGATTAAAATCAATTGAATTAGTAGCCACATATCTCTTTGAAGGCAGATTTCTCCATCATAGTTTTGTTGATTAAATACCCATGCATCAATTCTTCCATTTTGTAAATTCTAACTAATAATAGCATTTAACTGTGCATTTGAAAATAATAAAACACAATTTACTGGGTGGATTTTTTTTTCCCCTCAACATTCGTGCGAAAAATGTATCTTTAACTCGGAGGTCTCAATTTTCACTCAATTCCTAAACTATCCCACTTTCTGTTGGTGGCCTAATCTATGCCTGAACCACTGCATTACTATGATGAACAAAAATGTGATCTTTGTTACCATGAAGAAAGTGTTTAAGGTTCCTAAAGCTCTGACTTCCCAGTTTTTGTATTCTTGTTTGCCTTTGCGGCTTTTACGCCTTTCCACCATTGCCTTATCCTGTTGGAGATCTTGTCCGTATGTCTCTTCACTGTCTCGGCTGTGCCTTTTATTCCTTTCCTTATCTTTTCTTTCCAGTCTTCTTTCTTGCTTTCTTTCTGTTTCAGAGCTTTGGCCTGCAAATAATTGAATGCAACAGTGAGATGAGATCTCCTTGATAGTTTATTGGATTTAGAAAGTTTGCTCACCAAATTCTTGGGGAAGTTAGGCTCATCATTCTCCTCTTCGTCATCATCATCAGCTTCTTCGTTACCGAAATTCTTCATGTTCATCAAATCTTCCCTTGAATACATTTGCATGTTAGGTGCTCCTGGCATACCCTGCAACAAATGAAAATAGATCAGAATCTATGAAGCAAACACAGATATAGCTTTACACACGAGAAAAACAATTGTTACCTGCATTGATCTCAACATCTTCTCCATCTCAGCATCTTTCGATGATTTTGGAACAAAGGGTTCTCCAGGAGTTCTATCCTGAGATGCCAGAAATAAAAGAAACACAGAGTTAATGAGAATTCAATTCGAGATAGCCTGTCAAACACAGTTGCTGCTCTTTGGAAGACAAAATATTAACATCTTGTTAAGCAGAACATTTGAAGTTAAAGGAGAGACTTTGTTCATTCAATGAAAACAGTAGATGCACTGAGATAGCATCATGCAACCAAATCAATGGTTAGACAGAACACAGAAAACCCCAAGAATCATCACTTAAATGCACCCAATATTGATACAACTTCTACAAAATTGCTAGTACACAAATCGAAACATAAGGTTAGAATACCACTGATGGAGGTGTAAAATATTTGCCAACTATATATAATGGCAACAAATGAAAGGCCAGCCAAATGCTATATTACTATTTCTTCTTTAAGTATATTTTGGGTTTTACCGTCTGATTGAATCCATTTCCAGCAGAGAATGACCCTCAGGGAGCATAAAACTCTCAGAACAACTTTTTTCGCCATAGACAAAACTGGAACCTGAGACACTGCTTAATAGGAAGAAGCTCCTAATGATTCCAAGCATTTCTTCTTCCAGTATATGACACAATGTAAAAGCACCTAATTAACGTAACAAGTAGCTATATACACCAATAAATCAACTGAAAAATGTTACCTTGGGAACTGGAGGCGGCTTCTTAACACAGATTTTAGTGAGATCTTTACAGAGATAGTTTACCAACTCGTCAATACTGGGTTTCGAAGTATACAAATATTCAGCAATATCAGTATCAGCATACCCCATAACCTACAGGTTCATCAAGTAGTTCCATAATTAATAAAGAAAATTCAAATACAACAAGAGCTAAAACAGAAAAAACTCGTCATAACAATCTAGAGATTAGCATGCATAGACAGATTAAGTTGTTATAAATCTACAAAGTAAAAATTGCAAATGCAAATCTCACCTCCTCACAAGCTCGCTCTATTGTCTTGCATTCTGAATTGCATTGACCTTCAGTATCTTGTTCTACCAGCTAAAACATGATTGAACTTGTAAAGTTAAAATCAAGTATACATTGAACAAAGGGAAAAAAAATAATTCGAAGTTTGCCAATTGACAGTACAATTCGATTTTAAATGTCACTCAGATATGATCAATCACAATCCCACTCCCAATTTAATTAGCACATAAATACATGTAAGGTAGCTGTTTAACATTACCTCTAATTTATGCCCTTTCTCCACAATATCAATCTTCATAATCCAATCAGCTTCCTGCTTCTTCAAATTACAAACATTCTCCGCAATCTCAATGATATGATACTCTGAGATCTAAACAGGCCAAAATAAAAAAAGAACAATTACTCAATTTAACAATTAAATCCATCCAAATTACCAAAACCAATGAAACCCAATAAAATTCAACAAAAACCCAGTTGAGCAAAGTACCTTTTTGGGTGAGATTTCAGCCTGTTTCGCTTGTGTGAGCTGATACAACTCCTTTGCTACTTTTTCACAAACTTGGCATTTGATGTACGGAATGTCCTCTTTTCTTGCACCCACAACAGGTTTCTTCGAGGCAAGAGAGACAGGCAACAATAATGTTGTGAACACCATTAAATTCACTAAAATTAGCAGTAAATGCCTGAGTTCAGCCATCGCTATGTCTCTCTTACTGCTTCTACTAAACTTTGGATCTCCGATTGACGATTGTTAACTTCAAAATTTCATTTTTCTTTAATAAAAAAGGAGACGTTATATATGTAAAGGAAAAAAATGGGTTGAATTGGTTTTTGGGTTAAGGATTAGCAGCTCAGACGTGTTTCCTTGTTTCTGATTGGTAGATTAGGTTTTGGTTGTGGGCCCAATATATTATGACCAATAGGATGAAAGGAAACACGAAGTTCTGATCTCTGATTGTAGGGAAATTATACTATGGACCCGGTTTATGTGGACCTTCCCAATAAGAAATTAACACATAAGCGTTTTTAGTTTTCCAATGCTAATATCGCTTACGTGTCAGTTTTTTAGTGAAACGGTCCACATGGACCCGGTCCACTATAAAATTTCTCCTGATTGTATTATTACTTTAAGCACTTTCTCATTGTGTGACCTCCTCCTCGTCTTTCAATTTTTTCTTTTTCGTGATTAAGTTATTAATTAATACACATTAAATCTCTACACTTTTAATTTTTATACACATTTACTTAAGTCCTCGATAACCACGTTGATAACAAAATTGTCTGGAAGAGACTTAGAGAAAAATGAGGGAATTAGCTAATTAAAATATGATTATAATTATTAATTAAAATCTTTGGAAATTTACCTCAAAAACTAAAAATTTGATTCCAATCATTAAATAATTATATTCTTAATTTTCCTTCAAATTATAGTTTAAGGATGTGGAATCTTATCTCATTAAAATCCAAACATTAGATCTCCTCGTTGGAGAAAGATGTCTCTACCACCAGGCTATAATTGGATTGATTAGGTAATTATAGTTGTAGTCTGGTCCAACTTTTTTTTATTAATTTTTACTGATAACGATACATTTTCTCCTTATCAATAAAGTTTTGAAAATCACAAATTATATAGTTTAGGTTTCATTCGTTTTACGAAAATATTAACCAACAAAAGTTTTTTCTTACTTTTCAATATTTGTAACGTAAAAGAAAAATAAGTTAAAAGGAACTATTTTTGAAGTTAAAAAGAAAATCTTTGATAAATAATTAAAAACTTCTCATTTTACAGATGAAAAGTTATTTCTCGGAAGGAAGATAAAATATAAATCAATATTTATTTTACTCTATTTGCCATAATTCGTTTATGATCATTTCTATATTTTATTGATTTTTATATTACATGCCAAATAAAAAAATATCTATTTTTTTAAAAAATATTAGAAAATCTTTTTAAGAAAGAAAATTATTTTCTAGGAAATAAACATATGGAAAATATTATTTTAAGTAAATACTTAAATGGTGAAAAGTCAGTTAGATTCTAAATTAGACAATATAATCATGATTCATTAACAGTAATAAAACTCAACATACATACTAATAGATGAGAATTTATGCATTAATTGAACGTTGGGGTTGATATTAAATAAATAAATATTAGAAAAGGACTAAGTAAAATTTATATTTAAAACTTTAATTTTTAAAATTTTTCTTGATTAGGCCAGAATCTTTCAAAAAATACATTAAGCCCTCGATTTTTTTTCACTAATTTTTCTAAACCTTTTCTGGATCTTTCCACCTAATTGAAAATTAAACCGATGAACCCAACAATATATGGAAAACAATTAGTTAATGTAATTTTCAAAATAGTGAAGCTGAAGTAATAACTTATTCTCTCCAACCAAATCAATTGGAGCACCGACCCGAAACGACATCGTCCGTAGCCTGTCTTCTAAACTAAAACCCTGTTATCTTCCTCGTAGATTCCAACTTTAGGGTTTTTAGACTTGGGAACTCCTTTTTCGAGTCCATTAGTATTTTCTGAATCCCTGAACTTTTCACCGAATCATAATGTCCATGTCTCAGAAATCCACTCTTTTTGTGGGAGAAAACTATGAATTCACATTTAACCAATCAATCCAACACCTTTTATCTGAAATCCACAAAGAAACCTCAAATTTCTCCCATTCCATCAACATATTCTACCAATTAATGCAATCAAAAATCGACCCACCATTGGAATCAATTTGGGTATACGCAGCTCTTTCATTTAAGAGTAGAAAAACAACAAACGACGATCTCGGCAACCGCATTTCAATCGCAAGGGATCTGTTTCGACTTATATCGGGATGTTCAGGCTCATGTAGTGCTTCAAAAAGCATAGCTTTGTTAGCTCCAGTTGTTTTCGAAATGCATAAATTGGTCAAGGATTTGGGAGCTAAGAAAGTGAAGAAAACAACTAAGGAGGTTAATTCTTTGATTGGAGCTATTCATGGGTATATTAGTGTTTCTTGTAGCAAAGGCATGAGGGAAGAAAGTGATTCAAATTTGATTGTATCTGTTGCTAATTTGGTTAGCATTTGGATGGATGGGAAAGGCGACTTGAAGGAATTTTTACCCCTTGTTAGTGATGGGATTCGAAGAGAGATTAGTGTTGAAGGGACAAGTGTGAATTCCTTTGCGGGTGTTGTTATTTTTGAGGTGTTTTTGTTGAAATTGTGCTTGGATTTACGGGTAGGAATTCGGGGATTAGAGTTGGAGAATGAATTGAAGAACTGGATTGTTGGCTCAATAACTGGGTTTCAGAGCTTCTACTTTTTTGGTTAGTGTTGCTTAATTCTTTGGATTGATTTTCGAGTTATTACATTATTTGTTTGGAGCTATAAAAATGATGTTACCTTTTCTTATTTTTCAAATTTAACCGAAATTGTAGGTGCAACGCGTTTGAATGGTGTAAGATTGCTGCTTAGGCACTGATTCTATTTGGTTTTTCATGATATTAATGAAAGGGTTTAATGTACAAACTTACTCAACAATTTTTGGGAAAATGATGTTTTATTTTTTTTCAATGTGGCCTTCAACATTTTTGCTCTATCTGAATTTTTCCCTTGTAATGGATTCAGCCGCAAAATTTATTGCTAATTAACATGAATTTAGTTTGTTAGTGATTTTCATAGGTATTCACTTGAGAAGTATGAAAATTTAAGCTAACTTTAGGTTAATCTGATTTTCCCAACGCTTTGGGAGTAGAGCTACTTTTTGTGATTGTTACTTCCGCTGGTTTCTTTTATTTGTGCTTCTATCCTGATTAACAATTCCATGCAGAGACCCTTGTGAGGATGCTGCTAGAGCCGACCTTACCAGTTGATTCATTATCGGTTAGTATTGTTTTTTTTTTTTTTTTTTCTTTCCTCAGTTTGTTTGATCATTAGTTCTTCTATCTTCATAGTTTGTGCTTTGTTCTGATCCACATCCCTGTATGTGGTCAAAATATTTTTCAAGCTCTGTATCACTTTACTTGTAGGCTTACTAACCAATAGTTCTGTTTCAACAAAATTTGAGAAGACACATTGACTTAATGGATTACTGAGTTGTTTATGAATCTCATCACATGGAAGAATGTTATATTTTGATGATTTTCTGAGAGGATAACAAACAAAATTTTGATGCAGAGCCCTGAAGATGCAAGCTTTTTTAGGACAGTTCTCTATGATGCTGCTATATTGGTAGAATATTCTTTTCTTCGCCTGGAAAAAACAATTAACCTACCAGCTGATCGCGCGAGAAGTCTTGCAGTAAAAAGATTGATCATTACGCATAAAGCCATAGATTATTTTAGGTAGGACTCGGAACCAATGATATAGTTGCTGCATTTGTGTATGTTGTGTCGATAAACTAAGAAGAAATATCGTTGGATATAATACAGGAAAAATGGGGACCGGAAGAGGGCGATTTCTTATACGAGCTCATTCTCCAATTCTCATTTACCTTCACAAATTATTAGATTCGTCAAAAGCGAGATTGGGATGGAGGAAGAAGCAAGTAAATTGAAGGGAGCATCACCTAAAGCTCTTATAAGTAAGTAGTTATTGTATACTTTTTTCTTCAATTTTTCCTGAATCTGTGCTAAGTCAGCATTGCAAAATCTATTTTCCAGGGTGGTTGCTAAATCTAGAAGGTCAAGGCCTAAGAATATTTGATGACAGAATCTCCAAATCCCATGCTAAATCAGTTCTTGATGATTCGATGTCTGACAATGAGCAACCGGCATCTAAGACTGCAGGCAAGAAAGCAGATGCTGATCTTCTGTTTTACATTGATAATGAAGGAGGAAACGAAGAACACGATGAGGATGATAGGGAGACAAACAAGTCGATGAATGATGCCTTTGTTGTTGCTGCGCACACTATGAGAAATACAGAACACTTCGGAAGAAAACGGAAAGATGAGAGAGTTACCGGAAGGAAGAAAAAGACTAAGCTACTTAAGGATGACCTCTCTGACAATTCCGAGTCATCAGATGTAGAGAGGTCTTCATCAAGCACCAATGATTCTGATTCAGATAGTGATAGTGAAGTTGAGAATCCGATCTCTGATGAACATGTCTGAATGGAGTAGTTTTCTCTGTTATACTCACATTATTTAGCATTACAAATTATTGTCAACATAAACAGAACCAATATGTTTTTATCATGTACCTTTAATTATTAAATGCCTTGATTCTCTAGCATTCCTATATCGCTTGCTGCGAAACACTTGGTCTCATTATCAGCTCAAGATCAATATGCAAAATTTGCAGACATCAAGGTCAGAGGGATTTATACCCCAGTTCTGACAGTTTATCGGTTTTTTGCCTTTCTGTTATCATTGTATTTTTAAGGAGTAGAAATTTTCCTGGATAATGAGGTATAACTCCTTGCTTTTCGGGTAAAACCTCCCTGGCTAATCTTATTTAGAGAACTGGCAAAAACTAAATTACTGGACTTCCCTTTAGCAGCTCACCAATTTCAGACAATGCTTGAAACCAAAGGAGGAAGGGTCAGAACTCGCATAATCCAATTGCAGGAGTGTGACCTTTGGTTTTTCATTTCAATATTGCTGCAGGTCCTTCCAATCTCTTAGGGAGGTATGCGCTGCTGGCCTCTGTTAAAAACAACAACTTCAACATATGCTTTCCCAGCGAACATCTCCTTGAGAAACTGTCCTAATACATCAATCGCATGGTTTCATTATTCTTCAACTTCAAACATTCGCCATGAGCAAACAAACTGTACAAAATTGTAATCCCGAGACAGTCTTCTTTTAGCTACCATGAGAAGGGTGGCGGCTGTCTCTGCTACTGCCATTTGGATTCAGATTGCAAGAAAGCAATTGGTGTTTAATAATTGTACAGATTGATCTACAGAAAATTACAATAGTGATGAAATAGATGTATAGTCATATTGACAGACAGTGGTCCTATATTAGACCATGCCTGCCTTGGTCGTACTCTGTTTTCGAGAGATATATTCTTTGATTTCCTGGGAAAAAACTGTACAAAATGAATACAGCTACATAAATTACTAAAATTCTCAAGAATCAAAATTGCTGAGTTCTAAGTCATTAGCGATAAATAGCTTGACCAAATTCATTCTGAATTAGGTGATTTTTCTGTCCCTCATACATGCCTCTACAGCAAAATTACCAATGATCCTGACAAGAACAAATGCCTCCTTTAAAATGATGAAACCGCTTGATGTCACGAATAACAATTTCACGATTTGTAATCTCTGAGATGATTTTCATAACATCGTGACAATCCTCACAAATGCGGAGATTTTTGAAAATCCGAATTGGTTTAACTGGGTTTGTGCTTATAAAGGCAAAAGCAAGAGCCAATCTTTCACTGTGATAGGAGAGATGTTCCTTTTTTTCTTTGTTACTGATGTTATGAAGCACGGTTTCTGTTTTTGGCGTGTAACCGGTTGAAATCAATTTCTGCCCCAACTCCTCCAATTTGGCATAGATTTCTCTTGTTTTGGGATGTGAACCGTCATGAGATGTGAAGACATGGACATTACCATCAACCTCTATCCAGCTACAACCCGGCTCTTTTTTAACACCTCTAGTAGACATCATAGTCCTGATCTTCCTAACATCGTCCCACTTACCTTTGGCTGCTAAAATATTTGATAGCAATATGTAACTCGAATCCATCTTGGGATCAAGTTCAATGAGTTTCTCAGCTGCTTGTGTGCCAAGGTCAACATTTCCGTGCAATTTGCATGCGCCAAGAACAGTCTCCCAAATCAAGGGATATGGTGTCAGCTTCATTTCCTCCATAAAGGCTTCAACCTCATTGAATTTCCCAGCTCTACCAAGTATATCTATCATACAAGCATGATGCTCAACTGAAGGAGTAATTCCATAATCTTTGCTCATCAAGTCAAAAAACTTTTTCCCCTCTTCAACCAAACCCATGTAGCTACATGCGGCCAAAATACCTAGGAAAGTAAACTCATCAGGAACAATGCCTTCGTTTAACATCATCTTAAACGCCTCAAGAGCTTTCTTCCCTTGCCCGTGTTGGGAGTATGCAGATATAATTATGTTCCACAATACTGTATCTCGTAAAATTAAGCCTTTAAAGAGGGCCTCTGCATCTTCTAGGCACCCGCATTTCCCATACATATCAACAAGTGCACTACCAACAAATACATCACTGTGATGCCCGGATTTGATTGTCAAAGAATGAATTTGCTGCCCATTTCCCAGACTTGCCATTTGAGAGCATCCACTGAAGCCACTAGCAAGAGTAAACTCATTGGGCTTTATACCCTCCCTGAGCATTTGACCTAAATATTTTACAGCCTTTTCTGCTTGTTCAGTTTGAGCATGGCCAGAAATTAGGACTGTCCAGGTGAAGACATCCCTCTTTGTTAATCTATTGAAAGCTACATCTGCATCTTCTATGCATCTGGTTTTTGCATACATGTCAATGAGAGCTGTACCAACAAAATCATTAGTATCAAGGTTGTTCTTTATTATAAGCGAGTGGACTTGCTTCCCGAAGTTCACGTTCAAAAGGGTCGTACAAGACCTTAGAACACTAACAAAAGTGTACATGTTGGGTACCAAACCTTCAGTAAGCATCTTGCAGAAGATTCTGAACCCTTCATCACATACTTCAAAGTCATAGAACCCAGACAAAAGGGCATTCCATGAAACTAAATCTTTATTTTTCATTGACTCAAACACTCGAATGCCATCTTTCACGAATCCACTTTTCATATACATCGTGATCAATGCATTGCCAACTGCATCATCAAATTGGAGCCCATATTTGTAAATACAAGAATGAATGCTTTGGCCAAAATGCAGGTCACTCATGTTAGTAGCAGCACTAACAACACTAGTAAGGCTATACTGATTGGGCCTAACTCCTGCACGTCTCATCCGATGAAATAGATCAACAGCTACTTTACTATGCCCTTGCTGATCAAGACCAGACATCATTGCTGTCCATGCCACTACGTCAGGATCTTTTACCATGTTGAACACTTTTAATGCATCAGATATCATCCCACATTTAGAATACATATCAACAAGACTACAACTCAAAAATTCGTCAACATTGCAGCCACTCCTGATTGCCAAAGAATGCAGAACCCTTCCTTCTCTCAAAAACCCCAAGTTCCCACAACACTTTACAGCAGTGGATAGAGTAAATTTATTAAAGTTCATTTCAGATTCTGTCATTCGACAAAACATCTTCAAGACCTCTGTCCCAGCTTCACTTTTAGCATAACCATTAAGTAACACATTCCACGACACTTCATTTTTCTCTGGCATCTCAAAGAACACCCTTTCAGCAAGTTCAACCTCGCCATACTTTGCATAAAGGTCAACAAGAGCAGAACCAACGAACAAATCAGTCAGGAACCCAGCTTTTATTGCCTCCACATGAACCTGCTTCCCAAATTCTACACCCAAGCATATGGAGCATGCTTTCAACACAGTTGCCAAGGCAAACTCATTGGGCAATATATTTTCCTTTCTCATCTCAGAATACAGGCCAACGCCATCATTTCCACATCCTTCATTCACATACCCAGCAATTAGCGCAGTCCATGACACAACATCTCGTTCACACATTCCATCAAGCACCTTACGGGCTAATACTAAGCTCCCGCATTTAGCATAAAAATTGATCAAAGAAACCCATAAGTGTGAATCCGGCTCAATCCCACTTCTAATCACGACCCCATGAACCTCCTTTCCTTGATTTAGAGACCCCTTTGAAGCACATTCGCGCAGCATCCCAGAATATCGTTTTAATACCTCCTTTCCGGTTGAAGTAAACCTCACTGATTTCATATTTTCACTTGTTTCAATTTTATCCCTCGATGACCAACCATGCCAATTAGGAGAAGAGAACTTTCTGGGTAGCTTTGCATAACCCTCGTGAAGGTGAGACGGTGAGATTCTGGTATCAGAAAGAGCGCAATTGCTAGTGTGGTTTGGTTGGGTAGCATTAGCAGCAGCACAAACTGAAAACTTTACCCGATTAGAGGGAAACAGTGAAGCTGAACGTGGTTGGGGCTTGTCCAATAACTTGATTGAATAAAAACATTTTGAGAAATCAGGCGGGAAGAGGAGTCGAAAATTTGACGATGGCATACGAGAAAGCAGCGCATTGAAGTCGCATTCCATTAATTCAACTCAGAGATTCACTGGTTGTGCAGTTATTCCCCCGCGTGAAGAGAATAAGAATGTCCTTTATACATCAAAGAAGAAGAAGGTTCTGACCAGGGCGAGAACCGAACTAAAATTGAACATCACTTGACTCATGAGCAAATCATGCGTGTGTTTTTTTTTTTTTTTTTGGTCGGTTCATGTTTTTTTTTTATTATTATTATTTTAATTATTATGAGTTTTGTTTTGCTCAAACTCTTTACTCTCTCTTGACCACTAACTTGAAATTAGATTCTGTTTGGATTTCTATTTTCTGAAACTTTTTTTTTTTGGTGGTTTAATAAGGTTGTTTAAAACCTGTATTGCAAGGATATTTTAATTTTTAAACGGTTAGAAATGCATTTCATAAAGTATTCTATCAGGTTTAACGAAAGCTATCCAATATTTAGGATATCCTTTCCCTAAATTCATTCGTGTTTTCGTAGGTCTTAAAGGAACAGGTTTGTTAAGAAATATCTGTACCTATATTTTTCTGCCGCAGCATGCATTTCGTGTCATTGCTCATTGTCCTGCTTTTATTTATTTAGATTTAATCCAAGCGGATTCAAGTGCTTGAAAAGCATATCTTCCAAAACAAATACGATTTTCTCGAAAAGCTATTCCTTTCATTCTTCCTTTATATTGTTTACGAGATCGGATTCTTTTGGGGTTATAGTTGAAATCTCTCGAAAACTTACATAAAATGTTTTGACCACGTTTCTCTAGTTTTAAGAAATTGAAAACTCAATTTTTAGATCGTAAAATATTAAAAATTCATTTTTTTCTTTTCGTATTTGACTTATATTTAATTTTTCTTTATTTTATATATGTAATAAAAAATGGACCGTTAGAGTTTAAATTTATGAATATATTCTTACATTTTAATTAATTGAATAATAGGGGAGAAGAGCTTAATCGTGTTGCTGGATGAATGGATTGAGTTTTAAATATGGGTTAAATGAAATCGGATGGGTTGGTTTATCCTAGTCAACCTAGTTTCATTGTCCGTGTTTTAGATGTTAAATGAAATACTTATTCCATTCTGCATCTTACATGAAATTATGTAACAAAGTAACATATTGATATCGCGAGTTCCTTTATACAAATCCAAATTCCCCCTAATTGATGCTCTAAGGCTTTAACTGAACCATTTTAAATATTGAGGTAAATTCCAATTTTCTTAACAACATTTAGGAGTATCTTAGTACTTTAACTCTTTCGAAAATTGTTGAGTTTTGTGTGGATTAAACTATATGGTCTCCCCATTGAATTGGATTGAACTTGTGTAGTTGTGTTAAAGTAGAGCACCAAATTTTATTGGGCTTTCAATACAAAAGATACTAATAACTTCAAAAACTATACAATTGATATGTTAAAAAATAAAGGGCTGTGAACACGGAATTTTCCGAGGTCTCAAAAAAAAAAAAAAAAAAACACCAGTCTTGATTACCACGACTGTAACTACAGTCGTGGTGTTTTTGTTATAGTCGTACGACTGTAACCATATTACAGTCGTACGACTGTCATGTCGGGGGCAGGTTGCAGAACCCATACCCCTTTGAATTAAAAATTGGGAAAAATCTTGAGTATTTAATGCTCAAGATTTTTCGGAAAAGAAGAAATAAAAGGCAGAAGAAAAGAAAGCGGGAGGACTTTTTGGCAGAAATAATTGAGAGAAAAAGAAAGAAAAGAGAGAAAGAAAGAAGAGAGAAAAGAAAACAAAAATAAAAACCCACCTTCTTCAACTCTTTCCTTCTAAGATTCAGAGAGCTAATACTTAAAATGGGTTAGAAATCCTAGGTTAATAACTTGACTTCACAAACACATTAAAATCTGGGATTTAAACCATCAAATCCGTAGCTTTTTGGAGGATTTTTGGACCTCTCTTGCAACCTCAACACACAAGGAAAATGAGCAAATTCACGTGAATTGGTGCGTAGCCAGGGGTCATTCCAGCTGTGGATCGGCACCAAAAAGGTAGACACTCCTTTTCCCTTCTCTTTTTCCAGCTTTCTGGGTGATTTAGTTGATTTTTGTGCATTTTTATTCAAGTTTTTGCACTTCTACTTCTGGAAAATTAAGAACAGTCGTACGACTGTTCTTGTCACAAAAAACAGCGGCACGACTGTAATTACAGTCGTGCCATTTCATATATAGTCTTACCACTGTTGTTGAATTTCCTTTGTTTTATTTCTTTTCAAGTTTTGGCGATTTCTGCTTCAGGTTGGACTACAGTCGCATGACTGTAGTTTATAGTCGTACGACTGTAACCACAGTCGCACGACCGTAGTTCTCGGCCAGAAGCAGAAATCCCTAAAACCCAAAAAAATTCGTAAAACCCCAAAAATTTTATAAAAATAAAAAAAATTCAGAAAAATTCAGAAAAATCTTGAAAAATAAAAAATCATTAAAAATGAATTTTGGAGTGTGCATTCACGACCCTAGATTTATTTTTCGGTGTTTTTGCATTTAGAACAAAACCACGACGGAGACCCGTTTCTCTGGAAAACCGACCCACCTCATATTTGATAAATGTATGAAACCGGAAAAATGTTTTCAAAAACGATTTTCTCATAAAATAAAAAATACAGGGACGTTTCAAAATGATTTTCCAGGTCTAATCCGGCTGGCCTACCGGGTCGACCCGGTTACCCCCAAATGCATGACCCCGAATCCTTAAATTCCCAATTTTGTCAAACTTGAGTCCTAAGTGTGGTGTGCTATATATTTGTGCTAACCATTTGTTTTGCAGCTTTAATTTCTTTATTTTTCATTTTAATGTATTTAATAGATTAAACTGTGTATATTAGGCGATTGTAAATTTTTCTTAGATTCTCGTGTATTTTAGGCGCTTGTATCATGAGGCCAAGAGTTTTTATTTTCCATTCAATTGGGTTGTAAGCTCCTAAATATTTATTTCTTTTACTTTTATTTTGTATTATTATGTATGCGCGCCGCATGTATTATTCAATAAAAATCAATTTTTAGCAATTTAAAATGTCGTAATTAGAACATTGACCAATTTATTTTGATTAGACATGAAATAAGGGACTTGTCTGAACCTAGATCTCTGAAAAGTGTAGTAGTTCTCACTTGGTTCAGCTACACTGTAATTTCCCGGTTGAGCTGAGCCGGGTGGCGACTCCTATACTTTTTTATCGAGATTTAGGTCTCGATTCTTTTAAGAAACAATTCGATTTTCCAAAAACGCACTTCCAAATCAAAAACCCCACGCAATGGAGGGCCCCGCCCAAAATCGAGGCGCCCCTTCCGAAAGGGAGTCCCGCATCCCGTCGAAAACGCGTCGTCCGCTCACAGTGGCAACTCCGCTGGGGATTTCTCAAAAGTTTTTCAAAAACTTAAAAGAATTTGACAAGCCCTGAAAAATGTCTAATCAAAATAAGGCGGATGATTCTTATATGGCATTTTATGCATTTTTATAGTTAGACATTCTTGCATTAGGTTAAGTATCCATTATTTAGCCCGGTGAATCGTTGAATTGTCGCCTAAGTTCCTCTTGGTCTTAGGGGCACGGATACGAAATACCACCCATATCCTCATACGAACCCGTTCGTTCGGACCCTTGAGTGGGGAGAAGTGAGGAGTATATTTTGCTATGGGAGCCTTGATGCTATCCCGACTTTGGACCAAACTCATTTAAGCAACCCTAGTTGGATTCCCTTAGGATACCAAAATAAATCGTGTGAATAAAATAAAATACGCCTTCATCATCCCCGGTTGGTGATCGAAGAGAACCCCTCATAGGACTCGATTAGAATTTTATCGACTTGAACACGTTTGGAGGAATAAGGTTGGAGGAATTCAATTCATGTGCTAATTGCTACGTGTTTCCCGTTCCTTCATGACATACCATCATCCACATTTTTCACGAACATAACATACCACATGTAAAACATTTGTGTGACACTAATTCACATCTTCTGTACAGCCACTTGCTTTTTTCATATGAAAATACATTGATCACCCGCGTGACATTTATACTAACCACATTTTTTTTGCAGCCATGCATCTTTTCATTGTGTGAAAAAAACATTAATTCACATACATCAATCGAACATCATAAGCATTCATATACATGCATAAAACATTCATGTGGGCCTTGAATAACCCCATAGGAGTCACACACATTACACCGCCTACCAAGTAGGAAATCATTTAGGTGCTCCACGAGCGCCGAAAAATTCGTTTCATTCTATTAAATCATTCAGGTGCTCCACGAGCGCCGAAAAATTCATTTCATTCATTAAATCATTTAGGTGCTCCATGAGCACCGAAAAATTTCATTGCATCCCTTAAATCATTTAGGTACTCCATGAGCACCGAAAAAATTATATTTCATGCATTTAGGTACTCCACGAGTGTCGAAAGATTCCATCGCATACATCAAGTCGCTTAAGCGCTCCACGAGCGCCGAAAGACTTCATCACACCCATTAAGCCATTTAGATGCTTCACGAGCGCCCAAAATCTCATTTCACACATTAAATCATTTAGGCGCTCCACGAGCGCCGAATAATTACATTTCATGCATTACACCATTTAGGTGCTGCACGAGTGCCGAAAAAATTATATTTCATGCACTTAGGCGCTTCACGAGCGCCGAAAAATTACATTTCATGCATCAAATCATTTAGGTGCTCCCCGAGCGCCGAAAATCCCTACCATGTGCCACGCGCATGTTCATCTCATTTCATATCATGAAAACCCAAGGTGCTCCCCAAGCGCCGAAACTTTGCCTATATGCCATTCTAACCACGTTTTCGCGCAGCCATTTTCAAGACATCAACGTAAGCATGGTATTCATTCTAACCACATTTTTATGCAGCCACGACATTCTATTTGTGTGCTATGCGTATTTACGTCATGTATATTGTTATCTTCGTAAAGCATACACGACATCATCATGTATGTCATACATCCTAACCACGTTTTTGTGCAGCCACTTGCATTTTTGTGTGACATAAGCATTCTCGTCATTTCATATCATTTAAATTAAGGAAATTCTAAGGATACCCTTCACGGTCATTTCATTTCATAACATGTCGGGAGTTCTAAAACTACCCGTGTTCTGCCCGTGTACCGGAGTACACTCGACCATTTCACTAGACCATTTCATTCAATAGGAGACCACAATGGTCTTAGGTCTATTTTCGTCTAGTAGGTCACACGATATCATTGCATGGTTTCACGTCATTCATCATTGGCATCGTGGGGATGCAGAAGTTTTGTTGGTGCGTCACAATCTATTTCGGATTGTCACATGACATTGACATTATTGTACCCTATATGCGTAATAATCCGGTACTCATTTGAGGTGCTCTATGAGTACCGGATTATTACGCATATAGGGGCATTTTATAGCATTACCGAACCATGAAAGGCGTTCCACGAACACTGAACTTCCGTCCGTGTCCTTACCTACACGAGACTTGTCTATAAATATCATCTCATGTCACATGCCTCAAAAAGCATCAGAACTCTGTCCATGGGCCGGCCCCTATGTGACCATTTCACTTCATCTCATAGACCTACAAGGTGTTGAAACTCCGTCCGTGTGTTGGCACACACACGATCATTTCACGATATCCACTAGGTGCTCTAAAAGCGTCGAATCCCTGTTTGTGTGACGGTCCACACGTGGTCTTTTCAATTTATCTCTCGCATGGCATTGGGTGTTCTCGGGATGTCCGTAAAAAAAAAATCATCATCCTCTTCATCATCTTCCTCATGACATCATATATCATTCATGCACAAACATATCTCGCCATGCATTCACGACTACATCATTTGTGATTTGGTAATCTCCATGCGTATGCGCTCGCCAATGCTAATAAGTGTTTTTATCAGAGGGAAAAGGAAAAGATTTCAGGAATGGCCAACCCAATGAACTTCAACTCCATAACGGATATCGTGGAGGATCATATCGCCTCATCACGGTTCCAGAAGGCAGTTAGGAAGGAAGCGGCAGTAATGCTGAGGGAAGTGCTGGGAGATGATCTTGACCGAGTAGAGAGGCTGACGGCAAGGTGCACCGAATTGGAAGCACGAGTGGCAGAACTCGAAGGGAAAATAAAGAATGCGGCATTCTCAGACTCCAACTCTGATGCCAGCGAGAAACAGAAGGTCCAATTTGCTGACATTCACCCTCGACACCTTGGAATGCCCTCTCTCTAAGATTCGGGTCTGCCAAGGCTGATTGATGAGATAGAACTGAAAAGGCCCCTTAAGATGAGTGCTGGCACCGACTCCATTCCACGGCATACCAAAAACTCACTTGCCGTGGGTAGCGGAAAAGGCATTTCTCCATGGGCTGACTCATTTGGCAAGCTATTCCTTAGATATAGAGAGGAGGGTCTCCTGCAGAGTATCAGGCCATTTGTAGAGCCGGCAAAAGCACAAAAGAATAATTTCTGCAGCTATCATGTGGTGCTGGGCCACCGGACCAATGATTGTTTTGCTTTAAGAAAAGAGATCCAAAAGCTAGTCGACGATGGAAAATTGGAAGTCTCGACCTTCTCTGATAAACAACCAGGGGCAATCAGGGAGCCCGCCAAGGAAATTTCTCAAGTCTCCCGAGGAGAGGAATATGATGAAGAACTTCAGAGTCTGCTTTGATAAGAGTGGGTTGAGGATGCTGAAGCTGAAATGGTGACCAATCGGAGAATAATCGGATTCTATGGGATCAATGCCTCTTGGAGTTTCCCTTTTTACAAGGGACTCATTTTGTTTATGGGATCTATTAAATTCATCATGAATGCAATGAAATTTATTTTCGTCTTACTTATGTGATGATTACTTGTCCACGGTGTTATGCATGCATTTGATCATCTAACATGACATATCCAACACACATATCAAAATACATGACATCATTCTGAGTATTGTGGGGAACCTAAAAGTGAACCTGGTTCTGAATGAACTCTCTCTTGAAAGGTGAGCTTGCGAGATAAATAAAATGATATAATGGTACCACTTCCTGCCCTAGAGCTTCAACTTAAAAGGCACACAAGATACCCAAACCAAAATCAAACCAGAAAGCCCTCCTTAAGGCAAAATCAAACCAGAAAGCCCTTCTTAAGGCAAAATCAAACCAGAAAGCCCTTCTTAAGGCAAAATCAAACCAGAAAGCCCTCCTTAAGGCAAAATAAAACCCGAAAGCCCTCCTTAAGGCAAAATCAAACCAGAAAGCACTCCTTAAGGCAAAATCAAACCAGAAAGCCTTCCTTAAGGCAAAATCAAACCCGAAAGCCCTCCTTAAGGCAAAATCAAACCAGAAAGCCCTCCTTAAGGCAAAATCAAACCAGAAAGCCCTCCTTAAGGCAAAATCAAACCCAAAAGCCTTCCTTAAGGCAAAATCAAACCCGAAAGCCCTCCTTAAGGCAAAATCAAACCAGAAAGCCCTCCTTAAGGCAAAACCGAATCAAAAACCCTTATTGAGGCAATAAAAAAAAGTGATCTCATACCCCAGAAAGTACCCTACACCAAAACCCCGAAAATAAAAACCCAAACTTACCCAAAGCACAACCATCAAGAAATTCGTGTGACCTTCACCATCCATCTTATTGTAAAACTCTGAATCATTCTTTGGTTGTAGTGCATATATGATCTTGTTTGCATGACATTCCCACGCATATGACATCACGCATGCATTGTTCATCCAAAAAGGCATATTAAACACACATGATATGCACGAATTTGAATGTAGCAGGAAAACCAAAAGGTGGCTGTGGCTTTGATTTAGTTCCTTAAAAAAAAAACAGTGCAGACGGAAGAATTTCTCTCCCATATGGCAGCTACAATTGACACGGGAATGACTCACCATCTCAATTTTCATCGCCACCGGATCCTTCGTACCCTTTCTGTGAAGGATTTGGACTTTTTCATTCTCAAACAACCTGCGAAAGATTCAGACTCCTATATATCTTCAAACCCCAAAACACTCACCATCTCGATCTTCATCCATACCTTCAACACCCGTTACCCTCCGTTTAAGCCCGAAAAACAGTCTGCTTATGATTCCCTCTATTTGCCTATGGACTTCAGGATTGGAGGAAATCTTGGCCATGCACTCATGAACTTCACCAACAGTGTTGGGGCAACCAGGTTTTACAAACCCTTTAATAATCGTGAACGGGAGGACTTGCAAAGCCTACTGCGCCAATATCCAAAGGAGAGTTGCATTTACCAATCATTCCAAGAACTCAGTCTCCGGCCACAACGGAAGTGACTACTTACCGGTGGTTCTTTCATCTTCTGTGGCCGTACTTTTGAAGAATTAAAAGCCGTGTTCATCTTTGAGAATTCCGCACGAGTTGGAATCTGAGGTGGATTGGAAACATGCATATGGGGTTAAACTCTTGGAGGACCCAGTGGGTAATCAATTGATGCAGTTCAGTGCTCAGCTATACACTCTGTCACATGTTAAAAAAAAATCCTCCAATGTGGAAAACCGAAAGGACATATTGGTAATTTGAAAGGGCATCAATCAAAACTAGAGCCACACTTTGGATTTTCCTAATGCATCCACATTCATTATGTCATAGATGATTTATATTCAATTTTGATGTTCAATATGCATTCGTTATGTCATTACATGTCAATTTTCACATACGGGTGACAGCACGCAGCGAACCATGTCTGGCTCAGTGTTTTATACCCCAAATACAAACCTCTAATACTAGGGGCAGGTAAAGGCCAAACCACTCGATGTCATCAGCAACAACGTTCTCATGACTTCTGACGAGCATTGTCAAGGTGTACTTTCCAATCTCAAAAGGGATCCGTACAGAGAGATCAATTCGGTTGGAATGCTCGCGCAGAACTCTTGGGCCATTTAAAAAAAATCACAAAGAGAAAATTTCTGACACGGAAAACCGAGAGGACGTGTTGGTAACAAGAAGAGGGTGATGTCTAAAGTTGGAGTCACTGTTAATTTCCCTATTATACTCATTATGATGTCATCTTAATGATATTATACATATTTGATATTCTGCTTAGAAGTTCATATCGCATATATATATATATATATGGCTCTCATCCTCTCCCTCTCCCTCCTCCTCCTCCTCAGACTCACTCTGATGCATAGCCCTATAGGAGTCGAAGTCCTCCCGCATCCGGGTCAGCTCAGCCTGCAGCCTAGCTGCTTCAGCTCTCATCCGATCAGCCTCTTGGGCCGAAGCCAAGGCCCGAGCCTCAAAGACAGCAGCCTGTCTGGCCTGGTCTTGGAACATCTGCACTCGGGTCTACAAAATAACAATATAAATTAACATGCATACATACATACATACACATTTATGCATTACATAAATCATCAGATAATGCAGAAAATGCAGAATACTTACTGCTCAGATGGCGTTCTCCTGAACGAGGAAAGTCTCCAAGCCCAAGTGCCGATATTCCATGCCCTCCACCTGAGCCCGAGGAACCTAGAACGTACCAGATCATACCAGAAAGTAAAAAAAAAAAAAAAAAAAAAGAAGAAAGAAAAAGAAACGTACATGGGTGGTGTCCACTGGAGCAAATGTAAGTGCGGTACCCATCCCCGAAAATATCGGGATCCACAGCAGTATCGGCGAAATGGGGCCAGAATAACGTGAGCGGAAGCGGCGGAGGAACGAGCCGACCAGCAAGGCCGTCCACATGGTCAAATAGGCGGAGGCGCTCGCCCAGGTACCACTCCTGGGACATCGGACACTTCAAGACAAACCGGCGGTCTTCAAACCGTACAGATGTCTACACGAGGAGGGAAATGGCGCCCTGACCATGCCACGGATGGTGCCGGATTTGTAAAAATACAACAAAAGAAATTCAACACAAGTAAGTAAAAGTTAATTAAATTTTTCTACTAATAAGTTTTGTTTACTTGCCCTCTGCCAGGAAGCATCCAATAAGCCCTGCCTGACCTCCCGCAAGTCACGGCCAATGCCCTGCCACCCCTGAATCCAGCAACGCAGGACGGTCGGCTGGGCGTCGTCCTGGAGGTCTCGCAGCTCTGGTGGCTCTAAAATATGGTACTCGAAGGCCCAAATCTGCAATTAACAAAAGAGTTAAAAAAAAGCGAAGGAAGAGATAATACCAGAAGGCCGAACCAAAAGCCGAGGATCTCCTGCTGCTACTCCCGAGCACATAAATCCAATCTATAGTATAGCTGTCCCAGCGTAGCTCGAGCCCAATCCAGAGTAGGAAAGGCAGCTAAGTCCGCTAGAGTGGGCAACAGAGTCATATTACAAGTACTCTGCCCAGTGGGAAATAGCGTGCAGGACAACAGGACAAGCACATAAGCTCAAGCATACTGCTCCACGTCCTCCTCGGACAGATCTGGGCGAGCAGCCCAATAAGCATCCACCCTGGAGCATAGAATCTTCCCTTTCTCAGGGGTGCAGCCGATCAATCTCCCGATATAGTCGTCCACCAGCTGCTGACGGGTCAGATAGAAGCTGAATGCAATCGGGGTCCCGCCGAACCTGAACCCAGTAATAGCCGCAAAGTCGAAGGGAGTAATGGTAAACTCCCCAGTAGGCAGATGAAACGTGTGGGAAGTGCAAACCCACCTCTCACACAAAGCCGTCAGCACGGCGTGAGTAGTATACGGCGTGCTCGTCAGCAGCGACATAATGAAGGTCTCCGACCCAAGATCCTAACCCAAGCACGCACAGACTCGGGAAGGCGGTCTTACCAAACCCGTGGCAATGAGAGATTCCCACTACCGGAAATCCTATGCTCCTACATATTTAGGAAGTATAATGCATACGTATTCAATTTTTGCATAATATCAACATAATCAACATTAATTAAAAAGGGGCATGCACACAAAAAAAAATTTCTGGCTTTTAAGCTACAGTCGCATGACTATAGCACGTGTCGCACGAGCATGGCTACAGTCGCACGACTGTTCATCATTAGCATGAACAGTCGCACGACTATTCATATCCCTGCAGGTAGATTGTGATTTTCGTTCAATTTTTCATGATTTCTAACTTGTTTTCCCTAGTTCTTTGTTCCTATTAACTACAGAGGATTCCTAACATGCATTCTACTCAATCAATCAACCCAGAAAGCGGTAAATCATGCCAAATTAGATTCATGCATTCAAAGGAAAAAATGTTCAAAAAAACTCAAAATCAAAGATTAAATTCGGGTACCAACCTGAGTGACAGACAGATAGGAGTCCATCTCCAGCAAAATCGGGATCTCCATCCTGAATCTAATCCCGAAGTGCTCCATATACCGAGGATGACCGTATCCATTCGAAACGCTCATGAAAGGGATATCATCCACGTTGTTAGGCCTCTAAATCAGATTACTTGATCGCTTCCTCACTTTCGTCCCCAATTTCTTCAACATTTTCGCAAATTTTTGGGGTTAAAAATCGGTTTTGAGAGAGAGGGAGAACTGTTTTTTTCGGAGAATGGAAGAGTGGGAAAGGAAGGGGCGGAAACCGCCCCTTTATTTCCTTCTGCCCGTGAAGTACAGTCGTACGACTGTACTTTGTCTACAGTCGTATGACTGTACTTAAATTTGAATACAGTCGCACGACTGTAGTGGGAAAAAGGGGAATTTTTAATTAATTTTTCTTTATTTATTTCCTAAACCCAACTTTATCACCAAATGCTTGATTATTCCCCACGGGAAGATATTTCAGTAATTTTGCAGGGCCAACCCGTCAGCGACTAATTTTTTCCAGCGACGGTCCGCCTTATCCAAGGGGCATAAAACCCGAGGAAACCGCGAAAAATTCACTGTAAGTACAATTCCACTAAATTTCATTTTCGACACATCCTCTATGCCAAGTCATACCCGATTGCCTCACATTCTCAACCAATTTCAGTCCACCGCGACTATAAAACGGAACCAGGATTTCCGTGTCAGTTTGTTGAGTGCACCAAGTCACACACGGCTCTCACACCCTTCACCAATTTCAGTCCACCGCGACTATAAAATGAAACCAGGATTTCCGTGTCAGTTCATTGAGTGCGCCAAGTCGCACATGGCTGTCACAGCCCTCACCTAATTTCAGTCCACTGCGACTATAAAAGGGAACTAGGATTTTCGTGTCAGTTCGTTGAGTATGCCAAGTCGCACACGGCTATCACACCCCTCACCAAATTTTAGTCCACCGTGACTATAAAACGGAACCAGGATTTCCGTGTTAGTTCGTTGAGTGCGCCAAGTCGCACACGGTTGTCACACCCTTCACCCAATTTCAGTCCACCGCGACTATAAAATGGAACCAGGATTTTCATGTCAGTTCGTTGAGTGCACCAAGTCGCACAAGGCTGTCACATCCTTCACCCAATTTCAGTCCACCGCGACTATAAAACGGAACCAGTATTTCCGTGTCAGTTCGTTGAGTGTGCCAAGTCGCACACGGCTATCATACACTCCATAATTTTAGTCCTGCATGACTATAAAAGGTAACCAGAAATGCATATTCCCGTATTTATTATTGATAGAAGGGGCAAAAATTTTTGTTTCAAAATTATCGATCAAGGAATAAATTCGTCCACCAATTGCATACTACAAACACCATGGCTCTGTATGGTAGGTTATACCCGGCTATCTATTCTTAAAAGTCATGTTTTTGCTGGCGTCCTCCTTATGTGAAAAATGATCATAGGGAACCGCTTGGCTCTTAGAGCTGTATTTCCCCGGCGTCTTTCTTATGTGAAAAAGGATCATAAGAAACCGCCTATCTACCTAAAGTCTCATGAAATCAACCCACAAGCCACACACGTACACACTACCTTTAATCCCCGTGTTCTTTATCATGTACCTAAACCCATGCAAAGAATCAGACTTTAGCTACACGAGGGGCAGCCTGTGAACACGGAATTTTCCGGGTCTCAAAAAAAAAAAAAAACACCAGCCTTGATTACCATGACTGTAAGTACAATCATGGTGTTTTTGTTACAGTCGTACGACTGTAACCATATTATAGTCGTACGACTGTCATGTCGAGGGCAGGTTGCAGAACCCATACCCCTTTGAATTAAAAATTGGAAAAAATCTTAAGCATTTAATGCTCAAGATTTCTAGAAAAGAAGAAATAAAAGGCAGAAGAAAAGAAAAAGGGAGGACTTCTTGGCAGAAATAATTGAGAGAAAAAGAAAGAAAAGAGAGAAAGAAAGAAGAGAGAAAAGAAAACAAAAATAAAAACCCACCTTCTTCAACTCTTTCCTCCTAAGATTCAGAGAGCTAATACTTAAAATGAGTTAGAAATCCTAGGTTAATAACTTGACTTCACAAACACATCAAAATCTGGGATTTAAACCATCAGAATCCGTAGCTTTTTAGAGGATTTTTAGACCTCTCTTGCAACCTCAACACACAAGGAAAAGGAGCAAATTCACATGGATTGGTGCGTACCCAGGAGTCATTCCAGCTGTGGATCAGTGCCAAAAAGGTAGACAGTCCTTTTCCAGCTTTCTGGGTGATTTAGTTGATTTTTTTGCATTTTTATTCAAGTTTTTGCACTTCTGCTTCTGGAAAATTAAGAACAGTCGTATGACTGTTCTTGTCACAAAGAACATGGGCACGACTGTAATTACAGTCGTGCCATTTCATATATTGTCGTACTACTATTGTTGAATTTCCTTTGTTTTATTTCTTTTCAAGTTTTGGCGATTTTTTGCTTCAGGTTGGACTACAATCGCACGACCGTAGTTCTCGGCCAGAAGCAGAAATCCCTAAAATCCAAAAAAATTCATAAAACCCCAAAAATTTCATAAAAATAAAAAAAATTTAGAAAAATTCAGAAAAATCTTGAAAAATAAAAAATCATCAAAAATAAATTTTTGAGTGTGCATTCACGACCTTAGATTTATTTTTTGGTGTTTTTGCATTTAGAACAAAACCATGACGGAGACTCGTTTCTCCCCGAAAACCGAACCACCTCACATGTGATAAATGTATGAAACCGGAAAAATGTTTTCAAAAACGATTTTCTCATAAAATAAAAAATACAGGGACGTTTCAAAATGATTTTCTAGGTCTAATCGGGCCAGCCGACCGGGCCGATCCGGTTACCCCCAAATGCATGACCCCGAATCCTTGAATTCCCAATTCTGTCAAACTTGAGTCCTAAGTATGGTGTGCTATATATTTGTGCTAACCATTTGTTTTACAGCTTTAATTTCTTTATTTTTCATTTTAATGTATTTAATAGATTAAACCGTGTATATTAGGCGATTGTAAATTTTTCTTAGATTCTCGTGTATTTTAGGCGCTTGTATCGTGAGGCCGAGAGTTTTTATTTTCCATTCAATTGGGTTGTAAGCTCCTAAATATTTATTTTTTTTACTTTTATTTTGTATTATTATGTATGCGCCGCATGTATTATTCAATAAAATCAATTTTTAGCAATTTAAAATGTCGTAATTAGAACATTAGCCAATTTATTTTGATTAGACATGAAATAAGGGACTTGTCCGAACCTAGATCTCTGAAAAGTATAGTAGTTCTCACTTTGGTTCAGCTACACTGTAATTTTCCGGTTGAGCTGAACCCGATGACGACTCCTATATTTTTTATCGAGATTTAGGTCTTGATTCTTTTAAGAAACAATCCGATTTTCCAAAAACGCATTTCCAAATCAAAAACCCCACGCGAGGGAGGGCCCCGCCCGAAATCGAGGCGCCCCTTCCCAAAGGGAGTCCCGCGTCCCATCGAAAACGCGTTGTCCGCTCACAAGGGCAAATTACAAAAAAAAACCCTGTGGTTTCACTTTTTTGCAAATAAAGGACTGTGGTTTTTTTTATTTAAAAAAGAGGATTGTGTTTTAAAATGTTAACAAAAAAAGGATAACTAACATTTTCCGTTAAAAATGATGATATAGCGGAGGGTATTTTTAGTTATTTGACATACCAATAATTTATGTATATTATTTAAGAATTTTACATCAAAATTTGAATATTTTTCAAAAACTTTTCAATTTGTTATGATTTTTTTAAAATCTATTATCATTATTTAATTTATGAAAATATTTGCGCTTTTCAAAAATTTTCAAAATTTATCGTTCATGTGTATTGTATTTTTATTAACCAACTTGAAAATTTTGAGTTCAAAATGAACAAGAATACCCTATGTAATGTCTTGATTTAATTTTAGTTATCATTTTTTTGTTAACATTTTAAAATACAATCCTCTTTTTTAAACAAAAAAAACCACAGTCCTTTAGTTGCAAAAAAATGAAACCACAGGGTTTTCTTTATAATTTGCCCAAAAATAAATATTAAAAGTGTCTTATGACAAAAAATTAATTACAATAATGGTTTTTTTTCTCTCTTTTATCCATACTTTTACTCCCTTTCTTATCTCTATTTTTCTCTCTGCTCTTATATAATTAAAAACTAAAAGCATCTTCAATGTTCCCCCCTTTATTTTTCTCTTGCCACCTCATTAAAACAAAAAATCCACATCAAAGAACTTGTATTCTTTGACAGTAGAGAACCATTCCAAAGTTCTCTAGATTGACCTACATGATTATATTATTTTATAAATCCAAACAACTAACTTTAAGACAATAAAAATGAAAAAGTAAAGTTTAATAATAAAATAATATACAAAAGAAATAAAAAAATATATACATAAAAAGAAGGAAGGAGGAGAACAAAGAACCCCAAAGAACTCCTCCAATAGCAAAGGAGGGGTTCTTTGGTGGGGGTTACCCCCATCAGAGATGCTCTAATTTCTTTATTTATCTTTAAATGTGTTTATTTTTTTATTATTTCATTTTAGAATACTTTTTTTTTCTTTTCGAAATAAGATCCATTTCTATATGTTTTTTTTTGTCTTCGTTTTTGGCATTAATATTGTACACAATTTATAAAAACTAACTGTGTATTATAGTTATACTAATATTATATTTTGCAACTTATACAAAGATTATATTAGTTTTATATTGCAATATAATGCGATTATAATTGTTTTATACTAAAAATACTACAATTATAATGGTTTTATACTGCAGTCATACTGCGATTATACTGATTTTATATTATGTGCAATATTAGTAAAAAAAACGAATATGAAAAAAAAAAATATATGAATATAGAGAGAAAAACGAAAAAAACTTTTTAAAATGGAATAATAAAAAAACTGAACGGAGAGAAAGATAAACGAAAAATTAGTTTTTAATTATAAAATAATAGAGAGAAGTAGTGGATAAGAGAGAAAGAAATTTGTTGGAGAGCGAAGTTAGAATACCTGTAATAGAATATGACTTATTTACTAAAGATATCATAAATGTAATATAATAAAAATATTTAAATTAAAAAGTCCAAAATCATAATTAGGTAAAATTTTAAGGACCAGTTTGGGATTGCTGTTAGTGAAAGTGTTGTCAGGGAAAGTTAGGTTTTATTATTTTCTTAAAAAATAGTTTTAACAATTTTTCCAGTACTTTCCTAAATACAATATGAGTTTTACCAATTATATATTTGAGGCTGCTTTCTGTAGCCCTAAAAACAGTTTCTAGCCAAAGTAAGGTTCCCCATACTTTGGCTGAAAGCTGCTTTCGGGATTACTGAAAGTTGTCCCAAACTGGCCCTAAGTGTTCTATCACGTAACAAAAGAAAATACTTTTATATTTATTTATCAACTTAAAGATATATGAGATTATTTTATCAATTTTATCTGATATAAACTTGTTAATCAAGCTTTATTGTGTTGTACAAGTCAAGTCTTGCAGCCCACAAACAAATGAACATCTATTGTATATATAACTTGTTTTTGTTCAAATAATTAGAATATATATATATATATATATATATATATATATGCACACACACACATTGGATGTTGATAAATTGTCCAACCAAATTAAATTTTGTAGTTTTTTATTTTTATTTTTTTATGGTTAAAAGCTAGTTTATGAAAAATATATCCTTCTACTACAAGACAACCCATAATTTTAAGGGCATTTTACATAAATACATAACTTTTGGCACCATATAACATTTTTACCTTAAAAGAAAAAGTTTGCTTAAATACCTTAAAAGCTTTTTAAAATTTCAAAAATACCTAAAACAAAAATTATCCTATTTACGTGATTCTTTCACAAAACAAACAACAAAACACAAATCAAAATCTCCAAAATACCTTCTCTACTTTGTCCACGTTTCTCTCTCCTCTTTTTATAATTTTTAATTTAATTTCGTATTTATCTCTCAATCCGTTTATTTTTTTGTCATGCGACTTTAGAAAGTTTTTTTTATTTTTTTTTTATCTTCGAAACAAAGTCCATATGTATATACTTTTTTCGACATATTTTTTTCACTAAAGTATAACTAATTATGCCTTTGTATATTAAGGTATAACTAAAGTATAATTAAGGTATACTTACTGTAATAGTGTATCTTAAGGTATAATTAAGGTATAAAAAAGGTATAATCACTATAATAGCGTATCTTAAGGTATAATTAATGTATAAGGAACGTATAATCAATATAATAATGTATCTTAGGGTATAAATAGGGTATAAATAAGGAATAACTAAGGTATAATCACTAGAATAGTGTATCTTAAGGTATAATTAATGTATAACTAAGGTATAAAGAGTGTATAAACAGTGTATAAACAATGTATAAAGTGTATAAACGGTGTATAAATAATGTATAATAATATATAAGAAGTGTATAATAATGTATAACAATGTATAAGAAGTGTATAAATAATGTATAAATAATGTATAAACAGTGTATAATTTATAAACAATGTATAACAGTGTATAAACAATGTATAAACAGTGTATAAACAGTGTATAAAAGTGTATAACAATGTATAATAAATGTATAAACATATAACATTGTATAAAAAGTGTATAATGCATAACAATGTATAAGTAGTGTATAATCAATGTATAAGCAATGTATAACAGTGTATAAGAAGTGTATAAACAGTGTATAAATAATGTATAAACAATGTATAAACAGTGTATAATGTATAAACAATGTATAAATAATGTATAAACAATGTATAACAGTGTATAAACAATATATAACAGTGTATAAACAATGTATAACAGTGTATAAACAATGTATAAACAGTGTATAAAAGTGTATAACAATGTATAATAAATGTATAAACATATAACATTGTATAAAAAGTGTATAATGTATAACAATGTATAAGTAGTGTATAAACAATGTATAAGCAATGTATAACAGTGTATAAGAAGTGTATAAACAGTGTATAACAATGTATAACAGTGTATAAATAACGTATAAACAATGTATAAACAGTGTATAATGTATAAATAATATATAAACAATGTATAACAGTGTATAAATAATGTATAAACAATGTATAAACAGTGTATAAATAATGTATAAACAATATATAAACAGTGTATAAATAATGTATAAACAATGTATAAACAGTGTATAAACAGTGTATAACAAATGTATAATAAGTGTATAAACATATAACATTGTATAAGAAGTGTATAATGTATAAAGAATGTATAAGTAGTGTATAAACAATGTATAAGCAGTGTATAACAGTGTATAAGAAATGTATAAACAGTGTATAACAATGTATAACAGTATATAAATAATGTATAAACAGTATATAAGCAGTGTATAATGTATAAATAATGTATAAACAGTGTATAAGAAGTGTATAAACAATGTATAAACAGTGTATAACAGCGTACAAACAGTGTATAAACAATGTATAGTAATATATAAGAAGTGTATAACAATGTATAACAAATGTATAAACAGTATATACCAATTTATAACAATGTATAAGAAGTGTATAAACAACGTATAAACAGTGTATAAGAAGTGTATAAACAGTGTATAAACAATATATAAACAGTTTATAAACAATATATAACAGTATATAAGAAGTGTATAACAATATATAACAGTGAATAGTAAGTGTATAAACAATGTATAACAGTGTATAAGAAGCATATAAATAGTGTATTTCATTGAAGAATTAGTTCAATTTGTCACCAGCTGACAATGATTTTACAAAAGATTAATATTCAACATCAATAGCTAAAGTAAATAGACCCCTTATAGTAAAAAAGCTGGCGCTATACATGAATACATGATAAATTTTCGGGTCTAATAAATTGTCGAACTTGATCACCGAAAAAGTCTACCATGGAAGTCGTCTGCCGCTGAATTAAAAGTTTACCGGTTGAAAGCTCCTGAATATGGCAGAGCACCTGTCCTTGCTTTCCTCTATCTCTTCAAGGACTTCATTCTGGTTTTGTTTATTACCCTGTACCTTACAGTCTCTATTGCTCGAATACTAATTCCATGTAAAGGTATTTTCTGCAAGCAAAAAAATGAAAAAACCACATGAGAGCAAAATTACATGATAAAAGTTCTCAAATGTGAAAACATAGACATTGACCATCAACAAAAAGGAAAAAAGAACAAAAAGTTCCTATGGAATTTAAAACTTTTCATGCCTCAACCTTTTACAAGGTACTGTAATGACATTTCAGCAAGAAAATAAGAAAATTATAGTGACTGAAATAACTACCTCGTCCTCTTCTTCTTCTTCGTCTTCTTTTTTATTTTTGGCCTACAGCTTATCCAATATGTTTTCATAATCTTCAGCAGGAACAATGTTGTATTTGCCCCCATAAACTCCTTTCTTAAGGCCCTCTAGCAATTCTTTTTCGATACTCTATAGGCAAAAGGATCAAAAGTGTTAGAAGAAGCAATACAAACTTAAATTAGTATCAACTGACATTGATAGCACAAGGTAGGAGTATAGCCTTATCTAACAAAGCTGCCTTTTCCTCTATTCTGGCGTCTCTTTTTATATGCTTTATCAGAGTTGTCATTATTTTTTCCCCGTAAAAACACCAAAGAATTCCATATGCTAGTTATTGAGATGGGCAGGCACACTCGTCAACCTGGGGATGCAGAGACAGAACCAGTTATTAAGATTTAACCATGTTATTCCAATGTCGCCGTATAAGTCAACAGATGGTTTCAAGCTTTTATACCCAGGTTAAGCTTTTTTTACTTGAATTACTAAATTGTACTCAAGCTTGAGCATGACTCATCTTTTGAACAGAGGCAACTGATTACAGTGCCCTTGTTAGAATCCACATATATTAAGATTTCTTACATATATTAAAAATCGAACTCAGGACCCAGAGGCAACTGATTAAGATTTCTCACCCCCCACCCACCAATTGGTCAATCTTCCCTTGAGCCTTTTTAAATTTTTAAGCCGACCTGGATTCAGTTGTACTATCCCACTTTCCCCATAAAAATCAACTTCACTTTATTATTAATTATAATTATTTTTATTTCTATAAAAAATAGTCCATTCAAATTTGGGGGAAAAAAACAAAACGAAAAGAAATCTGCAAGAATATACAGCATTTGTATTACCAATTAACTAAAACCCAACGATACTATTCCACCAAAATCAAGGGCGAGAGCGAGAGACAGACTCTTACCGCGGGCGGAGACTTTGAAGGCTCCTTAATTCCACTATTAAACCCCTCTCTCTCTCTCTCTCTCTGGAAAACAGTCCGAAGCAAAAAGAAAAAAGGGCTCTGTGTTTGGATCTCAAAAATGCAGAGCGCTGCTGCCTTCACTGTCCCCTCTCCGTCTTTTCCTCTTCTCAAGCCTAATAGGGCTCTTCTTAACCCTACTTTTACCCCTAGATTCGATCCCATTCGGGCTTCTTCTAAACGTCAGGATCTTCAGAGTTCTACCAATGTTGTATTTATGTAAAATGCCTGGGGATAGGGAAAAAAAATTGACAGAAAAAGAGAGAAAGAGAGGGGAAGAGAGAGAGAGAGAGAGAGAAAACATATAAAAACGTAAAAAAGAGAAAAACATAAATATTAAAGTAATGAATAAAAGAATTTAAAAAAAAAAGGTAATTCGGTAAATAGTTAAAGGTATTGTTTGAAAGTAAACTTAATTTTGGGTGTAAAACTGACAATTTCCCTAATTTTAATCTCTATCTTTTTTAAATGAATTTCACTAGTTACCCTTTATATTGTATATTAATTTAACCATTAACCATTATTTTATTTTTAATCCGATTGTAATAATAAAAGAAAGAGACGCCAAAGAGCCATTCGTCCTCTTGATCGTGTACATTTTATCCCTATTTTCGAGTGATTTAAAAAGAATTCAATTATTTTTTGGTACATCAAATTGTGAATAAAATTGACCATTATTCAATTAGATCAAAATTTGACTTCTTGAAAATACAAATGATGTGAAAGTTCAACAAAATGTTTTAAATAAAGTTTTCAAAACAAATAGTAGATAGTGGAAATTGAGTTAAGTAGTAAACTAAACCATCGCAAACTAAATTATTTATTTATTTATTATTATTATTAATACAACTATTAATAGTAGTAGTAGCATTTTTTTATAACTATACGAGTCCATTTTAAAATATTGAAGAAATGACTTGAATTAATGCACCGAAAGTTGCATTTGGATCTGTGTGCATCATGAGTTATTTTTTATTTTTATTTATTTTTATTTTTTTTATAATTGAGATGAATAAAAACCTTGAAAAAAAAAAATTAAATATAAGAATATAAAAAAGCATGTGAAGTAGGATGGTAATTGAGAAGACATAACACACACAGCATTTCCCGACTTAGACGCAACAGAGTATATAATTCGATTTTAGGCTTTACATAATTGGTTAACATGATTTAATCATTAATTTTTTAAGTTTAAGAATTTAATTTGTGTTAGAAATTTAACTCCTCTTTCAATCCGATCAAGGAACATCTCAGCTGGTAGGTAGCGGGTCCAATATTCAATTTTTTTATTTTTATTTTTATTTTTTTTAATTATAGTTTACGTGCCTGAAAAAGAAAGAAAGAAAAAAAAAAACTTCTTTTTTAAAAATTCTGACCACTTCAAATTTTTAGGAGGAAGTTTTTTTCTTTCCACATTTTTACTTAACTATTCGTTGAATTGAATATGTACAGATTTTTTAAGATATTTTTATTTATTAAACATAAATGAATTATAAAATTAATATATTTGAATAATCCATGACCAAATGCACTACTTTTTTCAAATTCTTTTACCCGTAAATACTTCGAGAGTAAAATACTACTCCCAGTCACAAGTATAACTTGTTTTGCGTTTGTGCACTAATATTAAGAAATCATTAACAATTGATTAATGAGTCAAATTCTCTATCTCTCGCTCCTTTGTATACATTCAATTTATTTCTCTATTTCCTTTTAACCAATAAATTCTTATAATTCTTTTTAATTATATTTTGGATACTGTGTTTATAAGAGAATTAATTGCTAAGAGAGAATAAGCGTGTAACAAAAAAGAGAGAAAATGAGTAATTGATAATAATTAATTATGAGTTAAACGAAAACGACTTGTATCTGTGATTGGAGGCAGTTCTAAGAAATGTCATAGTTAAAACACTAAAATGAATAAAAAAATTTGATATTATTAATACATAAAATAATTTTATTTTCTAAAAATGTATAATATAAGTTATAAGTATAAGAAAAATATTATTTTGGTTAATATCGATTAACAGATTGGAGATTTATTAAATACTTTTTAATTAGCTATATCGTATTACAATTAAGATTCTTGAAAAAATGAATATTCTTTTTTGACCACTAATCATTTATTCTTATTAAGAATAATATTAAATTATAAATATTCTTTGTATTTTTTCAATTATCTATACCTAATTTTTGTTAACAATCAAACATCATTATTAATTTTGATACTTTTGATTTTTCAAAGGTTTGATTTCTGTCTATTTAGTTTTAAATAAATTTGAACCATCAGAAGAGATACGAAAAAGTTTACAACATTTTGGAAATATATATTCCTGTAGTTGTGAATATATAATTTATATATTTTTATTATTTTTTAAATTATATTTTACAATTACGTAAATACAAAATAATGCAGTATTGTAAAATTTATCGATGCAACAAGATGTATTAATGTGCTGTTATTATTATTATTATTTTCGATAACAATAAAATTAAAAACCACAAATCTGGAGAAAAAAAAAAAATTATAAAAAATTCAGTTAAGGAGAATCCCAATTTAAAACAAGAGCGTCGGTGGAGGTTAACCGCTAACTTCATTCTTTGCTTAGAGAGAGAAAGAGGGAGAGTTGAAAAGCCGAAGAATCGCTTGGCATATAAGCCATTGAAATCCAATCCCACAGCGAGGAGAAGAGAAAGGTAGTGGCTTCTGAGCTCCTGTGTTTCTCGGCTTTCTCCTTCCACTCAGGCGGAGAGCCCATGGCCGACTCTAAAGATTTCGTTTCCGTCGATATGGAGAAGATCTACCTCGGTGGAAAAGTATGCTTTTGTTTATTGGTTTACTATTAAACTCTGAAATTCCATTCTCAATTCCTTTATTTTTCTTTTTGTTTGGCCTTCCCGGTTGCATCTTGCGTGAAATTTGTTTTCTGGGACCTAAAACAACAATAACTCAATTTATATTTTCTCTGAATTTCTGGGTATGTTACTGAGTTGGGATTTGGTTCATTTACTGTTGGAGATTGAATACATAGTGATAATGATCATCAGATCCATGCGTTTCCTTTTTTTTTTTTTTATAAAGATAAATATGCTTGAAGATTTCATCCATGCTTCCCATTTGGATGCTAATTTTCTTGTTCTTAGAACCTGGACTCGGTTTTTTGCATCTCTTTTTGGGATTTTGTTTTTGGATTTATCCATTTTCCATTGTACCGTTGTCCTTCTCGCCATCGCCTTATTTTCTCCTGTTAGAAAATGGTACCCATTATTTGCAGCCTTTTGATTTTAGAAGTGATGATTTTTTAACTCTTAATGGTTTTTTTGATACGTTTGAGATGATGTTTTTGCTTTAGATTTTTGGAATTTCTATTTTTAATTTCTTTTTGTTTTTATCGTGGTATATATCTGCATCTTTGTTTTTCGTTTCGTTTTTTTGGATGTCCTTTTTGATATTAGATGTTTTCAATGGGAAAGCAGTTGATTTCCTTGGTGAATTCATATCTTGGATCTTAATTAAAGTTAGTTGCAGTATATTGAAGAAACCTTACCTACGCTTGTCTCTTATTATATTAAGGTGTCTAGCTGTTAGCAATTTCTTTTTCATTTCTTTTTCTTTTATTTGTCCTCTAATCAGTATTAAGCCGATGTCTACTTTTAATACTCGAGATTCCATGTTCTCTTTTGAACTGTCATTCCTTTTGGAGGAATACAATCATTAAATCAGGGACAACTTATTTGTTTCTATCTTCCTTTATTCAAAGGCAGGTTAAACAATGTAACAAGCAATTTTGGCAGAACCGGAAAAGGACTAAGTGCACATGGGAGCTTTTTCTTGGGAATAAATATTTTTGGATAAAGTTGGGCTATTTATATATTGAAAACGTGTTATAGAAAAAACTAATAATTTCTCTTGTTAACTCAATTTCTTTTTCAATAGACAAGAATCCATCAGCAACATATTATGATGTTAAAACATTTTTGTTGCATCTCAGTGACAGTGCAAGAGCCTTGCTGATATTGTTATATTTTTCATATTCTTGATTTTCCAATCTGTTTATGATGGGCTCTTTACAAACTCTTTCAGGAATATCATGTTAGAACTGGCCATGGTTCTGTGTCTGTTATTGTCTATGGCGACCAAGATAAACCAGCACTAATTACTTATCCTGATTTAGCTCTAAATCGTAAGTGTACAGTGTTGAATGCCTTATTCTTGTTTTAAGTCACATGAAATATTTTATTTTTGCTGTATTTTTATTTATTATGCTGGTGGTGAATGCTTTGTCATATAAGAAGGTCATTTTGTTTTCTTTACTAACGGATTGATTTCTTATTGTGGACTTTGCATGATAACCGAAATCCATATAGATGAGATATTAAAATTCTGTAGCCGTCCTACTACTGTAACTGTGTGTTTTCTCCATTTTTCCTTGTGGCAAGATGAATTTCTAGCCATTGTTGCAGTTTAGGAAAATAACGTATTTGTCTTCTTGGTTTTTTTTTTTTTTATCTCAGATGTGTCTTGTTTCCAAGGGTTGTTCTTTTGTCCTGAAGCGGCTTCCCTGCTGCTTCACAACTTCTGCATATATCACATCAGTCCTCCTGGGCATGAGGTTAGTAAACTAGTTGACTCGAAAGTATTTAATGTCATATATCTACTATCCTTCATTAAATATTTGCTGTTTAGCATGCTTCCCTGTATTGGTATATTGTTAACATTTTTCTTTCCTGGCACTTGCACAAGAGTTCTTGCAGTTGGGAGCTGCTCCAATTAGCCCCAACAATCGTGTCCCTAATGCTGATGAGTTGACAGATCAGATCATTGAGATCCTCAATTTCTTTGGGTGGGTTGAATGATAATTTTTCTGGTCTCTTGCTAATTTACGGCATTACAAACTCTTCCATTGATAATTTGAGATCATGTGAAGATATTGTTATTACTAGCTTAATTCTCATCTCATTGTTTGGAAATAAGTATTTAGAAGATCATCTTGATCATGAGGTAACTTGGTTTTTTTTGGGGCTGAAATCTTGTTCAGGCTTGGTACAGTGATGTGCATGGGGGTGACGGCCGGTGCGTACATCCTTACTCTGTTTGCCGTATGTTCCTCCCTGTAATGTCATGATTAATATTTTTTTATTTGTCTTCCACCACTTTTGACTGATCAAGATTTTGCATAGCAGATGAAATACAGAGAGCGTGTTCTTGGGTTGATACTTGTATCCCCTTTATGCAGAGCTCCTTCTTGGACTGAATGGTTCTATAACAAGGTTTGTTTCCTGGTTATTGCCCTAATTTTTGTCCGAGAGACATTAGCAGCTTTTCATATTCGTTATTAAAAGTAATATGTTTTGTGTAGATGATGTCGAATTTGCTATATTTCTATGGCATGTGCGGATTACTGAAAGAGTTTTTGCTGCAGCGATACTTTAGTAAGGTATTTTATAAATTCATGCCCTACCAATGTGTATTTGCTGTTTGCAACAAATAGTTGCACACATGATGAACATGCTGAGTGATGAAATTAAAAATGTAACAGGAAGTTCGTGGAAGTGCGGAAATTCCCGAGTCAGATATTGTTCAAGCATGCAGAAAAGTGAGTAACTTCTTTCTTATTTCCCACATTTGCTTGTTTTACTCTGATTTTGTTTCTTTTTTCGTTGTAAACATTTTAAATTGTGGATTATAAAAAACTGGTACTTGTTTGATTCTCTGACCTTAAAATTTCTTCAGCTGCTTGAGGAGAGGCAGAGCACAAACGTGTTGCGTTTTCTTCAAGCAATTAATAGGTATGGAATTCTCTAAGGATTACTTTTCAACTGTTCTTTATCTGCTTGATAACTAGATGTTTAAAGTGCTGCCTTCCAACCTACAGGAGACCTGATCTCACTAGTGGGTTACGGAGACTAAGATGTCGGACACTTGTTTTTGTCGGCGATAACTCTCCTTTCCATTCTGAAGCTCTCCATATGACCTCAAAAATGGATAGAAGATACAGCGCCTTGGTTGAGGTGCGTGCTGTGCCCTTTATAAATCATTCTTGAGATCCTAAGAGTTCATTTCTGTGCTTAATTGGTGATATTTTGCTGTATAACTGGTAAAAATAGTGTATTATCATTGTTGTATCCTGTTTAGCTTGAAAATGGAAGTGGTTAACCATCTTGAAATTTGCCAGACCTGATGATAACTCGAATAAAATATGTAAAAGCTCTTGTTATATGTTGCAGGTGCAGGCATGTGGATCAATGGTAACAGAAGAACAACCTCATGCAATGTTGATACCAATGGAATACTTCTTCATGGGATATGGTTTACATAGGCCTTGCCTGTTTGACAGCCCGAGGAGTCCGCTTAGTCCATCTTGTATCTCGCCGGAGCTTCTCTCTCCCGAAAGCATGGGTTTGAAGCTAAAACCAATAAGAACTCGTGCTTCTCTTGATATTTAAGTGGGAATTGAATATTCTGCAAATAATTGAAATAGTTATTTGACATTTTTTTGTTCTTTTAGAAATCCTCAAAGAAGTGTAGCTGAGGTTGGAGGGTGTTGTAGATAGGGGGAAAGGAATTGTGAGTGATACATATATTATAGGCAGATGATTTGCATTCATTCTTTGGTTACTAGTCAGACATAAAAGGAGTTGTTGAGCTCATTTTCTTGTATATTGTAAACTGACTGACTGTAATTTATTTCTGATGAACATTAATAAATGATGGGGAACCTTCATATTATTTTCCTTTTGTGCTTAAAAAGATGAAAGGGTTGCATTTTTGTCACGGCTCGGCTGCAATTAATTCTCAGAAGAAAAATTTACATATTTTTGGGTTTGCCAGTCTGTACTCCGTATGGATATGCCTTAAAAGACGACTTGGATACCTGCTGCCCCAATAATTGGCTTTGGGGTGGCTGCATCTTTCTCCATTCTGGCATTTACAGAAAAAATTATTTGATAGATTTGGCATATTTTTATCGATTTCATTATTAATTTTTAATATTGTAATCTATTTCAATATTCATTTGTGAAAATATGGAGTTTTTTTTTAACAGGATAAAGATGTGGAGTTAATTGAAAAGAAACATTGAAAGATGTTGACATTTCAAAGCACTGCAATAAACTGAAAGCTTGACTAAGGAAAAGCTTAATGATAAAATTTGCAGTTAATTCTTGTTATTTTAAAAATACATTATTCTGCGGTTAAATTTTTATTTTGTCAACTTTTTCTTATAGTTTCTCTACTAAATTCTTATCCAATTTCTTAGTAAAAGATCTTATAGTTAAAATGTAGGAAATTATATATTTGTACTTATCATAGTAACGCATTGAATAAATTTTTAGTTCCCTAATTATTTACATTATTATTTAGTCTCTTTAATTTTAAAACAAATTAGATAAATTTTATTATTAGTATATGTATAATATATTTTTTCTCTTAAGTAAAAAAAATCAAATACTTAAATAATTTTAATATTTTATATTATAAATAGCCATTCAAATTAATTTTACTTTTGTACTTAAGTTGCTTCATCAAGTTTAATGTTTTTGTCAGTGAATCCGTTATAATTTACACTTAATTTTGGAATATAAATATCTTTGGCATACTTCATGAATTTTCTTTTCTTCTATTTTATAATTTTAAAATCCATTTCTTATTATAATTTATTTCATCAATTTTTTTTTTACGAGAACTAAAAGAAAGAAATTTATATAATAGATCCAATCTATATAAATCTTCATAATTTCTAATATTTATATTGTTTGTGTTTCGTTACCACAGTCCATGTGACCCGGTTCCAGTGTAAAATTTATCGTAAAAAGATATATTTCTCAATCACAACATATTTAACTTTGTCGCATCCATTTGGCATTAGAAGAGCAAGACCGCTTCGCTGTCTTGCTGGTGGCCGTGAAAGCACCGGTAAGACGGACATGACGGGAACAGTGGTGGTTTTCGATTTTGACAGGACCTTAATCGACGACGATACTGATCGTTGGGTGGTGACTCGGATGGGCCTTACCTCATTGTTCAAACAGCTTCGTCCTACTCTACCCTGGAACGCCCTTATGGTTTGTGCTTTGATTTTGGGGATTGTTAATTATGTTTCCGTTGATTTCATCCACTGTGTAATCAAGTCCATTTGGAGGAAATAAAAAACAAAAAAGATGTTGCTTACCTTCGTAAGAAACCAAATTAATATTTAATCAATTTTTTTTTTCTTTTTCCCCTTTGAAAATTTCAAAGACCATCGCCATTAGTACAATGAAAATCTTGGCTTCGTAGATGAGGGTTGATTTATTGCCAATTAGTATTTGGTTTATTGTGATTGAAGATCATATAAATGATAGTGAAAAATTCTAATACCTGCTGAATGTGTTCACTTTAAGTGATAGATTTTAATGTTTAGACTTTGCACACAATAACATTGCATTTGGTTTTGATGGTTGATTCTTAGATGTTGAACTAAAATTTTAGGATAGGATGATGAGGGAGCTGCATTCACAAGGCAAAACTGTTGATGATATTGCGGAGTGCCTAAGTCAGATTCCGTTGAATCCAAGAGTTACTGAAGCCATAAAATCAACCCAGGCTCTTGGGTGGGTAGTATTTTTCTTCTCCATCTTATTTTTAGTTCGTTATACATCTTGTTTCCATAACGCATGGTGCTGATTGAAGGTTTTGGTTTGACTAAGATGCGATTTGAGAATTATTAGCGATGCAAATCAGTTTTTCATTGAGAAAATTCTGGATCATCATGGATTGTTGGGATGCTTCTCGCAAATTTGCACAAATCCAACCTCTATAGATGATGAAGGAAGGGTTAGGATTTTCCCATATCATGATTTGGGCTCATCTCCTCATGGTTGCCATTTATGTCCTTCAAATTTGTGCAAGGTAAAACAACAAACGACCAATTTAAGCTTTCATATCTACGGAATTTTATTACTTCAGTGGTTGATTGGTTGGATGATTGAAGCTTGACTTCTATGATTGAAGTTTGAAATACTTTTTGTATCATATCAATGCAAGAGAGCTGCATTTAGGGCTAGCTTGGAAGGAGAAATTATCCCAACGTCCTCAAAATTTGTGCTATAATTTGATATTGTTACCCATTTCAAGTATTTCTTGGTTACTCATAATGGAGAGGAGGTGGAATGTAATGTTAGTAGGCATTAGCTTTGAGATTCCCACAAGATCAAATAATTTTACCGCTTCATGATTAAAATTTTGATTGGATTTTTTTCCTTTCGTTCATGATGTTGTTGTCTGCGATTATCCGTTGGTGTAGCACTAAGTGTAGGTCATCATAGAAGGACATTATTAGTCATTGCATATTTGTTGGATGCCATATAAGTTGCTTGGTCTGAGTGTTGTTTTATTAATATCGACCCCTTCTTCCTAGGGCCAATGGGCTTAATTCTTTTAGTAGATGAACTTGGTAGGTTTAAATAACTTATTCCATTTCCACAAGTGCTAAATAGTGGTATACTTCTTGAGCAATCACAAGTAAATTTTCGGGCATTGTGGAAAATGAACTTCTCTTAGTTCATTTGGCAATTGTTTAATCTGTGGGTTCAATGCAGGGCATGGTAATTGAGCAAATCCTTGCTTCAATGACTCAAAATGAGAAAAAGAGATTTGTCTACCTGGGAGATGGAAGAGGCGACTACTGCCCATCCCTGAAACTTAGAGAAGGTGATTATGTGATGCCAAGGAAGGAGTATCCCTTGTGGGGTCTGCTCTATAGCGAACCAAGTCTGGTCAAGGCAAAAATCCTCGAGTGGAGCAACGGAGAAGAGCTTGCCGATGTTCTACTCAGCATTGTCAATACGATGACTGCTGAAGAAAGAATTACAAGTAGCAATTGTAATCATTTGAATTCATCAGAATGCAAGATTTCCAGCAAAGAAGCAAACCCTCAAACTCTAACAGTGCCTCATTAATTAAACAGCACAATGGTGGTCATCGTAGTAAAGATTCAACCAATGGAGCAAGTCGTTAGTCCCTGTAACATTTTCTTCGTGACATCAGTATTTGAACGTGGCAGACATACCATAAAGGTAATGTCTTTAAGTATTCAAGGTTTTTCTTTTCCCATTTTTTTCAAGTGAATCCGAAGGATTTGAACTCTAGAACTCTAATTTAAGCGATTTTAGACGCTTAAACTCTCAAGCCTCCCTTGAATTACTAGTCAAGATGTAATAGTGTACTATTTGGATATTGTCTCTAGTTGGATAACAAATTGACATCCTTTAATTAGATATTGAACTAATTCCTTATGATGCCTAGAGTAGCAATATTTGAAGCTTTTGGATAAGCATGTGCATTAATGTGGGTAGTTTTGTTGGTTGTGGAGAGATCCATGATGATCAAGATCTCAAGCTGCCTAATTTTTAGATGTTTAGTGGTAATATCAGGTGGCATTGGTGACTACAGAATGATGGATGATTGAATACGGTGGCTATTAGTCGTTATAATCATCATTATCCTTGGCCCATTAGAAGGATAAGAGAAAAAATTGGCCATTTTCCCTCTTATCATTCTGTAATTCAATAAATTATGGATTTGCAAAAGAAGGAAATTTATTATCATTGAATTCTTATTCGTTTTGGTAAGTGAAGTTGGCTATTAAAGTTGTTTTTTTTCTTTTACATTAGTAATCGAATTCAAGTTAATTGTTGTAATTTGAATTATTTTAAATAGCTGAAAATGAAATAATTTTGTTTCTAATTACATTGTCCTATTGAAATTTTTGTATTAGCGGCTCAAGCATTATGGTTGAATTTGATATGGGTTCTTCCCACTTATTCTTTTGGCCTAAAAATCGAAGTTCATAGCATTCCTTAGAAATAAAAATGGAACAAAACAGAATTAACAATTGAACTTCCAAATAGCGTCAGACGAGACCAGAGTCCAGAAGTTTGAAATATAAAACATTATATTCGCTTACAATCACGGAAAAAAGAAATAGTGGGTAAGCTATTTATGAATATATTCCCACACATTACATGAAGAGTTGGGCCAGTGAATTTTTTTGTATTATCACAAATTTTCAGAGAAGGGTTAACCATATTTCTAAAGATTAGTTTTAGCCTTTAATTTGAGCGTGTTATCTCACTTCTAGTAAATAATTATATTAGCAATAAAGAGATAGTTAAGGGAGCCTAGCTACACTTTTGCAATAAAAAATAAAATAAAATAAAATAAAAAAGAAGAAAACTGTTCATAGTTTTGTTAATTGAAAAGATAATAATAACGAAGCGTTTTCTAAAGAAACCACAGATGAAATGCAATAAAGACAAGTAAAAGTGTAGCAATCAATTTTCAATTTGCATTTATATATATTGGAAACACATCTTATTAATTTAGCCTTGTCACTTCTTTATCATTTTTCACGTGAGATTCAGTTCATTTCTGCTCCCATCGTCGTCCTTCATGGCCGCTTCTTCCTCAGATTTTTTATATCAGAGCCACCTCTCAGGACCAGGTCGACTATCCATTACGATGTGTTGGTCTGGAGACAAACTAGAGAACAGTTGGTGGGCCTGTAACGATCCAGTCCTGAGAGGGGTAAAGCCGGGATAGAAGGCCTCAAGCAAGGAGCGGCCCTGAAAGAAGGAGATAAGGGCATGGATGAACTAAATCCCACATCAGAAATGGAGGAGTGTCCTCGTTATATTAGTAAGAAGTGTTTCCAATACATGTAGACATGTTTTAAAACCATGAGACCAAAGGAATGAAGCTTGGGTCAAAGTGGACAATATATACATGTTATTGGAAACATATTATTTACAAAAGGTGTCAAATTAATTTGAAATTAAGTCAGTAGACGTATATCCTTAAATGTATAACTCCTTAGTGGCTGTTTCTGTATTTAAATCTAACGACTGAATCTAATCCAACCTTTCGGTTAACAGATCACTTTAAATCTACAATGGTGATTAAAATATATAGTTGTAATTATTTTATTACTCAAAAGTTTTCATCTATCACGTATATGACAGATTAAAAGTAATTTGTCAAAAAGAATTTACAATTTTCAAAATAAAAATTCTAATAACTTGGCTAATAAAATAATTGAACTAATTCATGAGTAATTCTCCAAAAAAGAATTGGAAGGATAAGCTGGGTATATACCATGTGCAAATAAAATTTCGAGACAGAATTTAGTAATTCGAGAAATCGAAAAGGCCTCAAATGTTTTACCATATTCCGCAAGTTAAAATTGGAATTATTATCATCTTCTTCTTCATTAGTTGCTTTTTAAGAAGGCATAAAGTTTGAATAAAATAGAATATATAAATGGAGCACCTTTCCAAGCAACAATTTAGACCAATTATAGAATCCTACTTGCGTAGATTGGTCTGATTTGTCAACTGCTCCAAAACATATAAAATCCAGTTCAGAATTTCATAGTTCTACCAGAGAAACGTTTCTCTTCTTCTTTCTTGATTTCTTTCTCTCATTTACCCCTTTCCCTTCAAATTAGTCAATTTGTTTTCTTGCAATTACGAAAAGTCTTCAAGAGCCCTTCTCTTCTTTCTTTCTCGCTCTGTGAATAAATGGAGAGAAAAAGAGAGGAAAGAGAGATGGGTTCGTTGCCAGATGAGATCATAGAGGCTATGCCTGTTTTTGCTAAGGAATTGATTGCTGGTGGTGTTGCTGGTGGAATTGCAAAATCTGTTGTTGCTCCTCTTGAACGTGTTAAGATTCTGTTTCAGGTAATGCTCAATTCTTGGTTCTTGGAATTCATAATTTAAGCTAAAAGTTTGAGTCTTGGTTTTCTGCACTTCTGAGATTAATGGGTTTTGTCATGACGGAATTGGGTTTTCATGTTATACCTCTGATTGCTTTTCTGTTAGCTAAAAAGAAAATTCAGGTTTCTTGGTTTATACTCTCTTGTTGGGATTTCTTAGAATTGATGATCAATTGATTTTCTTAGTAAGTTTGAGCTCTCTAATAGATGGCCAGATTGTTCAGCAGAATCAAGTTTTCAGTTCTAAAACACGTATACAAATGTCTTCTTTCACCCTGGGCGTGGAAAACAAATGTGGGAAAGTAATGGTAAAATAGGAAGATGGTGCATCATAAAGATCTAGGGGTGTGAGCAGCTTTAAGATTCTGCTAACTGAACTGCAGATAGTTTTGTTTCTCCTTTTCATTCTGATTTGCCAGTTTTTGGATGGACTGGTCTTCAGATGCAGGCTACAAGATGATGGTAGAATTCGAGAACGAAATGGCAATAATGTTGGGTCCAATTCAGTTGTATACCCAAATCCAACATTTGCTCTAAAATAATTACACACAAATCTCTCATTTGTAGGATTATGTTAGAGATATTAGGATGATTTCAATCTCTCTTTTGCCCTACCTATTGAGCTTTTCATTGGCTTTTAGGCGTTATGGCGCCATTAAATTTAGGTTGAATGTTATTTAAGCAGCATTAGATTGCTTAATGGCTGAAATGGACCTGATTTATGTACTTTATACTTTTCAGACAAGGAGAGATGAATTCAAGACTATAGGGCTCTTTGGATCCATTAGAAAGATTGGAAAAACAGAAGGGATTATGGGTTTCTATCGGTGAATCATCAAGATGCAGTTTTTTTTTTTTTAATAATGCAGATCTGCGTTTTCTCTTCGTACGTTTTTACTAATTTGTGTTGTGGGTGATTACAGAGGAAATGGAGCTAGTGTTGCTCGAATAGTTCCATACGCTGCCTTGCATTATATGACTTACGAGCAATATCGTAGATGGATCATCCTCACTTTTCCTGATGTAGACAGGGGTCCAGTACTTGATCTTGTAGCAGGATCATTTGCTGGAGGAACAGCCGTGCTCTTCACTTATCCTCTCGATTTAGTTCGAACTAAATTGGCATATCAGGTAAACAATCCTAGCAAGTAATAGCAGCTAGTAGAATGATCTCACTCCCAACCCCCTTGTTTCAAAAGCAGAAATTTGACTAGTTGAAGATCTAGTTAATCTTTGCATTACTGTGATCTGGAAAAGAATTGTATTTTTCATAATACAGGTCGTCAATTCGTCAAAAACAAAGATCAGCGGGGTACTTAGTACTGAACAAGTTTACAGAGGAATCTATGATTGTTTCTCTAAGACTTTCAAGGAATCAGGGTTTAGAGGTCTCTATCGCGGTGTAGGTATGTCTTACAATATAGCTTCTTTGCTCTTGTATTGCATACATGGAAGCTTTTCATGCATTTGGGGGTTTTTAAAGTTAATAATGAGTGCTTATTGTCAGCTCCATCGCTTTACGGAATCTTTCCTTATGCTGGTTTGAAGTTTTACTTCTACGAGGAGATGAAACGCCATGTTCCTGAGCAGCACAAGAAAGATATCATGGTGAAACTTGTATGCGGATCGGTTGCTGGTTTGTTGGGTCAGACCTTCACATACCCCCTTGATGTTGTGAGAAGGCAGATGCAGGTAAATATGCTTATTAATTACTATTCTACTGAGAATCGAAAATATAATACTATGTGATCATTTCAACAGGTGGAAAGGCTTGCCACTTCAAATACTGCTCAATTAAAAGGAACGATGGAAACCCTTTTGATGATTGCCCAGAAGCAAGGATGGAAGCAATTATTTTCGGGTTTGAGCATCAACTACTTGAAGGTACCAAAAGTTTGCCTTTGTATGTCTTCAATTTGATTATTCAACCAAGTGATTTTCATATTGATAATATGCCATCTTTTCAGGTTGTACCATCTGTGGCAATTGGTTTTACAGTTTACGACGTCATGAAATCGTGCTTGAGAGTTCCTTCTCGAGAAGCTATAGAAGTTATGACTGACAAAAGTAGTCAACAATCTCTTCATTCTTAATAAATTTAATTATCAATTGTTGTTTCCATTATTCCTACTAATGATTTAAAAAATTTCATTCAAATTTGCTAGTAGCCTAGGCTTTACCGTTAAGTGTATCATGTCTAGGCTCAGGTATAACGGCAGCCGACAACCTTGTCAATGAATGAAAAATGATTAAATTTTCTTTAGACAGGATCCGCATGTAATGTACATACAGAAGCTTAAACATCAATGAAGAATCTAAATTGTCCTCCATTATTGTGATATATATCGATATTCTGTTTTCAGGCATCAGTTTGTGAACAAAAGATTGGCTATGAAGTACACAAACTTTGGTCTAAAATGTTTGATTTCACCTCTTGTCAATTGAAAGATGTACAAATTTTAGCACAACGTACAAATCAATGAAAAATCAGTTTTGTTGCCAGTAGGAGAGTAACGAACTACATATCACATTTTAATCGCATATACACATTGACAGCAACTAGCATGGGCGAACAGCATCAACAGTACCATTTTTACCAGTAATCTCCACAGGTGCATTTGCCATCCTTAAAATGATGGAACCTCTTGTTGTCCCTGACAATAAGCTCCCTCCCAACAATCTTTGACATAATTTTTATAGCATTATGACAGTCACCACAAATTCGGAGATTCTTCATGATCCTAAGAGTTTGCCTTGCAGGTGTACTGATCAAACCATAGGCAATGGCCAATCGCTCGCTGTGATACATCAACGCCTGCTCTTTCGCCTCCTCATCAATGTCATGAAGCACATATCTAGTATCTGGAACATAACCTGCTTCCTTCAACTGCCCATTTAACCCTCTTAACTTTTCATACCCTTCAGTCCTGTAAGGTTCGGTACATCGATATTCACTCAACCTATTCTTCTCCTCAAGCATATTAATAGCAGAATGCTTCTTCCTTGATGGAAGGGTGGTTTTGTTAGAAATGGCCTGAGCAAGATCAATAGCAACCAATAATTCCTCTGCGCGATCTGCGAGTTCAAGATCTCCGTGAATTTGTGCAAAAGACCTCATAGCCTTCCAAACTTCAGCTGTTGGCTCAAATGGTAATCTCTCAATGAACTCCTCAGCTTCATACAAATGACCAGCTGCTCCAAGAATATGAATAACCCCAAGATAATGGTCAATGTTAGGAATGATACCATACATATTCCTCATTTCTTCGAAGTGTAATAATCCTTCTTCAACAGCTCCCAGACTAGAACATGCTGTAAAAACAGCTATGAAAGTCTTATCATCAGGCCGCAATCCCGACTTCTTCATCTCCTCAAACAACAATAACCCGTCACCGCCTTTCCCATTCCCTGCGTAGCCACTTATCATCAAATGCCAAGAGCTCACGTTCCTCTCCGGCATTCTATCAAACACCTTGCGCGCGTCTCTCATACTCCCGCATTTTCCAAATATTTCAATCAATTTGTTGTTCATTTCAGTATCCACAGAAAACTGCGACCGTCTCAAGAATTCATAAGCCCGTCTACCCATAACCAGCGACTTCAAACTGCCACAGGAATCCAATATGGCAACAAACACATCGTAATCAGCTGGGGCGCCCTGACCCATATAATTTAACGCTTCTTCAACTTTACCCTCTTTGCACAAACTCTTCAAGTCAACAGTTGGGATGGCGATTGCGGAGCGTTTCCGTAATGGCCCTTTGTCGTTTTGATTATCATTATTCTTGAAATTCTGATCATTTGAAGGGCCTTTTATTATCCGGCGGCGATAAACTTTGGCTGGCGAGTTCTGCGATTTGGCTGCCGAGCAGGACCAAAGCTGTTTGAATTTTCTAGAGTAAAGAGAAAAAGATAGGGGGGTTTTGAGGGTATGAGAGAAATAAAGGGAGTGTGATTGCTGATAAGTGACAAAAGATGCAAAATTGGAAGAGAACATCATTGGGTTTGGCGAGTGTTGAAGAGATACCATAGATGTCATCGATTTTTAGCTCTCTCTCCGTTACAGTATGCCACAACTGCACCTTGTCGGAGCATTCAAATACTGCGTTAGCACTCGCCACTAGCAGTAACCAGTCAACAGCAGCCAGCCTTAGTTGGGATTTTGTTTTTTTGAGGGATAGAAAAAAAAAAAAAAAAAAAAAAGCATTATTTCGATCTTTTTGTTTTATGTATCAAAAACATTTTTGCTTTCGGCCCGGACTTGGATAATTGCATAATATCTAAGGTCAAGCCATTAAATTTTATTTTTCATTAGGTTCAGGCTCTGACAAATCAAATTTGGCTTTTAGTGGGTAGGCTTAGAAAGTAACTCAACCCTCGAATCTAGGAGTTATAATAATAACAGATTGTGTTAAATGGAGATCATGATTTTTTTTTTTTTTTTTTTTTATGGCTAAAATTTTATTCAAATCTGGATTAGATTTTGTTTCCCTTTATGAAATATGTTTTTCCTTTCTTTGTTTCCGTTTATGGAACAATTTACATTAGATAATATCCAATTTCTTTAGCGTTGTGATTATCGTGGATATCCAAGATAAGACGAGCTTCTCTAATATAAAGAAAGTGACTTCCTAAAACTAAATAACAGTTGCAGCTTTTTTTTATTTTCCGAAAATCAAGTCTAGAAGAGATTAGAGTGAGATGGCCGGAAACTGCAAGTCCGTCATAATAGTAGTAACGGTTATAAAACAGGCGAGAAATGTATGCTCATTTGACTTACGCCAATCTAATCAAATTGCCAATAATACGGTTACTTCATCAATTTTCAGCACGAAATTGGCCCACAAATCATCTAATTTAACTAGGCTCACACTGAAAAATGGAAGAGTATTCATAGTTCTAAGCTGAAATCGAGACTTTGCAACAGGGAATTGAGTGTTACTAATACGAATGGACGAATGACGCCAGTATTATCTTTCACTAACGGGTTCAATCTTCTTTAACTTGCAAAACAAAATCCAAAAAATGATGTTAGTACTATATATAGAGTTCTTCTCAGCAATTTAAACCCATTTTGTTGTCGTGTGTCTCTAAATCACACAATTAAACCAATGGGATGATAAAGGGTTGCATTCAAACTGATTTTACAAACCCTTTTTCTTCCATATTCCAGAATAATAATAAAAAAAATGTGCCTTTATCATACCTAACCATGCTCTTGATGACAAATAGCTGCATACTGTGTTTACACTCATCACCTTTACATTTTGTTTATGGTGTTATTCTATGGAAAAACCACAATCAGCTAATCACAATCTTACAACCTCAAAAGCTCAAACCAAGTTAACCCACACACTATGCAAGGCTGTGTATATATATTCACCATACCTATTGGCTCGTCACTCGGCAGGCTGGCAGGCAGAAGGAAAGGCTGCACAAAACTATATATTTCATAGAAAAAGAAAAGGATGGATATGAAATGAATTGTTTAATGGAATGAGATATACATTGCACATCGAATTCAAATCTTGGAGAAGTTTCCTCATATAATGAAGAATTTCAGCACCACAAGATCAGAAGTAACATTAGATTTGTAGCTCGAATACTGAAATCAAACCAACCCAACAAATCTCAGAAAGATAGTTTGGTGTTTAAATAGAAAAATGGTATAAGTATTGGGTTGTTCAACATAAGTAGGGATACTAAACATTACACTAGCCTCATCCCCAGCCAGCCTGATTCCATCAAAATCAAGCAGAGGCTAAAGAGACAAAAACATCCATCATATATTTTCAATTTCTCCTTTCCTCCACCAATCTAGCAGGGAGTTTCCCACGGAGAAATCACAAACAATACAGATAACAAAACCAAATCATTCAATCAGATAATATAATCTGACCACTCAGAAATGAATGAGGTATGATCCATGGATTCTCCAGGACATTCATCATGTCGTTTCGGTTTCTCCTTCCCTCCAACCAATCTAGCAGGATTTCCTACTACAGTGGTTCTAGGAGGCACATCAATTAGAACTACAGACCCAGCTCCGATCTTAGCTCCTTCCCCAATTTTAACATTCCCTAAAATAGTTGCACCAGCTCCAATCAAAACTCCATCCCCAATCTTGGGATGACGATCACCACATGCCTTCCCTGTTCCTCCAAGAGTAACATGGTGCAAAATTGAAACATTATTACCTACCACAGCCGTTTCACCGATCACCACACCAGTCGCATGATCAAACAGTACTCCCTTACCAATCTTTGCCCCTGGATGTATGTCAACAGCAAAAACATCAGATACTCGAGAGTGCAAAGCCAGTGCTAGCGGCCGCCGGGATTCATTCCACAACTTATGCGCAACTCGATGAGCCTATATCAAATCGAACAAATAAAAATTGCATCAAACGCTACAATAATCCCTAAATCCTGGAATTGAATTCTCAATTTGAGCTGATTTTATCAATTTATCGTTTTATGTACCTGGCAAGCTAAGAAGCCTTTGTAATTGAGAAGGCAGTGAGAGAAGGAAACGCAAGCAGGATCGCGGACGCGGGCGGCGAGTAGGTCGGCAACGGCAGCGGCGCGGAGAGAAGGATCGGAGGAGAAAGTGTTGAGAAAAAGATCATAGAGAAGGGTGGAGAGAAGAGTGGAAGAGCAAAGCTTATTGCCTAAATGGAAGGAGAGAGATCGCTCGAGCGAGGAATGAGAGAGGATGGTGGAGTAAAGATAGCTAGCCAAGGCGGGTTCTGACTCGGCGTCACGGCGAGCCTCGGCTTTGATCTGGTTCCACAAGGCGGCCTCCTCGTCTTCGCCGTTGCAGGAGCCATTTGGCATAGGCGATTGCAGAGAGGGATGGAGGAGCTCGCCGGCGGTCATGTCAGTTGCGGTGACGGAGAAAAGTGGGGGAGATTTCAAAGGAAGAAAAGTAGTTTGGATAAAACTACAAGACGGTGGGCATTGGTTTTGTGGCAAGTCACGGATGCTTTGCTGTCAATTGCCAATCCACTCCACTCCCAAGAATTTTCTGTTTTCTTCTTTTTCAAATTTTTTAAAGAAAAAATCTCGTTTGGATTTTGACCTTTCAAAAATTGCTTAATTTTTAAGATAAGTGAGTTTCTAACGTTAGCAAAATGAGCAATTTTCCCGAGTAATGTTAAAATTGGATTTGTTCAACTTACCCAAGTAATTGGAAAGATTAGCCTAAAAACCAAGTATTTCATCGAGCTTTCATGTAAAGGCCAATGGCCTAAATGATTACTCCCACAAAAACTGTCTTGTGAACTGTGATTCTAGCACAGAGGAGAATTTGGTGAGGAATTATAACCACTTACATGTGTGAAAAAAAATGTTATCTTAATAAGTTAGAGAGCAATGCAACAGTATCAGTTGAATTATCATAACAGAAGACATAGCTTGATGGTGATGATGTTCGTCGAGCTTCCCGTGTCCACCAAGATACGTTTGACCAAGTAACCTTCGATCTTTGCTTCCATGACCAGGGCGTCTGTGTGACCCGGTGCTATTCTGTTCTCCGAAAGGGGAGGGTTAGGCTTAGCGTCTCTTTCGGCTTTCCTTTTGATCTTTTTAGCCGGCGGATCTCCTCCTGCTATTACCATGACCACTCCTTTCGTTCTTTTGGTCGGTTGACAGTCTTCATCAATAGGTCTTTTTGGTTCCTCCTTGCCTTTTCTCTCTACAAACTTTCGTAGTTTGCCCTTCTTGATCAGTTCCTCGATCTCCTCCGCCAGCCGCTTACAGTCATCCGTGTCGTGGCCGTTCACGCGGTGGTATCTACAGAATGCCTTCTCGTCCTCTCCCATGATCTGTCCTCTTCTAGCTTCTGGGTAGGATAGGCTCTTCTTGTCTCTACTCTTCTCGACCGCCACTAGCACCTCGCCTAATGACCGGTTGAGGGGTGTGAATTCTCTCAGTTTTCTGTGGTCCCTTCTCTCTCTTCTGTCCCTCCTGGGCCGCCTGTCCTCTGATCCCCTCTCGCCATCTTTATGGTGCCGGGTTGGCGCACCCACTTCGTCTAGTTCTATGAATGTTTTTGCCATTGAGATCATCTGTGTTACATTTTGGGGCTTCCTTAAGACGAGGTCGGCCCTTAGCCTCTCGTTGGTTATGTTGGCGATCAGTGCCTCTAACGCCGTGTTGAAATCCAATCTCCGAATCTCCACTGTTGCTAGGTTGAGTCTGTCCACGAACTCTCGGAGGGACTCTCCTTGCCTCTGTTTCACGTCTGTAGGGTTCTACTGGCTGTTCCGGTGGGGACGAACCATAGAACTTGGTGCAGAATTGCTCCCGGAGCTGTTCTCAACTGTTAATCGATGCCGGCTCTAGCGTCTCGAACCAATAGGAAGCCGGACCCACCAGCGTTGATGAGAATAATCTACACATCAGACCCTCGTTGGCCCCAGCTATCTCCATCCTGTTCTTGTAGTTTCTGGAGTGGACGTAGGGATCTGTTTTCCCATTATAGTTCTCAAAGTTTAGCTGTTTGAATTTGGGGTCACATGGCATGCTCAGGATCCGATTGGTGAAGCAGGATCCTCCGCTTTCTAGTAGTGTTCTTGTATGGGCACTGAGCAGACGACTCAAAGATGATGGCGTTGTTCAAACACTACTTTTTCCGATTCTCAGTGCCCATACAAGAGCCACTACTAGAAAGCGGAGGATCCTGCTTCACTAATCGGATCCTGAGCATGCCATGTGACCCCAAATTCAAACAGCTAAACTTTGAGAACTATAATGGGAAAACAGATCCCTACTTCCACTCCAGAAACTACAAGAACAGGATGGAGATAGCTGGGGCCAACGAGGGTCTGATGTGTAGATTATTCTCATCAACGCTGGTGGGTCCGGCTTCCTATTGGTTCGAGACGCTAGAGCCGGCATCGATTAACAGTTGGGAACAGCTCCGGGAGCAATTCTGCACCAAGTTCTATGGTTCGGTCCCCACCAGAACAGCCAGTAGAACCCTACAAGACGTGAAACAGAGGTAAGGAGAGTCCCTCCGAGAGTTCATAGACAGATTCAACCTAGCAACAGTGGAGATTCGGAGATTGAATTTCAACACGGCGTTAGAGGCACTGATCGCCAACACAACCAACGAGAGGCTAAGGGCCGACCTCGTCTTAAGGAAGCCCCAAAATGTAACACAGATGATCTCAATGGCAAAAACATTCATAGAACTAGACGAAGTGGGTGCGCCAACCCGGCACCATAAAGATGGCGAAAGGGGATCAGAGGACAAGCGGCCCAGGAGGGACAGAAGAGAGAGAAGGGACCACAGAAAACCGAGAAAATTCACACCTCTCAACCGGCCATTAGGCGAGGTGCTAGTGGCGGTCGAGAAGAGCAGAGACGAGAAGAGCCTATCCTACCCAGAAGCTAGAAGAGGACAGATCATAGGAGAGGACGAGAAGGCATTCTGTAGATACCACCACGTGAACGGCCACGACACGGATGACTGAAAGCGGCTGGCGGAGGACATCGAGGAACTGATCAAGAAGGGTAAACTATGAAAGTTTGTAGAGAGGAAAGGCAAGGAGGAATTGATGAAGACTATCAACCGACCAAAAGAACGAAAGGAGTGGTCATGGTAATAGCAGGAGGAGATCCGCCGGCTAAAAAGATCAAAAGGAAAGCCGAAAGAGACGCTAAGCCTAACCCTCCCCTTTCGGAGAACAGAATAGCACCGGGTCACACAGACGCCCTAGTCATGGAAGCAAAGATCGAAGGTTACTTGGTCAAACGTATCTTGGTCGACACGGGAAGCTCGACGAACATCATCACCAGACCTGCAAAACAAGACAAAGATACTCCGACGCTCAAGTCAGTAAGAGATCAATAAGCAGTAGAGTAGAAAAATAAGAGAGTTTTCTGTGTATACCTTTTGAGCTAGAGAACCTTTATATAGGCTCCAAACTGTCCTAATTAGATTAGGATTGATATTCTTATTTGACCAATAGGAAAGATTCCTAATTAGAGTAAAATAGTACCTTTGCAAAGTTCTATTCTGATTAGGATATAGACTCCTTGATATGGAAGGATTGTAGTCTGCCCAATACTGGATTCTTCACTTACTAGGGAATTTTCCATTATGCCATCACTTGATGATGTTTATTTTAACCCGTTTGGACGACTCTTGGTTCCATCCAGAAAGGCACTGTTTGGTGAATTTTGTCCTGACTCTTGCCTCCTTGATGATTTTGTCCTAACTCCGACTCTATGATGCAATGATTCTCATGTTGGAAATTTGACAAATATTGGGTTATGTTTTAGTGACTATTTGTCAACTTCGGATCAAATTATATTATGGAAAGAAATCGTATTAAATCAAATGATTAGTGTCATTGTATAGTACGTAACGTGAGCTTTCCAACGGTATACAATTTACCCAAAACGGACAAGTAGTGAATGGGAAATTGTTGCTTAAAGTTAGCCTAATAAAATGGAATATTTGGAAAAAAAATTGGCTCATGTTAACTTATCCCACATGGGAAAAAAATAAAGAGGAAAAGGTGTTTATATTGAAACACACTTTTGTAAGGTGTTAACCGGTGTAAGCCAAAAGGCTCTCTCTTGCGCGTGCAGGGGGTGCAAATCCTAGCCGCGATCCTTCAAAGGCCCAATGTGCACATGTACGATGTGGGCATCGCGAATGCTGGACCGAATTGGGCCAGTACGGGCCTGCCAAATTTTTGCTTCGATCCGACTAATTTTCTCTAGATATTTTTTGAGCCTCTTCAAATCTGTATCGGTTTTATTTTTAAATGAAAAATAACTGCACAATAAATTCTCTTAATAAGAGAATTAATTGTGTCAGTTTTATTTTTAAATGAAAAATAACTGCACAATCAATTCTCTTAATAAGAGAATTAATTGTGTCAGTTTTTATTTTTAAATGAAAATAACTTCACAATAAATTTTCTGAATAAAGAATTAATCTAATGAAATGTCATTAATCCAATTAATTCCCTTAATTAGCTTATTTCTTCTTGCTTTCCATCAGTTGTATAATACTTGAGAATTTCGAATTTTCTTTTCCTCATTTTCTGCAATTCTGATTCTTTCAAATAGGCTTTCTGTTTTATTCATTTCCGGTGATAGTATTACTTTGCACGGTTGTGTTCGTTTTTTAGAGCTGTTGTATCCTAGGAGATAAATCGCCAACTACGAGCAGATAATTATCTTAAAGAAATTGCATTTTCAGGCCTCAGCTCTAATGTTTCTTTTCTTCTCAAGTTTGAAAAGTATTTCGATTTTTATTTTGTTTCTTCAATTTATTTGATTTACAGTGTTTTTTGCAATCTGTAATTTATTTATAATAAATTGTATTTCAATTTCCTACATCTAACATTCTTAAGACAATTATTCGTAGTACTTGGTTAAGTTTTGCAGGATTACCTTGACATTCTGGATATTTAATACCTTGACATAATTTTTTCGGACCTTTTACTGGATTATTTTGGACTGTTTGAACATTTGTTTTTCTAAATTAACAGTTCTTATTTGTAATTCATTTTTGCGTTTGATTTGTAGATTCTGGAATTTCACTAACTTTGTTTATTTGAAATTTCAAATTGAAAAATGGTTGATATTATCCAACCTATTAGAAGCAATGGTTCTGAAACTGGCCAAGCCCATAATAGCCAGAATAACCAAGATGGACAAAATGGTTAATGGTTCTGGGCTTGTTATGCCTAACAGTCCTGTAGCTGGTTTTGGTTCATACCTAATAACAGTGCCTGAAAGACCGGAAAAATTTAATGGAATGAATTTTAAGATGTGGCAGCAGAAAATGCTTTTCTACTTGACTAACATGTAATATCATAGATTGCTAAAAGAAGATCCTCCTGTTATACCCGAGGGTGTGGTGGATCCTTCTATTTAGTTAGCTGTGGATGGTTGGAATCATTTGGATTTCCTTTGTAGAAACCATATTCTGAATGGATTGGTTCCTGATTTGTATAAGGTTTACACTGTTAAACGAACTGCAAAGGAATTGTGGGACTCCTTGTATAGGAAGTACAGAACTGAGGATGCTGGTGCTAAGAAATACTTAGTAGGCTAATTCCTCAGTTACAAAATGGTTGATTCCAAATTTGTTGTGAGTCAAGTGCAAGAAATCCAGCTTTTGATCCATGGGATGCAAGCGGAAAGGATGGAGACTAGTGAAACCTTTCAGGTGGTTGTAATCATTGAGAAATTGCCACCTAGTTGGGGTGATTTCAAAAATTATCTCAAGCATAAACGGAAAGAGATGTCTGTTGAGGATCTGATTGTTCGACTTCATATTGAAGAAGACAATAGAAGATCAAAGAGGAAATTTTCTATTACTGCTAATCAAGCTGTGACTAGAGCCAATGTAGTGGAGGTCAAGAAAGACCCCAAGAAAGGCAAACAGCCTACTGGATCTAAGTCCAAATTGGGACCTAAAGGGGGCATTTCTAAGAAACCAAAGTTTAATGGGAAATGCTTTAATTGCAACAAAATGGGACACAAGTCCTCTGATTGTAGGTTGCCAAAAAGGGTCAAAAAAAAGGAAGCAAATACTGTGGAAGAAATTGCTAAAGATGTGTCTGACATCGATCTGTGTGCAGTAATTTCTGAAGTTAACTTGGTTGACTCGAACCCAAGAGAATGGTGGCTTGATACTGGTGCTACACGCCACATTTGTTGTGATAAAGAGTCTTTTTGCTGGATTGACTCTTACAAAGAAAGGAGAGAATCTGTACATGGGAAATTCTACTACTTTAAAGATCAAGGGACATGGAACTGTCATTTTGAAAATGACTTCTGGGAAAGAATTGAAGCTATAAAATGTTTTGTATGTTCAAGAAATGAGGAAGAATTTGGTTTCTGGGAGCCTCTTAAGCTCACATGGCTTCAAGATGGTTTTTGAATCTCAGAAATTTATTTTTTCTAAAGGGGGTATGTATGTGGGCAAGGGATATGAATGCAATGGATTGTTCAAATTTAATTGTATCTCTTAATCAAATTCAATTGAAATGAATGAGACTAACGTTACTTCCGCTTATATTATTGAGTCTTCTAATTTATGGCATAGTAGACTTCGACATGTTAATTTTGATACGTTACGACGTTGAATTAACTTGAATCATATCTCCATGTTTCAAATTGATAAAAACCATAAATGTGAAATTTGTGTAGAGACAAAATTGACAAGATCTTCATTTCATTCTACTGAAAGAAATTCAGAACCACTTGATCTTATACACATAGATATTTGTGACTTGAAGTTTATTCAATCAAGGGAAGGAAATAAATATTTTATTACCTTCATAAATGATAGCACAAAATACTATTATGTGTATTTGCTTAAAAGCAAAGATGAGGCTTTAGAGAAATTTGTTCTTTATAAGCAAGAAGTAGAAAACCAACTTAATAAAAAGATTAAGGTGGTAAGAAGCGATCGTGGTGGTGAATATGTTGCACCATTTGGTGAATTTTGCTCCCAACATGGTATTATTCATGAAGTAACACCACCATACTCTCCTCAATCTAACGGTGTAGCTAAACATGTGGGGAGATGCTAACTAGTTCTGGGTTACCACAAAACATATGGGGAGATGCTGTGTTGTCAGCAAATTACCTTTTAAACAAGGTACCCGTAAGAAACAAGACAAAACCCTTTATGAATTATGGAAAGGTAGAAAACCTTCTTATAATTACTTGAAAGTGTGGGGGTGTCTTGCAAAGATAATGGCCCCATTGCCTAAGAGAATGAAAATAGGCCCAAAGACAGTGGATTGTATTTTCATTAGATATGCGAAACACAGTAACACGTATCGATTTCTTGTGCATGAATCTAAAAACCCGGAAATACATAAGAATACATTTATGGAGTCAAAGGACGCCTCGTTCTTTGAAAATGTGTTTCCATGCAAACAAAACGATGTGGGGTCAGGATCTAAACGATCTCGTGAGACTGTTGAAGTCGATAGTCAAGATAATCAACATGACGAAGTTGAGAATAGTGAAGAATTTCAACAAAAGGTTGAAGAGAATGTTTAACATTTTCAAGAAGAGGATGAGAAGGACATAAAGGTTGAACCTCGAAGCAGTAAAAGGGCAAGGGTGAAAAAATCTTTCGGTCCAGATTTTCTAACCTACATGTTAGAGACTGAACCACAAACTTACAAAGAAGCTGTAAATTCAACGAAAAGTCCTTTATGGAGCCATAAGGGGTGAGATTGATTCCATTTTGCAAAATCATACTTAGGAATTAGTGGATCTTTCTCCCTGAACTAAACCACTAAGTTCTAAATGGATTTTCAAACGGAAATTGAAGCCGATGGAACAATTGATAAGTACAAGGCACATTTGGTAATAAAAGGTTATAGATAAAAGGAAGGCCTTGACTACTTTGATACTTATTCTCCAGTGTAGAGAATAACATCCATTAGGATGGTACTTGCTATTGCTGCTCTACGGTTTCTTGAGGTACATCAAATGGATGTGAAGATAGCTTTTCTGAAAGGAGATCTTGAAGAAGAAATCTACATGGAACAACATGAAGGTTGTGTAGTTCCAGGTCAAGAAAGGAAGGTCTGTAAAATGGTGAAGTCTTTATATGGTTTAAAGCAAGCACCAAAACAATGGCACAAAAAGTTTGATGATGCCATGATGGCTAGTGGCTCTTATATCAACGAGTATGACAAATGTATTTATGTCAAAACTATAACTGAAGGATATGTTATCCGATGCTTGTATGTTGATGACATACTCATTATGGGAAGCAATGAGAAGATGGTAAAGAGTACCAAGAACATGTTAAATTCCAGATTTGACATGAAAGATATGGGACTGGCGAATGTGATTTTAGGCAATGGTCTCATTTTAACTCAGTCACACTATGTGGACAAGATACTTGACAAGTTTAACAAGAATGATTCTGGTATAGCCAAAACTCCGCTAGATATTAGTCAACATTTGTCCAAAAACAAAGGTAAAGGCATAGACCAAGTGGAATATGCTAGGGTTATAGGTAGTCTGATGTAGCTTTCGAGTTGTACAAGACCTGATATTGCTTACACTGTAAGTAGTTTAAGCAGATGTATGAGTAATCCAAGAAAGATTCATTGGGTAGCTATCGTAAGAATATTAAGGTATTTACGATATACTTGTAATTATGGTTTGCACTATACGAGAGAACCTATGGTACTAGAAGTGTATTCTGATGCCAGTTGGATAGCTGATATCAAGAATTCTAAAGGTACAAGTGGGTACGTGTTCACTTTAGGAGGAGCAGTGTCCTGGAAATCCTCAAGGCAAACGATTATAACTAGATCCACTATGGAAGCTGAGTTTGTAGCTTTGGATAAAACCGAAGAGGAAGCTAAATGGTTACGAAATTTTTTAGAAGATATTCCAGAATGGCCAAAGCCTGTGCCCACAATTTGTATACATTGCAATAATCAAGCAGCGATTAAAAGAGCACATAACGTTATGTACAACTATAAGCTGATACACATGCGTCGTTGTCATAATATCGTTAGACAACTGATCTCAATGGGAGTTATCTCTATTGACTTTGTAGGGTCAAAGGATAACACTGCGGATCCGCTAACCAAAGGGTTAAACCGAGATCAAGTTGAAAAGACATCGAAGGGAATGGGACTAAAGCCCATGAATGTTTAAGGTGCTATGTGAAGGAAAACCCAGCCTTGTTGACTGGAGATCCTAAGATCTAGGCTCAATGGGACAACCTAATTGCATAGACCTTGTGAGATCACTGTAGGGATTAAACCCTTGTCCATTTCTACGATGTAAACAATGATAAAACGTGGAAAGGTTAAGCTATGCTTTTAATGATTCTTTGTGCATCAAGTTTGAGCAAAAGAGATCACTTATGTGAGAGTGAAGTGGGGTCGCTTCAAAAGAAACTAATGGGGCTTAGTTATCTGAAACTCTTACAGAACCAGGAGATATCCATGACCATAACGGACGTAACCATGAGAACCAAAAACTGCGTTATGTTGGTATTTGTGTGAGGTATATTGTCGTTTACACAAACGACAGAATAGTTCAAGATATCGTGTCTACTAATCAGCTAGTAAAATAAATATACTAGCACAAGGGAAGGTTCAAAGGTTGATGCCTACCTATCCTATGCAAATATCGATTGTAGTGTACTATCACCACTTCGATTTTGATATTTCTTTTTGTCAATCAATTTTATTCATGTGAGGGATTGTTGGAAATTTAACAAATATTGGGTTATGTTTTAGTAACTATTTGTCAACTTCAGACGAAATTATATTATGTAAAGGAAGCGTATTAAATCAAATGATTAGTGTCATTGTATAGTACGTAACATGAGCTTTCCAACGGTATGTAATTTACCCAAAACGGATAAGTAGTGAATGAGAAATTGTTGCTCAAAGTTAGCCTAATGAAATGGAATATTTGGAGAAAATTGGCTGATGTTAACTTATCTCACATGGGAAAAAAATAAAGAGGAAAAAATGTTTCTATTGAAACACACTTTTATAAGGTGTTAACTTTTGTAAACCAAAAGGCTCTCTCTTGGGCGCGCAGGGAGGGTATAAATCCTAGCTCCGAGCTTTTAAACGCCCAATGCACACCTGCACGACTTGGGCGTCGCAAATGCCTGACCGAATTGGACCACTACATGCCTGCCAAATTTTTGTTCCGATCTGACTAATTTTCTCCAGATAGCCTCTTCAAATTTGTGTCAATTTTATTTTTAAATGAAAATAACTGTACAATTAATTCTCTTCCCGGCTGCATCTAACATCTCATTCCCTTGTGTTCCTCACATCTCTTTCTACCCCTAACAGGTGTTCTAGTACAGATAAAACCATCCTGTAACCTGACACCACATTTCAGTGTCTCAAACATAGATGAGGAATCAATAACATCCGCTTTAGCAAATCCTGTCGCCTTTCTCCCTTTGTGCTGCCAGCAGCGCTTATTTCCTCGAATTGGTTGCCTTCTGCAAACTGAACCATTCCCCAAATTCGCTCCACAAACAAGACCAAATTGTTCATTCACAGAACCAATAACATTCGAAGCCGAGGCATTACTGTTGCTCATATCAGGGATACTGTGTTCTTCATCTGATATTGGCTTAAAAACAGACCTTTCAATCCTCATCCCTTTATGTTCCTCGCATCTTTTTCTTCCTGGTACTGCTTCCTTCTTGCAGAAATCACCATAACCAAAATTCACTCCACAGACAGTACTGCTTGAACGCAGATACACAAAATCTGAATTTGCTTCTCCAATAATTGGTTTAGTTCTTAATCCATAAATTCTCATTCCTTTGTGTTGTTTGCATCTCTTTCTCCCTGGAACTGGTGGCTGTTCACAAGGGATACCTTCACTCGTGATGATTCCACATATTTGGGAGGAATTCTCATCAGTTCCTGATTTCTCTGAAACTACTAATCTAGGCTGCCATCTGCTGAATTTGAAAATTCCATTCAGGGAACTTTTTCCATCCTGATCATTTGCAGGAACTGAACATTCTTCTTCTAGCAATGGTGGCTTGCCTGCTTCAATTTTGATGCCCACTTGACCAGGGCGTAAAAACAGAAACTTTTTGGAGATTCTTGAAAATTTGTTGGAGCTTGAAGCAATTCGACCAAGTCTATGTATGATATCATTAGGGCGTCTGGCACCATTACTGCCTTTGTTCCATGCATAGTCAAAAGTGTCAAGCAGCTGAGCTTCCGTTTTCTCTGCAGTCCTCTTGTCCCTCATCTGTTTATATATTCATTCAGCAAAAAAAAAAAAAGACAAGAACTAATTAGTAATTAAACCCCAAAATCATATTATATGCCTGAATTTGCGAGTAACAAGTCTACACTGTCTACAATGATCAGAGATTTCTCATAAGTATCAATTATGGTCCCTTAAACCTATTTTATGAGGTTAATCAATTGGAGCTAGAAAAATTTATTTATGGATTTCAACTAAAATACTTGACCAGAAAAGCTTCAACTTTATAATCCTAAGGATGGATCAAACTTCTATGAACATTCCGAAAGCAGATTGCAGCTGGGCCTAATTTGTTTTAGGTAATGGTAATGTATTTGGGCGCATCACATTTAAACCCTTTCATTATACACCACTAAGCTATATCTATACATTCTATATATAATATAAAGCAGTAAACGCCTCAACGTTTCATCTCTGGTTATTTTAAATTATTTATTTATTTTAATCTATTACTATATATATATAAAATATAAAATAGTAGAGGTTGAGTCCATGTGTCGTCTCCTAGTTAATTTGAATTATTTATTTATTGATGTAACTTATGTTGCGTAGAAATTTTAAGTTTAAAATAATTTTACATTTCTAATACATTTTAGAAACTCAAAGTCTCGCAAACTTATATAAAATGTATTAGAATATGTTTCTACAATTTTGGAAATATTGAAAATTGCTAGGAACTTAATTTTTTTATTCTACTTAGATGTAATTTTTTTATTCTATATGGGGTCGTTGAAATGCAATGTAGATGCAGCCTTTAGTCCTAACGGTCATGGTGTGGAACATGGTTGTATTATTCGGAATGGAGATGGCGACATGGTGGCAACAAGGGCAACTCTTTTGCGTATGGTTCAAGATACCACAACCGCTAAAGCAATTAGCTGCTGTGAAGCATTGAGTTAAATTAAAAGTTTAAACTTACAACTAGTCATTGTGGAGATGGATGCGCAAATTGTTGTTTATAGTCTTAATCATCAACCTCCTAATAGTACCAATTTAGGTTTTATTTATAATGATTGTCTATCATTAGCTAGAGAGACAAATGTAATAAGTTTTAATTCTGTCAAACGGTCTGCGAATAATGTTGCTCACCAATTAGCGAAAGCAGCTTATTCTTCGACACATTTGAGAGTTTGGATGTCTATGCCACCTCCTTTTATACGGTTTGTATTAGACCTTGATTTGCAGTAATGAATGATTATTTAAGTTCATTGACGATAAATAAAAATAGACGTGTGTCAACAAGAGAGAGTTTTCCTCTTTTATTTAGTTGACCCTAAAAAAGTATCATTTTGAAGCCTTTTTGAGATAATTAGGAAATTTGTAGGACTTCTAAAAAATGGGGTACTTGATTGGTAAACACACATAAATTGAAAAGCCCTTTAAAATTTATAATATATTTATATGTTTGTATTGTTTAATAGCTTTGGTGTTAGGAATGGTATTTTGCACGACGGTTTCAACTTGTGCATTGGATTCCATCTGTCATAGAAGCTAGATTGTTGCACTATGACCATGCTTCATACATATAACTAACTAACAAAGAAAAGGCAAGTTTGAGCTACTGAAATCTTATGAAACAGAAATACTTACAGGAGCCCATCTATACACAATCGAGTGTCCTTTGGAGAATATTTCTTCGAACAAACCAAACCCTTTTTGAGGCGACTCGGTCTTACACTCACTCCAATGACCACTTGCGCAGCTATTCCCCAAATGAGCACCAGACCGGCCATATGTCTGTAGCCGAGTCCTCACATTATCAGCTTGACCAAGGTAAACCACCACAATATCATCTGGATCTAACTTACCTACATATTCTCGCCCCAATCCGGATCCAGATACTGCTACTCCCAGCTCATATAAACCCGGTGCAGAGCTAGTAGGAAGATTGTGAACTCTGTACCTAGCAGCTCCTTCCTTCCCTTGGCCGTAGTCTTCCCAATCACAAGGTCCAATTAGAACCTGAAAATCAGAAATCGTACAAAATTTAGATTAGAGGAGCCTCGAATCTCGTAAGAACATTTTAAAACCATAATCGATTTGGTGGTAGAGCTCGAAGAGAGGGAAAAAGGAGATCGAACCTGCCATTTTGAGAAATGGGAGTCGTGTTTGGTTCGTTTGTGATCCTCTCTTTTGAATCTAGCTGCAGAAACAGAAGGAGAAGAAGCGGAGCACTCGCCTGCTTCCATGTTCGCTCTAATTACTGATCACTGAACATGAACGTTAAAGAGGCCGGCGGAGCTTTTTTAGATTGAAGGACAGAGCAGTTTGTGCTGAACATGTTCAGCCTGTTTGTTTTGCGGGGGAAAAGTGGTGGGTTAAGGAATTTTTATCCCCACGCCCTTTTTATCCCACTCCTATCACATTTTTGTTATAAGTGCGGTGGATGGGAATAATAAGAAATTCCAACCAACGTCTTTTTCCATTAATTTTATAAAAGTAATTATTACCATCCTCCTGTTATAAAAGTAAGATAATTATTTGTGCATTAGAATCGATACATTTATCCAAAAAAAAATTTTAAAACCCGTATGTCCTAATAAACGCATTTTATTATTTTTAACATGTTTAGGGATAATATGATAAATTATACTGTTTTATCTCTATCACAATCCAACATACCAAGTATATCTTATATTATCACTATCTGAATCTCAACCTTTATTCCTATCATTATCTCAATCTTTTATTATCATTCTCATTTTCATCCCTATCTCAACCCTTATCCCTATTCCTATCCCCATCAAAGACCAAACACCCCGTTTGAATTTTCAAATTGCTAGTGCTGACTGAAAATTTCCAATTTCGTGATAAAAGAGAAGAGTCGATACTTTTTGTGGGCCTTAAGCCCACTCTTTCATCTACTTTGGCCCAAATGAGCCTGCCCCATAAACTGCATATATAGCAACAACAGCTCCATTTTTTTTACATTAAGCCCCTTCTTCTTTTAAAGTTTACATATTTAGCCTTAAATTATTTGGATTCTTTACGTTGAACTCCTGGTTACATATTAACGTATTGATTATTTCTAAACCTAAATATTAAGCCATTTATCATTTAAAAATTTACACAAGAGCTATTTAATCAAGGATTACTAGACTTTCTAATTGACATTATAATAATTATTACGTATGATTGATATAAGATTAATGTATGGTTGATATTTAATTAATTTTATTTTATTTCTTGACTATATTCTTAATTTCTACTAAAATTTAACCACCTTAAATTTCTTCCATTTTTAGTCAATGTTTAGATTTTTAGTTGTGTTTCTATTTAAAATCGGAAAGATAAATGAATTTGATATTTTTAGGTTGTATTTGATTTATCTTGGATAGCTGTATTTAGTTTTTATATTTTTTTATTCATAGTTTTTATAGTTTAAATTTTTATTTTTATTTTCATTGTCATCAGTGGCGAATCCAGGACATCAACTTTGGGGGGGCAAAAATTTCCCTAAAAATTTTCCCGCCGGCGATCAAAAAATTCCGGCCAGCGATTAAAAATTTCCGACCGGCCAACAAACCCATAATTAATTCAATTTAATTCAATAACGACACAATTAATTCCATTCAATAGCAATATATTACAATCCCTAAATTAGAATCCCTAAATAACTAAACCCCTAATTCATCTATTTATCATATTAATGAAAAAAAAAATTTTGATTCAAATAATAGTAAAATAAAAAAAATGCTAACATATTATTTACAATTCCTAATCCTAATTTAACATCATAACAATCTCAATTAATCTAATTGTGTTTGTGAAATATCAATTCAATTTAGGGTTTGAAATATAAAATATTTAGGAATTGAAAAATAAAAATTACCTAATTGAAGAGAGAGCCGGCAGACGCAGACGGACGGAGAGGCGGAGCGTGACCAGGCGACGGCGGCTTGGACGGAGGAGGTAGTGACGGAGGAGGTTGGTTGGGTGGTGGTGGAGGTGGAAATTTGAAACAGAGAAAGAATGAAGAAAAGAGGGAGCTGCTGGGTCAAAACACAATTTGTTTTTTTTTTTTTTTTTGTTCCAGCTCGTTTTGCCTGGGAGGCAAAACGACGTCGTTTTTTCCTGGAATTTTTTTTTAAACTCCAGGAAAAAACGACGTCGTTTTGCCTCCCAGGCAAAACGACGTCGTTTTACCTGAAAAAAAAAAAAAAAAAAAAAAAAAAAAAGAGTGGTTTTGGGGGGGCAAATCTGCCCCCCCAAAACCAGATTTCTTGTTTGTTGGCCGCCGGTAACACCCCTACTAGGGGTGTTTTCCAGCGGCCGGGGGGGCAACGGCCTACCCGTGCCCCCCCCTCCCTCCGCCCCTGATTGTCATGAATGTTAGGTAAAAATATATATATATTTTTCATGAAATAACAAAAATATCATTTAGATACTTCATGTCTAAGATTCGATCTGCGAATGAAAATATCCTCGAAATTAACCGAGTTGGACTGAGTTATCTACTTATTTATGAAAATTCAGAAAAATGTCAACAAAAATGTTAAAAAATATATATATATATTCGTATAATATTAAATATGCAAAAAATCTATTAGAAACATAAAAACAAAGTCATTTCTGAAATACCAACCAAAAAATCTCTATCTCACCGCATGTGATGTTCATAGCTACTCACAATTGGTTCAACGGGTTTCTCTTTCTCAAAAACCTGTGTAGGGTTCACTTGATGGTATGAACTGGACGAACTTGAGAGTACATGAGGATGACCAAACAATGTGTAAGCCTGGTCACCTTGCTTCATGGCCAATAATTGGACCTCATTCTCTGCTCCCATTCAGATTCTTAATAGTTTTTCTTATTGGCCCAACTCACGCCACTGGTGCTTCTGATCCATGGAACTTGAGCATTTGCTTCTAAGAACTCTACGGTTTCTTTCGTTAATTTCATGATTTTCCACTTAAAAACATAATTTTTGTTTTCTTTCAATAAATTGTGTGGTTATGACTCCTAACGTGTACAGCTCTTGTATAACTGTTCAATGAGTCCTATACATCAATAAATAAAAGCAGAAATTTAAAGCTTCAATTAAGTTTTATTTGGGGGGTGTTATCTCTCCGCATCCGAGAGAAACATTAGGGGTTTTTCACTGGGGCAGAAGAATTAGAAGTATGGGACAGATTATAGAAATAAATCTCAATTGGCCATTAAATCTTGAACTTTTTTACTAGTATCCAAAAAAAAAAGGGGGGTTTTAATATGGGCGAGTAAAACCAGACGGAAGTCACTCAATTTCGATTATTTTTTTACTACAATCACTATATCGAAATGATAACGTATCACAAAAAAATCTAAAAAATAATTTATGTTCAACTATGACCACTGTTATGAATCAGAATATCGAAATGTCCCGCATAGTTTGAATTCAGTTAAATTTGAATTTGAAATTCTACTTGGCTTAAACTTTCGACAAAATTATGATAGCGGCAATAAATTGAAGTTTCAATTGAGGCACCTTCATTTCTACACAGAATGCATATGATGTCATTTACTGCCACCAAGGAAAACAACAAAGATTGTTCGGATTAAATTAAACACCACCAAAAACCCAAGTCCAAGGATAACTTTATAACCCTAAAAAAAAGGGTATAGATGATCGGCACATATGGACATGTCACTGTATCAAATTTCATAGGAAAGCAGATATTTGAATTGAATACATGCATACAAGCATCTATAGATCAGTCGCTTACAATCCAGTCAAAATGATTTCATTTCCCTCATTACAAAGATTACACAAACTTGAAGCATATCAAGTGCAGGGATCCTAATTACTCACTTATGCAGCCAGTAAGAAGAAAAACTACCGACCAATCCAAGAAAGGACATCACCTCCTAACAGGTGGTGCAACACCCCTGCCAGGTGCTGCTCGACCAGCAGCTTGAGCCTGCACAATAACATGTGGTAAAGTGAGATAACTTCCAATCTTAAAGCACAAAAGAAACAAGGAATGCAAATCGCAGGATGTTATCCATGCACTAATCTTCATGAAACAGAAATGCAAATGGTGCTACATGGGGCCTATAAGAGTTTTTAAATCTAATATTTCCAACCCTTGTTACATGTAGAACGTTTCCAGGTTTGGAGCTGTTCTTTCAGGAGTTCAAGGAGATGAGAGAGTAAAAATCTCGTGTCCAAAATATTTAAGAGAAAGGAACTTACTTTAGCCCTCATTGCAACAGATCTACCCCTGCCAACACCAAGTGACGCGCTCTTACCCTGCAGCAAGATTTAGAGAAAACATATGTTACAAAGTCATATCAGAACTTTGTACTGAAAATATTAACCATTAGCAAGTGAAGCATGCCTTGATTCTAGCATCCAGACGCTTGAACATAGGAGCATTCTTTAGCATGTCTGGTATGACCATGAACCTGTTAAAACATTACGCCATTTTTAAAGAGTTAAAGTCAGGTTTTGAAAGATCAACAATTTGTCTTCAGTACTATAATATGATGTCTAATTAAAGAGATATGATTTATAGACCTGACTTTGCTGCCTCTAATAAAAACATGCTCAAGCTGTGAGATCTTCCCATCCTGAGGAAAATAGTAAAGTTAATAACTGATAAGAGAATTAAATACCCAGATGAAACAAATAAACACCAATCACTCAAAATGATTCAAAGCATCCAACATTTGAACTATTCTTTTTTATCTGTAATTATCTATGTAATAATGAATGCGCCTAAGTCTGTTTCTACAAACAACATCACTTCTTGAGTTCAAACTGAAAATCCAACTGTAACTCTAGCTTAAAATTAATATTGCAACAAGGGAAAATAATGATAATTACATTCAAAGAAGATCATTTGACCATACGAGCTCTAGAAATTACTTGAATCTCCAAGTTGCAACTTCTAAATGCCTAAGAGCCTTTATTTGACATAGGTTAGCTTCCAACCTTCCACGAGGTCAATATATCAGATAACTCACAGAACAAAAAGCTATTTCAAATTAACAAAAATTAATATAAGAACACAAGAAAGCCATTAATAGTCCACTCATGAGCAGGGCCTTGTAAATCATGAACATTGCAATAGAAAACAATGGAACGGGAAATTCCCCGCAGATGAGATAATTCCACTTATTAAACTTCTTAATTAGGGTTTCGACAATACAGTTCTACTCCGTCCTTCGAATCTCACTAACCAAAATCTGATTCGGCAACAACAACCTCGCAATTGAACACGCAGATCTACCACTAAAAACTAAGCAGACAAATCATCTTGGCTACGAATTATCAATTTGGAAAGGAAAAGGAATAAGCAGACGGAAGAGTAAACAATACCTTGGCAGTATAAGTGATACTCTCGAGCTGACAGTTCCAGTTATCCTCGCACTCCACCATACTCCCTCTGTAAAGCTCTCCGCTTTTCAGCTCCACCGTCACGATGTGGCCGGAGGCCTCGTGTAATAATTTCACCGGTATCCCTAAGCTCCGACTCATTGCTTTTCTCTTTGCAAAACCCTAATTAACCCCTGCTTCACTCTGTTATCGCTATAGTGGCCCTTATATCAGTCGAGAATAAGAGGCCAACGACGTCGTATGACTCTTCAGGATATATTTGTCTTTTCAAAAGGATGTAAGGAACTTCTAGTAATTATACCTTAGGTCCTTCACGTGCAACTGCACAGTACGCTACACTTGTTATTTGGTAGAAATTATGCCAACCACCTTTTTATAAAAATTAGTTATTTTCGAACTTTTTAAAATATTTTTATTTATTATGTATGATAGTTAGTAAAATATATAACATTTAATTTTAAAATTTAAATATTTTGATAATTCAATACAAATTTAATTGGAAATTGAACTTATTTAAAATTCAACCACTAATATATAAAAAATTTAAATGTGAACATACTACTTTAATTATATTTTCTTAAACTGCGTAAAGATTCAAAATACTCTATCAAATTAGGAATGGGGTATATAATATTCAATTCTTTTTATATAATTCATGTAACAATAATAGTAATAGTAATATCCAGAAAATGCCTACTACTACTACATATAGTCAAAAAATCATTTTTCAATTTAGAGAGTAATAATTGAACATAATAAGTTTTGTTTCTTTTTTAACATGAAATTAAAAGCTAACAAAAGTTTTTTTTTTTTTTTTCTTATACTATAGTACAATACATTATACATATATGGTAGCTTAATTTTGAAGGATGTCTGAAAAAAGAAAATCAGTGAAATTCTTTTTACAAGAGTAGTATATTCTACGTAAATGAAAAGACCCAATTAACAACAATTTTTATAAAGAATTAATAAACAAAATTTAACAACTATATAAAAAACGAATAAAATAGTTTGGTTTAATTTTGGAGTTTCCTATTTTGAAAATGGAAATGAGGTAATGAAAAATGTTGTCATCAAAACACACACTATGGAGTTGTTGGTTATGTTGTTGTTGTTCTTGTTTGCTATTTGTTGTTGTTGGTAGCTTTTGTTGTTTAATGTTAGTAAACAACTGTTTTTTGCCTTTGAAATAGCGAATAACAGTTGTTTGATAGTCCTAACCAAATATTTAGAATCTACTGTTTGAAACAGAAATAGCAAACAACAGTTGTTCGGAAGAAACCAAACAGCCACTATATATAATCCAATTATCTTCATCTACACTCTACGAATGTCATTAATATATGCTATGTCAAATAATATAACAAATAAAACATATATAATTTAGGTCAATACCAACGTTCTCCAAATTTGGCAAAACCCCAAAATTTTATATAAAAATTAAAGTTATGAGTTGTTTGATTACCACATACAACATTTAAAATTGTGACATTAACTTCTTATTAATTTTCAACTTGTTTAATAATGCTATTTAAAATTTTTAATTATGTCAAAAAGATGATCACTAAATCTAATGACTCTAAAAGTTTAATATAAAATTTCAAGTCAAACATCATTAATAATAATTTTTTAAAATTATATAAAGTAATTTGTATACTTTCCAAATATATTTATATATATTTCTATTTTCCATAAAATAATTTTTACAGGTTATATCTATCAAACAACTAAATCACTTATTTATTTATTAGAAAAAAAAAAAACTCAATCATTCAACAATTTTGACATTTATTTAACATTTAGTAGTATTTTTTATACTTAATTTTTAATTTTATCAAATAAATCCTTTGAAATAAACCAAGAAAGCGAAACCAATAGATCTTTTACTTATGGCAAAAATTAATTTGAATTTTCCTATTATATATAATTGTCGTATATTTTGTCTATGAAATTTTAAGTCAAAATCAAAAGATATTGGACTTTTTATTTGATTTCAGGTATCTTTATGCTTCAATATATGATATAAATTTGAAGATTTGTAATTAATCCGAAAAATATTATTTTATCCAAATGGAAAGCTTTAGGCTTTGAATTGATGAATCTCTCTCTTTTTTTTTTATGGAAATAATTGATAAATCTTATATATTTACTTGAATATGATAAATCATGTTCCAAAAAAAAAAAAATCATATTAAGGAATCTTAATCATCTTAATCATAAAATGATTTCACCAACATATCATATGATCAAATTCAAGTGTTTTTAAAAAAATATTCGACCCTTAACATCCGGGTTATATATTATTTCGAGTCTACACATAATTTCCAACTTGACATAAAAAAAAAGAAAGTATATAATTAATTTGAATATTGTTAATTGTTGATGCTACAAATTTTAGTAAAGTGAACAAGATGCTTTTTTTTTTTTTTTTTTTTTGAGTGTGATGTGTACAATCAATATAAAACCTAGAAAAAAAAGTAAAAGGTGTGGTTTTGCGTTATATGCATAGTTGTCAAAACCGGACCGGACTGGTCGGTCGGATTGCATGCGACCGGAACCGGAGGTCAGTATGGTCTGTTTGTATCCGATTTCCATTATGATAAAAAACCGGTCAATTTCTGATCGAACAGGCCTATCGAACTGGAAAACCATGAACCGGACTGATTTTTTAGTTCGATCAGACTTTTTTTTTTAATTATTTGAATTAAAAATTTATGCTATTATTTTGAGGTGTTTTTAATTAAAATAAAATATAGTTTTTATTTTTAAATTATTTTAAATTAAATTGATATTTAATTGTAACTATTAAACCTATCTTTCATAAATTAAGCTTTTTTAATTACTATATTATGTTTGAAATACTTAAACTTAAAGAATTATAATAAAAAATCTTTAAATTTTCATATATTATAAATCTAAATAATATAGGGAAATTGTCAAAATTACCTCGTTTCAGGGTTTATTTTAGTGGCTTACCTTTTCTTATTTATACTATTACGCTTTTTTCTAAATATAAATCTTCTCTACGCTTTTTTTCCCTTTTTCTTCCCAACCAAAGATGGACGCAATACTTCAGTTCTGTGGAGCTTCCATTCTTCTCCTCTCCTTCCATTTATTATACTTTGTTTCTCTTTCATTTCGCCCTTCTTTCTCTCTTTCTCACGCCTTCCTTCTCATCTCTCTCTCTCTTTCTTTCGGTATGTTCCTCCTCCTCCTCCTCCTCTTCTGATTTTCTAATTGGATGTTAATGTTAATTGTTTCTTTATTTTCAATTATAGGGTTAGATTTGTTTGGAGTTAAGGTTAGGGTTGGGATGTGGATTGACAATTGATTTCTTATTTATTTGCTGTTTTATGATTTTTGCAATAGACGGGGATACATATCTACGATTGGGTTTAATTTCTTTCTATCAATTATTCATCAATTCAATTCCCTTTTTCTTTTCTTTTTTGTCCTAATTTGAACTCCATACCGCTTGTTTTAAGGTGGTTGCTGGCCTGTGTTACTCTATTTCTGTAGTTTGAATTTCACTGAGATCGATTTTTGCATGTTGATTCAGTAGAAGATTGTGCATTTCTCTAGAATTATTGCTTGCCTCTTTCTTTTGAAAAATGCAATTTTTTATTTCATTATATATGTATTTTTTATTTCTTGTTTTATGATGCTGGCGGTGCTTCCATGTTTTCATTATTTTGTAGCTTGTCTTTTTCATATACGCATGCCTTCAGTTTTTCTTTTAAGAAGTCCATCAATGATGTCATTATGATGGATGATTTTACACATATTTCTTATGCAGTAACGCGTGCTTTAAATGTTCTATTAATGATTCAAGAAACACTAAGAAAAAGATATCATAAAAAAGGGGCTACATTTCTTTTTCAAATATCAAGTTTCCCACACCTCTAAAAACTTGAAAACTACTTCATGTGGCTATTTTTCATTGTCAATCTTACAGCTAAGATAGCTAAAGCTACTGAAAATGACATTGTTGCTGAAATGTTTATACATTTTCTCCTATAGGATTTTGGTTGTTGGAATGGTTTACTTACAAGGTATATGAGGAAGTTAGGATAGCTAAAGCTACTGATTTTGGTTGTTGGATTTTGATTATTGTGCTATATCTTGAGCATCATTTTTCTCTTTTTGATTTTTGGCTTATTCTGACTTCCCCTTCCCTTTTTTATGCTTCTCCTTTGTTGTTAAAGATAAATTGATTTTCTTTCTGATATTTTTGTTTCCTGTTCTTTCTTAATGGTGTAATGAGGAGATCAACAAAATTGGCTTAATTTTCTAGATAAAGTTTTCAAATTTTAATTAGTTTCTTTGATATGGGATTGATTTTGAAGCTTGAAATCTCTGTTTTATTCATCTTCGTTTGACGATAGAATCTTTGCCATGTTTCATCTGTTTAATTAAATTGAAGGTAGCCTAGCTTTGGCTTTGATTGCCATTTCTTTGTTCTTTACCCATGGTTGTGCCCTTTCTTGAACCACATTATCTAAGTTAATTGTAATATAGCTTGAGATTTTAACTTGTTAGATATAACTTGATTTTTTATCTTTTTTGTACGGTCTGGCATTGATGGGTTCTATTGACTAGTGAGGGGTTTTCGCATATTTATGCAAACAACTTGATGAAATGATTCAATTGACATGGGTTAACCAAATATACCTTTAGACCATAGTTGAACTCAGTAATTTATTTTAGCCTTGTAGGTTATATATCTATTCTAATTAACATTTGCAGTCTACAGACATTGAGTAGAACTACAGTGTGAAGTACCATCTTTCTTCTGACAAATTTAGAGCTTCTTCTTGCTGGTGCTATTGCTTCTACTTTCTTTTAAGCAGTATGGAGCTTTACCATTTTTCATGTCACTAATGGGAATTTTGCAGGTTAAAGCCCTTCTGAAAGAAAAGAAGCTAGAAATGCTGGTTGATCTAGACCTGCAGAGCAATTATATTGATACTGAAGTAGAACAACTGATTCAAGTAGCATTGCTATGCATGCAAAGCTCTCCAATGGAACGGCCTAAGATGTCAGAGGTTGTGAGAATGCTTGAAGGTGATGGACTGGCAGAAAGATGGGAGGAGTGGCAAAAGGTAGAGGTGGTATGGCAAGAGATAGATTTGGCTCCATCTGAGAACCTACATGCTGTAGAATTGTCTGGTCCAAGATGGCATCTTCTTGTACACTGTTATACATTGTTTGTACACTTCTTATATATTGTTATACACTATTTATTTATTGTTTATACACTGTTTATACATTGTTTATACATTTATTATACACTATTATACATTGTTATACACTTCTTATATATTGTTATATATTGTTTATACACTGTTTATGCACTTCTTATACACTGTTATACACTGTTTATATATTGTTTATACACTTCTTATACAGTATTATAAATTGTTATCCATTGTTTATATACTTCTTATACAGTATTATAAATTGTTATACACTGTTTATACACTTCTTATACATTGTTATACACTTCTTATATATTATTATACACTGTTTATATATTGTTTATACACTTCTTATACACTATTTATACACTTCTTATACATTATTATACACTTCTTATACACTGTTTATACATTGTTTATACACTTCTTATACACTGTTATACACTGTTTATACACTTCTTATACACTGTTATACACTTTTTATACTGCTTATACATTGTTTATACACTACTTATACATTGTTATACATTATACACTTCTTATACAATGTTATATGTTTATACACTTATTATACATTGTTATACACTGCTTATACATTATTATACATTGTTATACACTTCTTATACATTTATATATTGTTATGCATTCTTTATACACTGTTTATACATTGTTTTTACACTTCTTATACCATGTTATACACATGTTTATACATTGTTATACACTGTTTATACACCTCTTATACATTGTTATACATTATTATACACTTCTTATATATTGATATATATTGTTTATACATCTTTTATACACTTTATACATTATTTATACACTCTTTATACATTGTTATACACTATTTATACACTGTTTATACGTTGTTATACACTGTTTATATATTGTTTATACTTTTATTATACACTGTTATACATTGTTATACACTTCTTATATATTGTTATATATTGTTTATACACTGTTTATACACTGTTATACACTTTTTATACATTGCTTATACATTGTTTATACACTACTTATACATTGTTATACATTATACACTTCTTATACAATGTTATATGTTTATACACTTATTATACATTGTTATACACTCTTTATACACTGCTTATACATTATTATACACTGTTTATACATTGTTATACACTTCTTATACATTTATATATTGTTATGCATTGTTTATACACTATTTATACATTGTTCATACACTGTTATTAAACTTCTTATACATTGTTATACACATGTTTATACATTGTTTATACACTATTATACATTGTTATACATTGTTTATACACTTTTTATACATTGTTATACATTATTATACACTTCTTATATATTATTATATATTGTTTATACACCGTTTATACACTTTATACATTATTTATACACTTTTTATACACTGTTTATATATTGTTATACACTATTTATACTCTCTTTATGCACTGCTTATACATTATTATACATTATTTATACATTAAGATACACTATTACATTGATTATACCTTAATTATACCTTAAGATACACTATTCTAATGATTATACCTTAGTTATTCCTTATTTATACCCTATTTATATCCTAAGATACATTATTATATTGATTATACCTTACTTATACATTAATTATACCTTAAGATACACTATTACAGTGATTATATCTTTGTTATATCTTAATTATACCTTAAGATACACTATTACAGTGATTATATCTTTGTTATATCTTAATTATACCTTAAGATACACTATTACAGTGATTATATCTTAGTTATGCCTTAATTATACCCTAAGATACACTATTACAGTGATTATACCTTAGTTATAGCTTAATTTTACCTTAGTTATACCTTAAGATATACTATTATAGTGATTATACCTTAATTATACCTTAGTTATATCTTAAGATACACTATTACAGTGATTATACATTAGTTATACCTTAATTATACCTTAAGATATGTTATTACATTGATTATACGTTATTTATACCTTAATTATACCTTACTTATACCTTAAGATACAGTATTAGATTGATTATACCATAGTTATACCCTTAATTATACCTTAAGATACACTATTATAGTGATTATACCTCAGTTATTCCTTATTTATACCCTATTTATATCCTAAGATACATTATTATATTGATTATACATTTGTTATATCTTAATTATACCTTAAGATACACTATTACAGTGATTATATATTAAGATACACTATTACAGTGATTATACCTCAGTTATACCTTAGTTATACCTTAGTTATGCCTTAAGATACACTATTACATTGATTATACATTAGTTATACCTTAATTATAAATTAAGATACACTATTACAGTGTTTATACCTTAGTTATACCTTAATTATACCTTAGTTATACATTAAGATACATTATTACAGTGATTATACTTTTGTTATACTTTAATTATACCTTAGTTGTACCTTAATATACAAAGGCATAATTAGTTATACTTTAATTAAAAAAATATGTCGGAAAAAGTATATACATATGAACTTTGTTTCGAAGATAAAAAAAAAAAAGCCTTTGTAAAGTCGCATGACAAAAAAATAAACGGATTGAGAGATAAATGCGAAATTAGATTAAAAATTATAAAAAGAAGAGAGAGAAACGTGAACAAAATAGAGAATGTATTTTGGAGATTTTGATTTGTGTTTTGTTGTTTGTTTTGTGAATGAATCACGTAAAACTGATAATTATTGTTTTAGGTATTTTTGAAATTTTGAAAAGTTTTTAATGTATTTATGCAAACTTTTCCTTTTGAGGTAAAAATATTATATGGTGCCAAAAAATATGTATTTATGTAAAATGCCCAATAATATAACTATATTAATATATTTATTAAAGCCGGTTCGATTCTGATTTAATCCAAAATCCATTAATCCATCCCTTCATCGGTTCAATGATGCGTAGTCTTCCCGATCACAAGGTCCAATTAGAACCTGAAAATCAGAAATCGTACAAAATTTAGGGGGTGGTATTCGATTAAGACTTTTATAGACTTTTTTTAAATGAATGACTTTTATAGACTTGAATGACTTTCAGTGACTTTTAATATCTTGCAGAGAATTTTTAAAAGTATTGATGACTTTTTAAAAAGTTTATTTCATAGACTTTTAAAGACTTTTATAGACTTTTAAAGATTTTTAAATACTTTTATAGACTTATTAGAAAATACTAATAATCTCCATGTGTGCAATGATAATACACCACATAAATGACTACAACAATCGCCAAACATAAAATATGAAATAGTAATATAAAAATTGAGTAGTAATATTAATTAAAAAATTGTAATTTGGCTATAAAATTTCTAATATTTATCATCATTCATATGTTCAATATTATTCCACATGTCAGTAATAATACTAGCTCTCTATTCATTAGCATAATTTATTTGTTGCTCTTGTGTTCCAACAAATTGTTCAAAATCTTCTTCTTCATTAATTGACATTGGTGTAGATGAATTAGTTTCACTATTTTGTTCAATTGGAAACTCATCTGATCGACTCTCCTTTCTAAGAAAATTATGCAATCATGCACAAGCCAAGACTAGCTCTATTTGTGTGTCAAACTGAAATGGTGGAGCTATCTTAAAGATGATAAATCTTGATTTGAAAATACCAAATAACCTCTCAACTGTATTTCTCCGAGAAGTATGACGAATATTAAATAACTCATTTGCGTGTTCATGATGTCGATCTTTGCCATTAAAATCATGTAGATGATAGCGAACACCTCAAAATGGAGCTAAAAATTGTCTTCGTGCTTGTTGCAGAACGAAAAAGGGAAGGTTTCTATTTTTATCCGAACCATATGAACTTTGATTTGGTTTTGGTTTCTATTTCTCTTGTACTTTGGTTTGCGGTTCGGTTCGGTTTTTGAACCGAACCGTATTTTGCTCACCCCTAGTCGGAGAGGGTAATGAAAAAGGGAGGGTGATTATGGAGGTCAGAGAGGGTGGAGATCGATCGTTTCTAGATATAGAAAGGGCGGGTGATTATGGATTTTACGATAAATGATAAATAAAAAGTCTTGCGTATAGATGCAAGACTTTTTTCTAAGGATTTTGTGTTATATTTTGTATAAAAAGTCTATAAAAGTCATTCTCATCAATTGTCAATGACTTTTTGAATACATGATGACTTTTAAAGACTCTTAAAAAGTCATAATTGAATACCTGATGACTTTTAAAGACTCTTAAAAAGTCATAGTTGAATACCTGATGACTTTTAAAGACTTTTAAAAAGTCATAATTGAATACCTGATGACTTTTAAAGACTCCTAAAAAGTCTTAATTGAATACCTCTGGATTTTAAAAGTATGTAAAAGTCATTAAAAGTCTTAATCCAATACACCCCTGTTAGTTTAGAGGAGCTTTGAATCTACTAAGAACATTTAAAATCATAATCGATTTGGTGGTAGAGCTCGAAGAGAGGGAAAAAGGAGATCGAACCTGCCATTTTGAGAAATGAGAGTCGTGTTTGGTTCGTTTGTGATCCTCTCTTTTGAATCTAGTTGCAGAATCAGGAGGAGAAGAAGCGGAGCACTTGCCTACATCCATGTTCGCTCTAATTACTGATCACTGAACATGACCTTAAAGAGGCCAGCGGAGCTTTTTTAGATGGAAGGACAGAGCAGTTTGTGCTGTACATTTTGAATTTTCAAATTGCTGGTGCTGAATGAAGGTTTCCAATTTCGTGCGAAAATCAGAAATCGTACAAAATTTAGTTTAGAGGAGCTTTGAATCTACTAAGAACATTTAAAATCATAATCGATTTGGTGGTAGAGCTCGAAGAGAGGGAAAAAGGAGATCGAACCTGCCATTTTGAGAAATGAGAGTCGTGTTTGGTTCGTTTGTGATCCTCTCTTTTGAATCTAGTTGCAGAATCAGGAGGAGAAGAAGCGGAGCACTTGCCTACATCCATGTTCGCTCTAATTACTGATCACTGAACATGACCTTAAAGAGGCCAGCGGAGCTTTTTTAGATGGAAGGACAGAGCAGTTTGTGCTGTACATTTTGAATTTTCAAATTGCTGGTGCTGAATGAAGGTTTCCAATTTCGTGCGAAAATCAGAAATCGTACAAAATTTAGTTTAGAGGAGCTTTGAATCTACTAAGAACATTTAAAATCATAATCGATTTGGTGGTAGAGCTCGAAGAGAGGGAAAAAGGAGATCGAACCTGCCATTTTGAGAAATGAGAGTCGTGTTTGGTTCGTTTGTGATCCTCTCTTTTGAATCTAGTTGCAGAATCAGGAGGAGAAGAAGCGGAGCACTTGCCTACATCCATGTTCGCTCTAATTACTGATCACTGAACATGACCTTAAAGAGGCCAGCGGAGCTTTTTTAGATGGAAGGACAGAGCAGTTTGTGCTGTACATTTTGAATTTTCAAATTGCTGGTGCTGAATGAAGGTTTCCAATTTCGTGCGAAAATCAGAAATCGTACAAAATTTAGTTTAGAGGAGCTTTGAATCTACTAAGAACATTTAAAATCATAATCGATTTGGTGGTAGAGCTCGAAGAGAGGGAAAAAGGAGATCGAACCTGCCATTTTGAGAAATGAGAGTCGTGTTTGGTTCGTTTGTGATCCTCTCTTTTGAATCTAGTTGCAGAATCAGGAGGAGAAGAAGCGGAGCACTTGCCTACATCCATGTTCGCTCTAATTACTGATCACTGAACATGACCTTAAAGAGGCCAGCGGAGCTTTTTTAGATGGAAGGACAGAGCAGTTTGTGCTGTACATTTTGAATTTTCAAATTGCTGGTGCTGAATGAAGGTTTCCAATTTCGTGATGAAAGAGAAGAGTCGATACTTTTTGTGGGCCTTAAGCCCACTCTTTCATCTATTTTGGCCCAAATGAGCCTGGCCCATAAAATGCATGTATGGCAACAACAATTCCATATTTTTTTTTTTACATTAAGCCCCTTCTTCTTTTAATGTTTACATATTTAGCCTCAAATTATTTGGATTCTTTACGTTGAACTCCTGGTTACATATTAACCTATTGATTATTTCTAAACCTAAATATTAAGCCATTTATCATTTAAAAATTTACACAATAGCTATTTAATCAAGGATTACTAGACTTTCTAATTGACATTATAATTATTACATATGATTGATATAAGATTAATGTATGGTTGATATTTAATTAAATTAATTTTACTCTTGACTATTTTCTTAATTTCTACTAAAATTTAACCACCATATATTTCTTCCATTTTTAGTCAATGTTTAGATTTTTAGTTATGTTTCTATTTAAAATCGGCAAGATAAATGAATTTGATATTTTTAGGTTGTATTTGATTTATCTTGGATAGCTGTATTTAGTTTTTATATTTTTTTTATTAATAGTTTTTATAGTTTAAATTTGCATTTTTATTTTACTTGTCATGAATGTTAGGTAAAAATATATATATTTTTTTCATGAAATAACAAAAATATCATTTAGATTTTTTATGTCCAAGATTCAATCTGCGAATGAAAATATCCTTGAATTAACCGAGTTGGACTGAGTTATCTACTTATTTATGAAAATTCAGAAAAATGTCAACAAAAATTTTCAAAAAAAATATATATTCCTATAATATTAAATATGCAAAAAATCTATTAAAAACATAAAAACAAAGTCATTTCTGAAATACCAACCAAAAAAATAGTTTTTAGTGAGAGGTAACTCACTGTAACTTGTCCTACATAAGCACATTACACTAATGATGTATTGAATTATTATTATTATTATTATTATTATTTTTTTACTGAAGATATATTGATCAAATTAGTCAGACTCTTATACGTGTATTTTTGTCATTTCTTACCTTACTTCTAATTAAACTTTACAAATTCTGTAATATATCTCTTTTTCAAATTTAGCATGGGTATATTAAATTCGTCAAGACTTTCGATGATTGGTGATCCATAGATTACTAGATCTATTAAATATTTTAAAAAATCATTTCAAATTTAATTATTTGAAAGGATTGAACGAGTAAAGATCATGTTGTAGCGTTCTATCCAATGTTATGAAAATCGGACCGAATCGGCCGGTTCCACCGGTTTTACCGTGAACCGGCCATGAGTCCTGTCGATTTAATTAAAATCAGCGGTTTAATAGAAAACCGAAGATGACCGGTTCAAACCGTGAAAAACCGGTGAACCAGCGAACCAATCAAAAACCGGTTTTTGAAATCCCTAAATCAAAGATAGGGATTCGAATTGGTATTTGCTCAAAGATTACAACCTGGAGGGTGGTAATGGTCTTGCTAAGGATGTGGATTCTGTAGCTGTTGCAGTGAATAAAAAGGGTTTCAAATTGAAGAACTCGCAGAGATGGCCAAATGCGTGGAACATTTGGGCTTTGATGCGGAAGAGAAGTGAGAACAAATGTGGGTATGAGGAAAGCAATAATAGTGGAAGTGGAAATGTGGTTGATGGGTCTACAGCAGATTTTCATAATGTAGAGGAAGCAAATGAGACTGTTAGCCAAAAGCTCATTAGAAGTTATACTGTTAGTGCTAGGGATTCCAACAAAATGGGATGTAATGCAGTGGAATTGAGGCCAAAGAAGATGGTACAAAGAGGAAAGAAGAGCTTGCGCTGCACCGCAACCGGAGTGCCAGGTACTCTCCCAACCACTTGTGCTGCATATTTCTCTCTTATGGCTGCCTCTTAAGAATGCTTTTGGTTCTAAAAGTGCTTTTTTTTTTTTTTTTTTTTTTTTTTTTTTTTTATGGGTCTTCATGTTTTGGATATTATTCAAAAATCCAATGTGAAACTTTATTTTTTATTAAAACATGTATCATTCGATTAAAGGTTGGCTTTGCTCAATAATATTTTAAGTTACTAGTTTATTTTTATTATTTAAGACTTGTATTTGATTAAGTTTTAAGATATTTCATAAAGTTATTTTGAATATTAAACATTTGAAACTTATATTTGATGAATTTATAAACTTATTTATTATTTAAATAATATTTTTTCCAAAAAAATCAATAATCCAGTTGAACCACGTACTAGTAGTTTCACCGATTTGATGTCCGGTACGGTTATGATAACATTGGTTATATCTACAACTTTAAATTTTCTGATATCATTCACTTTTTTGATATCATTTGCCTTTTATAACTTCTGTAGAAACTTTAGCTTAGGAGTGTGGACGAATTTACTGCTCATCATCCATGGGTTGTGTGTTTTTCTTTATGTGGAATGAATGTTTATTTTTATATAATATAAAAAAAAAAAAAGTCACTTTTGATGATTTCCTGTATAGTCAAGCTTTCAATAGTGTTAGATGTACCGAACAAAAGAAAAAATGGCCTAACAACATGTGGATCACAACTACCCCAAATCAAATTTGAATCTAATTTCGTAGCTTACTACTCTCAAGTCTCAATCAATTATTTGTCTAATTTGGTGGTTTTACGATGAAATAAGTCAGCCAATTACATCTATACCATATTAGTTGTTCCCCATTATCAACCCAATTAAGTTTCAAATCACCAAATACTATTGATTTATTTAAATAACGGTGGATACTACCCATTCGTTCCTAAATGGATGTCTTTTTAACATTTGACACAAAAATTAAGAATATCATTAAAATGTTTTAATTATATTATTATTTTACTAAAATATCCCTATAAAATATTTTTATAAAATTGATAACTTTATAAGTTAGATTATAATTATCATTAAATGTAGAGATATATTTGTAAAAAAAATGGTAATAAATGTTCGCTTTTATTTTTGAAAAAAATAAACATTTTGGAATAAATATATTTTGTTAAAGAGACATCATCTCGGGAACGGAGGGATCTTAGACCTTTAAATGAATAGATAAAAGCAAAATAACATTAACTACGAATTAAAATAGAATAAATCAAATATTTTATCACACACAATAACATATATTATATATACCTAAAACATTAACAATAAAAATAATTTTTTCATATCGAATTTTTTTTTTTTCTGAGAATACATAATTTTTGAAAACAGTAAAATACGCACTACAACAAATGTTCGATTTACCAACAAAATGAATTTTGTTGTCAAAAAACACATTTAGCAGCAAAATAAAAAAGTTGCAAAAAAAAAAAAAATCACATTTAACAGCAAAAGTATATCAATATTTTTGTTACAAATATCTGCTGCAACAACTTTATAGCAACAACTACTTTATTAATGTTAAATATGCTTTTCGGCATCAACTACTTTCTTACTGTTATATATGCTTTTCAACAGTAATTTGAACATTGCTGCTAAATGTGTTTTATAGCAGCAACATGTAGTTGCTGCTATAAAGTTGTTGCCGTAGATATTTGCAATAAAAAAATTGATATAATTTTGTAACTAGATGTATTTTTTGGTAACAAGTTTTAAATTTTGCTATTAAATACGTCCTTTAACAGTAAAATTTATGCAGTGACATAGATAAAAATGGTTTCATAGTAAATTTTAAAATTAGAAGTGGGAGAATATCTTTATTTATTTTGTGAAATAAAGAAAGGTAGGGCATGACACCAAAAAAAATTTGACAAAACCATAGACAGTGTTAATTTTAGAAGGCAGCAAGGCAATGATTGTAATAGAAATTCAAACTCAACGACATATAGAAATATAGGAACTCAAATTCAACGACATAAATCGAAAAGCAGAGCCTAAATTCTGCTTCCGTCCAAAATAGAATCTTGGTAAAAGAGCCGATGAAAGGGAAACAACATTTTCATAATTTTTTTATTATTATTATTTTTTTGCTGATAAAAAGTTTGGAAATTTCAGCAAAACACCAAAACTACTGGGACACATTCCGAAAATAAAATAGTATAAAATAATTTTGAAATATTCAAATTTATTTTGTTTTCCATTTCTCATCAAAATTTTTACAAAAGTAATCTGTATATCATAAAATTTTTTATGTCTCTAAATTAAGTAACTATACATTGTTAGGAAAAAAAAAGTAATTATACATAATATCTATCACTTAAAATTTAATACTTATATTTTCCGGATAAAGCTCTTTTTCCAATTTAATAAAGAAAACAAAAATAAACAAGAAATATTCATACCTATTTACAGATAAACCAATGCTAAACGACCGTCCTATGATTATGATAATTAATGCCAAAATCCCTTTACAATTACATTTAAGAATTTATTACAATTTGAAGGCTCGTGTTGGATGGAAACATTCCATCATACAATGATTAATTGTTCATCAGTTAAGTCAACTTTAATTAATGCATAAATTCAATGGTTAAGATTTGTTTATTATTTAGTGGATTAAGGCAAAATATAGTCAAACTATTGTTGAAAATGGATTCAAGACCAAGTTATACTTTGGTGAAGAAATGACTGAAAGGCGATGTTTAATTTCTTTTTATTTGTCTCATTTTAATTACCCAATTAGGCATTGACTAATGTCGTTGGATTTTGTAGTTTCCATACAAGTCAATGGATAAAAACAAAAAATAATAGTAATTTTTTTTTTTTTGTAGATATTTAAACCTTCAAAGTTTCTTTAGAGATCATTACAAACAATATTTTTGAAATTCACAAAAATTTATTGATGTTGTGAATTAGAAAGAACTGCATAAAGAAATAGATGGATCGATTCAGATTCGATACAAAGTGTAGATTTGTAGTTAAATTGGTTGATGCAGTCATTGATCCTACTTAATATTCTTAAATTGTAATGGCAAGAATTTTAATTATTTATTAATATAAATTTAAATTTTGTCAATAAATGTAAAATATTATTAATAATTGAGTAAGTTGAAAATTTAACGTACAATTTAGGATGCAAATTCCTCATTTTTTTAAAATAAAACAGTAGAAAAAAAAAAGGGTCTTATTAGTTGGGAAAAGATTACCTAAATTGCCCAACACATGACTTTTAGTTTCCCAAATAAATGCAATAAATTGATAGACAAGCTTTTTATCATATAGTTTACGTTATAAGCAGTCTAGCATTGGTTAGTAGTTAATCGCAAAACAATAAACAGATGAAAATATTAAAAATTTTAAAATTTAATACTTCATCCGTTTTTTATTATATGACGTTTTAGGTTTTTCACTTTGTTCTTTTTTATTTGACACTTTACATTACCAATGCATGTTTTCTCATATTTGCCATCATTTAAAGTATGAGAGAGGTTCAATATTTAATGTAAAAAGTGCTACATTAAGTTTTGATAATTAAGAAGAAATATAATTTTTGCATGGAAAACAAAGTTTTATGAGAGAAGTATTGAGGGTAAATTAGTCATTTTAGTGACCTAATTAATACTTTATTGGTCTTAGTGAACAACCTTAAACATTATGTAATAAAAAAACGGAAGGAACAATGTAGGTGCAAATATATTATATCACTATGTTATAAGCATTTAAAAATTCTTGACCATTCTCACCTTTTTTTTTTTTACTATGTTATTGTATTCTTGTAGGTGTTAATTTGTAAAAAAGAATAAAAATTAATGTAAATATTGTCAGTTTAACTTTAGCAAGTATGGATATATATACAAATTTATTTTTGATATATCAGTTGATACCATTTTAAAACGTGATTAAAGAATATAGTATTGAAGGTCGTTAATCAGAGAAGTAAATTTTCTTATTTTTCCTAAAAAAAACTATTAACGTGCAAAGTCTACCAATTTTCTTAACAATAAAAGGAATATTGTGGAAACGAAAGTTAGAATGGTTGATCGTGCAAATGAAGCATTCAACAAGAAAATACATACATACATACATACATCCATACATATATATATATATATATATATATATATATATATATATATATATATATATATAAAATTCTTAATAAAATAAAAATATATGCCATGGTTGAACAAATATTCCTTCCCTCCCTAACACCTAACCTTTTTATCTAATTAATTGTTCATATTGAAAGCAAAAACCTTAATATATTGATATATATATATATATATATATATATATATATATATATATATATATATATATATATATATATATATATATATCTTTGGAATTATCTCCAATGGTTCATCTAATGTACAAAGAATTTGTATTAGCCGTTTTCCTTAATTTGTAAGTTAATTCATTTCGATTAATTTTAGGAAAAACTTCAAAAATATTTTTCCGTATATTTTCTATTTTTTTTTTTAGTTTTTTTAATTTATAATTATTATTCAATTAAGAAAAATATTTTCAGCTAGTTCAAAATAAACAAAAGTCCCCAATATCTTTGTCATGATTTAATGTTACTTAATTATCCTGTTTTTGCTAATTTTTAAAACTACATGTCATTTTTTTTACAAAAAAAAAAAAAAAAAAAAAACCATAATCATCGATTTGTTAGAGAGTGGAATCACATGAGTGATTTTTAAAGTTTCTCCTGATTTTAAATATAATTTAATTTTTCGATTGACACTTATAATTCAATTCGTTTAAAATCATACACATCCATTTAGGGTAAAAAAATCCTTGTAAAACTTAACCTATCTACATCCTATCTATCTAATACTTGATCTATAACTATCAAGAATATTTAGAGTTTATAATAGATAAACTAGTGGAATACAATATCTTTATAAATACAATGTTATCAACTTGGGAAATTGTGAATAGGTCTAATTAAAAAAAAAATCTATATTTATTTATTTATTCATGTTTGATAACTCTGAATATATGTAAATTTATAATGTTGACACATGTTTTTGAGGCCTACTTAATTACAAATGTTGGGTTATAGAACTAAATTAAAAATCCAATTTTTGTTTTTAATCAAATTAACCATGTAAGCTAAGGACCCAAATTCAACCTCTATCCTTCATCTAATTCTTTGGTGTAATATTTTGCAATTTCAAGCAGCCGTTTCTTGAATTTCATATTGTCGTTTTGTCAGTTTCCCTTTTCTGCATTGGATTTTGGCGCTTTATGGCTTGATGCTATGTATTATTAATCTAAAGCCCCAAACGGAAAAAAGCAAATAATTTCACAAAACAGCACAAACAATGACGTCCAAAAAACTGTTGCCAAGTCTACTTTTAGTTAGTTTTTTTTTTTTTTTTTTTTTTTTTCCTTTTCCTCCTTCACATAGGAGCCAACTTCTAATTTTCTCTAAACTCACGCTTTCCCCATGAATATCAAAAAAAGGCAGCTCCTTTTCCCAAGATAGGAACTTGTGCTTGCAGAAACTGATCTGGGTTTGTTTGATCCAAAGTTTTCCAGAGTCTTTTTTCAAGTAAAAACAGGTCTGTGCCTTATAGGAAAGTGGCTTCGGCAACAAGTGAGCAAGTCGTCTCTTTTATCTTTTTTTGCACTTTGAAAGTTTCTGGGTTTCTGTGCTGGCTGCCCACTAGATACTATCCACTTCTTTTTGTGTCGAGGAAATACAAAATTTTGTTGATGGGGAAGTTTTGATGTGGGTTTTGGTTATGGATTGTGTTGAAGAAAGGTGGAAGGGGTTAAACGTTTGATTTTTATTTTTTGATTTGGTTTCTGGGTTGTGGTGTTGGATATGAAAGGAAATGGAGTTTCAGACATGGGTATGGGGAAAGTGGTTGTTGTTGCTGTTAAGGCATCAAAAGAGATACCGAAAAGGGCTTTGGTCTGGGCTTTGACTCATGTTGTTCAACCTGGAGATTGTATTAAGCTATTGGTTATCATCCCTTCTAATTCCTCCAGTAACTTTCTACTCTCTTTCTCTGTCTAATTTGATTTCCTCTGTTTCCTTCCAATCATTTTAAAAATGTTGACTTTTTTTTTTTTTTTTTTTTTTCTCTTGAAGGTTTGATTGGTTGAAGTTAATTTGCTGTTTACTTTTTAATCAGGGCTCAAGTTCATGTGTTTCAATTGCTCTGATAGTGTTAGGTTTTGTGGAAACTTTGCAAGGAGTGCTTTTGTTGAATTAATACAAGAGACAAGGGCTTTTTCCTTGTTATTAATTTGGTTAATTTTCAACAAATTTAATTCTACCTGTATCAGAAATCAAATACTCCTACATAACTTGTTGCATTTATTGCTTCTTCAAAATGAGAAAGTAACAAAAACATAATTGTCAGTTGGTGTAGATCATGAATCAAGTTATTGTCAAAATTAAATGCTTTACAACGAATCAACTCTACTAGTCATAGCACAGGAGGTTGTGTCTCAATTCTTTGACTTGAACCAGTCAGTCCAGTTATAGTAACTTCAAAAGGTTGATGATTTGAAATGGCTAAAGTAGATTAAAATTACTTTTCTAGGTAAAAAAGCATGGGGGTTCTCAAGATTCACCAGTGACTGCACTATGAATAACCGGAAGTCATTGCCAGGAACCTATTTAGATCAGAAGGATGATATCTCAGATTCCTGCTCTGAAATGTTGCACCTTCTCCATGATGTTTATGACCCTGATAAGGTTTGACATTAAGCATCGATCATAGTTTCCTTTCTTCTAAACGTCTAGCTATTTTGTTCTTACTTTTAAACATGGAAAAAAGCATCATGAGGCCTCGGATCTTTCCGGTTTTTGTTGAATTCTGGATAAACTGTAACCACACACATTGAGCCCCTAGCAAGTAGGAAATTTAACTGTGAACATCGAACTTAGTTAAAAGTGTATTACTCATTTCATTTGAAAAACGATAAAAACTTTATTTTGAACAGTGAAAAATGCAGTTTCAGGCGCCGTTGAAATGAGTAACACACTTTTAATCGTGTTTTGTGTTCACCACTGATTTTTCTAGTAATGAGGAGTTTACAATTGATTAAAGGCTCAATATGTCAAATTTAAAAATTAGAGGCTTAATCAACTAACACCGAAAAGATCATAGAACTCAAGATGCTTCTTGCATTTAAACATCGAGGAGTTTACACTTTTGGTTGTTTTGCACAGATTAAAATCAGAATAAAAGTTGTTTCTGGTTCATCATATGGTACGGTGGCTTCTGAAGCCAAGAAAGTTCAATCAAACTGGGTTGTATTGGACAGGTAATTAAAAAAGCACATGTATATCTTGTTCTCTTGCATATGATTGTTGATATGAATCTGTTCTTGAAATGTGCAAACATTGTGCAAGCACAATTTGTTTGTCCATTAACTAAATTTGCTATTCGTGTTTCCTGATAGACATTTAAAACATGAGACAAGATACTGCATGGAAGAGTTACAATGCAATGTTGTGGTGATGAAACGATCTCAACCAAAGGTTCTTCGATTAAATCTGATTGGATCACCATTGATTCAACCTGCAGAAGTTTCATGGTCATTTTCATTTGATATAGAAGAATCAATGAAGAAATTTGAGAGCAAGTATGATAAACTAGATGCATTGAAGGGGCCAGATGTTACTCCTGCAAGTAGTCCTGATCATGAATCATCTCTCACTGCAACAGATGTTGGAACGTCATCATCAATATCAAGTTCAGATCCAGGGACTTCACCATATTTTCTCTCTGGAATCTATGGAAGCAGGAAGAAAGAGCATTTACTATTCAATGAAGAAAATCAAAGTGTATATGAGTCTGCATCTGATTCAGACAGTGAAAAACAGGTTTCCTCCTTTACAAAGTTATATTTCCAGCCATGGATGGATGATAATCTGAGTTCCAGCGGTGAACTTGCAAAAAGTTTAGGGGATGGTTTACAAAGATACAAGAATACAACTTTAACTTACACGTATAAAAACTTGTTGGATAACTTATCAAAATTGGATCTTGAACCTGAAATTGGACTCACAAATTACAGAATTGATCTGAATGTGAGCAGAAGTGTAAGAGAAGCAATTTCTTTGTCAACACATGTACCTCCTGGTCCTCCTCCATTGTGCTCACTATGTCGACACAAGGCTCCTGTATTTGGAAACCCTCCTAAGTGGTTTACTTATGCTGAACTTGAACTTGCTACTGATGGATTTTCACGAGAAAATTTCTTGGCTGAAGGGGGATTTGGTTCTGTTCACCGTGGAGTCTTACCAGATGGTCAAGTGGTTGCTGTGAAGCAACATAAATTGGCAAGTTCACAAGGTGATCTAGAGTTCTGCTCAGAAGTTGAGGTTCTAAGCTGTGCACAACATCGGAATGTGGTGACATTGATTGGATTATGCGTTGAGGATGGAAGAAGATTGCTGGTTTATGAATATATTTGCAATAGATCTTTAGATTTGCATCTGTTTGGTAAATTCTTGTATGCTACTTTTTATACTTATTTAAAGCTTTTGTATGTTAAAGGAAGTCAATTTCAATGTTTCCCGATTTTACAGGAAAGGATGAAGATCCACTAAAATGGTCTGCGCGACAGAAAATTGCAGTTGGGGCAGCTAGAGGGTTGAGATACCTTCATGAAGAATGTCGAGTTGGTTGTATCGTTCATCGTGATATGAGGCCTAACAATATCCTCATCACCCATGATTTTGAACCATTGGTATGTGTCAAAAGTGCATGTCTTTGGTTGGCCATTCTTACATCTATACATATTTTTTCTGTTGCTTTTGAACTGATTAGTACTTTTTTTGCATGTCAGGTTGGAGATTTTGGGCTCGCAAGGTGGCAGCCAAATGGGGACATGGGAGTTGAAACAAGAATAATTGGAACATTTGGGTAACAACAGTTGCATGATTCTGTTCCTTTTCTGTTATTTTTTGTGCACAGTATTATGATAAATTAGATGCACCTGCTGCCTTTGTGTAGGTATTTAGCTCCAGAGTATGCGCAAAGTGGACAAATCACTGAAAAAGCTGATGTTTATTCCTTTGGAGTAGTGTTGGTTGAGCTAGTGACAGGGCGGAAAGCTATTGATCTAAAACGACCAAAAGGCCAACAATGCCTCACTGAATGGGTACGGCTTATGGATTGTGATAAACTTGTGGAACTTAATAACATCTTTGACATTAAAAAGAATGTTCAAATCTTGTGGTTAAGCAGCAGAACAAATTGCTGCCTGCATTATCTATCTATGTTTGCAATTCTTGTATCATGACTTATGAGATATCGAGCAGGCACGCCCACTGCTACAAAAACAAGCCATTGGGGAGCTGCTTGACCCTCGCTTGAGGAACTGCTATTCAAAAGAAGAGGTGCAAAACATGCTGCAATGCGCTTCGTTGTGCATCTGTCGAGATCCTCATTTAAGGCCACGCATGTCTCAGGTCTGAAAGGATTAGTATTTTATTGCTTCAAGCATAGTACTTGATTATGTATCAATGTCCTATTAATGTTGTTGTGTGAAGGTACTTCGGATGCTGGAAGGTGACATGATCATAAATTCAAACAATAGCAACTAGCAAGTGAAGATGCTGCAGATGTTACTCCAAAACACCGGAGTCGATTGCAGGTTTCACAAGACAACATTGCAGAGGCAGCAGATGAACAAGAAATTTTTCAAAATGCTGATGCAGTTTAATTAGATAGAGCCATAAGTATGATTAGCAATATTTTTTCTAACTACTTTTTTTTTTTCTTTTCTTGTGATAGAGTGGTAATGTTAATATTTGTTTAGATTGTGATTGTAGATTCTTGAATGTTCTATTTCCAATTCATGCAACGATTGAATTGATTCATTTTTGTCCATTAAAATACTCAACCTTCCATGTTACTAGCGTTTCGGTTCCCGAATTTCTCTAAGAAGTTTCAATGTTTAACAAGTACTTTGTCTTTGGTTTTCAATGCCTGTGGTTGGGGTTAGAACTCAAGATCTCTTATTTTAAATAAATTAAAATATAATTTTATCTCAGAGGGGTGTGTTGGATTAAGGGGGTGGTATTCGATTAAGACTTTTATGGACTTTTTTTGAGTGTATGACTTTTATAGACTTTAATGACTTTCAATGACTTTTAATATTTTGCAGAGAATTTTTAAAAGTATTGATGACTTTTAAAAAGTTTGTTTTATAGACTTTTATAGACTTTTATAAACTTTTAAAGACTTTTGTAGACTTATTAGAAAATACAAATAATCTCCATGTGTGCAATGATAATGTACCACATAAATGACCACAAAAATCACCAAACATATAATATGAAATAGTAACATAAAAATTGAGTAGTAATGTTAATTAAAAAATTGTAATTTGGCTATAAAATTTCTAATATGCATCATCATTCATATGTTAAACATTATTCAACATGTCAGTAGCAATACTAGCTCTCCATTCATTAGCATCATTTCTGTGTTGCTCTTGTGTTCCAACAGATGGTTTAAAATCTTCTTCTTCATTAATTGAAATTGGTGTAGATGAATTAGTTTCACTATTTTGTTCAATTAGAAACTCATCTGATTGACACTCCTTTCTAAGAAAATTATGCAATCCAGCACAAGTCAAGATTACCTCTGTTTGTGTGTCAAACTGAAATGGGGGAGCTGTCTTAAAGATGGTAAAAAGGACGGGTGATTATGGAGGTCGGAGAGGGTAACGAAAAAGTAGGGGTGAGCAAAACACGGTTCGGTTCAAAAACCGAACCAAAAACCAAAGTAGAAGAAAAATAGTATCCAAAGCCAAACCAAAGTTCATATGGTTCGGATCAAGCCGAACCGAACCAGTTCGGTTTGGTTATGGTTTGTTAGGTTCAACCCGAATCAACAAAAATTTTAATTTTTTAATTTTTATTATCATTATTTTTTATAAATTACATGTAAAATATTGCTTAAAAAGGATTTATATTACATGTATATTACTAAAGTCTCATAAATACAAACTATATAATAATATAAATATATAATATGCCAAATAAAATTTATTTATATACATATATATATTTTTAAAAAATATTTTTTCCTATTACGGTTTGGTTCGGTTTCGTTTTTTTAACAAAAACAAAAAACCAAACTATTATATTTTATAAAACCAAAACCAAACCAAATAGAGTTTGGTTCGGTTTTTGGTTCGCGGTTTAGTTTTGCTCATCCCTACGAAAAAGGGCTGGTGATTATGGAGGTCGGAAAGGGTGGAGGTCGATCGTTTCCAGAGACAGAAAGGGCGGGTGATTATGGATTTCACGATAAATAATAAATAAAAAGTCTTGCGTATAGATGCAAGACTTTTTTCTAAGAATTTTGTGTTATATTTTGTAAAAAAAAGTCTATAAAAGTCATTCTCATCAATTGTTAATGACTTTTTGAATACAGGATGACTTTTAAACACGCTTAAAAAGTCATAATTGAATACCTGATGACTTTTAAAGACTCTTAAAAAGTCATAATTGAATATCGGATGACTTTTAAAGACTCCTAAAAAGTCTTAATTAAATACCTCCGGATTTTAGAAGTATGTAAAAGTCATTAAAAGTCTTAATCCAATACACCCCTGTAAGACTTTTAATGACTTTTATATACTTTTAAAATCCAGAGGTATTCAATTAAGACTTTTTAGGAGTCTTTAAAAGTCATCAGTTATTCAATTACGACTTTTTAAGAGTCTTTAAAAGTCATTAGGTATTTAATTACGAGTCTTTAAAAGTCATCATGTATTCAAAAAGTCATTGACAATTGATGAGAATGACTTTTATAGATTTTTTTTTACAAAATATAACACAAAATCCTTAGAAAAAAGTTTTGCATCTGTATGTAAGACTTTTTATTTATCATTTATCATGAAATCTATAATCACCCGTCCTTTCTATCTCTGGAAATGATCGACCTTCACCCTCTCCGACCTCCATAATCATCCGTTCTTTTTCGTTACCCTCTCTGACCTCCAAATCACCCGCCTTTTTACCATCTTTAAGACAACTCCCCCATTTCAGTTTGACACATAAACATAGATAATATTAGTTTGTGCAGGATTGCATAATTTTCTTAGAAAGGAGTGTCAATAAGATGAGTTTCCAATTAAACAAAATAGTGAAACTAATTCACCCATACCAATGTCAATTAATGAATAAGAAGATTTTGAACCATTTGTTGGAACACAAGAGCAACAAAGAAATGATGTTAATGAATGGAGAGCTAGTATTGCTACTGACATGTGAAATAATGTTGAACATATGAATGGTGATGAATATTAGAAATTTTATAGCCAAATTATAATTTTTTTATTAACATTACTACTTAATTTTTATGTTACTATTTCATATTTTATGTTTGACGATTTTTGTGGTTAATTATGTAGTGTATTATCGTTGCATACATAGAGATTATTAGTATTTTCTAAAAAGTCTTTAAAAGTCTATAAAAATCTTTAAAAGTCTATAAAAGTCTATGAAATAAACTTTTTAAAAGTTTATGAAATAAACTTTTTAAAAGTCATCAATATTTTTAAAAATTCTCTACAAGATATTAAAAGTTACTGGAAATCATTAAAGTCTATAAAAATTATTCACTCAGAAAAAAAAAGTCCATAAAAATCTTAATAGAATAACAACCCCTTAATTTGACCACAAATACAAATTGTTTGTCGTAATTAAAAAGGAGGATACGTATGTTTAAAAACAGAAGGGTAAAAAATGAAATAGTGAAAGGAACACACCCAGTCGCAGAGTCGAGCTCAGCAGCGTCAAATTGAAGTCGAAGGTTCTTCTTGAGTCGGCCTCCGTCCTCCATGAATTTCCTCTTCAAAATTCGGAACCCTATTTCCTCTGCTTTCTCATCTCTCTATCCTAAGCGATTCTCCGCAGCACTCACTTGTATTCAATCTTTCATTTGTATTTTCTCTTTTTCTCCATTGCTTTCACTTCATTAACTTTTTTGTTGTCCCTGTGATACAGATGATTCGAACGAGCGGATAACACAAGCTTCTGCTTCACCTGTACAAAACCCTACCTTCATTCATCCTTCCGCAATTGTTCACCCCAATGCTATAATTGGCCTGGTGCTTTCTCTATTTTCATCTCGTTATCTGCTGTCAACTTTGTTCTTTCTTACATATCATAACTTAGAATTATAATTTAGTTTTCCGATGGAGGATGGTTGAGCTTTTATCCGTTCTCGCAGGGTGCTTATGTTGGACCTTTTTGTACCATTGGATCATCCGCTAAGCTTGGCAATGGTTGCCATTTGTACCCTAGCAGCCATGTTTTTGGCAATACAGAGTTAGGGGAGCGGTGTGTTTTGATGACGTGAGTTCACCTTAGCTTACATTATTTCTGTTTTTACCATTATATATTGAAGTGCAACAGTGGAATAAATAAATAAAAGCTGTGTCAGGCAGTGGCGCTGTTGTTGGAGATGATCTTCCTGGACGTACGGTTATAGGAGATAATAATGTAATTGGTCATCATGCTGTGGTTGGTATTAAATGTCAAGATATGAAATACAAGGTTTGTTTCCCTGCTAACCATGGATGCTAATAATTTATATTGTCACGCATATTTCCTTCATCTAATTAGCTACATGTTTGATTCACATAGCATGTTCTGTCATTTACTGAACTTGAGCTTGATTATTAAATGTGGAGCACACAATAGGGTGTGATAACTTTGGTGATTTTTTTTGCTTTTTCTTATTTCATATGTTCAATTTTAGCTTTAATTTCTTTAAATTATTCAGAATATCAATGCCCTTCGGCTATCCTTTTGTCCCAATGAATAATGGATGAAATGATTTAGATAAGCATTGGACAAATTCACAAACCAAACAGCGCGCTTGTAAATTACAATGTCTTTCATCAAGAATCTTCATATTTACTGAGACAATACCTTTTTTTCCCGCATATTACATTAAGCAAATTTTCCAAACGAGTCATCGATTTTGCTCTTTGGTTGCTAAGATAGCAGAATTTGCTTATATGACTTTGACCAAATATTGCTTGTTCTAGAAAATTAACACATTACCATGTATTTTCAACCTGTGCTTCCTTCAGTTCAATGGTACAGACTTTGTTAATGTCAATATTTCCTGTTCCAGTTACCTTGTGTCGGAATCTATAAACATCTTGCCAGATTGCTTCTTTCTGTTGTTTAATTTTTGTTCATCAAACTATTCCTCGGGATAATGGCTGACACGAACCATTGTCTTTGTGCACAGATGAGGGTGAACATCTGAATCTTTTCTGTTCCATTGTCATGATTGATTTCTCACAGCCATACTGATCATCATTATTAAATAGTACTTGTCTATAAATATCTTGCTGTTCAGTGTTTTGGAACTTTAAGCACATGCAAAGTTGTTTTCTGAATACTTGCATATTATCTTTTATTTTTTTCATCTGTGCATCTAGCCAGGGGATGAATGCTTTCTTGACATTGGGGACAACAATGAAATCAGAGAGCACACTTCAGTTCACCGATCTTCAAAGTCAGGTGATAGAACGGTATGGAAATATTGATGATTGATGCTGCATTGTTATATCCATACATAATTTGCAGAAGCTAACATAATAATGATAGAACATTATGGGCATGCTTCTTGTTAGGCTACCTGCTTATGATCATACATAATTTGTGAAGTACATATAATTGTTATATTCTTAACAGAATCGTATATGCAGATTATTGGAGATAACAATCTTATCATGGGATCTTGTCATATTGCTCATGACTGCATCATCGGCAACAATAACATATTTGCCAATAACACTCTTCTAGCTGGCCATGTTATTGTAGAAGTATGTCTCTAGTTTATCACAGTGAGACTGAGGATTGTTTTCTACATTTACATAGTAATAATTTGTATGTAGTGTCTGACTAGAACTTGATTCTAGTGCTTTATATGTAGGATTATGCTCACACTGCTGGTGCTATTTTTGTCCATCAATTTTGCCATATTGGTTCGTTTTCCTTCATTGGCGGTGGATCAGTGGTATGATCTTTTACAATTTTGTACTTATCTCTTTAATTTTGTAATATAACATTGGTTATCAGAAATACGTTTCATGGATGTTGCTTCGCATTGTGAATGTGGCATTGGGCATGTTGCACACTGATCTTGATACATATTGGTGCCTCTAGCTGGGCAACATGTTAGAATAGGAAAATGCTTGCTGCATTAGCCATGCGTTTTGGTGATTGTATACGGCATGAGTAGTGTTAAAACATTTGAAAGAGATGATCAATTTTCTCTATGTAATTAACGTTTATTATGCCTGAAGGTTTCACAAGATGTCCCCAAGTATGCAATGGTAGCTGGAGAAAGAGCTGAGCTTCGTGGACTGAATTTGGAAGGTCTTCGGCGACATGGATTCACTAGCACAGAGGTTGGTATTTGTTTCCCTTGACTCTGTAATGTAATTAATATACCTTGCTGTTTTCTTGAACATAATTTAAAAAATGTCAAAAAGAATATTTGGTGGCAAATTTTGATGTAACTCAATTTTGTATTCTGAATCGTGCTTTATAAAGTTGCACATGAACAGCTAGGTGTTGCAGTTAGATATTTTTTTTGGCAGAGATGGATTGTAAGTTGAGGATTGTAAACGATATTCTAGTAATTGAGTGGCATGATAGGATTCTGCATATTGCTTGGAGTAAGTTAATGATACATGAGCAAAGCTTCCTTTTGATGAGAATGATATACGCTCAAGGATCTCGATACTATTTTGGGTGGACATTTTTTATTGTTGTTGGGGTATGCTGTTTACAAAGCATTTACAGAATACAAATATAGAACAAAAACATAACAACTTGTATATATGTATCCGTTGCTTAACAGTTTGCGTATCTCGCTTTCACTAGAAAGTAGAAAACCAATGGTGGTAAACCTTTATAAATGTATCCGCAGTTCAAATATATTGACTATATGTAGTTCATTCATATCAGTTTGAAAAATATTAGGATTTTTGAGATCTAGTCATTCTGTGATTTCATGTCAGAGATGTCTCTGAACATATGCAGTTTGCTGTTGTATCAAATTTGAAAACGTTTTAATTGGATTATTAAATTTGTATGTGCTTTATATCCTATAAATATGAATTTCTTCTTTCATTAGTTAGATTAGCTGGTTTTACAGCATGAACGTTCTGAACTATTAATTTTATGAGGCAAATAGTCTTTAACCTCTAGAAATAATATTATGGCATTTGAATTAAATGTGTCAATGTACTTCAGAAGTGTTAACTGTAGTAGCAATTTTGATCAGTAATTAAGTTCAATGTTTATCCTCTGTTTGGTCATTGATATTTGCGGGAGTATCAGCTGGTTTTTGAAATATCGCCACATTGATGCTGCGTAATTAAAATAGTGGATTGTTGATTGTCTGCATTCTGATACCTTTTCTTCATCAAATATTACTAACTTTTGATATACTCCATTTTCACTTTAAGATTACAATGTATTTTATACTTCAATGTACTATTAGTATCACCCTTTTCCCTCTATCATATGTTTGAATTACCTGCATTCGTTTTTGGACAAGGATCTAGATTAGGAGTCTGAGAACAGCTTACAGAAAGATATTCATGCCCATCTCCGCTGTGAGTTTTGAAGACCGTCTCGCTGAAGTGGTATTGGATCTTCCCTTTCCCTCTGCATGCTTTACGTCATTCGGACATTATACACTAAAAAACAAACAATTTCTGTAGGAGCACGATAAAGAACTAGGTAAGGTCGCAGCTGTATGTTCCATGGTGCAGTCTCTTCGTGATTCTTTTGCTGAAAATCGGCGTGGAATATGCAAGTCGAGACTTTGGAGTGCCTCTTGAGACATTCTATCGTAAGTTCCTTGCTCTGTCCCATCCGTTGAAAGAGTTTTCTCTTGTTGATATGTGCTTCTTTTCTTTTGTGATTTGTAATCTGCAAATTGTCCAAATGGTTCAAGAGGGTGGAGATAGTAAAAGTAGTTGTTGTTTGGTTTTTCTTTCCCGCATTCCTTTCAATTGTAGGAATAATAGCTTAACCAGAATGTCATGAATGAGAGTCAAAGAAAAATGTTAGTTGGAAAAGAAAACTAAATCCATGAATCAACAGAAGTAATGTACAAGCCCATATCTTATTTACCTACTGCTTCGAAGTATACACTGTTTTCTGAATGACCATCTGGTAATGTTTTACATAATCTGATAATATATTCTTAGAATTGACTACTTCTAGATTAAACTAAATTTTGTTTGATATTCTTTCATATTGGTTCATACCTACCAAATTCATGTTGTGTTTTCTAATGGTTTAATTACACGGTATACCAAACTTCAATTTGCGCATAAAGATGTACCGACTTTTAGGTGACCTCCTACTATCAGGGATGGATTTACTGTAGGAAATTTTCACCAGAAAAAACGGTACGCAACGGAAAATGCGAATTAAAATTTTCCCTCAAATTCCATGATTCCAGGAACCATGATTTTGATAGAATCCAAGAACAGAAAGAAAATAAATTCTCACCTTATTCGTCTCTTCTAGATACTGCTAAAGATTGCAGAACTGGAGAACGATAATTCTGCACAGTCAGGTACACGAACAACCATTGAACCGACTCGTGTCGTGTTAGCCAACGGAGACGAACGGAACTCAGATACACAGAGAAGCAAGGGGACGGCTACATAGTCTCTCTTGGCTGAAATTTTGCGGAGAAATTAATTTTAAGGTGTCTTTTATACCCAGTACAAAATTAGACTTTTAAATTAATTTTAGGTTAAATTTTAATTCAATTAACTGATTCAATTTATATAATTGGAATTAAATTAAACCATATAATAAAATTCCAATTGACTCAATTAAATTCAATTAATTAAATTTATTCAATTCAAATTTAATTTAACCAGACTTTAAATAAATACAACTCGTGTATTTAATTTTCCACGAAGGAAAATATATTTAATTAATTATTTACATACTGCAATTAATTAATCAAATACAATTAATTTCTCTTTTATGTTAATTGAATTAATTTTGACAAAACTTATTGTCAATAATTCATTGTCAATAATTCAATTAACCAAGTTTCCATTCTAAGTACATCCAATGTGTATATTTCTGATATGTCACAAGTTCAGTTAATCTATGTGTACGATCCTGTAGGTTCGTCTTTATGTTGGTAGTGAGTCGAAGGCCCACAGACTGTAAGTTACAGCCCCCAATTAAGACGGAGACTAGCAGTCTCACATGAGACACAACCTAGTAGTATTCTTGTATAACCTTTGCCAACTATCATCAATGTATAAGCAAGAGTCATGATTTCAGTCAACTTCTTTTATGCTTTTATGCTTATTTATTCCTTGATTCTGAGTAGACTAATGATCACAAATAAATATCCCAACTTATTCAGGTATGGCCATACGCTTATCAGTTCCACTTATCAAGCGGCTAGTGATGTCATCAGGGGACGCTGAGTGGCAGTTCTGTCAACTTGCTGTCAACATCAACATGTTCAACAGCCCACCCAACATACCCATACTTGGCACCTTGTTATGGGTTCGTTAGGTGTATATCAAAGTGTATGAGATTTCATGTCATGTTATAGTGAAATCAAGTCTAAGGACAATACCAATAGCTACCTGAAAAACACCTATGACGATCGGACTATGTGGTGTTCTCGAGGCAGATCGGGCCAGTACTATATAACCTTACATGAACCCATATCCTTGACTGACATTCCATGTTCAATGGTGAGACACTGTCATCCAATCAGGGATATGCTGGTCTTTAATTTTATTTATTCTTATGATTAGAACAGACATAGGACAACTTTATGATTACAGCTTTAACACTACTCAATGTCTTATCAGTTAATGACCTATATTAGTTAACATGAGTATAGCTATAATTAATGGATAGTCTATTTATTAAATTGTACAAGAAACAAATAAATAGATTAAATTCCTTTATATATAACACAATATATAGTACAAAATGTCTGCATACAATGTATAATACAATAAAAAACTAATGTCTTTGGACTAGGGGACACCAACATTTACTTGAGAAGGCGTGGGGGCAAGTGCCCCCTCTCCATTCTAAAATTTCTTTTGTGCGTTTATATTGTAATTTTGTGTTGATAATGAATCGATTTTCTAATCAAAATATAAAAATATAAGGACTCATTTGAAGCTATTGTAAAATATATATATATGCAAAATAATGTTTTTTTTTTTTACTAATTTTACAATTATATTAAGTATTTTTGGTTTGATATATTTTTAAGATAGTGGTTCAATTAGAATTTAAGGTTATTGAGGTACAATAGTTTTATTTTTTATTGTATGAGATCATCTAATATCGCTCACATTTAGAATATTGGTTCAATTTTACAATTTTCTATTTATATACAACTAAAAATCACCAGTTAAATTGCTTAAAAAGGGTGAATTTAAGCTAAAGTTCTTACCATGGGGATTTCATTGGACGTTTTTGAATGGTAAAGATAAAATTTGTGTTTTTCAATAACTTAAAGTCAAAAATGACTGTTGTACCTTATTTTTATGATTAAATTTTCTAAATTTTTTATAATCATAAGTTTTTTTTATTTAACAAAATATATTAGTTTTTTTTTTTTGCGCCCCCATTATATATAAATTCTGGTTCTGTCGTTGTCCACTGTGATACATATGACCTGTTATTACAGAGTAATCGTGCCATGTGAATATTTTGACCAAAGTCAAACAAATTTGTGGATCTCAAGATTATTTTTTTAAATCTTACAAATTTATGTTTTTTTATTTGATTGAATTCCTGTAATATTATGTGTTTTAAAGCATAGAAATATTTGACATATTTAACATAGAATAAAAATCCAACACCTCCAATAAAGATATAAAAATATAAGAATTAAATAAAATAGATTCGAAAAGTTGAGGTTTTGCCGACAACATAGGAATAAGTTTTAGCTGAAATGCTATTATGTGCGTAGGTGGCTTTGGCTAACTATCCGAATTGTAAGTGCGGTTAATTGCATTAAAAAATCCTCCAACGCTAATAATCAAACTGCTAACCGATTAACTATTAGCTGTATCCGAATTGTTCGATGCTGCACCATTTACTAATTGGTTTTATCCATTTTTAAATTCAAAATATAATTTCCCTGACTGTAAAATAAAACATGCAGTGTGTTTTTTTATTAGATTTTCGGTTATAATCAAATTATGTTCACCCTAAATGCTATTGCCTACAAGGCCATTTCACCATCAACAGCAAAACCCATTACCTTTTTTTTTTTATTTCCTCTTTTATGAATGTATGGACATTACCTACTTTTAATATTTAATATTGTGTGGGTCACTTGCTTTCTCCTTTTCTAATTTTCTTTTTCCTTTTTTGAGTATATATGATCTTATGAAAAGCATGTATGCAATCTTCTTTCTTTAGAGAAGTAATACATACTACCATTAACATTAATTAATTGGAGGAAAAATAATTGAATTTTTTTTAGAAGAAAGATGCAAATTGTGCCTCTACCATTTGACAATCTTAGTGGAAGAATAGAGTGAGTGGTTATTCTTTTATGAAATATAAATGTGAGGGCTGTAGAGGCATCGAAGTGATAATTGCAGGAAATGAAAGCTCTTTATTCGAAAATGATGTGTGAGGTATAGGTTGCCTTGTCCATTCATTACTTTTTCCATGTTCAAATTTGGATTAGATTTGCTGTCTTTTAATTTCAAGAAAAAGACTATTTGTTTGAATTTTGATTGATTATGTCTTACACCAATGTTGGTTTCATGAAGCTGGAGGTAATTGCTCAATTGGTCCCTTAATCTGCATTAACTAATACCATCATTATTGTCTGATTTTAATTTAATTAGATTGCTTGTTGAGCCAAATAGACGGCTAGATCTTTAAATTGTGAAGTTTACAAATCTGACTGTGATCTAATAGAGAATTAGGTGATTCTAATAATATGTTAATAAATTTAACCGACTTAACATTGAATTAGATGACTCGGATAATATGTTAAAAGAACTTTGATCCTAATTTTATTCCAAAAATTATTTGGGATGTAGGATTATCTTGTATTTATAAACGGTATTCCCTTCATCCTGAAAAGATAGTCTATATTTGGAATACATCAATGTCTGCTTGAAACTATGAATTGATAAATAGAGTTAAGTTGATATAAAAAGATATTAATGTGTAAAAATTTATTTTTAAACTAAATTAATTATATTTTTTAAAATTATGTGAGTAGTTAAATGGAATTATCTTCTTGGCACCGTGAAGTTATAATTTTACAATATATGTTTAAGGATTGAGTTGGAGAAAAAGGTGAGAGAATGCTCTTCCAACTCAAACTCAACCCAAATGTTAATAAAGAAAAGGCCGCTTGTTAATCGCATTTCCACTATCTTGATTAAAGATTTATCGCTATTTTGCTAGTACAAAGTGAAAGTGCAGCTTGCATGTACTTCCATTAACAGTGTATACATGGAATTAATTAATTGATTTTGGGACACTTTTAAGTTATTGTCATGCTTTCTGATGATCTTTTTGTCTTTTGAAATTGATGACTTTTTATGTTGTGCAGGAGCACATGAAAAGAAGAAATATGTACGTACTCCTAATCAAAGTACATGCTTTTGGCATTTGGGATACATATAATACCAAAGAATGCAAAGTAATACCCTGTAAATAATGCTAAAATACACTTACAAGTTATAGCTCAGTTTGCTACCCATGCAAGATATACAGAAGGGGACTCGAGTTGGAATCCTATTGAGTGGGAGGGGGAAGGAACTTTAATTGTTACTAAATTCCGAATAGAATTAGTTGAATGAAAATCTTTTCAAAAAAAAAAAAAAAAAAAAAATACTACTAACATGTAACTAATGAAAACAATATCTCACTTAACACAATTAAGTGTCCGTAGTTGGCGATATGTCTCCCAGGATACAACAGCTCTCAAAAGCGAACTCAACTGTGCAAGGTAAACTATCACCGGAATAGAACAAAGTAGACAACCTATTTGAAAGAATCAGAATTGCAGAAAAAAAGAGGAAAGGGAAATTCGGATTTTTCAAGTCTATTCTGAAACTGATGGAGCAAGAAGATATAGGCTGATTAAAAGAATTTATTGGATTAATGATATTTAATTGGATTAATTCTCTTATTAAGAGAGAATTAATTCTACAGTTATTTTTTATTTAAAAATAAAACTGGCAAAAATTTGAAGAGGCTCAAAAATATCTGTAGAAAATTAGTCGGACCGGAGCAAAATTAGGCAGGCCCATAGTGGCCTAATTCGGTCCGGTATTCGCGACGCCCACGTCGTGCTGGTACGAATTGGGCCTTTGAAGGCTCGGCGCTAGGATTTGCACCCCCCTGAGCGCGCAAGAGAGAACCTTTTGGCTTATACAAGTTAACACCTTACAAAAGTGTGTTTCAATATAAATACATTCTCCCCTTTGTTATTTTCCCATGTGGGATAGGTTAACTTGGACCAAAATTTCTCCAAATATTCTAGTTTATTAGGCTAACTTTGAGCAACAATTTTTCATTCACTACTTGTCCTTTTTGGGTAAATTATATACCATTGAAAAGCTTATGTTACATATTATACAATGACACTAATCATTTGATGTAATACGCTTCGTTTCCATAATATAATTTGGCCTAAAGTTGATAAATAATCACTATATATAATCCAATATTTGTCAAATTTCCAACAATCCCCCACATGAATGAAATTGATTGACGAAAAGAAAAATCAAAATCGAAGTGGTGATAGTAAACTATAGTCGATATTTGCATAGGATAGGTAGGCATCAACCCTTGAACCTTCCCTTGTTCTAGTATATTTACTTTACTGCTGACTAGTAGACACGATGTCCTTGAACTATTCTGCCATTTGTGTAAATGATGATATACCTCACACAAATACCATCATAACACAGTTTTTGTTTCTCATGGTTATGCCCGTTATGGTCATGGACATCTCCTGGTTCTGCAATAGTTTCAGATAACTAGGCCCCATTAGTTTCGTTTGAAGCGACCCTACTTCACTCTCACATAGGTGATCTCTTTTGCTCAAACTTTTGAAGCACAAAGAATCATTAAAAGTATAGCTTAACCTTTCCACGTTTTATCACTGTTTACATCACAGGAATGGACAAGGGGTTGACCCCCACAGTGACCTCATAAGGTCTATGCAATTAGGTTGTCTCATTGAACCTAGATCTTGGGATCTCCAATCAACAAGGTTGAGTTTTCCTTCATATAGCGCCTTAAATATTCATGGGCTTTAGTCCTATTCCCCTCCATGTCTTTTCAACTTGATTTCTGTTTAACCCTTTGGTTAGCGGATCCAGTGTTATCCTTTGACCCTACAAAGTCAATAGAGATAACTCCTGTGAGCGGACGACATTTTCGACGGAACGCGGACTTCCTTTCGAAAGGGGCACCTTGATTTCAGGCGAACCCCTCCCTCGCATGGGGATTTTTATAATAAAATTTGTTTGTTAGAAAACTAGATTAATTCATAAGAGAATCGAGATCTAAGTCTCGATGAATAGTGTTGGAGTCGCCACCCGGCTCAACTCAACCGGGAAATTTCAGTGTAGCTGAACCAAACGAACGGCCGCCACACTATCCAGAGATCTAGGTCCGGATAAGTCCCCTATTTCGTGTCTAATCAAAATAAAAATTGGCCAATGTTCAAGTATGGTATTTCAAATTCTGAAGTCAATTTTATTGCATTAAATTTAGCATACAGCGCGCATACACATAAAAATAAAAATAGAAGCAAAGTAGTAAATAATCAAATGGCTTACAACCCAATCGAACAAAAATAAAAACTCTCAACCTCACTTTCACAATCGCCTAAGATACATGATTTATCTAAAAGAAATACAACCGCCTAGAATACACGAGTTTATCTATTAAATACATCAAAAACAAAAATAAAAGGAATTAAAAGCTGCAAAACAAAGGGTTAGCATAATATACTGCATACCACAAATAGGACTCAAACAGGACAAATGGGATTTTAAGGATTCGGGAACATGCATTTAGGGGGATAACAGGGTCGGCTCAGCTAGCCGGCCCAATTAGACCTAGAAAACATTTTTGAAACATTCCTGTATTTTGGTTATGTGAGAAAAATCATTTTTGAAAACATTTTATTTTCCGGTTTAGTTTGATTTAGCATGTGAGGTGGGTCGGTTTTCGGGAGAATCGGGTCTCATTCGTTATATTGTTCTAGATGCAAAAACACTGAAAATTAAATCTAAGGTCGTGAATGCACACAACAAAATTTATTTTTTGTGATTTTCTAATTTTCTGAATTTTTATGGATTTTTGGAAATTTTTAGGGATTATTCTAGAAATTCTGCCATTGGACGAGCATTATAGTCGTGCGACTGTAAATCCTCCAATTTTAGGATTTTGCCAAAATTATTCAAAATAAAACTGAAAGAAATTACAGGAAATCAAGAACACTCGTATGACTGTAAATACAGTCGTACGATTGTTCATCAACTCAAGAACAGTCGCACGACTGTTCTTGATTTCTAGAAACAGAAAACGTGAAAATTAAAATAAAATGCACAAAAACACACCAAATCACCCAGAAAGCATGAGAAAAAGAGGGAATGAAGTGTGTTTACCTCTTTGGCGCTAATCCACTGTAGGAATGACCCCTGGCAACGCACCAATCTACTTAAAATTGCTCTTTTCCTCTTTGAGTTAAGGTTGGAGGTTGAGTCCAAAAATCTCCAAAATGCTAGGGATTCTTAAGGTTTTAAGTCCGAAATTGATTTAATTTAGAGAGTCAGATTATTAACCTATTGATTTCTAATAGATTTTTAATCTAAACACTTGAGAATTAAGAAGAAAAAGAAGAGAAAAAGAATGATTGAAGTTGAGTTTTTGTTTTTCCTTTTTCTTCCCTTTTTCCCCAATTCTTTCTCTAAATTCTCACTCTTTGATTTCTTAAGCCAAAGTCCAAAAGTCCCTCCAAAACCTCTTCTTTTTCCTTCTTATTGCCGGTTTCTTGCTGCCCCTCCCCGAGCATTAATTGCTCCTTCTTTTCTTCTCTTTTTTTCTGCTGTAGAGATATGGGTTTCTGCACCTGCTCTGAAGTTACAATCGTATGACTGTAACAACAGTCGCACGACTATATATTACAGTCGTGTGACACACTTATTTTTTTAAGGACGGAAAATTCCGGCGCTTACAGCTGTCCCTCGCGTGATCAAATTCGACACCCAGATCCAGGTTCAAAATACCTGAGATGATGAATTTGAGAGCATGAATCAAAGTGCCGCAAACACAAGAAAGAACCCACTATTGAAATAAGCCGATACCAGGTCTAGGTTACCCGAGGCGAAGTTGGGGAAGAAATAAGCCGATACCGGGTCTAGGTTACCCGAGGTAAGAAAGGTGAAAGGCGGATTAGCCGATACCGGGTCTAGGTTACCCGAGGCGAAGGAAGGTGAAAAGCAGATAGGCCGATACCGGGTCTATATTACCCGAGGCAAGGAAGTTGGAAGGCGGATAAACCGATACCGGGTCTATGTTACCCGAGGCAAGGAAGGTGGAAGGCGGATAAGCCGATACCGGGTCTATGTTACCCGAGGCAAGGAAGGTGGAAGGTGGGGATAAGCCGATACCGGGTCTATGTTACCCGAGGCAAGGAAGGTGGAAGGCGGATAAGCCGATACCGGGTCTATGTTACTCGAGGCAAGGAAGGTGGAAGGCGGATAAGCCGATACCGGGTCTATGTTACCCGAGGCAAGAAAGTTGGAAGGTGGATAAGCCGATACCGGGTCTATGTTACACGAGGCAAGGAAGGTGGAAGGCGGATAAGCCGATACCGGGTCTATGTTACACGAGGCAAGGAAGGTGGAAGGTGGATAAGCCGATACCGGGTCTATGTTACACGAGGTAAGGAAGGTGGAAGGTGGATAAGCCGATACCGGGTCTATGTTACACGAGGCAAGGAAGGTGGAAGGCCCCAAGGCAAGGAAGGTGGAAGGCGGATAAGCCGATACCAGGTCTATGTTACCCGAGTGTGAGCGGACGACGTTTTCGACGGAACGCGGACTCCCTTTCGGAAGGGTCTCCTCGATTTCGGGCAGACCCCTCCCTCGCATGGGGTTTTTGGATTGGAAATTCGTTTTTAGAAAATTAGATTATTTCGTAAAAGAATCGAGACCTAAATCTCGATAAAAAATGTAGGAGTCACCACCCTGCTCAGCTCAACCGGGAAATTACAGTGTAGCTGAACCAAAGCGGGAACTGCCACACTTTCTAGAGATCTAGGTTTAGACAAGTCCCTTATTTCATGTCTAATCAAAATAAATACGGCCAATGTTCTATGATGACACTTTAAATTTCTAAAAATTTATTTTATTGAATTGAAACATACGCCGTGCACACAAATAAAGATAAAGCAGTAAATATATATAAATTATTACAACCCAATCGAATGAAAATAAAAACTCTCGGCCTCACGTTGCAAGCGCCTAGAATACACGAGAATCTAAAAAATTACAATCGCCTAGAATACACGAATTAAACTATAAATTACATTAAAAATAAAAATAAAGAAATTAAAGCTGCAAAACAAATGGTTAGCGCAGTTTATAGCACACCACAAATTGGACTCAAATAGGATAGAATTGGAGATTTTAGAGATCGGGGGCATGCATCTAGAGGGATAACCGGGTCGGCTCGGCTAGTCGGCCTGGTTAGACCTAGAAAACATTTTGAAACGTCCCTGTATTTTGGTTTTGTGAGCAAATTGTTTTGAAAATATTTTTCTGGTTTAATTTAATATAACATATGAGGTGGGTTAGTTTTTGGGAGAATCGGGTCTCCGTCGTGGTATTGTTCTAAATGCAATTTCACTGGAAATTAAATCTAAGATAGTGAATGCACACAACAAAATTCATTTTTGGTGATATTCTGATTTTCTGAATTTTTAGAAATTTTTATGGGCTAAACTGGAAATTCTGTCCCCAAACGGGTGTCACAGTCGTGCGACTGTAATCCTTCTAGTTTCAGGATTTCGCCAAAATTTTATTCAAAAGACACTAAACTTGGAGGAAATCAAGACACCCGTACTACTGTAATTACAGTCGTACAACTGTTCTTCAATACAAAAACAGTCGTACGACTGTTCTTGATTTCCAGAAATAGAATGCGTGAAAATTAAACTAAAATGCACAAAAATGCACCAAATCACCCAGAAAGCACAAGAAAATGAAGGATTGAAGTATGTTTACCTCTTTGGCGTTGATCCTCCGTAGGAATGACCCCTGGCAACGCACCAATCCACTTCAAATTACCCCTTTTCCTTTGAGTTGAGGTTGAGAAGTTGGGTCCAAAATCTCCAAAATGTCAAGGATTCTTAGGGATTTAAGTCTGAAATTAATTTGGTTTAGAGAGTCAGATTATCAACCTATGATTTCTAATAGATTTTTAATCCAAATACTTAAGAATTAAGAAGAAAAAGAAGAGAAAAAGCAAGCTTCAGTTTTGGTGTTTTTCTTCCACTCTCTCTCTAAAACTCTCTCTCAATGATTTTTTTACCCAAAAAGTCCCCCTCCCTTGCTTGTTTTCTGCCTCTTATCCTTCTTTGCTTCTGAAAATCAACGAGCATTAATTCCTCTGATTTTCCCCCAAATTTTTTATTTGAAAGGTATGGGCTCTGCAACCTGCTTTGAGCATACAGTCGTATGACTGTAATTTGAGTTACAGTCGTACGACTGTAATAATACCCCAACGACTGTAATTACAGTCGTGGTAGTCACGACTTCTTTTTTTTTCAGATCCGGAAAATTCCATGTTCATAGGCTACCCCTCGTGTAGCTAAAGTTCAATTTTCGGTGCGGATTTACGTACACGACAAAGAACACGAATTTTCACGGTGAAATACACATGTGTGGCTCGTGTGTGAATCATATGTGACTTTTGGCAGTCAGGTGGTCTATATGCCTTTCGCATAAGGACGACATCGGGGAAAGACGACTTTTGGAGTCAGGCGGTTCCTTATGATCCTTGTCACATAAGGATGACGCCAGGAAAACATGACTTTTAGAGTCAGGCGGTTTCTTATGATCCTTTTCACATAAGAATGACGCCGGGGAAATATGGTTTTTGGAGACAAGCGGTTCCTTATGATCCTTTTCACATAAGGACGATGCCATGAAAACATGACTTTTGGAGTCAAATGGTCATGTATGACCTACCATACAGAGCCATAATGCATGTAGTGCGTGATTGGTGAACGTATTTATTCCTTGATCGATAATTTTGAAACAAAAATTTTTGCTCCTTCGATCAAGAATAAATACGGGTGAATGCAATTTGATTACCTTTTATAGTCATGCAGGATTGAATTTGTGAAATGTGTGACAGTCACATGCAACTTGGCACACAAGACACACTGAGATTGTATTTCGGGTTCCCTTTTAAAGTCGTGGTGGACTAAATTTGCTGAAATGTCTGCCAGCCGTGCGCAACTTGGCACACTCAACGGACTGAGACCGAATTTTGGGTTCCTTTTTAAAGTCATGGTGGACTAAATTTGTTGAAATATCTGATAGCTGTGTGCAACTTGGCGTACTCAACGGACTGAGACCGAATTTTGGGTTCCTTTTTAAAGTCATGGTGGACTAAATTTGATGAAATGTCTGACAGCCGTGTGCAACTTGGCGCACTCAACGGACTGAGACTGAATTTTGGGTTCCTTTTTAAAGTCGTGGTGGACTAAATTTGTTGAAATGTCTGACAGCCGTGTGCAACTTGGCACACTTAGCGGACTGAGACCGAATTTTGGGTTCCTTTTTAAAGTCGTGGTGGACTAAATTTGTTGAAATGTCTGACAGTCGTGTACAACTTGGCACACTCAACGGACTGAGACTAAATTTTGGGTTCCTTTTTAAAGTCGTGGTGGACTAAATTTATTGAAATGTCTGACAGCCGTGTGTAACTTGGCGCACTCAACGACTCAGACTGAATTTTGGGTTCCTTTTTGAAGTCGTGGTGGACTAAATTTGTTGAAATGTCAGACGATCTCGTATGACTTGACACACAGGATACATCGAAAATGCATTTTTGTAAGATTGTACTTACAGTGAATTTTTTACGATTTTCTCGTGTTTCGTGCCCCTTGACAAGGTGGACTATTATTATAAAAATTGGTTGCTGACGTGTTGGTCCTACAAAATCACTGAAATATCTTCCCGTGGGTAATATTAAAAGCTTGGTGATAAAATAGGGTTTAGAAAATAAATAAGGAAATAAAAGAATATATATATATTTTTCTTTTTTTTTCCTTTATAGTCGTACGACTGTATTTGAAATTCAACTACAGTCATACGACTGTAGTTTGCAGGCAGAAAGAATTAAATGGGCGTTTCACCCCCTTCGTGTCTCCCCTCATATTTTCTTTTATTCTCTAAAAAAAACCGATTCCCAACCTTTGAGATTTGGAAAAAATGTTGAAGAAACTCGGGAAGAAACTGAAGAAACTTACTCCCAACCAGATTCAGGGACCTGGTAGTGTGCATGATATTCCATTTGTTGGTGTTGCGGACGGGTATGGCCACCCATGTTATACGGACCATTTTGGAGTCCGTTTCGGGTCGAAGATCCCTATCTTGCTGGAGATGGGCTCCCATTTGTCGTCACTTCAGGTTGGTACCCGAATCCGAGCCTCAATTTTGAATTTTTCAATATTTTTCCAGTTGAGTTCTTTGATTTGATTTGCATGATTTTACTGCTTTCTGGGTGAATTGATTGAGTAGAATGCATGCTAGGGGTCCCCTGTAGTCCATAGGAACAAGAATATAGGAAAAACGAGTTAGAAATCACGAAATAATTGGACTTGGGAATTTCTGCCCGCAGGAAAGATGAACACTCGTACGAGTATGGGATGAACACTAGTACCAGTGTTCCTACAGTCATACGACTGACTGTAGTTGAAATTCCAGCCTTTTTTTTATTTATGATGATGATGATTATAATTATGATAAATATGCATATATGAATTTTTGCATCTATGTATTTTTTTTTATTTTATTTTATGATAAATATGCATGCTTTTTTTTTAATTAATGATGATGATTATTGTTATGATAAATATGCATGTGTGCATTAAATAATGCTAAATATGTATGCATTGTACTTCCTGGGTGTGTAGGATAGGGAGATTTTCGGCTGTGGGAATCTCTCCTTGCCTCGGGTTTGGTGAGGATGCCTCCCCGAGTCTGTGAGGGCCTGAGTCAGGCTCTTGGGTCTTGAGACATTTATTCTCTCACTGGTAGAGAGCACGCCTCATACTACGCAAGCAGTGAGGACAGCGCTGTGTGAGAGGTGGGTCTGTACCACCCATACCTTCCACCTACCTATTGGCGAGTTCACCGTCACTCCATCGGACTTTGCGGCGATTACTAGTTTCGGGTTTGGCGGGACCCCGACTAGCTTCAACTGCTACCTGACCCGTCATCAGCTGGTGGATGTCTACATTGGTAGACTGATCGGTTGCACCCCCGAGAAGGGGAAGATTCTTTGTTCTAGAGTAGAGACTTATTGGGCTGCTCGCTCAAACCCATCGGAGGAGGATGTGGAGAGGTATACTCAGGCCTACGTGCTCGTTCTGTTGTCCTACACACTGTTCCCTACCGGGCAAAGTACTTGTAATATGACGCTGCTCCCGATTCTGGTGGACTTGGCTGCCTTTCCTACTTTGGATTGGGCTCGAGCTGCGCTTGGGCAGCAGTATTATGGATTAGACCTGTGTGCCAGAGGGAGGCAGCAGGAGATCTTGGGTTTTTGGCTGGGCCTTCTGGTATTACCCTTTCTCTTTCCCCTTTTTTTTAAATGCCTTTATTAATTGCAGATCTGGGTGTTTGAGCACCGCATCCTGGAGCCACCAGAGTTGATAGACGTACAGGGTGAGGAGCATCCGACTGTTCTGTGCTCCTAGACACAGGGATGGCAGGGTATTGGCCGTGATCTGAGGGAGATCTGGTAGGGCCTTTGAGAGGTCTCCTGGGAGAGGGTAAGCAAACTAATTCTTGTTAGTAAGAAAAATTTAATTTAGTATTTACTTACCTGTTCTGAAATCTTTGTTTCTGTAATTATATCTTTTGCAGCTTGACCATTTTCCATAGCAAGATTAGGGAGCCTTGCCTCCTGTTGTGCATGTTTCTATGCGGTATGATGACCGCAGGCTTTTCCTGGAGTGCCCTATGTCCCAGGAGTGGTACCTGGGCGAGCGTCTCTGTTTGGCTGACCATGTAGACGGCTCTGCTAGCCGACTTGTTCCTCCGCCGCTCCCTCGCTCATTATTTTGGCCTCACTTTGCTGATCCTGCTGAGGACCTGGATATTTTCAGGGATGGATACGTAGTAGATTTCGTTGACGGCGACTATCCGGCTTTTATCCGAGAGTGCCTATTGCCCGTCCAGGGTAATGCGCTAGCGGCTCCTCCTCGTCAGGAATATTACTTCTTTTTTTTTGTCTAATATTCTTTCATTTGTAGATCAAAAGGCACAGAGAGTCGAGTTCCGTATAGCAGTCTGGTCCAGGATATAAGGATGCTGAGGCCGCCACTGCTGGAGGGCATGCCCCCGTTCAGGACAGGAGTCATCCTATGCATTCTGGTAGTGCTGCGACATCTACTTCTCAGGCCGCCGGAGTGGTGGAGGGTTAGCTAGTGACAGAGCTTAGGACCAGTTTCAGCATGATGGGACTAGATGGTGGTTATGCTTATAGGAATGTGCCGGTTCACCGTGAATGGCCGCTTACGTTTGCCCCGACAGACACCACTCATGTGAGTTTCTTTCTTTCTTTTTTTTTCGACACTCTTTTATGTTTTAGGTCCCTCAGGCTCAGGTGCAGGATATAGCCCATCAGTACTTGGGCTTGGAGACCTTTATGATTCAGGAGAACGCCCCTTGGGTGGTAAGCATTTTGTAGTCCCTGTTTTATCACATGATTTATGCAATGCATGGATAAACATGTATGTATACACGTTAATTTGCATTGTTATTTTGCAGACTCGTGTGTAGATGCTGCAGGATTAGGCTAGGCAGGCGGTAGCTCTCGAGGCTTAGGCCTTGGCTGTAACACATGAGCTGATATGAACCGGATGTGGGAAGATTTCGATACTTGTAGGACGGCGCATCCGAGTGAGTCTGTGTCATCCGAGGAGGGAGAGGACGAGAGCTAGATGGATGTTTTGTACTACATAAATTTTTTTTAAACATTCTAACTGGGCTTCACTATTTATAACATGAACTTTATTTTCATTATCGCGGGTTTGGATGCAATAACCTACTGATGGATGTTTATGTGTAATGGCACAATGTATGCGATACGAATGTCTAAGCAGGATATCAAACATGTATAATATCATTACGACGACATCATAACAAGTACAATAGAGAAATTAATAATGACTCCGACTTTAGACATCACCCTCTTCTTGTTACCAACACATCCTCTCGGTTTTCCGTGTTGGAAATTTTCTCTTTGTGATTTGGTTTTTTTTTTGAATGGTCCAAGAGTTTTGTGCGAACATTCCAGCTGAATTGATCTCTCCGTATTGATCTGTTTTGAGATTGGGAAGCACACCTTGACATGTTCATTAGAAGTCGTAAGAACATTGCTGCTGATGACATCCGGTGGTTTGGCCTTTACTTGCCCCTAGTATTAGAGGTTTGTATTTGGGGTGTAAAACACTTCATCAGATATGGTTCGCTGCGCGTTGAAACCCGTATGTGGACATTGACATGTAATGACATGATGAATGCATATTGAACATCAAAATTGAATATAAAACATCTACGACATAATGAATGTGGATGCATTAGAAAAATCCAAAGTATGGATCTGGTTTTGATTGATGCCCCTTCAAATTACCAATATGTCCTTTCAGTTTTCCACGTTGGAGGTTTTTTTTTTTGAATGCTAACATATGTCAGAGTGTATAATTGAGCATTGAATTGAATCAATTGATTACTCACTGGATCTTCCAAGAGTTTGAACCCTGTTATATGTTATATTTTGTTATATTTTGACTTAGTTTTAGGGGCTTAAATGAGTTTATTTTAGTATTTTCCTTAGGCTTTCTACTATGGGTTGTGTTTTTGTATTTGCAGAGGCTTAATTGAAGATTTTGGGCTATAAAGGCTGATTTGGGCGAGATTTTGTCAAGGCTGGGCTGAAGTGCATTTTTTTCAATTTTAACCTTGCCCAAGGCTAAATTTCTTCCGTCAGGGGCTGTTCAGGAATTTTCCTAATTACGGGCCAACAAGAATTGAAGCAGATTAAGGCCTTAAATTAGAGAGCTTGGACGTGGATTAAGAGGCTATTTTGGGAAACCTTTGATTTTTGTGGTCCTTAGGGTTATATAAATAGGGAAGAGATGTTAGTTTTGGTAGGGAGTTAGAGATAGAAAACAGAAATCATGATACATTTTTCTTTTCTTAAGAGTTTTATCAACATAAGCAGCTAATTTTCTTCTTCATCTAGGGGATTCAAAGCTTGGGTATATCTGATTGTGAGATTGTTCTAAACTTTAATCTTTCAATTTAATTCTCCATATTCTTATTCTTGCTTCTTGAGAGATTTCTCTCTTTTGTTGATTTGTGATTTAAATCTCTTGACCAGTTGTTTGGATTGCAAATTAATAATCTGTTATCAGTGGATGAGATTCGTAATCATCTGATTCATTGTGTTTAGAACAATAAAAGGAATAAGGATTTAAACTTAAATCAATATCTCTAAGAATTGGTTGGTTTACATTAGGTTTTTCTAGATCTTAATGCTTTCGAGGAATTAAATCCTAGCCGCTAAGGAAGGGTTGTTTGTGGAATAGGGAATTGTTTGAGCCGTGCTAGACAATTTCTCATTAGGAAAAGCTGATCCTGATGCGCTAAGCTAAGGGTTATACTAATCTGGAGAAATTAAATTAGTTTTCTCAATCAATGATCAATCCCTTTAAATCCAAGCTGAAGAATTACCCTAGATGATATTTAACATTAATTCTTTACTCTGTTTTTGTATTAAATTCAGTTTTGATTTTGTGTTCAACAATTGTTACTTCTTTAGATTTTATTTCAGCATTAATTCAATCAAATCTCTTAAACCCCCCCCCCCCCTTTTATTATTTGTTTGTGGTATTTAGCAAAATTTAATCAAGTTTTAACTCCTTTGGGTTCGACCTCAACTTACCTACTGTAAACCTAATTGTTTAAGGATTAAGTGAGACTTATAAATTTATTTTTGATGGATTTGACAACCGACAAAACCCATATGCATGTTCCCAATTCACCCCAAATTCCAATTCGCGCACAGTTCTCAAAGATGAACGTAGCTTTTAATCCTTCAAAGTACAGCTCCAGAAGATGAAAGAACCACCGATAAATAGTCACTTCTGTTGTAGCCGAAGACTGAGTTCTTGAAATGGTTGGTAAATGCAACTTTCTTCTGGATATTGGTGCAACAGGCTTTGCAAGTCCCCCCATTCACGATCGTTGAAGGCTTTGTAAAACCTGGTTGCCCCAACACTGTTGGTGAAGTTCATGAGTGTACAACCAAAATTTCTTCCAGTCTTGGAGTCCATAGGCAAATACAGGAAACCAAGCAGACTGTTCTTTGGACTTGTCCTTGTTTTCCTCCAGGCAATGTTTGTCCAGAATTTGCAGCATTGCTCTGATATTGTTGGTGAAGTCCACTAATGCACTTCCAGGATTGAAGGGAAGTGGTGTGGGATGAAAGAGTATTCTTAATTTGGTACAAATTGATGATAAACGAAGACTGATTAAAACAGTGCCGTAACCAATTGCTCCGTCACCTTTCCAGTAATGAGATGATATGGAAAAGTACGATATGGGATAGCATTGGGGTTCAATTTCTTGTTAGAAACCATTGATGGCAAGGAATAAGGTTTCACAGAATCAATTCCAGAGAGAAGAAGAAACAGGCAATTCATCAAACAAGTGTTCGTGCCCTATATGTAAATGGAAGAGGAAGGGTGTTGAAGGTATGGATGAAGATCGAGGTGGGGAGTGTTTTGGGTTTGAAAGTATGGGAGCCTAAATCTTTCACAGGTTGTTTGAAATTGAGAAAGTCCAAATTTTTCACAGAAAAAGGGTGCGAAAAATTCGGTGGCGATGGAAATTGGGATGGTGAGACATTCAAGTGTTAACTGTAGCTGTCATGTATGAGAGAGAGAGATTCTTCTGTCTGCACTGATCTTTTCTTTTTTTTTCAAGGAGCTAAATGCAAGCCACAGCCAACTTTTGGTTTTCCTGTTGCATTCAAATTCATGCATGTTATGTGTGTTCAGTATGCCTTTTTGGATGAACAATGCATGCATGATGTCATGTGCACAGAAATGTCATGCAAACAAGATTACACATGCATTACAACTAAGGAATGCTTGAGAGTTTAACCACATGGTAGGTGATGAAAGTCATTCGAAATTTTTTAGGGGTTGGTGCTTTTGATGAGTTTGGGTTTTTAGCTTCCGGGTTTTGGTATAGGGTACTTTCTTGGATATGGAATTAGGCCTGGAGCTCCACTTTGGAGATCGACTCTGAGATTTAGCAATAGCCTTTGGCTTCAAACGGTTTAGGTATCATGGATGTTGCTCAAATTAAAACTCGAGGGCAAGGCCGAAAGCATTTTGGATCGTGATTTGTAAGGACCACTGAGCTGTGTCGGTAAATGGTTCGGCGGAGGTGATGCCATCCTATTACTTATTCTTATCTCAAGCTCATTTCAAGAGAGGGTTCAATCAGAGATAGATTCACTTTTAGGTTCCTTACAATACTCAAAATGATGTTATGCATTTTGATATTATGTGTGTTGGATATGTCATTTCAGATGGTCAAATGCATGCATGCTGCTATGTACAAGTAATCATCACATAAGTAAGATGAAAATAAATCTCATTGCATTCATGATGAATTCAATACATCCCACAAACAAAATAAGTCCCTTGTAAGAAAGGAGTCTCCAAGAGGCATTGATCTCATAGAATCCTATTATTTTTCGATTGGTCACCATTTCGGCTTCAGTCTCCTCGTCCCACTCTTATCAGACCAGACCCTGAAGTTCTTTATCATATTCCTCTCCTTGAGAGACTTGAGGAATTTCCTTGGTGGTCTCCCTGATTACCCCTAGTTGCTTATCAGAAATGGTCGAGGTTTCCAATTTCCCATCGTCGACTAGCTTCTGGATCTCCTTTCTTAAAGCAAAAAAATTGTCCGATGTCCTCTTGGTACATGATAGCTCTAGAAATTGTTCTTTTGTGCTTTTTCCGGATCTACAAATGGCTTGATACTTTGCAGTAGACCTTCCTTTCTACATCTGAGGAATAGCTTGCTTAATGAGTCAGCCCATGGGGAAATGCCTTTTCCTCTACCCCTGGTAGGTGGGTTTCTTGTATGCCGTGGAATGGAGTTGGTGCACACATTAGTCTTAAGGGGCCTCTTTAGTTCTATTTCATCAGTCGGCCTTGGCAAACCTGAATCTTGGTGAGAGGGCCTTCCAAGGTGTCGAGGGCGAGTGTTAGCAATCTGGGCATTCTGTTTCTCGCTAGCATCAGCATTGGAGTTTGAGAACACTGTATTTTTCATTTTCCCTTTGAGTTCTGTCACTCGTGCTTCCAATTCGGTGCACTTTGTTGTTAGTCTTTCTACTCTGTCAAGATCACCTCCCAGGGCTTCTCTCAGCATTGCTGCCACTTCCTTCCTGACCGCCTTTCGAAACCATGACGAAGTGATGTAGTCCTCCACGACGCCCATTATGGTGTTGAAGTTTATTGGGTTGGCCATTCTTGAAATCCTTTCCCTTTCCCCTCTGATAAGAACACTTATTAGCATTGACAGGCGCGTGCACACGAAGAATACCAAATCACAGATGACGTAGGCATGAATGCATGATGGGATATGTTACGAGGGAAATGATGATGAGGATGATCTCTCTCTTTTTTTTTTGGACATTTCGAGAACACTCAATGCCATGCAAGAGATAATACGAAAAGTTCACGTGTGGTCCACCACACGGACAGGGGTTTGGCGCTTTTGGAGCACCTAGTGAACTTTGTGAAGTGGTCATGTGTGTGCCAACACATGGACAGAGTTTCGACACTTTATAGGTCTATGAGATGAAGTGAAATGGTCACTTAGGGGCTGGCCCATGGACAAAATTCTGATGCTTTTGAGGCATATGACATGAGATGGTGTTTACAAACAAGTCACGTGTAGGTAAGGACACAGACGGAGGTTCGGCATTCATGGAACACCTTTCATGATTCGGTAATGTCATGAAATGACTCTATGTGTGCACTAATCCGGTACTTGTGGAGTACCTCAAATGTTACAATGATGTCATGCAACCATCCGAAATAGATCGTGACAGACCAACAGAACTTCGGCATCACCATGACACCAATGATAAATGACATGAAGCCATGTAACGACATTGTGTGACCTGCCACATGAAAATAGACATAAGACCATTATGGTCCCCTATTGAATGAAATGGTCTAGCGAAATAGCCAAGTGCAATCCGGTGCATAGGCAAAACATGGGGTAGCTTTGGGACTCCCGATATGTTATGAAATGAAATGATCATGAAGAGCATTCTTAGAACGTCCTTAATTTAGATGAGATGAGATGACACGGATGTTTATGTCACACAAAATGCAAATAGCTGCACAAAAATGTGGTTAGTATGCATGACATACATGATGATGTTATGTATGCTTTGTGAGGACGTTAACATACGGGACATAAATGTGTGTGGCACATAGATAAAGTGTCATGGCTACACGAAAACATGGTTAGCATACATGCCTATGCACATATTGATGTCTTAAAAGTGGCTGCATAAAAACGTGGTCAGAATAACATACAGGCAAAGTTTCGGTGCTCGGGGAGCACCTTGGGTTTTTATGTCGTGATATGAGATGAAATGATCTCGTGCTTGGGCACGAATAGAGTTTCGATGCTTGGGGAGCATCTTGGCTTCCAAATTGTGATATGAGATGAATGCGTTCTTGGTGAGCGGGCAGAGTTTCGGCGCTCAAGGGAGCACTTTGATTTTTTGTGTTGTGACATGAAACGAATGTGCGCATGGCACACGGTTGGGATTTCGGCGCTCGAGGAGCACTTAAATGATTTAATGTATGAAGTGTAATTTTTCAGCGCTCGTGGAGCACCTAAATGATTTAATGCATGAAATGAAATTTTTCGGCGCTCGGGAGCACCTAAATGATTTAATTCATGAAATGTAATATTTCGGTGCTCGTGGACCACCTAAATGGTTTAATGCATGAAATGTAATTTTTCGGTGCTGGTGGAGCACCTAAATGGTTTAATGCATGAAATGTAATTTTTAGGTGCTGGTGGAGCACCTAAATGGTTTAATGTATGAAATGTAATTTTTCGGCGCTCGTAGAGTACCTAAATGATTTAATGCATGAAATATAATTTTTCGGCGCTCGTAGAGCACCTAAATGATTTCCTACTTGGTAGGCGGTGAGATGTGTGTGACTCTTATGGAATTGTTCAAGGCCTACGTAAATGTTTTATGCATGACATGCGTTCCATATGGCTACAAGATAAATCGGTTAGTGTTTATGACATTCAAATGATGCATATGAATTAATGTTTTTCACATAATGAGGAAATGCATGGCTGCAAAAATATGGATAATGTAAAATTTCTCAGGGGTGATTAATATATTTTCACGCCAAAAATGCAAGTGGCTGTACAGAAGATATGAGTTAGTATTACACAAATGCTTTGCATGTAGTATGTCATGACGATGATGGTACGTTATGAAGAAGCAAGAGACAGGTAGCATATTGCATACAAAGCGTATTCCTCCAACCTAATTCCTCCAAAAGCGGTCGGTCTCAAAAATTCTAACCGAGTCCTAGGTGGTTCTCTTCGATCATCAACCGGGGATGATGAAGGTGCAATTTATAATATTCACACAATTTATTTTGGTATCCTAAGGGAATCTAACTAAGGTTACCTATATGAGTTAGGTCCAAGTCGGGTTAACATCAAGGCTCCCATAGCAAAATAAACTACTCACTTCTCCCCACTCAAGGGTCCGAATGAAAGGGTCCGTACGAGGCTATGGGTGGTGTTTCGTATCCGTGCCCCTAAGACCATGAGGAACAAAGGCGACACTTCAACAATTCACCTGGCTAAATATTGGATACTTAACCTAATGCAAGGATGTCTAACTAAAAAAGCAAAATAAAATGCCATGCAAGAATCATCCACCTTATTTTGATTAGACACTTTTCAGGGCTTGTCAAATTCTTTTAAGTTTTATAAAAAACTTTTGTCAGAAATCCCCAGCAGAGTCGCCACTGTGAGCGAACGACGTTTTTGACGGAACGCGGACTCCCTTTCGGAAGGGTCTCCTCGATTTCGGGCGGGACCCTCCCTCGCTTGGGTTTTTGGATTGGAAATTCGTTTTTAGAAAATTAGATTATTTCGTAAAAGAATCGAGACCTAAATCTAGATAAAAAGTGTAGGAGTCGCCACTCGGCTCAGCTCAACCTAGAAATTACAGTATAGCTGAACCAAAGCGGGAACTGCCACACTTTTTACAGATCTAGGTTCGGACAAGTCCCTTATTTCATGTCTAATCAAAATAAATACGGCTAATGTTCTATGATGACACTTTAAATTTCTAAAAATTGATTTTATTGAATTGAAATATATGGCGTGCACACAAATAAAGATAAAGCAGTAAATATATATAAATTATTACAACCCAATCGAATGAAAATAAAAACTCTCGGCCTCACGTTACAAGCACCTAGAATACACGAGAATCTAAAAAATTACAATCACCTAGAATATACGAATTAAACTATAAATTACATTAAAAATAAAAATAAAGAAATTAAAGCTGCAAAACAATTGGTTAGCACAGTTTATAGCACACCACAAATTGGACTCAAATAGGACAGAACTGGGGATTTTAGAGATCGGGGGTATGCATCTAGGGGGATAACTGGGTTGGCTCGGCTAGCCGGTCAGGTTAGACCTGGAAAACATTTTGAAACGTCCCTGTATTTTGGTTTTGTGAGAAAATCGTTTTGAAAACATTTTTCCGGTTTAATTTAATTTAACATGTGAGGTGGGTCGGTTTTCGGGAGAATCGGGTCTCCGTCGTGGTATTGCTCTAAATGTAATTTCACTGGAATTTAAATCTAAGGTAGTGAATGCACACAACAAAATTCATTTTTGGTGATTTTCTTATTTTCTGAATTTTTAGGGATTTTTAGAAATTTTTATGGGCTAAACTGGAAATTCTGCCATTGGACGGGTGTTACAGTCGTGCGACTGTAACTACAGTCGTACGACTGCAATTACAGTCGTGCGACTGTAATCCTTCTAGTTTCAGGATTTCGCCAAAATTTTATTCAAAAGAAACTAAACTTGGAGGAATACAAGAACAGTCGTACGGCTGTTCTTGATTTCTAGAAACAGAATGTGCGAAAATTAAACTAAAATGCGCAAAAATGCACCAAATCACCCAGAAAGCACAAGAAAATGAAGGATTGAAGTATGATTACCTCTTTGGCGCTGATCCTCCGTAGGAATGACCCCTGGTAACGCACCAATCCACTTCAAATTACCCCTTTTTCTTTGAGTTGAGGTTGAGAAGTTGGGTCCAAAATCTCCAAAATATCAAGGATTCTTAGGGTTTTACGTCCGAAATTAATTTGGTTTAGAGAGTCAGATTATCAACCTATGATTTCTAATAGATTTTTAATCCAAATACTTAAGAATTCAGAGAAAAAGAAGAGAAAAAGCATGCTTCAGTTTTGGTGTTTTTCTTCCACTCTCTCTCTAAAACTCTCTCTTAATGGTTTTTCTGCCCAAAAAGTCCCCCTCCCTTGCTTGTTTTCTACCTCTTATCCTTCTTTGCTTCTGAAAATCAACGAGCATTAATTCCTTTGATTTTCCCCCAAATTTTTTATTTGAAAGGTATGGGCTTTGCAACCTGCTCCGAGCGTACAGTCGTACGACTGTAATTTGAGTTACAGTCGAATGACTGTAACAATACCCCCACGACTGTAATTACAGTCGTGGTAGTCAAGGCTTCTTTTTTTTCAGATCTAGAAAATTCCGTGTTCACACCAAGGCAAGGAAGGTGGAAAGCGGATAAGCCGATACCGGGTCTATGTTACCCGAGGCAAGGAAGAAAGATGAAATAAGCCAATACCGGGTTTAGGTTACCCGAGGCAAGGATTGCTGGGGATTTGGAATGAAGCCGATCTGGACCGATGCCGGGTCTACATCACCCAAGGTAGATCTGCTAGGGATTTGGAGTGAAGACGATCTGGACCGATGCCGATTTTATATTACCCGAGGTGGATCTGCTGGGGATGTGAGACTATGGATGATGAGTTCCTGCATTTGAAATGGCAAGTCTTCATTCCTTGATCGAGAGATTTTGAACAAAAATTTTTGTCCCTTCGATTAAGAATGAAGACTAGCTGGGGATGAATGATTTGCGTATGCTATGTATGCATGTATAATGATGTATATGCACATGGATGTACTTCACGTTGTTTGATGTTTCCTCTTTCTGCTGGGGAGAGGTAGTTTTGCCCCTGGCTGGTGGAAGGTGTTCTTCGCGTAAGGCTTCCCCTTGTTGAAGATATATGTGAGGACTGCTGGGGAAATGAGATAATATCTAGGAATGTGTGACGATGCTGGGGAAAAAGAATCATAGCGCCCTTTGTAAATGTTTCGCTAGGGAGTGATGTAGAGAATCCTGCTGGGGAGATGATGGGAAGACTTGGCTTCTCACTCCTGTAATTTATGAATCTAGAAGTGCTCTAAATTTTGCCTGAGTTGCCCAATGCGGGTTTTTAGCCCAGCGAGCTGCTCTAATTTTTGCCTGAGGTACCTTTTCGGTTTTCATCCCAGCGAGCTTTTTTTTTTTTTTAAGCAAAGGCCGTTTGAAATGGCAAGTTCTTTGACAATCACTGTCACTCTTCGGAAAACTGAATTAGATTTGGAGGATGATAAAGGATTTCGGATTGTATGTATTTAGTACATTTTCATCGTTAAACAACATGATATGTTCAACCAGTTAAATGCAAAGCGCTTTCTTTAAGTGGATGTTTAAACATGACAACTTTGTTTATGCATTTCGTCATAGCCATGCAAATATATTTAAACAAACGTTTCACTTTATTGATGAAATCAAAATGAGTACATTTGAAAAGATTAATTCCCTAAATGGTATGCATTCAACATAGAGCCAGAATCCGTCCCCAGTCATCCTTTTCAGATTTTTCGATTGATCATTTTCTCTCTTGTCCTAACTTTTGCCTAGGCCGCTCTTTCGAGTTTTTAACCTAGCAGACTCTTTTTTTTTAACATGATAAAGCTTTAAGTGGTCTTGGTTGACAGGATTGGTGAACTCATTTCCATCCATATCCATGATGCTGACACCACCTTTTGATAGCACCTTCTTCACAACATAGGGCCCTTCCTAGTTGGGTCTGAACTTTCCCTGAACATCAACATTTGAAGGTCTTAATTGTTTCAGAACCAAGTCTCCTACTTTTAACTGCCGCTTGGAGTATTTTACATTCCGATTATAGGCTATGGCCATTCTGCGCTGGTACATCTGTAAATGATCCAATGCTTTCAGTTGCCTTTCATCTAGCACTGTCAACTGCTCGTATCTTGCTTGAACCCATTCATTCTCTAGTAACTGAGCTTCCAGGGCAACTCTGAGTGACTTGAGCTCTATTTCTACTGGAAACACTGCTTCCATACCATACACCAAGGCATAGGGAGTTTCTCATGTTGGCGTTCTGACACTGGTTCTGTAACCCCAAAGAGCATATGGTAATTTGTCAGCCCAATCTCTGTAGGTGGTTACCATCTTTGACAAAATCTTCTTTATCGTCTTATTAGCTGCTTCCACTGCTCCATTAGCTTACTGTCTGTATGGAGAAGATTTATGATTCTCAATGCCATGTTCTGCAAGCAGCTCAGCTATTGCCCCTTGGAATTGGACTCCATTGTTAGTCACTATGTGGTGGGGAATCCCGTATCGGGTAAAAATGTTCTTCTGGATGAACTTGACCATCTGCTTGGCTGTCACATTAGCGAAGGATTCTGCCTCCACCCACTTTGAGAAGTAATCAATTGCAACCACTATGAATCTGTGCCCATTAGAAGCTGCGGGATGGATTTCTCCGATCATATCAATCCCTCATGTCGAGAACAGCTAAGGAGATGCCAGGTTCTGTAGCTTAAGTGGCGGCAAATGACTGATGTCTGCATAGATCTGACACTCGTGACATCTCTTCACTTTCCTTATACAATCAGCCTGCATAGTCATCCAGAAGTACCCCTGTCTCATTATCTTTCTGGCCATAGCTAGTCCATTCATATGCGACCCATAGGAGCCTGCATGTACATGCTGCATCACTGTTTCTGACTCCTGTTCTGTTAGACATCTTCGGAGAACTCCATTTGCTATTCTTTTGTACAGTTTATCTTCAAAGATTCTTAATTGACTGGCTAGCTTCCTCAATGACATCTTATCAGCAGTATTGGCTCCCTCTGGGTATTTTCCTTCTTTCACATACTGGTAGATGTCGAAGAACCATGGCTTTTCTTCAACTGTTAATTCCATTACTTCGTGTATTTCAAAGCATGGTTGTTTGGAAGTTGCTATAACCAGTGGCTGGACTTGAGTTTCTTCTGGATTTTCCCACATAGAAGATAGAGTCGCTAGTGCATCAGCCATCTTGTTCTCATCTCTAGGGACGTGTCTGAACTCACATTGACTAAATAATTCTTTTCTGTGCTGTAACAGCTCCAAGTAAGGCCATAAGGCTTCTTCTTTCAGCTCCCATTTGCCCTGAGCTTGCCTGATCACTAAGAGTGAAACTCCGACAATCAAGACATCATTTGCTCCTAGAGTTAACAGAGCTTCCATCCCGAATAGGTATTCCTCATATTCTGCCCCGTTATTGGTTATGGGAAAGTTCACCCTCTTTGATAAAGGAATGATTTCACCGTTCGGCGTTGCTATTAGCACCCCGATTCACGTACCCTTTCTGTTCACTGCCCCATCGAAGCACATAACCCACCTTTTTACTTCAACCATAGCCAGTTGTTCATCTGGGAACTCCAAATTCTCCTTATAATCTGATTCTAGTGGTTGATTCGCTAAGAATTCTGCTATAGCTTGCCTTTGATGGTTTTCTTAGTGATGTACTCGATGTCGAACTCGGATAAGAGCAACAGCCACCTAGACAACTTCCCAACTAGCACCGGTGCTTCATATAGATACTTCATTGGATCTACTTTGGCCACGACTTGTATTTTGTATGACTGGAAGTAATGGCGCAGCTTATTAGTAGGGGTGGCAATGAGGCGAGAATTACCTGAAAACCGTAGGGATCCGAACCGACGGGTGTGGGGAATAACCGATATTATCCCCCACGGGGATGGGGGTGGGGATTATTTTACCCCCAGTACTTAAACGGGCGTGGGGGCAGGGAGTACTATCCCCGCCCCGCTCCCGAATAAATCCCTGTATAAACCCCGTATACACACACACACACACACACACACACACACACACATATATATATATATTAATTAATTCATATTTAGTGCCAAGCCCATCTCTGTTTTTATTTCTCTGTAAGATCATCTTCTTCGTTTTCTCCCTTGTTCAAAGCCTCAAACCCTAGCCTCCCAAATCGCAGCTGCCTTCGTCTTCCTTTCCCTCTAATGACTTCGTATGCAACTCTCTAGTGGCTTCTCTGATAGTTTTTGGGATTCTTGACTCTCTGCGTTTAAATATAGATATGATAATTCTTTTACTAGTACTGATAATTCTTTTACTGGTACTAATAATTCTTTTAAAGTACACACAATTTACTAGCTCAAGGTATAGCAAAGCAACTTTGCTGCAGTTTCCCATGCACTTCTCTAATTACTAATTAAGTAGTTCATTGTTCGAATTTTGATAATTATAAATAATATTAATTTGTTGCTCTTTTGATCACCTTAATGGTATCCAGCATCACATGTTGGTGATTAATTATGATTAATCTATCAAAAAAATCAATTATGATTAACAATTATTGGATTGATTTGGACGAACTTAGATTTTGAATTAAGTTGAAATTTTATATTCCAAACAAAAAGTATGGGATAGAATTTTTCTTTTCCTTTTTTTTAATACATCCAATTAATTAATATTGCTAATATTGCTATTAGGTATATACAAGTTGTGACATTGGTCAGTGCAAAAGAACTCCATTTAAGCTTGACACAGTTTAATTAATTTGTTGATTTTTTATGCATGCCACAAGAGTTAATATTAAAAATCAACAGATTATATCAAGGGCATAAAGTAACATTATTGATATATCAGAGGCCAACTAGATAATTAATCCTTTTTTCTAATAAAACAGTTTGATTGTTTACACGATCTTATTAAAATGTTTCATAATATATTTACTTAAATCAACTTTGCAGTATCATTTTATAATGACTTGGAAATACTAATTAATTAGAAGGTTTTTCTTACTAACCAAATGTTATCGTTTTGTTACTAATTTGTTTTCAATTATTTTTTGTAGGTAAATTATGGATAGGGAAAATAATGTTGATTTGTCATCAAATGATGTTACAATGGAGAGTGTTACTAATAGTAGTCAAAGATCTATCCCAGAAAGTGAAATTGGATCAGCATTAAAAGGAGAGGAGAAAGCAACACAAGAGGATTCTACTCAAATTGAAGCTTCAAGTGAAACTTTAAGCTTGGGAAACAAACAAACTCTGAAATCTGATGTATCGAACCACTTTAAAAAGCAAAAAGTTGGTGATAAAATGAAGGCAGTATGTAACTATTGTCAAAAGAAACTTGGTGGAGAGGCAAAGGATGGAACTACACATTTACGTGGCCACTTCAATATATGTCCATTAAGAAAAACTAGGGACATTAAGCAAAGCATCTTGGGAATTAAGGAGGGTGGCAAAGGAAAATCACTTGTAAATTGGGAGTATGATGAAGAACTTGTAAGAAAAGAGTTGGCTTGTATGATCGCCTTCTATGAATATCCTTTGGTAATGGTGGAGCATTACTGGTTTCGAAGATTTATGAGTATTACTTGTCCAAAGTTCAAAACCATTACTAGAAATACAGCTAAAAGTGACATCTTCAAAGTATATCAGCATGAGAAGAAAAAGCTACTAAATCTTCTTGAACAAAATGATAGTAAAATTGCCATTACAACTAATATATGGATAGTAACACACCAGAAAAAGGGTTATATGGCAATAACGGCACATTTTGTTGATGAATCATGGACTTTGCGAAGTCGAATCATTAGGTAAATTTTTTAAACACATTAGATTAATTAATGCAATAAATTATGATTTAGTAAATATATAAAGGGCTTTAATTTGATTTCTCATTTTTTATAATTAGGTTCTTACATGTGCCATGCCCGTATACCGCTCAAGTGCTTTGTGATGTGCTTTCCAATGCCTTGATGGATTGGAATGTTGACCATAAGATTTCTACTTTGGCTTTAGATAATTGCTCAACAAATGATGCAATGGTGGCTTTACTTGGTAAGAAGTTAACCCCTAATTGTCTTTGGTTGGATGGAAAATTATTGCATGTTTGTTGTTCTGCACATATATTGAATCTAATAGTGAGAGATGGATTGGAAATTATTGATACATTTATTGAGAATGTTCGTGATACTGTTTCTTTTTGGATTGCTACACCTAAGAGATATGAAAAATTTGAAGAAGCAGCTAGCCAATTGAAGATTCCTTTGACAAAAAAAAATAACACTTGCTTGTAGGACTAGGTGGAATTCAACATATCATATGCTTAATGTTGCTATTTCCTACAAAGATGTTTTCAAGCGTTTGAAAAAAAGAGAGTCTCTTTTTACTTGTTGTCCATCGGATGATGATTGGGATATTGCTCAAAATATTTGTGAAAAATTGAAAGTTTTTTATGCTGCCACTGAGTTCTTTTCGGGGACTGAATATCCTACAGCTAGCCTTTTTCTTCCTAAGATTTGTGAAATTAGAGTGAGTTTAAGGCAGTGGGCCTTTTCTAGTATATCATATATTAGAGACATGGCAGCAAGAATGATTCAAAAATTTGACAAATAGTGGACAGATTTTAACCTTGTTTTGAGCGCAGCAATAGTTTTAGATCCTGGGTACAAGTTCAAGGTATTGCAATATGATCTTCCCCTCCTTCATGGTGATGTAATGGCAAAGGTTGAGATGGCAAAAGTTAGAACAGCTTGTTATGAGTTAGTGGCTGAATACTCAAAAGTTTATGGCGGTGGATCTGATGTAAATTTTGGGTCAAAAAATAATGAATTATCGCCAACTCACCAAGTTCAAAGAGATGGAGAAATATGCAGCTTTGAACAATTTGTTGCTGCTTCTGAACAATCTATTGAAAATCTTAGGGTTGAACTTGATCATTATTTGGAGGAGCGTTTGTTGCCAAGGAAAGAAGAATTTGATTTACTTGGTTGGTGGAAAAATTGCCTCAAGTTCCCTATGTTGCGATTAATTGCTCGGGATATTTTTGCAATTCCCATGTCAACTATGGCTTCAGAGTCAGCTTTTAATACAGGTGATAGAGTTATAAGTGAGTCTCATAGCAGTCTTAATTCTAAGACGGTAGAAGCATTGATGTGCACTCAAAGTTGGTTAGAAGTTGAAGTAAAAGGTATTATACTTATAAATGGTTACTTATTAATTTATTTTACTTTAAAGTTATGTATTAAATGTTTTAACATAATGAATACTTGTGTCTTTAGATTCTAAATTAGTTATGGATTCATTGTTGTGGAACATGAACAAAGATATGGATGCTTTTCAGATAGTTTTTAACTTTTAATATTTAGTTTTTTTAATTATTATTCTATGCATCTAATATTTTTTTTATTCTTATAGGATGATGAAAATACAAATCACAACAAAACAACAAAACCAAGTCCTAGCTCTTAAATGATTGGACTTCAATTTCAAGTTGTTCAAAGAAAGTTCACTTGGAACTTAAATATTTGTAATATTGGATATATTTTGTTATTTGGATATTTAATGTTAAACAACATTTGTAATGTGGTAGAATTTGTATTTTGGATATTGAATGTTAAAATGGTTATTAAAATAACAAAATATTAATTTATTTTATTTATTGGATATGGGCGAGGATTCACCGACAACCGTAGGCACCCACGCAGGGCGGGGATGGGGGTGAAAAAATCCCCGAAATGTTAAATGGGGAATCACCGAAACCGCCCCCGTAATCATTGGGGGCAAAGTGGGGAATGCATCCCCCACCCCGCACCTGCACCGTTGCCACCCCTACTTCTTGGTCAACCAGATCATCGCCACACATGTCTTTTCCACTAGAGTGTATTTGGTTTCATACTCCAACAGCTTCTTACTGAGGTAGTAAATGGGGTACTCCTTCCTGTCATCTTGTTCCTGTGCCAACATTGCCCCTACAGAGGAATCCTCAACGGCCAAATATAAGATCGGGGGCTTTCCTGGAATTGGTGGACTCAAGACTGGCGGGCTTACCAGGTAAGCCATGATCTTCTCGAATGCTAACTGACATCTGTCATCCCACACCATCGGCTGATCTTTCTTTAACATCTTGAAGATTGGCTCACAAATGGAAGTCAACCGTGCTATGAAGCGGCTGACGTATTGTAAGGAGCCTAGGAATGACCAGACCTCCTTTTTGGTCTTTGGAGCTGGCATATCTCGAATGGCTTTGATCTTATCTGGGTCCATTTCTATTCCTCTCTGGCTGACTACATGACCCAACAGCTTCCCTGATGTGACCCAGAATACGCACTTCTTAGGATTGAGCTGTAAGTTATACTCTCCAATGCTAGCGAGAAAACTATCCAGGATAATAGGATGTTCCTCCCGGGTCACTGATTTAACCAGCATATCATCAACATACACTTCGACTTCTTTGTGGATTATATCATGCAGTAGGGTAGTGACAGCCCTTTGAGAAGTGGCTTCAGCATTCTTTAATCTGAAGGGCATTACTCTATAGCAGAAAGTACCCCACTGTGTGATAAACGATGTCTTCACCTTATCAATCACATCCATCAAAATCTGGTTGTAACCTGAAAAGCCATCTATGAAGGAATAAATTGCTGCTTTTGCTGCACTGTCAACCAGGACATCAATATGAGGCAGTGGAAAGTTATCTTTTGGGCACGCCTTATTCATATCCCTATAGTCGACACACACTCTAACCCTTCCATCTTTCTTGGGTACTGGGACTATATTAGCTAGCCATTCCGTGTATTCTACCACTTCGAGAAACTTGGCGTCTATCTGCTTAGCCACTTCCTCTTTTACCAGTGTAGCCCATTCTGGCCTCAATCTTCTTAGCTTCTGCTTTACCAGCTTGAACTTGGGGTCGGTTGGAATCTTGTGCACTACTATCTCGGTGTCTACACCCGGTATGTCTTAATATGACCAAGCGAAAGCCTTAACATTTTTTTGTAATATTCTTATTAATTCTCTCTCTTCTTCGGGTTTTAGCTCGCGTGAAATGAATAACATTTTAGGATTTTCATTTGTATTTATGTTGATTTCGTGCAATGCAGTGTCATGTATGCTAAATATGCTTGATGGTGATTTAAATGCATGCACAGAATTATCAGGATAAACATCACACAAGTAAGCAAACTGAGATTTCATTGCATTAAACTTGTCATAAAGTACGTCATTCATATTGAAAATGGAAGAAACAGATACAACAAAATCATTTTCATCCTCCACAGGCGGAGGGCCTTGCATTTCTTCAGCTTCCACTTCCGTCGCACGACTGTTCTTGATTTCCAGAAACAGAAAACGCAAAAATTGAAATAAAATGCACAAAAACACACCAAATCACCTAGAAAGCATGAGAAAAAGAGGGAATGAAGTGTGTTTACCTCTTTGGCGCTAATCCACCGTAGGAATGACCCCTGGCAATGCACCAATCCACTTAAAATCATTCTTTTCCTCTTTGAGTTAAGGTTAGAGGTTGAGTCCAAAAATCTCCAAAATGCTAGGGATTCTTAAGGTTTTAAGTCTGAAATTGATTTAATTTAGAGAGTCAGATTATTAACCTATTGATTTCTAAGATTTTTAATCTAAACACTTGAGAATTAAGAAGAAAAAGAAGATAAAAAGAATGATTGAAGTTGAGTTTTTTTTTCCCTTTTTCTTCCCTTTTTCCCCACTTCTCTCTCTAAATTCTCACTCTCTGATTTCTTAAGCCAAAGTCCAAAAGTCCCTCCAAAACCTCTTTTTTTTCCTTTTTATTGCCGGTTTCTTGCTGCCCCTCCCCGAGCATTAATTGCTCCTTCTTTTCTTCTCTTTTTTTCTGCTGCAAAGGTATGGGCTTCTGCGCCTGCTCCGACGTTACAGTTGTACGACTATAATTTTTAATTACAGTCGTACGACTGTAACAACAGTCACACGATTGTATATTACAGTCATGTGACACATGTTTTTTTTTTTAAGAACTGAAAATTTCGGCTCTTACAACTCCCGTTGAGATCAGTTGTCTAACGGTATTATGACGACGACGCATGTGTCTCAACTTACCATTGTACATAGCGTTTTGTGCTCTTTTAATCGCTGCTTGATTATCGCAATGTATACAAATTGCGGGCACAGGCTTTGGCCATTTTGAATATATCTTTTAAGAAATTCCATAACCATTCAGCCTCTTCTCCGGTTTTATCCAAGGCTAAAAACTCAGCTTCCATAATGGATCTAGTTATAATCGTTTGCCTTGAGGATTTCCAGGACACTGCTCCTCCTCCTAGAGTGAACACGTACCCACTTGTACCTTTAGAATTTTTGATGTCAGCTGTCCTACTGGCATCAGAATACACTTCTAGTACCACAGGTTCTCTCATATAGTGCAAACCATAATTAAGAGTATATCACAAATACCTTAGTATGCTCACGATGGCTACCCAATGAATCTTTCCTGGATTACTCGTATATCTGCTTAAACTACTTACAGTGTAAGCAATATCAGGTCTTGTACAACTCGAAAGGTACATCAGACTACCTATAACCCTAGCATAATCCACTTGGTCTATGCCTTCACCTTTGTTTTTGGACAAATATTGACGAATGTTTAACGGAGTTTTGGCTATACCAGAATCATCCTTGTTAAACTTATCAAGTATCTTGTCTACGTAGTGTGACTGAGTTAAAATGAGACCATTAGGTGAATGTTTAACTTGGATGCCTAAAATCACATCCGCCAGCCCCATATCTTTTATGTCAAATCTAGAATTTAACATGTTCTTGGTACTCTTTACCATCTTCTCATTGCTTCCCAAAATGAGTATGTCATCAACATACAAGCATAAGATGATTTATCCTTCAATTGTAGTTTTGACATAAATACATTTGTCACATTTGTTGATACGATAGCCATTAGCCATCATAGCATCATCAAACTTTTTGTGCCATTGTTTTGGTGCTTGCTTTAAACAGTATAAAGACTTCACCAATTTACAGACTTTCCTTTCTTGACCTGGAACTACACAACCTTCAGGCTGTTCCATGTTGATTTTTTCTTCCAGATCTCCATTCAGGAAAGCTGTCTTCACATCCATTTGATGTACCTCAAGATTCCGTAGAGCGGCAATAGCAAGTACCATCCTAATGGATGTTATTCTAGACACTGGAGAATAAGTATCAAAGTAGTCAAGGCCTTTCTTTTGTCTATAACCTTTTATAACCAAACGAGCTTTGTACTTATCAATTGTTCCATCTACTTTCAATTTCCATTTGAAAATCCATTTAGAGCTTAGTGTTTTAGTTTCGGGAGAAAGATCCACTAATTCCCAAGTATGATTTTGTAGAATAAAATCAATCTCACTCCTTATGGCCTCTTTCCATAAAGGACTTTTTGTTGAACTTACAACTTCTTTGTAAGTTTGTGGTTCAGCCTCTAACATGTAGGTTAGAAAATCTGGACCAAAAGATTTTTTCACCCTTGTTCTTCTACTTCTTCGAGGTTCAACCTCTATGTCCATCTCATCCTCTTCTTGAAGATCTTGAACATTCTCTTCAACCTCTTGTTAAAGTTCTTCACTATTCTCGACTTCATCATGTTGACCATCTTGACTATTAACTTCAACAGTCTCACGATACCATTTAGATCCCGACCCCACATCGTCTTGTTTGCATGGAAACAAATTTTCAAAGAACGAGGCATCCTTTGACTCCATGAATGTATTCTTGTGTATTTCCGGGTTTTTAGATTCATGCACAAGAAACCGATACGCGTTACCGTGTTCCGCATATCCAATGAAAATACAATCCATTGTCTTTGGACCTATTTTCATTCTCTTAGGTAATGGGGCCATTACCTTGGCAAGACACCCCTACACTTTTAAGTAATTATAAGAAGGTTATTAGCTATGCCCTAGTCCCGAGGCATTGGACCTTGTATTTGTATTGTACATTTATTGGATTTCTGTATTATACATATGTTGTATCATTAAATAAAGGCATTAATCTATTTATTGTATATCTTGTGCTATAGTTTAAATGGAGTATCCAATGGACATATCCATATCCATGTTGACAAGTGTCATGCACTTGGCAGTAAGACCATGGATAGGGAAAACGATATGACCATAAAGAGATCCGTAGTCTGTTCCAGTCATGGGAATGAATGGAACCAAAGACTATCATTAACCTGGTTATATGGCGGTGTCTTACCGGCCATTAGACATAGGATGTCAACCAAGTTAATGGGTACAAGCAAAAAGGGCATGGTACTGGATAGATCCACTAAATGAGAAATCCACATGGTAAAGCATCACTAGTGATTCTCGTGTAGTACTTGTATGGATCCTTTAACCTGACCATATGATGGTGCTGCATGCGAAGTCGCATACTTTGGTGTATGCCTAAAGGGCCTATAAAAGGGTGCCAAGTATGGGTACATTCGGGTATGTCACTGAGCATGGCAGTGCTATAGATGTGCAGAAGGGATATGTCACTCAGTAGTCCACTGAGAAGATATCAGCGGCCTCTTGATGAATGTGACTGATAAGAGTATGGCCACACCCAAACAAGTTGGAACTTGTTTGTAAACATCAGTACATTCGGGATCAAGTAAATGTCCGGACACAAAAGAGAGTGATCAATCCATGCCTCTATGTTGGACACCAATATCAATGACATGGGATATACAAGTTCAAACTACAGGGTTATGATTACAGTTGGACTGCCATTTCCATCTTAATTGGGGGCTGCAGTGGCTTGCTAGAGCCCGCCTATAGTTTGTGGGCCATAGGCCCACTGCCAACATAAAGATGGGCCCACAGGATCGTACACATTGAACGTCTAAACTCAGACTTAAGGGATCACCTGTATACTTGGAGTATACACACCTGAGAGAGAGGATTATATTAATTATATTATAAGGATCAATTGGATTGATCAAAATAATAAAATTAATATTTGTATTGGGCATCTCATAATTAATTAAATGAATTAATTTATGAGATTATTTCCTAGGTGGAAATATTTTACATGCATAGGTTTACATGTATTTGATTTCATGAAGAGTCCAATTTAATTCCTTGGTTAAATTAATTGGTCAAATTAATTTCAATTTAAATGTAAGTGAAATATTACATGGTATAATATGATGGCATACATGTTAAATAGAAATTAAATTTGAAATTAAATCAGACCATAAGAATTAAAATTGGACATGGGCTTAAGGAGATAAAAGCTCGTATGAAATTGAATCAAATTGGGCCTAAAATTCCCTATGGGAATTTCGATCCCCTAGGTTAAAAACCTAGGGTGGAATTCGGCCAACACACAAGTGTTGGAGCCAAAAAATAACAGCCCCCTCCCTCTCTCTCTCGTTCGATCTCATCGCTAGCACGGGTCGTGTTCGATAGCCGTTCGTGTACGTGAACGCGGAGAGAATCAATTTTGGTTTCTACAGCCATCTCTAGAAGAGATATCTCTGGTGAGAAATCTATTATTTTCTATTTGATTTTAAGTTTTATAATTTTCGCATCAATTGCTCCTGGGCACGGATTTGAGGAAATCACCACGTTTTTCCGCTTTTATCGGCTGATTTCTGGTGAAAAATCCCAACAGTGGTATCAGAGCGGGCTTTTGATCCATGGAAATTGTTAAAATTGGATTGAATCCCTTGGTTTTGAAATTGGAGATTCTGATTTGGGATTCATGGATTGGGGTTTGTGATTTTTCCCCCTGGATTTTTCAGTTGAAAATTAATTTGCATATAGGTTTATGTATTTAATTTTCTGTTGATTGGATTATATTTCTTCGTGATTTATTTTTCTTGGCTGCGGTTTTATTTTTCCGGTGAAAATCATGGGTTGTTTCCGTGCATACGGGACTGTCGGTAGCGAAATCGCCGTCGGCGGCCGCTAGGGCAACTTGATTGCCCTAGTTGCAGCTGGCGGGCCCAGTTTTTTGGATTTGGTGGGTTTCGGGCCCGGGGCCCAGTTTTGAAATTTTGATGGGTTTTAAAATTTCGTGTGTTTAAATTTTTGTAATTTAAATGGGTATGGTTTCTTGGATGAAATTTTAATTTTATTCATGGGATATTAATTTTGGAAATTAATATGGTTAATTGAAATTGGTTCGGGTTATTTTGGCACAATTACCCGGCCGGCTGATATGGACTCATGGTTTCCCAATTCCAGTTGGAGCAGTTATCTACCTGGGCTGGAGGCCCAAAGCCATTAAGGGCTAGAACCATGATGGGCCAAAATTAGCGATTTCAAAATAATGGCTTTGGACATAATTGAAATGGACTTAATTTCATGCATTATAACATGCTTATAAATTGATGTATTGGATGCATTTTGTGTGATTAAATGTATGTATGGGTGGATGCTATTGGGCCTTATTCAAGTTGGGTTGTAATTTTTCTTTTTGGGTAAATATGGCCTGTGCACCGTTTTTATTTTTTAATGTAATTTTATTTTATTTATTTATTATAAAATTTGTAAAGAAGAAGCCCAGTGGAGCGGTGACCTCAGTGGAGAGGCGAGCCCATGAGGAAGGCAAAGGAGGCCACCTGATGTATTTTCTAATATAGGTTTACTAGAATTATATTAGGTTGTAATATAGGCCCATAGCAGTCCATTTTACTCATTTAATTATGCTTTATATTTATTTGCATGTATGAATGTATGATCCAAACCCATTCTCACCCGCCTATGCATGTAAGCTGTTATTAAATGAATCTAATAACCTAATGGAAATTACTAAGTCGCTTAAAAGTGCTTCCCTCATTCAAAACCGACTCAAAGTGGGGATAGGCCATTTGTAGACCATGCCCTCGCTGGATGCACTGGAGTATCGTCATTTTGTATTGGGTTGGAGTATAGGTTACTCTAACACTTGGATGGAGGTTTTGACTTAGCGTGGGTAGTAGGATTCTCCTGGCCCTAAGCATAGACGGGTAAGTGCCAATAAGCTCGTTAAACTGAGAGTCTCTAGGTTGGGATTGGACGGCGTTCCTACCTAAATAATTAGGGTATAGTTTTTCTGGCCCTCGTCTGGCTATATCTTAATGAAATATGGATCTTGGCCCATGAGTCCAACAACTCGGATTAATTAATAACTTGATTCACTATTAATTATATATGGGAAACAAGATAAAGTCCTTTATTAACACTCTTAAAATTTTTCTGTGTAGAATTTTAAATGGCAAACAACAATTCACTTTCACTGTGATCTATCCTGGAAAGGGACAAGCTTTCCGGTCCTAACTTCTTAGACTGGTCTAGGAACTTAAGGATAGTTCTAAGACAAGAGTCGAAGGAGTATGTGCTGGAAAGGCCTGTGCCGGCTGCGCCTCAGGGACGTAATCCACCGGTTGCCCAGCTGGAGGAATACGAGGTGCATGTTAAGGACAATAGGGATGTGACATGCCTTATGTTAGCGTGCATGGTCCCCGAGTTGCAAAAGTAGTTCATGGACCATCAGGCCTATGCTATGATAACAACTCTAAATGAGATGTTCAAGAGCAAGTTCGTCAGGAAAGGTACCTGACCAATAAGGCATTCCACTCCTGTAAGATGGGGGCTGGGACATCTGTGAGTGCACACATGCTCAAGATGAAAGGCTATCTGGATACTTTAGCTCGTCTCGGATCGCCTATCTCACAGGAGCTGGCGGTGGACACAATCCTTGCCTCCTTACCAGATTCTTACGATCAGTTCATCCTGAACTATAATATGCAAGGGATGAACCGTACTGTTAGTGAACTGCATGAGATGCTCAAGCTTCCTGAACAGTCAATCAAGAAGACTCCGCCGGTGCTACTGGTAAATAAGGGGAACCCTCCTCTTATGAAGGGCAAAGCCAAGGAAAAGGCTAAGGCCAAGGATAAGAAAGCCAAGGCCAAGAAGACCAAGGTCTAGCTTAATGCCAGTCCCGAAGACGTCTACTTCGGGTTCAAGTAGGTGGCGCATTGAAAGAAATCATGTCCCAAACTATTGGGAGAGCAGAGGAAGACCCAGGGTGCATCTTCATCAGGTATTTATGTCATAGACATTAACCTTACTGTTTCAACATCCTCGGTATTGGATACTGGATGTGGTTCTCACATTTGTTGCAATGTACAGGGACTTAAGAATAGGAGGTCACTGGGATCGGGAGAGGTGGACTTGCGGGTCGGTAATGGAGCAAGGGTTGCTGCCATAGAGATCAGCGAATATCACCTTATGATGCCTAGTGGATTGGTTTTGATATTAGAACATTGTTATTTTGTACCTGCCATGTGCAGGAATATTATTTCTACTTCAGTATTGGATATTTCTGGATTTAATTTTACTATTTCTAATGGTAGAATTGGTTTATCTAGAGAAGGATTATTTTATGGAGAATCTCTATTAAATAATGGCCTATATATCCTGGATTTAAATGAAACCAATCATGTCTATAACATAAATAATAAAAGGGTTAAGCCTAATGAACTTAATCATGTCTACCTTTGGCATTGTCGTATAGGCCACATAAACAAGAAGCGCATAGCTAGGCTCCACAAAGCTGGAATCCTAGGGTCATTTGACTTGGAGTCACTTGATGTATGCGAATCATGTTTACAAGGCAAAATGACTAAAGTGCCTTTTAGCAAGAGAGCTGAAAGGGCTATTGGCTTATTAGACCTAATACATTCAGACGTATGTGGGCCCATGAGCGATACCAGAGGTGAACATCTATACTTTGTCACCTTCACGGACGATTTCAGCAGATATGGTTATGTCTATCTGATGAAACATAAGTCTGAAACCCTTGATAGGTTCAAGGAATTTAGGAACGAAGTATAAAACCAGCTAGGCAGAAATATCAAAGCCCTTTGGTCAGACCGAGGAGGTGAGTATATGAGCCTAGAGTTTGACTCATATTTGGGAGAGCATGGAATAGCTCCACAGCTCACTCCTCCAGGAACACCACAATGGAATGGGGTGTCCGAACGGAGGAATAGGACCCTTTTGGATATGGTCCGCTCAATGACGAGTCATGCCTCTCTCCCAAAAAGCTTCTGGGGATACGCCCTTGAGACAGCCTCTCTCATTTTAAATAATACTCTGACTAAGGCAGTGGAAAAGACCCCATATGAGATATGGACGGGCAGGGAGCCCAATGTGTCTTTTCTGTGGATTTAGGGATGCCATGCACATGTCAAGAGATTGACTGGGGGCAAGCTAGAACCCAAAACCGACAAGTGCTTGTTTGTGGGCTACCCTAGGGAAACCAAAGGGTATCACTTCTACAACCCCGCCGAGAACAAGGAGTTCGTGGCAAGGAAGGGCGTCTTTCTAGAAAAGGATTTCATTTCCAAGAAAGACAGTGGGAGCAATGTTGAACTCAGGGAAGTTCAAAGCTCACAAGCTCCTGAAGAGGATAACTCGGAGACCATGGTGGAGCTTCAATAGGAGGAAGCACTGACCCAAGTCACACAAGGACCTAGAAGGTCTGGTAGGGATCGTCGGGAACCCAAGAGATATGGTTTTCTCGTCACCGATGATTACACTCTCCTCGTCTTTAATGAGGAAGAGCCCAAAACCTACCAGGAGGCTATGGCTAGCCCACAGTCTGTAAATTGGCGTAAAGCCATAGAGGCAGAGATGCAATCCATGTACGATAATAAGGTTTGGAACCTGGTTCATCCACCTCTGGGTGCTAAGGTAATAGGTTGCAAGTGTGCTACAAGCTAAAAGCTGACAACACCTTCAAGGGGCGTCTGGTTGCAAAAGGTTTCAGGCAAGTCCATGGAATAAACTATGATGAAACCTTCTCACCAGTCGCTATGATCAAATCCATTAGGATCTTGCTGGCCATAGCCGCATGGTACGACTATGAGGTCTGGCAGATGGATGTCAACTGCCTTCCTTAACGGAAAGCTACTCAAGGATGTGTACATGACACAACCTGAAGGTTTTGTCGATCCAGAGTATCCTGGGAGGGTATGTAAACTTCAAAGATCCATTTATGGACTGAAGCAAGCATCCCAAAGTTGGAATCTTAGATTCAATGAAGCTACAAAGGAATATAGTTTCATACAGAATCAAGATGAGCCTTGTGTGTATAAGAGGATTAGTGGGAGCGTTGTCACATTCCTGGTATTATATGTGGATGATATCCTTCTTGGAAGCGACATACCAACATTGCAAGGGGTAAAGCAGTGGTTGTGTAAGTGCTTCGCAATGAAGGACTTAGGCGAAGCTCAGACGATCCTAAGGATCCGGATCTACAGGGATAGATCAAATCGGCTTCTGGACCTAAGTCAAGCCACATACATAGACAAAGTTTTGAAAAGATTCAGCATGGATTGGGCCAAGAAAGGTTTCTTGCCGATGAGCAATGGGCTGAAACTCAGTAAGAAGAACTGTCCAAAGACAAGGGAGGACAGGGAGATCATGAAGTTGGTCCCATACGCCTCGGCTATAGGATCAATAATGTACTCCATGCTATGTACAAAACTTGATGTAGCCTTTGCACTAAGTATGACGAGCCGGTACCAGCAGGATCCTGGGGCTGATCATTGGAAGGCTGTCAAAGCAATCCTCAAGTACCTCAGCCGGACTAGGGATAGCTTCTAGGTGTATGGAGGTCAGGAAGAGCTATCGGTTACTGGGTATACTGATGCAAGTTTCCAGATCGACCAGGATGAGTACCAGTGGTAGTCTGGGTACGTGTTTTTGCTAAATGGTGGTGCTGTATGCTGGAGGAGCTCAAAGAAACTGACCATTGCGGACTCTACAACAGAAGCTGAGTACATTGCAGCGTGTGATGCAGCTAAAGAAGCTGTGTGGATAAGGAAGTTTATCACTGAGTTTGGAGTAGTGCCTAATATCTAGGACCCAGTTGATATCTTCTGTGACAACAATGGGACTATTGCACAAGCTAAGGAGCCCCGGTCACACAAGAACACAAAGCACGTGCTCAGGAAGTTTCACCTCATACGAGAAATCGCCGAGAGAGGTGACATTTCATTGCATAGAGTGGACACCGAGGATAATGTCACAGATCCTTTGACCAATGCGCTGGCTCAGCCCAAGCATAAAGGTCATACTAGATCTATAGGGATTAGACCCATACCTATTTGGTACTAGTGCAAGTGGGAGATTGTTGGATATGCCCTAGTCCCGAGGCATTGGACCTTGTATTTGTATTGTACATTTATTGGATTTATGTATTATACATATATTGTGTCATTAAATAAAGGCATTAATCTGTTTATTGTATAGCTTGTGCATATTTTAAATGGAGTATCCAATGGACATATCCATAGCCATGTTGACAAATGTCATGCACTTGGCAGTAAGACCATGGATAGGGAAAACGATATGACCATAAAGAGATCTGTAGTCTGTTCCAGTCATGGGAATGAATAGAACCAGAGACTATCATTAACCTGGTTGTATAGCGGTGTCTTACCGGCCATTGGACTTGGGATGTCAACCAAGTTAATGGGTACATGCAAAAGGGGCATGGTACTGGATAGATCCACTAAATGAGAAATCCACATGGTAAAGCATCACTGGTGATTCTCGTGTAGTACTTGTATGGATCCTTTGACCTGACCATATGATGATGCTGCATGTGAAATCGCATACTTTGGTATGCGCCTAAAGGGCCTATAAAAGGGTGCCAAGTATGGGTACATTCGGGTATGTCACTGAGCATGGAAGTGCTATGGATGTGCAGAAGGGATATGTCACTCAGTAGTCCACTGAGAAGATATCAGCGGCCTCTTGATAAATGTGACTGATAAGAGTGTGGCCACACCCAAACAAGTTGGAACTTGTTTGTGAGCATCAGTACATTCAGGATCAAGTAAATGTCCGGATACAAAAGAGGGTGATCAATCCATGCCTCTATGTTGGACACCAATATCAATGACATGGGATATACAAGTTCAAACTACAGGGTTATGATTACAGTTGGACTGCCATCTCCATCTTAATTGGGGGCTGCAGTGGCTTGCTAGAGCCCGCCTACAGTTTGTGGGCCATAGGCCCACTGCCAACATAAAGATAGGCCCACAGGATCGTACACATTGAACGTCTGAACTCGGACTTAAGGGATCACCTGTATACTTGGAGTATACACACCTGAGAGAGAGGATTATATTAATTATATTATAAGGATCAATTGGATTGATCAAAATAATAAAATTAATATTTGTATTGGGCATCTCATAATTAATTGAATGAATTAATTTATGAGATTATTTCCTAGGTGGAAATATTTTACATGTATAGGTTTACATGTATTTGATTTCATGAAGAGTCCAATTTAATTCCTTGGTTAAATTAATTAGTTAAATTAATTTCAATTTAAATGTATGTGAAATATTATATGGTATAATATGATGGTATACATGTTAAATAGAAATTAAATTTGAAATTAAATCAGACCATAAGAATTAAAATTGGACGTGGGCTTAAGGAGATAAAAGCCCACATGAAATTGAATCAAATTGGGCCTAAAATTCCCTATGGGAATTTCGGCCCCCTAGGTTAAAAACCTAGGGTGGAATTCGGCCAACACACAAGTGTTGGAGCTGAAAAATTATAGCCCCCTCTCTCTCTCGTTCGATCTCATCACTAACACGGGTCGTGTTCGATAGCCGTTCATGTACGTGAACACGGAGGGGATCAATTTTGGTTTTTGCAGCCATCTCTAGAAGAGATATCTCTGGTGAGAAATCTATTCTTTTCTATTTGATTTTAAGTTTTACAATTTTCACATCAATTGCTCTTGGGCACGAATTTGAGGAAATCACCATGTTCTTCAGCTTTTATTAGGTGATTTCTGGTGAAAAATCCCAACAAAGGTTTTCTACCTTTCCATAATTCATAAGGGGTTTTGTCTTGTTTCTTACTGGGTACCTTGTTTAAAAGGTAATTTGCTGACAACACAGCATCCCCCCACATGTTCTGTGGTAACCTAGAATTGGTTAGCATCACATTCATCATTTCTTTTAAGGTATGATTCTTGCGTTCAGCTACACTGTTAGATTGAGGAGAGTATGGTGGTGTTACTTCATGAATAATACCATGTTAGGAGCAAAATTCACCAAATGGTGCAACATATTCACCACCACGATCACTTCTTACCACCTTAATCTTTTTATTAAGTTGATTGTCTACTTCTTGCTTATAAAGAACAAATTTCTCTAAAGCCTAATCTTTGCTTTTAAGCAAATACACATAACAGTATTTTGTGCTATCATCTATGAAGGTAATAAAATATTTATTTCCTCCCTTTGATTGAACAAACTTCAAGTCACAAATATCTATGTGTATAAGATCAAGTGGTTTTGAATTTCTTTCAATAGAATGAAATGAAGATCTTGTCAATTTTGTCTCTACACAAATTTCACATTTATGGTTTTTATCAATTTGAAACATGGGGATATGATTCAAGTTAATTAAACGTTGCAACGTATCAAAATTAACATGTCCAAGTCTACTATGCCATAAATTAGAAGACTCAATAATATAAGCAGAAGCAACATTATTCTCATTCATTTCAATTGAATTTGATTCACAATAGATACAATTAAATTTGAACATCCCATTACATTCATATCCCTTGCCCACATACATACCCCCTTTAGACAAAATAAATTTCTGAGACTCAAAAACCATCTTGAAACCATATGAGCTCAAGAGGCTCCCAGAAACCAGATTGTTCCTCATTTCAGGAACATACAAGACATTTTGCAGCTTCACTTCTTTCCCAGAAGTCATTTTCAGAATGACAGTTCCATGTCCCTTCATCTTTGAAGTAGCAGAATTGCCCATGTAGAGATTCTCTCCTTTCTTTGTAAGAGTCAATCCAGTAAAAGACCTTTTGTCACAGCAAATGTGGCATGTAGCACCAATATCAGGCCAACATTCTTGTGGGTTCGAGTCAACCAGGTTGACTTCAGAAATCACTGCACATAGATCGATGTCAGACACATCTTTAGCAATTTCTTCCACAGCATTTGCCTCCTTTTTGTTGACCCTTTTTAGCAGCCTAAAATCAGAGGACTTGTGTCCCATTTTGTTGCAATTGAAGCATTTCCCATTAAACTTTTGTTTCTTAGAAATGCCCCCTTTAGTTCCTAATTTAGACTTGGATCCAGCAGGCTATTTACCCTTCTTAGGGTCTTTCTTTAACTCCACAATATTGGCTCTAGCCACAACTTGATTAGCAGCAGCAGAAGATTTCCTCTTTGATCTTCTATTGTCTTCCTCAATACGAAGTCGAACAATCAGATCCTCATTAGACATCTCTTTCCGTTTATGCTTGAGATAGTTTTTGAAATCACTCTAACTACGTGGCAATTTCTCAATGATTGCAGCCACTTGGAAGGTTTCACTAGTCTCTATCCTTTCAGCTTGCATCCCATGGATCAAAAGCTGGATTTCTTGCACTTGACTCATAACAGATTTGGAATCAATCATTTTGTAATTAAGGAATTGGCCTACTAAGTATTTCTTAGCACCAGCATCCTCAGTTCTGTACTTCCTATCCAAGGAGTCCCACAATTCCTTTGCAGTTCGTTTAACAGTGTAAACCTCATACAAATCAGGAGCCAATCCATTCAGAATGTGGTTTCGTCAAAGGAAATCCAAATGATTCCAACCATCAACAGTTAATTGAATAGAAGCATCCATCACACCCTCGGGTACAATAGGAGGATCTTCTTTCAGCAACCTATGATATTGCATGCTAGTCAAGTAGAAAAGCATTTTCTGCTGCCACATCTTAAAATTCATGCCGTTAAATTTTTCAGGTCTTTCAGGCACTGTTAATGGGTATGAACCTGAACCAGCTACATGACCGTTAGGCATAACAAGCCTAGAACCATTAGGACCATTTTGTCCATTTTGGTTATTCTGGCCTTGGCCAGTTTCAGAACCATTGCCTCCAATAGGTGGGACAATATCAGCTATTTTTCAATCTGAAATTTCAAACAAACTAAGTTAGTAAAATTCCAGAATCAATAAATCAAATATAGAAAATAAATCAGAAATAAGAACTATTAATATAGAACAACAAATGTTCGAACAGTCCAACAGAATCCGGTAATACGTCCAAAGAATTTCTCTAAATGTCAAGGTATAAAATATCCAGAATGTCAAGGTAATTCTGCAAAACTTAACCAAGTACTACGTATAATTGTCTTAAGAATGTTAGAAACAATAAACTCAAATTGAAATATATATATATATATATATATATATATATATATATATATAAGTATATTACAGATTACAAAAAATACTGGAAATAAAATAAATTAAAGGACAGAAATAAAAACTGAAATACTTTTCAACCTTAAGAAGAAAGGATACAGTAGAGCCGAAGCCTGAAATTGCAGTCTCCTTAAGACAATTATCTGCCCGTAGTTGGCGATTTGTCTCCTAGGATACAATAGCTCTCAAAAGCGAACTCAACTGTGCAAGGTAAACTATCATCGGAATAGAACAAAGCAGACAGCCTATTTGAAAGAATCAAAATTGCAAAAAAAAAAAAAAAAGGAGGAAAGGGAAATTCGGATTTTTCAAGTCTATTCTGCAACTGATGGAGCAAGAAGATATTGGCTGATTTCCAGATATTTATTGGATTAATGACATTTAATTGGATTAATTCTCTTATTAAGAGAGAATTAATTCTGCAGTTATTTTTTATTTAAAAATAAAACTGGCAGAAATTTGAAGAGGCTCAAAAAATATCTGGAGAAAATTAGGCAGGCCCGTAGTGGCTCAATTCGGTCCGGCATTCGCGACGCCTACGTCGTGCGGGTGCACATTGGGCCTTTGAAGGCTCGGGGCAAGGATTTACACCTCCCCTGCGCGCGCAAGAGAGAGCCTTTTGGCTTATACAAGTTAACACCTTACAAAAGTGTGTTTCAATATAAATACATTTTCCCCTTTGTTATTTTCCCATGTGGGATAGGTTAACTTGGACCAAAATTTTTCCAAATATTCTATTTCACTAGGCTAACTTTGAGCAACAATTTTTTATTGGCTACTTGTCCGTTTTGGGTAAATTATATACCATTGGAAAGCTCATATTACGTACTATATAATGACACTAATCATTTGATGTAATACGCTTTCTTTCCATAATATAATTTGGTCCAAAGTTGACAAATAATCACTAGTATATAATCCAATATTTGTCAAATTTCCAACAGTCGATCTATAAATTATACTGTAAACTCTCATTGAAATCTGTGATTTGATCTTGCCTTGTAATAGATCGGACTATCATAATCTAAGCTTTTTTATAAAAAAAAAATAATGACGATGGGAGTTCAATACATAGTGCATAACAGATCACGTGCTTAATAAACTTTGAGGTCAAGGTCGTTAATGGTCCAATCTTCTCTACTAGTCTAAATACCACCAAGTCTTTGAATACAATTCTAGGATTTTTGGACTGTCAAACCTTCTTTTGCTCTAGTACTATGAAGAGGCTCTGTGAGTTTTAAAAATGTTAAACCTGACTACATAAGTGAGCATATAAGTGAAGATAAAATCATGTAACATATGACTAATTGTCTTATATTAAGGTTTAATCTTAACTACTTGTCTCCTACTACTTTAATAGCTTCTTTAAAATTTTAAATGAAAGAAAGTAACAAGACCCATCTTAACCAAAGAAGGTATCTTCTTATCACTGCCAAGATTTAGTACTGTGAAGCCACAGTGTTACAATTTAGTATGACATGTAAATAATAATATGTCATGGAAATGCAAATTAATCCCTAGCTAAAACAATTATTAATCAAGTAGTTAATGAGTCAAACAAAATTAATTAACTTTCATGATTGCATCATCTTTTATATTTTAAAATAGAAAGGTTGCTTTCTATGGTAACATGCCTAATAGATATTATCACTACCTTGAGAAAAAAATCTTGTGCAAGTTGGTCCTTTTGTAATTAATAATAGCAATAATTAACCCAGCGATCTAGTTGCAGAGATTTCCGATGAATGTCTCTTCTAAATATTATATACGCATTACATCTAGGTCTTTATCTACATCTTAGTGCTTCTCCATCTAGGTCCACCTACTAGGAAATTTCACAAAATTCTTTTCTCCATTTCTCTTCCATTATGTTGAGTATCCCACATTGCTGAATGAAAAAGTTATATTTTTTTTTACATATATATAAGGCATTGTTTAAAATATTTTTTTTTTGGGATGAGTTAAATTTTTCTTTGCTCATTCAAATTACTTATTTTTATAAAGAAATAGGTTTTGAGCTTTAAATAGTCATTAGCTAAGGACAAATATAGATGATGTTATAAATTAAATTAATCTATTTTGATTGGATTGTGTTTTCTTTTCGTTTCATGCCTTGTGTATCGCTTAACTTGAGAATTAATGAAGTATTAGGTAAGCGAACTCATTTAGTTTAATTACTTCAATAAGTTACCAATGATGATATTTTGTGGGCTTTGAAAGTGTGGGGTTCTATATAATACAAAACAGCTTTTTTTAGCAAAATACCCTAATTTTAATCCCAAATCTCTTCTATACGTAATACTCCAAAAATATTGTACAAAAACTTTTTTAAAATTCTCAAAAATCGTGATTTTTACATTCCTAAAATACGTATATTGAGACAAAAAAAATAAAAATAAAAACACAAAGACATTTAAAATATCCAAAATACCTACGTACGACAATACTTCTAACCTCGCGAAAATTCTCCAAACCCATGAAACATCGCAAAATGCAAAAAATTCTCCAACCGCAGAAACCTCGCAGAGAGCAAAAATCTCTCCAATCATAGAAACTTCACAAATCGCACAAATCTCCCCAATTGCATACATCACTGCATTTCAAATCACAAAAGAAATACAATCAGAAAATTGTAAATCACAACGGCAAACAAACTGCAAAGAAGGATAAGCAAGGTAGGCTTGATATCTTTAATTAGGGTCATGAAAAGTGATGGGAGAAGCAAAGTGTAGAGCGTTGTTTGCCTTTCCTGTGACATACATTGATATTAAGAAGGTGAAAAGTAATTAGGGTTAAACCATATGATATACATGATGTCCTCATTAAATATTTAATCTCACAAATATATCATATGTGTATCAAAATGTATCGACAATGTAACAAAACAATATACATAAAAACAACAAAACACCAATACATGAATTAATACAGTATAACAAAATGTAACAAAAATGCATAAAAATGTATCAACAAAGTATATAACAAAAAAAGCATTTATACCAACAACAAAACAACAAAACATGCATCAATACAGTATCACAAATGTAACAAAATGTACAAAAAAATATATCAACCATGTATCATCATTAATAAAACAACAAACCAATAACCACCAAAAAATGTATTAATACAATATTACAAATTTATCAAAAATGCAACAACACAAATACACAACAACAACAACTAAATATCAACACATGTATCAACACAATATCACAAAATGTATAAAAAAAAATGTATCAAATATGTATGAAAACAGTATATGGCAAAAAAATTGCATAAATAACAACAACCAACACCAAAAAAATGTATCAACATAGTATCACAAACGTATCAAAAGTATATCAACATAGCATATGACAAAAAATACATATATAACAATCAAAACATGTATGGACACAGTATACAAAAAATAATGGGGAATCGTGGATTGTAGAGAAGAACAATACAAGGATCATGTAGAAGAACGTTACAGTAAACGTCGAGGAGAAGTCGCTGTGCAGAAGAGAAGAGAATACAAAAAGGCAAAACGGTGGGCACATAACAAAAATTAAAAAAATATATTTCCAAAAATAATGAAAGGTATGCTCGAAAACCATGAATAAAATAAGGTATTTCCGGCCATCACGTACAACTAGTCTGGAACTATTGTCGCTTGTCAATAATTTCTTGATCTATCTCCTTTAGTCCTTTTTAGGCCCAAAGGCCATCAATTGCTACGAATCCAGGAATTTTTAGCAGTAACCTTCCTACTCTGATACCAAAATGAAATTTTTTTAGGTCTTATCCTATTGAAACCATGTAATACAAAACTGATTAGTTTATATATAAATTTAATCAACGTAATTTATATATCCTTCTTTATTTTGATTTACTTACAATGCAGGATTTTCCAGCAAACAAGATAGTTAATTGTTAATGTATTTATATAGGCATAAAATTTGCATGTGATATTAATTTATTTGTATTCGACGGATGTCATGTCACTTTATATTCAAGTCAATTATGTTAATTGGTTAACTATATGAAATAGAAAAAGAAACGAAATACGAGGGTCCCACACAAGTATACAGACCAAGGAGATTAAAGATGTTTGTCATTATTATATCTATCATCGTATATGAAATGAAAAGGCAAATGAAGTAGGGAAAAAGGAGAAACAACAAAGTTAAGCCAATCATATTCTCTTGGTGTGGATCCATTTTCATAAGCCCCACCTTACCCTCTTCATCATCATATATTATTATTCCACCAAAACTATTACAATTCTCATGTATTTGAAGTTGAGTTTGTTATCTCTAGTGTGGAATTAGTCTTATAATTGGACTAATTAAGCAAAGAGAGATTGGGTTTAATTTGTGTGCAAAAATGGGCAGGAAATGCTCACATTGTGGAAACCTTGGACATAATTCTAGGACCTGTTCCAATTTTCCAGGAACTAGTCTTCGCCTCTTTGGTGTTCAACTTCAACTTCACTTATCCTCCTCTTCTTCTTCTCTTTCAATGAAAAAGAGCTTTAGTATGGATTGCTTGTCTTCTTCTTCTAATTCTTCTTCTTCTTCTTCTCGTCTTCCTGTCGACGACATTAATCATAATCCCGACAAAACTACCTCCCCCGGTTATCTCTCCGACAGCCTCCTTGCCCCTGCCCAAGAAAGAAAGAAGGGTCAGTATGTGTTTTTTTTTTCTTTTTTTTTTATATTCGCATCATTTTGCAAAGTTAGCGGTGCATTTGAGACACCGGCCGGAAAGTCATCATATTACTACAAATAATATTAGATTCGGCAAGAAAATTTTTTTTTGTTAAGATTAAAAAAATTGTTTCAATAGCTTCTAGCCATGTTGTTGCTATAAAAGTTGTAGCCATGTATATTGTTATTGATATACATGGCTACCACTTTTCGATATTTGTTGTTATATTAGCTTTTACTACTAAATTTAGTATTTCTTATAAGAGTATATCGTCATTCACATGAAGAAATGGCAGAATCAATAGCTACTGTAGCTTTAACAGCAGCACTTGTTTCATTAATTGTACCAAATTGAATAGATGGAATTGTGTGTATTGTAGGAGTTCCATGGACAGAAGAGGAGCACAGAACATTTCTAATAGGACTGGAAAAGCTAGGAAAAGGAGACTGGAGAGGAATTTCAAAGAATTATGTTAAAACGAGAACTCCTACTCAAGTTGCTAGTCATGCCCAGAAATATTTTCTTCGCCTTTCCACCATTCACAAGAAGAAGAGGCGTTCAAGCCTTTTCGACATGGTAAGTTAATCTGTCAGAGATAATAATAATAAAAGGTACTGTTGGGAGGTCGAAGATCCAAATCCTGACGACACCATTTATTAATCGAATTCAAACACATGGTAGGATGAGCCACCACAAAAAATGTCAAAATTGATAGCAAAACTAATTTTGTGGCCAAAAAGTTGATATAACAACAATATCCAAAAGCTGATGAGATAATTAAAAAAAAAAAAACCCTAACTCATCCTAGAGGTACTTCCAAGGGGAGAATGCATCAAATATATAAAGAGTTACATAATTCTCTCATTAAGCAATGTGGGATTCAACACACCCCATGGAGAGCGCAACATCGCATGTAAGACTACGATACCATGTAAACAAAGGTCTAATTCTCCCTAAAAGGTACCTCCAAAGTGGAGGATTGCATCGCATACATAAAAAGCTACTTGTTTTCTCATTAAGCAATGTGGGATTCAACAATGACAACAATTTCTTTTTATATTTAGTTTGAGTTATAAATGCTTCAAGTTGAAGGAACATTTGTGTGTTGGGGTGTGTCTTACCTTTATCAACTAGTTTAAACTTTTTTGGGTTGAATGGTGGATAGGTAATTTTTGACTATTTTTGATCAGTAGTTTTGATATATATAATTGTATCAATTGCAGGCAGGAAGCAGCAGGCAATCAAGCGATTCAGTAGCAATCCCAAAGCACGATCATTATTTGAAGCAGAGAAATGGAAATTATGATTCAATTATGTGCCATTTAATGAAAAATGAAGATCATGAAGATATACAAATAATGAAATCTCAAATTAAGTATCCTCCTTTACCCAAACCTAGTAATTCAAAACTTACCAAATCAATGTCTAATTCATCTTCATTACCTACTGATCTTCTCCAGCTTACTCTATCTTCTCCTAATTCTAATCATAAACCACCTTCTTCTTCTTCTTCTTCTTCTTCTTCTTCTTCTTCTTCTTCTTCTTCTTCTTCTTCTTCTCCTACTCCTTTCTTTATCTCCATCAAAGCTATCTGATTCGCTATTTCTTTTTATATGGATCCAATAATCGGTTTGAGGTTGGCGAACAATCCTTTCAGGCGGTCCTTCTTTCTATTAAGGTTTTATGCGTATACTACAAATCCAACTCAAGACCTGACTAGTTATGACTTCAAAAAGTTTAGAGCTCGGAGCGCATCTTATGGCCAGGAAATTATTAATCTCGAAAGCCACAAAGGGACAACTAGAATCAAATCTAGATGGAATATTACAAGAATCGCTTACCTATGCTAAACCCAGCTAAGCAACTAAAAGTCTTCTTCTCCACTTAGCAATGTGATTAATAATTAATTAACCAACTTCACGACACCAACGATCTATTTTTATGTATTTTTCTTAATTTGTGGTGCTCAACATGTAAAGAAAGGAGTGATTAATTTTGTTTTTTCTTCCATCTTATGTTTATTCCTTATTGGATATTCAATGAAGAGATGTGCTCGTGCAATTAGCAGTTTACATGTTAACAATTATATATATGAGATTTGTAATTTTGTCCGCTATTAGAAATTGCTAATTCATTCTTTACCTGAACTTTTTGTAACCAAGAAAGCACTGTTTCTACACATAATTGATTAGATTAATTATTCTGGAATATCTAAAGGCCAACCTTTCTTGGCCTAATTAATCATGGTATGTACAGACAAAGTTGGAAAAGAGAAAAGAAATAAAGAAGAGATTAATTAATAATATATAGAATATTCTTATGAACCAAGAAAATGGAATCTTTCTCATTCGCACTTCCACTTCTACAGGAAAGTATCAATATCATTCACCTAACTGCTTTAAAACTGTCTCACTAAACTTTAATTAACAATTAATTCTAAATCTAAACTTTGATTATAAGTATTATACGTATGTTATAGTTAACACGGCATTGTGGACCTATATATGGTTTCAATCCTATTCCATTCTTACAATTAATATATATTTTAATTTATCATCCGATAAAATAACAACTGGGTTTGATCAGTCAATGAATTTAGCCTACTTTCAATTCAATATTCAATCATCAATTGTCTTTATCGATCAACAAACTACTCTTTTAATAAACGTTTTGCATGAAAGCAAAGACCATATTCACACTAATAAATAAAAATAATAATAGATATTAAACCCTAACTTTTTTTGGGGTAATTTTTTTATTTTGAATGCTCACTCTTCTTAAATCTCAACTTGCCCGTTATAGTGGGGCTGAAATACATATACAGTACAACATTTTATTTATGATGGAAAGATCAATCGTCGTCTGTTGATTTGAGTCTTCATAGGATAAGAGGCTTAATCGCGAGATTAACTTTGAGTTGTCATGTAGTTGATCTTGGATGATTGTAGCTTTGATGTGACAGTAGGCAATCCTTGATGAGGAATCAGTTGCAGTGATGGAAGGTGTTCTTCCCATAAACACTCTGATGCTAAACGTAGATGCCGTAACAATAGCCCTAAAATCTCTCAAGATCCAATCCCCTTTCCATTAAATGAAGAGCTATTTATAGCCTTCATGGGTAGAAGCTACCTTATGAAAAATCACATTCAACATTTAACTTGTAACCGCTAAAAATATGGGTTGACAGTTGAATAATTAGTAAAATAAAATATATAATTAACCTTCGGCTTATATTGGGGGTATATATATATAAAAACAAAGACCTAACTAACCCCAAAAGGTATCTCAAGGGGTTAGGATTCAACAATATAAGGAACAATATACTCCAATAGCCAAGTAACGTGGGATTCCAATATATATATATATATATATATATATATATAAAAAATTTTAGAGGCAAGTTGAAATTTGGTTATTAATTATACCTTCAACTTGTAAAGATTGGGACATGTTCTACTCGTCTAAGTTCAAAAGACTCTGAAATAAATTTAAAATGATAAAAAAATCTAAGAATTACTTTTATTGTTATGCATTACTCTCAATGAGAATACTCAATTCACATTTTTTGTTTTTTGAAATAAAAACCTCGGACAAATATGGGATTTCTGTCATACCTAATAAAATCCAGCTACAAGCCAAAGGCTACAAAGCATGTCATTTATAAACGTACACTTGAAAGTAGCAGATATGAGATATAAATGGGATCTGTCATTTGGTAATTAAAATGAGTGACTAGAAATTAGAGACATATCCATGCATACAGTTTAAGTGTAATTTATTCCATTCTTGAAGATAAGAAAACAAAGGTAATCAAGCTTGTCCACAAGCTTATTCAAAGCAGGTAGATCATATATATGTATCATCACCTTCTCAATTGGTCTTCTTGTCCAATCCAATAATAAATAAATAATAGGAAAAATAATATCTCGAGGGATCCATTCTTTTATTCTTTTTTTTTTTTTTTTTTTCTTCAAATGTTAAACGTGAGTCTATTATTTATTCTGTGATGCTATCTACATCAAATCTGCAAAATAAGAGGCTATATTTAGCAGAACACGATAATACATTGAAATTGAAATACTTATACATTAATATGTTGTAAAGAAAGAACCAAGTTTATTTTTTTCTAGTAGAAGATATTAATAGAGGAAATAATTGCAAATGTCTGAATTTGTTGGAAGTAAATGAAGAAATAGAAGTTGTCGGGATTAAGATCAATTGTAAGCTACACCGACACATGAGCCAACTACCGCATACATCTCATTCATTGAAAAGCTGTTGCTATTCAGTGGGGTGTCGTTTTTAATTTGCAGTGTTATTATATCTTCTTTTGTGCTCACACGTTTACTTTGTGGACGATATAATTTCTCCATTTCTATCTCCTCTTCTCTTACCTATTTTACATTTAATATATATCCACCTAATTTTCCCTAACAAATTAATTATTTTATTTTTGAATTATAGTTTACTGCACTAGCTAATTAAGTATTATAAGTTTGTTGCACGCCTTCCTTTGATCGATGTCATATTCTTGTGCATTGTGGTACTCGGTCTTGGTCTCATGTGAGTCGGTTTAGGCGTTACATATTTATTTGGATTTTTAGTGGGATTGGAAGTTCAATAAATTATTGTAATTCTCACTTGTTATTGTAATTCTCACTTGAGGATCACCCGAAATTTTTCAAGAACTTCTAATTTCTTGTACCCAAAATTATAACTCCTTAGTATTAGCCTTATTTTTACTGTGAATGTATAAAAGACGGGTCAAATAATACTTGCACCATCCACATTTGCATGATCAACCCCAAGCCGTTGACCTAAAAGTACGGAAAAAAACGAACTTCATTTGCGTAACTCTAACTCTAACTATTTCTATTTTGAGGGTTTATTCCATCCCATTACTACCAAATCTTAATTTAAATTAATGTATCACTTTTCCCGAATTTGTAAATATTAAATTTTTCTCTACATATAGTGAAACTTTGTTGCTTTGTGATGTTTACATTATGTTAGCATGCATACATGTATGTTTTATGTGGATAATCACCTAGTAAATACAAAATAAACTCATTATATTCAATTTTATGTGTATTATCATTAAGTAGATGATTGTCCACAAACTCTATATTTGAGGAGTGTAATAGGATGTCCGTCATCTACTATACTATTCCGATACAATAAATTCAGATGGTAATTCAACGTACTTCTTAAGATACAAGATTCCAAGATATTCACTCTAGTAACATGCTCAAACAACTATTGAATGGATTACATAAAGATGAAGAAAATGACTAATCAATATTTGATTTGAATGGGTAGAGCTTTTGATTGTTTACTTAAAATCTCAAGCCTGATTATAAACGTATGCTAAATTTCAATTGAGAGAATAATTATACAGAGAATGTGTGGCAAATCCAAACTAAATTAAGAAAAACACAAAAATGGAAAAGGAAGAGAAAAAGAGTTGGCCACCATATCAGGAGGGAACACATTGTTTTAATGAAAGGGGGATTTGCTGGCAGCCTAGTCACCCCCTTTAATTATTAAATTATGGTTTTTAGCTAGCAATATATCTTTTAAGCAACAAAAATAATTGGACCACTTTAGCAATTATTGCCAACCATCAATATCTTTTTGTCTTATTGACAATTTTATGTATCTATCGAATGTGTAATTCCACATCTGGATTTTTTATGTCATTTCTTTCAAATGCTACCTTTAGCCAAACACCACACACTCCTCATCATAAAAATGGATATATATATGTATTTTAATTATATCATGTATGAACTATACGTACGTGATATTTCATAAATTTAACTCTGCAATACTAAATTTCCTTGCTTTCACTCTCACATAATCAAGAAAAATTGCAAATAAGAAATTTGGTATTATATCCGAGTTGACTATATATTGGAAGTAAGAAATTGAGTAATACGTACCTGTAATTAGATTATATACATATTGCTGCTACTCTTCTTTAGAAATCTGAGCGGATTTTATGATGAATTTTTAATCTCCCTATTTTTATTTTTTATGATGAATTATTATTAAGAAAAAAAAAACAGATATTTATATCATTGAATCATTAACGTTCATACAACATCAATTCCCATTATCTTTCAAGTCTCGCCCAATAAGTAGTTAGACCAACCGTAATAAACTGGAATCTCTGGATAATTGAACATTCCTCATCCTACTGTAGTATATACCTATTAATTTTTTATACTAAAGATTAAAAATAAACAATGTGGCCCCGGTTTTAATAGAGCTATTGTTTCAATTAGGCCAAACACGTTACGCGGCCCCTTCAACTTTAATTTTTAAACCGTTTGGTTCCCTCAACTATTTTAGCGACCTATCTAACCCCTCATCTAAAAACCAAATACATATGTGGCCTCTTCAACTTTTATTTTTAAGCCGCTTGGCCCCCTCAACTATTTTAGCGACTTATCTAACCCCTCATCTATTTTAAAGTGGTATTTTTAGACACTTGAATGCTGATGTGTCGTACGACCTGGAGGTAAGAGAAATCTCAGCGCGTTTGGAATGAAGTTTATAATTTTACAAGGGTAATATTTTGTAAATATTATATAAAAAAAATATCTGTATTTTTTTCTCCCTCTCTCCTTACTTTGGTTGAACTTTCTTCGTTCTTCTTTGTTGTCTCTTCTGCAATCATATTTCTTCCTCCTTTTGAGTTTTATTAATTGCTGGGAAATCTTCACTTTATAATAGTTTGTAATATTAATTAAATAGAAGATGGTTTCCAGCGTGTGTCCTACATGTCTTTAGTGTCAGACGCGTGTGATGGTACTCTGTTGTATCTGGTTATGTTCACTCAAAGGTTTAAAAATATCACTTTAAAATAGATGAGGAGTTAGATAGGTTGATAAAATAGTTGAGAGGGCCAAACGGCTCAAAAATAAAAATTGAAGAGGCTACATATGTATTTGATCTTTAGATGAGGGGTTAGATAGATCGCTAAAATAGTTGAGGGAGCCAAGCGACTCAAAAATTAAAGTTGAAGGGACCGCGTATGTATTTGGCCTTTCAATTACTTTTCCAGAACCATGTAGATGAATGAATACCAGATATAACCTTATCTTTAAGAAACATGAAAGGTGTTCATAATAACTTTACACGTTATCATGATAAGTTCTGGTGGAAGTTGCTCATGGCTATGAGAAATATTTAGATCATTGCTTTTCTTTGTTAATTTTAAGCCATCAAATATGGATCACAAAAAGAAAAATAAGAAAAATGAGGCTAATGTTAAAAAGGCATTGGTGAACTCAAAGATGACGTGGAAAATTGAAACTAAAACTGACGGTGAAGGCCTTTGTGCAGTGGATGAAAATATTTGTCCCGTCAAATAAAAAATAATATCATACCACTGTCAACATGACATCTTCCAAGAATTAGATTGTGATTGTTTATTTCCATCAATCTGTATTTATTTATTCAAAGAAAAATGTTGTAATGAGTAAAAAAAAAAAATGTAAGCCAAATAACAACCGATAAGGTCAAAATCAAGATACTGAATTAAATTCGACAAGATAGCACTCCCATAATTCAAGCATCAATTTCTACCTAAAAGTTATGAAATGCAGGACTTCGTACGTTTCTTCAAGAGTTCCTAATGCATTTCTCCCAATTTCTCCATTTTATAGCAGGAATAGATTTTTATTTAAACCCAACACAACACAACGATAATCAAATCAAATATACGCATTCAGAGTCAAATAGTGACTAATGACAATCCAAGACTTACCTGGTTTAATTTAAGTATTAATGAAGGAATTATCCTCCCGTACAGAAGGCCATTCTTCAATGCCACCCAAGCATTTCCTGTCCTGTGTTTCCATCTTACGTTAGTCAATCAACAGAGCCATTACATTATGCAGAACTTTGTCGATATTACATGAAACTGAACCGAATCAAAATCTATATCCACAACGCATGTTATGAGATGAACACATTATATTTGCTATATATGGCCAAAAATTAATCAGAAAGTTGAACAAAATCTTGTTTACATGGGGTTGTATCGTTATATAGAAGAGAACACCGAGTCTGGCATCTCAACCTTTAGTAACTGCCTAGGTTTTTTGTGTTAAGATAATTTTTATACATATAAAAGAAAGACAAAAGCAATTAACTGATTAACAAAAAAGAAAAATTGAATTGAATTGAATTGTGTTACAACATGGACAATATATATTACAGAGTAGGCCATCTGGGAGAGTTAGAGATGACCTGTATCAGAAATTAGATGTAGGCATTCTGAGTCATATTTACAGAGCTCTTGATTTCTTTTTATCAATTTGGCATGATTGTGCTCGTGCGATCTCTGACAGATAAAAGTAGGCAACATGAAGAGCTTCGTTGAAATGGAAATGAATTGTTCACTTAGTCAACCTCCTTTGCACTCTTAATCACCTGTCCTCCATAGTATAAGAAGCCATCAGGTAAATGCTGAAATTTGCATGATTCATGTTTTAGTTAATATCATGAATCATGAGAGCCTTGGACCATCAAAGTAATACGCTTAGCACTCTCTGCTCGAAAGCTCTCTCCTTTATATCCCATCTGGTAGGAGAATCATATTAAAAAAAAAAACCTCAACAAATGAACCATTTCCCTAGTGTGAGTCAGAGAAAGAAGGAATACACTTGTACATCTTGTATGCCTATGGACATGCATATGAAGGAAGAATTTTACCTCACTCAGACTATCAGGGGGAAACCAACGCAACAATACTCCAAGTCGTACTATGGCAGGAATTAACTTGAAAAGAAATGGTGTTGTCACCTATAATGTTTCAAAATCATGTATTCAGATGATTCAGTATATCCACATATCTTACAAACAACAGAATATGCAACTACAGTAGCTTCACCAATTACTTGAAAAGCTCTCCCCAAAATATTGTTCACGTTACTTCAGTCTAAAGATAGTTAAATAAATTCTGAACTTTTAGTCAAAAAAAGAAAAGGTAGCTTTACTCATTCTGAAAGATGAACAACCTGTAGATTTTTCCAAAGCAGTTCACATTCGGAAAAAGGTTTCTAATGTTGCACTTTCAAAGATATGGAAACTGCTTCCTCAAGTAATAATATAACCATTAAAAAAAAAAAAAGAGGATAAAAAGGAGGGTAATCTTTTACAAATAAATAAATAAATAATTCTGCAGTTTCTACACTGATTACTTGATACAGTAGTCAAGCGGCCGGGTAGCAGTTTCAATATGGATTAACATAAAAAAGTATATTCCACTTGAATGCAATGGTCAATTTGGCCAAAAAGAGGTTTTTTAAACAATTTGACTCAAACGCTGGACATGCCCGTTTGTGATTCATTAAAAATTGAAGCACATCAGTATGTAATTTGAACAATATCAGCTACAAATGATACGTTTTGGGCCAGATTGAGATGAAAAGTTCATGCTGGGCCAAGTATGAGCATCAACTAATATTGAAAGGCCAATTTGGATTTTAACCTGTTTCTAAGTGATCCCCTTCCGGTCTTAAATTTCTAATTGACAACCATGATGACTTAGGCAGACAACAAGCATAAAGAACATCAAAACAAAGAATTTTTTTTATGTACTCATTGACACTGTATTATTACCTCATTAAAGACATGTAAGATAGTGCATACTTACCAAACTTAATGCTGTTGTGCCAAGAAGCAATAAATACAATTTACCCTGCGAGAGCCAATATTAATTTTAAATGTTATCATCTGAAAAAAAAAAACACCATAAAGACACAAATATTTTGATTTGAAGCAAGTTCCACTATGCTCCAAGCATAAGATTTTATGATGAGAAAAGAACTCTCATATCCAGGAAACACACAAAACCAAGATAAAGCTCATATTAGGGCATAATTTTTCATTTTGTCAACCCCCAACTTGAGAAGTTAAATAGCTCTTAGTAGAAGCATCTGTAGTACAAAGATTAGAAACTTATAGAACAAAGGTTTTTTCCGAAAGGAAGAATAATTCACAAGAACATTCTTCCATGAGAAGACTTGATATTAGTTAAGGGTGGATCCACTTGGAATATATTGAAGATAATGAAAATTGAAAAACTAACCTCAATTAGATGAAGATTAGAAGCACGACTTAGAAGAACAAATGCAAATTCCCCAATTTGAGCCAGAGACATTCCAACCTACGCATGCGAATAAACCTAAGACCATGGAGCTTATACATTTAGTTAAAATCAAAAAAAGAAACATGCCAATAGTTCTCAAGTCTTACAAGAAGCGAGGTTTTATTGCTATATCCAAATCCCTTGACAACAGTCGCAACCACAACAGTTTTTATGACAATCACCAACAATACAGCTGCCAGTAAAATATCAACATGATTCCATAGGAAGTGAACATGTATTAGCATCCCAATGCTGGCAAGAAAGAGAGCTGCAAAGAAGTTGCGAATGGGTTCGACCTAAAAGAACGGAACTCCAAATGAGAGCAAACACATGGATGATCGAACTTCTGTGTCTTAGGCTAAAATTTCCAATCAGATCTCTAGAAAGTAAGGTTATGGAAGTAAATTATTGCAGAAATGAAATTTGGCATAAGTTTGTAAATTATATAATGGAGAAATGTAGGAAAAACAAAATACCAAAAAAGTTGATGCTCACCTCTACCTATGAGAAACGTAGAAAAGAATTAAATGTTGTAGAATACAATACGGAAAAATTTGATGTTCACCTCTACCAACAAAACATTTTTAGTTTCTCTATTTCAGGATGGAACCTTCAATCCTTTTTTGAAACATCAATGTTTACGGCACAATGGTTATAGATAGATATCACACATTATATAAGCATATTAAGATTTAAAATTCTGTATAACAGCAAAGACTAACTAAAGCTTGAAATAAGAATACATCAACACATTACTAGAATTACATGCACATGGAAAAATTCAGGCTGAACTTGTATGAATTTGGTCTGTGTGCTAAAATCGGCTAGGAATATCAGGCCAACTGAGATTTTTGGATCAAGATTAGCCACAATTAAGTTCAACCTAGTGCAAACCTTTCGTTCCGTTCTTCTGCTTTAAAAAAATAATGTTCTCCAAATTTTGTTATTGAAGTGCTCCCGCCAAGAAAGATGCTAAGGTACTGTGGAAAGTTTCAGTTGTCACAATTTTATAAAGCATCTGGATGAAAAATGGCCACATTGTTTGCAACTATATTCTAAAGCATCTCTCAGTTAATCACTACGAGTGGAGGTTACTAATTTTTACTTTTTGTCTTTCCAGGTGGCCTTATTCATGTATGATTTACGATAAAAAGATATTTATCCTCCACATCATAAAACTCTTATCTTTCTTCCGTAACAAGGTTCTAAAGAACAAAAAAGACAAGGATGAAGCAACTTCTGAAACAGAATACAAGAAAGACTCACTTGTTCAAGTGTATGTTGAGCAAGATCAGTTGTTGCTATCATAACTCCAGCAGCAAAAGATCCCAGTTCGAGGCTTAGACCCAGCTTGTCACTACACTGAAATGCAAAGTCAATCATTAAATGCATGCACAGATGTGTACATGTGTTTTTGTCCAGCTATGATTTGATGACCAGTGTTTCTTTCTCGGTTTTTTCTCATATATCAAAAATCATGAATGGAGACATATGCCCAAATGTCGCAGCACATAAAATGAATGGCTTTTAAAACGTTTTTCAACAAGAAGAAAAGGAAAATGAGGAAATGAAGCTAACCCAAGCAACAAGCAAGCAGAATGCCACAGAAGCCAATTGATAAAGTTCATTAGTCTGCAAAAGTAAAAGTTTGTTCAGAAATTATCCACCATAATATCAATTATAAAGAAAAGAGTGTAACAATACCTGTGATGATAACCTTATCATCAGCTTCAAAAGCCAGGGCACGCAAGTACGACATAAAACTGTCAAGACAGCCAAAAATGCCGCTAGCAGCACCAACCTGAAAATAAATTATGATGCAGCATGTAAATAGAAACAACTTATGATAATTAATGGTGGTTATTCAACAACATCAACATGCTACAGTACAAGCCAGATAGCAATATTATTCAGATATAAGTAGTCACAACACCATCAATTACACCACAAGTGCTAATGTTTAATGAGCATTTGGCACTTGCATAACCTTGACATCCTGCACCTATGGCTAAAATCAACAGCACGACTATATATATGTTCATTTTCAAGTCATTTTATCTACATATACCATTTTGGTAACAGGTAATCTTTATCAATCAGAGACGCGCAAAAAAATTTACATATATATAATACAATGAACAAGAATAGGCTTGATATTTTATGCAACAAAATTTCAAAAACAAACCCATAAACTGAGTTATTATGGATTCTTACGATTTAGTCATGGATATGACACCTTGAAGAACACCAGAAGTACCACCGAGAACAGGAAGGAAAGCAAACAACAGACCAACTGCACAATCCTGGCAGCACATAAAAAACTCAAAACTTAATAAAAGCACCTCCAAACACAGATCTGATGACTAGCAGAATATATACCTGCAGGATAAGTGTACCGATAGTAACTTGACCATGAAGAGCACTAATACTATTCTTCTCCATCAAAAATTTTAAAACCTGCAACAGAGGAAAGAAGAACACACAAAAATGAAGAAGAATGTTTGATTCCACAGAAAGGAATAAAAGAACTTTGAATTCCAAATATAAGATAGGGAAACCATAATCAAACTGCTCATACAGGAAAGGGTAATTAGTTTAAGCACATCAGCATATATGTTTTATTTCAATTATTTTCGTTATTCAAGAAATTCTCGCTGAAGCATGTGGAGGAAAAAAAAAAGAATCAGAGATGATAGCAATCTCAAGAATAGAGTTATCTTAGAGAACGTTCGTCCCCATCAATTGAACATTTTCATACAAGCAGTGTTATGTCCCTCGATAACAGCTAAAAGCACTGTGGATGTGATAGCTGATAATTTATAAGTCATGAAAGGCAAAAAGAGAACAATTTTTGCTGCAATGATATACAAGCAAGATACTAGCTAAACATAATGAATTTTTTACTTGCAAGGATGTAATGAGCAAACAAACAAGAGCATAACAAAGAACACCTATGATTAAGAATTTACCACAGCAGTCGATGACATAGATAGGAAAGCACCAACAAATACTCCCTCTGTAGGTTTACCTCCACAAAACTGCAAAAAGATGCAGAAAAAAAAAATAAAATCCTGTAGCTAATATAATCTAAAAACAAAAGGATTAACATTTAACGCAGTCAAGGAAACTAAACTAAGGAAATATTGCAATTTTGATATGAAGTCTTAAATTCAGAGATTCAGGTTCATTATTATTTCAGAATTCAGGTTTGTATAGTTAAGGAACTTTTATTGTGGCTAGATCTAATTTAGAAAAAGTTACAATTCTTTATATCCTGATTTGTATTCTTCTAGAAAATTCCTATTTTGTAAGTCCTGATACTACTAGTAGTAGGATTAGTCATTGTCTTGTAAAACATAAGTAGTTTTGTTATTCTGTTGAGTCAAGTTAATACATCAAAGACTGAGAGCTTAGTGCTTCCCCTTAGCTTCTTGCTTTTGCGCCTGTTCATTTCTTTGTTCTATGTCAACATTACATAATCTGTCGACCTCTCTTCAACTAAAATCCAGCACCATAAGTCCCAAAATATGAATTTAACTTCAGTTACCATATGCCAATGCAGCTGGACTCATTTAGGAGTAAAAAATGAAAAAAGTGGCATCTGCACTAGCAAGAACTTAAGTGCTGTTATTTGAAGCCAAAATATTGTTTAATCTCCATTCCCTTATATCACAACTATTCTCATGGAAGCCAATGATTCTTCTGACACCAAAAAAGGAAAAAAAGAAAGGTACGGAGATCTATCAGCAATACTGAAGTTTTCTGAATGTCTTTTACTGCACGAGGGACCCATTCAAAAAATAAATAAAAGCTGATAATAATGAATACCAAACACCAGCCAAAGAAGGTAATGCAAGATTTTCTCTTCTTTTCCATGATACAGTTAATTACTTCACATAGGCAAGATCCTAACAATGAATAAGGTTCTATAAGCTAATTACTAATCCAAAAAATTCAGGAGAATGGAGCTAGCATACCAAAACTGTTATTCCACACAAACACATGAACAGGAAAATCTGGAGAAGACCACCTAAAACCGCAACAGCACGAACAACATGAAGCTGCATTTTAAAAGTCAATGCTGTGTTTACATCCCTTAACTTCAAGGATAATAATTGAAAATGAAAGAGCGGCAGAAGATACAAGCAAACCTTTTTGGCAGAGAACTCCAGGCCCAACGCAAAAAGAAGAAAAATTACACCAAACTGAGCTACTGTTTCAACCTGAAGCATATCGGAATGAGGAATAGAATATGCTTTCATGGAAAAGAAAACAAACTACTCAGGCGCTAAAACAAACCAATCACTTAGATGCATACATGCATCTATTTGCTCAAATACCCATATAAATTTACCATGACCAATAATGTTTTGAGTCCATAACACGAGAATTAGAAAACTCAGAGATTCACATTGTGACTTCAGTTGATTAAAACAGTAAAATATGAAACAATTAAAACAAAAAGAAAAGAAATAGGAGGAAAAGAGCAGATGTACAGATTTACAAACAACATACTTGCACCATTTCACTGACAAAGCTCAGGCCACCTGGCCCAATAAGAGAACCTGCTAGCAGATATCCTGTAATAACCTGCAAAATTCAAAATGGAATTATTGAAACAAGAAACTCAAATCTCAAAAAGAGTAGTTCACCATAAAGAAAACAAAGAAGCAAGTCTAACCGGTTGTCCAGCACAAGCAAATGCAATGCCACCACAAGTTGCAGAAACAATGACAACTACCAGATCAGATATCAATCTGCAATTATTGTAATTTTAGCAGGTAAGATCAGTCAAAGACTTCCGCTGGTAGGCATCTATTTGATTTATAAGAAGAGATTAAGCTAACCTTAGATCTAGTTGCAACACAGGGTACTTGGATTTTGGATTTGACATGATAAAGACATTATCCTGGAGAAGATATAGGATATAGGTCATAATTTTGCAAGCTTAAAACATTCTTTCAGATATTGGAATCAAAATGCAACAGTAAACACCATTAAGAGTGCGATGTAAACTAAGTTCCCCACAGTTGGTAGAGCCACATACCTTTCTGTCAATTAAAATTGGTGTATCCTCTTGCCGATTCTCATTGTCCAGATTGAAGAAAACATCATGAAACTGAAAAGACCTAAGGTTCATATATTGATCAGAAGTTCTCAAAGTCGAGGTGGAGAAGCTGATCTCGAACAAATGTATTCATCCAAATATAACTGTCTAAAAGAATTAAAATAGTACAATCTCTACTAGGTTTAGAAAAGAACACATACTTCTCCTCCTTGGTATCATTTTTCTTCAACTTAACTCTAGCAACAGTTTCCAAAACTGCCTGGTAAAAGTAAGCAACTACATTCAGGCATTATATAAGGTAAAAAGGAAAAAAAAGTCCAAAAGTACATGAACAGAGACACTCACACGATCATCGATTCAGCAAAATGATTCGTGTTTTATTTTTACACAGATGCCAAAACCAGATTCCACCTCATCATAAAACGTACAATGTGTCCTCTATTTTAAATACATTATCCAATTAGCATAACTTTGTTCAGACCATTCTATTAAATAAAAAATGTAATATTATTTCCGTGTTGTTTGGCATTTTCACATCCTGCAGATGTATATCAAGGAATGGGATTGGAGCCGTTGCTTTTGCGGTTTCAAATAGAAGACCTTTAGCAGTTAATATAGCAACAACAGGCAACTTTGACAAATCCTAAAAAAACATACAATCTTAGGAGTCTGGCATGCAGAAAATCTAATTTACTCATTCAAAACGAAGTATTCTAACTGTAGTTTTTTTAGTTGAAATGAATTGTTTCATAAAAGGGCAAGTCAAATGCACAAGGCTCCCATCTGTGGGCTCCAAGGAGGGTTTTGGTCTGTTGTAAGCAGCCTTCCCCTACCTTTTCACAAGAGGCTGTTTCTACATCTGGACCGTGAACTCATGGTCACATGGCAACTACCTTGCCACTTCGCTGAGGCTCACTCACAAAACGAATTATTTCATATATTTAAAATAAAAATCCATATATTCTAATAGTTATATAGAATTTATGAGTACACTTCTACATTAACATGTGGCAAAATTATTCTCTAACACAAGAAAGCAACATGCCAAGCCAAACATGATAGTATTGACCTATTAATGGTTGACAGACCATTCAAAAATATAGTCATTGACCGCAAAAAAAAGTAATTTATACATAACGTGCCACCTGACCTAAGTGGAAACCTTTTTAGTTGCCTAATATTTTCCCCAAATCCTCATTTAGGGATTCCTTATTCAATTATGACTCAATAAGTTGTAACAGAAAAACAAAACAAAATTATTAGTGCAAAATTATAAGTATAAAGCAATCAACAATTCAAAGTTTATTATATGGACAATTCAGAAAATAACAACCAACCTGCTGTCCAGCAACACTGTTATTGAAGCTACCAGGATCAGTGGCTGCAAAGAAAACACAACAAGCAATCGGACTTTCAAATTTTTTTTCCACTCAAACCATCCATTATGTGATGCTTTGACGTGAAAATACCAGAAATTAATTTATAGCTTACATTTCGTTAATAAGAGTTCGAGAAGCCAAAATAACTTCTCAACTCATATTGCACTTAAAAAGAAAAGTGGAGAAGCAATGCAGAGATGATATACGCATGTTCATAACTTCGACTTATTTCACAAACAAAAATTTAGAAATAGCTCAGTTAAAAAAATAAAATCCTAAAAATTTAACAGTAAATATCGCACAAGCGTTGTCAAGAAACAGGAAATTAGGCAATAAGACCTGATCCAGGAACTGAAATCCGTACTTTAAACAAAAAAAGGAAGCTAAACCCTCAAGAAAAACGAAATGCAGACGCACAAAGAAACAGCTAGAATTAGCTCAGATCTAGTACGAACATTCATTCTGGTCGGTTTCATTGAACTCCTTCTCCAAAGCCCGATCAATCATATCAGCGAAACTGTCCTCTCTGGATTCAGAAAGCGTAGAGTTCCCGTCGGTAGTCGCATTTATCTCCACCGCAGAGTCCGACTCAACGAGCGAGAGGAGAGCGCAGACGAATAACAGAGCTAAAACTAATCTCATTGCAAGCAAACCTCAGAGCCAATAGAAAAATGCTGCCGGCGGAGGAAGAGAACCGGCGTTTGTTAATGGATTTGCTATCTCCAGTGGTTTGTTTTTGTTTTCTGAATGGGTTTTTGGAGAACGAGAGGGAAAGTTTTCTAGTTAGCTTACAATTGGAGGATCGTATTTCGCATTCGATTCGGTGGAAGTTAAAAGTACGATAGCGCCCCTTTTCTTTCATGAGATATTATCTGGTGTACCTGCTGTCTTGTAGCTAAGGATTGACGGTCGAGATTGTTTTATTATCCTGAAGATTGACTGTAGAAGAAAAGTGGGCCAGTGTCCACTCGGGTAGCTCATGGAATTGGATGCTTGAGGCTGAAAAAAAGAAAGCTAGCTGGAGACATATAAAGCATTACTCCAATTGGAGTAATAATTTAGAAATTACAAAAATTAGCATAATAAAAATAAAATTATAAACTTAGTATTTTATAAAATTGAAAATTGCAAACATAGAGATTTAAACACACTCTTGAAAATGTAGAAGATGATGTTACAGTAATATTATTTGTAAATTTATTGTACAGTATTTTTAATATAAGTTCAGTACAAAAATGACGGTATTAAAGTGATTTTCGCGATATGAATGGCATAACAGTAATATAAAATTAGAATGAAAGTGATATAATTAAAATCTTTATATAAACAGAAAATATAGAAAAAGGTATAAAATCAATATAAATTTAGTATATACATCGTATTTACAATATTTTGTATTGTATTAGAGTAAAAAATGAATATAAAAAAAGATATATGTTACCCATTCTAAAAAAAAAATGAACGAATATGAATATAACTAATTTTTAATTATAAAACATGAGAGGAAGAAATAGAAATAACTGAAAGTGGAAAAAAATAATAAAAAATAAATTATGGAATGAAGAAAAATGTCATTTCATACAAACAAGAAGAACCCTTTCATAAATATTTCTAGAAAATTAAAAAAAATTGTATACTTTTATGAAATCAAAACTTCTAAATGAGCATTTTATATTTATCTCTTTAATATAGGATTAACGAACTTTTTATCTGTGTACTATCACATTTTTTCTTTTTCGCCCTCGTAGTATGGAAAAATACTTCATAATGGTGCCCTAATAAACATATTATGCATATTTTGTTAACTAAATATGCTTATTAGGGATATTTTGGAAAATTTTTAATAGTAAAGGGAGTAAAAAAGAAATGCTAACACGAAAAGGGTGCAAAAGGGTAAACCGTTAATAGCACAAGTGACAAAAAGCTCTTTAATCCCTTTAATATATACCAAAAGTTATCCCTCTATCAACATAACATATGCATCTAACTCTTAACCTAATCAAAAATCATCTTTAGTCCCAATGTCGAGACTGATTGTATTGCTGAAATTCAACAATCTTTAGGCGTGGAGGTGGTGGATGTGCAGGATCACTATTTAGGGCTGCTAGCATCAATGGGAAGGAACCAAATTGAAACTTTTTAGTGTGTTGTGAGTCGTTTAAAGAAAAAAATTAAAGGTTGGAATGCTAAACGGGTTTCTCAGAGCGGAAAGGAGATTTTAATTAAGGCAGTTGCTCATGCCATGCCTTTGTGTATTATGTCAGTTTTTCTCCTCCCTCAGCACATTTGTCGACAAATGGAGGTCCTATTAAATGGTTATTGGTGGGGTAGGGGAGTTACATGGAAGGTGTGGGAATCTCTATGTGTATGCTGGCTATGAACTTTAGATGGTTTTGGGAGTTTAACATTGCCTTTTTAGGGAAGCAAATTTGGCATTTTCTGACAGATCAGCAATCTTTGGTTTCAAGATTGTTGAAAGCCTGTTATTTTCCGGATACTGATTTTTGTATGGCTCCGAAAGGTCGAAACCCGAGCTTCATTTGGTCTAGTATCCGTGCGGCACAGGAGTTGGTCCGGGAGGGTCTGTTCTATCGAATTAGCATTGGTCGAAATACTCGGATCTAGGGTGATCATTGGCTACCCTCAGATGTGGGGTATCCGGATATGGAGTCCTGTATTCCAAGTCTGGAAGGAAGTCTTATAGCTTCATTACGAACGGACACGGGTCATTGGAATTATGATATTTTTATATGACTTGTTTTCATAAGAGGATCATCATTTGATTTTGACAATTCCTTTATCGATCTGTGATACTGAAGATCGGCTATGTTGGAGGTGGGATAAGAGGGGTATTTACAGTGTTGAATCAGCTTATTATAAGCTAATGGAATCGTATCTGAATCCGTCTGCGGAGATACAGTTGGCACCGTGGAGTAGGCTATGGCAGTTGAATTGTCCCCCTAAAATTAAATGTTTCCTTTGGCGAACAGCTTGGGATGTTTTACCAACTAAAGTGAACCTTCAAACTCGTCGAGTAGATGTTGAGCTTATTTGTCCCTGGTGTTGTGAAGAGGTGGAGACCGAATTACATATCTTTCTAGGGTGCCGGATCGCTGCACAAGTATGAAATTCATCACCGTTGGCTCCTATTGTTTGGAATGCAACGAATATTTGGGAGTGGTAACAAGAATTGGTACTAATTGCAGCAAGGAGGAGGCTAGTTTGGGAGAAGTGGTGGCGTGGTTTGTTTGGTTCAACAGGAATCAAGCAGTCTGGAATCAGAAGATCATTCCGCCGGTGACTCTAGCATGATCTGTAGATGAATTCCTGCGACATTGGCAAGCTGCACAGCACCAGTAGTAGTTGCCGCCAAGAGCATCAGTTGGTCCTTTGGTGGTTGGAGTGAAATGCAATTTTGATGCTGTTGTTGACACTCAAGGTGAGAGGATTGGTTTGGGGTGCATTCTTAGGGACTCCATTGGCTCCTTTATTGCTTCTCGATATTCATCTGCTTTGGGATCTTTTGCCCTATCTATAGCGGAGGCAATATCTTATTGGAAGGCTTTAAGCTGGATAAAAGAACAGGGGATTGAAATTGTCGAAGTAGAGGGTGATGCTTAAAGTTTGATTTTAGCTCTGAATAATGCGAGTACTGAAAACTTCTCTTCTTTTGGCTTACTTGTTGAGGGTTGTAGAGTGTTTGCTAGCTCCCTACTGTCTGTTTCTTTTTCATTCATAGGAAGAGAGGCTAACCAAGTAGCGCATCAGCTTGCTCAACTTGGTTTGCATTCTACTTCTCCGATTGTTTCGGACATTGTCCCCTCTACCATTGTCACTGCTTCTGTTGCCGATTTGGCTCATTAATGAAATTCACCATACTTTCACTAAAAAAAAAAATACACTTTTAACCTAATGAAACCATTTACAATAAATATCAAATAGTTAAAGATATATGTAATAGTCCTCATGAAAATATCTTTAAACTCCGGGTTGAAAAAATTAAAACCCTATAAATCATAATATGACGAACCGAAAATTAGCATAATGATTTGCCACCCATCCAATCTATATGATTGATCCATTAATGAGTGTGATATTGGGTTAAGAGTGATAGGTCTTGTATTAATTTTTATATATGCATGTTTGAATTCGTATGATGCCAAACTTAAGTAATTTTGTATCATAAAATCAATCCACGTTACTTATATACTACATGTTAGTCTCATTATTTAGATTGTAAGATTATATTATATTCTACAATAAATATCCGGTTTAATAATAAAAGAAAAAAGAAAAAAAAAATAACTTACATATAGTAAGTCTTTCCGAATAAATTAGCATATACTCTCTTGCTAGCAAAACCTTTTTTTATTTTTTTTAGGTGAGTAAATTAATTGGCACCAGACGTATCCGAGAGTTTGGTTTGAAAATTAGTATAATTTAAAATTACGAAAAGGGAGAGGAATTTTGTATTTGAGTGGATTGAAGTATAGTTAAAGTTCAATTGATTCGGTGCCATCTTCCCCTGAAAAGGTGGCAAGAGGTCGTGACTCATGAGATGCGAATGCCCGCATATTTATTGGAAGGTTCGGTAGGTGAAAAAACACTAAAAATATATAATTTTATCAATAATATATTTTTCTATTTTTTATTAATTAATTATATATTGGTTAAGATAGTACTCTTTCCGTTTTTTATTATATAATGTTTTACGTTTTTCACTTTGTTTTTTTTTTTATTTAACACTTTACATTACCAATGCATTTTTTATCATATTTTATCATATTTAACCTTATTTAAAATATGAGAGAGGTTCGTTATTTAATGCAAAAAATATTACATTAAGCTTTGATAATTAAGAAAGAAGAGAATTTTTACATGGAAAATAGAGTTTGAGGATAAAAGTATTAAGGATAAACTGGTCATTTTAATAACCTAATTAATACTTCATTGGTTTTAGTGAATAACCTTAAACATCATATAATAAAAAACGGAGGGAATATTATCTTACAAGAAATCGTTTTAAAATAAAATGTGAAACACAAACTGAGACCCTATATTTTTAACTGTTTTTAACACAATAACAATTATTTCACCTTAAGCATACGAACTTTCATTTTTTATGGATGAGGTACTAATCAATTATTTCAGTAATTGACTAACTAATACTCATATTGTTTTTTGCATGAGCGCTTTGATAAATTATTTTCCATCTTATCTAGCCGGATGCAGTTTTATTGCAATTGTATTATATTTTATATCCAAGAAGCATAAAAGATATTTTAGATTATCGACTACAATAAGTTTTGACATATTGGAACACAAAAATTGTTGACCATGTTATTTCATAAATCGATTTTTAAAAATAACTAGTCTCTCATTAACAGTTTTGTTGTAATTATGTCTTACTATATTATGTAAAAAGAAAATAATTATGGTTACTAAGACAAAATATCGTTCATGCGCCTTTGATAAAAAAAACTGAATACAATTGAGACAAAACTGTTCATCGTGCAATTCGTTAAATTTGAAAATAATGGACTTGATTTTTAGACTTTTACTTGAATAAAAGTTGTATTTCCCTAGAGCAGTGACGAAATTGAAACGGAATTTTAGCAGGGCCACCATACACCTAAAATTAATTTATCTAAAATATTTTTATATAGTAAAATATAAATTTTAAAAAGAAAATAACATAAAAGAATTTTTTAAAACAATAAAAATATTAAAAAAAATGCATGTATCAATCAAAAGTTTATATTAATATTTGAACTTCAACCAAAAACATTAATTAACGAAGTGAAGAGATTAAGAGATTAATTGGATATTAATAATTCATTTCAACTTTGCTAAAAATAATAATTTAATTCAACAATATAACGGTTAAAATATATATATCAAAAATTAAAGTAATAATAATGGTTAATTTAATATGTGGCAATAAAGTTTACATAATCAAATACAATTAGTAATGTTGATTTTAAACATCAGTTAACTATTAAAACTAATCAAATAACAAATATAATCAAAGATATTTTCTTGAATGTTCACCATAAAATAGATAAATAGTAGGAAATCAAATAACCATTAGTAAGTAAAATTCATTAAAATAAATTAGAACAAAGCAATAAAACAATAATAATAATAATATATCAACAAAGGAGCATTAAATTTGACAGAGGACATGCAACAAAACAAAAATTAGGAGAGAAGGTAGGACCAAGGAGGTGATGCAATTAATGACTTTTTTTTTTTTTTTTTTTTCTCAGATTTAAAAACTAAGTGAAATAATAGTATCTGGAATTTAAAAAGAAATTAGGACACGTGGTTAACCCAACCCCCCATAGCTGTTGCTGTTTTATCTTCCATGGCAAATCTGCAGCAGGGTCCAAGGAGAAAATACCTTTCACCTGCTGGTGATTAGCAGGGTCTACGGACCTTGCTGCCTCTCCCCCAGTTTCGCCCCTGCCCTGAAGTAAAAAACTGATCAATTTCATGACAAATTTCAAAGGTTAGAAGTTAAAAGTATACTAATAATTTTCACGTGATTTTAAATCCTATCCTCTGTATATTAAATAAACAATGATACACATCTTATCTATTAAATCATAGTATAAGTATTTGTAATTAATTTACAAAAATAAAAAAAGATAACGAAGTGGTTTCACCCAAAAGAAATATTGTCTTACAATTCAAGTTTAAGAATTTGAACCTCCTACTAGCAAGAAACACCACCATAAGTCAATCAACCCCTCACATTTCAAATAAAAGATGGGCAGCTTACAATTACCTTGACCAAAAAGCATAAATAAGCTCTCTCACGTCAGATCCCATGTTGAATAAATTGTGTGAAGTAAAATTACCCATGACATTGATCTGCCAATTAAATTTGTTTAACTAAAAACTACACTTGAATAGCATATAAAAAGGATGTTAACCATTCATGAGAAGCAAAAAGTGAAGAGAACATATACCCGTGAGACGGACTATAACACCAACAGAGAAAAACGGTGAAAAAGTAAGATTTTTTTTTTTTTGAATAATTAGTTTTGAGTTGTATTTGATTACCCAGCATTTTTCTTGTGGTTTTTCACATTCATCATGTGCATCTTTCTTGAATTAATCCTTAGCTTGTCTGATCAATCCTTAACATGAACAGAGATACCTCTAGCTGAAAGGTGATGGTCATGGCGATGCCTATATGAAGAGTGTCGAGAGCTCGAAAATTGAGTCTTTCTTCTTTCCTTAACTAACTTGCGCTTTCTGAAAATACTTGGTTGATCAGAAGAAGCGGTTTCAGAGCTCTCAATGTCTGAAAGACAAAGTCGTTATCATCTTCTTTGTCGATATACGCTTTTTGTGTTCTTTAACTTGTACCAACTACAGATAATGTATTTGCCTATGTGCATAGTGGAATGTCCACACTCATAAACCCTCTAGATATCCAAGACATTTTAATTCAGTACCGTCAGCATCAGTTGACTACCTACCTGCGTTATAAAGTAGCAGAATTACTTCAGCAAATGAAATGTAATACTAAAAATATTGACTAAAATTACAAGTAAACAACGAATCTGAACTGGGGATCGGAAGGAAAAAAGAAAACAAACAGACTGGTAGCTCCGGAAGGAAGTTTAACTCCACGCGGTCTTCGCGGAATGTGAAGCCGCCTAGTCTTGCCTGAAGGCCGGATACCTGGAAAACGGAAAAGTTGAGGACCGGGTGACCTCTGGGTCCACTCCGATACTTAAGTCAGAAATTCAGGAGAATGAGAGATAGAAGAATAAAGGAAGTGTGTTGAGGGAAAAAATATACCTGGGGAGTCTCTTATCTTCCCTTTTTATAGTGAGTTAATCCGCGTGGCCTTGTCAGGCCGTTATGTACGGTCTATTCTCATTGGCTGGATGTGGTCCCCCCTTCTGGCATAGTTGCGCTGCGGACTCACCCTGCTCTTGTCTCCGTGGCACTCACACTGTGTCTGACCTCTATGGCATCCACCCTGCTCTTGTCCCCGCGGCACCTGTTTCTGGTACAACATCATGCCCTTACACGTATACAGTAGGGATTAACCTACCTGTCTTTTGGGATAGAAGACTTAATGAGGCACAAGTTGTTTGAGCCGGTGTTTCTTGGGATCCAATCTGTTGAGGAACCGGTCTTATCCTGGGTGACCGAGTGCCGAGTGAACTAAGGGGAAGTTGACGCGGTGACAAGCCGTGTGGTGCACGCGGTCAGTTTTAGGGCTCTATGCTATCAAGAGTCCCCCCCCCCCCCCGGTGAGAGAAAGAAACCCCTTTTAAGGGTTCATCATTATGACTTCTGGCGGTTGGTTTGCGAGGCTCGAGGAGACTCTTGGGATCGCTCCTTCCTGTGTTGGGATGACACGTGTTCCCCTACTGAAACGGTGTCAGGGGGCGTCCTTTCACCTCCCCCTCCTAACCTCCTTAAAAGGGGGTCTGGGGCGCTCCTCTCTCCATTTTGAAAATTCTTCTGCAAATTTTCTGGGATTCTCGCGATTTCTGGGATTCTCGCTATTTCTGGGGTTTCTTTCCTGTATCCGCGGCTTACGTCCAACTCTCAACTCTTAGTTTCCAGTAAGTCTTCTCCTTTCTTTTGCTGGTTAGTGCTCTGACTTTGTTTGGTTTTAGTATAGGGTTTTGTATTTCTGGGTTTGCTAGCATTATTTTAATATTTTTTCTCTGACTGTTCATCTTCCTGGGTAACTTGCGTTTTCTCTGCTTTCCCACTGCCATGAGTTCATCTATAACTCTTAGTGATTTAGGATCATCTGATAGCGGTAGGTCTGGGGAGCTAGTAAATTCCAGGAACCGCCCTAGCAGGGTAGATAAGGGTAAGCGGGGTTTCAATTTTAAAATAGCCAGTTCAAAACCGGTTCACCGCCTACTAGACCCTACTGACCCCGCTGATTACCTGATAATTAGCACTCCCAATCTGCCTAGCCCGCCTTCTTCCTCGGGAAACGAGTATCATCTCACTACCTCCTCAGACTCTAGTTCTCTCCCTTCAACACCACCGACTGTTCGTGAGGAGGCGGGCACCTCTGCTCAGCCTTCTATGCCTGCTGAGCCGCCTACGAAAAGGCCTATTCAGGTGGACTCTTCTTCAGCTGAAGTTCCTCCACCCGGTCCTAGCAGGAATCGCGCCAATAGGATGACTCCTCGTATTGAGGATATGGTCGCTGAGACCCACGAGGATCACATCCGGCTATGCAAAGAGTTCTACCCTTGGCTATGTAAGTGCCAGGTCATGCTTCCTTCTTCAAGCCAGCGGGTCCACAAGCCTCTACCAGGCTATTTCTCCATTTATATGGATCAGATCAGCTCTGGTTTCTCCTATCCTCTTCCACCCGGCATTAGTGGCATCCTGCAAGCTTGGGGTTTCTGTCCTGCTCAAATCCATCCTAACTCTTGGGGGGATATCTGCGCTACCTTCTGGTTGTGTGAGAATCTATGATTCGAACTGACTGCCGCCTTCTTCAGAAAGCTAGCTACTCCCAAGCTGAATTCCGGGGAAGACCACTACCAACTGTCCAAAAAGGTGGACTTCTACTCCTTCCGAAAGCGGATATCTTCCTTGAAGCGATTCAAATATTTCTTCTTTTTTATTAAGATAAAAGAGGGCCACGACTCATTCCCTGTGAAGTGGTCCTTCGATGGAGCAGGAAAAACCCAGCAGCGCCTAACACCGGGTGAGAGGATATTTTTAGAGGAGTTCAGGACTCTGGCTCCCAATAAGTGGACTTGGCAAGTTGCAGTGGACGCTTATCTGGAGAAAATTAGGCTCGTGGAGCGGGAGGGATTCGGCTTTACATATCACCCAGGTCCTGTACCTGTAAGAAAAGGTACCCCTTTTATTTTTGCTTAGCTATTTTTATTTGTGTTTTCAGGCATGAATGCAGCTGACGTCCTTGACCGCATTGTAGCGGCTAAGAAGAAGAACATCCAGAAGGAACCGTGTCCTGACCCCACCGAGATCCCATCTGATGTTGGAGGGGAGGCTAAGAGGCCCAGCGCCCCCTAGACGTCGAAGAGGAAGAGGGTTGCTGCAGCCGGTCCTGAACCGACTCCTTGCCCTGTAAGTCTCTGGCTTCGAGTTTTTCTACTTCTTTCTTCTTTCTTTTTTTTTTTTATCGCCGTGTTTATCTGGTCAGGGTTCTGAAGCTGCCAGTGCCTCCTCCGGACTGTCTTCTCCTTCTCTGCCTTGGATGCAGAGGAGAGGCAGACGGAATGCCAGGATAATAGATTCCTCGGCCCAGGATGAGTTCAGAGCCGGGTTCGTGCTACCTGGTGACCAGGAGGAGTACGCTAAGATGAGCGACCAGACGGCAGCCTCTTTATATTTGCTGGACCTGACTTCCGTAAGTACTTTGGTGGATCTTCCAAGTATCTTCTCCCTTCTTCTTTTACTTATTCAATTTGCCATTCTGCAGGGGATTTCCAGGGCGGTGGATTTGGCCGCCCGCCTGTCCAAAGCAAGTCAGCTGGAGAAAAAGCTGAAGGAGGTTCAGGCGTCCCTGGATGCGGAAAAGAGCTAGTCCTGGTCCCAAGGCCAGGAAGCCAACCGCTTGAAGAAGAAGCTGGAGGAGGAGCAGGCGGCACAGGAAGCCCTGAAGAAACAGTTGGAGGCGAGGCGCTCAAGAAGCAACTTGAGGATGAGAAGGCGGGGCGCAAACAGGACATTGACAAATGCGAGGCCGTCCTGTTTGACGCGACCAACAAACTGGTGCTTCTTGGACAGCTGTTTGGTCAGCGTGTTTTAGCCGCCTGCCAAGCTGTCCATTCGGACTCGGCCATTGACATGAGCTCTATTGACTTCCCGCCTTACGACGAGCTTCCTGCTGAAGGTCAGGTGGAGGCTGCTAACGTCGAATCGCCGGCTGGTGTTGAACAGCAGGCAGGCAATGTGCCTGGGGCGGATGAATGCCCTTGATGTGTAGATTTTTCTTTTGTATTTTTTGCTTTTTTAACATTTTTAGAGGCCCTGTTAGGTCTCTGTCTGTGTAACCTTCTTTTTAAGTAATGAAAATTGCCTTTTGTTCAACCGGGGTTATTTCTCGCGTATATTTCTCCTTGTATGTGTATCGACTGATTTTACTTCGTGAAACTATCGTTATGAAAACTTGCTTTGTATTTTTTCTTCTTCCAGTTATAACTGGTTTCTTTTGAAGATGTTTTTAATGAATTGTACCCAGTTGTGACTGGTTTTTCTGCAAGATGAACTTTTATCTGGTTATGACCGGCTCCCATTTTGGGAGTTCTATATAAACTTTCATCCGGTTATGACCGGTTCCTCTGGTGGGAGTTTTATAATAAACATTCATCTGGTTTTGACCGGCTTCTCTTGTGGGAGTTTTATAATAAACATTCATCCGGTTATGACTGGCTCCTCTTGTGGGAGTTTTATAAACTTATTTGTTCATGACTTGAAAGATATCTTTATTGATCTTTTTGCAATATATCTTATAGATACAGGCGCTGCCCCGTTAAAAACCCAACTATGAAAAAACCCAGTGGGAAAAATCCATTAGCGGGAAAATAGTGCAGCCCATTGTTCTTCTTAGTTGCTTTCAGGCGAGAAGTATTGCCTTAGATTGCCAATATTCCATGTTCGTGGGATTTCTTTCCCATCTAGGCTTTGAAGCTTGTATGTTGCTGGTCCGAGTGCTGCCGCAATTCTGTATGGCCCTTCCCATTTTGTGCCAAGCTTTCCTTTTCCTTCCCTCACTTGTGACGCTGCAGAGTCCTTTACGACTAAATCTCCTTCTTTGTGTGTTATCATCTTCACCTTTCTATCGTGATAACGGGCCACTTTGTTCTTGTAAGCCGCCATTAGGATGTAGGCTCTTTCTCTTCTTTCCTCCAAGGAGTCCAGTTGGTACTTCATGTTGATGTGATTTTGGGCTTCTGTATAGTAGAGCACTCGGTCGCTGGGGGCACCGATTTCAACTGGAACTACTGCCTCAATGCCATAAACCATGGCAAACAGCGTTTCTCCAGTCGGTCTTTTTGGGGTGGTTCTGTAGGCCCACAAGACATTGTTCAGTTCATCAACCCAGGCGCCTTTGTGGCTTTCCAGCCTTTTTTTGATGCCGTCTCCTATAGTTCGATTGGTGACCTCTGTCTACCCATTGCTCTGAGGGTGCACTACTGAAGAAAAACTCTGTGTGATCTTGAGCCCTTTGCAAAATTCTCCAAATTTATTTGAAGCGAATTGGGTGCCATTATCAGATATGATCTTGTGAGGTATCCCAAATCTAGTGATGATGTGATCCCAGATGAAGGAGATGACCCTTTCCGATGTGATTGTCTGGGTTGCCTCTGTCTCGACTCATTTACTGAAATGGTATATTGCGACTATGATGAACTTCCTTTGCCGACTAGCCTCAGGCATGGGTCCCACAATGTCAATGCCCCATGTAGAGAAAGGCCATCCGGTTAATATTGACTTTTGCTCGGCTGCAGGCAAGTGGGATTTCTTTGAGTGAATCTGGCATTGGTGGCACCTCTTGACATAATCCGCGGCATCGGCCTCCATGGTTTCCCAGAAGTAGCCCTGCAATTTCGCCTTCCTTACTAGCGTTTGTCCAGCTTGGTGCGCACCGCAAACTCCTTCATGAAGTTCCCTGAGGACATAATCTCCTTCTTCAGCAGTGATGCATTTTAAACATGCGTCTGCGAAGGATTTTTTGTAGAGCTCGCCATCAATTACTGCATATCGCTGGGATTTTTTGGAGATCTTTACAGCCTCTCCTTTATCTTCGGGTAGATTTCCTTCAACAAGGTATTTTATTATGGGCTCCATCCACCCCCTTTCCTTCTTTTCCACCGTCAGGACTTCCTCTGCCTCAATGACAGGCTTGGTTTGGACTTCATACGGGTAATTCAAGAATTGCCAATCCTTAGTGCTTGTTGCACCTTTGGCCAGCCTGTCTGCTTCAACATTTTCCTTTCTGGATATGTTTTCCACCTTCCATGTGGTGCCTTTCCCTTCTATGGCTTTAAGCAAGCAGCGTACCTTCTGTAGGTATCTGGACATGCAAGGATCTTTAGTTTCAAAATTTTTATTGATTTGGTTGGAAACTTACCTTGAGTCGCTCAGCAGCTTCACCCGATCTGGGGCGATTTCCCGGATTAGTTCTAGTCCTTTGATTATGGCTTAATATTCCGCGGCATTGTTGGTGGCGGGAAAGGCTAGCTTTGTGGCGTAAGATATTCTTATTTTCTCGGGTCCTTCAACATGCACCCCGATTCCTGCTCCTTCCTAAGATGAGGCCTAGTCCACATATGATTTCCACTCTTCTGCTTTCAGTACTTGACTTAGCTCCAGCCCTGCAAATTCCACCATGAAATCTATCAGGACTTGGGCTTTTAGTGCTGGCCGGGGTTCGAATCGAACGTCAAATTCACTGAGTCTGATGGCCCACTCAGCCAGGCGGCCTGAAGTATCTGGTCTCTGGAGCACTTTCTTCAATGGGAAGTTTGTTCTCACAATCATCGTGTGGGCTTGGAAGTAGGGCCTTAACCTGACGGAAGCTAAAATTACTGTCAAGGCCAGCTTTTCTATCTTCGGATACCTGAGCTCTGCTCCCCTCAGTACTTTGCTGGTGTAGTATACAGGGTACTGTTGGCCTTCTTCCTCTCTAATCATCACTGAGCCCACTGCTTCATCCGTCGTTGCCAGGTATAAATACAACGTTTCGCCTGGAACTGGCCGACTCAATAGTGGTGGAGTTCCTAAGAAGCTTTTTATCCGGTCGAAGGCCTCTTGGCATTCGTGGTCCCAATCAAACTTCTGACCCTTCTTGATTGCATTATAGAAAGGCAGACATTTTTTGGCTGAGAAGGAAATGAACCTCCTAAGTGCATTGATGCGGCCGTTGAGGCATTGGACTTCATTCACTGTTCTTGGGGGCACCATATCCAAAATTGCCTTGATCTTCTCTGGATTCGCCTCTACCCCTCTCTGTGAGATCATGAAACCCAGAAATTTCCCTCCTCGTACTCCGAATACACACTTTTCTGGGTTGAGTTTGAGGCGGTATTTCTGCAGTATCTTAAAGGCCTCCTGAATGTCACAGGCGTGGCTCTCCTCGTTCTTACTCTTGATGATCATGTCATCAACGTACACCTCGATTGTCCATCCGATCTGTTCTTTAAACATGTCGTTGACCAGTCGTTGGTACGTTGCTCCCGTATTTTTCAAGCCAAAGGGCATTACCTTGTAGCAGTAGGTGCCTTCATGGTTAATGAAAGTAGTCTTTTCCTCGTCTTTTGGGTCCATCGGAATCTGGTGGTACCCTGACTTGGCATCTAAGAATGAGTATATAGCATGCCCGGCCGTGGAGTCGACCAGCTGGTCAATGCTGGGCAAAGGGTAGCTGTCCTTTGGGCAAGCTTTGTTTAAGTCGGTGAAGTCTACACACATCCTCCACGTCCCATTCGGCTTCTTTACTAGTACCACATTGGCCAACCACTCGGAGTATAGCACCTTTCTGATATGCCCTGCTTCCAGCAACTTGCTTATCTCTGCCTCGATCGCCTTTTGCCGTTCCGGAGCGTGTTTTCTCCTCTTCTGCACCACTGGTTTCGTAGCAGGGTCTATATTTAGGCTGTGCTTTTCCACCTTAGGCGAGACCCCAATAATGTCGCTCGTGCTCCAAACGAAGGTTTCCTGCTCTTCTTGGAGCACGGTTGCTATTGCGTGCTTGAGTTCAGGTTTCAGTTCTTTGGCCACCTGGATCGATCATTCTGGTCCCACCACCAAGGCTTCCAGTTCATCTACTGGCTCAGCCCTTTCTTGCCTCTCTGACTTCTGCGACTCCCAACTAGCCTCTTCTGCTTTTAGGGAAGCCAAGTAGGTTTTTTGGGCCGCCTGTTGGCTTCCCCTAGCCACTGCTACCCCTTTTGTAGTCGGTATTTGAAGTGCTAAATACCGGATGGAAAGGACCGCTTCTGACTCCACTAAGAACAGTCTTCCCAAGATCATGTTGTAAGCAAACGGGTTGTCGATGATCACAAACTCCTCCTCGGATCTCTAGGCGTGTGCCGTGTTGCCCACTTCCAAGGCGAGAGTTACCTGCCCTACTACGGTGACGGAATGGCCACTCAGGCAGACCAGTGGGGAATATACCAGCTGGACTCTGCTTTTGTGGATATTTAGCTGGCGGGCTGCGTCTCTGGTCATGATGTTGACTGAGCTGCCAGTGTCCACGAGGATTCGCTTTACCGTATACCCTTCTACCAAGGCTTCTATAACTAGGGCATCCGCGTGGTGTGCCTGTATGTCACTATGGAGGGAGAAGGAGCGATTCAAGCTGTTGAGTCTTCCTGTATTGGCCGGTTGATGCGCTGAGGATCTAGCCCTTTTACTGGGCGGCTCAAACTCCGGTCCTCTTGTTATAACCATGACCACCCCTTTTTATTTCTTGGTCGGTCTTTCCTCATCATCTCGCCCGTCTCTCTGCTCTCTATCCTTGTCTGTGCTCCTCGTGATGCCTTCTACGAATCTGCTGAATTTTCCCGCCTTGATCAATATGTCCACTTCTGCAGCAAGGACCCGACAATTGTCCGTGTGGTGGCCCTTTGCCCTATGAAATTTACAGTAAGCCTCTTTGTCATTGCCCATCGTTTGGCCCGGCTTCGTGTGAGGTAACCGAATGCTCTTTACATCAGGTCTCCTCTGGATGGCAACTAGCACTTCACTGAGTAGGGTGTTCAGTGGGGCAAACTGTGAGTGGTCATTGGGGCGGTCTCGGCGGGAGCGATCTCTGTGATCCCGTCTCTGGGGCCTTTCATCAAACTGGACACCCTTGTCTTTTTCACCGGGCCTTCTGCTTTTTACTGGCATGTCGATTTCATCAATCTCCACCATGCTCTTGGCGAGGGCTATCATCTGGGTTAACTCCCTAGGCTTTCTTGTGATGATCTCTCCCCTAAGCCTCTCGTTTGTAGTGGTCTAGATTTCTAACCTCCAGGTAGGCGAGGTTGAACCTGTCGATGAATGATCTCAAGGATTCTCCTGACTTTTGGACTACCTCGTGGAAAGTGCGACTGACTGCTCCAGTCGGTATCAAACCCATAAAGTTCTTGCAGAACTCCTACCTCAACCGATCCCAGCTGTCGATCGTTCCCGGCTCCAAGAACTCAAACCAATAAGCAGCCGCTCCTATTAATGTAGTAGGGAATAGGCGGCACACCAGTCCTTCTGTGGTGCCCGCGATGTCCATCCGGTTCTTAAAATTCCTGGCATGGACCCTGGGGTCTGTGTCACCCCTGTAGCTGTCGAAGGTCGGCTGCTTGAATCGATGGTCGATTGGTTGGTTGAAGATTCTTGTTGAGAAGGGAGACTCCCCATTTTCCATCAGGGGCTCCTGGTAAGGTATTGCAAAGGTGCTCAATGCCTTCTTAAACATGGCCATGAATCTGGGGTCATCTGTGGGCTCTGCACCCAAGGAGGATGGTGTTGGAGGGGGTGGAGTATTGCTTGGAATACTTGGAGCGGGTGTGTTATATGGGATGGCCGCGCTGTTGCCAACGCCGTATGGGGTGAGGAAATTAGGTGTTTATCGCGGAGCCAGCATCTGGTATGACTGGGCAACATTCGGCAAATAAGGGTGTGGTACTCCATACCAGGAGTTGGGAAATAACGCCTAGGGACCTATGCTCCCCGAGGCAGCCACACTGGGGGTTACCTGCGTAGCAGCCTGCTGGTCCCCCACTGGCACGGGCATCCAGCCAAAAGCAGGGAAATATCCTCCTGCGTGAGATCCTCCAATCACTCCACTACTTCCCCCGGTGGATTGAGCCACACCCTGCCCTGACCCCTCCGGTCTTATGCCAGGAATCCCATGCTCAGAAACGGGGAAAAGGGCTCAAACAGCATTTGGGTGCGGGACTGGTTCTGGCAATGTGTTCACCATAGGAGGGGGAGTGCTGTTGCTCAGCAAGGGTCCTACTACACTCTGTTCCTGCATCTGAAGGATAGCTCGCCGGAAGTCGTTCTGGTCGGCCGGTGTCATTCCGTAGTTCTTGGCAATCCGATCTAAAACTGCACTGGCAGAGTTGCCACTATCACCTGAGATGGTGGCGAAGGTGTGGGACGAACTTGGAGTCACGATCGTGGCAGATGAAGGCATCATAATCTCTGATAGTGCTGGTATTCCTCCTCCCTGAGAAGGAAGGACTGTCATTATCATCTTCTTTGTCGATATACGCTTTTTGTGTTCTTTAACTTGTACCAACTACAGATAATGTATTTGCCTATGTGCATAGTGGAATGTCCACACTCATAAACCCTCTAGATATCCAAGACATTTTAATTCAGTACCGTCAGCATCAGTTGACTACCTACCTGCATTATAAAGTAGCAGAATTACTTCAGCAAATGAAATGTAATACTAAAAATATTGACTAAAATTACAAGTAAACAACGAATCTGAACTGGGGATCGGAAGGAAAAAAGAAAATAAACAGAGTGGTAGCTCCGGAAGGAAGTTTAACTCCACGCGGTCTTCGCGGAATGTGAAGCCGCCTAGTCTTGCCTGAAGGCCGGATACCTGGAAAACGGAAAAGTTGAGGACCGGGTGACCTCTGGGTCCACTCCGATGCTTAAGTCAGAAATTCAGGAGAATGAGAGATAGAAGAATAAAGGAAGTGTGTTGAGGGAAAAAATATACCTGGGGAGTCTCTTATCTTCCCTTTTTATAGTGAGTTAATCCGCGTGGCCTTGTCAGGCCGTTATGTACGGTCTATTCTCATTGGCTGGATGTGGTCCCCCCTTCTGGCATAGTTGCGCTGCGGACTCACCCTGCTCTTGTCTCCGTGGCACTCACACTGTGTCTGATCTCTGTGGCATCCACCCTGCTCTTGTCCCCGCGGCACCTGTTTCTGGTACAACATCATGCCCTTACACGTATACAGTAGGGATCAACCTACCTGTCTTTTGGGATAGAAGACTTAATGAGGCACAAGTTGTTTGAGCCGGCGTTTCTTGGGATCCAATCTGTTGAGGAACCGGTCTTATCCTGGGTGACCGAGTGCCGAGTGAACTAAGGGGAAGTTGACGGATGCGTTGACGCGGTGACAAGCCGTGTGGTGCACGCGGTCAGTTTTAGGGCTCCATGCTATCACAGAGATATTGCATTTTGGCAGGCACAACCACTAAATACATATATGTTCAATTGGAGATTGTAAGTCCACACCAAATAAGCAATAACATAATTCCTTAATTCTTGACGACATGTTTTTTCTGGGTTTCTAAGAAATTATAGCAGCCGAATTTTTTTGAACATTTGTGTTCGAAGGGTAGGAAGAATCGAACCCCACACACCCGGGAGACCCATAGTCGTACCAGTCCATCTAAGATGGATTGGTGTAGAAGCCTAATTTCAAAAGCAAAAAAACTGCAGGTTTGAAGAGAGGTGCAGGGACAGGAGAGGTTGTCAAATTCAGAACATATGAGAAATAAAGCATGAAAAGAAAGGCAAAAGTTAAAAAGGAATAATTATAATTGAGCAATAGAATGGTGGATATGTGACAAAATAGAATAAAACTGCTATGGAAGCTTGATACAAAATGATTATACATAAAGAAATTAGTAATTTGCAAACAATTCATCGACATGAATCAATTACAGTTCACAATATATATCTAAAAGAACTCGGCTTCCACTAAACATTGTATAGGTGGACATAAACTATGAAGGAAAAGGAAAAGAAACTTACAAGCCCTAAAGATTGCCGGCCTGAGTTAAGCGCCTTCAATGCCTTGCACTACTTTTCACTAATACGCTTCATTTTATAAAAATGAGTTGGAATTCATTTTATCAGCAAAGTTTACATATTCAACAGTTTTTTTTTCCCACAATTGCATTAGATGTTTTGCAAGAAAATAGAGAATTCTGAAGCCACAAATGTTTAATCACTGAACAACAAAACAAACATGGTTAAGTACTGGATTTAGAAGCAAGTGTTGTTAGTTTAAAATAATTAGTTTTGAGTTGTATTTGATCACTTGAGATGTCTCCCCTTTGAACTCCCAGCATTTTTCTTGTGGTTTTTCACATTCATCATGGGCATCTTTCTTGAATTAATCCTGATGCACCCTTAATACGAACAGAGATACCTCTAGCTGAACGGTGATGATGATGGCGATGCCTATATGAAGAGTGTGAAGAGCTCGAAAATTGAGTCTTTCTTTCTTCCTTCAGTGACTTGCGCTTTCTGCAAATACTTGGTTGATTAGAAGAAGCAGTTTCAGAGCTCTAAATGCATGACAGACAAGGTCGTTGTCGTCTTCTTCGTTGATATACACGTTTTGTGTTCTTTAACTTGTACCAACAAAAACAAATAATGTATTTCAAACCATGCCAATAACCATCGCATGCAGCCCAACACATATTAAAAAAGGATTAAAGAAAATTTTGTGTTCCAGGGAAACTATTTCCCATTGTATGGTGTCTTTGTAACTATTTACAAAGTTGTGGTTTTTTTTTTTCTGAGTCTGCTTACATAATTAGTGGACGCTTGGCTTTAATTGACCGACAGATATCTAACTTTAAAAAAAAGGGATAAAAAAAGGTCTGACATTATAGAAAGCGGACCAAAAGAGCTCCGAAGCAGTAGAAAGCGAACCAAAATGGTCCAACTTTCCAAAAATTAGACACAATTTACTTTTGGCAGGGGTAGGGGTGGCAATGGGGCGGGGATTACCCGAAAACCGTGGGAATCCGAACCGGCGGGCGCAGGGAATAACCGATATTATCCCCTACGGGGATGGAGGTAGGGGTTATTTTATCCCCGGTACTTAAACGAGTGTGGGGGCGGGGAGTACTATCCCCGCCCCGGCCCCGTATAAATCCCTGTACATATATATATAGAAAAAAAGAAAGAAAGAAAAGAAGAGAGATGGGTTTGGACGATTATAAATAGCTATTCTCTCTTTTTTTTTTCCTATTGTGCGTATATGTGATAACAAAATAAATAGCTAAGCACTGAACTGACGATGACATTAAAGTCCTAATACTCTCACAAAAAATATATAGGGAAGGTAGAACCAATGACTCCTATAATACTAATTTGATTTTGTTGAACAGCCAATTAGAAAATATAAGTTATTAGCATTTCCTATATCTTTTCCTAGTTTTTTGTAGACACGAATGTCACGCCCCGCCAATCTTGCTACGCGAGACATTGTTGCATATGCGCAATGACACTCGCACATATGGGATGCATATGGCCAAAGTGGGGTAAAAATGGCCACAAGGGCCTAAATGCACCAAACCCAAAGCCCTTAGATAATTATTGGGCCAAAGAAGGGGTGGTTGTGCGGCAAAAGTTCAAGAAAAATGGGAGTTTGGCGTGGGAAATGCGGGCTGCCGCAAAACAGGCCCAGCCAGCGTGCAACCAGCGCAGCCCAGCGCGCAGCGTGGCCCAGTCCAGCGCGCAGCGCGCCAGTGACAGAAATTCGGTCTCTGATTCGGTCGCAGAAGGTGCCAGAAGCTTTCAGAAACGGCTGGAGCGTCCCAGATCGGTCGGTAACTTGCTGGAACGCCTCTAGAACGTGCCAAACCGCCTCTAACCCTTCTAGAAAGCGTCCCTACCTATTCTTTTATGTATTTTATGATGTAAATGTTCTAGAATGTTCCCATAAGGAGGTGGGATGCCTATAAATAGGCCTCACCCCCTTATTTGAAAATCAATCTCAAGAACCTCTTCATCCTAAAGAGATCTCATCAAACTAAAAGAGAGTTGTAAGATACTTTGGTGTATTGGTTGAGTGTTAGATTGAGTAATAAATTACTCTCACATTCCCAAAACCATTGTGTCTTCTCAAATATATTTCTAAGTTCTCTAAAAGCATCCAAGTGCCCACCATATTCCTTCGCCCACACATCAAAAGGCTTGCTTAGCACAACAAACGTCGCAAGTGCCTAAGCGCCGCGCGGGTCAAAAGGACGACTCCGTGACACGAAGCTTGCTAAGATGCTAATTCGAAACTAATTTTTGATAAAAAAAACAAAAAAAAAAAAATTGTTTGACTATGGGTGGGGATTCACCGATATCCATAGACACCCGCGCGGTGAGAGGATGGGGGTGAAAAAATCCCCGAAATATTAAACGGGAAATCCCTGTAATCATTGGGGGCGGAGTGGAGAATGCTCCCCCACCCCCGCATCCGCACTGTTGCCACCCCTAGACAGGGGGTATGTCAGGTGGGATGTCCACATGTGTAATTGTTGGACTTAAGGAGTCCACGTTTGTTCATCTTTGTTCTTTCTCTTTTGGCCAAGTCCGCGTTTGCTAATATTTGACACAATTGTCCAAAAAAGAAAAAATTGATGGTGCAAATCAATTTAGTTTAAAATTTAAAATGGTAAATTTAATTTAAAATTAATAATAGTAAATTTAAATTTTGTCAATTTAGTTTAAAATTAAAATAATATAATATTTTTAATTCTCGTCAAAATAAGTAAATAATAAAATAAAAAAGTAGAAGTTAATACTCAATTTCTTTGATTTTATAAAAAAATGAAAATTAATACTCAATTTCTTTGATTTTGTGCCATCTAACAAATCCAATACGATTTTATACCATCCAACAAATCCAATTCAATTATTTACTTATTTTGACGAGAATTAAAAATATTATATTATTTTAATTTTAAACTAAATTGACAAAGTCTAAATTTACCATTATTAATTTTAAACTAAATTTACCATTTTAAATTTTAAACTAAATTGATTTATACCATCACACTATTGTGTCCAATATTAGCAAACTCATAGTTGGCCAAAAAATAAATAACATGGACAACTTGGTCCAAGTTTGCAAAAGTTGGACCCCTTAAGTCCAACAATTACACATGTGGACACCCCACCTGACAGCCTGCCAAAAGTAAATTGTGTCCAATTTTTGGAAAGTTGGACCATTTTTGTCCGCTTTCTAAAATTTCGGACCTTTTTTGGTCCGCTTTCTAAAATGTAAGAGCGTCCGCTAACTATGTAAGCGGACTCAGAAAAAAAACCATAAATTTGTAAATAGTTACAGAGACACCATACAATGGGAAATATTTTCCCTTAGTAACAGAAAATTTTCTTTAATCTTATTAAAAAAAGGCTTCTTCCAATGCATTGACATTGGAATGATAAGTAGAAGAATAAAAAATATGCCATCATTCCAATATGAATATCAGTCATCCTTCACGTTCATGTGTTTAAATATACGAGTTTGATAGGCTATTTTCAAAATTCATAATAATCACAAGTTGAAGTGTATATATAATATATCAAATTTTGTAACTACAAGTACCAAATAGCTTATTTTAAGGCCATTAGACTTTTTTTAAGAGTCAATCAATTGATGCATTAATTCAATAATACAAAAGTTACCTATGTAGCAGAGTCCCATTGGAGACACATAGGTGCTCAATGAAACACAGTGCATCCCACTATGGTCCTCCATATATATCCTTACATAGTAAAATCATGCCAGTAAAACGAACACAACACTAATTAAAGTTAGAATCTTTATTGTTTTGAGTGAGAGAGAGAGAGAGAGAGAGAGAGGGGAGAAAAGAGATTACGACAGACATACCCTCATGATGTTCTAAAACAAAGTTAATGATTGGGAAAATCCTCATAGGATCACTGTGTAGTAACCACAACAAATTACGGTAGCCGTTTTATTCAAATTATAATTAATTAACAAAATTCTAAAATATTTAACACCAAAATAACTATTTAACCCTAATACTTCTCTCTTTGGAAAAAGAGGTGTTTTCCGTAAAAATTTTATAAGAAAAATGAGAAAAGGAGTATCATCTTCAGTTGTAAAACTCTCCAAATCCAAAATTGGAAAAACTGCCTTTTCTATTCTCTAAATTTTACGTGATTTAGGAAACATCTTCTAGATGTTTTCTATGTTTTCCTTATCCTTTTTCTATTATTATCTATATTCTTTTATTTATAATATGTGTCATATAGATGACTTGTTTCAAGTTATATTTATATAGTTATTTAACTTATATTAAAAAGAATACAATAACAACAATACATTTTAAGTTATTTTCCTTTTTAATTGGTGTCAAATTTTTATAAATGACATATATTATACCAGAAAATAATTCAAATTATAATTTTTACTTTTATTTGATTTTTCTTATTTATATTCTTTTATAATAAAACATAATCAATAAATATTATATTTCTATTATATTATGATAGTTTTATTAATAGTTTATTTATCTTATATAACAACTATGATTATATATATATATATATATATATATATATATATATATATATATATATGATTTCACACATATGTAAGTAACAAAAAATATCTTCCACATAAATTATTTAGTCTTTCAATAACATGATATTTCCAGTCACGTATATATTTGACCATTATTATTTATAAAACTATTAGTCTATTTATATTAAAAAAAAAATTAAAATCCAATAAAATATTTAATAAAGTAAAAAAATAGAAAAGAGAATAAAAAAATAAATTGTACATAAATAAACACATTAGTTATTTTGTATATAAATAGAAATAGAAAACATAAACCAAATAAACTAAATATGTTTTTCTGTGTTATTGTTTTCTATTTGAAAAATGGAAAAATAGAAAATTTGGAAAATGAAAAGAAAGCTAGCAAATGAATGTTTTCTCAAACTATGAGCCCCGAGGTAAAATCAGAATGATTAAAACATCAACCTAAAAATTTACCACTTTATATCAATTAATAGATTATTCAATTTAAAAAATATAATCCAAATTAATTTTTTGTATTTTTAGAAAACTATAAAAACCAATGTGGAGCATGGAAAAAAAACCAATTTAATTAAATATATAAAAATAAATAAATAAATAAATAAAAGAAAGAGAGGAAGAAGAAGTTGGGTAGGCGAGTCATTAATTTTTCTGCATAAATTTAAAAAAAAAAAAAAAATCATTTAAGATCCTTTCCAATTGAATAAACCAATTACACAAAATAACTGTTCGTGAAACACATTTTAGTTTATTTTGTTACCTTAAAATATATTCTATAATTTATAGAGGAAATGTGTAAAATATATTATTGAAACCTTAAAAAGGAAAAGGAAGGTTTCACATATTTGTAAATTGAAAGGTATGTGGTATTTTTAGTGCGATAGAAAAATTTAACTCATATAGTCACATAGTTCACTTGTTGACTTTAATTTGATGAATTGAGATATTAAATTGTCTGTTTTACTTATCGGTATGTTAAAGTGGTGATTTAATTAGATAGTGTAAATTAAATTTATTTATTTATTTTGTTTACAAAGGTGTAAAGCATTTGTAACATAAGGTACTGTATTTCATATCTTGTAAATATATAAAATCACATAAAATTTTACCTAACTTTCTTTTTATACATAGATTTTATGAAAACTTTTCTGTGGACAGTATGCAGTGCCGGCTCCTGGGAGAGCTCCCTGAACGACTGCTCAGGGCCCCAAAATATAGGAGGCCCCCCAAGTTTTCCGGCAACAACAGCAACAATGCTGCTGTTGTTGCCAAGAAGAAGATGGAGACGAAGCACTGCGTCAACTAATTTTTTTTTTTTTAACCTAGGCACCAAATCGACGTCGTTTTGGTGCCCGGATAAAAAAAATAAATAAATAATTGACCCAAGTACCAAAACGACGTTGTTTTGGTGCCTGGGTTAAAAAAAAATTAATTGACCCATGCACCAAAACGACGTCGTTTTGGTACTTGGGTTAAAAAAAAATAAATAAATTGATGTAGTGGGATGGCTGGGCAGCCCGCCTACTGCGTATATAATTTTTTTAAAAACTTGGGCACCGAAATAACGTCGTTTTGGTGCCTCGGTTTAGAAAAAAATTAATAAAACCTGCAACTACCATTCATCTCCATTCTCCAAATTGTGTTTGCAGCCTTGCCTCCATTTATTAACACAATCAACAATTTTTTTTTTTTTTGAGTCCCACCACCATTATTTTTTTTCTTACTATTCACTCCATTCATTCTCTCTAATCTCTACCAATTATCTTTATTTGGTCTCCCCCCCCCCCCAATCCATTATCTTTAACTCTTAAAAGGTAACATTTCAATATTTTTTCCTTGCAATTTGTATATATTATTTTTATTTTCGTGCTATTTGTTTTATTTTTTTAGTTAGGGTTTGAGTTTGACATATATAAATATAAAATTAAATTGCTTAAATTGTTATTGTAATTTATCTTTTTTATGTTTTATTTGTTCAGTTTCATCCTCTTTAATTGATTATTTTATTTTGGGAAGAACAACGAAATTGGAAAATTTCGCTCCAAAATCAGGTTGTATTGTCTGGATGGGAAAAGCGTAAAAAGAAAAAAAAATTGATGAGTTAACTCAATCCCAAAGATGAGCACTTGATAAATTTTTTGTTAAAAAATCGCAAGTATTGTCTGAAAATGAGAATGTTGGTGATTCTAGTGTTGATAATCCTAATGCTAATGATGCTAATATTGATGATAATGTGCATTTAAATGATAACAATGGTTTTGGGGATGATGATATGAATGCAAATGAGAAAAATGCCTCTAGTGATGATGTTGTACCTTATAATGTTGTGCATGGTTTTAATGTTAATGTTGATGATGTTAATATTTTTAATGACATTGCCAATCATAAAGTTGACATATTTGATTCAAAAAATTGGGATGCTTTAGATTCTGAAATGATTGATATTTTAGCGGTAAAGGGTCCTAAAAGAGACTTGTCTATTGTGAAAGGTGTAAAAGATAAAATCGGAAGGCAATTTTCTGCCTCATTCTACACTAGAGTCCTAACAAAGGGGGAAAAATGTGATAGAGATTGGCTTGTATATTCAAAAGAACTTGATCGAGTTTTTTTGTTTCTGTTGTAAATTATTTAAGAAAAAGAAATAGTCGGGTAAAGGTCAATTAGCAAACCAGGGTTTTAGTGATTGGGCACATCTTTGTGTTAGAATTAGAGAGCATGAAACCAGTATGGAACATGTATAAAATATGGCTACTTGGTATGATTTGGGTCTAAGACTTCAAAAGAATACAACTATTGACAAAGTAGCTCAAAAGCAACTTGAAAAAGAGAAAGAGCATTGGAAAAATGTTTTGTTGAGAATTATTTCAATTGTAAAGTTTTTTGGAAAACATAATCTAGCATTTCGTGGTACTAATGAGAAATTGCATCAAAATAGCAATGGAAATTTCTTAGGATTAATTGAAATGTTAGCTGAGTTTGATCCTATTATGCAGGAGCATATTCGTTGTATTACTTGTTATGAGATTTATGTTCATTACCTTGGTCACAACATCCAAAATAAGTTGATTCTGTTGATTGCATGTGCAATTAAATCCGAAATTATTAAGAAAATAAAAGAGGCTAAATATTTTTCTGTGATACTTGATTGTACTCTTGATATTAGCCACCAAGAGCAAATGTCTTTAATTTTAATATACGTGGATGTTACTTCAAATTGTGTTAGCATAGAGGAATCATTTTTAGGATTTTTGAATGTAAATGACACAACTGGGCAGTGACTTTTTGATGTTTTGTTACATGAATTGGATGTTCTTGAACTTGATATAGATGATGTGCATGGAAAAAGCTATGATAATGGGTCAAATATGAAAGGAAAAAACCAAGGAGTGCAAAGAAAACTTTTAGATTTGAATCCTAGACCTTCTTACACTCCTTGTGGTGCCTATAGCCTTAATTTAATGTTGTGTGACATGGCCAATAAATCTGGAAAAGTTAGGGACTTCTTTGGTGTAATCCAACGCATTTACACTATATTTGCAAATTCCACAAAAAGATGGCAGATTTTGAAAAATAATGTGAAAGATTTAACTCCTAAATCATTGTCTTCTACTCGTTGGGAGAGTCGTCTAGATAGTGTAAAAGCAATAAGATTTCAAATTTCAGGTATAAGAGAAGCTTTGCTTCAAGTTGCTGAAAGTGATAATGATTCTAAAATAAGAAGCGAAGCTAAATCATTAGCCAATAATGAGCTTGGTGATTTTAAGTTTATAGTGGCTATTGTTATTTGGTATGATTTGTTGTATGCTGTTAATTTAGTTAGCATAAAGTTACAATCGAAGATATGCTTGTTTGTGTTGCTATTGAAAATGTGAAAAAATTGATTTCATTTTTTAAGGAGTATAGAGAAAATGGTTTTTTTAATACTGTTGAAGTTGCTAAGGAATTTGCAATTAATATGGAAATTGATCCAATTTTTCCTCAAAGGCGCCAAATTAAAAGAAAAATGTAATTTGATGAGACTTTTGATGATGGAAGGCCACAATGTGCAGAAGAGTCTTTTAGAATTATTTATTTTAATTGCATCATTGATCAAGCATTTGTCTCACTCGATAGGAGGTTTGAACAATATGAACAATATGAAAATGTATTTGGGTTTTTATTTGCTTCTGACAATTCGTATTCACTAGATGATTCGAATTTAAAGTTTTGTTATAGCCGTTTGGAAGATGCACTTAAGAATGGTGATAAATTTGATATTGATGGTTATGACTTGTATGTGGAGTTGAAATTACTCCAAGAATTTTTGCCTAAAGAAAAGTTGGGAGCTCTTGATATTTTAAAATTTTTGAAACGTGTTGATTGCTTTTCCAATGCAATTATTGCATATAGGATATTGCTGACCATTCCAGTAACAGTTGCAACTGCCGAAAGAAGTTTTTCAAAGTTAAAATTTCTTAAATCTTACTTGCGTAGTTCTATGTCACAGGAAAGGTTTAATGGACTAGTTTTGGTTGCAATCGAGAATGAGGTTTTGGATAAAGTTGCTTATAAGGATTTGATTGATGAATTTGCTTCAAAAAATGCTCGGATGACGAGAATTTTCAAGTGACAATAAAGCAAGTTTAATGAAATATACATTTGTCAAAGTGTAATAATGTTTTTTATAGTTTATAAATGAAATGTTAAATTTGTTCTTCAAAGTAATAGAACACATTTTCATTTTATAAGGGCCCATTTTCTAGTTTTCGCTCGGGGCCTCGAAAATGTTTGAGACGGCCCTGAGAGTATGTATGTTTGGATGGAATGAAATAAAGATTATTAAATGATATACATCTTTTAACATTCTTTAGCCAAATTCTAGTTGCACGGCACATTGTCGAACCGGAAGTTTTTTCTTTTCATATTTATTTCAATGCCTAACAACTGAATAGGGTGCCAATTAATAGTTTATATGTTTTTAATTATCCTTCAATAATTTTTTGTTTAATAAAATTAAAAATGAGGATCAAAGTGTATAATATAAATGAAAAAAAATTATAATGTAAGGCCTCAAATTTCATATATTTTTTTATCCAATTCTTTTCAATGACAACAATTCAATTATTGATTTACTGAGTATTAAATTGAAATTTTTCTTCCATATTGAAAATTTTATATTTCGATCAAATACATATCTTTTTGAAGAATATTTGCTTTAAATTAATTAATTTGATAATTAAATGAAAAATAATTGAAAATGATAAATATAGTGACATAGGATGAAAAAAAAAAAAAAAAGTCGAGCCCAATACATGCTCAAAATGGAATAGTTTATCCATATCATGAAAGTATCAAAAGAGTATCATGAAGGTATAAATGATACTTTCATAATACCTTTGTGATACTAAAACTGAAGATATATATATTTATAATGAAATTAAGTTTAAATTATAAAAGATGAGAGAGGAAAAATAAGAAATCTAATAAGAGATAAGAACTGGAGAAAAAAACATACGAATATTATAACAACAACAACAACAACGTATCTATAAAATTATTGAGTACGGCCGAAAACCAAACTTAAATTGGACATAATTTATTCTCCTAATCCATCCCAATCAAATGATGGAGATAAGAGTGCAAAGTGCATCCTCATTCTCGACTCGTCTCGTCTCTATTGAACTCCTATTTTGCTGTTTTGTTTTTGGCCGACAAATTATTTATCATGGAGCTTATGCATTGCTGGCCACAGTTTTTGAATATAGTTTGATCCAACACAGATATGTTGAATCCAATTGTATTTTTGTCTTATGTTAAGACATATACTCTTAAAATGGTAACAAACTAAGGTTGTTAAATTACCTTGGGGGAGAAAGTAACAGTTTAATCTACAAATTCTTCTCACGGAAATCATTCAATTGAATTTAAAAAATGAAATAAAAACAATCTGGTAATAGATTATGATTTCTAGAAAGTTTTTAGTCCATAAAATCCGTACCCTTTATCAAGACTTTTACTTTCAAACACCTTGCCATAACTCAAACAAAACGTAATCTTTACCAATACTGAAAAATAGCTTAGCAAATCAAAAGGTGAAATTCAGTAAGGACTTGTTCAAAATTAAATTGATAATTTGTTTCAGTGTTTCACAATAAAAGTGGTGTTTACTGGGATTTCAATAAAAGCCTTCAAAGATTGTATTTGTTGGGGGAAAAAAAAAGATTTGAAACTTAGCAGTTGAGCCACCTTTGATAGATTGAAGCAAAAGTACTAATCACCGATAATGTTAGCAGTAGAACCAACCAATTAAATGTTGACATTCTTCCAAAAGTTAACTCACAAGAGCAGCAAAGACAAATTTTGTTGATTAGAATAAAACAGTAGAAAGCAGAAAACTTGAAGAATATTGGAGAAACACCCGATAAAAGACAAACAATAATTGAGGATCAACCTTAAATATTTTGGTGGAGGTAAGTCTTCCAGTAAGAAAATGCAAATTGGTGGATTTTTTTTCATGCCTCCCACAGTTTCAGTTTGGCTGGTTTTCGAGACTAATGCTAATCCTACCCACAGATTTGTTGCCAAAACTAATGATTTTTAAATTAGGAATCCATCTTCTAAATTTTTGTTATTTAACCCCGCGATATTTCAATTTGACACATTATGGTGTGGTTATAGAAAACTGTAAAACGCTCATTTGGAAGTGTAAAAAATGTAACTTTAGACATTGATGAATTGAGTACCACTCATCAATGTGTCAAATCGAAAAATTAAGACGCTTAATCAATAAACATTGAAAAGAACAAGGGCCTAAAGAGAACAAGGGCCTAAAGATGATTTTGTTTCCATATATGAAAATAATAAATTATATATAAAAGCCCAGGTTGGGAATTTCAAGGGGCGAAAGAAGCAACCTAGTTTGGAAATTTTCCCTTGGAAAGATGAAAGACGCTGCTATTCTTAGTATGCAAGTGACCAGGGATTGTCTTGCCAAAAAAAAAAGAAAAAACAGTAATAATAATAATAAAGAAATCCATTGAAATGGCGATGAATGACAATGATGAATTGAACATAGACCCATAGATTTTAATACTATTGGCAATCCCCAAATCCATATTATTGTCTACTGTTGACATTGGATTAACTTGCAACTAATCTAACAGTCCCACTAATTAAACAAAATATATGTACCCCCGCTACTCCTTAAGCCTTTATATACTTCTCTAAATTACCTATCTTTCATCAAACTAAGGAGCAAATGGAGATCCCAGTCATTGATTTTAGTCAGTTTAACGGTGAGAAGAGGAGCAAAATGTTAGCAATTCTTCACGAAGCGTGCGAAAATTGGGGCTTCTTTCAGGTATAACTATCTTTATCATGAGCCTTCCAGTCAAAAGAGCCTTCGTATAAAATCCAGTCTCTAATGATCTCATATCATACTCTTTAACTTACGCAGATTGAGAACCATGGGATTGACAAGAAGTTGATGGAGAAGGTGAAACAGTTGGTCAATTTGCACTATGAGAAAAACCTGAAGGAAAGCTTCTACCAATCTGAGATAGCAAAACGTTTGAGTAATGAACAAAATGCATCAGAAGTAGACTGGGAGAGTGCGTACTTCATTTGGCATCATCCAAAATCCAATATCAATGAAATTCCAAACTTACCAGAGGATTTTGGGTAAGTAATGGGGAGCTAAATTATGTAAAAGCTTATATACATTCACTTTATATGACATTGACTCATCAATAAATGATACAGCGAATCAGTGGATGAGTACATTACTCAATTGATCAAGCTAGCAGAGAACATTGCTGAGCTGATGTCCGAGAACCTGGGTTTGGAAAAAGACTACATAAAGCAAGCATTCTCAGGATCAAAAGGCCCTTCTGTAGGAACGAAAGTGGCTAAGTACCCACAATGTCCTCAACCAGAGCTTGTAAGAGGGCTTAGGGAACACACTGATGCTGGGGGAATCATCTTGCTGCTCCAAGATGATCAAGTCCCAGGACTCGAATTCTGGAAAGATGGAGGATGGGTGGCAATTCCTCCATCCATCAATAACAGAATTTTTGTGAATACTGGCGACCAGTTAGAAGTAATGAGTAATGGCAGGTACAGAAGTGCTTTGCACCGTGTCCTGGCTGACAAGAATGGAAGCAGGCTCTCCATTGCTACCTTCTACAATCCTGCTGGCGATGCGATCATTTCTCCAACTTCCAAACTCATGTACCCTCATGGTTACACTTTTGAAGATTACCTAAAGGTCTATTCCACAACGAAGTTTTTAGATAAGGGCCCTAGATTTGAATCCATGAAAAAAATGACCAATGGCTACAGTGGTGAAAATGTCTAGAAGAGCTAATGATGTTCTCTCTAGTTTTTCTGTCAGTTTCTATCATTATTTCCCGCATCAGAGATGGCAATTTTGTCTATTAGAAATATTGATTGCATTCCAATAATATTACCATTTCTAGAGAAGAGCCTATAGGCTTTTTTTCTTTTCTTTTCTTTCTTTTTTTTTTTTTTTTTTTTTTTTATTTATTTATTTTTTGGGCCAGTTGTGTAGCTGTAAGAAATAACAATATTTGCGAATTAGAAATGTTAATTGCATTCCAACAATTTTACACATTTGACCCACTAAAACGTTTGATGCAAATAGTAGAAAAATGTGGCAAAGTATGCCAGTAAGCTTGTAAAATTTTTTTTGTTATTATACATATAATTCCCCCATTAATAAACTTGAGCACACATATCCACTGTCAACCTGAGCATATAGATGTTCCATGAGCCACATAATTGCAGCAGTGGATCAGAAAAGAATACAAACATCCTTATAATGATCCAAGCGAACTCAACAATGAGAATTGGGGAAAAACGATAGTGTGATGATATTCCTGGCCTAACTTTGATGTAACATTGGCCCTTATTCTATATGAGCTCAATGACAAATAACTTTCGAGAGATAAGAACAATGCAATCTACAAAAAAGCTTGATGAAGGTAAAGCAAGAGGTAAATCCACCATATTAGGAAGGATGGCTACTATGAATTAGAAAAATATTTAGCAGCTAAAAACTAGCCAATTTTGATAATATAGATTTAGTAACAAGTGTATTGGTCTCTTCAACTGCTTTTGTCAATAAAAGTTTGTGAGACTTCAATAATAAAGAACATTTGGTAATGAAGCATAACAAAAAGTTCCCAAATCTTAAAGATTTTGAGAAACTTTGAGCTAGTATATGAACATGGAGAACAAGTTGATCAACTGCATCTTGAGTTAACTGAACATTAACAATTAAGATATTATGGAAAAGGTAAAACAATGATTCTGTCCATACCAGTTCAGTGGATATCAGACATCTGTGGCAAGGAAGACAAGTGAATCTTTTCTTACCATCTCCATCGCACAGAAGCTTCTGAAGAAATGCAGAAACACGAACTGGATGCAAGCATTCCTTACAAATCCTCGTAACCAATTCACATATAGGGTTGTTGATACCACCGTTTCTCAATATAAGAGGAAACAATAGTGCATATTCAGCAGCTCTTTGATGAAGCTTGCAATATTCTATTGTTGAAGTTACTAGCACACGAGAAGCTGGCTCCTCAAGAGTAAGCATCTTTGGAAGGACAATCGAACTGAGAACTTGGCTTGGCCAAGCGAGCTCTTCTTTATCAGTTTCATTTGCAAGATGAGAAACAATGATTGAAGCAATATCATCATCCACATTCCACGGTTCAATCAAGCCCAATATTGTAAAAGAATCTCTTCCTCTCTCAAGACAAAGCTCTCGAATTTGATTAGCTAATTCTATAGTTTTAGAGCGAGACTCAAAATTCAAAATCTGGGCTTTCGAATTAGTTGCCAAGTTTTGAATATCTTGTGCTAGAGGAGCATCAACAGGATCGTCAATCTCCATTTTCTCCCCCATTTCATCTAAATTATCTCCTTCACTCTCTCCAACTTGACTCACAGCATGCTTTTCACTCTCATGAGTACTGAACAATTCTCTTGAGTTCAACTCATCAAACGAAACAGGCAGCCAAGGGAGAGCCAAGTCATCAGTGCTAGCCTTATCCTTAAGCCAACCAGGAAGCGACTCAAAGTCAGCATCCTCACTTTCCACTCCAGAATCCAAGTTCAAGCCGGAAATCCACTCGTAGTTTGACTCGGACATTTCATCGAGCAGATTGTGGGCAGCAATCTTCACCCAGAAATCGACCTCCAGATTTCCTACCAGCATACTCCTGGCCAACATAGATAAACCCCGCTTGCAAAACCTATCGCGCTCGAAAGCAAGGAAGGACAGAATTCTACACTGCACCATGTCAGGCAGGGTCTGTATAAACATGACCCTATCAACAAAACAAGAATAAGACCCATTGCAATTCAATTAAAATGACAAACGAAAAAGAGTAATTGGAAACAAGACAATCACCTCTTAGTGCTCGATGGAGATGTGTTACTGATAATGACATCTGTAGGTTTGGTGAGTAAGGAGAGGAAAGAGCCAGTGGTAATCGGAGTGGATGATGAGGCATTGAAGGATTGTTGCAACCACAGAGACGCATCGGTCTCTGGTGTTAAGGATTTGAGAAAAATGTCGAAGAGTGGAACCCATTGCTCCATTCCTGTTTGCTTGAGTGTCTTCTCCTCCCGGTGGATGGAGAAAGCCGGGAAAAACGTGTTGTATGAAACCGCGGGAAATTGATTCTTTCTTTTTTACAAAAACGAGTGCGCACGTTTTTTATGGGCTGAGCGGCCCAAGGCTAGGACGGCCACCGCCACATGGTGCTGCCGGCCCACGTGCTGACTCCTCAAGCCTCCAGCTTTGTGTCGAGTCATAAATTGGTCGCTTAATTCAATATATTATATTTACGGGGATTTTACAAAAATAATCACATTTTGCATTTTTTTTTTTTTTTTTACATGAATATAGAAATTTTTGTCAAAATTCCCTTTAATTTTTTTTAAAATTACTCAAATACCTTATTCTACTTTGTCTACATTTCTCTCTACTCTTTTCATAATTTTAATCTAATTTTGCATTTATCTCTTAATCCGTTTTTTTTTTCATGCGAGTTTAAAAAGTTTTTTCGTTTTTTTCCCTCTTCGAAACAAGATGCATATGTATATATTTTTTTCGATATTTTTTTTTCATTAAGGTATAACTAATTATTCCTTAAGATAGTAAGGTATACCTTAAGGTATAATTAAGGTATAATAACTATAATAGTATATCTTAAGCTATAATTAAGAGATAACTAAGATATAATCACTGTAATAATGTATTTTAAGGTATAACTAAGATATATTCACTATAATAGTGTATCTTAAGGTATAATCAATATAATAGTGTATCTTAACCTTAGTTATATCTTAGCTATACCTTTGTTATACCTTATGATACAAATGTACAATGAGTTATACCTTAGTGAAAAAAAATGTCGGAATATATATATATATATATCTTGTAACTTTCTAAAGTCGCATGATAAAAAATAAACAGTTTAAGAGATAAATGTGAAATTAGATTAAAATTATAAAAACAGGAGAAAAAAATATAAACAAAGTAGAATCACATATTTGAGTAAATTTAAAAAGTTTGAAAGAGATTTTTGTAAGGGAAAATGTATTAAAGACATAAATTAAGAAAAAAAAGGTAATTCAACAATTATTAAAAAAAAAAGGTAGAAAAGTAATTTTGAAAAGATAGAGTATAAAAACAAAACCTAAAATAGAGGTATTTTGACTATTTTCTTATATTTGGGCATTTTACATAAATACATAACTTTTGGCACCATATAACATTTTTACCTCAAAAGAAAAATTTTGCATAAATACCTTAAAAACTTTTCGAAATTTCAAAAATACCTAAAACAAAAATTATCATTTTTACGTGATTATTCACAAAATAAACAATAAAACACAAATCAAAATCTCCAAAATACCTTCTCTACTTTGCCCACGTTTCTCTCTCCTCTTTTTGTAATTTTTAATCTAATTTTGCATTTATCTCTTAATCCGTTTATTTTTTTATCATGCGACTTTAGAAAGTTTTTTTTTTTTAATTTTTTTTATCTTCGAAACAAAGTCCATATGTACATACTTTTTCCGACATATTTTTTTCACTAAAGTATAACTAATTATGCCTTTGTATAATTAAGGTATAACTAAAGTATAATCACTGTAATAGTGTATCTTAATATATAACTAAGGTATAATTAAGGTATAACTAAGGTATAAACACTGTAATAGTGTATCTTAATGTATAATTAAGGTATAACTAATGTATAATCAATATAATAGTGTATTTTAAGGTATAACTAATGTATAATCACTATCTTAAGTATAACTAAGGTATAATTAAGGTATAATCAATATAATAATGTATCTTAGAGTATAAATAGGGTATAAATAAGGAATAACTAATGTATAATCACTATAATAATGTATCTTAAGGTATAATTAAGGTATAACTAAGGTATAAAGATTGTATAAACAGTGTATAAACAATATATAAGCAATGTAAACAATGTATAAGAATTGTATAAACAGTGTATAAATAATGTATAAACAGTGTATAATGTATAAACAATGTATAAAAAATGTATAAACAATGTATAACAGTGTATAAATAATGTATAAACAATATATAAACAGTGTATAAAGAGTGTATAACAATGTATAATAAATGTATAAACATATAACATTGTATAAAAAGTGTATAATGTATAACAATGTATAAGTAGTGTATAAACAATGTATAAGCAATGTATAACAGTGTATAAGAAGTGTATAAACAGTGTATAACAATGTATAAATAATATATAAACAATGTATAAACAGTGTATAATGTATAAACAATGTATAAATAATGTATAACAGTGTATAAACAATGTATAAACAGTGTATAAAGAGTGTATAACAATGTACAATAAATGTATAAACATATAACATTGTATAAGAAGTGTATAATGTATAACAATGTATAAGTAGTGTATAAATAATGTATAAATAATGTATAATTAAGGTATAACTAAGGTATAATTAAGGTATAACTAAGGTATAAAGAGTGTATAAACAGTGTATAAACAATGTATAAAGTATATAAACTATGTACAAATAATGTATAATAATATATAAGAAGTGTATAATAATGTATAACAATGTATAAGAAGTGTATAAACAGTGTATAACAATGTATAACGGTGTATAAATAATGTATAAACAATGTATAAACAGTGTATAATGTATAAACAATGTATGAAGAATTTATAACAATTTATAAATAATGTATAAAACAGTGTATAAAGAGTGTATAACAATATATAATAAATGTATAAACATATAACATTGTATAAGAAGTGTATAATGTATAACAATGTATAATAATAGCATATAATGTATAATGTATAACAATATATAATAAGTGTATAAACAATGTATAAAAAATGTATAACAATATATAAGAAATGTATAACAATGTATAAGAAGTGTATAAACAGTGTATAAACAATGTATAAGAAGTGTATAAATAGTGTATAAGAAGTGTATAAACAATGTATAAACAGTGTATAACAGTGTACAAACAATGTATAAACAGTGTATAAATAATATATAAACAGTGTATAAACAATGTATAATAATATATAACAATGTCTAACCATGTTCAAGAAGTATATAAATACATTAGGAACAAAAGGACCTAATCTAAATTACAAGATAATACTAATATGTCTTGCAAGCTGTTCATGTTTCAAAGATACCAATTCCTGATCAAATTCAAACAAAATACAATCCCAAAGTACAATTCAAAAAGATAACCAAGAGATTCTAAATCATCCCTGATATTTGAGATGCTTCGATTAGCAGATATATGCTTCTGCTCTGAAGATAGAATGGGCGAACTTCTTTGTCCGGTAGATATTTTTACTCCTGGGTTCACATCTGCCATGCGAGAGCGAGCAAGCTCCGCGTCACTCCCAACAAGTATTGCTTCACGACTGCTAGAAATTGCAGGTCTCCTAGAAGATCCACTATACCGCGGAAAATTTGAGCTAGATAACTGCATAGGTACCAATCAACTGAAATTAATCCAAGTATCAGAGTAGAGCATTAACAAGATACTACTGCCATCACAACCCCACAGCAGACATGAAAAAAGGTTTGCTATGATGAATGAGCTCAAGTTCAAAAAGAAGAACTTGCTTTATTTTAACATCATTGACACACTCAGCAACATGAAACAAACATCAACTGTTGAAGGCACCTGCTGAACGTAATAATATGGCATGCATTCAATTCAAAGCAGGTGGCTATTTGAATTCAAGCCCATAAGCCCCTGAAACTGATCAACAGCATATAAGCAGGGAATATCACCATAAAGAGTCCATGCTGAAGCAGAACAGGAGGGCCACGTTGCAGCCTTAGACCCCCATTAGATGATGACACACGTTGAAGACCTAGTAAATAACCATCCTTTGTCTTTACCTGCAAAAAAAGGGGGAAAATTAACAATTAATAACTTAGCTAGCCTAAGGTCACTAATAAAAACAACAAGTTCTGTAGAAATTTTTTCCACTGATCGAGACAAAAAGCAATAATCACATGCATACAATATCTTTTACATTTCAGATTTCATCTAGAACAATAGAAAATAGGGATCTCCACATTTATGAATATCAATTAAAACTAAATTATACAGAAATATCTTCCACTAATTGAGACAAAATGCAAATATTACAGGCAGACAAAATTTCATCTAGAACAGCAGAAAACATGGTTTTCAAGCCAAAATTTGTTGAGTCGCATCAAATTAAACAACCCATATTCATGATAATAGAGTTATAGAGAGATTAGGCTAAAAAATCAGTTGTTGGATAACTCAAACACACTATTCCACTCCAAAAACTGAAGCATTGATGAGAAATTAAGCAAATAAGGAATCATAGAGAGAGAGAGAGAGAGAGGGAGGGAGGGAGGGAGAGAGAGGGAGTATACTATGTGCTCTGTGCAAGGGTAACCAGCGGGTTCGATTAGTGAACCGCACAAGGTCTTCCCGTCTGATCGATTGGCTTCTACGAAGGCTAACTGGCCGGCGGCTACGGAGATGGAGAGAAAGAGGATTATTGCAGCAATTATCGGCGTTATCATCTCCATTCAATAGAATTCGATTGGTTTATTGAATTGGCGCGAGAGTGATAAAGCTGCACTTGAAGAGTATCACAAGTTGGGAAACAATAAAAAGAGAGAGAGAAATAGATTGCAGAGAGTTAGTAAAAAAAACCGTATTCAAAGAAGTAAAATTTGGGAAAAACGTATTTAAGAGAATAGAGAAAGGTATGGGCAAAAAGCAAACTCAAAAACAGGGTAAATATGATAATTTCCCTTTATTTTAAATGTACAACCAAGTTGATCAAAGATAAATTAATGGTTTGTGGTTACTGTGGTAAGACATATCAAAGCCTAATGCTAGAGGCCCAAATAAGGGTCTACACTGCAGTCAAGCCCATCTCTCTGTACATAAAAGGATTAAATATTTTCCTTTTCAATACAACACAAAATGAAATAAAATATTTTCGTTTTTGTAATTTTTTTGGGTTTTCTTGTTTTACATACTTAGTCAAGTATGTTGACAAGTATTACATACAAGTCACAAAGTAGTAATATAACTTAGGGATGATCATGACACGGAATGGGAAAATTTCATACTCATATCGGCATGACGTTGGCAAGTGAAGTCATACCATCCCTGTCCACATGAGGATTTGTTTTCCTGTGTGAGGCTCTCTATTCTCTATTGAAATAATTTTGGAGTCCTTTTTTATATCACAAAAACATGTAAATTTTATTGTATATTTGGGCAGAATTTTCTAAACTACATTTATATGTCAGTGCCCTTTTATACAACGAAATGGTGGTGACAACGAGAAATGGATGGCTAAGAGTGAGAGCAATAGTTAGGTTGTGCAGAAGGATAGTCTACCGTAACGAAAAGTATGTTAAGAGATACAGTTTTGTGTTTCCTTAACATTACAGAGTTAATATATATATATATATATATATATATAATTTTTTCAGTTAAAAATAAATTTCCCACTGTGATACCATGGAGTCCCAATTATTGTAGTTACTTAATCATTTAATTAAAAAAAATTAAATTTATATTTATTTAAAAAAGGGATTCACATAGTTATTGGAAAATTAGTTAAGTGGGTGTTTGATTTCCTTGTTGTTTACTTTTTCTGCTTCAAATAGAAGATTCTAAGTGTTTGGTTAGAACTATCAAACAATTGTTATTAGCTATTTCAGAGGCAAGTTGACGATGACATTTAGAAATAACAGAAGACTTGTTTAATCGAATTAATTGAAAATCTTGGAATGATTTTTCTTACATTTAATGTTTGACTGGGATTCTTTTTTTCGAAAATATTTTATAGAAATATTTGAATAAAACAATACTATAATTAAGACATTTTAATTAAGAAAAATTATCAAAAATACCTCTGTTTTAGGTTTTGTTTTGGAATTCTATCTTTTCAAAATTACTTTTCTACTTTTTTATTTGTTTCATAATTATTAAATTGCCTTTTTTTCTTAATTTATATATTTTTTACATTTTTCCTTACAAAAATCTCTTTCAAACTTTTCAAATTTACCCGAATATATAAGTCTACTTTGTCCACATTTTTCTCTCATATTTTCATAATTTTATTCTAATTTCGTATTTATCTCTTAAACCGTTTATTTTTTTTTCATGCGATTTAGAAAGTTTTTTTTTTCTCTTCGAAACAAGATACATATGTATATATTTTTTCCGATATTTTTTTCACTAAGGTATAACTCATTATACATTTGAATCTTAAGGTATAACTAAGGTATAATCACTATAATAATATATCTTAAAGTATAACTATGGTATAATCCTTGTAATAGTGTATCTTAAGGTATAACTAAGGTATAATCACTTTAATAGTGTATCTTAAGGTATAACTAAGGTATAATCATTATTATACCTTAGTTATACCTTTGATACTCTTATTATGCTTTACTTATACCTTTGTACAATTGTTATACCTTAATTATACTTTAGTTATACCTTTAATACTCTTATTATACCTTCTGATACGTTGATTATACCATAGTTATACCTTCTGATACACTGATTATACCTTAGTTATACATTGTTTATACATTTGTAAAATTGTTAGCCTTGCTTATACATTGATTATACCATTTGATACTTTGATTATACCTTGTGATGCACTGATACACTGATTATGCCTTAGTTATACATTCTTAGACACTAATTATAACTTAGTTATACCTTCTGATACACTGCTTATACATTGTTATACATTGCTTATACACTGCTTATACACTATAATTTGTTGATACTCTTGATCTACACATTAAGTTATTTACCCATTAATTATAAATTATGTTTCTACATATTACACTAGTTAATCCATGGATTTACTAATTTATGACACCTTTGATCTTCAGAAACGTGTATTTTCTAACTAATTTATGAATGTATTCACTTGGGAATTTTATCAGGATTTTTGCGTTGGTAAACTTTCCGGATAGAAAAAATATGTCTTGAAGAGGTAAATAAAACCATAAACACATTTGAATATTTATTTGAGGACATAGGCACTTTGAGGACGTTTGTTTTTTGTTTATTGTATAATATATTCCATAAGGGATCAACTCATTCATACCAATTTTTTTTTTTTAGTTCTGATATCCTTATTTCCTTTTAATTTTCTCATTTTTCAAACATTTGTAGTATTGGAAATACTACTAGAAAAGAAGGGAAGAGACAAAAGAAAGAGAAAGGTAAAGAGCAAATTATATTCCTATTGATTGAAAACTGAGTTTTCCTTTCAGAATTTGATTCAAATTCTTTATTACCTTAGCTAACACCCAAGTTTACAGAGTTAAACACATCAATTTGTTTCTTGAATGCTTCAAGTTATGGATATGGCTTCAAATGAATTAGCTCTTATCTTTGACAAGTATAGAATGATACAGAGTGAGAAATAACATACATATCAGTGAAGCCAAAATATATGTTTGAACTTTTAAGGTGATTGGAAATTGAAATTGAGTGGAGGACATTAATTAGTTTCAGCTCTCATTCAGTCCACTGCTTTCATCTCCAATCCATGTTTTATGTGCATGCATCTATATAGAGACTCTGATTTTGGGTAATTATCAATCTCTGTGTTTCTCACATTTTCGTCTATTAGTTGATTTGACCCAACAAAAAAAATTTGAGTCCTTGGGTTTTGATTATGGAAAATGTTTCATGGTTTATTTTTGAGGAATCAAATTGTGATTTTGTAACCTTTTCCACTGCTGTAAGAACTACAAATTGATAAATCGTTGCTATTGTTGTTGCTTAGTCTATTGTTATTGTTGTAAGAACTCCTAATTCTTTACATAATTCAATTCAATAGTATATATTCTTTCTATAATTCAATTCTTTCTTAGCTTGATCCAATATGCATGACTTGCTTTAAATTTAACTTTTCCCTATATATAGATAGGGCAAATGTGAAGTTGATCTTTGCTATGTAATTTGATACTTTTATATGTAATTTGACATCTTCAATTATGCCTCAGTTGATTTTGGTTAAGTACAAATTGTAAGTTTTGTTTTTCTTTGTTATTTAAGTTGCCGTTGTGTATAAAATATTGCTCTGGTTTCATACATCTGTTGAATGTGGCTTGCCTAGGAATTTTGTTTAGTCATATGTCTTCGATTCTGCATAAATGTGGCTGCTCTGATTTTTGTGTGTTATGCTTTAAATTATTGAGCGTATATCATGATAATTATCTGACTATTATGCCACTACAAATTTGGTTACTTTGATCCAGTATTTAACAATTAAGTATTTATGTACCATCTATTGTAATTTTTTACTATTCATACACTGTGTTAGCAGATCTAAAGTTGAAATTTTGACTTGTAAACTTTTCCATATAAAAGCCCAAAATAGTAGCTAATTGTAAAAGGTGCACTACGTTTTCAATTTCAATTTATTGCTATTATGGACTTTGTTTGGACAAACATTTGACTATACTGTGAATATACTTCTTGACTAATACATAGAAAACAATAAATATGGTTTATCAAAACAAAGCACTGCAATAGTTCACCATTAACCAAATCTATAATAATTGGAAATACATAGAGCAAATGTAAAAAAAGACCATATGATGAAAATTTACAGGGGTGTATTGGATTAAGACTTTTAATGACTTTTACATACTTTTAAAATCCGGAGGTATTCAATTAAGACTTTTTAGGAGTCTTTAAAAGTCATCCGGTATTCAATTATCACTTTTTAAGAGTCTTTAAAAGTCATCAGGTATTCAATTATGACTTTTTAAGAGTCTTTAAAAGTCATCCTGTATTCAAAAAGTCATTGACAATTGATGAGAATGACTTTTATAGACTTTTTTTACAAAATATAACACAAAATTCTTAGAAAAAAGCCTTGCATCTATACGCAAGACTTTTTATTTATCATTTATCGTGAAATCCATAATCACCCGCCCTTTCTGTCTCTGGAAACGATCGACCTCCACCCTTTTCGACCTCCACCCTTTTCGACCTCCATAATCACCCGCTCTTTTTCGTAGGGACGAGCAAAACCAAACCGCGAACCAAAAACGAACCGAACCGAACCAAACTCTATTTGGTTTGGTTTTGGTTTTATAAAATATAATAGTTTGGTTTTTGGTTTTTGTTAAAAAAACGAAACCGAACCAAACCGTAATAGGAAAAAATATTTTTTAAAAATATATATATGTATATGAATAAATTTTATTTGGCATATTATATATTTATATTATTATATAGTTTGTATTTATGGGACTTTAGTAATATACATGTAATATAAATCCTTTTTAAGCAATATTTTACATGTAATTTATAAAAAATAATGATAATAAAAATTAAAAAAGTAAAATTTTTGTTGATTCGGTTTGAACCTAATCAAACCATAACCGAACCGAACTGGCTCGGTTCGGCTTGATCCGAACCATATGAACTTTGGTTTGACTTTGGATACTATTTTTCTTCTACTTTGGTTTTGGGTTCGGTTTTTGAACCGAACCGTGTTTTGCTCACCCCTACTTTTTCGTTACCCTCTCCGACCTCCATAATCACCCGTCCTTTTTACCATCTTTAAGACAGCTCCCCCATTTCAGTTTGACACACAAACAGAGGTAATCTTGAATTGTGCTGGATTGCATAATTTTCTTAGAAAGGAGTGTCAATCAGATGAGTTTCTAATTGAACAAAATAGTGAAACTAATTCATCTACACCAATTTCAATTAATGAAGAAGAATATTTTAAACCATCTGTTGGAACACAAGAACAACAAAGAAATGATGCTAATAAATAGAGAGCTAGTATTGCTACTGACATGTGGAATAATGTTGAACATATGAATGATGATGCATATTAGAAATTTTATAGCCAAATTACAATTTTTTAATTAACATTACCACTCAATTTTTATGTTACTATTTCATATTATATGTTTGGCGATTTTTGTGGTCATTTATGTGGTGCATTATCATTGCACACTTGGAGATTATTTCTATTTTCTAATAAGTCTACAAAAGTCTTTAAAAGTTTATAAAAGTCTATAAAACCCTATAAAACAAACTTTTTAAAAGTCATCAATACTTTTAAAAATTCTCTGCAAAATATAAAAGTCACTGAAAGTCATTAAAGTCTATAAAAGTCATTCACTCAAAAAAAGTCCATAAAAGTCTTAATCGAATACCACCCCCTTAATTTCTTATATAGAGTATTCTCTTTAAGTCAGCAGTACAACAAAATAAAATATAAGCGAATTCTCTTTAAGGCAGTTAATGAAATCAGTAGTTGTCCCATTATATTTAATTACTAAATATAAGTGTATTCTCTTTTATAGAGTAAGATAAATTTCAGAAATATACTTATAATATTACATTAACTTCCTTTTTTGTTGTTTATTATGTATCCATAATTTAGTAAATTATAATAAAATTGGAATTAATTAACCAAATCAGTAATAATAGCTTATTCCCAATTAGCTAATATAGATGACAATTAAATGAAAAAATCTACTTATAATATTAGGAATCTATTGATCAAATCGTTAATATTAACTTATCCCCATTTAGCTAATATATATTGCAATAAAGTTCCAAAATATACTTATCATTCCGAAATATACTTATAATTGCGAAATATAAGCATCCCATTTAGTCTATTTCCTAAACATTTTGCAATTCATGATATTGATAGATTATTGAATTCATTTTGCAAATAAGCGTCCCATTTAGTGTATTTCCGAAATATACTTAAATAAATATTATAATTTTCAAAATTTCCTATATATTTTTCTTACCTTATATCATATATGTCCAAGTAATATTTAACCATATGATTAGCTAATGACTACATAATTTTCAGTTGACATTCTAAGCATCTAATTTATCTTCATGTAAATAATCCATATGTTACTTTTATTCATAGTATGCCTTTATAATAGATTAGTTATTAATTAGTTCTCAATAGCTACTTTGATTGACATATTCTAATTGTAGATTCAAATATGGTGAAACGTTGTGTGGAGTTTAACGAGATAACAAAAGATAAAGACGATTAGAAAATAAGAGTGAGAGCCATGAGGACTTGGAAAGAGCCTCATGTCTATCGTGAGGGATATACAAATATACACATGATTCTCCTCGATGAGAAGATATGAAATATGCTTAATATTAATTCAGATTCTTTTCTCATTTCAAATTCCAACTTGATTCATTTTGTTGATGATAAAAGTGATTTTTTTTATACAAATAATATCACAGGCGTACTTTGTACACGTTTATTAACAAATATTTTATTTATTTTGTTTATATAGGATACAACTATAAAGACAATTATGCTTGAAAATCTCAAAACCAAATCACAAAGCGAATTAGAGGATAACAAGATATGTATTATTGAGAACTTTAATGTAAATTTAAATGCAGGAGTTTATAGTGCTACAACTCATGCATATAAGTTGATTTTTTTCTCAAAAACAGTTGTAGCTAATGATGCTATTTGTAATACTATTAAAAAAGATTTTTTCGTTTTCACTCCTATCAGTGATATCATATCTGATTCCATAGATACCGATTATTTAGTTGGTGAGTTTGTCATCCAGCAATAAATTAACTTAATCTATTCTTTTTCAAAATTATTTATGTCATTAATATATATTTGGTTAATGATGTATTATTACAGATGTGATTGGAGAGGTCACGTATAATGGAGAAATTGTAGAAAAAAATAGTGATAGAAAATCGATGAAAAAAGTCAATTTTATATTGAGTGATGAGAAGTGAGTTATTTCCTAAACATATTTCTATTTAGTTTAATGCTTCTAAATTATCGTGTTACATAAGTTTATTGTACCAAATTGTATTTACATAAGTTTATGTCAATTATCGTGAGTTTGTCAAACCAATTCAGTTGTCATGTTGAATCATTCTATATATCTATGTATGTTACCAAGACAAAATTGAGGGAGAAAGGATTAAAAATTATAGTTAATTTTGAAAACAACTCCATACTGTTTCTACATATACGTTTCAATTGTTAATGATGAATAATTAACACGATATGGGGTATATAATTATAAGAAGTTTATTTAATATTCAATCCTCATTAATTATAATTATTTCGTATTTATATAGTAAGAGTCTTATATTATTTGCTTCACACCATAACTAAATTCTTAAATGGTGTATCATTACTAATCCCAGGACAGAGACATGTATAGCCATAAATAAAGCCTGTATCAAATCTGTAACCAAACAATGGGAATTAAGTTCCATTTACCATATTAGCTACTTAATTGATGATGTACACATGTCGAAAAGAAGAAACAAAATGGTCCAAAAATGAATCACGAAGTGATGGGAATAACCTATAAAATATACTAAATAGAATCCATATGGATCTACAGTGAATGTATCTACTACAATTGTGTTATAAATTTGGAGAAAACCAAACAAAGAGACAAAAGCAGAGACAAAATCAAAATAGATATATTAATTAAGAAAGCTGGATACTTTACTGTGTACAATAGTTAATGTCGGTTTCTGCTTTTATTCAGTTTCAGTACTTTTTACTTTCTTAATATTTCATATTTAAGTCATATTAACTTCCATTTTTTTTTATATGTACATGTAGCAATAATGGAATTAAGGGTACATTTTGGAGTGACTATGCTGTGGAACTTTCAGCTTATGCCAAAATCCCTGTATTTATATATATAGAAAAAAAGAAAGAAAGAAAGGAAGAGAGATGGGTTTGGATGATTATAAATAGCTATTCTCTCTTCTTTTTTTTTCCTATTGTGCGTATGTGTGATAACAAAATAAATAGCTAAGCACTGAATTGATGATGACATTAAAGTCCTAATACTCTCACAAAAAATATATAGGGAAGGTAGAACCAATGACTCCTATAATACTAATTTGATTTTTGTTGAACAGCCAATTAGAAAATATAAGTTATTAGCATTTCCTATATCTTTTCCTAGTTTTTTGTAGACACGAAGCTTGCTAAGATGCTTATTCGAAACTAATTTTTGATAAAAAAAACAAAAAAAAAAAATTGTTTGACTATGGGTGGAGATTCACCGATATCCGTAGACACTCGCGCGGTGAGAGGATGGGGGTGAAAAAATCCCCGAAATATTAAACAGGGAATCCCTGTAATCATTGGAGGCGGAGTGGAGAATGCTCTCCCACCCCCGCATCCGCACCGTTGCCACCCCTAGACAGGGGGCATGTCAGGTGGGATGCCCACATGTGTAATTGTTGGACTTAAGGAGTCCACGTTTGTTCATCTTTGTTCTTTCTCTTTTGGCCAAGTCCGCGTTTGCTATTATTGGATACAATTGTCTAAAAAAGAAAAAATTGATGGTGCAAATCAATTTAGTTTAAAATTTAAAATGGTAAATTTAATTTAAAATTAATAATAGTAAATTTAGATTTTGTCAATTTAGTTTAAAATTAAAATAATATAATATTTTTAATTCTCGTCAAAATAAGTAAATAATAAAATAAAAAAGTAGAAGTTAATACTCAATTTCTTTGATTTTATAAAAAAATGGAAGTTAATACTCAATTTCTTTGATTTTGTACCATCTAACAAATCCAATACGATTTTATACCATCCAACAAATCCAATTCAATTATTTACTTATTTTGACGAGAATTAAAAATATTATATTATTTTAATTTTAAACTAAATTGACAAAGTCTAAATTTACCATTACTAATTTTAAACTAAATTTACCATTTTAAATTTTAAACTAAATTGATTTATACCATCACACTATTGTGTCCAATATTAGCAAACTCAGACTTGGCCAAAAAATAAATAACATGGACAACTTGGTCCAAGTTTGCAAAAGTTGGACTCCTTAAGTCCAACAATTACACATGTGGACACCCCACCTGAGAGCCTGCCAAAACACTACAACAAAAGGGGCCCATAGCGACAGATTTTTTGCGACGCAAATGAAATGTGTCACCATATTTCAGAATTTACCAACGTATTTTTATTTGTGTCGATTTTCATTATCGCTTAAGGACGTTCTTATTATTTTGCCGTTAATCTTAAAAATTTAGCTACGCTTTTAGAAACATTGTCGGCATTTTTTTTAAGTTAAAGACATTTTGAATTTTGTGTCAGTAAAAATGTCCCAATATTTTTCACATTAAGACACTTTTTATTTTTGTCGTTATATATATAAATTTAGCGACACTTTTCTATTTGTATCCATTCTTATTATCATTTAACGACGCTTTTAACTTTATGTTGTATTTAGAAAAATGATTTGACGACAATCTTTAAAAAAGCATTGGTATTTTCTAATGTTAATTACTGTTTAAATTTTTTGTTAGGTTTTTTTTTTTTTTTTTGTATTTTCTGATTTAGAGATATTTTTATTTTTGTGAGAATTTGTATTAGTTTGGTGAGAAAAATAAAAAAAAGTAACTAATATGTATTCAAATAAGGCAAATTAATGTATTCTACATTATATAATAAATTATTAATATTATATAATTTTTTAATATTAATTAATGAATATCCCCATAGGTGATCCTAATGGTAAAATGAATTTATAAATATATATATATATCACCTATTGGGATATCCATTAATAAATTAAATATATATGATCCTAATTTTTTAATATTAATTATGGATATCCCCATATGTATTATTATCTTTTTCTCATGTTTTTTATAATAACTAGTTATCCTCAAATTAATGCAAGTTAATAAATTACATATATTTTATCAAAAATTAAAAAATAAATTTAAATATACAATACAATAATTACCTGAGTCGTCAATTCATAAAGGCTTTATGAGTCGTAATTGGTAAAGCAATAATAAACTATTACTTAGTAAAAAAACTAATTAGAGACTCTGGCCTACAAAAGAAATAAAGCGTATTATACTGGTTCATTAAAAAATAAATAATAAATAAATAAATAAAACTATTACATGGAATAAAAGAATTAGTAAAACAAATCAAATCCTTCAAGGAAAAGAACCTCCACCGAAATTCCCAAATTAGGTCATTCCGCCATTTGATAAATTATGCCCAATCCCCAATTTATTTCCCAATCGTGTTAAACCATTCCCACTTCCCAAATTGTATTCCAATTCTAAACCCTTCCAATTCGATCGATGTCAAAACTAGTGAGGTTAAACTATCAATTTTTGTTCTGAATTTCAAACATATATTTGCCATTGGAGCTGCCACCACCAGCAGCGTCGTTGTTCTTTTGCCTTCTCTGCAGCAGTTTGCTATTTAACAACTGAGTCTCTACTCCTCGAGCTCAGTATAATCCGTCATCCTATTCCCTTCGTCCAAATTTATAGTCATGTCTTGAATCTTTGTTACAATGATTATAAGATTAACTGTGTTGGTTATTTTTTCCGTAAATTAGTTCTAGGAATTTTTTATTAAATCTGTTTCTCTTACCATGAATTTTTGATGTGCTCGTATACATCATTTATAATCACATACAGTGTTAGCCAAATTCCTTATTTCTCCTGAATTGGCTTTGCTAAGGGTGTAACTCTGTAGTTTTTGATTGCAGAAGCTCAGTTCTCAACAAAGCTGCTGGTGCTGCTCTTGTTTCTGTTGGTGTCGCAATATTAGAAGGCCTTTCAACTTTTATTGGCAAGGTTCATATTTCATTCTTCCTTCAATCTAATTTTATTATACACTGATTTGCACTAAATTTGACATTGCCCTGGTAATGTTGACATTGTGAATTGATTCCTTTTTCATTATGTAGAACATATTGCACTGGCACATTGTGGATGAATAATCTTTCCCTTTGGATTCGTATACAAAATTGTGGGATGGTGCTTACTCAGCATCAGAGTGTTACTCTTTTAATGATGCTGCTGAAATCGTGAGGCAAGTGATTTTTGCAGTTTGCACCTTCCATATATTTTCTATACTTTGTTACTAAGATCTGTGATGTTGTGCAATAAATTTTCAGTTATGCTAGGAGTCGAGGAATTAATGTGTTTGCTGAAATTGATGTTCCTGGACAAACACTCTCATGGTGTTTCTGAAGAGAATCTTATAAATCACCTTTCAAAAAAAAAAAGAAAAGAAAATGGCAGGTGCATCAGTTAAAGGAGAATCGGAACCTCGATTTCCCTCCAGTACTAACTTTGTTGTGGATTGTTTTTAATAAGTAACATTGTTTTCTTTTAAGGTGAATTATGCATTCACAATATGAAGTCTTAACCATAGCTGCTGCAATGACCAGAGAATCTCCACTTATAGTGCTATTGCATTTGGTAAAAGAGAAGATTTCATAAGTAGCATCAGTAGTGAACTGTTGACCCTAATTTCATACTTACAGGAAGATAGATTTATAGAGTGTCGAAAGAGGTCTATATCCTCTTATAGTGCTATTACATTTGGTATCAATAAACTTCATTCGGAAGTGATGACTGGCGTAGGTTGTTAGTTTGCAGAAGTAAACATGGTGGAAAGTTGTCTGGTTTTTTGGTAAAAGTCTTGTGCTTGCAACCAATAGGTATAAAGATGGTATGTGTACTGTTCCTGAACCTTTCATTCTTTATCCATTGGAATAAGGAATCATGCAGTTCAAGTTGGTCCTTGTCCAAGTTCTCGTTTGAAAACACAGTTAAGTATTTTTTTAAATGAATTAGATGAGACATTAGGAATAAAAAAAAGGTGTTCACCTTAAGTTCTTCTAAAAATAAGCTATCTCAGGGTTTGGGGAATCAAAATCCATGCAGTTCTTTACTTTATGAAATAACCACCATTATCTCTAATAGCTGGAAGTTCTGGTTTGGTTCCATCACTTAAACTTGCTTAGTACTTACATTAAGCGTTTGCTCGAAGATAGTATTACAAGTTTTCCTGAAAAGTTGAAGCTGAAACTAAAGCGGTGGAATTTTTGGTTAAACTCAAAGTGGAAAGGGTGATCTAGATTCTCATAAATTAGAAGTCTTGGAATTTTGGGAAACCATATAATGGGACAGTTTTTTAAAACAAAAGAAAACTTATGGTTACCGTTTCTTTTCTTTCTGCAGTAGGCCATCACATGCAACCCTTCAGAGAAACTTGAATGTACATTTTGTTATTTCCTTTGTAGGGGGGTGGGCTATCCTTCTCTATGGCCATCAAAGGATTGTAAAGAGCCTCTTGACGTCAGCAATGAATTTACATTCAAGGTGATAGAAGGGATTATCTCATGTCCGTCTGAAAACTTAGTGGAGGGTATGTCCTTATGTGACGGAGATGTTTAGAAATAAAGCAGCAATGTATTTTTGTCAATAAGTCTGCTTAATTCAAGGCTCAAAAGAGAAGGCTAACATGTTTTGATAATTCTTGTTTCAGATTTTAGTAAGATCTTTAAATATAGATTTGTGCACCTGGGAGGTGACGAGGTCGACACAAGTAAGTTAAAAGCTCAAACCCTCATTTGACTATAATCATCACATTCATTAGCATTTGTTTCCGTGACATCAATTTTTTTTTTTGTCACTTTCTTAGCATATTATCTTTCAAAATGTTTTGGGATGGAAGTTTACTTTTATAATGTGATCCGTATTCTTAAATCTACATTCAAAGTTTCATAGGTGCATAAAGATAGCTGTTTAACTAGGGGAAACTAGTTGTCTTTGCAATAAGCAAAGATTTGGCTCCACTAGGAAGTAGAATCATCATATTGAAGCTTGACGTCACATCATTCTTGTACATATTTTTAGGCCTTTGAATGTTTTTGTAACATTCTTAGAATTTTAAATCTTATTGATGGTAACTTGAGTGCAAAAAAGTAACGGTAGAATTTGCCAAAGGTTACCGAAATAGTTATACGAACATGTAGCTGTAGGAAGAGAAGTATAAATCTAGATCGAAAAAAGGTTGGCAGTGGTCATGAAAATGTGGTGAAGTCCACCAGAGACAATTATTATCTATGCTCTTTTTTTATTGTTTTAAAACACAATAGTACAAATTTTCACCAATTCATGTATTCATATGGAGAGCAGGATAATTCACCTCTCATGTGATTGTGTCATTCATTTCAGGTTGTTGGAGAACTACTCACTTATTGAAATGGTAATAAATTCTATAAAATATTACTCGTAATTATCCTTTGACATTATGCCAAAGTTGCATTTCTCTATACTTTTGCTGTGATGGAAACATATTGCATTTCAGTGAACTATTTTGTTTGGCATCTGTCAGGGAATAAGATCATTGTTTTATTGTATGATATTTCTTCATATATCTATCTGTGAATTGGAGCATTCTGACTCTGCCCATGACATTAGCAGTAAAAAGTTTCTATTCTCATGCCATGCAATGCACTGGTCACTTGATAGAGATATGATAATAGGAATAATGGCAATATAGAGATATGATAATAGGAATAATGGCAATATAGAAACTAAGGAACACACATGATTTGAGGCCTAGTGAGAGTTAGTTATAGGAGAGAGAGGACTTTAGTAGTATATATAGAGGCATAGTGTGAGAAGGAAATTGCATATTGAGAATTATGTTTTGAATTTCTTATTGTTGAGAAATTGCTCTGCTCAGTTGCGTAGAGAGGAAAGTGTAACCTCCTTAGGAGATTTGGGTTTATGCTCTATCTGTTTATAACTGTTTTCTCTTTACTTGGGAAAGTCTATCAATATACTATGTTATTTCTTCTTGTTTGAGGTGTGTGTTCTGTTTGCTTTCTATCATTACTTATGTCGCTAATGGAAACTCACAAATTAAGAAAAACAGTTCTAATGAATGAATGAGGAAAAGATAAGGAAATGTGGAAATTGTACTGAAAGCTTGATTAAGAACTAAGTACACAATAAGAAGGAAAAGGACTGAAAACAATCCCCCAGGGATGCTCTTTTCTTTTGTAAAACGAAGAGTGTTTAATGATTTGCTAATATTCATTGTCTACCTATTCAGGCACATGAACTCTTGAAGCAAATCGGATTGAGATGCAAGGTTGGAGGCACTGAGGAGAAGTTTAAACATGTTTTTGAAGTAAGAATTGTCTAAGCATTATGATTTTAAAATTTCACCGTCAAAGGTCATATACATACTGCAATTGTACTATTTTCAAGTTATAATAGCTTTGTTATATTCTATTGATACTAGTTGTGCTTTATGCTCAAGAATTTTATATTTATTGTTTTATTCATAATAACGAAAGGATGTAATGCACATTTAGTTTTAGAAACAAATTCAGTTTTTTTTACAGGTTATAATAATAATAATAGTAATAACAATAATAACAATAAAAAAGAGACGCAATGCAAATTTTGTTGTTATAATTACGTCATTTAATAAATAATATTGTTGAATGACATATCAATAATTAAACGTCGTAATTATAATGTTGCCACAATAACTGTAGAATTATATTTATACGCCACAAATTTAGACACGTTTTTGCAAAAGAATGTTGCTACTTTTGTGACAGTTAATTCTAAGTATAGCAAAATGGAGACGTTTTGTAAAATTTTATGTTATAAATTCGTGACACTTTTAAATGAAGCGTTGTGCTATTCGAGACAGAATGAATAACTAATGTAGCTGAATAACTACATAATTAAAATTAAGCGTCGCCAATTTTACAACGCTTTAAGAAAATGTAGTGAATATATATAAATTCATAAATAAATAATTAAAAAAATATTAAGACGAAAAAAGTGGAAGCGTCGTCAATTTTGAGATGCATAAATTAAAAGCGTCACCCAATTATTCTTAGCATCATAACGTTAATGCGTCGTTAAATAAATCGCGACACTAGTTTTAGCAACGCTAATGGAGACGCTTTTAAAAGCGTCAGCAAGTATTTAAGGACACAAAAAGCGTCGTTAAACAACGACTTTCAGCGTCGTTATAAGCCCCTTTTGTTGTAGTGAAAGTAAATTGTGTCCAATTTTTGGAAAGTTGGACCATTTTGGTCCGCTTCCTAAAATTTCGGACCTTTTTTGGTCTGCTTTCTAAAATGTAAGAGCGTCCGCTAACTATGTAAGCGGACTCAGAAAAAAAACCATAAATTTGTAAATAGTTATAGAGACACCATACAATGGGAAATATTTTCCCTTAGTAACAGAAAATTTTCTTTAATCTTATTGAAAAAAGGCTTCTTCCAATGCATTGACATTGGAATAATAAGTAGAAGAATAAAAAATCTGCCATCATTCCAATATGAATATCAGTCATCCTTCACGTTCATGTGTTTAAATATACGAGTTTGATAGGCTGTTTTCAAAATTCAAGGTCCCATATTAATAACAATAATCACAAGTTGAAGTGTATATATAATATATCAAATTTTGTAACTACAAGTACCAAATAACTTATTTTAGGGCCATTAGACTTTTTTTAAGAGTCAATCAATTGATGCATTAATTCAATAATACAAAAGTTACCTATGTAGTAGAGTCCCATTGGAGACACATAGGTGCTCAATGAAACACAGTGCATCCCACTATGGTCCTCCACATATATCCTTACATAGTAAAATCATGTCTGCAAAACGAACACAACACTAATTAAAGTTGGAATCTTTATTGTTTTGAGAGAGAGAGAGAGAGAGAGAGAGAGAGAGAGAAGAGATTCCGGCAGACATACCCTCATGATGCTCTAAAACAAAGTTAATGATTGGGAAAATCCTCATAGGATCACTGTGTAGTAACCACAACAAATTACAGTAACCGTTTTATTCAAATTATAATTAATTAACAAAATTCTAAAATATTTAACACCAAAATAACTATTTAACCCTAATACTTCTCTCTTTGGAAAAACTAAGGCCTTGTTGAATTTGAGGAAAAAGAGGTGTTTTCCGTAAAAATTTTATAAGAAAAATGAGAAAAGGAGTTATCATATTCAGTTGTAAAACTCTCCAAATCCAAAATTGGAAAAACTGCCTTTTCTATTCTCTAAATTTTACGTGATTCAGGAAACATCTTCTAGATGTTTTCTATGTTTTCCTTATTCTCTTAATGTTACACCCACCCACCAACATCACTTCATCCTTTTTCCATTATTATCTATATTCTTTTATTTATAATGTGTCATATAGATGACTTGTTTCAAGTTATATTTATATAGTTATTTAACTTATATTAAAAAGAATACAATAACAAACCAATGTGGAGCATGGAAAAAAAAACAATTTAATTAAATATATAAAAATAAATAAATAAATAAATAAACGAAAGAGAGGAAGAAGAAGTTGGGTAGGCGAGTCATTAATTTTTCTGCATAAATTTTTTTAAAAAAAAAAAATCATTTAAGATCCTTTCCAATTGAATAAACCAATTACACAAAATAACTGTTCGTGAAACACATTTTAGTTTATTTTGTTACCTTAAAATATATTCTATAATTTATAGAGGAAATGTGTAAAATATATTATTGAAACCTTAAAAAGGAAAAGGAAGGTTTCACATATTTGTAAATTGAAAGGTATGTGGTATTTTTAGTGCGATAGAAAAATTTAACTCATATAGTCACATAGTTCACTTGTTGACTTTAATTTGATGAATTGAGATATTAAATTGTCTGTTTTACTTATCGGTATGTTAAAGTGGTGATTTAATTAGATAGTGTAAATTAAATTTATTTATTTATTTTGTTTACAAAGGTGTAAAGCATTTGTAACATAAGGTACTGTATTTCATATCTTGTAAATATATAAAATCACATAAAATTTTACCTAACTTTCTTTTTATACATAGATTTTATGAAAACTTTTTTGTGGACAGTATGCAGTGCGCTCCTGGGGGAGCTCCCTGAACGACCGCTCAGGGCCACAAAATATAGGAGGCCCCCCAAGTTTTTCGGCAACAACAGCAACGATGCTGTTGTTGCTGCCAAGAAGAAGATGGAGACGAAGCATTGCGTCAATTAATTTTTTTTTTAACATAGGCACCAAATCGACGTCGTTTTGGTGCCTGGATAAAAAAAAATTAATTGACCCAAGTACCAAAACGACCTGGGTTAAAAAAAAATTAATTGACCCATGCACCAAAACGACGTCGTTTTGGTACTTGGGTTTAAAAAAAAAAATAAATTGATGCAGTGGGCTGGATGGGCAGCCCGCCCACTGCGTATATAATTTTTTAAAAAACTTGGGCACCAAAATGACGTCGTTTTGGTGCCTAGGTTTAGAAAAAAATTAATAAAACATGCAACTACCATTCATCTCCATTCTCCAAATTGGGTTTGCAGCCTTGCCTCCATTTATTAACACAATCAACATTTTTTTTTTTTTTTTTGAGTCCCACCACCATTATTTTTTTTCTTACTATTCACTCCATTCATTCTCTCTAATCTCTACCAATTATCTTTATTTGGTCTCCCCCCCAATCCATTATCTTTAACTCTTAAAAGGTATCATTTCAATATTTTTTCCTTGCAATTTGTATATATTATTTTTATTTTCGTGCTATTTGTTTTATTTTTTTTAGTTAGGGTTTGAGTTTGACATGTATAAATATAAAATTAAATTGCTTAAATTATTATTCTAATTTATCTTTTTTATGTTTTATTTGTTCAGTTTCATCCTGTTTAATTGATTATTTTATTTTGGGAAGAACAACGAAATTTGAAAATTTCGCTCCAAAATCAGGTTGTATTGTCTGGATATTGTCTGGATGGGAAAAACGTAAAAAGAAAAAAAAAATTGATGATTTAACTCAATCCCAAATATGAGCACTTGATAAATTTTTTGTTAAAGAATCGCAATTATTGTCTGAAAATGAGAATGTTGGTGATTCTAGTGTTGATAATGCTAATGCTAATGATGCTAATATTGATGATAATGTGCATTTAAATGATAACAATGGTTTTGGGGATGATGATATGAATGCAAATGAGAAAAATGCCTCTAGTGATGATGTTGTGCCTTATAATGTTGTGCATGGTTTTAATGTTAATGTTGATGATGTTGATGTTGATGTTTTTAATGACATTGCCAATCATAAAGTTGACATATTTGATCCAAAAAATTGGGATGCTTTAGATTCTGAAATGATTGATATTTTAGCGGTAAAGAGTCCTAAAAGAGACTTGTCTATTGTGAAAGGTGTAAAAGATAAAATCGGAAGACAATTTTCTGCCTCATTCTACACTAGAGTCCTACCAAATGGGGAAAAATGTGATAGAGATTGGCTTGTATATTGAAAAGAACTTGATCGAGTTTTTTGTTTCTGTTGTAAATTATTTAAGAAAAAGAAAGAGTCGGGTAAAGGTCAATTAGCAAACCAGGGTTTTAGTGATTGGGCACATCTTTGTGTTAGAATTAGATTGCATGAAACTAGTATGGAACATGTGCAAAATATGGCTAGTTGGTATGATTTGGGTCTAAGACTTCAAAAGAATACAACTATTGACGAAGTAGCTCAAAAGCAACTTGAAAAAGAGAAAGAGCATTGGAAAAATGTTTTGTTGAGAATTATTTCAATTGTAAAGTTTCTTGGAAAACATAATCTAGCATTTCGTGGTACTAATGAGAAACTGCATCAAAATAGCAATGGAAATTTCTTAGGATTAATTGAAATGTTAGCTGAGTTTGATCCTATTATGCAGGAGCATATTCGTTGTATTACTTGTAATAAGATTTATGTTCATTACCTTGGTCACAATATCCAAAATGAGTTTATTCTTTTGCTTGCATGTGCAATTAAATCCGAAATTGTTAAGAAAATAGAAGAGGCTAAATATTTTTCTGTGATACTTGATTGTACTCCTGATATTAGCCACAAAAAGCAAATGTCTTTAATTTTAAGATACGTGGATGTTACTTCAAATTGTGTTAGCATATAGGAATCATTTTTAGGATTTTTGAATGTGAATGACACAATTGGGCAGGGACTTTTGATGTTTTGTTACATGAATTGGATGTTCTTGAACTTGATATAAATGATGTGCGTGAAAAAAGCTATGATAATGGGTCAAATATGAAAGGAAAAAACCAAGGAGTGCAAAGAAAACTTTTAGATTTGAATCCTAGAGCTTTTTACACTCCTTGTGGTGCCCATAACCTTAATTTAATGTTGTGTGACATGGCCAATAAATCTGGAACAGCTAGGGACTTCTTTGGTGTAATCCAACACATTTACACTATATTTGCAAATTCCACAAAAAGATGGCAGATTTTGAAAAATAATGTGAAAGATTTAACTCCTAAATCATTGTCTTCTACTCGTTGGGAGAGTCGTGTAGATAGTATAAAAGCAATAAGATTTCAAATTTCAGATATAAGAGAAGCTTTGCTTCAAGTTGCTGAAAGTGATAATGATTCTAAAATAAGAAGCGAAGCTAAATCATTAGCCAATAATGAGCTTGGTGATTTTGAGTTTATAGTGGCTATTGTTAATTGGTATGATTTGTTGTATGCTATTAATTTAGTTAGCAAAAAGTTACAATCGAAGATATGCTTGTTTGTGTTGCTATTAAAAATGTGAAAAAATTGATTTCATTTTTTAAGGAGTATAGAGAAAATGGTTTTTCTAATGTTGTTGAAGTTGCTAAGGAATTTGCAATTAATATGGAAATTGATCCAATTTTTCCTCAAAGGCGCCAAATTAAAAGAAAAATGCAATTTGATGAGACTTTAGATGATGAAAGGCCACAATGTGCAGAAGAGTCTTTTAGAACTAATTATTTTAATTGCATCATTGATCAAGCACTTGTCTCACTTGATAGGAGGTTTGAACAATATGAACAATATGAAAATATATTTGGGTTTTTATTTGCTTCTGACAAATTGTATTCGCTAGATGATTCGAATTTAAAGTTTTGTTATAGCCGTTTGGAAGATGCACTTAAGAATGGTGATAAATGTGATATTGATGGTTATGACTTGTACGTGGAGTTGAAATTACTCCAAGAATTTTTGCTTAAAGAAAAGTTGGGAGCTCTTGATATATTAAAATTTTTGAAACATGTTGATTGTTTTCCCAATGCAATTATTGCATATAGGATATTGCTAACCATTCCAGTAACAGTTGCAACTGCCGAAAGAAGTTTTTCAAAGTTAAAATTGCTTAAGCCTTACTTGAGTAGTTCTATGTCACAGGAAATGCTTAATGGACTAGCTTTGGTGGCAATCGAAAATGAGGTTTTGGATAAAGTTGCTTATAAGGATTTGATTGATGAATTTGCTTCAAAAAATGCTCGGATGACGAGAATTTTTAAGTGACAATAAAGCAAGTTTAATGAAATATACATTTGTCAAAGTGTAATAATGTTTTTTTATAGTTTATAAATGAAATGTTAAATTTGTTCTTCAAAGTAATAGAACATATTTTCATTTTATTAGGGTCCATTTTTTAGTTTTCTTTCGGGGCCTTGAAAATTTCTGAGACGGCCCCGACAGTGTGTTTGTTTGGATGGAATGCAATAAAGATTATTAAATGATATACATCTTTTAACATTCTTTAGCCAAATTCTAGCTGCACGGCACATTGTCAAACTGGAAATTTTTTCTTTTCATATTTATTTCAATACCTAACAATTGAATAGGGTGCCAATTAATAGTTTATATATTTTTAATTATCCTTCAATAATTTTTTGTTTAATAAAATTAAAAATAAGGATCAAAGTATATAATATAAATGGAAAAAAAATTATAATGTAAGACCTCAAATTTCATATATTTTTTAATCCAATTCTTTTCAATGACAATAATTCAATTATTGATTTACTGAGTATTAAATTTAAATTTTTCTTCCTCATTGAAAATTTTATATTTCGATCAAATACATATTTTTTTGAAGAATATTTGCTTTAAATTAATTAATTTGATAATTAAATGAAAAATAATTGAAAATGATAAATATAGTGATATAGGATTAAAAAAAAAAAGGTCAAGCCCAGTATACGCTCAAAATGGAATAGTTTATCCATATCATGAAAGTATCAACAGAGTATCATGAAGGTATAAATGATACTTTCATGATACCTTTATGATACTAAAACCAAAGACAAATATATATATATAATGAAATTAAATTTAAATTATAAAATATGAGAGAAGAGAAATAAGAAATCTTATAAGAGATAAGAAATGGAGAAAAAAGCATACGAATATTATAATAAGAACAACAACAACGTATCTATAAAATTATTGAGCCTAGGACCAAAAACCAAACTTAAATTGGAGTATTTTTCATAATTTATCCCAATCAAATGATGGAGATAAGAGTGAAAAGTGCATCCTCATTCTCGACTCGTCTCGTCTCTATTGAACTCCTATTTTGCTGTTTTGTTTTTGGCCGACAAATTATTTATCATGGAGCTTATGCATTGCTGGCCACAGTTTTTGAATATAGTTTGATCCAACACAAATATGTTGAATCCAATTTTATTTTTGTCTTATGTTAAGACATATACTCTTAAAATGGTAACAAACTAAGGTTGTTAAATTACCTTGGGGGAGAAAGTAACAGTTTAATCTACAAATTCTTCTCACGGAAATCATTCAATTGAATTTAAAAAATGAAATAAAAACAATCTGGTAATAGATTATGATTTCTAGAAAGTTTTTAGTCCATAAAATCCATACCCTTTATCAAGACTTTTACTTTCAAACACCTTGCCATAACTCAAACAAAACGTAATCTTTACCAATACTGAAAAATAGCTTAGCAAATCAAAAGGTGAAATTCAGTAAGGACTTGGTCAAAATTAAATTGATAATTGGTTTCAGTGTTTCACAATAAAAGTGGTGTTTACTGGGATTTCAATAAAAGCCTTCAAAGATTGTATTTGTTGGGGGAAAAAAAAGATTTGAAACTTAGCAGTTGAGCCACCTTTGATAGATTGAAGCAAAAGTACTAATCACCAATAATGTTAGCAGTAGAACCAACCAATTAAATGTTGACATTCTTCCAAAAGTTACTCACAAGAGCAGCAAAGACAAATTTTGTTGATTAGAATAAAACAGTAGAAAGCGGAAAACTTGAAGAATATTGGAGAAACACCCGATAAAAGACAAACAATAATTGAGGATCAACCTTAAATATTTTGGTGGAGGTAAGTGTTCCAGTAAGAAAATGCAAATTGGTGGATTTTTTTTCATGCCTCCCACAGTTTCAGTTTGGCTGGTTTTCGAGACTAATGCTAATCCTACCCACAGATTTGTTGCCAAAGCTAATGATTTTTAAATTAGGAATCCATCTTCTAAATTTTTGACATTTAAGCCCGTGATATTTCAATTTGCCACATTATGGTGTGGTTATAGAAAACTGTAAAACGCTCATTTGGAAGTGTAAAAAATGTAACTTTAGACATTGATGAATTGAGTACCACTCATCAATGTGTCAAATTGAAAAATTAAGATGCTTAATCAATAAACATTGAAAAGAACGAGGGCCTAAAGATGATTTTGTTTCCATATATGAAAATAATAAATTATATATAAAAGCCCAGGTTGGGAATTTCAAGGGGCGAAAGAAGCAACCTAGTTTGGAAATTTTCCCTTGGAAAGATGAAAGATGCTGCTATTCTTAGTATGCAAGTGACCAGGGATTGTCTTGCCAAAAAAAAAAAAAAAGAAAAAACAGTAATAATAATAATAAAGAAATCCATTGAAATGGCGATGAATGACAATGATGAATTGAACATACACCCATAGATTTTAATACTATTGGCAATCCCCAAATCCATATTATTGTCTACTGTTGACATTGGGTTAACTTGCAACTAATCTAACAGTCCCACTAATTAAACAAAATATATGTACCCCCGCTACTCCTTAAGCCTTTATATACTTCTCTAAATTACCTATCTTTCATCAAACTAAGGAGCAAATGGAGATCCCAGTCATTGATTTTAGTCAGTTTAACGGTGAGAAGAGGAGCAAAATGTTAGCAATTCTTCACGAAGCGTGCGAAAATTGGGGCTTCTTTCAGGTATAACTATCTTTATCATGAGCCTTCCAGTCAAAAGAGCCGTCATATAAAATCCAGTCTCTAATGATCTCATATCATACTCTTCAACTTACGCAGATTGAGAACCATGGGATTGACAAGACGTTGATGGAGAAGGTGAAACAGTTGGTCAATTTGCACTATGAGAAAAACCTGAAGGAAAGCTTCTACCAATCTGAGATAGCAAAACGTTTGAGTAATGAACAAAATGCATCAGAAGTAGACTGGGAGAGTGCGTACTTCATTTGGCATCGTCCAAAATCCAATATCAATGAAATTCCAAACTTACCAGAGGATTTTGGGTAAGTAATGGGGACCTAAATTATGTAAAAGCTTATATACATTCACTTTATGTGACATTGACTCATCAATAAATGATACAGCGAATCAGTGGATGAGTACATTACTCAATTGATCAAGCTAGCAGAGAACATTGCTGAGCTGATGTCCGAGAACCTGGGTTTGGAAAAAGACTACATAAAGCAAGCATTCTCAGGATCAAAAGGCCCTTCTGTAGGAACGAAAGTGGCTAAGTACCCACAATGTCCTCAACCAGAGCTTGTAAGAGGGCTTAGGGAACACACTGATGCTGGGGGAATCATCTTGTTGCTCCAAGATGATCAAGTCCCAGTAGGGGTGCACACGGTCGGTTAACCGGTCCATGTGGACTTTTGCTAACGGTTAACCACTTGAACGGTTTTTCTAATTTACTAACCGTACACTGTCCATTAAATACGGTTAACCATTATTCGGTTAACCATTAATTTCGGTCGGTTAACCATTTTTTTACGGTTAACCATTTCCGAAATAAACATTATATTTTAAACCTCAAAATTTTAAATCATAAATCTCAAATATCAAAGACAAATATGAAATTATAAACCATAGTCTTAATAATTGATTAAAAATGATATTACAACTAGAAGTGAACTAATTATGTTTGTCGGTGAATTAATTGTTACCAATAATGGATTTTCCATTATATGTCTATATTAATGTTTAATGTAACCTTCTTTAATGGATTTTCCATTCTCAACAAAAATCCGAATTAATCAAACAAAGATGAAACCAAAAATTTTCAGGGAGAAAAGAAATGAAAATGAAAGAAATGAAAAACTAGAGCAGAAATGGAGAATGACTGTTACAATATCAATATTAATATCTTTCTCTTCAAAGCTATCGAAATAAAAATCAAATATAATGTCTTGTAACAATTTAATTTTTATTGGCAATTGATATATAAACACTACAAACTATTAGATTTAACCGTAAAAAATTTTACAAAACCAAATTTTCCAGTCAAAAAAATAATATGACAATAAGACCCACAAGTTACATATATAAAATTTAAATTAAATTTTACTGATAAATATAATAGTAAATTATATATTTTTGGAAACAGAGTTTTAGAGCTAACAAAGTGTGAACCAATTTATGAAATATATATATATATATATATATATATATATATTAATGTTTAATAATGGAAAATCCATTAATATATATATATATATTGGAAAATAAAAATTAAATTAAGAATAAAAATTACATTAAACATATTGGAAACTATAGACATAAAATTACATTAAACACCCCAATGTTTCACCATTAATTCATATAACCTATATATCCAATTATATATAAAAAAAATAAAAAAAATAAAAAAAATTTCAACGGTCGGTTAACCGAGTCCACATGGACTTCCGAAACCGAAACCGAAACCGAAACCGAAACCGAAAATTTTTAAAAACAAAAACCGTACACTAGTCCATCGGTTTCGGTTAACCATATTTTCTGTCCGGTTTCGGTTCGGTTTCACGGTTTTTCGGTTTTTCGGTTTTTTTTGTGCACCCCTAAGTCCCAGGACTCGAATTCTGGAAAGATGGAGGATGGGTGGCAATTCCTCCATCCATCAATAACAGAATTTTTGTGAATACTGGCGACCAGTTAGAAGTAATGAGTAATGGCAGGTACAGAAGTGCTTTGCACCGTGTCCTGGCTGACAAGAATGGAAGCAGGCTCTCCATTGCTACCTTCTACAATCCTGCTGGCGATGCCATCATTTCTCCAACTTCCAAACTCATGTACCCTCATGGTTACACTTTTGAAGATTACCTAAAGGTCTATTCCACAACGAAGTTTTTAGATAAGGGCCCTAGATTTGAATCCATGAAAAAAATTACCAATGGCTACAGTGGTGAAAATGTCTAGAAGAGCTAATTATGTTCTCTCTAGTTTTTCTGTCAGTTTCTATCATTATTTCCCGCATAAGAGATGGCAATTTTGTCTATTAGAAATATTGATTGCATTCCAATAATATTACCATTTTTAGATAAGAGCCTATAGGCTTTTCTTTTTTTTTTTTTTTTTTTGGGCCAGTTGTGTAGCTATAAGAAATAACAATATTTGCGAATTAGAAATGTTAATTGCATTCCAACAATTTTACACATTTGACCCACTAAAACGTTTGATGCAAATAGTAGAAAAATGGGGCAAAGTATGCCAGTAAGCTTGTAAAATTTTTTTTGTTATTATACATATAATTCCCCCATTAATAAACTTGAGCACACATATCCACTGTCAACCTGAGCATATAGATGTTCCATGAGCCACATAATTGCAGCAGTGGATCAGAAAAGAATACGAACATCCTTATAATGATCCAAGTGAACTCAACAATGAGAATTGGGGAAAAACGATAGTGTGATGATATTCCTGGCCTAACTTTGATGTACCATTGGCCCTTATTCTATATGAGCTCAATGACAAATAACTTTCGAGAGATAAGAACAATGCAATCTACAAAAAAGCTTGATGAAGGTAAAGCAAGAGGTAAATCCACCATATTAGGAAGGACGGCTACTATGAATTAGAAAAATATTTAGCAGCTAAAAACTAGCCAATTTTGATAATATAGATTTAGTAACAAGTGTATTGGTCTCTTCAACTGCTTTTGTCAATAAAAGTTTGTGAGACTTTAATAATAAAGAACATTTGGTAATGAAGCATAACAAAAAGTTCCCAAATCTTAAAGATTTTGAGAAACTTTGAGCTAGTATATGAACATGGAGAACAAGTTGATCAACTGCATCTTGAGTTAACTGAACATTAACAATTAAGATATTATGGAAAAGGTAAAACAATGATTCTGTCCATACCAGTTCAGTGGATATCAGACATCTGTGGCAAGGAAGACAAGTGAATCTTTTCTTACCATCTCCATCGCACAGAAGCTTCTGCAGAAATGCAGAAACATGAACTGGATGCAAGCATTCCTTACAAATCCTCGTAACCAATTCACATATAGGGTTGTTGATACCACCGTTTCTCATTATCAGAGGAAACAATAGTGCATATTCAGCAGCTCTTTGATGAAGCTTGCAATATTCTATTGTTGCAGTTACTAGCACACGAGAAGCTGGCTCCTCAAGAGTAAGCATCTTTGGAAGGACAATCGAACTGAGAACTTGGCTTGGCCAAGCGAGCTCTTCTTTATCAGTTTCATTTGCAAGATGAGAAACAATGATTGAAGCAATATCATCATCCACATTCCACGGTTCAATCAAGCCCAATATTGTAAAAGAATCTCTTCCTCTCTCAAGACAAAGCTCTCGAATTTGATTAGCTAATTCTATAGTTTTAGAGCGAGACTCAAAATTCAAAATCTGGACTTTCAAATTAGTTGCCAAGTTTTGAATATCTTGTGCTAGAGGAGCATCAACAGGATCATCAATCTCCATTTTCTCCCCCATTTCATCTAAATTATCTCCTTCACTCTCTCCAACTTGACTCACAGCATGCTTTTCACTCTCATGAGTACTGAACAATTCTCTTGAGTTCAATTCATCAAACGAAACAGGCAGCCAACGGAGAACCAAGTCATCAGTGCTAGCCTTATCCTTAAGCCAACCAGGCAGCGACTCAAAGTCAGCATCCTCACTTTCCACTCCAGAATCCAAGTTCAAGCCGGAAATCCACTCGTAGTTTGACTCGGACATTTCATCGAGCAGATTGTGGGCAGCAATCTTCACCCAGAAATCGACCTCCAGATTTCCTACCAGCATACTCCTGGCCAACATAGATAAACCCCGCTTGCAAAACCTATCGCGCTCGAAAGCAAGGAAGGACAGAATTCTACACTGCACCATGTCAGGCAGGGTCTGTATAAACATGACCCTATCAACAAAACAAGAATAAGACCCATTGCAATTCAATTAAAATGAAAAACGAAAAAGAGTAATTGGAAACAAGACAATCACCTCTTAGTGCTCGATGGAGATGTGTTACTGATAATGACATCTGTAGGTTTGGTGAGTAAGGAGAGGAAAGAGCCAGTGGTAATCGGAGTGGATGATGAGGCATTGAAGGATTGTTGCAACCACAGAGACGCATCGGTCTCTGGTGTTAAGGATTTGAGAAAAATGTCGAAGAGTGGAACCCATTGCTCCATGCCTGTTGGCTTGAGTGTCTTCTCCTCCCAGTGGATGGAGACAGCCGGGAAAAACGTGTTGTATGAAACCGCGGGAAATTGATTCTTTCTTTTTTACAAAAACGAGTGCGCACCTTTTTTATGGGCTGAGCGGCCCAAGGCTAGGACGGCCACCGCCACATGGTGCTGCCGGCCCACGTGCTGACCCCTCAAGCCTCCAGCTTTGTGTCGAGTCATAAATTGGTCGCTTAATTCAATATATTATATTTACGGGGATTTTACAAAAATAATCACATTTTGCATTTTTTTTTTTTTTTACATGAATATAGAAATTTTTGTCAAAATTCCCTTTAATTTTTTTTAAAATTACTCAAATACCTTATTCTACTTTGTCTACATTTCTCTCTACTCTTTTCATAATTTTAATCTAATTTTGCATTTATCTCTTAATCCGTTTTTTTTTTCATGCGAGTTTAAAAAGTTTTTTCGTTTTTTTCCCTCTTCGAAACAAGATGCATATGTATATATTTTTTTCGATATTTTTTTTTCACTAAGGTATAACTAATTATTCCTTAAGATAGTAAGGTATAATTAAGGTATAATCACTATAATAATATATCTTAAGCTATAATTAAGAGATAACTAAGATATAATCACTGTAATAATGTATTTTAAAGTATAACTAAGGTATATTCACTATAATAGTGTATCTTAAGATATAATCAATATAATTGTGTATCTTAACCTTAGTTATATCTTAGCTATACCTTAGTTATACCCAGTGGCGGTGCCAGGAATCGCCGGATGGGGGGGGCGAAAATTTACTGAAAAAATTTCCGGCCGACGATCAAAAATTTCCGGCAGACCGGTGAACCTGAAATTAATTCAATCCAAGTCAATAACAATACAATCAAATCAATCCAAACAACAACTTCATTTTTTTATACACATATAACATACCAAAACTTAATTTTTTCTAATCGATGGAGCCGATGAAGTACTCGTAGCATGAGAACTTTTAGGAGGTTTCAAGTAGTTTTTACGAGAAGCCAACTTTTGAAAACACTGCAAAATGGCTTCTTCGTCGATGCTAATGAATATCTTCTTCTCAATGTAACATAATAAGCAGTCCGATAGTAATTCATCTCCCAGCCGGTTGCGCAGATCAGTCTTCACAATATTCATAGCAGAAAAACATCTTTCAACGGTAGCTGTTGCAACTGGTAAGAGTAATGCCAACTCAATAAGCCGATACACCAAAGGAAAATAAATGTGATATTTATTTTCCACCATCTTTTTTGCAAGAGCGCCAACATCATCAAGATTAGAGAATTCTGGATTATCTTTCACAGCAGAAATGTAGAGTTCAAGTTGATAGTGAAGTTCGGCTAACTCAACACTAGAGAAATCATCAGAGTATAATCCAGCAAGATTCAGTATGTCATTATGATCAAAATGAACAAATGAGTTTGAAGGATCAAGACTCATTATGCCTCTAAGCAAATCCGTGTTTGCCTCATTGAACCGATTGTTCAATTCCAAGGCAACCTCATCAATTACCTATCATTATATAATATAAAAATAATTTAGAACACAATACATTTAAAGAATAAAGAACAAAGTCATACATATATATCAATTATGAAAAAAATAAAATGCAATGGAATACCTTTGCAAAGATCTCCACACGAAAATGGTGAAAATAAGTTATCGGTTCTCCATCAATAAGTGTCCGGCTACAGCTTTCAACAATATCATCCATATTGGGCACTTTAATTTTTTGTTGGACACAAAATTCAGTGGCTTCTTTCAACAAATTTGTCCAACCATCTTCTCTATATGTTTGTAACTTCTTTTTCAGTATTTCAACCATACGAACTGTTGGAAACGCCCTAGTCCCGAGGCATTGGTCCTTGTATTTGTACTATACATTTATTGGATTTATGTGTTGTACTCATTTGTGTCATTAATAAAGGCATCAATTCATTTATTATATTTATCTTGTGCAGTATAGTAAATGAAGTATCCAATGGACATATCTATATCCATGACGACTAGTGTCATGCACTTAGCAGTAAGACCATGGATAGGGTTAACGATATGACCATAAATAGATCCGTAGTCTGTTCCAGTCATGGGAATGAATGGAACAACAGACTATCATTAACCTGGTTGTATGGCGGTGTCTTACCGGTCATTGGACATGGAATGTCAACCAAGTTAATGGGTACATGCCTGGGAGCATGGTACTAGATAGATCCACTAAACGAGTAATCCACATGGTATGGTATCACAATGGATTCTCGTGTAGTACTTGTATGGATCCTTTGACCTGACCATATGATGGTGTTACATGTGAAGTCGCATACTTAGGGGTACACCTAAAGGGCCTGTAATAGGGTGCCAAGTATGGGTGCTTTCGGGTATGTCACTGAACATGGTAATACTATGGATATGCAGAAGGGATTTGTCACTCAGTAATCAACTGAGAAGATATCACCGGCCACTTGATGAATGTAACTGATAAGAGTGTGGCCACACCCAAACGAGTTGGAACTTGTTTGTGAGAATCAGTACATTCGGGATCAAGTTAATGTCCAGACACGAAAGAGGGTGATCAATCCATGCCTCTGTGTTGGACACCGATATCAATGACATGGGATGTACAAGTTTAAACTACAGGGTTATGATATCAGTTAGACTGCCATCTCCATCTTAATTGGGGGCTGCAGTGGCTTGCTAGAGCCCAACTGCAGTCTGCGGGCCAAAGGCCCGCTGCCAACATAAAGATGGGTCCACAGGATCGTACACATAGAACGATAGAATGCAGACTTAAGGAATCACATGTATACTTGGAGTATACACAATGGAGGGAGAAGTGTGTATATATTAATTATATTATAAGGATCAATTGGATTGGTCATAATAATAAAATTAATATATTCTATTGGCTCTTCATAATTAATTGGATTAATTATGAAATTATTTCCTGGGTGGAAATATTCATATGTATGGGTTTACATATGATTTTATTTTGTGTAGAGTTAATTTTAATTTGATGGATTAAATTAAATCTCAAACTAATTTTAATATAGATGTAAATAATATATTACTTGGAGTAATATATTAAATACATAGGTATATTAAAATTGGGCTTGAAATTAATTTAAACCAGAATAATTAAAATTAGACTGGGCCTAAATTAAAACATGGAAGCCCGCACAAAATAGAAATGAGCCAAGATGGGCCTGAATCCACTTGAGGAATTCGGCCAACCCTAGGTATAAATACCTAGGGTTAGAAAAATTCGGCCACCCCTTGCAAAATAGCTCCTAGCCGAATTCTCTAGCTCTTCCCTTCCATTGTTCCGTTTTTCCGACGCTAGCACGGGTTGCATTCGCCAAGCGTTCGTGTACGTGAGAGTGGAGGAATTCTCAATTGAATTTTGCAGTCATCATCCATCTCTAGAAAGAGATTTTTCTGGTAAGAAATTTAATCCCTTTCTATTCAATTTTAAGTTTTTCAATTTCCACTTCAATTGCTCCTGGGACTGGATTTGAGGAAATCACCGCGTTCTTCCGCTTCTATCGGGTGATTTCCGGTGAAAAATCCCAACACGAACAGCATTTCCTATGTTTTGATCTTTGGCTTGAAGGATCTTTGATAAAGGGTCCTTCACTCCCAAAATATATAGCATTAATTTTCCAACAAATATAAATTCAAAAGAACCCATTTTATTCAACAAACCCTTAGCCGTGCCTCGATTTTTTCTTGTGTCACCATCTTTGTTTATTGTTAAAAGCACTTCTTCCACTGAATTCCACATATCAAAAAGCCGAAGTAGTGTTTTATAATGAGAACCCCAACGTGTAGTACCTGGTCGAGCTAAGCTTATTTCTTAATTCTTACCCTTTCCACTTGAAATCTCACCACTTTGTATTTTCTTCACTACTTCTTCATGGTGTAATTGGCGAAGAGCATTCTGCCTTTTACACGAACCTCCAACCATATTCACAATCATAGAAACATATTCAAAAAATTGACTGACGTCATCATTTTCCTCTGCAGCAAACACAACAACTAATTGAAGCTGGTGAGCAAAACAATGAATATAATGTGCATGCTTGTTTTCATTTAGAATGAGTGATTTCAATCCATTAAGCTCACCTCGCATATTAGAAGCTCCATCATAACCTTGACCTCTAACTCTTGATAGTGATAATCCATTCTTCGCAAAGAATTCATCAACAGCATTCTTTAAACACTGTGCAGAAGTCTCAGTTACATGAACCACTCCAACAAATCGTTCTATAACCACTCCACTATCATTCACATATCTCAAAACTATAGCCATTTGCTCTTTCACAGAACTATCTCGGGCCTCGTCGAGTAAAAGAGAAAAGAACCTATCTCCAATGTCATTCAAAATAACTTTTCTCGTTTCTTTTGCACAAGCTTCAATTATTTGTCTTTGAATGGTAGACGAAGTCATTTGATTATTTTTAGGAGCATTTGATTCCATTACTTTATTTGCTTCCTCATTATACTTGCAAAACCAACTAATGAGTTCAAGAAAATGACCTCGGTGCATTGATTCCTCCGACTCATCGTGTCCTCGGAAACCCAAACCTCCCCTAAAAGATATCGAGCTACTCTTACAACTGTAGTCAAACGAACACGATAATCATCATCTAAAGCAGCACTTTTTGATGCTAAAACAAAATCCACATTCTCCCTTTGGTTTTGGTATTGCTCAACCTTAATTCTAGCATATGTGTGTGGGCTATCCGAACTTCCTTCGTGAGCAATGAAGTTAGGTAAAGCATTTTTCCAATTGTTATATCCAACTTCTGTAAAAGCATTTCATCCACTTTTATTGCTTTTACTGAACAAGTAACAATATAAACAAAATGCTTTATCTTTCGAGACACTATACTCTAGCAAAGCAAATTTCTTAAACCACGAACTTTGAAACCTCCTTTTACCTCCCTTAAGAATAGTTTGTGGAAATTGATGTCCAACTGGCTGACAAGGGCCTAGAGCTAAGTATCTCCTTCTTAATGAATCTCTAATCTGAATGGGGTAACTATCAATTGGCTTCCGCAATCCTGGATCGCTAATGATATCATCATCTGAAACTTCTACCTCAATACAAGCTCTTTTTTCATTGCCTTTATCAAGAGATATTGCATGACTAGGTCTAGTTGAAGATTGACCGGGAGTTGAAGAATTGCTCTCAATTCTAGTTAAAAATTTCTCCATATTCTTGTTCCTAATATAGTAACACAATCAAATTATTAAATCTAAACTTAAAATCTAAAAACAATTTCAATTCAAATCATATCACAATATCACAATACTAAATGTACAAGCATAATGTATAAATTTCAAATTAAATTATATACCAATCGTAACAAATTCGCCATATATCAATCACAATTCAAATTATAACACAATTAATTCAATTCAATGGCAATATATTACAATCCCTAAATTAAAATCCCTAAATTAGAATCCCTAAATTACAAACCCCTAATTCAATTATTTGTCATATTAATTAAAAAAAATTGATTCAAATAATAGTATTATAATAAAATACTAACATATTATTTGCAATTCCTAACCCTAATTCAACATCATAACAATCTCAATCAATATAATTTTAATTGTAAAATCTCAAATTTAATTTAGGGTAAAATATAAAATATTTAGGAATTAGAAATTGAAAGTTACCTAATTGAAGAGCCGGCAGACGGACGGAGCTGAGGGGCGGACAGTGGCCGGTCGACGGTGGCTTGGGCGGAGGAGGAAGTGGCGGTGGAGTGGAGGATTGGGTTGGGGCTGGTGGTGGTGGGAAGAATTTGGAACACGGAGAGAAATAAGGGATTTTATCGAATAGGAGAGAATGATTTGGTTTTAAGTTTTTTGTTTCCCTGCCCAGGCAAAACGACGTCGTTTTGCCTGGGCGCAAAACGACGTCGTTTTGATGGGATAATTAAAAAAAAAAAAGTCAAAACGCATCGTTTTGACCTTTTTTTTTTTAATTATCCCAGCAAAACGACGTCGTTTTGCCTGGGAAGGGAAACAAAAAAAAAAAGGGCTTTCGTCCTCCTCTGGTTTTGGGGGGGCTGTGCCCCCCCCAAAACCAGAGGTTTTATGTTATTTTGGCCGCCGGAAACACCCCTACTAGGGGTGTTTTCCGGCGGCTGGGGGGGCAACGGCCTACCCGTGCCCCCTCCCCCTCCTCCGCCACTGGTTATACCTTAAGATACAAATGTACAATGAGTTATACCTTAGTGAAAAAAAATGTCAAAATATATATATATATATATATATATATATATATATATATATATATATATATATATATATATCTTGTTTCGAAGAGAAAAAAAAAAACAAAAAAAACTTTCTAAAATCGCATGATAAAAAATAAACAGTTTAAGAGATAAATGCGAAATTAGATTAAAATTATGAAAACAGGAGAAAAAAATATGGACAAAGTAGAATCACATATTTGAGTAAATTTAAAAAGTTTGAAAGAGATTTTTGTAAGGGAAAATGTATTAAAGACATAAATTAAGAAAAAAAGGTAATTCAACAATTATATATATATAAAAAAAGGTAGAAAAGTAATTTTGAAAAGATAGAGTATAAAAACAAAACCTAAAATAGAGGTATTTTGACTATTTTCTTATATTTATATGGTCAGACCGGCCAAATATGAAATTTTACAATAACACAAGTATATTATATTTATCCAGTAATAAACTGATAGTAAAAGCATCTCTTTACATCTAAAAAATTTCAGACTTCGAATCTCATAAGATTAGATGTCATACCCTTAATTTAAAATTAAAATAGTAAAAAAAGTACGAAAAAGAAGTAACAGTATTGACACCATAACCAATCACCATGGGTAAGGGAGAATCTTTCTAAAGAACTTGGGGTCAGTGTGGCCTCCAAGCATTTGAAGTTAGCCTTTCTGCTGTACTTGAGTTAAAGCATTTGAATTTCTCTTACGCTAGCCTAATGCCCATGCAATGCATGGGTAATATTTTCTTTATTGTTGTTTCTGAAAAAAACATATTTTCATTATTGCTTTAATCGTTTCTATTTAATATTATATTTTTTAATAAATAGAAATTACATATATAATAATTTTACAGTATAATTTAACATTACTCAATATTTAAAGTTTTTTAAACATGAACTATTCATTTATTAGTAGAAACTTTGTAGTAGTAATTTAATAGTTTGCAAAACATATATAATATTTTAAATATAAGAAAACATGGAATAGATTCTTGTAGAAATATTATGAGTATCATCCATTTTTTTTTTAAATTAACTAAAGTAATAATAATTCCAATATGGCCAACTCTCTTTTCTTTATTATTGATGTTGCACTTTCTAAATCAGTAAACATCTAGCAAAATAATTTCAACTGGATGAAGAGAAGAAAATTGGTGGCCAAGGGCAAAATATAATGAAAAAAACATTGCAAATTAGAGCAAAAACAGAGATAATTAATACGAATTGAGTTAGTGAAGGTTTACTTCTAATCTATTGGCATCATCAAATTGCAAATAGGGAATCAATTCTTGCGACAAAGCCAACCTAAATTAGAAAAATTTAATTATATGCATGAAAAAATGGCCAAAAGCAATTGCGTTAGGCGAAGAAAATAAAGCAGAGGTAAAAATTTTTCTTATCAACGCTATAAAAAGTGAAGAAAAGAAGACGGAAACCATTGAATCAATAGGATGCAAATTACATAAGGAAGAAAAACATAAGAAATAATTCAATCAAAAAAGGGATTTCCCAAAAAGAGAAATTGAAAAAATTTAGAATAGAGCCTAGGTTTTACCTAACTAAACATTAAGAGTGTCGCATCAGACCACAAGAAGACTCTTTGAAATGTTACTAAGCAGATTGACAAAGGTAGAATGAAATTGAAAGCCATTACTGCAGATGTCAAGTCTGAAGCAAATAAGCAAGCTGAAATAGAAAATAAAAATTGAGAAGAGTGGAAATTGTGATATGAGAAATGGACGAGAAAAAGATAAAATGAGATTTTGAAAATTGAAGTTGTTAGGTTTTTTAGGGATAGTGAAAGACGTTTCTTTTGAAAAAGTTTAAGATAATTTATTATCTGTTAATATTAATTAAATAATTAAAATTTACTTTAAATTAATAATAATTATTAATTAACTCAACATTATGATAAAATTACATGTCAATATTCAGTATTTAGATTTAATATATATAATGATTCTACGTTCAAAAAATAAATTTTCTAAAATATTTCACATTTTCTATGATCATCTTTATTTTAGGTGTTTTGGAAATCCATTTTAGTAGACAAAATATTTTTATTATGTTAATTAGTAGCTGTTAATTTGAAACTTTTTGGTACTTTCTATTTCTTCGGATGGTATAATGAGTCAATTATTTGCTTCATTAATTCCAATATATCTATATATATATATATATATATATATATATCATGAATATTATTATATTTGTAATTAAATTTTCCTATTATTATTGTTACTTTTAACAATTTTTATGTCATTAAACCTTTCAAAAAATTCTCAAATTTTTTCAGCACTTTTGAAATTTTTTTATTAAATACAAATACAAATTCAGTTTTTCATATAAATTTATTAGTTAGAAGATGAATTATGTAATAATTAAAAGCACACAGATTCACAAAAAAATTAAGCCAAATATGTGAAAAAAAAATCCTTTTTTACTCACATTCTGTACGAGTTTGCTTAAAAAGAAAAGTGTTAATTAGTATTAATTAATTAAATTTTTACTCATGTCCTATCCCACTATAATATCATGATAAAATCATTTCTATCTAAGTAGAATATTCAAAGGTTGAGTATCCTTTAAATTTTTACTTACGAAAAATTTCATTATTATATTATAGTATTATTTGGATTATCTTTTATGTTTTTTTTGATTTTGTGTGAAGTTTCAATATTTACGAGAACGTAATTGAAATTTACTTAACATTGATTAGAAGTAAAAATTGTTGTTAAGCATATGAATTATTCGATTTTGTTTGAAGTTTTATATATCACATCAGATTTTTAAAACTTTTAAATTTTATAACAAAGAAAAGGACAAATTCCAAGTCAATACCTTTACTCCTCACTTTTCGAATGTTCCAGAATGTAAAACGAGAAAGACCCTAAAGATTACAGAATACAACGAGGCAAAGATATATCAGAAAATGTCATAACAGTATTGAAATTATAATAACAGTAAAACTATATGACGAAATTAAAATTTAGGGGATCAAAATTCAAATTGTAACAAGTACAAGGATCAAAAGTATAGTTATGCCACTTAATGTTCTTTTTTTTCCTACATTTTCACCTTTTCACACGCATATGCTTTCATTAAAACAAACCACCACAACTCAATTCCATATCTATCTTCTTCTTCTTCCTGTTCACCATGGGAGTAGCCAACAACATAACTGCAATCCTCAATTTTATTGCCTTCCTCTGCTCCGTCCCCATAATTGCCACCGGAATCTGGCTTGCCTCCAAGCCCGACAACGAATGCATCCACTTTTTCCGGTGGCCGCTCGTTCTTCTCGGAATCCTTGTTCTTTTAGTATCTCTTGCTGGTTTCGTCGGTGCTTACTGGTACAAAGAGACGCTGCTCGCTTTCTATCTCTGTTGTATGGCCATTCTCATTGCCCTTCTCTTGATTCTACTCGTCTTCGCGTTTGTTGTCACGCGCCAAGACGGCAGCTACGATGTGCCCGGCAGGGGTTATAAAGAGTACAGGGTTGATGGATTCTCTTCTTGGCTGAGAAATCATGTGGTGAATTCAAAGAATTGGGTGAAAATTAGGAATTGTTTAGCTGAAAGTGATTTTTGTGCTAAGCTTACTCGGAATTATATCACTGCTGATCAGTTCTTTAGTGCTCATATCTCCCCTCTTCAGGCAAGTTCTGAACTTTTCCATTTACAATTTTGTTAATTTCAGAAGGAAATGGCAGGCCACCTGCTTGTAGAAATGTCTGTTTCAGATTTAAGTCTCATTTGACTGTCACTCAAAATAGCAAACATCTGTTAATCGTAAGTATAAATCTTTATCCTCTGCTTAAACTGTATATTTTGAGTCCGAGAGTGAGGGACAGATCAATCCATTGCTAAATGGACAAGGTTGGTTTTGGTTCGAGTCACTAGCTTGGATGGTGCCAATTAAGATTTGATTAGCTTGAGTTTGATTTCAACAGAAAGATCTCTAATCAATTAAATAGATATCAAGTTCAATCATTAATGTACCCAAACTATAATTAGGAGAGAGGCCGCTAGAGTCCCTTTGATTTCTATAGAAGCTCGTCTACTTGCTTTAATAATGATACCTTCTAATTAATTAATGGGATTCACACTCCTAACTTCAATGGTTGTCAGTGATAATCAATTCTTTCCCTATGTTTCTGAATTAAATGGGACAATTTAGACTGTGGTCAAGCGAAGCTGCTGGAATAGGACAGGACTAGGTGGAAGAAACTACAAGTTGGTTCGAGGAAGGACCTGTTTTTGCGTAAAAAAAATAAAATAAAATAAAATAAAATAAAAATTTACTAGGACCCATCATCCATATGAGATTATATTGTTGACCCAGCACCTAAAACGGATCGGTGTTGTGTGGTCCATATTAAATAGCCATCTGACTTTTTTGATCTTTCATTTTCTTAATCATATAATTAGCAACACTATAATTGATAATGCATTAGAAAATAAAGAGAGAGCCATGTCATGCTGTGTGGGTTTTCCTGATTCGCTAATAATATCAAAATCATTTCTTGAAATGAACCCAGGAAAGTTTGTGCCAATAGCTTGTTTTTTTCTACCAACTAGATTCTAACAAGAGATAATGGAATTTATGACTAAATTATGGTATAATCCCTTTGTGTATTATTAGTGCCATAATTTTGTCCACATATTAGGGAGATTATATGGTTGCCAGCCGTGTCTAGATTTGGCACTAAGTGGCAGTTTGGTGGAGCTTGTTGCTTTTCCTTTCTCTTCATAATTCTGGATAAAGAGTAAATACTAAATTTAACTATTCAACCTCCCCAGCATGATCAGATGACAAGTGAATTTTAGGTATCTATTTGGACATTTAACTCGGGCATTTTTTAGTCAAATCAATCCAAAATGACGTATGTTAGTATTAAATATTGACTTGTGTTAAAGAACAATCAATTTTATATCGACACGTCTTTTTTGGAGTGATCTGATAAACCAAGTCATAGACTAACTTAACATCATATCATAGTTGTTTAGAGGCGAAATTTGCTCTTTATTTATGTAAATTCCTTTTTGTTCTCTTTTCATTGTAACCAATTGGTACTAAAGTATTACTCAAAAAGTTGCATAAATGATGTTGGAAAGTTACTTTGGAAAAGAATTCAACTAATCTCAACCACCACTTCTCTCTTGATTAGTGTAAATGTTGATTATTGTGTTTGAAATTTCAATGTTGCAGTCAGGATGTTGTAAGCCTCCAACAGTTTGTGGCTACAACTATGTGAACCCAACGCTCTGGTTAAACCCAGCAAACCCAACAGCAGACCCAGATTGCTACTTGTGGAACAATGACCAGAGCCAGCTCTGCTACAACTGTGATTCTTGCAAAGCTGGTTTGCTAGGAAACCTAAGGAAAGAATGGAGGAAAGCCAATATTATTATAATTATAGCAGTTGTGGTACTTATATGGGTCTATCTCATTGCCTGTAGTGCGTTCAAGAATGCTCAAACCGAAGACCTTTTTCGCCGGTATAAACAGGGTTGGGCTTGATCTTGTTGCCAAACACCACCCCGTTTCCTGAATTGTTTGTTCATAGATGGTTTAATTTAATAGATTCTGTTATGTATTATGTAATGTATGTATATATTCGTTTTCCTCTGTACTTTCATATCCAGAATGTATGGACTAAGACTTTTTGATGGCCCCAATTCTAGATTACTACTACTGGTGGAAATTCTTGATACCAGAATCGGATTCTTGTATTCCAATTTTCCAATATCTAAAGTGCTTTCTTGAAAAAGAATAGGAATCAACAAGATCTTTTTTATTTTTATTTTGAGTCCTAATCGTTCAACTTCATTCATCGTGCCTTGGCCAATTACAGTTCCGAGCACTGAAAATAGATGATTTTCTTTAAACAGAATTTGATATTTATGTTTAAATTAAAAGAATGGTGACTGAAAAGGAAAAAAAAAATGCCCTTTATTGAATTGGTGTTGGTTACATGTTGACTATTTGTCTTGTCACCATTATCTTCACACATGCCATTACTTTTATAAATGCTTAATTTAGACAAAAAGCCACCGGCATCACCACTGGCTTCAAGAGCCACTTTTTTTATCTTCCAAATCCTCCGCTGCAACCAATATTTACTTTTATCCTTTTCACATTTGGCTGTGATAATATAAAAATTAAATAATACAGAAGTGTTTAGTACTTCAAGATTTGCAACAGCTACCATTATGTGTGATTACGGTTATCTATGCATGATTATGGGACTCAGTGCGTGTATCCGTGACCGATGATTATTTTATCACATAACATTTAGAACGTTCAGTTTGTTTTTTTAAATGATGTTATACAGTATCAACACATTACTGCTAATATTTTTTCATATTTACCCTCATTTAGTGGATTTGTTACTTTCTCTCCAATTGAGAAACCAGGTCTATTTTGTATTACACATATGAAATGGGTCACTTGCTTTTCTCCCGAGTTTGATATTTATTCAGTTAATCATGATCTCAATATGTGCAATTATAATCAATCGAAAATATAAGGTGTCAAATTGAAAGATAAGGGCATAATGCTCCTCAGAACACTATGGTGATTGAATTTATTGACTTGACAATTAATTTGATGATAACGCCAGTAGATTTGATGACTTGGCCATATCACATTTTTCACTTAGCTAGAGCAAAACCTACATGAAATGTTTTAATCAAAATTTGGGTGGAACACACATATTCTTCTGTACTTTTCTTATTTTGTACCAAATGCTTTTCTAAAGATGCCATATACGGTTTTGATTTGCATTAATTCATGTGCCAGAATGTTGCCTAAGAATATGATATTATTCCCCCAACTCAAGTAAATGCTTAAATGTATGCGTGTGTGTGTGTTTGTGTATTTCAGAGAATGGATTCTATTTGGAGTTGTACACCTAGTAATGGCTCAAGTTGTGGTAGAGAAGATTGAGAAAACAATAAATCTAATTGAAATATACAAAAATTTAGGCTATTGCTGGCCAACCTGTACCCTTCAGCTTATGCTGTAGAAGCCTTTCTAGAATAAACAATGTACATAGGATCTGAGCGTCCTGGGTTTGGGGATATATCAACAGCCTGTACCCCAATTAACAATCGCTAGATGAGAGATTAGTCATAAGCCACATACAGTCGAATCATAGCGATGATGGTGGAAAAAAAAATCAAGGAACTCTATCGTCGTGCTAATAGCTCGTTAAGAAAATAAGCGGCTTACCTGAGGAGGCTCAAATCCGCCAGCATAATGGAAATATGAACCCACAATCATTACATGATCAGTGTCACCGGTTGATGTCCATATTGATATTGCTTTGGTCCAAAAGCAACGATTCGAAAAACTGATACACAAAGGTAGTGTACAAAGTTAGAAATGTTTTCATTCATATGCACAAATGTTGATCACTTACTGAATGGGCGGACGGTGGAATATGAGGAGGAATGAATGAGTTCAGAGTAATTTCTCCTCCTAGTTACAGTTCAGTTTCTTTTTCTTCAAATGAAATATTGTCCAGCTAAAATTTGGTTGAACTTAGCTACATTGTTAAAGGTAACAAGTCTATAACATAAATATAATACAAAAGTATGCGTTTTCAGTAAGAGGTCGAGGAATGGTGAAATTCTAGAATGGTTCAGGTCCATACAGAGCTGACCAATGGAAAATGGACGCATGCTTATGTGTGCATTTTTCATTGGTATGGACCAAAGGGATGGGGACCATTGTAGACTTTCTCGAAGTAATGACAACATGGAAAGCAACAATTGACAAGGAACAGGCCTAGACTAAGGCTAATAATGCTCTTCCATTTTGATTCTCGATCTTACTGTTGAGTGTGTGATTGTTTGTGTTATTTTTACTGCTGGTTGCAAACAAGAATGGTTTAAACAAACAACATGAGGTTGTCATGTATTCTTCTAATAAACAGAATGTGGACAAAGGTTCTCACCTCATTATAGCCAATCCACCAGGCTTAAGTATTCTTCTCATCTCCCTAAAAACATCCAGAGGCTTTGTCAAGTAATCAACACTCACCTGCGAAATATTTCAGATGAGTAGTAGGCAAAGGAAATGTTACTTTCAGAGAAAACGGTTCTGAATTGAGATCATTATTCGTCATCATATAATAATAATAATGGACAAATAAATCTCAGGTTGTTCTTAAGAGATGAGGAAAGAGATTAAACATCAATTGCAAGTCTTAGCAGTAACATGGGCTGATTGTAAGCTATAATTACATCGCTACAGCAATCTCCATAACATTCATGTAAAATTGCAGCATTCTCAACCACTGATTGACAAATAGGAATTGCAAAGGAAATTAACCGCAAGAAAATTTGGTATGTTCTATGTAGCATGTAAGAATTTCATAACCAAATCACGATTTGCTGAAACTACATCCTGCAAAGAACATGTTACTTGCAGCACGACGAAAAGAGATGGGGGAAATGGACATACCACATTAGTTATGACATCAAATGAATTGTCTTCAAATGGAAGTTTCGGGTTCACATTTAAGTCTTGAACTATATATTCTGTCAGGACCTACAGAGACAATAACCCAATTGAAGGATTTCATTAATCAATAGAAAGATCACATCTTTACATGCAATAATCATCAAATTATCACAAATCATCAAACTACACTAGGATTGTATTGTCAAAGTAAAGTTCTGAGCTTCTCACGAGAATAGAATGGGAGAAATTTCCATGATGCTCTTCGAACCACATGAAAGTATGCCCGAAGTTTCTTAATTAAGATCCATTTAATTGCTTCTTTATAGAAATTTACTGTCTTGCAATTATGTCTTTAGTTTTTTAATTTCCATACAGATAATGGGCATCAATTTAAACACGAAAACAATAGAATCTTACTGGATTCCGCTTTAGCTCTTCTTCATTCATGCCTTGTCCAACTATTCTATCTTGCTTGTATCCTTTTGGGAAGTGGCTGACCTACACATAAAAGACAGGAACAGGATTATGTTGACACAATTTTTTCAACTCATAATGTGGCTCAAACACATTTTACAGACGTCTTACCCAACTGCTACACATGTCCAGGATGCTAACTCCTGGAGTGTTGCTGGGAGGGAAAACCTCTGAGTAGTACTTTGTCAGAGCGGCAATGGCTGGGTCATCAATGTGTGTCACAAATCTTGGAGCTTCATAGAACAATGAATCAGAAGACCTAAACATAACAAGGTCTTAACCTTAGATTTAAAAGACAAAATATTCTCAAGATGAAATGGAGCATTGAAAGTTTCGAAGTGATTGAAAATTTTAGTATGCAATAAGAACTGTTAGATAAAGCAAACTCTGTTGACTTAAATTAGAGTACTACACCAGCAACATGAACATATAAAGTAGTAACAGTCACAAGATTAAGCTAACTGAGTTTACTCATCAAACCGCTGGAAATCCTCATCCTTGAAGGGAAACTGCTCTGGCCATTCCACATTCTTCAATACCTATTTGATTTGACAGAAATACATGGAAGTGAACGAGATAGTTCAGTATCTGAATGATCAACCTCAAAAACCGATCAATAGGATACATGTAAAAAAAAAAAGGTGAGTGACAAGTGAGATACATGCTCTTTAAGCAAAGTCAAAGGAACAATCAAAAGCAAAATACTTGAATAAATTATATTTCCTTGAGTACAAGGTTCAAAATTACTCCTAACGTTGGCAAGAAATTTAAATTTTACCTCAAAAGTACAACATATATCAATTGCGGGCCTAATGTTACCAAACAGAGCCTATTTATGTCATTGACGAATAATATTCACAATTGCTAATGCTTAAAATTTCCTACAACTTGTTACAAACTGTAGTTATAGCGATTTTATTTTGGTAGAAACCCGTTAGTGAAGGCCATAATTTGCGGTGCTGGGTAAAATTTTTCCCTCATTTGATTCAATTGATACATTTTGTACTTTCATGCTAAAATTCAACTTATCTAACAAAGTTAGGGTATTTTTTGAACCTTACGCAATTCTTTGAAGGTACTCTATCTTAAGGAGTAACATAGGTTTTGCTTTCATATGAAGAGCACTAGTCAGATTACACGAGGAAAATTTGCTAATTTCCTCATAATCAATCAAACCAAGCATCCAAACGAACCCTATTTTCAGTGATTAGAAGTAAAAATACAGCATAACCGGTTGATCATGAATTCCTCAACTTCAGCTTCTAGCCATTATCAATTAGGGGAAAAAAAACTCAAAAATTGCAGCAATCAATTTTAATAATAATAATATATAAAAAAAGCCCAGAATCCAAATTCAAGAACAGAATCATAAATGAATACAAATACACATATAAAAGGATGAAAATTCACCTCTTCAGCAGCACCCTTTTGCCGTGCAGAAGCAATGAACGACCTGGCAACAGACATACTCATAAATTGAGCCCAAAACGAAGCACCTAATCCTAAAACCAGTCGACGAGGTGGTCTGAATACGCCATTCCACTTCCTTTGCGGTCTCGCCGTTAAACAAGAACAAAAAGGATAGGCAGGAGGTAGAACTGGCGGCCTCCGTGGCAGTTTGATACACATAAAATTGGCCATTATTCATATGTCATTAATCGTTATATAATTTTGTGTTTTATATGTTGGGATGTGGTCCACGATAACATAAGAGCGTGTTTCGATAATTACCGTAGGATGCTATTTTCTTGTAACGGCCTGGATTAGTTCTTGGGTTTGTGATGCAAAAGCTTTTTTTTTTTTTTTTTTTTTTTTCTTGTAGCCTCCAAATTTTTTTAATTAACTAGTCTTCAACCCGGGCTATGCCCGGATCAGTTCAATATTTTTTAAAGTTAAGTAGAAAACTATATTTAAGTTGATTTAAACATAAATTATTCATTCATTTGTAAGTGTTAATTATTTTGCATGTATTCTCTATATTGTTATTCACGGGTTTCAAAATTTATATATTTTAATTATAATTATTCATGTTAATATGTATAAAAGTAGATTATATAGTACAAGGTAATTAACTATAAATAAATAAGACAAAATTATAAATACAATCCTGCTCATCTTATAAATTTTAATAGAGCATCGAATTAACATATAATATGATAAATGATAAATGAGTGAAATTAATAATAATCACACAAGTTAATTATGTAACATAAGAATTGAATGCTTGTAGATATAAAAAATAAATGGTTGAATTGAATTATGTAACATAAGTATTGAATAATTGGATGTTTAGATACAATGCAATTGGTCAATTAAACAAATTGCATGCTTAATAATAAAAAGTTTCAAGAAATTCTATACATACACAAAGAAGAAATCCATTATATATTATTAAAAATTCTTTGAAAACTACATTTTGAGTATAATTGTGTATTTTATCTTCTTTGTCACAAATAAGAATCTTCAATCCTTGTTTGCTTGTAACTCTAGAAACTGCAACATACATTTGACCATGGTTAAAAACTGGGCAAGGAAGATATAAGCCAATCTGTGAAAGAGATTGTCCTTAACTTTTATTTATTGTCATGGTGAAACAAACAACTAAAGGAAATTGTCTTTGTTGGAACTTGAAAGGCAATCTAATATCTTATGGAGTCAAAGCAAGCCCAGAAATGAAAACCTTTTGACCAACATTGCAACCAGTAATTTTTTCAGCTTTAATCATATATTTCACCAATTGAGTTACCACTAACCGAGTATCGTTACACAGTCTAGAAGTTTGATTTATATTACGGAGCAACATCACAGGTACACCAATCTTCAACTTGAGGTTATGGTACGGCAAACCTGATGAATTTATAGTATTCAAGAATTTTGGAGTGTAGATATCATTTTGGCTATCAGAGTAACTGTCCCCTTTGCAAATTGAATTAGAACTTAAATAGCATACTTATTCACCTGGCCACAAAGACAACATATAATCATTGACCATATTCACAATATCCAATGTAGGAGCAAGAATAACACATCCTTGTAAATATGTTCGATCTCCAAAATTTTCTAGCAAACCGGGATATGTGTTATGAAAAATTGATCTGATTGGATTTTGAGTATCTTTAATGAGAAACTAATTGGGCACATCAAATGTAGCTTCACCGTCATTTTTTCCACCGATCGTTCCATATCCAATACTTAAAATTCATTCTGAAAATGATCTCAACTCATCTGAATCCATATTTGCAGTACCAGTTTGAAGCCTCATGTTTTTGGTTAATTTAAGCACTTTACAACAGCTCCATAAGTAAGAGTCGTTGAGAGTAGCTGAAACTATATTTTTTCTGTTGCCTTTTGGAATGACAGGTAAAATTTGTCTAAAATCACCACCGAAGACAACAACCTTCCCCCTATAATGGCAAATTCAAGTTGTTACTATTATGGAATCTCAAGATTTCTCTGACTGTTCTGTCGAGTGCTTTGAAATAGTGTTTGTGAACCATCAGTGCCTCATCCCATATAATAAGGTGAGTTTTATCAATTAACTCAGCTAATGGACTTCTTTGTCTGATGTTGCAAGTGGAATCTTCATTTATAGTCAATGGAATACCAAATCTAGAATGAGCAGTTCTGCCGCCAGGCATAAGAAGGTAAGCTATTCCACTTGAAGCTACTATTAGGACAATTTCACCTTTGGAGCTTAGCAAAGATGATAAAGTTCTCCATATAAAGTCTTCCCAGTACCTCCAAATCCGTAGACAAAAAATATTGCCCCAACTTCCTTTCTTACTACATTAATGATAGTTTCAAACACCATTTTCTGATCATCATTCAATGACGAAATAAGGTTTTCACTTTCTCTTTCTAATAACACTCTATCATAATTCAGCTCATCTTGAATTAACCTATTTCTCCTTTCATCGATTAGTGCTAAATCAAGGAATGGTAGAATAGGATAATCCCTTAAGCTTCTTCCATTTCTGTTCAAAACTTTCTCTATTTCAGCAAGTGTGTAGTTCTTTAATTGCTCATCTGTCATTTGAAAATTTGAAATTATACATAAAAAAATATAAATGAACAATATCATAAACTAAAATTGAAATTATAAATATTTTACAATGTACTTGACACACTATATAAATATAAAATTAATTAACTTAAATCAAGCAAATATAAAACTATAACACAATTCATTGAAATGACATATTTATTCATAAGGAAAAAAGATTGTTGGAAATTTTTTTAGAATGTTAATAAATAATAACTAAATTCATTACCTTGGTTGCTAAGTATTTGACGCTGACGATATAGAATATCTGTTGGATATGCCCTAGTCCCGAGGCATTGGTCCTTGTATTTGTATTATACATTTATTGGATTTATGTATTATACTCATTTGTGTTATTAATAAAGGCATCAATTCATTTATTATATTTATCTTGTGCAATATATTAAATGAAGTATCCAATGGACATATCTATATCCATGATGACAAGTGTCATGCACTTAGCAGTAAGACCATGGATAGGGTAAACGATATGACCATAAATAGATCCGTAGTCTGTTCCAGTCATGGGAATGAATGGAACAAGAGACTGCCATTAACCTGGTTGTATGGCGGTGTCTTACCGGTCATTAGACATGGGATGTCAACCAAGTTAATTGGTACATGCCTGGGAGCATGGTACTGGATAGATCCACTAAACAAGTAATCCACATGGTATAGTATCACAAGTGATTCTCGTGTAGTACTTGTACGGATCCTTTGACCTGACCATATGATGGTGTTATATGTGAAGTCACATGCTTAGGGGTGCACCTAAATGGCCTGTAATGGGGTGCCAAGTATGGGTACTTTCGGGTATGTCACTGAGCATGGTAATACTATGGATATGCAGAAGGGATTTGTCACTCAGTAGCCCACTGAGAAGATATCACCGGCTTCTTGATGAATGTGACTGATAAGAGTGTGGCCACACCCAAACAAGTTGGAACTTGTTTGTGAGCTTCAGTACATTCGGGATCAAGTTAATGTCCGGACACAAAAGAGGGTGATCAATCTATGCCTCTATGTTGGACACCGATATCAATGACATGGGATGTACAAGTTTAAACTACAGGGTCATCATAACAGTTAGACTGCCATCTCCATCTTAATTAGGGGCCACAGTGGCTTGCTAGAGCCCAACTACAGTCTGCGGGCCAAAGGCCCGCTGCCAACATAAAGATGGACCCACGGGATCGTACACATAGAACGACTGAATGCAGATTTAAGGAATCACATGTGTACTTGGAGTATATGCTATGGAAAGAGAGGTGTATATATATTAATTATATTATAAAGATCAATTGGATTGATCCTAATAATAAAATTAATATATGTTCGATTGGCTCTTCATAATTAATTGGATTAATTATGAAATTATTTCCTAGGTGGAAATATTCATATATATAGGTTTACATATGATTTTATTTTGTGAAGATTTAATTTTAATTCGATGGATTAAATTAATTGGTCAAACTAATTTTAATTTAAATGTAAATAATATATTACTTGGAGTAATATATTAAATACATGGGTATATTAAAATTGGGCTTGAAATTAATTTAAACCAGAATAATTAAAATTAGACTGGGCCCAAATTGAAACAAGGAAGCCCGCACAGAATGGAATGGAGCCAAACTGGGCCTGAATTCCGCTAGGGGAATTCGGCCACCCTAGGTATAAAACCTAGGGTGAAAATTTCGGCCCCTAACCCTAACACACAAGCTAGCCGAAATTCCTAGCCTCCTCTCTTCTATTGTTTCGTTTTTCTGACGCTAGCACGGGTTGCATTCGTTAGGCGTTCGTGTACGAAAATGAGGAGGAAATCTGCTTTGGTTTCTGCAATCTTCATCCATCTCTTGAAAGAGATTTTCTGGTAAGAAAATTAATCTCTTTCTATTTATTTTAAAGTTTTTCAATTTCCATTTCAATTGCTCGTGGGGCCGGATTTGAGGAAATCACCGCGTTCTTCCGCTTTTATCGGGTGATTTCTGGTGAAAAATCCCAACAATATCATCAGAGAGAAGATTCCATGTTTCATTCCAAACTAATTCTGGCCTTAAAATATAGTTGGAGAACAACATAGTACTAAACAATGAGCGTAGAAAATTAGTTGAACCCTAAAAAGATGCTTCAACTATTGCATCTATGTACTCCTTGTCATCATCTAGTAACCCCAATGCAAAACACACGTCTTTAAATGTTGGGTATAATTTACCATCCACGGTCTTGATGTCATCATATTTTGTTGGCCCCCTTACAATATTCAACAAAATCTTGAGATAGTATAATTCTTTAGCTCCCGAATGGACATAAAATATTCTTCCTACGAACATTCCATGTTGTCTTGGACACCATTTCTTGACCTTCTTCATAGATCTTGATGATTCATCAACTACCTTGACTTCTTTCCATACAAACCTAGTTGGAAATTCAGTATAAGTTAATTCTTTAGCCTCCAGATATTCTCCATTCGCCTTCATCCATTACAGAAACATAGTTTCCAGTTCGCCACTTCTTTTAACAACATCTTCAATAGGTTCATCATCATGAAATACAATAGCCTACTCACCTGGAAGATGGAAGTTGATTCTTTCAACCCTAGGCTCTCTGTAATTAATAGGAAATGTGCGAGCGGACGACGTTTTCGACGGAACACCAGACTCCCTTTCGTAAGGGGTGCCACGATCTCGGGCGGACCCCTCCCTCGCGTGGGGTTTTTATAAATGGCAATTCGGTTTTGGAAAATAAATAGAATTAATTCTTAAAAGGACCGAGACCAAAGTCTCGATGAATATTGTAGAGTCGCCACCTGGCTCAGCTCAACTGAGAAATTTATAATGCAGCTGAACCGGATGAACGGCCGCTACACTATCCAGAGATTCAGGTCCGGACAAGTCCCTTATTTCGTGGCTAATTAAAATAAAATTGGTCAATGTTCATAGACGGTATTTCAAACTCTAAAAGTCAATTTTATTGAAATAAATAGACATACAGCGTGCATACAGGTTAAGTAAAATAATGCATGAGTAAATTATTACAACCCCATCGAATAAAAAAGATAAAAACTCTCAGCCTCACTTTTACAAGCGCCTAGGATACACGATTTATCTAAAAAAATACAATCGCCTAATATACACGATTAATTCTATTAAATACATTTAAAATAAAAATAAAAATAAAAGCTGCAAAATATAGGGTTAGCACAATATATAGCACGCTACAAATAAGACTCAAACAGATAGAATTTGGAAATTAAGAATTGGGGGCATGCATTTAGGGGATAACCGGGTCGGCTCGGCTAGCCGGCCCGGTTAGACCTGGAAAACGTTTTGAAACGTCCCTGTATTTTTGGTTTTGTAGGAAAATCATTTTGAAAACAATTTTGCCGGTTTACATGCATTTTTTACATGTAAGGTGGGTCGGTTTTCAGGAGAACTGCGTCTCCGTCGTGGCATTGTTCTAAACGCAATTTTACTGAAAATTGAATCTAGGGTCGTGAATGCACACAACAAAATTCGTTTTGATGGTTTTTGGGGTTTTCTGAATTTTTATGGGATTTTTGGAAATTTTGGAAATAAAAAAGGAAATGCTGATTCTGGAAACCATATTACAGTAGTGCGACTGTAACTATAGTCGTGCAACTGTAACTACAGTCGTACGACTGTAAATTATAGTCGTTTGACTGTAAATGGCCCAGAGTCAGAATCTCGCCAAAATTTTATTTGAAGAAATTTGGAAAGAAAAAGCTGGAAATCAAGAACACTCGTACGAATGTAACTACAGTTGTACGACTATTCATCAGACTCAAGAACAGTCGCATGACTGTTCTTGATTTCCAGAAACGGAAAACGCATAAAATGGATAGAAATGGCACAAAACCACACCAATCACCTAGAAAGCCTGTAAAAGAGAGGGGAAAAGAAGTGTTTACCTCTTTGGCGTGTGTCCACCGTGGGATTGACCCCTGGCGTCGCTCCAATCCACTGAAATCTGCACTCTTCTCCTTGAGTTAGGGTTAGGGATTTTGGGTCCAAAGATCTCCAAATGTAAGTGTTTCTGATGATGAGTTCTCCCTTTTCTTTTGATTTTCTCCTTTCCTCTCTCTTTTCTCTCTTCTTCTTTGTCTCCTTTTTTTTTTTGTCTGCCTTTGCCTCCACCCCTTCTTCTTCTTCTTTTTTCAGCTTTTAGGATATGGGTTCACTCACCTGCCACGATCTATAGTCGTACGACTGTAATTTGATTATAGTCGCACGACTGTAGTAAAGTCGTACGACTGTACTTTTTTTTTAGGAAGTAAAATTCCGGCGCTTACAGCTGCCCCTTACGTGATCAAATTCACCACCCGATCTTAGTCTGGGATAGTTGATGTGAATTTGAGAAACGCGACTCAAAGCGCCGCAGACACAGGAAAGAACCCGCCGTTGAAATAAGCCGATATCGGGTCTAGGTTACCCGAGGCAAAGCTGGGGAAGAAATAAGCCGATATCGGGTCTAGGTTATCCGAGGCAAAGCTGAGGAAGAAATAAGCCGATATCTGGTCTAGGTTACCCGAGGCAAAGCTGAGGAAGAAATAAGCCGATATCGGGTTTATGTTACCCAAGGCAAGGAAAATGGATTACGGATAGACCGATATCGGGTCTATGTCACCCGAGGCAAAGGAGGATGAATTTTTGACGATTTGAAATCCTACTAGAATTAGGTGGACTTGAAATAATAAGAGGTTCAAGGATCTGAAACCATGCTTGAATGTAATGGAGTTCAAGGGTTTAAAATTTGGCTTGAATGAAGAAAGGGGTTCAAGGATTTGCAACCATACTTGAACGTAATAGAGTTCAAGGGTTTGAAATCTGGCTTGAATGAAGAAGGGGTTTAAGGATTTGTAACCATGCTTGAACGTAATGGAGTTCAAGGGTTTGGAATCTGGCTTGAATGAAGAAAGGGGATAGCTTTAGGGATGATAATTTTGATGTTGACTCGAGGATGAATATTTATCCTTTGATCGATAATTTTGGAAACAAAAATTTTTGCCCTTTCGATCAAGGATAAATACGGCTTGATTGCTCTGCCCTTTGGAGACTTGATATGTTGAGATTTGGGTTTACGCTGATGCTTAAGCCCAATAGATGCCCCGGTGTTGTGCCATCTCTGCTTTGAGAGCGATCCTGGTTCAGAAGACCTGGTGATGGTAGTGGGTACCTGCACTTGGATTGGTTGTGATATGCATGTACATGTATGCATTTATGTCTTTAATGCATGTATATGTTTCAATGCATGCATATGCAAATGCGCTTTTGAAAATGCATGTCGCGCCATTTGCTCGATCTTGACATTCCAAGTTCTTATTGGGGACGATATGTTGTGCGACTGATCGTCCATAGTTGGAGAAGCAATATTTTGGGTGCAATGTAATTCTTGCTATCCTGCCAGGGATAAGTGACGGCTAATGAGGAAGTACGATGACTGTTGGGGAGAAAGTGATGCTGTTATTAGCAACGATGTCGTCGAGAAATGATACAGAGGATCTCGTTGGAGATTGATGAAAGTTCCTGCTGGGGGAATGACGAAGAGGTTTTGCCTTCTTTGCCACTAGGCTTCATGGATTTGGAAGTGCTCTAAATTTTGCCTGAGCCGCCCAAAGTGGGTTTTCAACTCAGTGAGCTGCTCTAACTTTTGCCTAAGGTGCCTTTTCGGTTTTCACCTTATCGAGCTTTTCACATGCCTTAACTTTTGCCTAAACTGCCCAATGTGGGTTTCCAGCTTAACGGGCTGCTCTAATTTTTGCCTGAGGTGCCTTTTTAGTTTTCATCTTAGCGAGTTTTTTTTTTAAAGGTGCTCTAACTTTTGCCTAAACTGCCCAATATGGGTTTTCAGCTTAGCGAGCTGCTCTAATTTTTGCCTGAGGTGCCTTTTCGGTTTTCACCTCAGCGAGCTCTTTTTTTTTTAATGAAGACTTCTAATTCAGTATAGGTCAACGATAACTGGGAATTAATTGAAGCATCGCCATGCCCACTTGCTCTGTTGTCCCTCTGATGATGAGACGATTGCGGAAAGTCTTGTAGGACTTGGTTGCTCCCTTGCTATTGCTGAAGCTCACAGGCGTATAGCCGTGTATGATGCATGATATGAATTCAATTTCAGGCAAACTTGGGATATTTAAATGAACAGGGCAAGGCATTCATTCATTCATTCATTAATAATGTTTTAGCGTAATGCACATTATGTATGAAATGAAATTGAGGACAAGATGAGTATGGTATCCGTCTCGACCGAACCCACGATTGCCACCAACTAGTCCCTACGGATTTTCCTGCCGGTGATGCTCGCCTCACTGTCCTAACTTTTGCATGGATTGCTTTCGTGATTTTCAATCCATCGGACTCTTTCTTTCTTTCTTTCTTTTTTTAGGGAAACCTGAGCCTGTCCCGACTGAAGGAATTGACGACTTGGTCTCTGTTTTTCTCGATAAGACCGCTTCGATTCTGTAGGTTGATGACTGCGTCGTTTCCTCAATGTTATTCTTGCATTAATTTAGTGTATTTGTGAGACAAATGGGAGCATGCTAACTTAGCCTTTGCAGATAGATGCCATATTTGGCAACATCTTTTTGATGTGCTTGTTAGCTGTTTGTACTATCCTGCTGGATTATAGGTGGTGCGGAGGCGATGCCTGATGCCTTTCTCCTTTATTCTAGAATGATTACACTGTTGCCCCAGAACTTGCGTTCTATTATCAGGTATGATATGCTGCAAAACATCATATGATTCAGATGCATTCTTATTTCAGAACTTGAAACCGTGTTGTTTTTTTTTCTTTTTTTTTTTTTTTTTTGCTACGAAACTTCTGCTTGGCTAGGCTTGTCTTCCAGATTCTTTGTAATTCTGCATTCTGCAATCCTTTGCTGATCTCTAGGTGTGTCATCATAGGACTAGGCGAAGGTTTTCACATGCTTTTAGGCATTTTGCAATTTTTCTTTCTCTTATCAGTCGCGAGGTCTTTCAGGACGAATACCATTTTGGATGCTCATCTGTCCTTAGATTCATTTCATGTGATGACGTGTCATGTATGCTAAAGACATTAAATGAATGTTTGTATGCATGCACATTATTCCGTCCAGGAAAATATCACACAAATAATTGAAATCAAATTACATTACATTAAACGCCTTGTGGGCTGCATTATTCACAAAACAGGATAGAAGATAAAGACAGATACATCAAAGTAATTAATGTCCTCCACATACGGAGGGTCTTCTTTTGCTACTGCATCATCAACTTCGATAGCTAGTCAAAGCTGGGCAATGGATTGCTCTGGACATTGGGCTTCAAGGGTGGCTCCACCATTTTCCCGTCAACGATTAGTTGTCGAATGGCCCTCAGCAGTTGCTTGCAGTCGTTTGTGTGGTGCCATACTGTCACGTGATAGGAACAAAACTCGCCTTTGTCTGTCTCAACGGGTTCTCGAACGGCTTCAGAGAACTCAAGAGACCGCCGTTCCTACATTTGGCAAATAATCAGCTCAACGAAATAGCCCATGGGGATATGCCCTTTCCGTCACCCTCGGGGAGTGGACTCCTGGTTTATCGTGGAACAAGTTCAGTATTCGCTTTGAGGGGGACCTTCGATTTTGCTTCACCAGTCAACCCTCTTATTACTCCTTCGAGCTGTCACACGTGCCTTCAATGCAGAACACCTAGCCGTCAGCTTTTCTACCTTGTCACAATCATCTCCTAGCATCTCCTTCAACATTATTGCCGCCTCATCCCTGACCGCCTTTCGGAATCGTGATGAAGCAACATAATCATCCACGACATTTGTTACAGTGTTGAAGTTCATTGGGCCAGCCGTTCTCAAGACTCCTTCCCTTTCTGTCCTGACAAAAACATCTGTTAGCATTGACTGGGACATGCGCACAGAGGATACCAAGTCAAGGGGTGATGTAGGCATGCGTGCGAGATGTGATGCATGTATGTATGAAGGATGATGTCATGTGATGCCGTGTCATGTTATGCAACTCTAAGCTAGTTAAGTTTACACAAAGCCAAGAAAGGAGACATGCAAGATGCTGTGAATGCTGTTGATGAAGATATGCGCTGAACTAGAGTGTGGCATATAAATATACACCATATGGATAAAATGACACGCAGGGTGTCCACGGATCGAAGCATGGTGATACTTACGAAGTACTTACGTGTAGAGCGTATCTTACATGGGAAGAGAGTTAATATTTGAAGTCGTACGTGTAGAGCGGATCTTACACGGGGAGGAAGTGTGCAGAGCTTGTCTTGTACAGGAAGATTTGGAGCGTGTAGAGCTTGTCTTACACGGGGAGGAAGTGTGCAGAGCTTGTCTTGCACAGAAAGATATTTTGGAACGATACGTGTAGAGCTTGTCTTACACGGGGAGGATGCATAGATTTTGATGCGGTACGTGCAGAGATTATCTTGCACGGGAAGATTTGGAGCGGTACGTGTAGAGCTTGTCTTACATCGGGAGGAAGTGTGCAAAGCTTGTCTTATACAGAAAGATATTTTGGAACGATATGTTAGAGCTTGTCTTACACGGGGAGGATGGGTAGAGTTTGATGCGGTACGTGCAGAGCTTGTCTTGCACGAGAAGATTTGGAGCGGTACGTGTAGAGCTTGTCTTACACGGGGAGGAAGTGTGCAGAGCTTGTCTTGCACAGAAAGATATTTTGGAATGATACGTGTAGAGCTTGTCTTACACGGGGAGGAAGGGTAGAGTTTGATGTGGTACGTGCAGAGCTTGTCTTGCACGGGAAGATTTGGAGCGATACGTGTAGAGCTTGTCTTACATAAGGAGGAAGTGTGCAGAGCTTGTCTTGCACAGAAAGATATTTTGGAACGATACGTATAGAGCTTGTCTTACATGGGGAGGATGGGTAGAGTTTGATACGGTACGTGCAGAGCTTGTCTTACACGGGAAGATTTGGAGCGGTACGTGTAGAGCTTGTCTTACACCGGGAGGAAGGGTAGAGTTTGATGCGGTACGTGCAGAGCTTGTCTTGCATGGGAAGATTTGGAGCGGTACGTGTAGAGCTTGTCTTACACAGGGAGGAAGGGTAGAGTTTGATGTGGTATGTGCAGAGCTTGTCTTGCATGGGAAGATTTGGAGCGGTACGTGTAGAGCTTGTCTTACACTGGGAGGAAGTGTGCAGAGCTTTTCTTGCACAGAAAGATATTTTGGAACTATACGTGTATAGCTTGTCTTACACGGGGAGGAAGGGTAGAGTTTGATGCGGTATGTGCAGAGCTTGTCTTGCACGGGAAGATTTGGAGCGGTACATGTAGAGCTTGTCTTACACAGGGAGGAAGTGTGCAGAGCTTGTCTTGCACAGAAAGATATTTTGGAACGATACGTGTAGAGCTTATCTTACACGGGGAGGAAGGGTAGAGTTTGATGCGGTACGTACAGAGCTTGTCTTGTATGGGAAGATTTAGAGCGGTACGTGTAGAGCTTGTCTTACACGGGGAGGAAGTGTGCAGAGCTTGTCTTGCACAGAAAGATATTTTGGAACGATACGTGTAGAGCTTGTCTTACACAGGGAGGAAGGGTAGAGTTTGATACGATACGTGCAGAGCTTGTCTTGCACGGGAAGATTTGGGGCGGTACGTGTAGAGCTTGTCTTACACGAGGAGGAAGTGTGCAGAGCTTGTCTTGCGCAGAAAGATATTTTGGAACTATACGTGTAGAGCTTGTCTTACACGGGGAGGATAGGTAGAGTTTGATGCGGTACGTGCAGAGCTTGTCTTGCACGGGAAGATTTGGAGCGGTACGTGTAGAGCTTGTCTTACACAGGGAGGAAAGGTAGAGTTTGATATGGTACGTGCAGAGCTTGTCTTGCACGGGAAGATTTAGAGCGGTACGTGTAGAGCTTGTCTTACACGAGAAGGAAGGGTAGAGTTTGATGTGGTACGTGCAGAGCTTGTCTTGCACGGGAAGATTTGGAGCGGCACGTGTAAAGCTTGTCTTACACGGGGAGGAAGTGTGCACAGCTTGTCTTGCACGGGAATATATTTTTGAGCTTATGTGCGCGGGACATAAGGATAGGATTTCTAATGATTATGGAAGACCTAAGGGGCTTGATGGAATTTCTAGCGTTTTTGGAACACTTAAATGACTTAGTGCATACTGTAAAGTCCTTGGTGCTTATGGAATGCTTGAACGTTGTGGAGTGCTTGAATGTTTGATGGATGAATGAGATATACATCGTGAGATAATGAGGATGATCCCTTTGTTTTTATTCTTCTTTTTTTTTTTTTTACTTTGGACATTCCAAGAACACCCAATGCTTTGCAAAAATGCCACGTGTGGACCACCACATGGATAAAAGTTCGGTGCTTTTGGGGCACCTAATGAATTTCGTGAAATGGTTGCGTGTGTACCGACACACGGACGAAGTTTGACGCTTTGAAGGTCTATGAGATGATATGAAATGGTCACATGGGACCGGCCCATGGAAAGAGTTCTGATGCTTTTGAGCATATGATATGAAATGATGTTATGAGAGAGTCACGTGTGACGGGGACACAGACAAAAGCTGGGCGTTCGGGGAATACCTTGCATGATCTAGGATGTTATGAAATGCCCCTAAATGCGTACTAATTCGGCACTCGGGGAGCGCCTTGAATGATGTAGTAATTGTTGGGATTTTTCACTGGAAATCACCCGATAAAAGCGGAAGAACGCGGTGATTTCCTCAAATCCAGTCCCAGGAGCAATTGAAGTGGAAATTGAAAAACTTAAAATTAAATAGAAAGGGATTAATTTTCTTACCAGAAAATCTCTTTCTAGAGATGGATGATGACTGCAGAAATCAAAGGAGATTCCCTCCACTCTCACGTACACGAACGCTTGATGAATGCAACCCGTGCTAGCGTCGGAAAAACGAAACAATGGAGAGGGAAGAGCTGGGGAAATTTCGGCTAGGGGCTAAAGACTTGTGTTGGCCGAAATTTCTAACCCTAGGTATTTATACCTAGGGTTGGCCGAATTCCCTTAGGGGAATTCAGGCCCATCTTGCCTCCTGTCTATTATGTGCGGGCTTCCATGTTTTAATTTAGGCCCAGTCTAATTTTAATTATTCTGGTTTAAATTAATTTCAAGCCCAATTTTAATATACCCATGTATTTAATATATTACTCCAAGTAATATATTATTTACATCTAAATTAAAATTAGTTTGACAATTAATTTAATCCATCAAATTAAAATTAAATCTACACAAAATAAAATCATATGTAAACCCATACATATGAATATTTCCACCTAGGAAATAATATCATAATTAATCCAATTAATTATGAAGAGCCAATTGAATATATTAATTTTATTATTATGACCAATCCAATTGATCTTTATAATATAATTAATATATACACACTTCTCCCTCCATTGTGTATACTCCAAGTATACATGTGATTCCTTAAGTCTGCATTCTATCGTTCTATGTGTACGATCCTGTGGGCCCATCTTTATGTTGGCAGCGGGCCTTTGGCCCGCAGACTGCAGTTGGGCTCTAGCAAGCCACTGCAGCCCCCAATTAAGATGGAGATGGCAGTCTAACTGATATCATAACCCTGTAGTTTAAACTTGTACATCCCATGTCATCGATATCGGTGTCCAACACAGAGGCATGGATTGATCACCCTCTTTTGTGTCCGGACATTAACTTGATCCCGAATGTACTGATGCTCACAAACAAGTTCCAACTTGTTTGGGTGTGGCCACACTCTTATCAGTCACATTCATCAAGTGGCTGGTGATATCTTCTCAGTTGGTTACTGAGTGACAAATCCCTTCAGCATATCCATAGTATTACCATGTTCAGTGACATACCCGAAAGCACCCATACTTGGCACCCTATTACAGGCCCTTTAGGCGTACCCCTAAGTATGCGACTTCACATGTAACACCATCATATGGTCAGGTCAAAGGATCCATACAAGTACTACACGAGAATCCATTGTGATACCATACCATGTGGATTACTCGTTTAGTGGATCTATCCAGTACCATGCTCCCAGGCATCTACCCATTAACTTGGTTGACATTCCATGTCCAATTACCGGTAAGACACCGCCATACAACCAGGTTAATGATAGTCTGTTGTTCCATTCATTCCCATGACTGGAACAGACTACGGATCTATTTATGGTCATATCGTTTACCCTATCCATGGTCTTACTGCTAAGTGCATGACACTTGTCGTCATGGATATAGATATGTCCATTGGATACTTCATTTAATATATTGCACAAGATAGATATAATAAATGAATTGATGCCTTTATTAATAACACAAATGAGTACAATACATAAATCCAATAAATGTATAGTACAAATACAAGGACCAATGCCTCGGGACTAGGGCATTTCCAACAATCTCCCACTTGCACTAGTTCCAACTAGGCATGGGCCTAATCCCTATAGATCTAGTATGACCCTCGTGCTTGGGCTGGGCCAGCGCCTTGGTCAATGGATCTGCGACATTATCCTCGGTGTCCACTTTGTGCAATGCAATGTCACCTCTCTCCGCGATTTCTCGTATCAGGTGAAACTTTTTGAGCACGTGCTTTGTGTTCTTGTGTGACCGGGGCTCCTTAGCCTGTGCGACGGCCCCATTGTTGTCACAGAAGATATCGACTGGGTCCTGGATAGTTGGCACTACTCCCAACTCAGTGATAAACTTCTTCATCCATACAGCTTCCTTAGTTGCATCACACGCAGCGATGTACTCAGCTTCTGTTGTAGAGTCCGCTATGGTTGGCTGCTTTGAGCTCCTCCAGCTTACAGCACCACCATTCAGCAAGAATATATACCCTGACTGCGATTGGTACTCATCTTGGTCTGTCTGGAAGCTTGCATCAGTATACCCAGTAACTGATAGCACTTCCTGACCACCATACACCAAGAAGCTATCCTTAGTCCGGTTAAGGTACTTGAGGATTGCCTTGACAGCTTTCCAGTGATCCTCCCCGGGATCCTGCTGGTATCGGCTCGTCATACTCAGTGCAAAGGCAACATCAGGTCTCGTACATAACATAGAGTACATAATTGATCCAATAGCCGAGGCATATGGAACCAATTTCATGTTCTCCCTGTCCTCCTTTGTTTTAGGATAGTTCTTCTTACTAAGTTTCAGCCCATGGCCCATTGGCAAGAAACCTTTCTTGGCCCGGTCCATGCTGAATCTTTTCAGAACTTTGTCAATGTACGAAGCCTGACTTAGGCCCAGAAGCCGATTTGGTCTATCCCTATAGATCCTGATCCCTAGGATCATCTCGGCTTTGCCTAAGTCCTTTATTGCGAAGCACTTACTCAGCCACTGCTTTACCCCTTGCAGTGTAGGTATGTCGCTTCCAATGAGTAGGATGTCGTCTACATAAAGTACCAAAAATGTGACAATGCTCCCACTAGTCCTCTTAGACACACAAGGCTCATCTAGATTCTGTATGAAGCCATATTCCTTTATAGCCTCATTGAATCTTAGGTTCCAACTACGGGATGCTTGCTTCAGTCCATAAATGGACCTTTGAAGTTTACATACCCTTCCCGGATACTTAGGATCAACAAAACCCTCAGGTTGTGTCATGTACACATCCTCGAGTAGCTTCCCATTAAGGAAAGCTGTTTTGACATCCATCTGCCATACCTCATAGTCATACCATGCGGCTATGGCCAGCAGTATCCTGATGGACTTGAGCATGGCTACTGGTGAGAAAGTTTCATCATAGCGGTGAGCGGACGACGTTTTCGATGGAACGCGAGACTCCCTTTCTGAAGGGGCGCCACGATCTCGGGCGAGCCCCTCCCTCGTGTAGGGTTTTTATAAATGGAAATTCGGTTTTGGAAAATAAATAGAATTAATTCTTAAAAGGACCGAGACCAAAGTCTTGATGAATATTGTAGAGTCGCCACCCGGCTCAGCTCAACCGGAAAATTTATAATGCAGCTGAACCGGACGAACGGCCGCTACACTATCCAGAGATTCGGGTCCGGACAAGTCCCTTATTTCATGTATAATTAAAATAAAATTGGTCAATGTTCATAGATAGTATTTCAAACTGTAAAAGGCAATTTTATTGAAATAAATAGACATACATCGCGCATAGAGGTTAAGTAAAATAATACATGAGTAAATTATTACAACCCGATCGAATAAAAAAAAATAAAAACTCTCAGCTTCACTTTTACAAGAGCCTAGGATACACGATTTATCTAAAATAATACAATCGCCTAATATACACGATTAATTCTATTAAATACATTTAAAATAAAAATAAAAATAAAAACTACAAAACAGAGGGTTAGCACAATATATAGCACGCCACAAATAGGACTCAAACAGACAGAATTGGGAAATTAAGAATTGGAGGCATGCATTTAGGGGATAACCGGGTCGGCTCGGCTAGCCGGCCTGGTTAGACCTGGAAAACATTTTGAAACGTCCCTGTATTTTTGGTTTTGTGAGAAAATCATTTTGAAAACAATTTTGCCGGTTTACATGCATTTTTTACATGTGAGGTGGGTCGGTTTTTAGGAGAACTGGGTCTCCGTCGTGGCATTGTTCTAAATGCAATTTTACTGAAAATTGAATCTAGGGTCGTGAATGCACACAACAAAATTCGTTTTGATGATTTTTGGGGTTTTCTGAATTTTTATAGGATTTTTGGAAATTTTAGAAATAAAAACAGAAATGCTGATTCTGGAAACCATATTACAGTCGTGCGACTGTAAACGGCCCAGAGTCAAAATCTTGCCAAAATTTTATTTGAAGAAAACTGGAAAGAAAATGCTGGAAATCAAGAACACTCGTACAACTGTAACTACAGTCGTACGACTGTTCATCAGACTCAAGAACAGTCGCATGACTGTTCTTGATTTCCAGAAACGGAAAACGCAGAAAATGGATAGAAATGGCACAAAACCACACCAATCACCCAGAAAGCTTGTAAAAGAGAGGGGAAAAGGAGTGTTTACCTCTTTGGCGTGCATCCACCGTAGGATTGACCCCTGGCGTTGCTCCAATCCACTGAAATCCGCACTCTTCTCCTTGAGTTAGGGTTAGGGATTTTGGGTCCAAAGATCTCCAAATGCAAGGGTTTCTGATGATGAGTTCTCCCTTTTCTTTTGATTTTCTCCTATCCTCTCTCTTTTCTCTCTTCTTATTTTTCTCCTTTTTTTTCTGTCTGTCTTCGCCTCCACCCCTTCTTCTTCTTCTTTTTTCAGTTTTTAGGGTATGGGTTCGCTCACCTGCCACGATCTACAATCGTACGACTGTAATTTGATTACAGTCGCACGACTGTAGTAAAGTTGTACGACTGTACTTTTTTTTTTTTTAGGAAGTAAAATTCTGGCGCTTACAAAATGCAAATATTCGCCAAGCCGCCTCACACGAAGAAATGTATTTGCAATCATAATACATTTTCACTTCGTCCTATCCTTAACCATTATTACCATTTGCATCTTGCTGGTAAAAGGAGGTAGTTATCTAATCATTCACCTTATTTATGTACTTGAATAAATACTTGATGGCCCTATGTTGATTACATCATTCAACATTTATATGTGCATTGATGGCCCTAAGTTATTTTATCTTTGGTATTACAATAATAAGTTTCACTATTTATTAGAAAAGAACAGTAACACATATTTAATATACGTAGGGTAATTGCAAATATATTAAAAATTTCAATGTATCTATACAAAGAAAATCCTAAGTATATAAATTAATTCTAAAAAACAATTTGTCCCAATATGGGATTACCAGAATTTGTTTCCATTTGAGATAAATTTCCTTTAAGAGTCAAAGTTTCATAGTGTTGTTAGTTGAAATGATGAATTAGGAACTGTAACTACTGTTACAACAATTGATAACAATAATGGAAGAGGTTAGTTGAAAGTTTAATTAAGTGATTTTATTGCTTTAAAAATAACTCCAAATTTCCAAATTCTATAATAATGACACATCATCTTGCTTTAAAATAACTCCAAAATTCCAAAATTCTATAATGACACATCAACAGAACATAGTACTGCTTTAAGTATATTAACAGATTAGAACCAAGTAAGCAAGTAGTAGTTGTATCACCAGAAACATTTCGATATATATATATATATATATATATATATATATATATATATATATATATATATATATATATATATATGAAGAACACTTGGTTACCATAAATGATCTAATAAAATGATCAATTTGTAGCAAAATACACCTTTTAATTCGACCGAGTAGTATATTCTTATAGATAAATATTAAACACCAAGTCGAATTACAAGGTGTATTTTGCTGTGAAAATTGAAAGAGAAGAAAATTATGAGAAGAGTAGCCATTGCAAGCTGCTGTACATGTATTAATGGTATTTCAAGCTCACAAAAAATGTTAAAAACAATTGTGAAAGAATCTTCAAACATGATAGCAACAAACAAATTAATAAAGAAAACACAATATTAAATTATTGAAAGTAAACCAACGAAAAATGTGGATAATCATACACCTACTATGTTACATGCTCTTTAATAATCGAGAATAAATTTTTAGTGTTAACAAATTTTAATAAAAAAATTACAGATTATTTTGAAATGGTCCATTGCACTCGCAACTAATTGTAAAATAGTTAAGAGCTTATTTATGCTTGAAATAATATTTTAATAAAAATATGTGAACTCATTAAATTTTAAAATAATGAATTTTACCTTATAATTAGTTGATCTTATCAAAGCATGGTAGCAAGTTATGCATTGAGTCCACATTTTTTCAGTTAAAAGTGTAACTGAATTACAGAAAGCTATAGAAAGGCTAAACAATACTGGTGTTGTGCATCCAAGAGCAAAAAACTACATAATATTAGTGTTGAATTCCTAGTTTTTTGTCGATGCATTGTACAGATTGTATAATTTTACAATTTTTTTTTAAACTTTTTTCAAATAATAACGATTTCAGAATATAATATACAAAAGAATCTGATAATTAAATTAATACAAATTTAAACATTTTAAAGTTTATTCCAGTTAGGTCTCAATTATTTAGTTAATTGATAAATTAATTATGTGTTTTTTAAACACTTTTTAGAATAATGTGATTAAGTTTCTTTCTTTTTTTTTTTTTGGAAGAGGGAGGGTGAAGGCCCGTATAATCCCATTTATTCTCTCTTTTTTTTTTTTTTATCTATTTTAGAATAATGCCATTTATTTTCTTGTTTTATCTATTTTTATTGTGCGATTTAGTCTCTTCTCTTTTCCGTTTCTCATATCAACATATAGATGTCCATTTAACCACTATTAGTTTAGTCTTGCATTTTTTTTTATCCTTGGCAGCCATTGATATACCTTACCAACGTCACTTCAGAGGCTTCCGTTAAGAATGTTGTATTTGATTTTTTTAGAAGTTTCTTGATTTTAATATGTGGATAAATTTTTTTCTATACATATTTTTATTTTTTCTTTTAGTTTATTGCTTTAATATCCCGTGTGATGCATGGATTATACAATTTTATTAAACTATTAACATTTTAATTAAAGAATTATTTTAAAAAAATATATTATCTTAGTTCAAGTTACATAAGGTCACATAATTTTATTGTTTTTATATTTCAATCAAATACAATTTTAAGATATAACAAAAATAACAATTTTGAATAAGTTGATAAATTGGATTAACAATAATTTTTAGTGATCTTAATAGATATATATTTTTTTTAAACACTCTTTCGGTGATACTTTCTTTGTTACTTGTTTTTTTTAAAATTATGCATACTTTTTAGTAATAGTTATTAACATTGTTATCAAATATATTTAAAATATATAATAAAATAAAATTTGAATTTTAATATTTAAAAACACAGTATTGTAATATTTCTAAACTATGATTTAGTTACTGAAATAATTATTTTAAATCTCAGTAACATCCAAAATTTTAGATTAATCAACCTAAATATATTACAACTTAATACGTGAGTCGAAATTAATAGATAATTTGGAAACTATAACCAGAAAATAAATATAAAAAAAAAAGAAATTTTAGATGGAATAAAGAGTAGAAAACTCCCAGAAAAGATACAAAAGTGTGCATGCTATATATATTTATATAATAAATTGAGGTGAAAGGACTTCTATTGGGTTACAATTACTTAACGCTCTATATTTTAAGAACATAAAAAATTATTTAAAATTTGACTGGGCAACAAAAATTGTGATTTAAATGAATTACAATATTTGGAGCCTGGATCAAACTTTCTTTTTTTTTTTTTTAAGTTGTTGGTGATCAAAGAAACTAAAGAAACCGAAGAAATAAAAAAAAAAAAAGACAACAAATAGAAGGAAAAAAACAAAGCCCAATTGCACAGCATTTTGGGTAGAGCAACACCTGCTAGGTCTTCAAGCAGCAACCAAATGAAACCATCAGGAGGTTATTGACAGTAAGAGGTACTCGAAGATGAAAAGTGGCCAACGCAAACTAGAGCATCAGTGCATGAATTGGCTTTGCGAAACAAATGAGATTTCTGAAATTAATAGATTTATTATACCAACAACTATATCTTGACCTCTTATATTACACCATCATTAACAATCACAACCGTAAATTGTGTATTGCTTTAATTAAAAAATTGAACAAAAATACTTCAACCATGCATAAAATAAATGAACAAAAAAGTGAATAAGAGTGATATTCTGAAATAGTCTTAATACAGAAAAAAGAATCTATCTAGGCAATTGTAGGAAGATTAAAAATCCAAAAATTCAATTCAAACCCAAATCCTATTAAGCATCTCACTCGATTTTATCACAACTAAATTAAAATCAATGTGCCAAATACGAAGATGGATAGATAGAAAAATGAAAAGAAAATGAGAAAATTAACATAAAAAGGAATCAACATGATGAAAATAGCTTAGGAAAGACTTCCATAAGGAAAGTTTTTGCCCTTTTCTAACCTAATTCTAAGGCTCCATCTAAAGTCTATGCTTCATATCACGTAATGGGAGAAGATTGAAAAACATGAAAATTTTGTTTTTTAGAGATATGTAAAATCACTAATTTCCGCTTTTATGTTCCTTCTACTACTGGTTTTCTTGGGATCAAAATGCCTTTTTTCCAAAAAAATTTAGCAGTGGAACTTTTTCCAAAGTATAAGAAATAGAGATCTAAAATTTTGTGCATCTCCTTTTTTAAGATTTGTTCTTAGAGTACATTACATTTCATACCATAAATAATAAGCAATACAAACAATAAAACAAATGACCAAGTTTTGATATAAGCTTTGTAATGAACATATATTTCAAAACACGAAAACCAGATCAAATTGATATTACATTATCTTGTAGGCGAACTGATTATGTAAAATAACTCATTAGATTTATAATAGTACCTTGATTATAAAGAAGAGCAAAGGGAACTGATACATGTAACATCTGTATAGCACAATATTATAGAAACTTACTCTGCTAACATGAACTGATCAATATTCTTTACAGTGGAATATTGTAGTTCTTGAAACACATAAAGAAAATATTGAATTGGTGACACTGATACAACCATATGGAAAGTTGGTTAAAAAGAAGAGACTCTAAAAAATTGATGATTACTACTTGCCATCACTACAATATTATACTTATTCATGAAAGTTAGTCTTTTATCGATGTATCAAAACTCCTTATCAACACCAAACTCGTAGTGAATTATTGTCAAATGTTCTAATAGACCAAATAGGGAATAAAAAAACATTGTAAAAAGAATTATTAGTATGAGAACTCGACATGAGTACTAAAGGAATAGGGATACAGAGACACCTCCATTTAAAACCAATGTGAGCCTCAATCAGCAGTAAATATAACAAAATAAAAGTCAAGAAGAAAAAAACAATTTTATCAGTAAGCTAGAACTTAGCAAGGCATTTCAAATTGAAGGAAACAGAAATAGAAGCAAAGATATCAATACCTAAGTTAAAAAGTGTCAAAAACGCCGTAGAGATTGAACGATTGAAGAAGATTGGAGATAACATCTTCATATCCACTTTGCAACATGTACGGCCAGCGATGTAGTTGCAGTTGTTGTCAACAGCAGATGAAAAGAGAGAGATAGGAATCAAACTCAAAAGTAAATGGCACCATAATGAAAAACGAAACTTTACCTTATGAATTTCAGGAAACAAAGAAGGAGATTTGCAGAGAAGATCCAAAAGCAAGTTGAGGAGACACGAAAAAAGAAGACTGGGGCTTAGGGGAATTGCTGGAAAGGAAGTGGCTTTAGTGGGGATGAAAAAATAAAGAGAATGCAGTCCCAGCAGTTTACATAACCTAACAGAGGTGACATTCAAATTTATTTCAAATTAAGCGATAGATAATTACAATGAAAGAGAAACTGATATGTTGAAACATAGCATATGTTTCAACATAGAGTATTATACTATATGCTAATTCGGTGCTCTATTAAAATAAAATTATAAGATGAGCAGAATTGTATTTATAATTTTCTCTTGTTTATTTATAGTTAATTACCTTCTACTATATAATCTACTTTTTTTACGTTTGAACATGAATAACTATAATTAAAATATATAAATTTTCAAACCCGTGAATAACATAGAGAGAGAATACATGCAAAATAATTAACACTTACAAATGAATGAATAATTCATGTTTAAATCAGCTTACATATAATTTTCTACTTATTTTTAAAAAATATTGAATAGATCCGGGCATTGTCCGGGTTTAAGACTACTTTGAATTTAAATTTAAATTGAAGTAGTTATCAATTCTGTTTTAGGAAGATAGAGCCAAGCTTGCAGGGATGGGGAAGCAGTTTTAGGAGATAGGAGAGAATTAAGAAAAAATACTAATAATTAAGAATAGCTTAAAAATAGGAGAAAATTACACGTTATCATATAATATTCAGTTTTAGTATATATAATGATATTCATATTAATTACACCGATGATTACTAAAATTTTATATTTTTATATTTATGTTTATTAAACTTTATTTTATGTCTAACTACTGATTCTCTGCATTTGTCATCCATTAACACGGTAAGTAATTTTGTCATTGTTTTTCTTTATTCTTCTTGTTTTTTCTTTGGTCTCCCCCATCCCCTTCCCCCCCCCGCCCCGCTTTTTTTTTTTTGCGTTTTTCCTTCTTTTTTTTTTTTTTTTTTTTTTTTTTTGTTTCTATTACATTATTCTATGATTCTATGAAACATTTTCAAAATATTTTTTCATTAATTATATATTATATTTGAATTATTATGTTAATGTACTTGGATGATTTAATAATTTTAGATGATATCTTTGTTTGGTTATTCAAAGATGTGAATGGATTGTTATTCATATTTTTGTTTGTTCTTTGAAATATAGAAGAATGATGAAATATACAACCTAAAAAGAAAAGATGATAATTTTTACTAAAATAACGAGATACTTGTAAAATAATACAAACAATATTCCATTGCACTTTCTCAAATGATTAAAAGACAATGCTTAAAAGATCATGGAGCTTTTTCAAACTTTTCACAACGGTTTCACGTTAATGGCAAATTTTTAGATAATGTAAAAAGTTTGTAAGATGTTAATTGTTATTGATTTATTGTCAATATTTTGTTTGTGCTACAAAATAAAGAAAAATATTGATTATGCAATTTATAGGAGAAGTGATGGATCTAAAACACACACACAAAAGCAAGTGTATTTTATCGATCAAGTAATATAAAAGTAAGTAAAGTATTGATCTCTCGAGAACTAAAGTAATCGAGTTTCTAAGAGCAATTAATACCAGTTATGGCTATCAACTCTAATTCTCAACGCTTAAACTGGTTCGGTGTTGAGCAATTAGTTTGGAAAGTATTAAGTACTTGAAAACTTAGTACATACTAGTGAGCTACAAAGCAATGATCATGAATTTGTTATGTGATGAATTTCCGTTAATTTAGACCTTTGGTTAATTATGAATTAATTACAAACTTTGAAATCGATGATCATCCATTCAAAGCTTTAAATAATCATAACACAATCATGGAAAAATAATAAGAACTGAATTGTATTAAATTGAAGGAATTAAATAGAAAACCTACTAAGCTCCATTATAGCCTTAGCTATGGTGGAATTAGTTCACAATAAAAATATAAACAAAGAAATAAAATACAGGAAACATGACAAAGAATGTTAAGAATGAACTAAAAATATGAAGATTCCAATGATGGTTTGCGAAGAGAAATTGGAGAAGAAGAATGGTGGATTAAACTTTCAAAACCCTAGCTTTTTTGAATCCCTTGAAAATCACGTTCCAATGCCAAAAATCTACCAAGAATGTCGATCCCACCTTTCTCCCATAAACTAAATGTTACAAAGGAGAGAGTGAAGAAAAACCTAACTAGGAAAGAACTTTCTCAAAATAATATTAAATTAAAATCCTAAATGAGAGTTATTTTTAAAATAAAATACTAATTAGAGATTGTTTCTCCCTATCCTAATTACAAAAGGAAAAAAAAATTAAAATAGTCTAAAGTTGAAAAATCAAATCTCTTAATCTCACTTGGATTACAAAATCCAGAAATTCTTTAGTTTCAACTCTTAGGGTATGCCCATGCTTTAAGATTTCTCTGCTCTCCCAATAAGCATGTTTAAACTCCAAAAATAGGCAATTCAACATCCATTTTATTCAAATTTAATCTTCACAAAAATAGAACAAATGAAGTAGAATCTACCAAAAGCTCAAAGAATATGATAAATTATGTGTATAGAATGTACTTATCAAAAAGCGAAAAATAAAATAATGAGAAGAAAAAAGAACTAAGAAAAATTGTATTTACTTTATTTTCATATATTTTGCAACTAAAATACACCTCTTTATTTATAGAGGAAAAACAAGAAAAGAAGAGCAAAAAAATAGGCGGGAAATTAGGCGGGAAGTTAGGCGGGAATGTAGTGATGGAAATAACAAACTTCTAGCAGCTGTGCCTGGCTTGCTTCTATTCTTCACTTCTTCACCTTAGTAGCTCTGCGTTCTGCTTCTTCTTCTTCAGCTGATGCTTCTTCTTTATCTTCTTCTTTTTCTTTATTTTGTGGGCCTAAGCTTCGTGGGCCTAGGCTGCGTTGATGTGGGCTTACCAGATTACTTCTCAGCCCCCCCTCACGAGGAAGAGCATCGTGACAGACAAAAACCATTCCCAGCTGAGACAGGGCAGTGAGCATAGAGGAGTGGGTTTTGGCCTTTGTAAAAAGGTCAGCCAACTGAGTGGAAGAGGAAATATAGGGAGTGGAAATAAAACCAGAATCCACACAATCACGAACCAAATGGCAATCAACTTCAATGTGTTTGGTGCGCTCGTGAAAAACAGGGTCTTTAGCAATAGCAATTGCAGCTATGTTGTCACAATGAAGGGGGATAGGAAGAGTAACGGGTATGTGCAAGTCGCGAAGAAGATAGCTGATCCATTTTAACTCACAAGTGGCAGATCCCATGCTGCGGTATTCAGCTTCAGCGGAGGAACGACTGACTGTAGGCTGCTTCTTTTTTTCCAGGAAATAAGAGAGGAACCCAACAAGATACAAAAACCAGTGACAGAGCGGCGACTGAGTTTGCAGGTGGCCCAGTCAGAATCACAGTACCCTTGAAGTTGGAAATCAGACTGCGAAGAATAAAAAAGACCATACTGTAAAGTCCCTCTCAAATAGCGAAGAACATGAAGTGCAGCTTTCAAATGATGAAGACAGGGAGTTTGCATAAATTGACTCAATTGCTGGGTGATGAAGGAGATGTCAGGTCGAGTGAAACCAAGATAAAGTAAACGACCTACTAGTCTTCGATACAGCTCAGGATTATCAATAGGAGTGCCAGGATCAGAAAGAATAATGCCTGAAGAAAAAGGACTAGAGGCAGGTGTAACCTCTTGGTAACCAACATCAGCGAGCAAGTCCAGTATATATTTGGTTTGGGAAAGCAAAATTCCTGCCTTTGTGCGAGAAAGTTCAACACCTAGAAAGAAATGAGCAAGCCCAAGATCTTTGATGGTGTATAGGTTGTGTAAAAATGTTTTGAATTGCTGGATATGAGATGGATTTGAGCCACAAATGAGAATATCATCAACATAGATGGCGACCATAAGGGAATGACCATTCTGATGCATAGTGAAGAGACAAGGATCATGATAGGACCTTGTTAAACCAAATTGTAGAAGTTTGCTGGAGAGCTCCTTATGCCATTGGCGGCCTGCTTGCTTAAGGCCATATAAGGACTTGGTGAGTTTGCACACCTGATGTGGAGCAGCAGAAGTGTATCCCTCTGGAATTTGAAGGTATATGTCCTCATCAAGAAAACCATGTAGGTATGCATTGTTGACATCAACCTGGTGTATCTCCCAATGTTTGGCAGCAGCAATAGCAATTAGAAGCCTAACAGTAACAATGCGAGCAACAGGGCTGAAACAGTCATTGTAATCAATGCCAAAAGTTTGGTTGTAACCCTTAGCTACCAATCTGGCCTTAAATTTGTCAATGGCTCCTGTTGGTGTGTATTTAATACGATAGACCCATTTGGAAGCAAGGGCTTTTTTTCCTGGTGGCAAAGTAGTAAGATGCCAAGTCTGATTGGCTTCAAGAGCAGAAATCTCCTGTTGCATTGCTGTCACCCATCTCTCATCCATACTTGCCTCTTTGTAGTTGCGGGGTACTTTCTCCATCAACACATTGCTTAGAAAAGCTAAGTGATGCTCAGAGAGTGAAATGTTTGGCAAGATAGAAGAATCTGCAGTAACAGTAGCAGTAAAATAATTAGAAAGCCATGGAGGAGGCTTGGAAACTCTGGAAGACCTGCGTAGAACATCAGAACCAGTGGATATAGCAGGATTAGTAGGAGAAGATAAAGAATCAGAAGATGGCATAACTGAAGAAACAACAAAGGGAAAAATGCTTTCATTGAACTGCACATCTCTGGATACTATAAATTTGTTTGTTGCAGGATCCCATAATTTGTACCCTTTTTGTCCTGGGGAAAAACCCATGAATATACCAGAGAAAGCCCTGGGGGCAAATTTCTGTTTGTGAGGCTGATTATTTGTATAGAAACACTGACATCCAAAAACTTTGAAGTTTGTGTAATCAGGAGAGCGATTATATAATATGACATGAGGAGTTCGCCATTGTAACACCTTACTAGGCAGGACATTGATCACTGTAGTTGCATATAAAATAGCTTCACCCCAGAAATCAGTTGGTAAGGAGGCTTGAAATAAGACAGATCGTGCCACATTCAATAAATGCCTATGCTTTCTTTCAACTACACCATTTTGCTGTGGTGTGTAAACACAGCTACGCTGATGTATGATGCCTTTATCATGGAACAATTTGGTAATTTTATGATTCAAGAATTCACTCCCATTGTCAGAACGAATTACTTTCACAGTTGTATCAAACTGAGTTTGGACCATAGTAAGGAAAACAGTCAAGGCTGAGGCAGTTTGTGATTTATGCTGAAGCATAATCACCCAAGTGTATCGTGAAAAGTCATCAACAAGTGTAAGGAAATATCTGCCTCCAGTCTTAGAAGGTATAGAATAAGGACCCCATAAATCAATGTGAAGGAGCTGAAAAACACTAGTAGATGAAATACAGCTGCGATGAAAAGGTAGTCTACTCTGAGTAGCCAGAGGACAAATTGAACATTGATGATTATTACATGTATATTGTATTTCAGGAATATGAAGTAAAGTGGAAGAGGACACATGTCCTAGTCTCAAATGCCAAATATTTGGCTTATTCAAAACTGAATTAGAAACATCTGTGCTATTGAAACAAGTATCTGAGTGAAGTAAAGCAGGATCAAAAGAACATTCATTCAGCTTGTATAATCCACCAAGCTTTCTTCCAACTGCCAACAATTCATTTGTGGTTTGATCCTGTAAATAACAATAATCAGCATGAAAAATAACCTTCACATTAGCTTCTTCCAATAATTTTCCAACAGATAATAGGTTGTAGCGAAAAGAAGGAATGTGCAGAACATTCTTTAGGATTAATTTTGGTGTGAGGGCCACATTGCCTATATGCTGGATAGACTGTTTAGATCCATCAGGAAGCAAAACCACCTGATTTTGAGCAGGATGAATTTGCTTTGTAAACAAATTGAGTTCAGAAGTCATGTGTGAACTAGCTCCACTATCCACAATCCATTCATTCCACTTTGTGTCAAAAGAGTGAGTGGAAAAAGAAAGAGAGGTATGCTCACCAGAACTAGAACCTGTATGATCTGAAATTCTTGAGTTAAGAAAACCTGCAGATCCTGCAAAAGCTGAGAAATCAGTTGTATCAACAGGTGTATCAAAAATTTGTTTAGCTTTGTGTTTCTCTCCTGTAAACTTCTCTTTTCCTTTATACTGTTTGTACATTTCCTCAAACATATTTGCCATATGCTTCTTATTAAGAATTTCTTCTTCACTAGTTGTGGAGTCTGAATCCGCTTCTGCCATATGTGCTTGAGTCTGTTTCTTTTTCAGATCCGTGTACCAGTCCGGATATCCAATCAACTGAAAACAGGATTCTCGAGTATGGCCAGGTGTATCACAATGTGTGCAAGTGACATTTTTTTTTCCTTTGTCATCTTTCTTCTTCTTTTTATAGCTTGATCCAGATGTTTGAGAAAATTTTGTATTAGTTCGAAAATGCTGATTCTGTGTTAAATTTGCGATCTCAATTACATTATCAGCAGAGACTTCATGCTGCTTTTCAACTCTTGTAGGCATTGAATATGCTTTATTCAAGGAAGGTAATGGATCCATGAGAAGTACTTGATTTTTCACATGATCATAACTGTCATTTAGCCCCATTAGAAACTGAATAAGTTTGTCTTCTTCCTGCAAGTCTGAAATTCTCTTGAAAGCATTACATACACAATTTTGTGAAACTCCACAATGACATACTGGATTCGGCCTCAACAAATTAAGCTCATTCCACAACCTTTTAAGTTTTGTATAATACTGCATTACTGACATGTTACCTTGAGTAAAGAGACTGATACTTCTCTTTATTTGATAAAGCAGAGGTCCATTGCTATCGCCAAACCGCTGCTCTAATTCTTGCCACAAATCTCTTGCTGTTTCTGCATAAAGGAAATCCTCACACAATTCCTTTGACATAGAATTGAGTATCCATGATGAAACCAGGCAATCGATCTTCTCCCATTTCTCATATTCTGTTGTTCCTGCCTCTGGTTTGAGATTATCTTCGAGAATATACTTAAGCTTCTCTTTGGCTGTTAAAGCTCTTCGAATTGCTCTGCTCCAAGGTAAAAAATTTGTCCCTGTTAATACTGCATTGACTAGAGAGATTCCTGGATTCTCTGGCTGGTTGAATTGTACAGTTTGGCTACTCTGTTCAGCTGCTGTAGTTTCCTCCTCTTCATGAAAAACATTATATCGATTACCATTTCTTCTCACCATGGCTCTGATACCATGAGAAGAAAAAAGAACTAAGAAAAATTGTATTTACTTTATTTTCATATATTTTGCAACTAAAATACACCTCTTTATTTATAGAGGAAAAACAAGAAAAGAAGAGCAAAAAAATAGGCGGGAAATTAGGCGGGAAGTTAGGCGGGAATGTAGTGATGGAAATAACAAACTTCTAGCAGCTGCGCCTGGCTTGCTTCTATTCTTCACTTCTTCACCTTAGTAGCTCTGCGTTCTGCTTCTTCTTCTTCAGCTGATGCTTCTTCTTTATCTTCTTCTTTTTCTTTATTTTGTGGGCCTAAGCTTCGTGGGCCTAGGCTGCGTTGATGTGGGCTTACCAGATTACTTCTCAAATAATGAAATACATATAAAAATAACACAAAATCATAAAATATATGTAGAATTAACACCTAACGTAATTAAACAAAAAGTTTAACTGCGGTTTTGTATAATAAAAACATAATATAAAAAAAATTTAAAAGACGTTCTACTGATGTATCGTAGATGTTTTTCACTAAGATACCATGGCAGTTTTATGAAAAACAGATGAGTTATCCTAAAATGCATAATCAACACTTAATTAATTATTCTTTAACTAGAAATGAAAAATTTCTAGTTAAAGACTACAAAAATATGTATCTATAGAATAAAATTGACGTTTTATTAATATTTTGTAAATATAAACTTTATTATGCTGTAGTTTTCGAAACGTGCAGTTTTATCATTATAAAATGGACCATTATCTGATATATGGATGTGATGAAATCAACTTTTGAAAAGATATATAAATAATTTGTATTGGAATAACAACAACAATAATAATCTAGTACAATAGATGTTTTTTTTTTTTGACAAATATGATATATAAATAATTTGTATTGGGATAATAATAACAATAATAATTTAGTACAATAGCTGTTTTTTTGACAAATATTAATTGGAGTCATTGTAATAGTCAAGGGGTAGGAATTATAGTTTGTACTCTACCCCCTGTCGGCAATCCCCCCCTTTCCTCCCCTACCCCCTTCACTTACCAATTATTCACAAACCCACTTTTTAATCGATGCTATCACATCCAAATCGATTGGACGGTTTAACTGTAAACTAATTACTGGTTCGATCCGTTTAATCAAAATTTTAAATTTTAAATTAATCAAAAATAGTTGAATCGTAATTAAATATAATATATTATTAAATAATATTTTTTTACAAAAATAAATATCCAGTTAAACTACCTATTCAAACCAGTCGAATCACAAACTAGTAATTTTACTTATTGACTCTCTAATTCAGTTTTAATAACATAGGTTTTAATGGTGACTTTATTTAACACATTAATGAGATAGTTGGACGAATTTAACTGAAAAATAAAACAATTATTTTTTAAATTCAAAAGCAACTGAAAAATGCATTAATAGAAGCTCATTGTATTTTGAAACCTATAGAAAAAAGTTAACTGATTGTATATATATTTTATATTTAATTAATATGTTTTTGGGATAATCACGTAAAAAAACCTCTGTGGTTACACTTGTTTGTAAAATAGTTCCCTGTGGTTACAGTTGTTTGTTTATAAAGTTTCATTTTTTACAAAAAAAAAAAAAAAAATCTATATGGTTTGTTATCGTTAACAAAAAAAAAAAAAAAAGGATTTTGGTCTAACAACGTCAAAAAATGATGAGATGGTGGGGAAAATTTTGATGACATGGCAAAGGAAAAAATTATAACATGTTTAACTTCTGACGGTGTTAGATCAAAAATCCATTTTTTGTTAACAGTCAGAAACCACAGGGATTTGTTTTGCAAAAAAAGAACCATCTGGGACTTTTTTACAAACAAATGTAACCATAAGATTTTTTACATAATTATCCCTATTTTTTTAATTAGAAATGATATTTCATTAAATAAAAAAGATTGATTACACAAACAGGAGCGAATGTAAATCTAACTCTAATAGTCCCATATGAAATATGCTCTAGTTTGGTTCTAGGCATTCTGATTGGCTTGTCTTTTAACAACGAAAAAAAAAAAAAACTCATATATATTAACTGAGAAGAAGAACACACACATACTGGTGGGAGAAACCCCACACGTACCAAACATCCTGCATTTTATTAAGCACACCAGACAATGTTGGAGATTCACAGCCACTAGAATTCTCAATTCACACATAATATCAGATCTGAAAAAATATTTCAAATCTTGTATAAAGATGATAGCTAGATTTGAGTACTTAAAGTATAAAGATTTTAAAAAATCTTAGACTAATAACATTAACCAATCTATTAAATCTATATTATATTATGCTAAAGTAGACCTAAAAATTGCAGAATACAACTTATTTCACACAAAATAAAAGTAAAAACAAAAGAGAGAGAGAAAAACAAAGAAAGGGATGCATGGAGTCTTCCTCCTCCTAAACAAAATGTAAAATAGATTCTTTTGAAAGAATTTTTAGTATAAGCGGCGGCTAGGTTTTTTTAAAGTAACTAATATTAATTTATATGGAACTTTAATTATCAATTTTCACATATTTATATTTTATTTTAGGCTGAAACGTTTCAGAACTTCTAATTTATCCTTTAACTAGTTTTTTAAAACTGAGTAAATTTGATTTCTTATTTTATTTTTAAATTAATTACATATAGTAATTTTAAAGTGAATAATTATAGATTAAATTTATTTTTTTTTATGAAAAGTCGTAATAGTTAATTAACTGAAATTATACATTAATTGATTTTTACGGTTGGTTAATAGATTACTAAATTTTTATTAACGGATTGGTTGATCGTTCAAGTGCACTCCTAACTCAAGATGTACTGACATACTTTACCGCGGAAGAGATCAAAACATGTTGAGTATTTTCATTTGTTATTTCTACATATTGATATTTTAATTTTACATATATAGTAAGATAATTTTCTTTGTAGGTAAATTAATTAATCAATTAATATAGCACAATACTTACTAGAAGGTTTCTTTTCCAATCAAAGTGATTTGAAGTGTAAACAAAAATTTGAATTGATATTGTACCTTAAATAATTCGAGAGTCTTGACCATTCAAATCAATCTTAATTAGTTTAATATTTTAAATTATTTATTATCTGTACAATAATGATATTGTGTCCTTGATTTTTTTTTTCTTACGTTGAACTATTAATTGTTTATATATACACGTCCATTATAAAATTATTATGCATCTATTTTTGGATATCAACATGTAATTAAGTATCATTTCGAAAAAATGCATTTATTAGTAGAATTTTCAGCATATGGTAATTAAAATATAATTTTGCTGTACATTCTTCAACTCAAAAAGGTAAATTTACGTGCGAGGCAATATGAGAAATTAATATATGAAAAATTATTCTTAAACTTTACAATATAGTTTAAATTTTTAGGTGAAAATATAATTCTTTAATTAACATACATTCATATATAAATATAAATACATGTACTTACATATAATAAGAAATATATTATTTGAGTATTTTAAAATTTGATCGAACTTGAATTAAAAATCTTAAAAATAAAACTGATACTTTCTTAGCAATTGATTTTCAAAAACTTTACAATAATCTTGGACTAGAATGGTCATGTATCATAGTAAAACTTCTTATTATTTTCATTGTACATAACATGTTACCTGATTGAAGAACATACAGATCAATTTGTCTAAACTTACCTTAAAGCTTAAGGCGCAAATCAAGTTTCTGGATATAATGATTTCCAACTGAAAGATTATCAAAAACTCCTTGATCGGATGAAGAATCGATCATAATCTTCTGAAAGTTGACAACTTCTGATGTTGACGGTGATGGTGATGTTGATGGTAGTGATGATGAAATTGTTGCAATATTTCCAGGATCAAAATCAATGTTTAAGGCTGCAGATTGTTGGTCTATTGATATTGCCCTAGACTGCAGGCTGCCATAAGAAAGAGGACGATAAGAAGAATGTCCATTTTTGGAGTAAGAAAGAATTAGAGAATTAGGCATGATGATTGGATATTGATGATGAATAAAAGCTGATGATGGATGAGGTTGTAGCAGAGCCATTCTAGCAAAATTTCGTTCTCTTTTATGGCCATTTTGGTGTCCACCTAATGCTTGAGGGCTGTCGAATTCCTTGCTACAATAGTTACATGAGAACATTCTTTTCCTAATTTCTTGGTGAGAAGTTTTTAATGAATTTCTCACTTCCAAACAACTCAAGAGATTGAGCTCTTCATTCAACCCACCAATTGATTTGCCTTGTGCAAAACTTGCTCCTTTTCCTTCTCCCAAAATATCATTATTTTTCACTGAGTACTTACGCATATCTTGATTAGCATATAATACAAGGAATCACAAGTGAAGCTGAAAAGAAAATGCTTGCAAATCTATGTATTTATAGAGAAGATAGACTAACTGTTTTCTAATTATAAGGAAAAACGCGTGGTCCTGATTAAATTTCCATTTGAAACTCTTTGATGAATTTTTTCAACACATTGATTACATAATCTATCTATTTTGACATTACTCGCTTTAGACTTAACACTATCACCCTGTGTGGACTCTCTCCAATAATGGGCATGTGACACGAGTTTTGAAGATTTGTAGGACTAAATCGAAAATATACATCAAATCCATAGTTACGACATGTCTGCAATGGAACTATGGTTCAAATTCCTCTAGTAAATTCTAAAAGCCTTTTACTTCCACCTCGTGTGAACTACAGTATCTATTAACAGGTGCATGACACGAGTTTTGAAGGCACGTGAAGGATCCGTAGTACATATGCATTGAAAGTATGGATTAGATCTTTCTAATGAACTTTAGAGCCGACTACTACCGCCTTGTGTGGAAGTCTTTGTTAACATGTGCATGACATGAGTTTCGAGGACTCGTGGGACTAAATCGAAAATATAATTCAGATTCATAGCCATGATACACCAAATTATAGTTCAAAATTTCAGATCCCTACATTGAACTCCGAAGCCTTCTATTGTTGTCAAAACTCATGTCATGCGCGGAAACTGCTGCCTATACTAGATTGAAGTGTTAAGTCTGGGGAGTAGTATCAAAACAAAAAGATCATTTACCCACTGTGTTGAAAAAATTAATTGAGTGGTTAATTAAGAAATTCATAAAAATTTGCCTAATTACAATATAGCAAATATAGAATTTTATGGTCTAATGTACTTTTTATAACTTGTTAATCGTTCAGTATGTTCATACTACACTAGTTAATCCCTCTATTTTTAAAACTACATTATTTATGGATATCATTAACATCAACTTCTTAATTTGGTCATCCAAAATTCTGTTAGTCAATGGAGAAATATAAAATGAAATTTACCCTTCTATTGTTTATATATATTACACGTATATTAATTTACATAATGTTTCCTTAACTAAGTATCACAATATTTTTATGATATTAATGCAACTATGACAAGTAATACTAGTTAATAAAATTGTATTATTACTAATTATTAAATAACTTAATATTTTAATTTGAATAATAGGAAATATATTTTTCATATAATATTTATTTTTTCAGTGTTCATAATTTATATTAATATTGAATTTTTAGTTTATTAATTGGTGGTTGATTAAATAAAATACAAGTCCAAATTAATGAAAGAACTAACAGTTAATCAATTTTAATACATACTATTTTGGTTAAAAAAAATAGTTAGTACATGATATAATAACATATCAATTTTTTCCTTTTATTTGGCAATAAAATAACAAACTTATTATTTTCTATGAAATTTATTTTTGATTTGTAAAATTATGGAGAAATGGATTAAGTAAATTTTGATACTCTATTATGTATTTTTGTGAATACAAGAACTAATTAGCTACTGTAATATATATCCACAATTCCAGAGACTAATAAATTCTTTTCCTCTAATTTTTTGAAGGGAATATATTTATACAAATATTAATTTACAAGTAACATAGTCTTAAAAATAAGAGCAAAATTAAGGATCGAGAAGCTAGCTGCCAATATAGAATTTGGTAAAACTCAGTGCAGATATATATATATATATATATATACACACAAGTTAATAATGCATCGGCCGAAACACCATCTCCTAAACAATACAAAATACGAGTCCTATAAATACATGAAAACAATCTATCTTCGCCACTTGGAAATGGAAAATTTTATTTTACGTTTAGCACATCACGTTATTCATATACTAAATTAATAAATTTATGTCAATTCATCCATCAACCAATGAAAACATGACAATGTATGATGACATCCGGTAATCTAGACACCGGGTCCCATTTCCGGGTTTGACATAACAGACCTTTCGTCTGGTTCTCTAGAAGGAACGCGAAGGCTTCTGTTGCAGATCCGGCGTATATCCTCTTCATCTGCAGAAAGATTCTAGAAGAAGGATGATGATATCTCACTAAAAGTCTACTTGTTGTGTTGTACTTGGAGAAGGACTCTATATCTCACGTGGAATCTAGAAAACAAATTTTTCAGATTGACTGAAAGTAGGGTTTGGGAGCTCTCCTAAACCCAGTTCAACTCTATCACAAGCCCTATAAAAGAAGGGTACTCTGAGGTAAATGGAATTTCACTCTATTCAAGCTAAAACACAGCTAAAAACAATTCATATTGACTTTGGTATCGGAGCTTACCCCAGAGGTTATCGGTGTCTTAGCTTTTCTGTATTGCAGGAACGAAACCAGATCCGGTCCGACGAACAATCCGAACCCGGATCTCTAGAAGGATTTCAGACAATCTATCAATGTATAATTACTTAAATAATTTTTTAATAATTGACTATTTAAATAAAATTCTACACCTTAAAATATAAATTTTATATACTAATTTACAAGCTTTAGACTTTTAAATATATTATGTGGCATAATTTTATTGACTTAGCACACGGATGTTGTGGTATATCTAGCGCATTCTATAATTTTTCTTATTTTGCTTTTATATTCTCCCTCGAACTAAATAGGGTAGGGGCAAATTGTCAACTTGTCACGAAGCAAAAGAAACTGCCCATTTGACAAAGATTTGGTAAAAATATCTACAATGTTATAAACTTAGAAATAGATTGAACCACCAAGGCTTTGGCATGTAATTTTTCACCAACAAAATAAAAATTAATCTCGAAATGCTTGTTTTGATTATGGAATACAAGAATACAACAACAATTTTATATCCAAGAAAACATATATATTTGGTGGAAAGAGGATATAACTTATTACTTATGCACAAGATAAGTACAACGCTAAGGGTAACACAGGTAACAGTAGAAAGTACGAATGAGATCATAGTACAACATATAACCAAACAATTTATTCAATAGAACATCAAAATTTAAAGGGCACATATTTTCATGCATTTTTAATAAATTTCTATAATTGTTTTTCATGCATTATTTTTAGTTTAATTTTTTAATATTGAGCTTATGAATGATTTTTTTTTTTTTTTTTTTTTTTGTGTGTGTGTGTGTGTGTGTGTGTGTGTTGAATAAGTTTTATTTTGGCATTTTGAGATGATTAATTGAAATCTGGATGCTCTATTTGGCTAAAGGAAATCTTGAGGTCGTTCGTTTGTGAGCAAAACACATCTACTCCGGGGCAAGATTTCTATTGACCGAGTAAATATCAAAGAAAAGAATTCAAATGAGATATGATATTAATAAATATTTGACAAATGACAACTACTTCAAATGTAGTTGCACTTGAAAGAAAGTGAGAAAATTTTAGAATACTACAGGAATATAGTACTCCTTTAACATACTTGTTAGAAAATAAATAGCAGTCTCACATTAAAAACAACTGAAACAAAAAAAAAAAAAAAAAAAAAAAAAGAAAAACCATATAAATGGTGTAAATTATATTATATTACATGAGTTTAACCATATGTGTATATATATATATATATATATATATATATATATATATATATATATATATATATATATATATATATATCATGAATTCGGAGTAGCATAGAATAATAAATATTATGAATTCAGAATCACTGAGCTAAGCAATTTGAAGGCTTTCACTCATACCATGGGTAATTGATAAAATACCTGTTAGATTAACTAATAGAAATAATGAATAACATATTTATACATTATAAACAATGGTAGTATTATTGTATAGTAAATGTATGTTATTGCCGAAATCTGAATTATCTTGTCTGTAACAAAAAGCTAAAGAAATATAAAGGGAATGTCCATATATGAAAAATTTACAAAGATTAGAGATTAGAGAGATTTACAAAACAACCATATATCAAATCTAGATAGAATGTATGTATTTTTTTTAAGCCCAGAGATATATGAAAAGACTCAAGATTATGGAGGTAGTTACGATAAATCTTAAGTTCCAACAGCAACATTGATTACTAAAATCTAATCGTTTTTTACAGCTAAACGACGAAATTCTGTTGGAGAGTGTTAGACCTGACTGCAGAAGTAGAGATAAACTCATGTAACAGAAAACCAATTAAATCATGTTAAAAATAGATATAACCACTTAATTATATGTTGCGCTTTCATCTTATTTGCTCTCAATCTATGATCTCCAACGTTAAGTTGCAGCTTTATCTCTTTAAGAAGCATTATACTGTATAAATAACATTGCACAAATTAATTGGATAAAAGGCAAAACACGTTCCAATAAGTGAAACCGAAGATAAAAACGAGGTGGGCAATATAAAAATGTTTTGATTGGGCTGGACGTACAAGAAATGAGAAGGCAAATTGAATTTGGTGGGGCAGACCAAAAATTATACCTGTCCTCTTGGATTTCCACTGAAAAAAAGAGGGTAGCTAGGAGTAGGACTAATTCGCTTTCTAGTACTACTGTATATTCCTTTTGTGGATGTAACTATGTTGTGTTTTGTAACTATATATTGTGGAGGTAGCACTATAATGCGCAGAAAGGTACTCAATTACAGCTAATATTATTTATAGAGAAGGGGAAGGGGTGGGGGGGCCAATTACAGATGTCCAATTCTGGATGATTTATGTATTATCTTTCTGCCGACTTTCCTCTCCATTACAATGTTTAATTAGACTTTGAAAGGTTTTGCTAATCTTTTGTGTCATGATGACATGAAAACTTCTTTGCTATTTTGTTTTTTTACCTTCTTCGGGTCAGGGGATATAAACTACTCAAATTATGATCAGGAGTTTTTTTTTTTTTAATTAGGTTTTAGAAAAGAAAAGAGAAAAACAACATCTCCAGGCCCTCTCATCTTTTTGTTAGGTTTATTGACTTTCAAGTTTTCACATGAGTTATGATTGGAAAATAAATAATTGTCTTATATTATAAATAAATGAGACTAAAAAGTAACATATAGATGATATAGATTGGATCTTAACACAAAACCAGTTGGTTTTGTCATGTTACACTAGTTCAATCCCATATATGTATTCACTTCTGCACTCAAGCTTAATGTATGCTCTCAAACCCAGAGTTTCTTCATGGTTTTAAAGTATAAGAAAGTCTAATAGTTAAAAATCCTAAGCTAAGGTCTATGTTTAAAGACCTAGTGGAATTTATGGTAGTAGAAAATATTAGGTTCGATAATAACCTTATGTCAAAGAACACATGCCAATAAATATTTGATAAGTGACAATTGGTTCATGCCTAGTCATACTTGAGGGAAAGTGTTGAGGAATAAATTATAGTCCCCGATGAAAAATAAATGAGACTAAACAATGGCACATAAGTGGTGTGATTGGTTCTTAACACAAGCTAACTAGTTTTGTATTATATGGCAGGTTCAACTCCATATATTTGTGAAAGATTTTAGATATAGACCAAGTCTTAATGAGAGGAGTGCAAGTGGCTTAATTCATTTTAGTTTGCTTTTTAATGAGATGAGTCTAACTATTAGCATGACTTAAGTCAAGTAATAGGTTTACCCTTTCTAATTATAAGCTCTTTATTTTGCTCATTGTTGGCCGATGTGGGACTTTTTCTACCTCACATCTCAACACTAATAGGTTTACCCTTTCTAATTATAAGCTCTTTATTTTGCTCATTGTTGGCCGATGTGGGACTTTTTCTACCTCACATCTCAACACTCCCCCCTCAAGTGAAATTTTCACTTGTCAGTTCGCGGACCGGGCTAGCACATTTGGCTACATTTCATGCCCATGGTCCAAATTTTTGACGTGAAATTTCACTTGACAGTTCGTGGACCGGACTAGCACATTTGGCTACATTTCATGTCCATGGTCCAATTTTAATGGTCCCAATTTAATCCGTGGCTCTGATACCATGAAAGATTTTAGATATAGACCAAGTCTTAATGAGAGGAGTGCAAGTGGCTTAATTCATTTTAGTTTGCTTTTTAATGAGATGAGTCTAACTATTAGCATGACTTAAGTCAAGTAATAGGTTTACCCTTTCTAATTATAAGCTCTTTATTTTGCTCATTGTTGGCCGATGTGGGACTTTTTCTACCTCACATCTCAACAATTTGCTCACTTATGCAGTTAAACCCATCACTCGCAAAGCCAACATAGTCTTTTCATAGTATCAAAGCAGAAGAAGATCTAATAGCAAAAAGATCTTGGATCCGTATCTAAAGACCTGGTAGAATTTAGACCAGTAAGGAGACTATGTCTGACCTTAGGCATTAGAGGAGATTGATCATGTTTGACAAATAACAACTTGTTCAAATCCAGTTATACTTGAAGAACAATGTTAGAGAATAAATAATATAGTTTCACATTAGATATGAATAAGACTAAAGAATACCATATAAGTAATGTAAATTGAATTTTAATACAAGTTAATTGATTTTACGTTTAGTGGGTTCATCCCACATATGTGTCCATTTTTACCATTAGTCCCTAAGATTCAAGAAGTCTTTCAAAACAACTTATTATGATTCTATGTCGCCAAATCATTTAGGGTACAAGTTTAAACTACTTGGTAGAACATAATATTAATTTTTATTGGTATCTTTGAGAAAAATTACCGTTATCTATGATTTCTTCAATGTGGCAAAATTGTCTTCAACAAAGTAATAATTTGGTTGAAAAAAAGGAAAAGAAAAAAAAAAAAAAAAACATTTTCTTAGTACAGGTAGAAACCTAAAGCAGTCAAATAAATATGATCTTTAATAATTAGTTACTGACCAATAATTTTGAAGAAAAGAGTTGTTCTTTAGCATATGGACAAAACATGGATTCTATTAAATAATTATACCAATAATTAAATTAAATTAAAACTCAATCTGATCTGTACTTTGGGTCTGCCCAAACTTGAACCTAAGGTTTGTTCTTCATAATACTTTCCATTTTAAAATTAATTTCTGTTAGGTTCCCAACATATAAAATTAATTTAATTACATTAGTGATCATATTTATCCGGGAATGATAGAGATGGAGGAAGAAATGACGAGGTCTTGAAGACAAGAGACTGAAGTAACTACGATTATTAGTACTAAACTAGATTTAAGCAGAACTCTAAGTATATATGTTTAATGGAGTGGAAGATTGACCACTCCTATAATTCTACATTTCTACTTGGATTAAGTAAATAAGGAATTACAATTTTAGAAATTATAATTTAAAGTTTATTTTTAAGATTAAAAAGGTACTAATTAACTCAGACAAAATTCCCTTTCATCCATGTATTTATGGGCAAAAGATGATGAATCTTTATTTTGATTTTAGAAAGAAAAGTTATGCCAAGACTACAGTTTTTTTTTTTTTTTAATTTATAAACATTTTTCACATCTGAATCTATTAATTTTTTTTTTATTTTTAATTCGACATGTTAATTAACCGTCGATCAATAATCGTAAATATTGAATCCTTAATTAACGGCACAGTAAATGTAAAATAAGCACGTGTTTAATTTTATATATATTTACAATTTATAGTGGCATCACATATAAAAATAATTTTGTGTACAATTTATATACATTTTAAATGCAGATGACCACACACTCTTGACAACTAATTCAGTCGTTAACTAGCCATTTAATTAATAGATTTGACTGTAATTAATCATTTGGAAAACCAAAAACTTATATAACGCGCAAATATTAAAAAGGTGAACTCTTTTACTAATGAATTAATGAGTTTGTTCAAAGTGGTTTTTGATATTTTGGTACGGAGAAATGCTAAAGTAGTTGGATTAGACAGATAATTATTAAAAACAAGTGGACACCTGAAATACGAGAAATAATCATTTAATTTAATAATTCATCCACAAAAACACAAATGAATTAATTCTGGTTGCCCTACCGGCAAAGATTTGTGCAAGTCCACGTTTCGGTCTACTACGCCCCTCAGCAAAATAGGGTCAGTTTGCTAGGCCTCTCCGTGTCTTAACTCAAATCTCGAGTTTCTGCCTCTTTTGTGTGTTTGTTTCCATCTTCCAAACTTTCTCCTACATCTTACTTTAATCCTTGCCATCCATTGTGGCACCTTCCCTCCACTTGACAAACACACCAAAAAAGTTTTACAAAATGCACCCTTTTAAAGTCTTAAAGACCTTTTTGTTCGAGAACTATTATATTTTTACATTTTTACTTTTTGTCTTATAATTATTACTCAATTGCTTCACGTGCTATTCAAATAAGTTCCAAAACGGCATAAAATTACTGAAAAAGTAGCATATTCGTCATGATTTATTAACAATTTTGGGAGCCATTTTGGTGCTTATTTGAATATCTCAGTGAGCAAATAGGTAATAACCATATAACAATACGGAATGTGATAGCATCGGAGAAAAAGGTTTTTAAGCTCCTTTTGAATCTTGTAAATTTTTACGAATTTTACAATTAATTAGCTTCCTAATCAATTTTTTCAATACATTAAGTAGATAATTTTTATCTTTTGATTGCCTCAGAATATTTAACACTTTTTTCTGGTGTGGGTTACAGTTTTTATTAACTAGAACATGATACAATTTTTTTGGAAGATTGAAGACTTTAGAGTTCGCTAAAGTAATATCAACCATACCTCTCAGAAACGTCAATTTCATCACTCTCTTTTTAAATTTTCAATAATTTGCTTGTATTTGCAACAACAACTCATTGGGAGTAAGGGAAATTGGACCATTGTATTTAACAAAAAAATTTCTAATTACATTATTAGACTTTCTACCAGTTTTTGCTGCTTGTCTCTTGTATCTTCTCAATGTATCAAAAGTTATAATTGTATCTTTTGTTTTAATGCTTAAATTTGGTGGAGATATTACCTTTTTGCTTGGAAGGGATAGCTCGGAAAAATAATTTTCGCTTATGAATTAAATTTAGATATATTATTGAACATAAATTTTCATAAAAAAAAAGCACTCATAACCATTACAAGAGGGGATAAATTATTAAAAATTTAAAAATGGAGGAACATTAATAATTCAAAAGGTTAGGAACTGCATCAACTTTTGGAGAATAGTTCATGATCAATTCGATCCAAACCCTTCAAATTTTTGAAGATATTAGAAATCAGAGCATATATATATAAAAGGACAGAAAGGAGGATAAATTAGGGTATCGTCAAATAATAATAATAATAATAATAATAATAATAATAATAATAATAAAAAATGGGTTTGCCTGAAATTGGCAAATTTTAATAATAGGAAAAAAATCCAAAAGTAGGAATGAAATTTGGTCCACAGAAAGCGAATAAAAACAGTGCAAGGCTAGGTGACAAAAATGGTACTTAATTAGGCCCTAAAGCCAAACAGGCCTCTTCTCGTCTGAGTCTTTATGATAAACTAGTTTTAGGGTCAGGTTAGGATAGTTTTTAGTCAAAGTATAGCAAATCTTATTTTAGCTGGAAGCTGCTTTTGAGACTGCAGAAAGCAGTCTCAAATGCACAATTAGTAAAAGTCAGATTGTATTCAGGAAAGCATTAGAAAAACACTTAAAACTACTTTTAAAGAAAGCAATGAAACCTAACTTTTTTTTACAACACTTTTACTAACAGCAATTCCAAACTGGTCCTTAATCCCCGTTTTTCTCGGGAATGAAAGAAAAAGTTTAGAATTTGTAAACTTGAACGGTATGTTATTCTAAGTTTATTTATTTTCAATATTTTTACTATTATTATTATTATTCAATATTATTGATGGAGAAATTAAAATAAAAGTAATATTGGTTTGAATTGAGTCCCCAATCGAAACTTGTATTTATAAAATGTTCAAAAGAGAGAAATAGATAAGAGGAACTATCATATGGAAAAGGGAAAATTGTAGGAAAAAAATTTAAGAGATGAAACGGAAATAGCAGAGGAGGGGAACCGTGACCGACGAAGAAGAAAACTGACTGGGGAAAAAGAATACTGCAAGCAAAAATTTTATCCATGCTTTCACCAAATCTAACTACTAATGGCCCAGTCGAGAAAGAAGAAGAAGATTGACAGGGGAAAAAGAAGATTGCAAGAAAAAAATTTGTCTATGCTTTGACCAAATCCAACAGCTGGAATTTTTCAAAAAAAAAAGTCAAACTGCTGACAACCCAGTAGATAAAAAAAATCTAATTCTCATGATTTTTGGAAAAAACCATTATATGTGACCTAAGCTCGACCCATGAACAGGTCTAATCATAATAAATTTTATAAGTCAAAAATTCAATTTTATACATATTGAATGACAAATTTTGAAAAATTTTTTAGCGAAATTCTTATAAAAGAAACAATTTATTTAGATGCAGATATGATAAAAGAAAACATTAAAAATTGATATGAAATCATTGTTTTTAAAATTATGCATAAACTTACATTAGTGTACCTGTGAATATTATTTATTAAAATTGATTTTCAACTATAACAAAAAGCAATAGAGCCATTTTAAAAAAATAAAAAAAATGAGAAAAAAATAAAAAGAAAAATAAAATAAAATCAAGAGGAAAAAACAAAAAAAAAATAGAAGAAGAAAAAGGAAAGTAAAAGAAAATAACCAGAAATAAAAAATGGAAGAAAAAAAAATAAAAAGAAAAATAAAGAAAATTGAAAAAAAAAAAGACCAAAAGAAAAAAAAGGGAATAAAGAAAAATAGAGAAAGAAAATTTAATTTTTTTAAAAAATTTTGAATAAAAGAAAATAGAAGAAAAAATAAGAAAATGAAAAATAAAATAAAAATAAAAAATAAAATACCACAGGATTAAATTTTAGTATATATAGATAAGTTTTATATTCAAAGCTATTTTTTAATAATTAGAAACTTAATATGTGTTATTATTTAGAATAAATAATTTATTAATCTATATATTTGTTATGTATTATACTAGTAAGTTTATATATATACATTAAAGTGTTTAAGTTTTGTCTCACTAAATTTTTTAGTCTTTCCCTTTATATATGCATGTGAAAATACACAATTACCGTTAGTTTTAAGTAAAAAATTTATCTTTCATTTTTCAAATTTAATTAAAGTATTTATAATAAAAGATTTCGTAGTATCTACACATACACTAACATTTTATATTTCTATATATTATTTATAAAAATAATTAATTATGCTATTATTTATTCTCTTTAGTATATATTATCATTTTTTTTTAGTTTAATATAATATCTACAAACTAACAATGAATTAAAAAAGATGATATATTTTATCATTATAAAATAAAATAAAGGGTAAACAATTTGTTAGTCCCTATGTTTTTACATATTATACTAGTCAGTTTACATGATAATTATATAGTCCATAAATTTTATCATTATTAACTGTTTTATCCTTTTAAATTAAATTAGACTAATAATACTAAAATTACCCTTTATTCTATTTTATAATAATAAAACATATCATCTTTTCTATTTTATATTTTTTCCTAACATAATCTTAATATTAATAATATAACTAATATTGATTAATTAATTAATTAAATTTTATATAATCATATAACTAAACTCTTACTATAAAGCTTATTTTATTATATTAACTAAATAAAAAAATATTAAAAAATATAAAATTATGAGTTGAATTATATAAAATTATAAATTCAAAAAAATATAAAATTAGAAGTAGAACTATATAAAATTATAAAATCGAAATTTTCATCTCTAATATATCTTATAAATAACATTAATAAACAAAAAAAATACCATTTTAAAATAATTAACAAGATTCATAATAATATTTATTGTTAGTTTACAGATATTATAAACTAATAAAGAATAAATAATAGAAATAATTTTATTTTTATAATTAATATATAAAAGTATAGAAATATTAGTGTACGTGTATATACTACAAAAATTTATTTAATTGAATCTAAAGGCTAAAAGATTAATTTTTACCTATAACCAAGGGTAATTTTATCTTTTCATAAGTAAACATAAAAGAAAACACTAAATAGTTCATTGAAACAAAACTTAAGAACCTTAAAATTTATCTATGGGCTAACTAGTGCAATACCCAAAAACATAGGGGCTAATAAATCGTTTAGCCTAGAATAATAATTTGACCTTTAAATCTACTAAAAAGGATTAAACAGTTGATAATGATAAAATTTAGGGACTATATAATTATCACATGGATTAACTAGTGTAATATGTAAAAACGTAATTTATAATTAATGGATAAATAACTTAATATGTAGATCAAGAGTATCAACAAATTAAAGAGATCAAGAGTGTCACTATCGTTTTAACTTTGAAAAAAACATTGACTAAAATTATTCTTGAAGTCATATACATTTAAGAGATAGTATAATCATATTTGATTGGGAATGAATATTAGTATTTCAACTAGCCTAATAGTCGTGCCATGCACGGAATAGTTTACTTCAAATGTAAAAAATAAAATTTAATTTAACTCTTTATTTTTTTATATTTTTTTATTTTTATATCGATTATATTAAATTTCTAAGAGGTATGCAATGTATTTTATGTTTCTAAATATATTTAACATAATAGAAAATTTAATATGTTAAAAATAAATGTATGTAAAATTTTACATATATTTGATTATATTGATGTAATTAACTATAAATTATTGAAAACTTCTTTAAATACTATATTTTGAGTACAATTACATATTTTGTCTTCGTTGTCATAAATAAGAATCTTCAATCCAGTCTTGCTTTTAACTCTGGATACTGCAACACATATTTGACTATGACTAAAAACAGGGCGAGGAAGATATAAACCGACATGCGAAAGTGATTATCCTTGGCTTTTATTTATTGTCATGGCAAAACAAACAGCCAAAGGATATTGTCTTTTTTGAAATTTGAATGGCAACCTGATATCAGATGGAGTCAAAGCAAGTCGAGGGATAAAAACCTTGTGCCCAATATTACAACCAGTAATTACTTTGGCTTCAATCACATGTTTTCCTAATTGAGTGACAACTAATCGAGTACCATTACATAATCCAGAAATATGATCAATATTACGAAGCAACATCACAAGAACACTAATCTTTAATGTCAGCTTATGGTTTGGCAAACCAGAAATTGTATTTAAAAATTCTGGTCTGTAAATATCTCCTTGACTATCAGAGTGATTATCCGCTTCGCAAATAGTATCTGAACTCAAATATGAGACTTCTTCACCTTGCCATGTAGCCAAAATATAATCATTCACCTTATTTACAATATCTAATGTGGGCGCAAGAATATCACGTTCCTGTAAATATTCTTCATCTCAGCATCTTTGCAACAAATTGGGGCACATCCTATCTACGATTGCCCCAATTGGATTTTCAACATCTTTGATGAGGATATCATCGGGTACATGAAATGTACCATCTCCAATGCTTAACATCCATTTAGAAAATGATCTAAAGTCATCTAAATTGGTGTTTTGATAACCAATCTGAAGCCTCATATTTTTTGTTAACTTAAGCACTTTACAATAATTCCATAGGTAAGAGGAATTAATTGTAGCTGATACTATGTTTTGTCTACTGCCTTTTGGGATGACGCGAAAAATTTGTCTTAAATCTCCACCCAAAACAACAACTTTTCCACCAAATGGCAAATGCATGCTATTATTATTCCGGAACCTTAAAATATCTCTTAATGTTCTGTCCAAACCTTCAAAACAGTGTTTATGAATCATTGGTGCTTCATCCTATATAATAAGATGAGTTTTAGCTATCAACTCTGCCATTGCACTTCCTTGCTTAATATTGCAAGTGGAATCTTCATTTATAACCAATGGAATACCAAACCTAGAATGAGCAGTCCTACCACCAGGAATAAAAAGAGAAGCTAATCCACTCGAAGCAACTGTGAGAACAACATCACCTTTAGATCTTAAAACAGATGATAAAGCTCTCCATACAAATGTCTTTCCTGTGCCTCCAAATCCATAAACAAAAAACATGGCCCCCTCATCGTTTTGCACTGCATTCATAATGGCATCAAACACCATTCTTTGATCATCATTTAAGGATGAAATGAGCTTTGTACTTTCTTTTGCCAATAAAGCTACATCATAACTAAGTTCATCATGAATCAACCTGCTTCCTACTTCTTGAATTAATGCTGAATCAGGATATGGTAAAATAGGAAAGTCTCTCAAGCTTCTCCCATTTCTCTTTAGAATTTTCTCAATTTCAAATAGTGCATAGTTCATCAATTGGTCATCTGTCATATGTAGATCTATAAAAGAAACAATGATTCAGTAACCAGTTGTATCATAATAACCAGCATATATTTTTTTTAGAAATAATTGAGTATAAGTAAATAATGTGAAAACTGAATGGAGATATAATAAATAATTATGTAAAAAATCTAAAAAGCAAAAGTGGTAAATAATGATAACATGCCAGTATAATTACAAAGTTAAAAACAGTAAATAACTATTTATTACCTTGGCCATTAATTATTTTTCGTTGAGAATGAAGAATATCTTCCGAGAGAATTTTCCACGTTTCATTCCAAACAATTTCTGGCCTTGAAATACAATTGGAGAACAATAAAGTACCAAACATTGAGCATAGATAATGACCTGATCCCCAATAAGCTGCTTCTATTATAGCATCAACATACTCCCTGTCATCATCTAGAAGACCCAATGCGAAGCAGGCATCCTTGAAAGTTGGATACAATATGCCATTCACAGTTCTGATGTCATCATACGTTTACAATATTCAATAAAATCCTTAAGTAGTATAACTCACCATTTCTCGGAGGAACATAACATATTCTTCCAACACTCATTCCACGTTGCATTGGGCACCATTTTTTTATCTTCTTTTTTGCTAATGATGACTCATTACTTTCAACAACTTCTTTCCACATGAACTTGCTCGAAAATTGAACATATGTTAATTCTCTCGCATCAGGATACTGGGCATTTGCTTTCATCCACTGTAGAAACATGGTACTATCTTCGCCACCTCTTCTCACAACGTCTTCTATAGGGTCATCATCATGAAAGACAATACTTTGCTCATCTGGAAGATGAAAACTAAGTCTTTCCACTGCAGGCTCACGATGATTAATAGGAAATCCGAATATTCTCCAAGATGCCTCACATGGAGAAATGTATCTACAATCATAGTATATTTTTACTTCGTCTACTTCTTCTCCAGTATTTCCATGTCCATTCAACTGGTAAAAAGATGTAGTTATCCGATCATTCCCTTTATTTATGTACTTGAAGAGATATTTGATGGCCCTATGAGTTATCCGATCATTCCCTTTATTTATGTACTTGAAGAGATATTTGATGGCCCTATGTTGGTTGTACCATTCGACATTTATATGTGCATCATACTTCAACAATAATTTGGTGTTGTAAGGAACAACAAATCTATTATCGAGAAGAATTTTGCCTTTCTCGATAGTTCTCCCGATATCTCTTTTTTATACAATGGATATCCTTCTTCATCAACAGTTGTCTCCTCAATAAACTTTTTGGGAAAATGCTTTGAACACCTCCCATCAATCATGCACGATGAATTTTTGTTAGAAGCACCACAAGGACCATGTATTATGAAGTTTTTCACCGTCGCATATAGCTTGGGATTTTCTTCTTTGTCAAGAATCTCAATTGAAATTATCTTATCAATATCTTTTCCAGATGGATGCTTATCTTCTGGATGCAAGAATAATAATATATGTGCATGAGGTAGACCACATTTTTGAAACTCTATCGTATACATGACTGTAACAATAAACGATATAAACACAATTAAAAATGCATATAAATAACCAAAATTGGATAGAAAAAGTGATACGAAAAGATTCAGTACACATACATGCTTTAACCCTTCTAAACATTTTATCATTTTTTTATGTCAGGGACAAAATGATTAAGCTTCATTTTTAAAACTCTAGCTATTATATTAGGTCTATCCTCTGGTCTTAAACTTGCTTTATCAACAAACCTCCGTATCTCTGGCCACTTTGAATTACATGTGAAAGTAATAAAAAGATCAGGATACCCAACCCATCGACATATCGCTATTGCATCTTAATAGTTTTGTATCATGTACCTTGAAAAATTCGTTCATAATTAGAAATGTTCAGGATACAGACAATATGATGAACAAACAAAATATATAACATATATAAGAATTATTCCATTAAAGTTTATAATAACACACACCGTGCACCGCCAACATAAGATAAAGGTAATATGATTCACTTTCCAGTTGATGATGGATTCGTCTCCCCTCTAAATACAGCTTCTGTTAATCCCTTATATAAATTTGCTCTAAGATTCTTCTGGTTATGCCTAATGAATGAAAACCTTTCTGCTTCAATCATTGTACAAGAATCAACTAAAAAATGTTGAAATAACTTCCTTGAACCCAAGAGAGTTGATGGTTCATTAGCTCTTTGTTGTAGTCTAAAGCAAAAAAATTCTCGCATGCTTATTGTTTCTCTTTTTCTGTTTGTATCTGCACTGAATTTAATATCCTTCCTATATCCATCTTCACCATATGGAACAAGCAACCGGTATTGTATTAGAAGATAAGAAGGGAACAATTCAGTAATACATTGCAACAACCCAGATTTCTTCTCGATAACTATGTCTCTAAACCTAACTGCACTATCAACATCACCGACAACTAAACCAACTACTTCTGAAGCAGTAGGCAAATTGTACATTCGTCTATCCCTTGTTCGACTACCAATCAACCTTAACTTGAAATTTGTGTGATCCTAAGTAACCATTCTATCTCTAGCCATTCTAAATGACTGTGCCAAAACTCATCAAGCATTCTTTTCAAGTCTTCGATTATGGAATGATCAAAATTCATACTATTACTAGATGACCTGTGTGAATTTGAATCATTAAAAAAATGTTAGATATCATTAAACGGAATAAAGTTCAAATCATTTATCACAATATAACACAATATAATAAGATACCTTATGACACCAGCTTGATTTGAAATCTCATTTTCTGTGTCATAGATATACAATTGTGCAAACTTTGGATTCGATCCAGATTCGGGCAAGAGACTACCAATCATATGACAATTTTGTCCATGAAGCCTAACTACATAAGGACCATTGCCATCATTCACAGATTTATCAATCTTACCACCCATTAAGGTAAATGAAAATATCATGTTATACCCTCTTATATTTTCTAAGAAACTTCTACTTTTTTCATCCCATCCGAACAGTAAGCGTTTCAAAGTAATTGGTGGATCTTGCAAAAATGGAATCTTTACTTTACTAACACCACAACAAAGTGAAAATGAAGGTGATATACTATTTCTATGCTTGTTAATACGTTCTTGATACCACATGAGTGCACCACAGAATGTACATGTATAATCAGGATCGCCCATATCCAAAACGTTCTAAATAAATCAAATAAAAATTGATGAAAATATATCTATATATAATATAAAATTTAACATAATAATATCCAAACTACTTTAACATGCGTAGAAACTAATTCCAAGAATAATATCAACAATACATATTAATATATAATATTTTCTTATGCACCATTATTAATTTGAACGTCATTCTGAATCATATTATTTTCATCAAGAATGTTTTGAAATGCTGAGTTCAGATTAGAACAAACTATAACAAAGGAAAATTAAAAGGATGGTATTAGTAATTAGGTTAAATAATTTGTTATCAAACTCATATATCTATACAAATTAACTCTAGAATATATATACCATTAGTGATGTCCTGAAGATGAATTCTACTTCTACTACTCTCCCCAATATGTTGGTCAGTGGAAGCTATATAAAAATGAACACATAAAATTGGTAGTTATCATCTACTTATATAATTGTAATATCTAATATTTTTTTTATGTACCATTATTAATTTGAACATCAGTCAGAATCATACTATTCTCATCAAGAACGTTCTCAAATGTTAAGTCCAAATTAGAACAAACTGAAACAAAATGAAAATTAAAAGAATGGTATTAGTAATTGGTTCAAATAATTTGTTATCAAACTAATATATTTATGCAAATATACTCAAGTAAATATATACCATTGGTAATGTCATTGTCACGAAGATGAATTCTCCTTCTACTACTCTCACTAATATGTTGATGAGTGGAAGCTGTATAAAAATTAACATATAAAAATACTTTTCATCGTTACTAAAAATCTTTTAAACTTGTAATAACTATAACTATAACTATCTATATAAATATATAGAAGCTAAACTCTAAAGATGTCACAATAGGGTGACATTAGCAAATGTTGATGTGTCAATCTAATAAAATTTCCTCTTTTTCTTTAGTTTATGGTTGGTAATATCCAACATCAATCTAGAAATTTGTCTCATCAATTCAATTCCTCTCAACATCTTTCTACATTCCCTCTCTCAGGTACAAAACAATATTATCAATATTATCAGTTACTTTGTTTTTAATTAGTATATGACTCATCTATTCGTCTTCTACACGAAATCAAAGCTATTAGTTTGGTTTCATTCATTAAACACATATTTATAGGCACCACACAACATTGCTACCAACCAATTATGTGTACAAAATCATACTACTCATAATCTTTCTCCTTCCATTTTAATCCTACCCCATTGTTACAGAGTATTTTCAAATCCTGAAACACATTTTCTTTCTTAAACATTAGCATCTCAGAGGCAAAAAGAATCTTTTGCAGTTGCTGTTGTAAATAGAGAGAGATTAAAATTCATCTTATACAGAATTATCAGAGAATATGCATTGTTTAGAGCCTACGTTCTCAAATTTCGGGTTAGATTTCGCTTTGGTTTGTAAATATGAAGAGATTAGGGAAGAAATATCAAATAGTAATATATGGGATCTTTTAATTTGTGAAATTTAAATTTTGATATGCATGAAAAACGAATAGGAAATGGAGAAGGATAGCAAGTAAAAATAAATATGGAGGAATAAAGAGAAAGAAAAATGGAGAAGAAAAGTAAAAGGAGAGATCAGAGAACAAAGGTGGCAGCTATTCAGAATTTTAGGGTCAAATACTTTAGGTGTAAATTGAGTTGGGCCTAATCTAATTCATTGGGTTGGATATAGTAGTATATTAAAGCAACTTGAGTTCATCCCTTAATTCTATAATTGTAAAAAATTAAATTTTATAACTTTATACTTTTTTTTGGCCAATGTACATACTAATAATGCTGAATTACACACTATAGCGTATTACGTGTCCCAATATACATATTAAAAATTTATAATATTAAACATCTTGAATTACACACTATAAGAATATACATAAAAGATAATGCATAATAAATTTTAATGATACATAGAAACATAATAGATAGTAAAATTATTATATACAAAATAAAATTACTTTACCCGATATCATTAGACTTCATAAGTTTATTAGAGATCCGTTTTTCATTTAGTTTGTTCTTCCTCTTCATCCTTGCTAGAGATGGATTATTTTCCTCCATCTATGTAAAAAAAATTAGTCAATAACTATCATAATCTTACAGTCGTCAAGCATACAACGCACAAAATTTTAGTTAGTGTCTTGATTGTCAAAAGACTCGATGCTCGTAATATAAATTTCATATTGATATTAAATGTATTAAAAAGTGGAATACCTTTTTATTGAAAAATAGAAGTGGATTATTTTTTTATTTGAAAATAGGGCAATATCTCATACCAAACTCTAGGTTACCAAGTTATTATGACTATAGCCTATTCATCAAAATGGTGGAAAAATTACTACTTCAGCTTCAAAGTCGATTATCCATTATTAATATTATAATATATATATATATATATATATATATATATATATATATATATATATTAGATTACATTTAAATCATGGCATTCTTTTAAAAAATTGTTTACTTTATTTAATTTTCATATTTTGCAAAAACCATTCGTTATTCAAGCAAAAAACCAAAAATAACTTGGGGCAAGCGTATACTTAGTAATTTAAGAGTATATAACAATACTTAATTAATACGAAGTCTGGTACATTAAAGAAAGAGAGAAGAAATTATCTATTTTTCGATTACGACGATAAAGGAATACTGACAAAAGATAACTTCTGATATGGAAATTAAGATGACAACGATAGTTTATCAATCGAAAATAGAAAAGTGTACCAAATAGCAAAATAGATGTAGAATTAGAAGCATCGTATATATGACAACCCTTTTATTCCTTATTAAGAAATGCGAATTTATTATTATTAAGATAACTATTTCGCAAATCATTATATATGTCTTTTAAAATATACAATTCTTGGCATATGATTAATATAATTAGGAATAAGTGGCCGGACAGTCAATGTTTTGTAACATAATTAGGAATAAATGGCCATGCAATCCATGTTTTATAGACTTATTATAATATTATTAAATGAGTTACCCAAGATAACAATATAAAATATGATCTCAATTATTACCCAGAATCTTGATGGCAATTTCTCTCCATCTCTTTACCTTTGTTAATTCAGAATAAACTATTAATTTTTATTCGGTTCATTGATTCCTCAATAGTTGAAAATCCAATGGCAATCAATTCTAATTTGGTGATTTACTTCCTCAATAAATCAAAAGAAAATCCACCTAAATAATTGAGAATAGACTATTAATTCTGATTTGGTTAATTAATTCCTCAATAAAAGAAAATTCAAGTCCTTCCTAATTCAGTAAAACGTAAATAACCAAATCAAATGATATAATAATTTATTCACTCTATCTAAATTAATTGTTTTAACACAAATTTATATATACTAATCAACACATTGAGCTAATAGTTTGTTCCTTGAATTATCTTAAATATCCAAGTTAGTTGGCTTAAAGATGTGCTTATACTCGTTAAAGAATTCGGCTTTCGTGATTTTTTCTATTGTTGATCATGTCATTTCATAAAAGAAACAAAACAAAATTTATAATCTTCTAATAAAAGAAACACACAAAGTCCATAAACCAAAATAACATATCAAATTGTATCAAGTGAAAAAAAAATAATAATAATAATGATTGGGAAATGAGCTAATTATTCAAGGAGTCACTGCTAATTGAAAAAAGTATTAATTTTATTTCTCCGTCTTGATCTTTTCTGCACACACATTGGTTGCATATCATTCATCATCAACAATAATGTTTTCTTCAAATTCTCTATTTAAATCTAGACACGTCTTTGTCTTGGAGCTCGTTGGTGCAACAGACTGGTCAAACTCTTGGTTGTCACCATAGCCCACAATAGGTTCCTTCATTGCCAAAAGTAATCAGAAATTAGATGGAGGATTATTAATGTAGTTAACACTAAGAAGCTTAAAAATACTATTTTGAACACTTAAAAGTTAAAACATACCGCACTATCATCCTCCCTCCTTGTAAATTTCTCTATCAAACCAGCATCTTCTTATATTTTAGTCATAGTATATGGAGAACCAGCATGATTCAAATTAAATTTTGTTACTTTAATCCAAAAAACCAATTTCTTGTTCAGAAGATTATCCAATATTGTTGGATAATCTTCAAGGATTTCATCCTGCATATTCAAATAAATTCAAAATAATTACTTATCGAAATAGTATTATTAACTACACTAATATGCAATACTTAACAAAATTACCTCGTTTTGGCTTAATTTAACTTCGGAAGCACTTTTACCAATAAGTTTGGTAGCATCGCCATCAAATAATACCAAAGAAGCACTTGAGGTTTCATCCTTCATACAGATTTGGACTCTATAGCTAGAAATTTACCATAAATGTCCCATCTTATATTAATGTACACAAAGATTTCACAGATTCCTTCATTGTTATTCAGAAAGCTATATTCACACATGATTTTTTGGGAGTTACCATGAACCAATCTTGTTTCTTTTGCAATTAATTGGGCACACACATGTGTTGTCCTTCTCTTTTTGGGCCCTCTTCTTACACTTGCTACATCCAATGTAATTCCAACCTAAATGTGTTTCGATGCTTACAATTGTTGCTAATGTGACAAACATGCTCTCCTGGTCAAGTAAAAAAATGATAAACAATGCAATCTTCAAACCAAGTTTAACGTGAAACAAAAATTATATTAATAATTTGGATACAACGATAATCTAGTTTTACAACCACTTCTTATATATATCTAAATTGAACATTGAAAAAAATGTCATTCGAAACTGGTGCAATAGGTGAATACCTCAGTTATATTTGACAATTCAATCAATGTTCTTCTTTCATATTTAGAAGCAATGGTTTGAATGCTGATAGACAAATGGCTCACTTTAGACGACTCCTTTCTGTCACGATTGAGGCTGTACATTAGAGGGAAAAAAGTATAGAATGAACCATAATACCACATTTAATCAACACAGGTGAAAGCAATTGAAATTATAAATGTAATTAGAATTTGCACCATGTATTATTATCAATCTATAACAACCATGATAAAAACAATTGAAAGAAAATTATAGTAATTTAAAAAGTAGAAAAATGACCTTTGCTTAAATTTGACAATCTCAGTTACGTCAGCAGTGTGTAAGCATCAGGTTGAATGCCATGTATTGGAAATTGTTGCTTTGCCTACAAATAAAGTTTTTTAGAAATTAAAAAATAAATCTATTTTTAAAACGTATCAAATAGAATCGAATCCAATACAAACAATTCTTTTTAAACCATTAAAGCTCCCTATCTTCGCATGTTGAATAATGATCACACAAGGAACATTATCCATTTTGGCATAAGCTGAAAGTTCCACAGCATAGTCACTCCAAAATGTACCCTTAATTCCATTATTGCTACATGTACATATTAAAAAAAATGAAAGTTAATATGACTTAAATATGAAATATTAAGAAAGTAAAAAGTACGAATAAAAGCAGAAACCGACATTAACTACTATACACAGTAAAGTATCCAGCTTTCTTAATTAATATATCTATTTTGATTTTGTCTCTGCTTTTGTCTCTTTGTTTGGTTTTCTCCAAATTTATAACACAATTGTAGTAGATACATTCACTGTAGATCCATATGGATTCTATTTAGCATATTTTATAGGTTATTCCCGTCACTTCGTGATTCATTTTTGGACCATTTTGTTTCTTCTTTTTGACATGTGTACATCATCAATTAAGTAGCTAATATGGTAAATGGAACTTAATTCCCATTGTTTGGTTACAGATTTGATACAAGCCTTATTTATGGCTATACGTGTCTCTGTCCTAGGATTAGTAATGATACACCATTTGATTCCATTTCATTTGGAGAAAATGGAACTTTTTTAAATCTTTTGTTTAAGAAATTTACTTATGGTGTGAAGCAAATAATATAAGACTCTTACTATATAAATACGTGTAGAGAATGTACAAGCTAAACCAAAGTTACCACATCTTGTGGTTACCAAATAGGCTACACATGATCAAGAGTAAGGCTAACAACACAGGATCAAGTCTAGGTGAAGAAAGGCGGGAAAATTTCAAGTAGAGAAACAGGCGGGAAGTTTGTTACAATTGATTGTAAATCACAGCCATTCATTCACACTATAAATACCAAAATTAGAGATTGTAATTTTGATTCTAATCGAATAAAGCAAATTCTTCTTCTTCTTCTTCTTCTTCTTCTTCTTCTTCTTCTTCTTCTTCTTCTTTCTTATTTTCTTTCTCTTGAGAATAAACCAGAGCATTTCTGGTTTCTAGCATGGTATCAGAGCATTTAAGGAAGTAGATCTTGGAGTTGTTTTCATGGTGCGAAGAAGGAGGGCACCTCAGATTGTGATTAATGCTGATTTACCAGTTTTCGAAGAAGAAAACATAGATAATAGCAATAATCACCGGGATATGGAGTTTGATGAAGAAGTTCGCCATGATAGAAGAACATATCGAAGGAATATGGATTTTGAAGATGAACATCAAACAGATCGAAGAACCGGATATGGAGAAAGCAGGAATAATGGAGCAGGATCTGATAATCCAGGTCTCATTCTTATTAGTTCAGTACTGAAAGGAAGTTCAAATTTCTTAACCTGGAAGCATGCTATGTTAAGAGCAATAACAGCTAAGAAAAAACTGAAGTTTATTAACCGAGATGAAATTCCTCCTCAAAGAACCTCACCAGAATATGATGAATGGAAAGAAACTGATTGTTTGGTAATCTCTTGGATTCTTAATTGTATTTCTCACGAATTAGTAGATGCCTTTGAGTTTACAAGTTCTGCTAGATCATTATGGATTGAGTTAGAGGACCGATTTGGAGATAGTAATGGTCCAACCTTGTTTAAGCTCAAACGTGAAATTAGTATGCTCTCACAAGGGAACAATTCTGTTACAACTTATTTCATTCAGCTTAAGAAGCTATGGGAAGAATTCTTTTTACGTAGGCCACTTCCTGAGTGCCAATGTGGAGCAGCAAATGACTGTGTGTGTAATGTTTTTAGACGCTTTGTAGATTTATAAGAGGAGGATAAGCTGTTGCAGTTTTTGATAGGGCTTAATGAAGGCTATGAACATGTAATCAATCAAATACTGCTCATGGAGCCAATGCCTAGTATTGATCGTGCTTATTCCATGATCTCTAAAATAGAGAAACAGAGAAAAGTGTTTATAGAGCAAAATGTTGAAGTGGCAAATTTTACCTCTTACAGGCACAACAACAAAGGAGGCTCCAAGCAATCATATGTTTCTGGACGAGGAAATGGATATAAAGGAAGGAAGAATGTTAAGAAGGAAGATATGGTACGCAGTCACTGTGATGGAGTGGGACATGACAGACAATCATGCTTCCAACTCATTGGTTATCCAGACTGGTGGCAAGGCCTAAAAGTTACTCAAGGAAACACAGGCACTCAGGGATATGCAGGTGGTCAAGATAAGCATAAGTCAAGAGCTAATGCTGTTCAAGAAGTCAAAGATAATCCACTTGAGAAATCCACAGATTCAGAAGAGGAGACCTTATCTGAAGTCAATACCAAACAAATGCTGCATGAAGTTTACAGAATGCTCAAGCAACAAGGAAAAATGCCAGAGTCATCTACCAATTTCTCTGCTTTTGCAGGATTTTCTGGTAATGTTGTTTCTTATTGTTTCAACATATAAAGTCAAGATGATATGTGGATAGTAGATAGTGGTGCTATATCACATATAACACCAAATTTCTCTTTCTTTGAATCTTTTGCACCTGCAATTTCTAAGGAATCTATTTTATTGCCTGATGGAAATGCTCAATTCGTCAAACATATAGGAACTGTTAGATTAGCATCTAAAGTGTTGTTACAAGAAGTGTTACATGTACCTCAATTCAGATTTAATTTGCTATCAGTGGGACAGCTATTACAGACTTCTAATCTTGAGGTGCATTTTGCTGCAACTTATTGTTGTTTACAGGACCGATCCACACATAAGCATGTGGCAGTAGGATGGTACAAGGATGGTCTTTATCAACTTAATAAAACTTCTTTTACTGCTGAATGTTTGAAGAAAGTACAGTGTTTGGCTTTACAAACCAGTAATGTAGCTTCATTACCTATAGTGAATAATGTTAGTGCTTGGCATCAAAGTTTAGGCCATGCCTCTCCTGATGTACTGAAACATATTTCAATTCTAAAGCAGACTACATTTGATTTTTGCAATGTATGTCCCCTTGCTAAACAACATAGACATGTTTTCCCTAAGAGCTCCATTTCTACAACTGCAATTTTTCAGATATTACATCTTGATGTTTGGGGGCCTTATAAAAGAGCTTCACTCACTGGTGCAAAGTTTTTTCTAACTCTTGTAGATGATTATTCAAGAGTAACATGGGTGATTTTGTTGCAGCATAAGTCACAGGTATATAATGCATTAGTCAATTTCTTCAACTATGTTCATACTCAATTTCAAACTGCAGTGAGGGTCATTAGAATAGATAATGGTGGTGAGTTTGTGAATCATAACTGTAGAAAATTATGTCAACATTTGGGCATTGTTCATCAGAGAACCTGTGCTTATACACCACAGCAGAATGGTGTTGCAGAAAGGAAGCATCGCCACCTTTTGGATGTTACAAGGTCTTTACTTTTTCAGGCCTCTTTGTCATCAGCATTTTGGGGAGAAGCTTTAATGATGGCCACAAGCATCATCAATGTTCTTCCCTCAAAGGTTCTCAAATGGGAGACTCCTTATTACAGGTTGTATCAGAAACATCTAGCATATGATCAATTCAAGGTATTTGGCTGTCAATGTTTTTATACTGATGCTCATCCTTATAAGGATAAATTAGCCCTTCGTGCTCATCGAGCAATGTTTCTTGGGTTTTCTCTTGGGCAGAAAGGTTTTAAAGTATATGATCTGGAAACAAAGAAAAATGTTGTAGTCAGATATGTTAATTTTCAGGAAACAATATTTCCTTATGATGATTCTTCATTGCAGGGAAGGGAGATGTTGAATGTCCCTCTCAATACCTCTTCTCCTTCTCCTTCTCCTATTACTGAAGTATAAGTTCCATGTGATTCACAATCCCAATTTAAAAATGTGTTTCGCAGGTCAATCAGGGTTACCAAACCTCCATCTTGGTTAAGAGATTTTGTATCTCTTTCTTGTTCGGCTAATCATCCTTTACCTTACATTACAGGATTTTCTCTAGAGCACACAGCTTTCTTGTGCAATATTAACCCAATTAAAGAGCCCAAGAACTATTTTGAGGCTAGTCAACATGAAGAATGGGTTCAGGCTATGCAGTAAGAAATTGATGCACTGGAGAACAATGGTACATGGGTTATTACTGGTTTGCCTATAGGGAAAAAGGCTCTTACCTCAAAATGGGTCTACAGAGTCAAATACAAGCCCACTGGAGAAGTTGATCGATTCAAGGCAAGGCTTGTAACCAAATGCTATAATCAAACCTTTGGTATTGATTATCATGAATCTTTCAGTCCTGTGGCAAAGGTGGTAACAGTCCGTACAGTACTAGCTTTAACAGTTGCAAGGGATTGGCTAGTGCACCAAATTGACATCAACAATGCTTGCCTTCATGGATACTTGGATGAAGACATTTATTTATTGCCACCACAGGGGTACACAAAATGCATAGGTGATCAGGTCTGCCATCTCAAAAAGTCCTTATATGGCCTGAAGCAAGCTGGCCGCCAATGGCACAAGGAGATTTCAGCAAAGTTAATTGAGTATGGCTTTCAGCGTTCACCTCATGACTAATGTTTATTCACTCACACTACAGCTGCTGGTGCCAAGGTAATTCTGGTCCTTTATGTTGATGATATACTTCTCACCAGTGAACATATGACAGATATCTCAGCAGTCAAGGAGTATTTGCATGCTCTATTCACAATTAAAGATATGGGAGATGTGAAATATTTCTTGGGGGTTGAGCTTGCTAGATCAGGGGAAGGAGCAGTGCTGTCTCAGCAGAAGTATATCACAGACTTGCTCACAGATGCAGGGCTTACAAATGCCATTGCAGTTTCTAGTCCTGCAGCACATGGTGTTACTTTAACTGCACCAGGTATACCTTTTGAAAATGTGGAACTTTATAGATGCATCATTGGCAAGCTTTTATATTTAGGGTTTACCAGACCAGATATTGCACATATTAGCCAACAGCTGAGTCAATACATGTAGTCACCATGTAAACACCATTTTCAAGCAGCTTTGCATGTTCTTAAGTATTTGAAAGGCACACAAACATATCGATTATTTTATCCACACCAAAAGGAGACAGATTTACAGCTAGTTGCATACTGTGATTCTGACTGGAGTACTTGTAAAGTTTCTAGGAAATCAGTAACTGGATATTGTGTATTTCTAGGTTTTTCTCTCATTTCCTGGAAAACCAAAAAACAGAGTGTAGTAAGTAGAAGCTCTGCAGAGGCTGAGTATAGAAGTATGGGGCAAACTGTTTGTGAATTGAAGTGGCTTTCATACATTCTTTCTGATTTATGAGTTCAACTTCAGCTTCCAATCCAGATGCATTGTGATAATGAATCAGCTATTGCAATTGCAAAGAACCCTGTGTGCCATAACAAAACTAAACACCTGGAAATTGATTGTCATATTGTGACAAATTCAGTAGAGGATGGCTTTATTTATACACCTTTTGTTCCCACTGGATCTCAACTTGCAGATTTATTCACCAAGCCCTTATCACACGCCAAGATGTTGCCAGCTTTAAAAAGGATGGGCATGGTCCAGATTACAGATAATACAGAACCTGTTTCAGCTTGTGGGGGGAGTGTAGAGAATGTACAAGCTGAACCAAAGTTACCACATCTTGTGGTTACCAAATAGGCTGCACATGATCAAGAATAAGGCTAACAACACAGGATCAAGTCTAGGTGAAGAAAGGCGGGAAAATTTCAAGTAGAGAAACAGGCGGGAAGTTTGTTACAATTGATTGTAAATCACAGCCATTCATTCACACTATAAATACCAAAATCAGAGATTGTAATTTTGATTCTAATCGAATAAAGCAAATTCTTCTTCTTCTTCTTCTTTCTTATTTTCTTTCTCTCGAGAATAAACCAGAGCATTTCTGGTTTCTAGCAATACGAAATAATTATAATTAATGAGGATTGAATATTAAATAAACTTCTTATAATTATATACCCCATATCGTGTTAATTATTTATCATTAACATTTGAAACGTATATGTAGAAAGAGTATGGAGTTGTTTTCAAAATTAACTATAATTTTTAATCCTTTCTCCCTCATTTTTCTCTTGGTAACATATATAGATATATAGAATGATTCAACATGACAATTGAATTAGTTTGACAAACTCACGATAATTGACATAAACTTATGTTAAGTACAATTTGGTACAATAAATATATGTAACACGATAATTTAGAAGCATTAAACTAAATAGAAATATGTTTAGGAAATAACTCACTTCTCATCACTCAATGTAAAATTGACCTTTTTCGTCGATTTTCCATCACTATTTTTCTCTACAATTTCTCTAATATACATGACGTCTCCAATTACATATGTAATAACACATCATTAACCAAATATATATTAATGACATAAATAATTTTGAAAAAGAATAGATTAAGTTAATTTACTGCTAGATGACAAACTCACCAACTAAATAATTGGCATCTATGGAATCAGATATGATATCACTGATAGGAATGAAAACAAAAAAATCTTTTTTAACAGTATCACAAATAGCATCATTAGCTACAACTATTTTTGAGAAAAAAACCAACTTATATGCATGAGTTGTTACCCTATAAGCTCCTGCATTTAAATTTACATTAAAGTTCTCAATAATACATATCTTATTGTCCTCCAATTTGCTTTGTGGTTTGGTTTTGAGATTTTCAGGCATAATTGCCTTTACAGTTGTATCCTATATAAACAAAATAAATAAAATATTTGTTAATAAACATGTGCAGAGTACGCCTGCTATATTATTCGTAAAGAAAAAAAAATCACTTTTGTCATCAACAAAATGAATCAAGTTGGAATTTGAAATGAGAAAAGAATCTAAATTAGTATTAAGCATATTTCATACCTTCTCATCAAGAAGAATCATGTGTATATTTGTACATCCCTCACGATAGAAATGAGGCTCTTTCCAAGTCCTCATGACCCTCACTCTTATTTTCCAATCGTCTTTATCTTTTGTTATCTCGTTAAACTCAACACAACGTTTCACCATATTTGAATCTACAATTAGAATATGTCAATCAAAGTAGCTATTGGAAACTAATTAATAACTAATCTATTATAAAGGCATACTACGAATAAAAGTAACATATAGATTAGTTACATGAAGATAAATTAGATGCTTAGAATGTCAACTAAAAATTATGTAGTCATTAGCTAATCATATGGTTAAATATTACTTGGACATATATGATATAAGGTGAGAAAAATATATAGGAAATTTTGAAAATATAATATTTATTTAAGGATATTTCGGAAATACACTAAATTGGACGCTTATTTGCAAAATGAATTCAATAATCTATCAATATCATGAATTGCAAAATGTTTGGGAAATATACTAAATGGGATGCTTATATTTCGCAATTATAAGTACATTTCGGAATGATAAGTATATTTTGGAACTTTATTGCAATATATATTAGCTAAATGGGGATAAGTTAATATTAACGATTTGATCAATAGATTCCTAATATTATAAGTAGATTTTTTCATTTAATTGTCATCTATATTAGCTAATTGGGAATAAGCTATTATTAGTGATTTTGGTTAATTAATTCCAATTTTATTATAATTTACTAAATTATGGAGGCATAATAAACAACAAAAGAGGAAATTAATTATAAGTATATTTCTGAAATTTATTTTACTCTATAAAAGAGAATACGCTTATATTTAGTAATTAAATATAATGAGACAACTACTGATTTCATTAACCGACTTAAAGAGAATATGCTTATATTTTATTTTGTTGTACTGCTGACTTAAAGAGAATACTCTCTATAAGAAATTAAATTTTCATCATATGGTCTTTTTTTACATTTGCTCAATGTATTTCCAATTATTATAGATTTGGTTAATGGTGAGCTATTGCAGTGCTTTGTTTTGATAAACCATATATATTGTTTTGTATGTATTAGTCAAGAAGTATATTCACAGTATATATTTTTGGATTTTCAAGCTTTATATATTTGGTCAAATGTTTGTCCAAACAAAGTCCATAATAGCAATAAATTGAAATTGAAAATGTAGTGCACCTTTTTAACAATTAGATACTATTTTGGGCTTTTATATGGAAAAGTTTACAAGTCAAAATTTCAACTTTAGATCTGCTAACACAGTGTATGAATAGTAAAAAATTACAATAGATGGTACATAAATACTTAATTGTTAAATACTGGATCAAAGTAACCAAATTTGTAGTGGCATAATAGTCAGATAATTATCATGATATACGCTCAATAATTTAAAGCATAACACACAAAAATCAGAGCAGCCACATTTATGCAGAATCGAAGACATATGACTAAACAAAATTCCTAGGCAAGCCACATTCAACAGATGTATGAAACCAGAGCAATATTTTATACACAACGGCAACTTAAATAACAAAGAAAAACAAAACTTACAATTTGTACTTAACCAAAATCAACTGAGGCATAATTGAAGATGTCAAATTACATATAAAAGTATCAAATTACATAGCAAAGATCAACTTCACATTTGCCCTATCTATATATAGGGAAAAGTTAAATTTAAAGCAAGTCATGCATATTGGATCAAGCTAAGAAAGAATTGAATTATAGAAAGAATATATACTATTGAATATATACTATTAAATGTAAGAAAAATCATTCCAAGATTTTCAATTAATTCGATTAAACAAGTCTTCGGTTATTTCTAAATGTCATCGTCAACTTGCCTCCGATAGTTCTAACCAAACACTTAGAATCTTCTATTTGAAGCAGAAAAAGTAAACAACAACTGTTCGAAAGAAATCAAACACCCACTTAACTAATTTTCCAATAACTATGTGAATCCCTTTTTTAAATAAATATAAATTTAATTTTTTTTTAATTAAATGATTAAGTAACTACAATAATTGGGACTCCGTGGTATCGCAGTGGGAAATTTATTTTTAACTGAAAAAATTATATATATATATATATACATATATATTAACTCTGTAATGTTAAGGAAATACAAAACTGTATCTCTTAACATACTTTTCGTGACGTTAGACTATCCTTCTGCACAACCTAACTATTGCTCTCACTCTTAGCCATCCATTTCTTGTCGTCACCACCATTTCGTTGTATAAAAGGGCACTGACATATAAATGTAGTTGAGAAAATTCTGCCCAAATCTACAATAAAATTTACATGTTTTTGTGATATAAAAAAGGACTCCAAAATTATTTCAATAGAGAATAGAGAGCCTCACACAGGAAAACAAATCCTCATGTGGACAGGGATGGTATGACTTCACTTGCCAACGTAATGCAGATGAGTATGAAATTTTCCCATTCCGTGTCATGATCATCCTTGAGTGATATTAGTACTTTGTGACTTGTATGTAATACTTGTCAACATACTTGACTAAGTATGTAAAACAAGAAAACCCAAAAAAATTTCAAAAACGAAAATATTTTATTTCATTTTGTGTTGTATTAAAAAGGAAAATATTTAATCCTTTTATGTACAGAGAGATGGGCTTGACCGCAGTGTAGACCCTTATTTGGGCCTCTGGCATTGGGCTTTGATATGTCTTACCATGGTGACCACAAACCATTGATTTATCTTTGATCAACTTGGTTGCACTTTTAAAATAAATGGAATATAAAACATCTCCATGCATGTTGTCTCAACTGGGTTATTGCTAATTACTTTTTGATATATTACGTCAACAAACTTAATCTACTTTACCTGATTATTCTAAGGTAGCTTGAGTGAAGGACACTATTGGAGAATAAATAGTAGTACCACATTGAAATTAAATAAAATTAAAGAGTGACATAAAAATACGGCTGATTTGGCCTTAACATAAAATCCAATTGACTTTCTATTATATAAGTTCAAGTTTTCGATCCCATATATGTGCTAAATTGTCTAATTCAATCCAACACTTTCAAGATTCACATCACAGTCTTTATATGATATCAGAGTAGAAAAAAGCTTAACAATCGAAAGATTCTGAGCTCGTATTTTAACTATTTCAAACTATTTTCTTTTGGGGTGATTTTGGAAAGTATAAGCGCAGGAATGGAGTAAAATTCGATCAGCTATTTCTACAAGATTCCTCACTTTTACACCTAATTCCTTTATCATCTTTCTTCAAGATTTCACCAACAACTATCAGTTCCAATTCACAATATTCGCTATTAATTTTGAAGATTCTTCAAATTTTTTATATATTCATTCAAACATTTTTTTTAGAACAATTTAACTCTTGTATAAGGAATTGAGGATGCAATGTTTAATCATTCGTGGACATTTATTTCTTGCTCGGGATAATTCTAGACATTGGAAAAGTGTTAAATATCACATGTATATGTAGCTTCTTTGGGCCAAAGACCATCCTACCTAATATCTTTGTTACAGAGTAAAGTAGACAAAAATCAATGGAAGGCATGGATTTGCAGGTGCAGAAGAAGACAAGTGATATGTCTAAATTTAGTGACAAATAAGCAGTATATGTGTAAGTCAATTTTTATTAAATGTTATTATAATAAGCAAACATCAAATAATGATCATTAAATAAATGTTTGCAAGCTTGCATCAACTACACATACAAAATTCCAACCAATATGCAAATACAATGTCAGCATCACTTGGCTTCAAAGCATTGATTCTTTAGTATCCATTATTCATGCAAATTCTAACCACATTTACTGCCTCTGTTGATTAACACATTAAATTTAAAAATATTCTTTAGTCATACTGTACAATTTGTAACTTTTCATGTTGAATTTGTTTAATATAAATAGATATATATAAAAAAAATTAAATATAAAATGCAGTTGGATAAATTTTATAAAATTGAATAGATTAGAAGGTAAATACAAATTAGGAGGCAAATATTACCAATTAATAAATTATGGAGCAAAAACTAAAATTTAGTATAGAACAATGACATGTTAAACATTTCACTATTATCCTGAATCAAGTTAGAAATTTTTTGATAATTAATCGTAAACTTGTAAAATGATGAAATAAATGCTTAAATAAGATTGTTTGTCAGTACCTAATGCACATGGTTTTATTTGTTTTTTAATTTTTTTCCCCCTCATAATGGGGTTATTTTATGGAAGTCGACTAGACCTTATAAATTGTTTGGCATAATAAAATAAAAATGTGAATGTGACCGTAACAAGTTATGGGTCCCTATCTAATATTTAAAAAATATTAAAGGTAATTGCTATATGATGGAAATATAATGCCAAATAGCTCAATCATCATTTTCAATACCAATAGTTTGTGTTTTTCACTCAACAAATCCTTTTGTCTTTATGTGAAAACTGAAAACTCTGCATTTATCACATTAAAAAAAATAGATTTCTTACATATGCAAAATTTTTATTATTGACAACGTGGGAGAGAAGGAAATGATTAATTTTTCAAAAAGATGAGAGAATGTAATTCTCATTCCTAATTCAAAAGAAGCAAACCAAATATTAGTGAAAGTATAAAAACTTTTTTACTATTTATTTTATTCAGCTTGTCCTTTTATCCACTGTGTTATTCAAAAAAAGCTTCAAAATGGTATTTAATAAATATATTCCGTTAACAATTTTATTTAACGGAATATGATAGAATATGATAAGATATGCTTATTAGCAACTATTTAGAAGTTTTTTTAGCATACCACGAGACGAGAGACAAGTAAGTAACAAATATATTGCAGGAGCCGAAAATAAAAAAAATATAATAGCCCAGGATAAAAAAAAAAAAAAAAAGTCTTTAGTCCTGCCAAGAAAAAAAGATAGTAATTTTCAATGTCATTTCCGTGAATGTTTTTGCAATACCAAACAACCCAGTAATGATACAAAGAAGACTTGAAAACAAAATATAATTAAAACATGGATTAAAATAATAGAAAATGAGCTGGAAAAACTGTGCATGCATCTTCGCCCTTCGATTTTCAACACATATCTCTCGTGGCGGATAAATTAAAATAAAAAATTAATTGAGGTGAAATGAAACTGTCCAAAGGACCACTCTCTAATATTATATTATATATTGGAAAATTTATAACAAAAATCTAAAAGATATTGTACAGTTAAGTTTGATGACTATAATATAAAGAAATTTATATTTTACACCGTCAGCCAAACAAAAAAAAAATTCAATGCACCATATTTGTCTTTTTCTCTAATTTAGACATTATAAAGTTACTGATGCAATAAGTTGACTTGTTAACTTATTAAATGATACTTGTTGATTTTTATTTCTGCAATAAATATAATCATCAAAATATTTAGGAGACAACCATATAATTATTTGATATCCAAAAAAAAAAAAAAAAAATCAATCATAAACAATAAATAGAAAAATAAATAATAAATATCCACCAAATGACATATCAATAGTTAACTACAATTTTCAATTCCTGATATAATTTGCGTATATAAAATTTGATTAACATTTTATCAATTCCCATCACTCAGGAATGATAAATGGAAAGCTGATGTTGCTTATGAATAATGGACGGCCAGTTTCTACGTAATTGTAATATTAATCGAACATGATTTAGGTTTTTTTTTTTTTAAAAAAAAAAAAATTATAAAAGTGAAGGAGAAATTAACAGTACCAGTGGCAATATAGTTATTAATTTCAAATTTGAATACCCTTTGATTTTGTGAGTGTTGTGTGTATGTGTGATAAAACACATGTCTTCAGTTTTGAGATATGGTGTTTTATCAAGAATCAACTGACATGAAAAGATAAGATTAATGTTGTAGGTTTCTCAATTTCAGTTGTTAATTAGATGCCTGTGTATAGTTCTGGGACTGCATTGTTGCTGTGTGTATCTGTATGTTTATGTACGATGTACAGCTCAATGATTCTAATCATCGTCAATTTGTTGAATTTAGGGTGATTTTGTATTTTTAAGTTAAGTAATTTGTATATAGGAGCAGCCCTCAAATGAGAATATTCTTTTACAGGTTTTCTCTCTTAATGTATAGTTAAACAAATACAACTTAAACTTTTTTTTATATAGCACAATGTTCATTATGATTAGGACTTATTATTATTATTTTTTATTATTTTCGAAGCAACGCAAGAGTTTCTGCTCTTTATATATATATATGAAATAGAAATAAAATGACAATTTAGTCTTCAAAAACTATCTATATAAATAAAATTTAATAATTTTACAAGTATAATACTATGTTTGAACCTATCTTGCAATTTCATGACAAAAAAAAAAAAATTAAACAATAATAATAATTAAAAAATTGGGTTAAGAGTTGATATGAGGAATCAAGGGAGAATCAAAGTAGGCAAATGGGACTTTCATTGAAGCTAACAAAACTAACAAAAACACAAGACCACTAATATCCCTATAAATAATCTTCTTCGCTCTTCTTCCTCTCTCCCCCCTTTCCTCCTCCATCGTCCTCCTTACTTCCGGGAAAAACTCCTCTTCCTCCCACAGTACTCCATTTTTTCATTCAAAGCTTCAATCTTTCTTCCACAATCTAATGGACGGACCCAGATTCGTAATCGAACCATCAGAGGCCGAATCAATGGCCAAAGAATCAAATCTTTCGCTCCTCCAGCTTCTCCCCACCCTTGTCAAGTCCGCTCAGGCCTTGGCCCGTGCTCCCATCTCCGACTTCTATGTCGGCGCTGTCGGTCTTGGATCCTCCGGCCGAATCTATTTCGGAGCCAATCTCGAATTTCCCGGCCTTCCTCTCCACCACTCCGTCCACGCTGAGCAATTCCTAATCACAAATCTCACTCTTAATGCCGAACCCTATCTCCAATATGTCGCCGTTTCGGATGCTCCCTGCGGCCACTGCCGGCAATTCTTCCAGGAAATCCGGCACGCTCCCGATATAAAGATCCTCATAACCGGCCATAATGGAGACAACAAGAACGGAAACATCAAGCAATTTGAATCTCTATCTCACTTTCTACCTCACAGATTTGGGCCCGACGATCTTCTAGAAAAGGATGCGCCTTTACTTTTAGAACCACACAATAATCAATTGTCGTTGATTCCCGATTCGAATCCGAAAATCCCTAACGGAATTAGTGTCGCCGTTTCCGATGATTTGAAATCGGCGGCGTTAGAGGCGGCGAATAAATCTCATGCTCCGTACAGTAATTGCCAATCTGGGGTTGCATTGATGGATTCTCAGGGCAAGATATTTAGAGGTTCGTATACGGAATCCGCCGCGCATAATCCAAGTTTGGGACCGGTGCAGGCGGCGATTGTGGCGTTTCTGGTGGGAGGAGGCGGTGGGTACCGTGACATTGTGGCGGCTGTATTAGTCGAAAAAGAAGGGGCTGTGGTTCGGCAAGAACATACGGCGAGGTTACTTTTGCAGGAGATTTCGCCGAAGTGTGAGTTTAAGGTGTTTCATTGTTCCTCTAAAGTCTAATTGAATCATTAATTAATTAATAAATTAATCTGTGTTTTACTATTCTTAATTTTATGTTCATAATCCTGTGTCTGTAATATTTTGATCAGCCAATAAATATAAGTGGGTGATTAATCGTTTATTTTGGCAAATGTTGAATAGATATCTGTGTCTATTAGATTGCAAATTGTACACAATGTTCCCAAATTTAGTAATTTAAAAAAAAAAAAAAAAGAAAAAAAACAAATAATTTCTTGTCCTGTTTATTCTTCAGCTTTTCATAATCTTACGTTGCAATACTGTGGGTGAAAATGCATATCCTTGTGCCAAGTAAATTAGTGGCGTCGTCAACATCAAGTTGGATTTAAAAAGAAAAAAAAAATTTACTTATTTCATAAATATAGTTGATTAGATTTTGAAGATTTATAGATGGGAAATAGTGCTGCTTCAAGTATTTTGGACAATTTGTGGCTAATGACTACGCGCAGGCAGGCAAAGCAACAAAAGGGGATGAAAACCCGCAGCAGCTGCTGCTTGTTTTTGTTTTTCCATTGTGGGCTGGTTTGATTTGATTCTACCTTTAGTCCCCGTATCTCGTCGAAACTATCGGTAACTTTCGTCAGACAATATTCACTTCACTTGAAAGAGGTTTTATCTGAATTGGAGCTGTGCGGCGAAACCTTATTACTAGTGATGTAAATGGAGAGGAGATGGGAAGGAAAATGGTTCCTCCACCCCCTCCACTTAAATTTCAAAGAATCCCTATCCGTATCACTCTATATGTGGATGAATCGGGAAAAATAATTCTCTTTGTCCCGTAGGAATCTCCATATGATCGGGGATTTTCATAGGAGTTTTTTATTTTTAATTTTTTTACAAATTAAATAAAAATTTAAATTTAAATTTAAACAAATGATATATTTAATTAATTAAATAAAAATTATAATGTTTTAATGTAGTTTAAAAACAATGTCTAAATTTTTTTAATTAGAATTTTTATTAGGCTAATTAAATAGATAGTTAATATTAATGCTTAAGCGATAAAAAGTTAAAATATAAAATAAAATTGGAATTTCGGAAACGGGTATCTATATTGTCACCTCCGTTAATCTTTTGATTGTTACAGTTTATAATAAATGGATTGTAAAATTCAACTAAATGGATAATATTGGACCAACTGGTTGTAGCTCAATTGGTACACCTTTTAAAGCGGAGGTGTGTGGCCCAAACTCTTCAAAATAAATATTTATATATATATATATATATAAAGGATAGTATTGGTGGCTTAGAGGGGTATTAATGGAAGAATGGGAAAAAAGGATTTTGTTCGGTATGATTGGGCAGAGCACTAGAAGTGGCGAGCATTGTGAGTAGGACTTGCCATTATTTGTGAGAGTTTCACTGTAACCACGCACTTTCAATGATTACAATGTCAACAAACAAAGTTAAATCATTGTTCATTATCTATAATATTAATCACAAATTTAAAAAAAAGTAGTAGGTGATTAGCATATCATCTCTATAATGTGTTAATATCTGATGATGTTAAATTACGTGACTTGAACGAAACAAAGTGCCAATAATGCATCTAAGGGCCCTAACTAATCCTCTGCTTTACAGTATAGCTAACTGGATTACCAAATTTAATTAGGCCACTGCTTATTTGCTGATATATCCTCTCTTGTTTCTTTTTAATTATACCTTTTCCTTTCAAATAGTTAACTTATTTTTTTGGATTTGATTTATGTTTTGAAATATTAATTAAATTCAGCATAAAGTAAACTAGTGTATAGTATATAGTTTGTTAACTTTTGAGGATGTCTAATCAATGTAATTCTCAAAGATCTACACTTGCCAAGAGGACAAGGACCATCCTCTTCTAACTCTATTGTTATCAAATAGGATTATTAAAAGTGTTTTTCACCTAACATTTGATTGGAAATTAATACTGTGCACTAAAAGATACAAAAGTGAGTTCGGTCTCTCCATGGGCAAACTTTTATATTCAAGTTAACACTCGAGCTAGGTAAATGATAAAGTAAGACGGAGACAAATAAAAAAGATACGAGATAGATATATTGAAATGTCTCATGAGTATCTTTTACATAGATGTGAATATGACCGTTACGGCTCATCAATATTACGTAACAATCGTAATGATTGCAATTTTATGGCGGTTATATAGTGATTGTTATCCAAACACATGGGTGATACTTGCTGAGAATAATTTATAACATTTCTTAAGTTAAATCTGGATTCGTTAACTCAACCTGAACATCTACAATAAAACACGAGAGACAGGTGACCCTAAAAGGAACACTTTGATGCTCGTGTCACCGGGTATTTTGGAAGTAATGGATTTACTAAAGAATGCATGGTAGATCCAAACCCAAGAGGTTAAGTTCTTTTTATCTCCTAGAAGGATGAACACAAAAAAAAAAAAATGACTGCTAAAAAAAAATTCTATAAATGAATAAAGAAAAATAAAAAATCGTACATTCCTCCAAGATACAGAAAAAGAAGAAGATGCGTTAACTTTAAGAGATTGAAATCCCTCATCTTCTTCCATATACATCAAATCATCAATAATAACTCCCACCCCTAACAACATTGCCAACACAATATTTTTTTGTTACATTTGTTAAAAAAAAAAAAAAGAAGAAGAAGAACAGTAACAGCCAACAAAATTGGCATTACCATTTTATCATTAATTACAATCTCAAATATTACCAACGGACCGTCTAGTAGGAAATACAAAAGCAACTAGGGAGACATCTTGAGTATGAAAACAATCAATGAAACTAGATGCCATTATAAGCTAAGGAACAAAATGGATAATATTATGATCACATAGCTGTATATGTAGCATTTGTTGTGATTCTGCCAAAAAATTCGCCGGATTCGGATGGAATGTTGTTGCAGGACTGGAGATTGAACATTTGCATCCATGGTCTTCTAGTGCCAAGGCTTGATTTAATCTTTTGTTTTGAATTGGATAGATCATATGATTCTGATGGTATTGTTCCATATGTTGTCATTGTGTTATGATGCTTAGAGAAAGAGATTTGGTGTATGAAAAAATGTCATCGAGAATAGAGGAGCAAAATGTGGGATATTAATAGATTTTATTAGGCCCAAGAGAGAATAATTTCATAAATTACAATAATTTCATATTAATGGATTTTAATATTTGGTTTGTGACTCGTTTTACAATTTCAAATATTCGTATCATTTTCATATCAGCTATTAATCCCAAGTCAAGCTTAATTCGACCCACAAACTACATGTCATTATTGGATTAATCCTAATTTAACCCATAAAATTTTTTAGATTTATCTCATTAATCAATTTGAAACTGATAAAAAAAACCCTTCAAATAGTTCCTCTTCCTCGCATTTTATCTATATCTTGAATAAACATGATCGGATTTGAGCATTTCAAGTCGGGCAAGAAAAACCACACTTAATGAAGACTGTTTCCCAATTTCAAGAAGTTAGGACTGATTCTTTCTCAACTGAAGCTGGGAATCAAAATCAGTTGCATATACTAAGATTCAAAACTTGAAATTTCTGGCTTCAACGATTTAAAAGAATTAACCGCTTTTGTCTTGTATTTGAAGAATTTATATAACATTGTCACCTTTAGATATTAATAATATTTGTATGGAACATGACAAAATGGAGAGCATTGTCTTTAAATAATGGTCTAACTATATATTTATATACTATAAAATCATGTTTATAATAGTGTACATTGGGTACAGATTTAAATAGATGGTAGTTGATAAAATATGGCTTGCCAGGCAAGCTACCCTTTCAAACTAGTATTGTACAACAAAAAGCATCAATTACCACGGTATTCTCTTGAAAGTTCTAATCCATGTCAAGAGTACAATGAGTACACTACTACGTGCCAGACAGAGTGTTACATCAACCACCATGCTGACATAGCATGCTATGATTGACCGAAAATAGTGTAATCTCATCACTATAACCACTTCCTGTTCTCTCTAGCAAATAGCAAAAAACTGTTAGCTAATATCTAACCTATGACACATAATTAAAACAACATACTAGCATAAACTCCAAACAAGTACAATAGTCTTTTGGGGTTTCTCACATTTCACTGGAGTAAATAACACATTTTACTATTCTTATGCCGGGGTTATATTAGAATTTCACTTTTCACTCGCTGGGTTGAACACTGGAACTTCTCCCCTATACACTCGCCAAGGTCCACCATAGAATTTAGGCTGCATAATGGGCACTGCTTCACCAGGGTGATCTTCCCAGTACTTCTCCTGCTCAATAACACAAGCACATTTCTTTCATTAGAGACTACAAGTTTGTGCCTTCAAACAAGGAACGTCACAAGAATTTCAATGACTTTGAGACAACAAAAAAACTACAATTCTTTCTTCTTTTTGGTAGTAAGTAAACGATTAAGACATCATTGACATTATAAAATCATGTAGCAGAAATGATAATCTGCAGGTCCCTCAAAAGATAAATAATGTGGATAGATGATACACAGCTGATATGCATTAAGACCTATATACGAGCAAAGAAATTATGGAAATTGATCAAACAATTCATAACTCTGAAAAGCAAATTTGATGAGCCAGCACCATCCAGTTTAAAGATTGGAAAATTCCATCATCAAGCCCCTAACCTTTTTTTATTTGAAAGCAGAGGCAGATTACTATGAGTATGCTTCTCACAGACAAGATGAAACATGTTGATCTTCTGTCTTGATATGTAACATCCATAGAATTCAATGACATCAAAGATTGCAATTTAAAACAAAGTCATGGCATTGCTGCAGTATCATATCCATTGCCCCACGTGTATGATTCCAATTATTTATTGGAATTTGGGCAATTTACAGGATCAACATAAAAAGAAAAAGCTACCCTAATAAATTTGCCTCATTTCTATTAGTTTCACAACTTACAAATGAATTAGCTCAATCGTTTTCTACTATCGTAACCCAAAAGAACAACTGAACTATAATAAACAAGTATTTGAATATGACTACAGCCCGAATTGAAACATAAATTGTAGTCAGCAATAAAATATCTTCTAACAGCAGAACTGAGAGGAAAATAGTACAGGAAAGTTATTGAGTTTTACCTTGTAAAGTTGCTCAGTGATGGCAGCACCAACGACCGCAGTGTAGAAACCAGCTATATAAATTGTGACAAGAGGAGTAAAAGATTTTGGTCTCCTGAATGGCTCTATCATATCCCAGAGAAGTGTTCTCTCCCATTTGGTGTACCTATAGTCTGCATATTTCCTCCACAGGTAGCTCGACATTTCCACTCTCCCTGCACCCCTTTCTTTCCCGGTACTTGACATCTTGCACTATTTGTAAATGGGATTTGGAAAGTTAGGAGACAGAAAAAATATAAGCTCTCTCAACCTGGGAAAATAAATGGAATAGCAAATTCATCTATTTTCATACCACATCAAGCACAGAGACTAGATATCAACAATCCAACATCAATTTTTCAAAATTTCACCTCTTAATTGTCATTTAAAGTTGCAAATACTTTCATATAAACAAAGAAAAATTATAAAATCATATCTGTTGCAAAATCCACAAAAGCTTGCATGGCAATTGAAAACTAAAACCATGTCTCATGATAATGGAGGATAGTTTGGTTCCAACAATTAAGAGTTCAGAATAGGAAAGAACATATACAATCCATTGAAAGCAAGGTAAGCGCCATCATTTCCAGAATTGAAACTAATGATTCAGCAAATGCATTTGCCTATATGAGCATGTACCACAACACCATAAGACAAAAGAATGGAAATGCCAAAACCCAAACAACTAAGCCCGTGTCATTAATTAACACCAAATCACCACAAACTCTAAATTATATACCAATTCAGGGAATCCAAAAATACAGAAGAATAAATCTAAAAGCAAAGCAAGAAGTACCTTGGGGACAGAACTGAAACAATTAGGAAATAACCTATCTTGCAACTCCCAAAAGAAGGCGAACTTCCTCAAGACTGGAACACTTCGCAGTAGACTGCAAAAATTGGTCATGACATATGAGTTATGAGGCATAACATGAAGGGCTATCGACCAAAAAGCACACAAGAAATCAACATCTACTATATAATTATAAAACTAGTATATATGTTGTATATATGACGTACGCACGAGGTGTGTGTGTGTGTGCACACCTCATAGAACCTATTCATGTGGTCACTAGCTTGTTTGTATAATAGATCCACCCAGGTTTTTAAAGGGTCGAAGTTTAATGCAAAGAAATTCCACTGCAAATAAGCACACTTGGCAGAAACTTTTCAACAGAACAAGTGGTAACAAAAACATTTGGAACCCATACTTCAAAAACTAAGTAAAGAACATAGTTACAAGTTCATGAGTTGTATTAAGAACAGTAACATAACTACAAGAGTTGCAGACTTGCAGGCAATGCCTCCCATCACGCTTTCAGAAAGGTTATGAATTTCTTAACCATTTTCTGGAAAAACTTATGCTGTCAAGTAAAGAGATCAAAAAGAAGAAAGGCAGCTACATACTTGAAAGGGACTAGGACAATGAGAAGAATTAAGGCAAAAGCTAACAATACAGTTGCAATTTCACTTCAATATTCAAGGTGCTCTTTATTCTCTGCATTGCATTTTATGTTTTTTTGTTTGAATAGAATTCCGTTACATTATTTGATAATTTCATGATACAAATGCTTAAATTTGCAAAAGAGCTCGAACAACTGATGTTCTTGTGGTCGACCCTATCTAGTTTATGGAGTCATCCTTCTTTAATATTTGATGTTCTTATGCAGCTTGTGAGGGTGATGAACTATCATTTAGTTTTGTGATAGAAAATTAACTGAATATCGAATATCCAATTACTCTTTGCGAAATAAAACAAAGGAAATAATTGTAGACAGTTGAATTAGCAAGCACCCAATACTAATACCAGATTACAGAAAAAAATAATTATATCTTCAAACCCCAATTAGTGCAGAAAAAAATCTTCAAACCCTAAATTGACACAATCATATCTAACAAAGAAACAAAAATAATACTCTGAAGAATCTGCCCAAAACTCCTACACTTATATATCTACAGAATCTTTCAATTCTTCAAATTTGGAACTATATATGATACTCGTGACTGATTTTATAGGCGAATCAGGCGTGGAAAATAAAAAAACTAAATAAAAAAGGAGGAGGAGAAATAACCACCGACCCGTAAACAGAGAAAGTGTTGCTGACGGTGAAGCTCGTTCAAGCATAATTGTAGGAGAAGAATCGTCGTCGCTGGTGCAGCTGGTTTTGGGAGAGAGGAAAAAGGACGGAGGCACAGAGCTTTTGGGGAAAGAAAACGAGACACTGACACATGGAAATGTTATCATTGTAAATTGTAAATTTAATTTAAGTAATTATCTTCCAGAAACTGTTATTTTTGTAAATTCTCTAATATATAGTTTTCTTTTTTTGTAAAATAATTAAATTGGTATATAAATAAATTATCCAAGCTAAGCAAAAACTTTGCTATTGGAAGTTCAGTTTTGCTCTAATTATTTTCAAAATATTTACGTCGAATATAGAGTGGACTTGGCTAGATCAAGTGGGTCAATCCACAAACAAGTCTATGGAACATGGAAATTAGTAAAATAGAAATGTGAAATGTTATTTTAAATGTAATTAATGTATAATTTATTTTCTACATATGTATTTAAAAGGTTACTAATATATATATATTCCTATCAAGTTAGATAATTACAAATGAGAAACTCTACATCGAAGTCATATCATATTATACCGTCCGAGTAGAAGACAAGTCAATAAACCGACTATTTGAAAGAGTCGTACAAAATCTTTTGATAGCTATTGGAGACAAAAGCAAAGATCAACTGCTCCAAATATACATACTCAAATATGTACAATATGATGAATTATAACCATCAAGCACTTGGGGGATACCACAATTCAAAAAAAATAACGTGAGATAAGTTTTGATGCCCCCACAATCTCCAAATGTTAGACCAAAAACCACCACATTCATAAAAAACAATTAACCAAAACAATACCAGGAAAAATTGACCCCTTCTTGAAGGGATGGAGGCCAGAGCGGGCTCCGTCTTTGGAAGAATAACCAAAGTAAAGGAATGAATAATTCGGATTAATTCTGGTTGAATGGATGAATTACTAAATTTCACGCTTTCTTCCATTGAGTTGAATGAAACATGTAGTACAGGATACAGACCGTTGAGGCCAGTGAAGGAGTGCCTATTCAGAAGTTTTCGTAACTTTCATTGCCTAAAAATGCAATGCAGAATTCTTGCTTGAATGGAAGCACTAACATAGTGACCATAGTAATTGTGCTTAATTTCATTTCTACACCGGATTTTTACATTACAAGCTTAGCGTGTTGAACAATAAGGAATAATGCTAGTAGAGATAACAACTTCTGCTACCAAGAGAAATAAAAATATACACAACAACAGTAAAATACTCTTGACAAAAGCATAAGCCATAAAACACATTCTATAGACAAATGATTATGCTAGAGAGTCATCTTTATGCTGCTCCTGCCGACTTATCTACGGAAGCAGTAAGAGATTCAAGGGTAAGTTCTCCATTTCCCTTTGGTGGACTGTTGCTGTATTGACTATCTTTGTTGTGCAATGCAATTGCATCTTTTATTTTTTGGAACTGCAGATGGTTTTCAGAATAACAAAATATTAGCAATGGTCATATCAATGGCAAATGGAAGATGATTCTCTAAACTAAATGCATGCCTCATAATCTACAAGTATTATAGAAGATTTCAGAATAACAAAAAAATTAGTAATGGTCATATCAATGGCAAATAGAAGATGATATTCTCTAAACTAAATGCATGCCTCATAATCTAGAAGTATTATATAGAATTTTCAATACATCTTGTTCTTTAGATTAGATGCACCAAAACCTATAGTATTATAGTTTTCCATTTTCGTCTCCAACAAATTGATCATAGACCTTCCTTCATTTGTAGCAATCATTCCTTGCCTTCTGTATGAGAATTTTATATTATTGAATTAATCTCATAGAAGACTGAAAGGTTTTACTTTTCATATACCATAAAAATATATACTTCTCTCCCTTGTAAAACCACTAGGACTTCGTTGTTGATTTGTTCATGCAAATTGGTAACAAAGTATTGCATGCAGGTGTTAGAAAAGGTGCTGAATGTGGACAATTATTGAAAGTTAAGAGACGATGCAAACCTTAGCAAGTGAACATGAAAAGGATTCCAATTGTCCATGTGCGCCACGATAGAAGTGGAAGTAAGGAAGTACTTTAACATTCAAACTTTTGCACATAGGCTTGTTCTCATCAAAATTTACTTTCAAGAACAAAATATCCGGATGTTCTTCAGCTGTCCTGCAGAGCTGGACAATCCATCTCAAGATAAATCAGCAAAGTTCACCAGGAAACCTTTCCAAAAAGGGCACAACATCATAATAACTATGCGTATTTATATAAGATGACCAGAAAATAGTATCTTGAATACACTGAATCGTTCTATCCCAAATTAACAAATAAACTATTACATTAGTGCATTAACATATTTGAAAGAAAAGACAGCAACAGTGACAGTTTATGATATTAGTTCCAATCAGTTTTCAACAAACAGAAACCGCATAAAAGGAAAACGAACAATGCAGTGGGCCAGTGGCCTTTGTCATCACGCTAGAATTTTCATAACATCCTGCAACTAGTTCTATATGATGGATACTAATGACAGACCAGACGAATTATTCTTGTTTACTAAGTTACTCAGAAGGAAAATCCACATATATGCACCTTGCATGAAGTATTGTTTGTATTATTGACAATATCACGATCTGTACAATGTCCATCATCAGTTAAAGTGTGATTAAATTGTAGAATGTGTCTTATCAGGTGTATCCAACGTGGATACAGTTCTACAAGCTTCACTCAGCCACAGTGTCACAAACTTAGAGATAAAGCAGAACCCTCGTTACAAGAAAGATTAAGAATGAACGACTGCTAAAGAGAATAAATCAGCACAAGTGACTGCAAATCAATTAGAGATGCTCATGGGGTTGAAACTTTACAACTTTAAAGATTACCTAAATTACAAGCAGGATAATTAGTTTTGGCCTGCAACAAGGAATTCTCAAATCAAATATGCCCTAGAAGCTAGTATGAAGAAAAATAGAAGTACTGACTTTTACCACTTTCATACCCTTGGCACATGATCCAACAGCAGTGAAAATTTAGAAGCAAATTCCAATTCACTTACAATGAAACACAAAGTCTAAATATATTCAAATAACTATATTGTTTACTGGGGAAAACAATGTAAAAAGATTTTTCTTTCTTTTTTTTTTTTTTTTTTTTGCCCTATGTTGAGACAGACAAATAGAATAATCAGTGAAGAACTCTAGAAAACAACGAATAAAATATAAAGTAACGATAAGGAATTACCTTGGGAAATAAAGCTCGACAAGATGCACACCAAGTTCCATAAAATTCAACAATAACTAATTTATTTCCAGCTTGACTTAGTGCACCCAAAAATTCTTGTGTAGAATGAATGTCAATCATATTAGGTCCTGCATTCCTTTCCCACCATTTTGGCTGGTCAGTTTCAGCAACAGTTGCATGAACCTGCATCAAAAATTGAAGTAAAACAAGTATAAGAATCGACCCACAGGTAAATCAATCAAAAAGGAATTTCCTGTAACACAGTACAAAACTGAAAAAAAAAAAAAAGATATATCTTCCTGGTCCTGCTGTAGTTATCATTGACGAGTTTCACTCACTAGAATGATCAGTCGGCACCTTCTTTATAAGCAATTAAAAACTGAACAATCCCCATCAAAGGAAATTCATCATTTCGTAGAGAATATCTTCATATTGGAATAAACATTATGGACAATTTGCAAACATAGATATTGCAATCATTCAATCCAGATCGCTAGCAACAAACTAATAACTAAATTTTCAATCTGTACCTACATTTAATGCACAAGTGTATATTATTATACATTATCTGAAAACTTTGCTTCTGCAATGTAATGAATGAGGATAAAGAACTTCATAGATATGCTAAAAAATGAGATACAGAATGCCACACACAGTTAAGAACTCATGCAATTTAGACTCCAGATCAGTGCAAATGCAATACATGACCTAGTAACTAACTAAAGACATTATAGGGACAAAAGCGATAAACAACAATAACCAACCAAAAGGACCAGACAGGAAGAATGTATTCATACACGTGTCTTATTTTTGGAGCATGTTTGTTAGAATATAATAGCTGAAAACACGAAGTACGTATTTTGCTGAAAAGGTACGCAGATCCAACAAAAGCCAAACTAGTCAAAATTTTTAGTCCACACATACGTAAAACTACAATATTGCAAATAGTCTTTGCAAAAGGATGGAGGCGAAGTAGACATAGGTTTTGAACCATTTTTTGATGTTGACGAATTAGAATATAATAATAGCAAAGTTGTACACAATAAAACAATCTGAATGGAAATTGAGAAGCATTCAAATGATTCCAGTTGGCTTGCCAAAAGGAACATTCTAAAAGAGAATTGTTGGGAAACATTTAAACCAGCCACGAACTTGTTCTATAACTGGCTAGATGAAAAGAAAAAATAGAAATAAGAAATATGAATGAGCTATGTTATTGAGAAACAACTGAGTACAATTAGAATTAGGAACCCTATTCTGTAACATTCAGCAAACTATCAGCTAAAAACACAAAAATCCAAATAGAACTAAAAAAAGGGGGGTTCTCGAATTTCCTCGTTGACTTGGCTAAACAAGAGTTTCAAGGGTAATCAAGAAACAAAACGCACAATAATGCCGAAAGATGTTACCTTAAAAGAAAGCAATTGCTTTCTGGGGGTGGGAGAGAAGCGAGGAACAGCAGCAGAAGAAGAAGAATAAATAACAGGATAAACCCTCCTATCTGAATTCAAAAAATTGGTATTCTGATTGAGTGGGAGAGACGGGTGAAGAGAATTGCAATTGGAGGCAAAAGTGTTGAGCAAAGAAGAAGAGAAACGAAGAGAGTGGATCACTGGCAACCGAACAACATCTGCCATCTGTAGATTGATTGAAAAAGATCGAATTGGAAAAAATCTCAAAGTGTAGCGTAGAAGAGGCGAAATAACATGAGGTCACAAGCAGAAAAGAGCAAGAAGAGAAGGCATGTACAGAGAAAAGAGTTGCAGAGAAGGTCTCCTCTGCGCTGCGTTAGGTTGCAGAGTTTTGTGTGAACCAGATCCAACGAAGAAGATTGATTACACACAAATTTACAATTGGGTGTTCTGGTTGCGGCAGCTGCTTGTTTCTCGTTTCGCTACTTTTTTTTAATAGCTGTTGGCCGGTAACCGACCCAAAATTAGGGTCCTGTTTGGCTGCTGACTTAATGAATTTATTTTGAGGAATTAACACACAATTATTTTTTCTCTTTTTGCTATTTTGGAATATTATTTGTTCCATTTTCACATGGAATTTATTTATGGGGGTACACATCAACATAAATAGTTTTAATAATTATAAAATTTAATTTTACTTAAAGGTGGAACTTTCACGAAAAAAAAAAAAAAAATCAAAAGATCAAATCATACTAATTTTGAACTTAATTATAAAGGAATCAATCTCGAACTTCCACATTTTTCTAATTTAATCAAAATTTTGCTTTTTATGTTCACTTTAATTGATTGTAAGGTGGTGCATAATCGTCTCCTAAAATATGATTTTTGTTAAAAAAAATTTTATCAGTGCTTATATTTTTCTCTCTCATTGTAAATATTTAACCTTTTATTTTGAGAATTCTCGAATAGAATAGTTCATATAGTGGATTTGTACAGATTAAAATTTAAAATGCCCGATCTAAACCAACAAAAATCTGTTTAATTTAAGGCCAAGCTTGGATATTCATAATATGGACCTACCCACCTTGTTATATTATATAAATAATAATACTATACATATATAAATTATATTATAGTATTTTTCAATTCTGATATTAAAATATACTAATAATATTATATCGAATAGGATGCGTTTGACTAGGTTCGAGATGTTTCTTTTTTTGCCTGAGCCGAGTCTAAATTTTGAGACGGATCAAATTGGGTTTGGATTTATTTTTTTTAGTTCTGCTCAGTTCAGTGCAAGTCTATCATAACCCAGTCGATGGTGAACAAATATATTCCCGTAGATGTTTGAATCCAATTGTCGAATTAATAGGTCATTCAATTTTATGTCTTGTCACCATCAACAGTAATGCTATATTTTGAAACTCAAATAATTTTAATAAAAAGATATTTCAAGGGAGGAGAAACTTGGAAAATGAAAAAGAGCCGTATGCTAAGCTTCATGTTGTGGGTCGTTAAACACGTTTGTACCAAACGAATAATCAAAATTAGTGATGTAAAAACAGTTGAATTTTCTCAGTAACTCATATTATGGAGTAATAAATTGATAGCACTAAATTATAATACCACAAACCAAATGGCCTAAGGCTAAAAATAAAACATGGGGTTGACTGACTGCCCTCCACTTGCTTCAGCGGCGGCCGCCTGCCTGAATATTCAAAAATAAATATCAATCATGGTCTAGTTTTTATTTCCTACTCTTCGCCACACATTCTTGGGTATCTGATTCCTAAACTTTTTTTTTTTTTTTCTTCTTTTAAATTAATTTCATTCTTCTATCTTTTAAAATCATCAATATAGTCCCCCAATTATTCAAATATCACCAATTTCCCCCCTTGCGGAACGGGGTTAAACGTGCGTATCCCACATTCCGTTTAATGTGGGTGCATTTCCAAAAGAGGTCATACTGTTGGGACCCACTTATACACCTGGCTCTTTCTCTTATCTCTGTCTTCCCATTTCTGCAACTGCAACACAACGTTCTCTCCACTCCACTCCCCTCCCCTCCCATTTCTTTCTTTCTCAATCTATTTTCCATAGCTAACTCACTCTATCAATTCTTGCCCAGAAGAAAAATAAAGAAAAACGACAATAGAGTTTTTAGTGGTTCTTGATGCACACGTTGTAGATTATATTGTTAATTTGCTCTTACTTCAACTCGCATTCTTAATATATCATTGTCTTCCTAGTAATTTCGCAGCAATTGCGAACAATCTAGAAACTAATTGCAAGAATTAATTAAGAATGTAAGAAATTTCATTAATTGGACATCGAACAGTAAAATTATTAATGGAGATCTAAATATGAAGGATGCTTTCTTTTCTTTGATGCTTATACAGTACCAAATCTCCTTAATCTCGCGTTCCTATGCCTGCCCACATGAAGGATGCTTTCTTCAATGTTAATTGCTTGGAGCAGGACACTGACTTAATTTTGTTCTTGTGGCTAGAATCGGCTCTTTTTTTTTTTGGATAAAGGGAGTTACTGATTAAGCTTATTTAAAATCTAATGCTCAAATTAGAGTTTTATGGATTTTGGAAGAAGAAGGTTGCGTGGATCCACTAATTTAAGTTTGACAGTCAATAGAGTCAAAAAGTACATTGTATTGGTCAGAAAACGCCAACAAATTAACGGTGTTAGAGGGAAGGGGTGAGTTGCTGATACTTTAATAAATGAGGGGGAAGATTGATTGATTTTAAAAGGTTGGGGAGGAAATCAATTTTTAAAAATAAAAGTTTAGGGTGCAATTTATACCGAATGTCAATAAAAATAATAATAATGCTAACAAATTAAGATTCATTATTAGCAAACACAAACACAAGCACAAGCTGCCTTTTTCCACTTTGTATATTCCTCAAACGAACAACATGCAAGTATGACAAATCTGAGATAAGACTTGCTATAGGTATTATTGCAACTTGCAAGTAGTTTATTTTGAGATATTCATTTCCAAATTTATATCAGCAGAAATGTGCAAACCCGGTTAATTCACCAACTCTAACTGCACTGCAAAATTTTAAACCACTTCGACGCTGCAGCTTTAATTTTTAGCCTCACAAAATAGAAATTCACCTCATGTAATTAAAATAAAATCAATAGAAATTAACCTCACAAAACCGACACTATTGGTTAGCCGAACTGCTTATTGGCCGTAATTATTTTTTATTAATTATGATTTGTTGTTTATGAGTTAGTGTTTGACTCATTCTTGGTTTGTTATCCTAGTTTGTAGGCATTTTTCGTTTGTGTTTTAGTGGCTGTAGTTGGCCTTCTTTTCAGCTTCAGTTAGTTGCAAGTTTGTTATATATATTGCTGAAATATATCAATAATAAGTATGATCTTTAGCTAATTTACAAACAGCAGCACTTCAGTTTAAAACACTTGTTGTCTTCTGTCACTTCTCTTCTGATCTAATTTTTCTTCAATTGGTATCAGAGCAAAAGGTTTTGTTATCATGAACAACACTACCCAATTATCAGTCCCAATCCTTGATGGAAAGAACTATAACAGGTGGTGTGTGCAGATGAGAGTTCTGTTCGATTTTCATGACGTGTGGGATGTCGTGGAGAATGGAGTGCCCTTGTTAGCTAATAACGCAACTGATGCGCAACGAGTAGCGCATCGTGAACAGAAGAAGAAGGACAGGAAGGCATTGTATTTCATCCACCAAGGGATGAATGATGAAACGTTTGAGCAGATCGAAGGAGCAACTACTGCAAGAGAGGCCTGGACAATTTTGTCTACCTCTTATAAAGGTGATGACAAAATCAAGAGAGTGCGACTCCAAACTCTAAGGCGTCAGTATGAATTGTTGCAGATGGAGACCACAGAAACTGTTGATGCTTACATCAATAGGGTCCTTGCCTTGACGAACCAAATGAAGACTAATGGTGAAGAACATTCAGAGCAAGCAAAGGTGGAGAAGATTCTGAGGTCTTTAACTCCGAGGTTTGAGCATATTGTTGCTGCAATTGAAGAGGCCAATGACTTATCAACAATGACAGTGAGGTTATTATCTGGTTCTCTACGGGCACATGAACAACGGATGAATGACAATAAAATTGAAAAGCCACTTGAACAGGCTTTACAAGCTCAAGCCTCAATTGGTGGCTCTCGTCAGAAACGCGATAGTTCGAGAGGAAGGGGACGAGGTCGTGGTGGCAGCCATTCCAACAGAGGTCGTGGTGGCCAGAACCATGGAGATAACAACAATGGTTCCCATCACAATCCGAGTTCCTCTTGGCAACAAAGGGGACGTGGTCGAGGGGGTCGAAGAGGTATGGATAAATCGAATGTGGAATGTTATAATTGCCACAAACGAGGCCATTATGCAAATGAGTGCAGATCAAAGGGCGATAACCAGGCTGCCAATTGTGTTCAAGGAGACAATAATCACGAAGAAGATGAAGGGGATCATGCATTGTTGATGGTAGCCACATCAAATGAAGCTCCAAGTTATCAAACTTGGTATTTGGATACAGGTTGCACTAATCATATGTGTAGCCATAAGGAGTTGTTTGCTGATTTGGATGAATCGTTTCGCACGAGAGTCAAATTCGGCGACGGAAGTTTCGTTCCAGTGACTGGAAAAGGCAGAATTCTTATCACTTTGAAGAATGGTGATCATAGGTACATTTATGATGTTTTTTATGTACCTGATATGAAATGTAATCTGCTAAGTATGGGTCAATTGGCTGAAAAGGGCTATGTGATGCACATCTCTGGAAACCAATTCTCGATTTTTGATAAAGAAGGTAACCTAATTCTCAAAACCTTTTTGTCAAAAAATCGTATGTTTCCAGTAGATATTAATGCTGGTGATTTCAAGTGCTTGAGTGCGGCGGTGAATGATAAATCGTGGTTGTGGCACTTACGCTTCGGGCACTTGAATTTTCAGAGTTTGGAAAATCTCTCCAAACATGATTTGGTGATTGGTTTGCCTCATATTCACCACCCTGACCAGTTATGCGAGGCTTGTATTTTTGGAAAGAATCACAGGTTGCCTTTTGTTAAGGAGGCTTGGCGGGCGAAATCCCCTTTGGAGCTGGTTCATACAGATGTCTGTGGCCCGATGAACATATCGTCAATTGGAGGTAATAAGTATTTCTTAACCTTCATTGATGATTTTTCGAAGAAAACCTGGATTTACCTATTGAAGAATAAGGATGAGGTGTTTCATTGCTTTAAAAATTTTAAAGCATTTGTGGAAAGACAAAGTGGCAGACCAATCAAGATGATGCGTAGTGATGGTGGAGGTGAATACAATTCCAATGATTTCAAAAATCATTGTGAAGAGCTCGGGTTGCAGCACAACATTACTTTTCCCTACACTCCTCAACACAACGGAGTGTCCGAGAGAAAAAATAGAACAATCATGGATATGGCAAGGAGCATGCTTAAAGCGAAAGGTATGCCAAATGATTTTTGGGCTGAAGCTGTTTCCTGTGCGGTTTATTTGTTGAACAGATCATCGACTCGTAGTGTTCCTAACAAAACCCCTATTGAGGCATGGAGTGGATTCAAACCCAATGTGCAGCACTTGAAAGTATTTGGGTCCATTGCTTATGCTCATGTCCCTAAGGCAGCAAGATCCAAGTTGGATGATAGGGCTGTGAAGACCATTTTCATTGGATACAAAAATGGGGGTTACAAGCTGTATAATCCAATAACAAAGAAGGTGATATTGAGCCGGGATGTTACATTTGTTGAAGAAGAGGCATGGGACTGGAATACTACAGCTGAAATGAACTCAAAGATGCGTTCTGTCTATGTTTTAAATGAGGATGCGGCCCCTGTAGCTGAACCTGAAGTTGCTGTCCCTGAAATTGAACCTGAAGGTGCTGCCCCTGTAGCTGAACTTGAAGTTGCAGCCCCCTTTGCAACTACCACGGAACGACCCCGAAGGGAGCGGCGACAACCTGTACACCTTCAAGATTACGAGGTAAATCTGGTTGATGGAACTGATGTTGATGGGGAATTGGTCCACTTTGATTTTCTTGCAGATTCAGAACCTGTGAGCTTTGAAGATGCCATTCGAAATCCAAAATGGCAAGAGGCCATGACTGATGAATTGATGGCTATTGAGAAAAACAAAACATGGCAGCTCACTGATCTTCCAAAAGGTCACAAGGCGATTGACGTAAAGTGGGTATACAAGATTAAAATGAAAGCAAATGGAGAGGTTGACAAATACAAAGCAAGGCTGGTGGCGAAAGGATTCGAGCAAAGAGAAGGCTATGATTACTCGGAAATTTTTTCTCCTGTAGCCCGGATGGAAACTGTGAGATTAATAATTGCTTTGGCTGCACAAAAGCAATGGAAAATTCAGCAGATGGACGTCAAATCGGCGTTTCTCAATGGCCCACTTAATGAAGAGGTTTACGTGAAACAACCGCCAGGTTTCATACAATCTGAAAAAAAGGAGAAAGTCTACAGACTTAATAAGGCTTTATATGGCCTTAAGCAGGCGCCAAGAGCTTGGAACAAGCGGATTGATTCATTCCTTCATGATTTTGGATTTCAGAAATGTCCATCAGATCATGGTCTTTATGTGAAGACTAATGATTATGGAGATTTGCTAATCTTATGTCTCTATGTTGATGATGTGGTTTTCACAGGAAACAATCCGAAGATGACTAGTGATTTCAAGCATGTTATGACGAAGGAATTTGAGATGACCGATCTTGGTCTCATGTCCTATTTTTTGGGCATTGAAGTCATCCAAGGAGGAGGTGGAATTTTCATCCACCAAAAAAAGTATGCTGCTGAAATTTTGAAGAAGTTCAAGATGGAAGATTCAAACCCAGTGAAGACTCCTGTTGAAATTGGACTGAAACTCACCAAAAATGGCGATGAGCGTGTAGTAGATGCAACACACTTTAAGCAGATTGTTGGAAGCCTTCGATATCTCACGTGCACTAGACCCGATATTTGTTATGCCGTGGGATTGGTTAGTCGATATATGGAGTCACCTCGACAGATTCATTTACAAGCAGTGAAGAGGATTATGCGCTACATCAAAGGGACTACAGCTCTTGGTCTGTTTTATGCTTCCGAGAAGATTGAGATAGTTGGTTACTCCGACAGTGATTGGGGTGGAGATTCGGATGAGAGAAAGAGCACAAGTGGTCATTGTTTTATGCTTGGAAGGACTGTTTTCTCATGGTCGTCAAAGAAACAACCAATCGTTGCATTATCCACCTGTGAAGCTGAATTTGTAGCTGCAGCTGCAAGTGCTTGTCAATCGGTTTGGATTCGAAATATCATGAGTCAAATTGGCATTAAGTTGGAAGGTCCCATTACGATTTATATTGACAATGTTTCTGCAATTAATTTGGCAAAGAATCCGGTCTCTCATGGAAGAAGTAAACATATTGATATTCGATATCACTTCTTGAGAGACCAAGTTGGGAAGAGCATGATTAGATTGGAATATTGCAGGTCAAAAGATCAAATTGCAGACATTCTAACAAAGCCATTGAAGATTGATGCATTTCTGAAGTTAAGGAACCTGCTTGGTATGAAGATGATTCCAAATCAGAATTAAGGGGGGATATTGGCCGTAATTATTTTTTATTAATTATGATTTGTTGTTTATGAGTTAGTGTTTGACTCATTCTTGGTTTGTTATCCTAGTTTGTAGGCATTTTTCGTTTGTGTTTTAGTGGCTGTAGTTGGCCTTCTTTTCAGCTTCAGTTAGTTGCAAGTTTGTTATATATATTGCTGAAATATATCAATAATAAGTATGATCTTTAGCTAATTTACAAACAGCAGCACTTCAGTTTAAAACACTTGTTGTCTTCTGTCACTTCTCTTCTGATCTAATTTTGTGTTTGTGTTTGTGTTTGGTGGAGTTCGAGTTCGATTTTCATGTATAACTTTTCTAGAAAGTAGTCATGTCAAGTGTGTCAATCTTTAAAGCAACATAACATGGTTTGTTTGCATTTTGACTAGTAGTTTTAGTAGCGAAAATGGATCACATTACTTGCCAAAGAAAACTTTTTTTTTTTTTCTTTTTCTTTTTGGACCAATAGTTTAGGTGGATGAAAAGAATTACTCAATGTGAGGCTAAGAAACCAGGCAACATCACCGAAATATCTAAGTTCTGTTTACAGCTGCGCTCATATTGCTCTGATACCAAGAGATCTGAAGTAACACAAAAGATTATCTTACAAGGGACGAGCGAGTTGACAGATACACATCCAACCCGGTACAAGGGATGAGAAAACAAAATTGTCAACATGGATGTACCAGCAATTTCAATACGCTTGCATTATGAACAATAATTTAAGCACAAGTAGTTCCCACGATGAACATTTCCCATCGAACAAGAATCCTCTCCCAGTTCCATAAATGCAAACAACAGTTTATGCATCACAAAAAAACTACCACATTATCCTTGTTTTCCATTACTGCAATGTTCTATCACATCACACCATTATTGCTATCAAAATCAAACTCTACCAAACAAGATTTCATATTCAGAATCAGCAACTAAACTTTCATGCTCAAGAAGTTTGTCCGCAGGTTTGAATGAATCATCTGTTCCTATCATCTAATGTGAGAACCGAGAAGTAAACCATACAGGCGCAAACTCCATGTATGGAACAACCAAATTCAGTAACACCTAAAAAAAGCTTGGGTTCATACCTGCATTATTTGCTGCAACACTATATAGTAGCAGATGAATGCGCCTGATTTATCATAAGTAATTTGATAAAGGTAACAAAATCAGATCAAATTGGTTTTTGCCATTTTCCTCAGGGCCAGCAACTGCTTTTACAACAAGCAATCAAATCGCACATACAAGCAAAGCATATCTCAGTTCTAGTTTTACATCCAATGTCATTAGAGTAAATCGAAGCAAAGCATCTAAAGAACATAAAGCTAGTTATTGGTTTTAATTCTGATTTGCACAAATCGACAATTACAACTACCACGTACTTGCTAGGTTTGACTCATATATCTGCAGCTCATAACATATGAGAAGTTTGAACCAAGTGCAAGGATTAGTAGTAATTTAACTACCTTCTGCACAGGCGAAACATATAATTCACATCTATCTGCATCAAGGAACAGATATATGAGCTTGTGCGGCTTCACAGCCAAACTGTACTTGTGGCAATAGATATAACATATAACTGAACTAATGACTAGGCAAAAGAACATTTCCAGGGAATGATAGAGACCCGTTGTTTTGAGCGCCCTGAATATTGAGAATTGAAGTTACCAAGTTATATATCTGAACGTTTTCAAAAGACGGCACCTTTCTCCCTCTTGCAAACTGTGGACCGTGACCAATGAAGATAGTCCTCATGGAGAAAACAGCATTGTCATAACCATGTGCTCCTCCACACTCTTGCCGCTTCGTTCTCTTCTGTTCCACCTTAAAACCCTCTTCAATCAGCCCTATAATCGGTGGAATTCGCTCACTTGCAACATAATGAAGCCTACTAGGCAAATCCTCCTTGAGATAAACTTTCAAATACTTCCCATTCTGAACTTTACCAGACTGCAACCCTTCGTTCATCTTTGCAACAACATCTGAGGGTACCAAACCTGAAGGGGGACGAATTGCCAGCAATGGAGTATAGGATTGAACCCAATCAGCTGGAATTTCAATCCAAGAAGCCAAATCATCAAGAAAAATCAACTTCTTATCACAAGTACCAACCATTCCATGATCACCAACCATAATTACAGTAACATCCTCAAAAACCCCTCTTTTTTCTAGCCCATCAATCAATCTCCCAATCATCTGATCAATTCTAGCAACAGCTTCTGTTATCTGAGGATCATCTGGTCCTACCTGGTGACCTTGATGATCAGGATCTTCAAAATACAGTGTCATAAACACAGGAATTTCACTACTAGGCAAATCAAAATAGCTCAAAACCTTATCTACCCTTTCCTCAAATGGAACTGAACCATTATAAAACATACAAAATTCATCAGGGCAATTCCAAGAACCTTTATGAACCTCAGACCCAGGCCAAAAATAGGTCGCAGCTTTCAATCCATGATTAGCCACAGTTTCCCATAGCGGCTCACCGAGCCACCACTTGGGCTCATGGCTGGCCATCGTGAAAACATCGCCGGAATTTGGATCAACAAAATGGTTATTGATAATTCCATGGTAAGCAGGGTAAAGCCCAGTAACAATAGAGTAATGATTAGGGAAAGTAAGAGTAGGGAATACCGGAATTAGACCCGTTTCCGCCTCCGTCCCGTTGTTGATCAGACGGTGAATATTTGGCGTCGGAGTCTTGAATTGGTACCCGAACCGGAACCCATCGGAAGAAATTAACAGCACCACAGGATGACTAAGCTTGATCAACGGACGCGACGTCGTTTGGAGGGAAGATGATTGCTGAACCGGAGTAGGTGTTGAAGGAGAAGGAGAGGAAAAGAAGAGGAAAGCGAAAGCAGAGGCGGCGGAGAGAGCAATGCAAGTGAGAAGGAGGAGGGAGATGAAGATGATAGTAGTTGTATGTTTCTGTGCAGGATTTGAAGAATCGGAGGAATCAGTATTGAAAGAGAGAAGAGCAGTGGATTGATTGGTTGGTTCTTCTTCTTGAGAAGGTAGCTGGGTAGGTTTTGTTGAATTCAATACTGAATCAGAGCCCATGATTCAGAGGGCTAAAGAACGGATCTTTCTGTTTTTTTTTATACCCTCTGGTTCGTATCAATGAGAGGAGGAAGATGGAAACTTTAGTTGCTAAAGATATGAAAATGGAGTGGGATTTACGGAATTTTATGGGTAGGAAAGGAAGATGATGTTGGGATGTAGCTATCACAGAGGAGTTTGATTGAGGAAGAAGGGTGGGAGAGGTGGACTGAATTTGGAGTGGAAATGAGGATTAAAATGGAAATTAATTAATAATTTTAATTATATTACAATAAAAGGTTAAGAAAAAAGAAATTGACAACAGGAAAGAAAAGATGGAATGGGCTGGTTGATGAGCCGCCGAGAATGGAAGGTTGGGGGTTTGAAATGTCCCAAAAAGTTTCACGGCTAGGCAGGGAGGGGCAGAGAGTATCCATGGTAATTGGTAATTCATGTTTTTAGTTTCCAGGAATAAAGAACAATTTAGCCTCATGCTATCATCAGTTTACCTTTTTGATTCCTATATTATTAAATTTTTTCTTTTACCCTCTGTGGTATGTAAAAACATTCCAAATTAACACCTAGAAAGCATATTCCGTCAGATTCCATTGATAAAATTATTAACAGAATCTGACGGAATCTAACAGAATGTACTTTCTAGGTGTCAATTTGGAACGTTTTTGCATACCACATGGGGCAAAAGGGAAATTTCAATAGCACAAGGGTCAAAAGGACAAACTGATGATAGTACAGGGACTAAAAAGGTCTTTAATCCTTAGTTTATGTCGCAAAGAAGAATCTATACGATGGAACCGGTCCATGTAACCTTCCTAATGAAAAATTGACCATAAGTATTTTTTATTTTTCCAATACTCAAGTTGCTTATGTGTCAGTTTTTCATTAGAACGGTCCACATTGACCCGGTCCATTATAAAATTTCTCACCGCAAAATCGCTAAAGTATCATCTCGCCTCTTCCCGAATAAAATCATTTTGACTATTTTTTCAGCTTAAATATTGATATGATAAGTCAAAACTGAAACTCAAACGCCAATTGATGGCCACTTCTAATTAAAACCATTATTATGTCGACATAATTACGTCACGTGACAATTTTCAAAAGGATTTATATCTTCTAAAATTCAATTAAAAACTGTAGGGTGATGTTGGGTTAATGTGAACCATTGATTAAACTTAGATGGCTGAGATTCATTTGTCATTAAAACTATTTTTCTTTTCCCAAATTATATATTAAACTCAAAACAAACGATGTTCAATTTCCTTTTTTTCACCTAATTTTCGATCTGCCTCTTCTCAAACAATTTGACCATATTCAATTTTCCATTGTTTCATCAAATACTTCTGACATTGAAGCTGTGTTGGAAGAGTGCTTTAAGATTTGGATTTCCCGATGATTGATTAGTGTTATGCTCCGAGAATTTTCTGATTCATCATGTCTCTCGGTTACGGTGGGGATCCGATAGTCTTTTTTTTTTTTGCCTTGACAATCGACTGAAGCACACAATCGTTTGTTCTTGCTAGTGATTAAGAACCCGCGACATGAGCTATGGACGATTCTAATCATCCATCAGCTGTAATCTCTGTAATCGAATAATAATCACAATTAGTCTCGGTGATCATAGAGTTTTATGATTGAGCGGCAAACTTAGTTCGATGGTAAAGTGTCAATTTTTTTGTGATTGAGCGGCAAACTTAGTACGATGTAAACTACCGTTTTTAATTTTTGTTTAGGTTTTAATAACAAATGAATCTTAGCCATCTAAGTTTAATCAACGGAGCACTTTTACCTAATATCAATTTGCAGTTTTTAATGGATTCAAATCCTTTTCGAAATTATAAAGTTTAAAAAAAATACTCTAACGTAACTAAAAAACAAGCGTAATCGTTCAAGTGACCATATAATAATGATTTGATCTAACATAGTAGTAAGTTGACATTTGGATCTCAGCTTTGACTTATAACATCAATAATTAGACCAAAAAATTGGTTGAAATATCTTTATTGAAGACAAAACAACACTTCAATAATTTTATTGCCAAAAATTTACTTCACTATAGCGGCGGAAACAAAGTTACAGCTTTCGCTAAATAAAAAAAATAAAAAACATATATTAGTTTCTTTTGCTCTGAGCAGTAACTATGCCATTCATTTCCATTTCTATCGACTTGGCTTATTTAATATATTAGTATATCACATTGATTGCTTTCTGATTCATATTAATAAAATTTTTTTCCAGTAAAAAAAAATATGAATACAACTAAAAACCCATTCCTTATTAGATAATTTACAATATTCTCGGGATATGTATTATTTTAATTATAAAAGTACAATTTAGGGTTCAATTTTTAAAATTAAATTGTGGTTGTTATATTTAAAGAAGTATAGACATTAGTACTATCGTAAAATTTCTCTCATCTTTATCTTCAATCATATTTAGTTATTTTTGTATAATTCTTTAGAATTATCAATTTGATAATTTTTATATAAATTTTGTATTATTTATACACTTTTGACAATAATTTTTAAATTTGAAAAGACAAAAGAAGATAGTTTGAAATAAATATATATAATCTTATAATTAATTCATAATCATTGATAACAAAAAAAAAATTTTGACATAAAGGATAGAATTTAAAAAATAAGTATTATAAATTATTAAGTTGTTGAACCTTTAAGTTTTATCATCTCTATTATCAAGCTTGTCAGATTTATTTTTATCCTATTAAATCATTGAAATATATATATATATATATATATATATATATATATATATATATATATATATATATATATATATATATATATATATCGCATGGGTTTTATTGTGTATGCACATTATCGATGTAAAAATTGATTGCTCGGTCAATCATTTGCCTTTTGTATATGATGCACGTTTTTTTTTTATACTGAAAAAAACAAGTTCATTAAATGCAATTAATAGCTACAAATCTAAACAAAGGTGAATAATTATTAGATCCAGCACCTTTACTTATCAAATAATCAGTGACTTGCGCTAACAAATGAACTACCTAGTTTAAAACTTTCTACCAAATACTACACGAGTTGAAGAAAATTGACTTAACATCACACGACAATCCTGTTCATTAAATACAATTAATAGCTACAAATCTAAACAAAGGTGAATAATGATTAGATCAAGCACCTTTACTTATCAAATAATCAGTGACTTGCGCTAGCAAATGAACTGTCTAGTTTAAAAACTTTCTACTAAATACTATACGAGTTGAAGAAAATTGACTTAACATCACACGACAATCTCTAATAACATAACCTAATGGAGCCCTAATAATAGAATCATTATTCAAAAACTTTACAAGATTAAGAGCGTCTAACTCGAGAACTATTCTAATATAAGAACAAAATTTTAGCCAGCTTAAAGCTTTCCGATAATTCATTGTTTCTTCCAAAAGACAGGTCTTCACTACTTGGTAGAAGCAAAGAGCGTGCAACAATTATTCTATCCTAACTATCATGAATAACACAATCATGTCTAATACGTAAACCATCTTGAAACAAGCAAAGTATCAATATTGCAGTTGACCCAATTAATAGGCGGCTTAGACCATCGGGGAAAAGCAGGCGATTAGGGCATTTGATTAGCTGCATGCCATTCTTTAAGTGCCAGACATAGTGATTCCTTCGAGCCTAAATTGCCTATACTAACATGACAGCTTTTGTAATAATTCGACTATCCTTGCCACGGAGCCACACCCATCACCCTTGTACATTCAAAATCATCAATGGCCAACCTTCGGGAAATAATTCAGCCCCAATAGGAAACACAAAAAGGCAACTAAGCAAGGCACAAATCTATCAAGTAAATGAGAAAGAGTAATCACAGATTTCGAATATAAATTTCAGGGATTAATAGGACAAAATTGAAATTGAATAGTTAATTCTATAGAACAAACATGTAAACTTAAAAGTTTAAAAGTATATTATACTTTTTCTTAAATGCCAACAGGCATGCAAAAGAATAATAAGAAGTAATAATTATTTTAAAACAATGAACTTTTTTATTTTTACAATTATAATAATTAGGCTCTTGAATATAAAAGACATGCTAATTAGATTAACTTTTATTTAAAAAATATATATATAAAATGTTTGTAACAATGAATCAATCACCTCTTCACAAGCGGAAAAAACACAAAATATATATATATATATATATATATAAATATAAATGCAAATCACAAACTTGGTTCACATAATACATGTTAAGTCTATAAATTCATACTAAAAAGATCAAAATTCAATATATAATATGGTCCATGAAATAATTGATAGTTCTCTTCTATATGCAGATATTGAGCTACTTTTAATTATTGTCCAATAGGAAGTTGTACATATATTTTTACCCAATGACTAGGACTGTCGCAAATCTGAATGCATAAATTTGACCTTTTGCTAGCCAACATCCATTATTCGAGTAGCGGTATACAATTTTTTATTTCTCCAAAGGCTAATGATATCATACGTTTATTTTTCAGCCTATTACAAACAACATATTAGCCAATTAATATTTTAGAAGCTTTACTCTTGCATGATATTGAGAGATTGACTTTGGATTTGATAAATTTATCAATAAATAGAAGTTCAAGTAAGATTTTAGCTGTTATAATTTATGGGCTATGGCTTCGTAGGGGCGGAAGAATTTACTAGTAACAGAAATTACAGCCGGCTTCGCAAGTTTTTCTCCAAGCAGCAAGCTTTCTTCGATGGCGGCAAGCAGGGCAAGTCTTATTGTCAACGGTGGAGATGGGGGTTTGCCAAATGTTGCCACAACTGGGGGAGCTAGAATTGTAGTACAGGGGCAACTGCCGTCTGAGGGGTAGATCAAGTGCATGAAACGTTGATGATAGTGTTTTTATGAGTGAAAATTAGCTTGGGCATGGATGTATTTGTCGCAATGCAACTAACATATGGTTTTAACAGCTCGAAATTTAATCTTATATGGAGAAGGGATCCGGAATTAACAAATGCTTTTAGTTATTGTAGAACTTTAAACTCAAGGTTTTTAAATCTTAACTATGTAATCATTAAGTTAGATACGCAAAATTCAGTGTTCATACTAAATTCAAATGATACTGTTCGGTGATCAATTGAGCACATGGTGTAAGATTGTAAGCTTTGGTTAGTTGGAGAGGTTTTGTTTGTGTTTGTTAAACAGTTTACCAATCAGACAACTCATATGATAGATAGGACTACTGATTCTTCAGATAGTACAATACTACAATATGTATCTAGCTTTTATGAGCTGTAATTATTTTGTATATTTGATTAATGAAATTTTTTCTCTTCCAGTTAAATTTTCACAAAATTATGTGATATTATATTTATAATGTTTCTAAAATTATGTATATCATGGCTACTGTATCTCAATACAAAATTATCTTAAGAGTTAAGCCGACATGATTTTCAAATGTCACTTTGCATTTGCAAGTAATTTTTAAATACAATAAAATCAATTTTGTTTAATTTAATTTTGCAAAAATGAAAACATTGAAGCTAGTTAGTATTAGTGGACCAAATATAAAACGGGCCCATTTGACTGGACTAACCGGCCAAAACTTTCTACCCAAACCCGATTCGGTCCGTCTAGAATCAATCTATGCTCGGATGGTGAACTTCACAAAACTGTGTCTCAGAACTGGAAGGAGAAGGAAAAAAAAAAATTCTCCATTGTTGTAACAGGATCCAATTTGATTAGCTTGTTCATTATATATAAGGTATTCCTTTGTTGACAATTGAGATCAATCGCCTAAAATGGCTTACTTGAGCATGGGCGAGGCACATCGGAGAATCACAGACTACCTTAATCGCTTCTCCGACGCCGTTTACTCTCAAGACGGAGCTTCTCTTAAGTATCTCCTTTCTTTCTCCTCTAACTCTCCCGCACTTCTTTCTCTCGCCGACGCCCTCAACGTCTTTCAGGTCGGATTAAGCTTGTTTTATTGCTAATTTATATTGTTTTTCTTGATGAAATTAGAGTGATTATTGTTAATTTTATAGGATGCTAATAGATTGATTAAGCAATCGGAGAAGTACTCGCAGTTTGGGGAGATAACTGCTCCGCTTTTCCGGTCTCTGCAAAGTTATAGACTTGGGAACTTGGTCGATACTTATCCCGCCTTCGAAAAAGCTGCAAAGTATTAATATTTTTTTATTTTAGATTTCTGCCTTTAGTTCTTGTTCATGGCTCCGGGAAATTTAAGTTCTACCGTTTTTTCTGTACTGATGATATATATATATTTTTTTTATTGGATAGTGCCTTTCTTCAGGAGTTTCGAAATTGGGAATCAGCTTGGGCTTTGGACGCATTGTATGTTGTTGCCTATGAAATTAGGGTTCTTGCAGAGAGGGTAATGATTTTTATCTAATCTCGGGATTTTTATGTATTTGCTATTTTTTTTATGGGGCAAAGTTAATTTAGTGACAGCTGAATTTTACGCACACTGCTGTAGGCTGATAAAGAGCTTGCTTCTAATGGGAAATCACCGGAAAAATTGAAGGCAGCTGGTTCATTTCTCATGAAAGTGTTTGGAGTTCTGGCTGTATGTTTATCAACCCTGAATCTTGAATTTTGGAGTTGTTTCCTTGAATTTGATGTAGAAAACAATGCATTTTAGACAAAGTAGTTTATACTCTTTAGCTGCTAGCCATCAAATAGTTTATGTAAATTTACAGGTAAAGGGCCAAAAACGCGTAGGAGCATTATATGTCACTTGCCAATTGTTCAAAATCTACTTCAAGGTGATCATCTTTGGTCCTATTTAATTGATATGCTGTACTAAGTTTCGTCATTCATATTGAATATGCTTTTAGTTCATTGGTTTTGAAAAATGGATGACTATCTTATATGGTGTGCATGGGGGAGGCTGGTTAACTGCAGTTGGATCAACCATTGTAGTAATAAAGGTCTTCCTGCTAGAAAGCAAAAGAGCCTAATTAGAAGTCTTTTTTTTTTTTTTCCAGCTTGGTACAGTTCATCTTTGTCGGAGTGTAATAAGGAGTATTGAAACTGCTCGAATTTTTGATTTTGAGGAGTTCCCAAAAAGAGATAAGGTACACAGTTATAGCTTGATGTTAACAAATTATTAACATTTCTCATTGGAATATAATACTTTATATGTTACTACATGTGGAAGTTTGGTAGAGGATCTAACTGGTTCCCATCGTAATAACAGGTCACGTATATGTATTACACTGGCCGTTTGGAAGTTTTCAATGAAAATTTTCCTGCTGTAAGCTCTGATTCCCTCTTCAAGTATGATGATGCAGTTTTCTGCTCGACTTTAACCCTTTTTTTTTTCATGACCTGGCAGGCTGATGATAAATTGTCATATGCCTTGAAGCATTGTGATCCCTGCAGTGAAGCAAATATAAGGTTTGATTCAGGTGTGCTTACTGCATAATTATGTGTGCATGATACTTTGATTTTGGCTTCTTTACAACAAACCCTTACTGGTGGTCTTGGAGCAATTTTTACCCTATGATGTTTATATCTGCATGTGGTTTTAAGCCAAATTACACCAAAATAATGCTTAGAAAGTTACTTAAAAGATGGTATAATGGAAATTCACGCATTAGCACTTCCTTGGGTTGTGCTACTATTACTAGTGTATGTGATATTTATTTTGTTAAAGCCATTGAAAATTGTACTACAGTGCTTACTGCACAAAAGGTGAAAGAACACAACATTCAAGTGAAATACTTGTTACTGGAGGAGTCGGTTTATATCTCCATAATTTGGAAATTGCCACTTCTATTTTACTTGTCCTGCATCATCTTTTATGTAACTGTAATATAAAAATGTTACAATATTAGGCTCATATCTTCTTCTTCGTCCTTGTTGAATCAGGATGATATTAAAATATTTGATACCTGTGAAGCTTTCGATTGGTATCTTGCCTACAGACCAGCTCCTGGAGAAGAATAATCTAGTTGAGGTCAGCCTGCCTCTCAAATTGTTTGTCTTTTGCGTTGAAAATGAGAATTTCTATTCTCGATGCAGTCCACAAAAAGTTGTGACATAGGGGGACACCAGCTTTGTATGTGTTGACCATATTAACCAGTTCGATGAGTGAAATTTGACTTTTGGTTCCAGATACTATTTAAATGTCTTACAAGCATTTACAAGCATTCATGGGTCTAGAAATCTAACAAAAGCCTTGATTTTAATTGTCAGTACAAAAATGTTGTCCAAGCGCTAAGAAGGGGTGATCTCAGACTTCTTCGACATGCCCTCCAAGAGAATGAAGACCAGTATGTTTGATTTTGTCTTCGAGATGAACTTGCATAATGAGAATTAAACGGTGTGAGAACTATGCCTGCTGAGCCATTCTGTTCTTTTTCCTTGCAGGTTTCTGAGATCCGGTGTATTTCTTGTTCTGGAGAAGCTAGAACTCCAAGTTTATCAAAGGTTGCTAAAGAAAATGTAAGTTCCATGCGCTGGTTTTGGAGCTATTTAACTGAATGCTTTTGATTATTAGATTGGAATGTTGTCTAACTCTAAAAAAATGACAATGTATCAGTTACATCATCCAAAAACAGAAGGACCCCAGCAAAGCTCACCAGATAAAATTGGAAGTGATCATTAAAGCACTAAAGTGGCTTGAGATTGACATTGATTCGGATGAGGTAGATTATTTTTCTCGTATAATTGGTCTTCGTGAAAGGGCTCTTATTTGTTTTTTTTTTTCTCTCTTATCTCTTTCTTGTTAGGTTATCATCTAATTGAAACTAATCTTTATGGTAGGTGGAATGTATTGTAGCCATATTGATATACAAGAACCTTGTGAAGGGATATTTTGCTCACAAAAGCAGAGTTGTTGTACTGAGCAAGCAAGACCCTTTTCCCAAGTTAAATGGTAGGCCGGTTAATTCATAGAGTTGGAAGAAACACTATTCATATACAGCTAGTCAGACAGTAGCAATTGGCTGCATGTTATAAATTAGCCAGTTTTGCAGGCAGATAGACATTTTTCTCCCATAAATGTAAAAATTTGACCCATTGATCTCAACTCTAGGCTTTCTTGATGTATAAACCCAATTGAGCCCCACTGGCTAGGCTAGATTTTCGCTTTGAATATGCTTTATTTAATTGAAATTAAGTTAGCCAGTACCGGTGTTTGGGATTCATAGCTTGAAAATTTTCGTTTTGGTAGATTTAGGAAAAGGAGAAAAGGGGTTACGTTGCTCAATCCCAGATTTTCAAATGAGATGAAATAAACTGTTGGAATCAACTCCATTCTGAAAGAGAGAAAGCAAGAAAGAAATAGGTTTCGTCAATAGAACTCGGTTCAATTAATAATTCATTTGGCTTGTTTGTTACAACTAAAACAAATTCATTTTTGACGGTAATATTTCAATTTAGCATGATTTACAATTTCCACAATTTAGTTACATTTATAATTTCACTTTTCTAGATTTGTGCATTTCAAACATGATCATAATAATAAAAAGAATTCAATTGAATTCCTTATATATGGCAAATTAGACTTTCTTAACACTCCTTACAGAACGGAATTTTCATCTATCTAAACTAACTTGAGGATGTGAGAATTGAAAATCAAGAAAAAAATGATTTTTGTTTGAGAATTTAATAGAAATTACACATTTATTGGTTAGAAACTAAAATATTGTGCATAAAAATGTTTTCTAAATAAAAATGTTTTGATAAATGAATCGAATGTAATAAGTAAATTCAATTTCTTTTTTTTTTTTTTTGCCCAAATTTTGTTCCAATCATTCCTTTATCGGCTGCGTATGCTTCAAATCTTCTCAATTTCTTAAAATCATCCAAGAAGGTCCTGTAATCATAATAATGAGATAACAATATGTAAAGTTTAATATAAAAAAAAACATAGAATAAGCACAATCTTTTATTAAAAGTTCTAAAATATACTAATAAATCTTTTATTCCTTTTATCAATTGATCATGCAGTTATACAAGCAGATAGCCTGCCCCATTTATAGAAGAGATGGGTACCTGCTTTAATTTCTTTGTCTAGTGAAGAAAACAAGTGTTGCAAACCCAACCATTATCACAACTCTCATAACCTGAGGAAAAAAAATTCAAAAACAAACAAATAAATAGAAATTTCTTGTAATATTCTGATTCTAATGGTTTTCTCTATTCTCCAATATCTTCAACCTGATTTTCAGTCCTCATTCTGCACAAGTAATATTATGAGGGGAAAAAAAAAGAACCTTTCCAACTGGTCGTTGAGAACTTTCAGCATCTGTTGAATCCTCAGTTTTCAATTTTTCATTTCTTCCACGAGCCTTGCCATCTTCTTTCACCTTAAATGTAAGTGCCAACAACCATGTTATAATGAGATTTCAAAATTGCAGATGAAATGCAAAAAAAGTCATCTATATTCCATTTATACCATGTTTTTATTTTAATTACAATTAGTTAGGACAAGTTTGCATAAGCAGGATATAATTTCCTCATATTCAGTTGCTGTAACATATTATAGAAGCCTTCTAGAAAGTAGATATAGTGAACTCAAGTGTAAGCGAATCCTAACATGTTTTTGTGTTGGGCACATTTCGCCCTATATGTTGCACAACATTCCAAAAATATGGAATAAGAACACCTTGCAACAATTCAGAGAATACCTCTTTCAGATTTTCTGCTTCAGAACTCATGTTTGTAGGTTTTCGCATTGTTTCTGAATGAAAATCTCCCATCAAATCCATTATTTTCTTGCCACCAGCTGTTATACAGGAGCGCTTTCCTCCATCGGGGAATATCCAGGCGCCATGGAATTCTGAGGAATTAGGTACATCTGCCGAAGCTCCTTGATTTCTTCCCTGTTGTAAATTGTTTGCCTGAATTTCTTTTCTGTTTTTTTGTTTGAGTAAATTTTCACCCGAAACTCTTCTCCGAAACAAGTTATTCGATGGGTGCTTATGTTTCTCACTTAGCATTCTTCCTGAAACAGAAGCCTTTCCACCTGTCAATGCTCTTGGAGAATCTTCAGAAGATGTTTCTTCTTCCTGTATGCCAACTTTATGCATAAACTTTGCTTTATTCTTGAAATTTACAGCAGTCCCTTTAGATTGATAGAGTCCAGTGTTTAACTCCTTTGAGTTGTCTGTAGGTTGGACAAAACTAGTTTTAGTTTTCTCTTCTCTTTTTATGATATGAATATGATTCTCGACTCTGCTGGAAAGTTGTGCTGCTTCTGTATTCTCTACATCAACTTCATTTACGCGCATACTTCCCAAAGAAATTCCAACCTCATTCTTACTCAACCGAGATTTTTCAGATGGTAGTCTAATTTTAGGTCTCATATCCTGCAAAACATCTAGATATCATTTTGCAGAAAGAAAAACTTTCCAGGATACTGTCCACAGTAGCATAAATATACCTACCTGATTTAGACTACTTTCAAAGGCACTTATCATATTTCTAATCTTGCTAGGATTTTTCTCGAAAAAATTCTGCTTATCTGCCTCAAGTTTTCCAGCAAGTACTGATCCAGAGCTTCCCAAAGATGAAGCATCTTCTTCAAAATTAGTTTTGGCAGGAACATTGAGGGCAGTCCTCTCAACTGACTGACCATGGCTTAATTCTTCTAATCGAGCTTCAATTGTCCGCAACACAGTACTGGAAGATGGGGCATCTTTATATCTATCTGTATCGTTCTAAAACAAATGGAGCGTCATTAGAAAATCCAACGGTGCTTCTCATATCTATCACATTGAATGGAACAGCAAAATGTTCGTACACAAAGTACTGTAATCCTTAACTGGGTTCCATTCCTTCTTAACGTAATTTTGAGTCTTGAAAAGAGTGAAGGTAGAGGTTGTTGAAGGCAGAATAGCCTGAATCACTTCATTTTGAAGAAGACTCTTATCTGAATCTTGGCAAGATGGAAGAATCCATAAATCAAAAGAAAAAAAAAAACCTTCCTGATAAAGATAATGCAAGATAACTAACTATAGATTCGTTCCTCTTTGATTGTAGCTTTTACAGGATAGAGGCAAGATCGAACCTGAATCCTCTTGATTGGTCGGTAAAGAAGATGCACTATAACTACGAATCATAGCGGATTGTTTTGGACTTCTAACTTTACCCTTGAGAAGTTCATCATGTTTCTTCTTCAGTGCTGCTTGTCTCTGCAAAGAAATACAACTACCTATAGTTAAACAGAAGTTTCAAAGACCACGAAAGACCCAAAACAACATGCTCAGAATAGAACTTGCCTCTTTTGAGATGTCAATTTTCATGAATTTAAGAGATACAAAAAGTTACCTTTCAAACTAACAATATTTTACCACACAAGCTCCTTATCACTAAAAAAATGTATGCTAATTTTCCAACTAATCTTTCTTTTACATATTCATCTCATAACTCCAAGAACGAACTGTTTCGAAAAACAGACTGTTTAATAAGTTTGATTAGTAGTAGCATCGAGGTACATTTGCTGTGCTGTTTGCGAATTAATGTCTAACGTTATCAAGAAAAAAAAAATGTTACGATTCAAGAGGCCTAAAAGGGCTTCAAAGAAATGAAGGTGAAGTAACTAGGAAAGAGAAATAATACCATCATAAGAATGCGGTGGCGGTCTTCTTCACTGAGGATAAACTGCAACTTCATATGCACATGGCCGCCTCCTTCTAAAGGAAATAAATCATCCCATACCACTTTCACGATCACCAACTTGATCTCTATAACTGCCATTGAACACAATCAAAACTAATCAGCCTCACAGCATTAATGGGATCATAAATCATAATGGCAATGCAAACCAATTATGCCAAACCTGAATGTGATATCTCTTTTTCTTCAGCATTCTGAAGCGTAACGATCAAGTTTTCTCGCAAATTTATTAATGGACTGCACAAAATTCACATAATTAAACAGCTAACAGAGCAGAATCTAGACTGTAAAGAGAAAGTAAGGTTCAAAATTATTACAAAGAGAATTCTCCCTTGTCCAATGTTTTGTACTCTTTTTTACCCATGGAAACTGCATCATGAAACATAAACCTCATTAAAGTTCTCTGTTTCAAACTAAAATGTAAAAATCTCCATAGAGAAGAGTAATGGGTGGCAATTGCATACTCTTTAAGGACATTTCTGAGAAGGAAGAGGATGGCTGAGGAGGCAAGAGTTCCAGAACTTGAGAGAAACAAAATAAGCAACTAAGTAACTGGAAAGTATGAATTATGTTTAAGAAGTAAAATTCTTTAGTACCTGAAACTTGGATGGTTCCTGGCATTAGAGCTGGAAGTAAGCTGAAAATTATATATGGGATAAATCAGCAAATAAAAAGCAGAGCTTGATCTTAATTGGAAAATGAAAACGTAAAGATATGTTGACTTGGAACCAGTGTGAGTGTGGTGCAAGTGCATCTGAGACTGTGAACAAATGGGATTGGATGGAAAACTGAGGCTGTGGTTGGACTTGAAGAAGTCCTGGTGGGGCCCACACACACCCTTCATTACTGCTATTAGCCACCTCTTTTTAGGAATCTAGATCTCCATTTTTGTCCTATTCATAAATAGCTAAAATTACTAACTTATTCCAACCATATGCCCAATCCTAATCAAAACCTTTCAACTTACACAAATTATCCAGAAAAAAATACAAACACAGAGAGAAGAGAATGCCAAACTTCAACATTACAATGAATAACATACTGCAAAACAATGTTTACATCATCTTCATTGAGGCCAAAAAAAACTCTGCGGGCAGACTTGTGCAGTCAAAACTGTAAGGTACATGTCCAATAAGAATTGCAGCCTATAGATTCCAATCATTTTTGGCTGCCTCCCCCTTGAAAGAATGTATTCTGTGAAGCATTTTCATCAATGGCATTAGAACCAACAAAGTAGAAGCACAGCAACCCATTTTATGAAGGTTAGTTCCCATTAATAGGTAGTAAGTACAATACATATTCTCTATGAATGTAGAGTCAATTCACATCGAAAGAAAATTTTTAGAATCTCTATCAAGCAATCGGTCAGCACCAAATCCTTCTAAACTAGTTTCAAGTTAAACATTGAGTCAGGAACATCATTCAAAGCTTTGGAGTAGACTCTGTCCGTATGAACTGTTTGAGGATGGCTTTATCTTTATCTATTCTCTTCTTCTCCTCGAGATCCTTCGGTATGACTTTTCTTTTCTCTTCCAACATCCACTTGAAAAGTTCTAGCTGCTGATCGTCAGGTATGGGCTCCTTTGGTTTTGGAATAGCTGGCGGTGGGGATGAAATCTCAGGATCTGAAAGTGTAAAATCCGATAAGTCTTCTTCAGAGGCTTTGCTGTCTTCCACATCTTTTTTGGCAGTTCTGTTATCAGGAATGTTCATATTTTTCTTTCTTGCAATTGCAAACATATAAGCTGCAAACATTAAAACTCATATATTCAGTAATCAACCATCTGTCAAGTTCTTGGTCAAGACACTTTAAATGTACAAGGAGGATAACTGATACATAGAAAATAAATGACTATGCATAACATTGTAGTGGATTATATACATGAGATTGAAAAAAAGAACTGGTGATTTTTTCAATTCTGTAAAATAGAAACTCATGATTGTGCCTTAATAAATCATAGTTTGCATTTGTTAGAGAACAAGAACAAACACTTAAACCTGGATATGGTACAGTTAGTCTAGAAGAAGGCAAATGGTTTAGTCCTTGACGTGTCAGGATGGGCATACCAGCATGTATTACAGAAAGCCCAACTCATAACAGAGTAACCAACAGAGACCTAGTATTAATATACCACGAAAACGACCTCAACCTTTAGAATATTACCACGCACTATAACCTCCTTAGTCATCCCCGATCAGGAGAAGAAAATTTGGTCCCCTATTAACAGGGTCATTCACATGCAAAGCCATTGTCAAATTTTTCATGCTATGCAAAGCAGATAATGCGAGTAATGTAAATGAAAGCACACACTAGCTCGGGCTCCTGAAATGCAAGAATGATTTCACCAATTTCTCATGACAGCGATCCAAAGGCCAAAGTCAATATCCTAAAACTACAAGGGAATTTGAACTCAATAATAAATGCCTAGAACATCCTTGATTTTAGCAAGTTAGCAGTATCATAAATATTCACAAATCCTTCATTATTGATTGTTCAACAAGAATTTAATAGGAATCTCACATTCTTTTTCGGTTGACTTCACCAATAAAAACACTAGACTCCAAAACAACATTTTTATATATATGATGAGCTTTGACTCAGTAATACCCAAATAACTAACAAAAGTACAGAAAAACCAGAAGAGATAATAATCATCACGATAAATAAAATTTAAGTGCTGCAAATCATTCATTAGCATAACACCACTATAAAGGAATTCCTAAACAGCACATTGTTCATAATCATAATCTTTTGTTTCTATACAAATTAATGAGATGATGCTTCCAAGTCCAACCAAAACACCAGCCCAAGTTCATTATATCAAACACATTACAGACAAAACTCAAAACTCAAAACCCAAAAACCTAAAACGCGAAACCACTCAGTCATGTTAAATCGTTAGGTCAAGGACATAATTGAAGATACGCAAACAGAATATGAGATGGCACTAACCTGCAAGACCAAGATTAGAGATTAAGAAAATGCGCCAAATGGGCTGGAAACGCTTGATTTTTGATTTCATTGAAGCCAAATCTGGGTGTTGAGATTCATGAGGCTCCATTTTGATGAAATGCTGAAATTTCAAATAAAGAATCAGACTTGCACGCAAGGGGGTTCCCTCTATGCAGTCATTATTATTGAAGCAAAAAGAAATACTTTGGCCGCCAGTCTTATTCTCTAAAGTTGATTATGCGGATTATTGTTGCTAACTAATCACTGTATCTTCTACTATCTTGTTTGTTCTTTGAGTTAATACACTCAATGCAATGCAAATTGATGATCGAAAGATTTGCTAAATCTTTGTTTTTTTTTTTTTTTGGGTAAATATTTGTAGAAATGTATGATCTTGGACTTGTTGACCTCTGTTTTCGTTTTCTTTTCCGTTCTAAAAATTTTCTCTCCGTTTCTTTGGTCATATGTTTGTTTGGTATTGGGCTGGGCCCATTTCTGCCATCCAAATTTTGAACAATTATGGCCATTGCACTATGCAACTTTCTACTACTGAAATAATAAAACATATGTAACATAAGTACTAAAAATAAAATACCATATTAAGAAAAAAAAAATATATATATATATATCAATTATTCAACCAGGTCTATAATCAAATCTATCACTTTTTATTTGTTTTGCTTGAAAACTAAAGCATGAAAAAGGAAAACTAAAAAAGTTGTAAAAAGAAAACATAAAAATGCTGAGGCTAAGAACAGAGAACTTATCAAAAAGGGGACAAATCTGAATTAAAAAAAAAATTATATATTATAAAACTGCGATTTTACAAGGTTGATTTTGCAATTTTGCAATTGGCCCCTAAAGACTTTATTTCAGTTTTGGAATATATAAGATTATTTGTCCCGTGAAATAACTAGTCACTGTGAAGCAAAAGCCTCTCCTGCGGTTGCAGCCAACACTGCTCCTGTACTAAGGCCAACATCAATAGTTATACCACTGTGCAAAACGTGTTTTTACTTTTTACAGTTTTTTGGTATATTCAAATGAATTTTTATGATTTTTTTTTTATTTTTATATATTATTATTTTTTTTTTTTTTACTGAGGAATCAATTACGAAATTCATATCTTTTGATCATGAAATTTTATTTGTAATTAGGGGTGGTAATTCGTGTACGTGGGTCGTGTTCGTGTCGTGTCGAATTTGGATTCGTGTTTCAGCGAACAAAACCCAAACCCGACCCAAAAATTTTCGTGTTATAATCGTGTTTGTGTCGGTTTCTTATCGTGTTTTCGGGTGACATGTAAAAATATTATAAAGAAAATATTAAAAATTTTAAATATTTATGTAGTATCTAAATTAAGAATTTTAAATATTTGCCACCTCTATTTGTAATATTGATGATGCATTCTAACTGCAGAGGTGTATGTGCATATCACCTACATAATCAAGTCATGCCTTCTTTTTTGTCATCCAAATTGGAAAGTATATTTTCATGTGATTTATGTTTGTTAAAGGTAATTATTTTTCAAGCGGAAGAATGCATGTTATTCATCAGCTGTGGCTGGCTCATATATTAGAAAATTATAATACTTACCAAAAAAAAAACTTTGGAATAATGACAGATTAAAGATATTTTGTGTCATTTACAAGTTTTGGGTTTGATTGTGTGAGGTTGAACCCATATAATATAAAAGTAATTAATTTATATTAAGGTCTAATCCATTTTACAAGAAATTTTAGAGTGTACCTGCTGTATGTGAATCTTTTTAATGAAAAATCAACACATAAATATTTTTTAGTTTCCCAACATATATATTGTTTATGTGTTATTTTTTCATTTGAAAGGTTTATATGAACCGGATTCACTCCAAAATTTCTCTCTATCTCACTCATAACCCATTCTTTATTCTCATTTACATCTAGTACGTGATCTTGACCATGGATTATTAATTCTATGGAACTTATTAATTTTTCCCTAGTTACCACTCCACTACTTTCGCAAGTTAAGAAATTTTTATTCTGTGTTCCTCTCTGTTAGAAGAAATTTTCACATCTAAAAAAACATTTCCTTGGTATAATAATAATAATAATAATAATAAAAATAAAAGGTTAAAAAATGCTCCTAACATTGAAAAGGAAGGACAATTTTACTCATAATTTATTGAGTAGTATAAAGGCCAAACGTTGTCATTCGGAATTAATGAAGTCTTTATCTTTTTTTTTTTTTTTTTTCTAAACTCTCATCTATTTATCTTTGTGATTTAATTCTCGATTGCTTGTCAACTCACTAATTTAATGAATTTTTATAAGCAACCATTATCAGAAATTTGATTGGTCTAGTGATCACAAAAAGCTTTAATAGTTAAATGCTAACTTAATCAATTAAAAAATAAAGAATTCCGTTAATTAAGAGCTAAATATGTTAAGTTGCAATTTTAGGCTCTCAATATGTTAAGATTTTCTCACAAAACAAAAAATACAGAAACATTTCAAAACTGTTTTTGAGGTCTAATCGGACCAACCAACTGGACCGACCCGGTTACCCCCAAATACATACCCTTGAACTCTAAAATTCTCAATTCTATCCAACTTGAGTCCTATATGTGGTGTGCTATACATCTATGCTAATAATCTGTTTTGCAGCTTTAATTCATTTATTTTTATTTTTAATATATTTAATAGATCAATTCGTGTATTTTAGGCGATTGTAAATTTTTCTTAGATTCTCGTGTATCTAGTCGTTTGTATTGTGAGGCCGAGAGTTTTTATTTTTCATTCGATCGGGTTGTAAGCCTTTTTAAATATTTATTTCTTTACTTTTATTTTATATTATGTATGTATGCACGCCGCATGTTATTATTCAATGAAATCAATTCTTAGAAATTTAAAGTGTCATTATAGAACATTGGCCATTTTATTTTGATTAGACATGAAATAAGGGACTTGTTCGAACCTAGATCTCTGGAAAGTGTGGCAGTTCTCACTTTGGTTCAGCTACACTGTAATTTCCAGGTCGAGCTGAGCCGGGTGGCGACTCCTACACTTTTTATCGAGATTTAGGTCTCGATTCTTTTATGAAATAATTAATCTTCCAGAAATGAATTTCCAATCTAAAAAACCCCACGCGAGGGAGAGTCCCACTGAAAATCAAGACGCCCCTTCTGAAAGAGAGTCTCGCGTTCCATCGAAAACATCGTCCGCTCACGCTCAATATGTTAAGTTGCAATTTTAGGCTCTCAATTAGATCAATTAGTAGGTTAAGAGTAAAATTGCACTTTTATACAAAAAGTTATGGTTGAATACGTCCACAACATAGCATACATCAAGAATTAATGATCTTATCATACTAATTTACAAACATGTCCACTTATCACTCGTACTATACAAACTTCATTCAATTAAAAAAAAGAACTGTCTCCAGGTTTCTTCTTCAGAACTCACAAAAAGCTGTTACCCTAACGCCGTACAATATCAATTATTATATATAAATAATTTAATTAGGTCAAAACTCAAAAGACAAATTATCTGTCAGGTCTCTCTTTATTTCAATTTGATATTTTCAGATGTAATTAGTTATCTTGAAAATGAAAAAAGTTAGATACGAATATCTAGAGAGAGATGCCAAATACTCAAATAATTGATGGCCACTGAAATAAGAGATAAAGTGGGTGCCTCCCTCCTTCACGCATACATTTTTATTTACATCTCGTGACTATATTTGGTACGAGCTGATATTACATTCCAAACTCATCAATTATTGACTGTTCTATTGTCAACGATCTCCTAGACATTTTCAACTGTGTGTGTGTGAGTTTCACCGTACTCGTCTAGGACCGATAAGATCACAACCCACCAACTGCTATATTGACATAATGCAATTTCAACGATTCCAAACCAATCCAATAAAAAACAATAACTATTTGTACTCATTTATTAGTTTCAATTTTTCTATTTGTATGTTATCAAAGTTTTCTAAAGCAAAACGTACATACAGAATTTGAATCTTTACAATGTGAGTTATTTATTAAATTTCAGTGCAAAATAAAGTGGAGGTCACTACAAGCTTAAGCTTAAAATGTTAGATTTAACAGCAATTTGTTACTCAAAAATTAATATAGTATCGATATCTAAAAATTATTATCATATAATTATATAAATGGGAATAAAGTTATATCTTTTTTTTTTTTGCAGCAAATACATGTAGTTACAGTTTTATGGTATCAAAATGCATTAACTTTTTAAGTACTACCAAAAGCTATTCCAACTCATATTTTTGGCAACAAAGTTGTATCATTTTTTGCTGCAAATACATGTAGTTACAGTGAATGTTATAAGAAACGGACTGGATCGTCCGGTTCGACCGGTTAAACCGTGAACCGACCATAGATCCAGTCGGTTCGATTAAATTCTTCGGTTTTCAAAAATAATAATAATTAATTATTATATATTATTAAATAGATGAGTTATACCATAATTTATTATAATATATTATTCAATAATACTTTTTTAAAATAAATGTCCGGTTAAACCAAGGGTTCAAAACGGTTGAACCAGTAAAACCATCAAACCAGTAGCCTGGTTCGATTTTCGGTCTGGTTATGATAACATATGTTACAATTTTATGGTATCAAACTGCATTAACTTTTTAAATACTGCCAATAGCTATTCCAACTTGTATTTTTGGCAGCAAAATTTTATTATTTCTTGCAGTGCATTAATTGTTATACACGCTTGAAGCTCAATAGGAATTTATGTGGATAAGTGTATTAAAAATAATAAATAAAAAAATTATTAAGAAAATAAAAACTTAGAAACCAGAAGAATTTAAATATATGTTAAAAAAAATTGTAACACTCAAGTTCATTAATCTTATAACATAAAAGAGGGTAGATGAACAAGAGATCCCTAATTTGGTTATCAAATGCTCAAATCCACTATAATTAGCTCTAATGGATCACAAATCATAATGATTTTTTTTTCTTTTTATTTCTATCCCAATGAGATCTTTTGACTATCTTAATTCTTTCACAAATTAAACAATCTCTCACACACAAAATAGCACTCCTAATTGCTGAGCTAGATCAAAATTATTCTTTGATTTAGCTAATTAAACAAAAAAATAAAATAAAATAAAATAAACCTAAAATTGTAGGAATTGGATATAATATAATAACAATTAAATTTGGAGAAAAAAAAACTCAATTCAACCACGAACGAGGCCATAAGATAAAGCCATGAGTAAGATTGCAGCTTCCTTCTCATCTTGTGGGAAAACTTGTTGAAAAGCAGAATTATTCTTACTCAAAATAATTGATGATAAATCCTCAAAACAAAGCTTCTTATTTCTTCCTCGTGCTTGTGCTGTAAATTTGCACCTTTTCTTGAATGGAAGATGGCAATTATTATTATTATTATTATTATTTGTTCTTTTAACATCTTTGTTTTGCACTTTACTCTTCACTGCTGCTGAATTAGTAGTATCAAAGATTGCCCCATCCCCACTCTCTTGAGCTGCAGCCAAAGCTCTCCTCGCTTTCCTTTGTCGAATTCCGCACGCGTTGCAGAGTGACTGCAATAATAAATGACATTGTTAGGATTAGAACTTTAGATAACTACAAGAAATGTTAGATTTAGCATAACAAAAAACTTTTTTAGCAGCAATATCTAAAAGTTGTTGCAAAAAAACACAGTTGACAGTAAAATTACAGCTACAACATTGTAGCAGCGTTATGCAATAGCTATTATTTTGCTGCCAAAAGTAATGGAAAATTTGGTTGCTAGTTGCAGAATTTTCCTTGCAAATTGACTTGAGAGACACATTGAATAGCGCAGAATTTTCCTTGTCAATTAGCGAAGACCAGATTGTTAAGGAATTTCAAAAATCAAGAAAAATAAAAGTAGTTAATTGATTACCTTAGGACCTCTTGGCCCACTTCGCCAAAGAGGAGTTTTGGTTGTATTACAATCAGCACAAACCCTAATTGTGTTGCTGGGAAGATTTTTGGCTGTGTTATCATCTAATTCCAAAGATGATGATTGGCCTTTCTCTTGAACAAATTTGTGTAGAGAATTAGAATTCTGTGATGAAGTATTTGCAACCGTTGGATCAGAATTCATCATCTTCCTTATTAATCTCATCTTTGAAGACATCCACTTAACTGATGAACTATTCTCTCTATCTTCTTTCTTGCAAACAAATAATTTGTTGCCACTCTCATAATTCTCATTACTCGGATGAATATCTAACGATCCACCATGCGACCCATAAACATTTTCACCCTAAGATCAAGAATTCAACAAAAAAAAATGTCAGAAGTCATGGAAAAGATCAAATTATTATACATTTTTGAAGCACACCTACCCTCATAATTAAGGCTTCTCACATTCTTGTGGATATGGTTAGTGTGAATAAAATCTATTCTATGTGATCTATTGTTGCTAAGTGAGCCAGAACTTGTAAGTGAAGATCAAATTATAAATGATCTCACTTATAGGTTGTAGCTCAATTGGCAACCCGTGCTGGATTTGTGGGAGTAGACTCAGGTTTGAATTTCACTGAAAGGTTGAAGAGCCTCGACTGTAATTAAATCTCGAACATATTATCTCAATAAAAATACTCATGTCTAATATAAAAAAAAAAAAAGAAAAAATAAAAGATTATCCTATATGGATATGTTTGGTGGTAATTAAACTCAATCTGATTTTAGTTAGTTGTTACCAACTAGAAGACATCAAATCATGAATAAGAATAATAAAATTTGAGGTTTGGTTATTTTTTGTAGGTGAAGAGATAAAAAAAAAAATAAGAAATTCAATAAAAATAATGGATAAAATTAATATACCTCATCTTGATGGTGCAAAGGCTGCAGCAACTGGGAGTGGTAATAGGGCAATTCATGGGAAGATGGAGAGAAGAAAATAGGGTAATTAGAAATAGAATTAGAAGAGGAAGAAGCATAATCTTCGGTAGTTTTAGAAGAAGAAGAAGAAAAAAGGTGATGAATTTTATGGCTTTGATCTTCATTAAGATCAATAGAAAAAGGAGAAAAAGAGGAATTCATGGAGAAAGAGAGAGAAAGAGATGAAAGTAGAATTATTAATTAGATGGAAAATTGGAAACTATAAGCAAAGCAACTTAGAGATTGGAAGAAAAGTGAGAGATGAGGGAGGCAGGCAGAAAGGGGCAGATCAAAGGAAAGGAAGGTAATAAAAAAAAGAAATATATTAATAATCAGAAAAAGGGATAATTAGAACCATATATAATAAGACATTCACGTGACTTGACGACATCAATCTGAGACCCAAAACAAAAAAGACAAAAACAAAAGAACAAGTGTTGGATTGATTACTGCACTGCACAGCCTCAGATTACAAAAACCCTATCTTTCTTTTTAATTAAATATATTTGTTCAAACCCTAACCTACCTACTCATCTCTACTTTCCCTATATGTATATATAACAAAATCCTCAATCTCAATCCTCATCTTTCTCCTGCTGCTGCTGCTGCTGCTTCTTCCAGTAATTAACCTGTTCAATTGCTCCACTTTTACCGCCTATACCTAAATATGTGCACTTTTAACAAGTACTATTTTTGGGTTTTGTTATTCATTACTTTAAGTTACTGGATTTTTTAGTGAGTTTAGCGGTAACAAATCAACTCACATGGTGGGTTCGGTTTTCATTAACGTTCACGTAGTTTTTATCGGTGGAACGATAGATATGCCCTCTCATAGTTTTTTACTTTTTGCCATAGAACTTTCTCTAGTTCCGAGATGGAGTACCCCTCTTGTTCCCAACGCTTTGCTTGTATTGAGGTTGGAGGAGAATCATAAGGAGAGGAGAGGGGAGGAGAGGTGTGTGAAGGAATTAATTTAACTCTAAGATCCCACCGATTTGGTGGGACTGAAAAATGTCTATTTTTGGTCCTATTTAACTCTTCCGCATCACCTTGCTCCCAAGCATGGCTACCAATTTCACCCCCTCTAAACTTTTTCTTACCAAGAAACATTGGGTAATATTAATTGTTTAGATGACATTTTAGTCATTCTTAAACCAACATATCGAGATTTCAAATTATCACAACGCCATTTATTATTGGATTTGAACACACGATGAAATAGACATGTGTTTGCATCAAATAATAATAAAAGATATTATTTGGTCTTAGATTTTTCGATTAAACAGTAACATGATATGGTATTATATTAGAATAATGTCTAGCAACTAAAAGATCCTAGTCTGTAAGATTCAATGGAGTTTGGGTTAGTAGAAAATGACTATACCAGTTGACAACTTTGGACAGGCCGATGAAAGTTTGACAAATGACAATTATTTTAGATCCAGTTGCACTTGAAGAAGAATGTTAGAAATCTCACATTTGAAATGTATGAGACTGAAAAGTAGCATATAAGTGGTCCAAATTAGGTCTTAATACAAGTTAATCAGTTTTGAGTTATATAGGTTCAACTCGACTTATGAGTTCAACTCCGCTTAACCTTTTGGATCAAATTATTCCATGAAATGTTGCACCTCAAAAAGAGTAAATACTATTTCAGGGTCTTACTTATAATAAACTCGATTTTTTGTTGGAGAAAAACTAACAGTAAGAGATTGAAAACAAACGAGAATAAAGAGTAACATATAAATCGTGTAGGATGGACCTTAATATAAGCTCGCAGGCTCTGTGGAGTTCTTGGATCAACTAGTTACGCTGTGCTATCAAAACCTTTAAAATTAATAGGTGAGGGATTCAAATTTAACAATTCATTATTGAATAAAGTGAATTTGTCCTTTACATGCTTCAAGTCAGAAATTTGGGTACATGACTGTGGAGACTATAAACATATTATTAAACTTAATTTATTTAGTCAACTTGTTCATGATAGTACGATCGAAGTTTTCACCTTTTTTTTTTATTATTTTATTAGTAACTTTTTTGCCATTTGGTCATGTTATTGCTGGAGATAATTTAGTAATTTACAGACCTACAGTCCTTATTTAACTTTTTTTTTTTTTTTTTTTTTTAATAATCTTAAGATGGGATTCTATTGAACTTGTCCTTGTCGGCCACCAGTTCCAAGGATCATATCTCAGCGACTCCCTCATATTTAAAATGGTTATATTTTTGTTTCACAATGTTGTGTTGGGTAAAAATGTATGCTTTTTCGATCCATTTAGTTATTTAATCCATTCATACAAGTCCATTTAATTTTTGACTTGTTAATGAAATGATGAGTTTAGATAAATCCCAGATAAGTTATCAGAAATCTGCGTGGATCGTGTGGAAAATTCGGGAAATCATAAGAATATTTAAAAAAAAAAAATTGGAGAAATTATTAAACAGGCTTCAATTTTAAAATGATTTTTGTTACTTTTTTTTTGATAAGAACAAGATTTGAAGGATGGAGAGGCATTTACATCCCAACTAGGTTGGCACCGAAACCACCTCTCCCAACCAACAAATCGAAAGAAATATCATTAAACAAGACCCCGAGGAGGGGACAAAGAATTACAGAAGAGACAATGTTGGATTTACAAGAAGATCAGAAAAAGAAAGAGGAAAAGACCTATTTTTACATTTAAAGTAAAACCAAGAAAAGCTTATAGCTCTAAAAAGTACGTCTTCTGAACCCTGGGGACCTACAAAAACCAGCTTATTTCTCATCTTCCAAATTTCCCAGCATAAGTTAATCCATAACGAGGAAGCAAAAACTTTCTTCTGCCCCATGAACAAGCCTCTCCATTGATGAAAGAAATCCACAACCGAATAAGGAACAGTGAAAGTGACACCCAACCAAGAGAAAAGAGACTTCCACAACATAGCACTACAGTTACAATGCACAAAAAGATGATCAACACTTTCCAAGCAATCACAAAAAGGGCAAGACGACGCTTCCAAAGAAATAATATTCAGTCTGCATAAAAGATCTCTAGTAGCCAATCGCTTATGCAACATCAACCAAGCAAAGAATTTAACCTTTGGCGGACAAGACAACCCCCCCATATGATAGAGAAGGCCTCATCCCTCACCATAGAGGAGGCAATATGATCCTTTGCTACAATATTAATCAAGCTACGAACTGAATATTCCTCATGCAGATTACAGGACTTCCACCGAATACTATCTCTAGCTTCCATTTGAAGCGTCACTGGCAACCTCACCTCCAGCTCCTCCACCATGCCGATTTCCGAACCTCTTAACCGTCTCCGCCACAAAAACTGACGTTGACTAGCTGGTTCGGCCATCTCCACCCCCGGACCGACAGACAACGGCCGGACCACCCCTACATCAAAGAACTCCTCCTCACTAACAGATGTTGCCCCATTTCGCCACTCATAAAACTCTTTAACCAAACACTCCGGATTCCGGGAGAGAGCAAACAGAGATGGAAATATATCCTTGAGACTATATGACCCCAGCCATCTGTCAAACCAAAAATAACAAGTAGAGCCGTTCCCACATTTAGCAAACATATTACCCAAAAAATGCTCCCAAGTCCCAATGTTTTTTAAACATAAAGAAGCAATCCCCTTCCAAATCGGCGACCAATTAGCCAAACTAACAGAAGACAAATTGAACCAGTCAAAAAAATCTCTACCACAAAGGGAAAACCACAAAGAACTAGGGTCGTTCTTTCTAAGTTTCCAAACCCATTTAAGAAGAAGGCATAAATTATTAAGATTAATACTCCGATTATTAAGGCCCCCCAACTCAAAGGGTTTGCAAATATTATCCCAACTGACCTTACACAAACCTTTAGAAGAGGCATCACCCTTCCACAAAAAATTCCTCATGTACCCCTCTAATCTCCGGATAATACAGACAGGCATTTTGAACAAGGAAATCCAATAAATTGGAATACTATTAAGAACTGATTTAATCAACACCAACCTGCCAGCATAAGATAAACAAGAACCCATCCACTTGGCTAGATGAGATTCAAACTTCGAAACTAAAGGGCCCCACTGGTTCACCGACAAACTCTTATAAGACAAAGGGACACCCAAATACTTCACAGGAAGCTTACCTGGAAGACAACCCAACCGAGCAGCATATTCCTGAACACTATCATCTGAGCAATTCAAACCAAACAGAGAGCTCTTGTTAAAGTTAATTCTTAACCCCGAAATAATTTCGAAACATCTGAGAATCCTGACCCAGCACATGATCTCAGACTCAATCGCCGGGAGAAAACAAATGGTGTCATCCGCAAACTGAAGAATGGAGACCCTAGGAAGAGATTCATCAATACAAACACCAGACAGAAAGCCAGTATCCATAGCTTTATCAATCAGCTTTTTTAGACCTTCGACAGCAGTGATAAACAAGAAAGGAGAAATGGGGTCCCCTTGTTTAACACCCTTCTGCAAATAAATCATATTAGTCGGTGTACCATTGAATAGAATAGAGGTAGAGGAATTCTCTCTGAGACTGGACATCCAACTAATCCACTTATCAGAAAAACCCATTTCACCACACACTTTATCTAAGAACTCCCAAGACACACTATCATAAGCCTTTTTGAAATCTAGTTTCAACACCAAAGCAGGTCTCCGACTACGTCTAATCTTGTGAACCAACTCCGAGGCAATAAAGCAACATTCATGAATATTCCTATCTTTAACAAAAGCAAACTGGCAATTAGAAATAATCTCTGGTAGCACAGATTGTAGACGACGGGCCAGAACCTTTGATAGGATCTTGTAAACACCATTAATCAAAGCAATCGGTCTATAGTTTTCAATATCAGGAGAGCCATGGACCTTTGCAAGGAGAACAGTAAATGACGTTTTCAGAGTATCAGGAAAAATGCTAGAATCATGAAAGATATTGAGAGTTGTAATAATGTCCTCTTTTAAAACACCCCAAGCAAGCCTGTAGAAATAAAAGTTAAACCCATCTGGACCTGGGGCCTTATTCTGACCACAAGACTTCACAGAATGCCAAATTTCATCTTCAGAGAAAGGGGCAACCAGAGAAACATTATCAGACTCTCCGACCTTGGCAAAATTCAAAGAACCTAGAGAAAAAGGAACCGGCGAAGAAGCCCTAAACAGCCCAGAGAAAAAGTTCACAACATGATTACACATAGTCGCGTGGTCCGACGATAAACCAGAACTAGTATTTAATGAGGCAATCCTATTATGCCGAAATCTAGTTGAAGCAGTCCTATGGAAAAAAGCTGTATTGTTATCCCCCAACAAAGACCATTTCACCCTCGCCTGCTGGTGTTTAATTGATTCCCATTGAGATTTTTTGGCAGCCAATAAACATTTAAGATCAACCAAGCTAGCCTTACCCTCATCCGAAAGAGGACGAGGAACATCATTAGTCGTGGCTGCTAAGATTCTAACCTCCAGATCTCTGATATCATTTTGAACATTACCAAACACCGACTTATTCCAATTACGAATAAGCCCTCTGAGAGACTTGAGTTTAAACACCAAAGGAGAATCAGGATTATTAGAGCAAATAACTCCCCAGGAATCCCTTACAAAAGGCAAAAACCTATCATCATCCCACCAAGCATTCAAGGAGCGAAAAGGTTTAGGACCCCCATTAAGAACTGACGAAGATCTGAACAGGATGGGAAAATGATCAGACAAAGCCGAGTCCACAACACAAGTTGACTGAAACGGCCACCTATCCACAACACTGGAGGAAGAAAACACTCTATCAATACGAGAATAGGACACCGAATTATGCCAAGTATAACACCTTCCATCCAACTGAATATCATGAAGCTCCGCATCATTAATAAAATCACGGAACAGCTGCATAGCCCTAGAATCTCTGCCACTCGAATGCTCATAAGGAAACATGCATTCATTGAAGTCCCCACAGACAATCACGTTCCCCAAAGAAGAAATAACAGACAACAGCTCATTCCACAAAGACACCCTCTCTTCCCACACATTAGGAGCATACACAAACAAGACAAAAACATTCGAATCATCACCACTACAATGCACCAAACACCACCTATTTTCCAATCTCACAACCTCACAACAAAGCAGGGCAGAGTTCCAAGACACAATAATACCACTCGAAGAGCGAACAGACGGGCAAACAGCAAAACCAAAATCAAGATGACCCCAAAATTTCCGCAAAGAGATATTATCAACACACTCCACCTTAGACTCAATTAAACCAAACAACGAGATATTATTTTTGGCAATGCAAGACCTGACAAAAGACTGCTTCCTAGGGTTTTTAACCCCTCCCCTACAATTCCAACAGAGAAAAGCAAACATAAAGAAGAGATAAAACCTGGAAAAATTGCAAAAGCCTTTCAATCAACCGAGGACAACAATTTTCGAATCCTGCCGCTAACTTGAGCCTCATCCTTACTTTTAAAGATTCCCAGTGCCTGACCCAACTCCCATGTAGCTTGAACTTCATCAATCGGAGAGCTTGTAGAATCATCACGAATTCTCATGTTCCTGTTTTTGATGTCAGGAATTATGTTGCTATCATTGGATACGCTAACCGAAGAGCCAATAGCTCCATCCCGAGCAACTTTTTTACCTCTGATCCTCATGTCTTTCAACCCTCTAGGGCCAAAACCCCCTGTTGCCTCATTAACCTGGACCCTTTCCTTGCTATTTACTGGCCCAATCATACCCTCACTGTCACTGTCATTGCTGTCAGCATTATTTTCCTCATCCGAACCACTATCCGAATCTGACCCTCTCCGTCGATCCTTCTCTATCAGTTTTTCTTTATTTTCCATAGGCTGAAGAGGCATCTCAGCACAACTTGCCACCTGGTCAGAATTCGCACCACTAGCAACGGTTCGAACACAGCTCGGGTCTATTACTGAGACCGAGCTGGATGAGAAATCGGAAGAATTATCCAGGGATAAAAAGGAATCATCCTCCTCAACAACAATTTCAAAACATTCACTATTAATTGAGACCAATCTCCTTTCTTTGATGCAATTAATAGCCGATGCAATAAGAACGGGTATCATATCTAACCGATTACAAGTTGAAAAATCATCGAATGCATAAATAAAAGTTCCATAATGGCCTGCTAAAAACCTTAATATCTCCTTCTGAAAAAATTTGATAGGAAGCCCATAAAATTTTACCCAAGTAAGACGATCATTGCATGTGGGATATTTGTCAATTGGGTAAACTTCCATAATCCAATCTGTTAAATGCAACCATTCATCTTTCAAGAACGCATCTTTTCCTTCCTTAGAATTAAATAATATCATCATCAAATTACCGCCAATTGGTGTAACACTCCGAAAACCAAAATTACTTTCCATAAGAATGCCAATCCACTGAGAATCTCTTTATTAGAGTGTATTGTCTTACTTATTTTTTACATATATATACAATGGGCTTTTTTTTTTTTTTAAAGTACCCTAATTTTATTTCCTAGATAGAATATGATTTTAGTATTATTTCTTCCTATCTCAGTTTATTTCTTTTCCAGTTAGTTGAGGATTTATTTTCTATATATATATATATATATATCTAGCTATTATTTTTTCTATTCAGTTTTATTTTTTTTCCTAGGAAATGCAGGGTTTATTTCTTATTTAGTTGTACTGCAAATGATCCTGTGGTGGTAAATTAGAGTAATTTTGTTAGGCAATAGGACGCATATATAATTAAATTCCAACACCAAAGTATAATTGGAAACAAAAGCTTGTTTTATCCCTTAATTGCGTTTATAATTAAGTTTTATGTGTGTTGGAGTTTATTCACATCAAAGAATTTAGATTTATCTGCAAGTTGAATTTCAACTTGACAGTCTACCTCCCAATTCCCAACCAATTAAAAAAGTCCTTCAATTACATAGATAATGTGAAACGATCATTCGATCCATTTTAGATTTAAATTCTCATATAATGACGCCGTACATCAAAGAATTAATAAATTAAATTATTAATAGAAATTGATACGGGTGGTCCATGTAATAAATATTAATGTGGGATTTGGTTGTGTACGTATATATATGGAATATGTATATATGTGGTGCAGTGTAATTATAAATGGACCACAACAAAATTTGTCAAATTAGATTAATTAATGAGTGAATATATAGAATGTCGATGAATAATCAATAGAATAGAGCTAATTTAGTAATTTGTTAAAAGAAAAATAAAATCTCAGTAGTGATTAAAAATTGTGTGACGTGTGGCTATCAGGAAGCTTTTGCTCAGTATTTTATTTCTTTTATTTGTCGCCATTTCTGTGATTCTTCTTTTCCATTATTGTCATGTCACTGTTATTTGAATAATTTCCTTTGGCTTCTAATATTCAGTTTCTAAAATATGGTTTTTGTTGTAATCTGGGGATATCCCAACAATAAATCAAACTAAATGTCGTGAGGCATAAACACCCTTTTGTACTCTCTCCAATTGCACTTTTGCTTCCTGATATTTTGATTTGGCTTTTTTTTTTTTTTTTTTTTTTTTTTTTAATCTTTGATCTATTGCATTTTAGCTTGGTTGATCCAAGACATCATTCTATTCGTATGTCTAAATTACGTTAAAATTAACGAATAGGAGATACATATAATTTAAATGGTATTATACTTGTAAATTTAAATTTTGTCAAATATTATGCAAAAAGAAAAAATAATTTAAGCCAAATATTTTCAATTGAAATGGTTCAAGGGCCAAATGTATTCAATTGTAATGCAGTTGGGGTCAAATGCGGTGACTTATAATATGTCAGGAGATGAAAATGCTAAATCAAAATGTCAGAGAGCAAAAACGCAATAAATATATATGACATGTGTTAAAATCATGGTTTTCAGACCCGGACCGGTTATCGAACCGGTGAAGGGATGGATTCATGGATTTTGGATTAAACCGGAATAAACCAGAATCGAACCGGATTTAATAAATATATTAAAATATTAAAATATTTTTATTTTTATATTTATAATTTATGAAAATTTGAATATTTTTATTATAATTCTTTAAGTTTAAGCATTTCAAACACAATATACTAATTAAAAAAACTCAATTTATGAAATATAGTTTTTATAGTTACAATTAAATGTCAATTTATTTTAAAATAATTTGAAAATACAAACTATATTTTATTTTAATTAAAAACACCTCAAAATAATAACTTAAATTTTATATTTACATAAATTTTTTTTTAAAAAAAAGTTTGGTCGAACCGGAAAACCGATCCGGTTCACGGTTTTCTGGTTCGACCGGCCGGTCCGACCGGCCATTTTCCGGTTGTTGATCAAAGTGAAAACCGGATAGAAACCGACCGGTCTGACCTCGGGTTCCGGTCGAACCCGGTCCGACCGCCGGTCCGGTCCGGTTTTCACAACTATGGTTAAAATGATCTTTGCTTTTCAATTTTCACTCTATAGAATTTTTTCTTTCAAAATACTAGCTTGGAACGAATGAATTTAAAATATGAAATTCATATGTATGTAGAATTTATTTCCAAATGAATTTCCATACTTGGCATATCATAATTTAAAAAAATAAAATTGAATCGAATTTCCTAATTTTATGCTTAGTATAAATGAATAAATTAATTTTATTTTCTAAACATCCTAATTAAAATAAATTTGATTTGTTTAATTTACTCAAAAGTTCATATATATTAGAATAAAATACTTAATATATTCTTACAAAAAGTCGTACTCCATATATATATATATATATATATATATAATATTTGTAAAATTATCAATTAATAAAGATGAAAAAAAGTAAAATATACAAATTAGTAGCAATAATATATATATTTAAAATATGTAAATTTTATTTAACAAAAAATGAGAGTATAAATTGCATGGATAATTAAGATATGTTGAAGTAGCAAGACTAATTTTAATAACTAGAACAATTGTGTTTATATGCCATTGGTGCAAGAAAAAAAAGTTATCTATCATTATGAAGTAGTTTCGAAATACTACTTGCCAAAAAAAAAAAAATATCGGAAATACTAGAAAATTAGATTGAGTAAACTTAAAGCACATAAGATTTTAAAAAATATATTATCTATTCATAAACTTTTAGCACTTTAAAATGCAGAATTTATTTGCAAATTCTACCTATTTTAGTGGGATTTGTTTAAAGCATGATGAATTCTATGGAATTTAGTTCTAGGAATTGAAAATCTATTTTTATCTTGTTCCAAACAAGAAAAATTGGAATTATAAATGAATTCCATAAAATTTTATACAAAATAAAAATTTTAATATTTTTTATGAGAATTTATATTCTTATATTAATTTGGATAACAAATTTAAAAAAAAAAAAATGAATCTATTATGAAGAGAGCACATACACAATCAAAATGATGTAATTATTCATTAACACTTTTTCTGAATTTTAAAAATATCATAACGAAACAATTCATCAATCAACAAGCATAAGATATGTTAAACAAAAAAGAACAAAAAAAATTTTGATGCAAAACATTTCATTTAAGAGTCTTATTCAAAAATTCAAAAGTTGTTGTTGGTATGTGTATTTTCGCTAAGAAAATTATATTAAAAAATTGTTTTTTTGTCATATATATAACTATAATTTTATATTAATAAATTATTTATTGTTACCTAAAGTTATGATAATAATTTTTATAATTTTGAAAATAAAACTTTTTGTTGGGGAATTTTTTTTTTTTTTTTTTTTCTTTTAGTGCATGCTAAAGTTAAAAGGAAAATTTTGTGATTCAAATTTTATTTGAAGGGCTGTAGCTGGAGTTATGAAGTGAACAGTTTCTAGAGAGTTGATTTTAAGTGGTTATTTATCTTTAAAAAAATTGATGTATTAATTCAGGATATATGTATATAGTAAAAATTTAAAAACAAGATGATGGGTATATGCAGAGAGGTGTGTTGCTACCTGCACAGACGCATTCAATCCTTTTGGCGATTACTATCTATATAGCATTGAGATGAGATCAAATCGTTTATCTTCTTTCCTTTTAATTGTTAGTTTTCTTTCTTTTTATTTTTTACTGCACACCATCGAATTGAGAATCCAACATCAGAACCTCTTGAATAACTAGAGGTAGTACATGCCGTCGCACTCTGCGCTCAGATATAAAATTCAACACCCTATCTAATATAACGAGCAATACAATTTATAGATCAACGAATATAAGAAAACAAATATACGAATTAAAACCTGAAACAATTGAATTGCAGTCTGAGCCAAACAAGACAGGGATGTCTTCCCAAACGAGGCAGGGATTTCTACAAAATTTTTAGATATTTATCCATATTGTAAGTTCTAACTAACTATCCAAACCCTTAGGAAGGTAGAAAATATCATTTCAGAACACTTTTTATCACCTCTAAATTCTGACCCCACAAGAATTTTGTAGAAATTTGTAATTTAAGTTGATCTAATTTTGAATTTTTGTGAACGCCGTCAAGGAAGCAGATTTCCTAATGAGTATTTATATCCTTTAATTTCTAATTAAACTAGAAGATTCACGAACATAAAATTAAGAATTAAAAAAAATAGTCTTATTGAATATTCGTAATTTCATTACGAAAAGCTTTACGGAATTATTATTTTATTTTTATTAATGTTGACTTCAGTACACTCTTCGATAAAGGGCCGGTTTAATCAAAGTCAGCGAAGCAACCTCTTTACCCGAAATTTTAAAGGCCCCAAATTTTTTTTTTTTTAATATTATATTGTACATATGTAAATATTTCAAAAATAAAGTTAATAATCTTAATCTTAAACAATTTTAATTCTATACTATAATCTAATTCATGAAACTTGTTTAATTTTATGTTTAAAACTTAAACAAAGGAAAGTGAAAAAAATATATATATAATAAGAAGAAATAAAGAAAATTAATATTTGGGCTTAATTCGTAGAGACAAGAAACATAAGTGTAATATATATGAAAATATTTTTGGTTTTCTGTTTAGCATTCAGATAAAATTGAAGTTGCTTGATAATAAAATTTAAAAGAGAATTATCATAATCTTGAAAATCCTTGAAATATAATAATAGTTTGAATATTGATAGTCTAGATTTATTTTTAGCGTTGAAAATTTTAAGAGAAATGATACATATAGAAAATGAAACTCGAAAAAAGAAGTTCTTCTAAATTAAAAATTGAAAAAGAATTACTTAAAATCAACCATGGCACAAGAAAGATTAAATGGGCTAGTAACATAAAAGAATTTGCATAAGAAAAAGTTAGAAAAATAAATTTCATATAAAAAAATTTAAAATAAATTCTTATAAAGTTATAGTTTTCAAAGGTCCAGATTCAAAAAATCGCTTTAGGCCTCTTAAAAGGTTGAGACGGCCTTGCCTCGATACATATATAAAGAAAGAAATGTGAAATATTTTTTAAATTTTGGTTATAAATTTCTTGATCACCAGAATTATTTATAAATATATTGATAAAGGTTACAGACATTTATTACAACATTTTTATTCTTTTTGACATAATCTTGAAGCCGCGTATAGCAAAGATACGTACACATCTGAAGCAGACGTTACTAGAAATTAGGGAAGATAATGACAACAAAATATAAAAATAAAATAATATTTTAACATCCGAAATTTTTTGTGTGAATTTAGTCAAAATGATAAATATAATTTGTACTTTTGGATACCGATATACAAAAGATCTCGAACGAAAAGATAAAATCAAATCCCTTATAATTTATATTTTTTAAGTTAAAAATACATTAAAAAAATAATTTTCATTATATATATATATATAAAACAAAATGATCTATGTATATCTTATATTTTGAAATGTAACTAAATAATTAAGTATTAGACATACCAATTTTAAATCAAAAGAATAAAATTTGAAAAATAGTTGTAATGACCTTTTTGGCTAATCCATCTAAAATGGGTTCAATTAGATTTTTCGTCTGTTAATTTCGCCCAACTGACCTATTGCAATTAATCGGATTAATTGTTTTCCAACAGTTATTGAAGTTTAAATTTTGTGCGTTCACGAGTCACTAAACTTTAATTTATGTCAATAAAGTAATTGAACTTTTATTATAGTGTTAACAAAGTCATTATCGTCTTAATTTGTCGAAATTTGACGATGAAATGACTACGTTAGCTCCAACTAATTTTGAATTTTAAAATTTTTCATTTTTTCGAATAATGTTGCACAAGGGGATGCCACGTTTGTGATATATGTCATTTTTTTTTTTTTTTTGGCTGGGGTTATGTAACACTGTGCTAATAGGTTTGATTTGGTGCTAATTTTCTTTTTCATTATTTCGGCGCTAAATGTTAACAAATTAGGACGAAAGTGAATATATTGGTACCACAATAAAAGTTTAGTGGCAAATAAAAATTTAATAATCATGTACAAACTCCAAATTTTAGTAACTGTTAACGCAATTTAGCATGGTTAATCAATCCTATTAGCCCCGAGTGCCATATAAAACGCCAATAGGAGTGGTTTGATGGCAGTTGCTACAATGGTGGGTTAGGCATGGGATGGGTAAATACACAAGTGGAAGAAATAATATGCAGACTTAATGCAGATGATGGAGCATTGTGATCCTCCATGAGTCCAATAGAATATGTTACACTTTGTTTGTTTAAGAGAAAATATTTTTATTTCTATTACTTTCCACCTAAAAAGAAATGAAGTCAATGAAAAATAGTTTCCTAGTCAAATAAAATTTTTTTTGAATACAAGAGAAAATAATTTTTCATCTTACAAAAGGGAAGTTATTTTCAAAAAATAAATAAATTTTTACTACAATTATTTTCACGTACTATCATTTTCTTCTATAATTATAATCTCACTCGAACATGGAAAAATATATATTTTTTTAGAAAATATTATTTGAAAAATATTTGTTCAAGAGAGGAAATTGTTAAAACGGAACCTTAGTAAAAAAAATTTATCCACCTATTTAAATTTTGATTGTTAATTTCGTACATGGATTGATGAAAAGTTATCCAATTCAAAAAGTTATTAATGTATTCCATCTAAATAGGACGGAATGAGATCAAATTCAATAAATTAGAGAGAATAGAAGAGAAAATTGAGAGCCGAAAAGGTCATTATTGCCACATGATTTTCAACTAGTCAATTTTTCTCACAATGAATATATGCAATTTAGACATCATTAACTCACAGATATAAATCGAGCGAAATAGGGTCAATCATTCTAAGTTAGGAACTAAATATTCTAAACCAATTGGGTTGTAAAAATACAATTGATACAATTTTAATAAATCATAAAGTGATAGAGTAAATTAATAGCTGTTATTCTGAAAATGTAATTGACAAATGAATAAAACATCTAGGAATTTTATAAATTTTAATTATACACACGCATGCATAGATATATGATGTAATGTAGAATAGTATAATTAATTACTCTTATTTTCAATTAGATATTTTTATTTAAAAAAGCATAGGTTAAAAAATAATAGAAAAAATTATAACCATACCAAAAAAAAAACATGTCTCACGATAAATTTACAGTCGAAAAACAAAATACATAAAAAAAAAAAAAAAAAAAAAACCTTCACAAATAGAAAGAATACAATACACAAACAAAAGAACAAAATCCAAAACGGATATGGATAAAAAAAAAATAAAGTAAAAATATAAATGATAAATCATACTTCGAATAAATCCCACTTGACCTATAGTTCGACCAATTCAGTGTCTATAAAATTTTGAATTAAGATTTTCATTTCTACAATTCTTCGTTGGACTGGTAAGTAAGGGTGCTTCTGCTTAACTAAATGTTTCATGTTATGAATGGAACAAAATTGTTAGGAGAGCTTTATTAATTAATAGTACTCATTCGGACTTGTTTACCAAAACTACTATTCATCAAGTTTTATTATATATTTATATGCAGAAGCTAAGTTTCATTATTGTCCCACATAATTTTAAGAGAGAAATTATATAATAGACCCGATTCATGTGGACTTTTGTCAAGTATAGTCCAGCAAGTTAGCCCAAGTTAGCAAAATGGGCCGCAAGCACAATGGGCTTCGTTTGATGCATATAGGCAGCAAACCAGCAGCAGAAGTAACAAAGCAAGCAGCAGTAATTGCAAGGAAGGAAAGCAGCAGAAGGAAAGGCGTATAAGAATCAATGATGAGGTGGCACAAAGTTAGCCAGTTGTACTAACCGTTTTCCCGCCTAATTTTCCCTCTTTCTTTTCTGTTTCAAGTTTCGTTTTCTTCTTCTATAAATAGTATTACAATAAACTTCAATATATGAAAAATGCAAATTAATAAAACAATCCTTTGATTCAATTGTTTTCTCATGGTATCAAAGCCATGGTGAGAAGAAATGCAAATCGATATGAAGTTTTTCATGAAGAAGAAAGTTGTAAACCACGAGGCTCAAAATAACGAAGATGAACAGAGCAATCGGACTGTACAAATCAATCAGCCGGAGGATCCAGGAATTTCTTTGGTTAATGTTGTACTCACAAGGAAGAATTATCTACCATGGAGCAGAGCTATTAAGAGAGCACTAACAGCCAAAGAAAAATTGAAATATATACTTGAAGATAATCTCAAGCCAGAAGCAGATACTCCAGAGTATGAGAGATGGGAGAAAATTGACTGTTTAGTATCGTCATGGATCCTCAATTCTATGTCTAAAGAATTATGTGAAGATGTTCTCTATGCAAAAACAGCAAAAGACCTGTGGCAGGAGTTGGAGCAGCGATTTGGTGATAGTAATGGCCCTTTGCTCTATCAGATAAAGAGAAGCATCAGTCTATTTACTCAAGGTAACATGTCTGTAATGCAATATTATACAAAACTCAAAAGATTATGGAATGAACTTAATCTGTTGAGACCAAATCCTATGTGTCATTGTGGAGTTTCACAAAACTGTGCCTGTAATGCATTTAAGAGAATTTCAGATTTACAAGAAGAAGATAGGCTTATACAATTTTTGATGGGACTCAATGATAATTATGAACATGTGAAGAATCAAATTCTGCTTATGGATCCATTGCCTTCCTTAAATAAGGCTTATTCAATGCTTACAAGAGTTGAAAAACAACATGAAGTATCAGCAGATAATATGATTGAAATTGCAAATTTATCTCAAAGTCATTTCCATCGATCTGGTTTAAAGCTTCCTCAAGGTTCTGGATCTGTTTTTAAAAAGAAGAAGAAAGATGACAAAAGTAAAAGAAGTGTCACTTGTACATATTGTGATGCTCCTGGTCATACTAAAGAATCATGTTTCCAGTTAATCGGTTATCCGGATTGGTATATGGATTTGAAGAAGAAATAAACACAGGCACATGTGGCTGAAGCAGATTCAGATTCAGCATCTAATGAAGAGGATTTCATTAGTAAAAAGCATATGGCCAGCATGAATAAGGAGATGTAGAGACAATATAAAGAGAAAGAGAAAGTATCAGGAGAAAAGTACAAAATGAAGCAACAGTATGATACACCTGTTGATACGACTGATTTCTCAGCTTTTACAGGTTCAGCAGGTTTCCTTGAGACAAAACCATTAATGAAACAAACAGCAACTTCTGGATCTAGTTCTGGTGAGCATATCTCTACCTCTTTTTCATTTCACTCTTTTGATATGAGAATGAATGAATGGATAGTGGATAGTGGAGCAAGCTCACATATGACTTCTCAATTAAACCTGTTTACAAAGAAATCTTATCCAGCTGGAAAACAAGTAGTTTTACTTCCTGATGGTTCTAAACAAGCTGTGCAGCACTTAGGTGATGTGGTCTTATCATCAAAATTGATCCTAAAGAATGTTCTCCATATTCCTACTTGTAGATAGAATTTATTGTCTGTTGGGAGATTGCTGGAAGAAGGCAATGTGAATATAACTTTCAGTGCTGATCATTGTTATTTACAGGATCGAAATACAAGTGAATTGTTGGCAGTAGAGTGGAAGATTGGAGGCTTATACAAGCTGGATACAAGTTCCTTTGATCCTCATATTTTACAATCTACAGTTTGTCTTGGTAGTATTGTTGGGATTTTTCACCGGAAATCACCCGATAAAAGCCGAAGAACGCGATGATTTCCTCAAATCCAGTCCCAGGAGCAATTAAAGTGAAAATTGTAAAACTTAAAATTATAATAGAAAGAGATTAAATTCTCACCAGGAATATCTCTTTCTAGAGATGGATGACGACCGCAGGAATCAAAGCAGAATCCCTCCTCGTCCACGTACACGAGCGCCTAATGAACACCACCAGTGCTAGCGTCGAAAATCACAAAGTTCGGAGAGGGAGGAGGTTGAGAAATTTCGGCCAAGATGGTGGCTACACACACATGTGTGTTGGCCGAATTCCTCCCTAGGGTTTTAACCCTTGGGTTTCCAAATTCCCTTGTTAGAATTTAGGCCCAGTCTGGCTTCTGTGTCTGTGTGGGCTTTCTCCTTTTAATTCAGGCCCAAACTTATTTTAATTAGTCTGGTTTAAATCAATTTCAAGCCCAATTTTAATTAACCCATGTATTTAATATATTACTCCAAGTAACATATTATTTACATTTAAATTAAAATTAGTTTGACCAATTAATTTAATCCATCAAATTAAAATTAAGTCTTCACAAAACAAATTCATATGAAAACCTATACATATGAATATTTCCACCTAGGAAATAATTTCATAATTAATCCAATTAATTATGTGAAGCCAAATATTAATTTTATTATAATGATCAATCCAACTGATCCTGATAATATAATTAATATATATACTCCTCTCTCTCTCTAGTGTGTATACTCCAAGTATACCTGTGATTCCTTAAGTCGGTGTTCAGTCGCTCAATGTGTATGATCCCGTGGGCCCACCTTTATGTTGGCAGCAGGCCTTTGGCCCGCAGACTGCAGTTGGGCTCTAGCAAGCCACTGCAACCCCTAATTAAGATGGAGATGGCAGTCTAACTGTTATCATAACCCTGTAGTTTAAACTTGTACATCCCATGTCATTGATATCGGTATCTAACACAGAGGCATGGATTGATCACCCTCTTTTGTGTCGGACATTAACTTGATCCCGAATGCACTGAAGCTCCCAAACAAGTTCCCACCTGTTTGGGTGTGGCCACACTCTTATCAGTTATATTCATCAAGAGGCCGGTGATATCTTCCCAGTGGACTACTGAGTGACAAATCTCTTCTGCATATCCATAGTATTACCATGCTAAGTGACATACCCGAAAATACCCATACTTGGCACCCTATTACAGGCCCTTTAGGCGTACCCCTAAGCATGCGACCTCACATGTAATACCATCATATGGTCAGGTCAAAGGATCCATACAAGTACTACACGAGAATCACTTGTGATACTATACCATGTGGATTACTCGTTTAGTGGATCTATCCAGTACCATGCCCCCATGCATGTACCCATTAACTTGGTTGACGTTCCATGTCCAATGACCGGTAAGACACCGCCATACAACCAGGTTAATGATAGTCTCTTGTTCCATTCATTCCCATGACTGGAACAGACTACGGATCTATTTATGGTCATATCTTTTACCCAATCCATGGTCTTACTGCCAAGTGCATGACACTTGTCATCATGGATACAGATATGTCCATTGGATACTCCATTTAATATATTGCACAAGATAAATATAATAAATGAATTGATGCCTTTATTAATAACACAAATAGTACAATACATAAATCCAATAAATGTATAATACAAATACAAGGACCAATGCCTCGGGACTAGGGCATTTCCAACAATGAATTCATTAGACAATGTTGATTCTAATAAGCCAAATATTTGGCATTTACGTTTATGCCATGTTTCTTCAAAAACTTTGCTTCACATTCCTGAAATACAATACAAATGTAATGATCATGTGTGTTCCATTTGTCCTATAACTACTCAGAGTAGATTTCCCTTCTATTGAAGTTGTATTTCTTCTACCAGCATTTTTCAGTTGCTTCATATTGATCTTTGGGGCCCCTATTCCATTTCTTCTAAAAGTGGAGGACGGTATTTCATTACAATAGTTGATGATTATTCCAGGCATACTTGGGTAATTATGCTTCAACATAAAACTCAAACTGCATCTGCATTGGAAATTTTTCTGACTATGATACAGACTCAATTTGAAAGAAATGTGAAGGTGATCCGGTCTGATAATGGAAGTGAATTCCTGAATCATAAAGTTACCAAATTATTTCATGATAGGGGTATTTTACATCATCGAAGCTGTGTGTATACGCCTCAGCAAAATGGCGTTGTGGAGCGAAAACATAGACATTTATTGAATGTTGCTAGGTCTTTTTTATTTCAGGCTTCTTTGTCTAATGAATTTTGGGGTGAAGCTATACTGTATGCCATTGCAGTTATAAATGTCTTACCTAGTAAGGTGTTAAACTGGCAGACCCCACATGCTCTTTTATATCATACTTCTCCAGATTACACAAGGTTTCGTGTTTTTGGGTGTCAGTGTTTTTATACCAACACTCAACCTCACAAAAATAAATTTGAACCTAGAGCTTTTCCTGGTGTGTTTATGGGATTTTCACCAGGCCAAAAAGGGTAAAAACTATGGGATGTTGCAGTAAACAAATTTGTAGTGTCTAGAGATGTGAAATTCCATGAAGAAATTTTTCCTTTTGCTGACACACAAGTTCTTTTGCCTCCATCTGATCCAGTTCCTGATTTTGCTCCTCCTGCAATACCAAATTCCTCTGCTGTCCTTCGCCGGTCCAATCGAATAACTCATCACCCTAAATGGTTTTATGATTATATTACTGCTACTGCTGTCTCTTACCTCTTGCCCAAAATTTCAATTTCTGAGCAACAAATGGCTTTACTCAGTAATGTTATGCAGGAAAAAGTGCCCTCGAATTATAAGGAAGCTAGTCAAGATGCTCAGTGGGTTGCAGCTATGCAGCAAGAGCTCTTAGCTCTTGAAGTCAATCAAACATGGCAGTTAACCAATTTACCTCCGGGAAAGCACGCTCTTACCTCAAAATGGGTGTATCGTATCAAATACACGCCAACAGGAGCCATTGACAAATTCAAAGCTAGGTTGGTTGCTAAATGTTATAATCAAACCTTTGGTATTGATTATAATGACTGTTTCAGTCCTGTTGCTCGCATTGTTACTGTTAGGCTCATAATTGCTATTGCTGCGGCTAAACAATGGGAGATACATCAGGTTGATGTCAACAATGCCTATCTACATGGGTTTCTTGATGAAGAAATTTATCTTCAACCTCCAAATGGTTACTCTGCTGCTGCTTCTCACCAAGTGTGTAAACTCACAAAGTCTTTATATAGGCTCAAGCAAGCTGGTCGTCAGTGGCACAAGGAATTGACCAGCAAACTTCTTCAATTTGGTTTACAAAGATCTTACCATGACATTTGTCTTTACACTATGAGCACTGCAGATAATTTTCTTATGGTTGCAATTTATGTTGATGATATCCTCATATATGGTTCCAATCCCTTACAGATTCAACAATTCAAAGACTATTTGCATCAACTGTATACTATTAAGGATCTTGGCCTAGCACATTTTTTTCTTGGAGTTGAACTTTCTCGTACCCCAGATGGTATTTTGCTTTCTCAAGCCAAATATATCCTGGATATGCTTACTGATGTGGGCTACCAAGAAGTCACTGCTGCTCCTAGTCCCTTTTCCTCAGGTATTACACTTTCTGATCCTGGCACTCCTATTGATGATCCAGAGCTATATCGCAGACTTGTGGGTCGATTACTCTATCGCGGTTTCACTAATCCAGACATCTCCTTTATCACTCAACAACTCAGCCAATTTATGCAAACTCCATGTCTGCATCATTTACAAACAGCTCTTCATGTTCTTCGTTACCTTAAAGGGATTATGCACTATGGCTTATTCTACTCTTCTCAGTCAGATTTTCAGCTTACAGGGTACTGTGATTCTGATTGGGCCACCTGCAAACAAAGTCGAAAGTCTATAACTGGGATTTGTGTCATGTTGGGTTCTTCTCTTATTTCCTGGAAAACTAAAAAGCCGTCAACCGTTAGTCGATCCTTTGCAAAGGCTGAATACCGAAGCATGGGTTCTGCTACTTGTGAATTGAAGTGGCTTAGCTATTTGCTTAAGGACTTGAACATTCCAGTTCATCTCCCTATTCCTCTTCACTGTGACAATGTCACAGCTATTGCCATCGCCAAGGATCCTGTTTTTCATGAGCGGACAAAACACATTGAAATCGATTGTCACCTGGTTCGAGATTGTGTTGAGTCCGGTTTTCTTTGCATCCCTTACATTTCTTCCCAGAATCAACTCGCTGATCTTTTCACCAAGGCGAAAACTCATAACCACATGTTTCCTGCCTTGTCTCGATTAGGGCTTATTTCTATCAGCCACAATGATTCTCATCGTGAGGGGGGGATGTCAAGTATAGTCCAACAAGTAAGCCCAAGTTAGCAAAATGGGCTGCAAGCACAATGGGCTTCGTTTGATGCATATAGGCAACAAACCAGCAGCAGCAAAACAGCAGCAGAAGTAACAAAGCAAGCAGCAGTAATTGCAAGGAAGGAAAGTAGCAGAAGGAAGGGCGTTTAAGAATCAATGATGAGGTGGCACAAAGCTAGCTAGCTGTACTAACCGTTTTCCCGCCCAATTTTCCCTCTTTCTTTTCTGTTTCAAGTTTCGTTTTCTTCTTCTATAAATAGCATGTACAATAAACTTCAATATATGAAAAATACAGATTAATAAAACAATCCTTTGATTCAATTGTTTTCTCAACCTTTCTAATGAAAAATTGACATATAAGCTTTTTTTATTTTCAAAATAGTCATATTGCTTACGTGTCAGTTTTTCAGTGGAACGGTCCACATGGACCCAGTCCATTATAAAATTTCTCATTTTAAGATACCTATTAATTAGTGTACCCGTACAATTTACCTGTTTAATATAAAAATTAAATAATGAAGACAAAAACGTTGCATATAACGGAGGTATCCACCCTAGTCATACCCATGATGATTTTTTTTTTTAAATATCATTCTCATTCATACCCTTTTTATAAATGATTCGGGTAATCCAATTAGGATTCGTCAATCAGGTAGCATCGGGTAAAGAGAACCAATGACCCTTCAAAGTGTCGAGACTAATTGTATAAGTATATGAGATTGGATTCATATAATACAAACCAATTGATATGTACACTACTGATTTGTCATTGTTGACTTTAGATATCTTTATTTGTAATATGGGATCCGGTGTTAATGAAACCCGTACCGGTTGCAGTTGCAGATAGAATGAAAATTGAAATAGAAAAAGGAAATTGAACGATGAGGAGGCAGGCAACGTAGGCAAGCTAGAAATCAGTCGTGTGCATGTTGAAAGAAGAGACATAGATAGAGACATTGTTAGAGAAATGATTAAGAAAGATGTCAGAATTATGAAGGTATGTCCAAATTCATTTTGCTGCTTCAATATCTTAGGGGCCATTTTTTTTCTGCTAAATGACATCTTTTCTCTATTGTCATAAGGTCCCATCTTTTATTTTCTTTTTCAATTTTAATATCTACAATAAGTTATGGTGATGGCTGAGTTTTTTTTATGGGCTATCTGCTGGAATTCTCTATCCTTTTTTTTTTTTATGAAGATAATGTGAGATATATATATTCATTTTTATATATGGTCTCTAATTCATTTGCCAAAATTGTGATCCCAAGCTTATTCTTAATCATATTCAATCAAGTACATTAATTACTTCAATCATCCAATTGATTTTTTTTTTTTTTTTTTTATATATATAATAGAATTCAATTCATTCATTTCTTCTTCTTAAAAAAGAAAAGGCTGATTTCAACCTTATCTAGTTAAGTTGATTTATCTAACTATTTCTTTCATACTTATCAATATATTGATATAATTTTTTTTATTTTTTTATTTATAGCAAATTCATTAAAAAATGTAACAATTTTTTGAACTTTCCATATTAGATATATGACGAACCATTCTTTCAGTGGAGTTGTCCATATAACCGTAGACGAAACTCCAAAAGTCACCAATTGATCGAATAGCTAACGGATCCATGACCCTTTCCTCTACTAGTATGGAGTTATAATTTTTATTCCCCTTTTCTCATTATAATGTCTTCAAAATATGTGATTCTAATCAAATAAAATAATAATTTATTTTTTCTATTAAAATGTAAAGATAAAATTAAGCATTAGATTACAAAATTTTAGGGATTATATTTAATTTACTTATTAGTTGGGATCCATTGGTAAATAAATTGAGAGATAGGGATTGAAATGTATCCTTAAGTTATTGGAAAAAATCAAATTTATGTTTATGGTACAAAATAATCCGTTGCTTGCATGCTGATCTCTAATTCAACATTTTTCCATGTTTATAGAAATCACAACTCAATTTTACTCTTTTCTATATATTGAAGAAAATTACTGATAATATTTCTTAAAAAAAGGTAAAAGAGAAAAAATTGATCCTAATTATCCCTTAAATGAAAGGGGAATTTAAAATTTCTTTCATTAATTATATCTTATTTTAAATTTAAACTTATTTTCACAGACTATCATTTTTAAAAAATTTTGGTTCAATTAATCATTTAAAGTGGCAAAGTCGCTAGATAATTATACCTCTCCACTCCTGCCCCAAAATTTCATGAAGAAAAGATTGTCTCAGTCTCTGTCTAATGGGGATCCGTCTCCCTATAAGTTTTTTTTTTTTAATTGTAAATTTAAAGTTAAAATATATAATATATTATCATTTTATTATGAATAATAAAGTATAATTTAAGATAATCCTGTAAATATATATCTATTAAACAACATGAATAACAAATTATAAGAATATATAAATAATCTATACATTTATGTAAATATAAAAAATAAATGTGTAAATATTATTATTATTATTTTCATTGTGAGCGGACGACGCGTTTTCGACGGGACGCGGGACTCCCTTTCGGAATGGGACCCCACGATCTCGGGCGGGCCCCTCCCTCGCGTGGGATTTTTATGAATGGAAATCCGCGTTTTGGAAAATGAATGGAATTAATGCATAAAAGAACCGAGACCTAAGTCTCGATGAATATTGTAGAGTCGCCACCCGGCTCAGCTCAATCGGAAAATTTTTAAGGTAGCTGAACTGGACGAACGGCCGCTACACTATCCAGAGATTCGGGTCCGGACAAGTCCCTTATTTCGTGTCTAATTAAAATAAATATTGCCAATGTTCTCAAATGGTATTTCAAAATCTAAAGTCAATTTTATTGAATATAAAAGGCATACAGCGCGCATACAAAATATTTAATACAAAAATAAGGAAAAGAAATAAATATTAATTGGCTTACAACCAAAATCGAATGGAAAAATAAAAACTCTCGCCTCACTTATACAATCGCCTATATACACGAGAATCTAGAAAAATACAACCGCCTAGGATACACGATTAATTCTATTAAAATACAAATAACATTAAAAATAAATATAAATAAAAGCTGCAAAACAAAGGTTAGCACAATTTATACGGCACGCCACAATTAGGACTCAAATAGACAGAATTGGGAAATCAAGAATCGGGGGCATGCATTTAGGGGGTAACCGGGTTGGCTCGGCTAGCCGGCCCGCTTAGACCTGGAAAACATTTTGAAACGTCCCTGTGTTTTTGGCTTTGTGGGAAAATCACTTTGAAAACAATTTTTCCGGTTTACATGCATTTATTTTCTTACATTTAAAGTGGGTCGGTTTTCGGGAGAACCGGGTCTCCGTCGTTGAATTGTTCTAAATGCAATTTTATTGAAAATTGAACCTATGGTCGTGATGCACACAACAAAATTCATTTTGATGATTTTTGGAGTTTTCTAATTTTTTGGGATTTTTGGGGATTTTTATGGATTTTTTATGAAATTTTTGGGTTTTAAAGCTGAAATTCTGATTCTGGAAACTACAGTGGTACGACTGTAAATTACAGTCGTGCAAACTCAACTACAGTCGTACGACTGTAATTACAGTCGTACGACTGTAAATGCTGAAAATTCAGGATTTCACCAAAATCTTATTTAAAACAAGTTGGAAATAAAATCACCTGGAAATCAAGAATAGTCGTACGACTGTAACTACAGTCGTACGACTGTTCATCAATTTCAAGAACAGTCGTGCGACTGTTCTTGATTTCCAGAAACAGAAACACAGAAAATGAGATAAAAATGCAGAAAAATCACAATCAACACCCAGAAAGCAAGCAAAATTAAAGAGAAATGGGGCGCCTACCCTTTAGAAGTCCCTCCAAGTCGAAATTGACCCCTGGCGTCGCTCCAATCCCCAAGAATTTGCACTTTTCCTCTTGAATTGGAGTTGAGAGCCTTGAATCCGAAAATCCAAAATGTTTGGGATTGTGATTGTTTTAGTCCGAAATTTCAATTTGTTTGTGAAGTTAACTTATTAACCTATGGATTTCTATCAAGTTTTAATCCTAATTTCGAGAAATAAAGAAAATAGAAGAGGAAAAGATGAGTTTTTTGTTGTTTTTTTTTACTTCTTCTTTTTCCTTCTCTCTCTAAATTTTTCACCAGAAATCAAAATCTCCCCTTTCTCTCTCTTTTCTTCCCTTTTTCTACTCTGATTTCTCTCATTTTCTCTCCAAAATCCGGGCATTAATTGCCCAAAATCCTCTCCTCCTCTTTCTTATGTCATGGGTATGGTGTTCTGCAACTGCTCCGATAATACAGTCGTACCACTGTAAAATTTTTTTTTTTTTTTTTTTTGTAAGAAAATCCCGGCGCTTACAATCATCATGATTGTTATTAACAACAAAATTAAATAAAAACACAACAAATAAAATAATAATATTATTTTAATTTATATGTGTGTGTGTTTTTTTCATATATATATATATATATATAAAATCAAACAATTGGTTTATTTTCATGATTAGATTGAGCTCAGTTACTTCGAACAAACTATCACAACTCTAAGTTTTAATATATAGTAGATAGATAATATCAACTCAATTTATATATATATATATATATATATATATATATATATATATATACTAATTTAACTATAAGTTGACAAAAATTTGTCATATATTTTGGCTAATTTGACTATAAGTGGACAGTTTGATGGAATATTAGTATTTCCTCATTTTAAAACAAAATTAGTATTTAAAAATAAAAGACAAAAAGCATAATAATTTGTGAAAAAGAAATGAGAACAGTGCAATAATGGTTGGCCTGGACCGCAAAATTAAATTTTAGAAATAAAATGCTCCAAATTTGTTGTAATTGCACAAAGAGACGAGTTCGCAAATTTAAAAGAAAAACTCAAAAAAATAAAAAAATAATAAAAAATCTTGCGTATTTCTGTAAAAATTTAATAAAAGTATATTGTTTATAATTTCCTTTACAAAAGTAATAACACATTTCGGGCGTGGCGTTTACTTGTTTAGGAGTAAACTAATTCGTGAGTTGGGCTTTAACGTATAAAACTTTTTTTTCAAACTTAAAAAAACATTATACAAATATACATTGCAAAACATAAACATGAATGAAACAAAATTACAAAAATTACACTAATTATTTTCAACAGAAAGTGATTATTGAAATTATATTTCAATCAACTTTATAAAAATAAACCAAATATTTTCCTGTACCATATTAAAATTTTTATGTTTTACTTTTAGGTTCTTCTCTTTCTCTCTCTCTTTTAATTTTAATAATCACTTTATTTTCTGTAATTTCCTCTTCTTTTTTTAAGCTTTTAGGCCTTGTGTGGCCCATCTATGCGGACCTCAGTCTACCAACTATTCGGGCTCACACACACTTGAATCGGGCCGACCTGGGCTGATAATAGAATTGTATTGAGCAGGCTTTTAAGCCTAGAAATAGGTATGATTATATATAGGTATCTAATAATTTTTTAAACTAAAAGTAAAAATGTAATATTACAAATTACAAATTGAATTACTTAATAAGGAGAAGCATCAACTGATTTTTTTAAGTTTTAACATATAATTGGTTACACTTAAAATTTGACATTCACTCATGATTTATATTTCCATTTTTACTAACATAGCTTAAAATTTGTTGTTGATATATCCAAAAGAAATTCATTAGTGATTAAAAAAAAAAAAAGAAAAAAGAGTATTTTATGGTGAAGTATTGATGGCCATCAAACCCACCATGATTGGTGACACCTTACCATCCTCATATTGTTAATTGTATAATACCTTCTAAAATTTGGTAAACTAAAGAACGCTTCAAAAGCAAAATAAATTTCACCCCTCTCAAAATTAAATTAAATTAAAATTAAGAATTTCCTTATAAACATTATGTAAGATTTTTTTTTTTTTTTTAAATGTGAAAGATTTTGAACTTGGTACTCCAAAACTACTGTAATAATCTCTCTCAATCTATCATCCTTATGCATGTAATAAACTCTAAGAATTTTTTAATAGCTGCTTTATTATTATTATTATTATTATTATATTGACTTGGCTAGATAATAGTATTAAATTAATTGAAGGCTGAATTGTGGCTTTTCGAATGAAAATTTTCCTTTAGTTGTAGATTTAAAAAACATTATAGAAGAAGTCATTTGGTACAAAAAAAAACTTAAATTAATAAAAATCCTCAATTATTCATTAGCAACAAAAGCATGAAGTTAACATGATTACATAAACCCCGTAACTAATACAGAACATCATGCGTAAGCAGAGTACTAGACCCTCTTAGTTTATTTAATTTTCACAAATTAATTATTAGTAACTACTTAATCGAGATACCAAAAAATTAACATATAAAATGTACGTATAAGGTACATTTCTGCTGACTATTGAATAATTTATCATAAAATTCAACGAAGCAATTTTTTTTTTGGAAAGAAGCAGTTAATTCCAACTGAAGAAAAATGGCAAAATTTAAATAAATACAATTAAGCTCATTAATTGAAAAAAGAATCTTATAATAAAAAATGATACCAAAGCCAATAAGAGCGGGTTTAGCGGTAAAGAAGTGGTTCTTATGGTACTTCACCAAAGTTCGAATTCTACCATCGCTATTGGAATTCTCATTGGTGGATTGATGTATAAGTTTTTTTTGTAAGTCCTCTTATGGCCTTAAAACTTTCTCTCGTCTAGACTGAAGATATCTTGATATCTCTAATAAAGGTTTTTTATTTTTTTAAAAGACGATTTTGATAGGAAAAAAATGTAATGGGTCCAGAAGAAGAGGCGGCGGGCGAGTAGGAAAAAATGGAATAAAGAAGTAAACATATGAAAGATTAATGTAGTATGATGTATTAGAATTAAGATAAGACGTGACCATGCAGATTAATTATGTGTCAATTTCTCACCCCAGAAAATCAAAAAACAAATATATTTTAAGGGAAAAAAAAAATTTAAAAATCAGTTGATAAGAAATTTGTGTCATTTTCTTCTTATCCTTAACTTATCCTTAACAATTTAAACGATTAATTCATCGCAAATATTTTTCGTTAAAGCAAAGTCCTCTTCATCTTAGTGCTTCATGCTTATCTACATGTATATCAATAATAGACAATGCCATAATTAGGCTTCAATTTCAGTCAAAATTGCAGACTATTATGTGTTGATAATAAAAACATTTATATTTATAAATCAATATTAATTTGTTGTAGCTGATCACTTGATAAGTTTAGAACTAAATGGAGATTTGGTATGTGAACTAGTTGAATTGAATAAAACAAAAGAAAACTATAAGGAAAGATAAGATTAAAAATTGGGGGCAAATTGTAGATCTTGAAAAGTGTTGGGCTTGACTGGATGAGTGAGCACATAATTGGAGTTGAACCCATATAACACAAAACTAATTGACATATGTTAAGTTTCAACTTACACCACTTATAAATTACTCCTTATTCTAATTTATATCCGATTTAGTTCAACTAGAACTAGACGAGCGGATAAATATATAAAAAAAAAATGGAAGCAATAATGTAATGGGCAAAGCATTTCCACGTTTTTACGCAGCAGAAGATGAAGCAAATGGAGACAAAATGATATGAAAATGATGGGTACGTATGGTGAAGTAGAGCAAGAAGCTGAAACCTACACACTCAACTCAACACTTTGCACAACAAATACAAACACACTCACAAGGAAATAATATTAAAATTATAGTTGAGAAGTAAGTAAGTAAAAAAGTAAGTAGGTCTAAATAAATATAATTACAGTCAAATATTAATGAGCCATGCAATTGAGTATTATTTTATGGAGTTCCTTGAAGAAATGAAAAAGGACGGTGGTAGTTGAACAAATCTATATTCAAACTACATGTGCTACCTATTTTCATTCTCAAGCAAAACTCTTCTCATATTCACTCACTAACTAACTAACTAATATTCTTCATTTACCAATATTATATATATATATATATGTTACATATTATTTATTTAGAAAAATGAAACAAGTTTGTTCAAACTTCATGTGGAAATGATGCTGGAGAAGATGGAGACGAAAGTGGGCTATCACGGGCTGCCAAAGACTTGGGCTAATGGGCTGATGAGTGTTGCTGGGTTCCAGAACCGTTGGATCAAATCCATCTCTGCCTTCCGTTTAAAACCGTTTTTTGGCGGTATTCTTTGATTCTGTTTTGTTTTTCCCTCTATAAGACATTAGACCTAATTTGTATTTTTTGAGTATTCTCTGATGAAATAATAAAATTGATCTTTTGTTCTTCCATTTTCACATGGTATCAGAGCACCAGGAGAAAGACGATCTCCAGTAATGGCGCCTCGCAGGAACAACAGCACAAATCGTTTTCAAAATCTTCCTCAGGAAGCTGTAGAGGAAGAAGATTTTGCTAATGAAGGACAGAATTTCTCTATGACTTCCGCAACAAATTCAGTCGGTGAAAATCCCGGTCTAATTCTCACGGCGGTACAACTCTCTGGTAATAATTACATGGCTTGGAGTAGAGCTATGGTACGGGCTTTGAAAGTAAAAGAAGTTTCAGACTATGTTCTTGAAGATTTGGAGATTCCAGCTGAAGGTTCAATTGCTTATCGCAAGTGGCTCAAAACGGATTGCTTAGTCACGTCCTGGATTTTGAACTCCATTTCGAAAGAGATTGCAGACGGTTTTCAATATGTGTCCACAGCCAGAGAGTTATGGAAAGACCTTGCTCATCGCTTTGGAGAAAGCAATGGACCGCAAATTTTTCAGATCAAGAGAGAGATAAGTTTGATTCATCAAGGTACACTTTCTATTATGCTGTACTTTAACAAACTAAAACGATGTTGGGATGAGTTAGCATTCTTGCGGCCGATTCCTTCCTGTAAATGTGGCGCAGTAAGGAATTGTGCCTGTAATGCTTTCCAAAGAATTGCTGATATGAATGAGGAGGATAAGTTGATCCAGTTTCTGATGGGACTAAATGAGCACTATGATCATGTCCGTAACCAGATTTCACTTATGGATCCTTTGCCAAATCTTAATAAGGCATATTCTATGCTTTTACAAGTGGAGAAACAGAATGAAATTTCTGTTGAACAAACTGTTGATATAGTTAGTTTTGCGAGGAATGACAAGCAGAAGAAAACTACCTATGTAAAAGGCAAAGGCAAAAAGAAATATGAGTCTAAAGATGATATGTACTGTGACAACTGTGATTCGGTTGGGCATGTTAGGGCAACTTGTTTTGAGTTAATTGGCTATCCAGACTGGTGGAACAAAAATAAAGAAAATAAAAGAGAAAAAGGTACAGGGATAAGAACAGGTTCTGGAGCAAAGGCTAGAGCAAATGCAGTTCATGGAAGTGGCAACAACTCTGTTAAAACAACTGACAGTGATACGGAGTCTCATTGTGAAGAACCTGACATGACAACCATGATCAAAGAGGTTTACAAGATGATGAAGGGGAAAGCAATTGCTGATTCACCAATCCAGTCTACTGATTTTTCTGCTTTTGCTGGATTCTCAGGTCAGTCATCTGATCACTTGATAATGTAGGTGTATGGATAATTGATAGTGGTGCCTCATCTCATATGTGTCCTGTCAAGGAAGTCTTTACCCAGTTGAGTCTCATTATGCATAGGCAAACTGTCACATTGCCTAATGGCAGCCTGATTCAACTGAAATATAAGGGCAATGTCAATTTATCCCCTCAATTGAAACTGAAGGATGTGTTGTATATACCTCAGTTCAAGTATAATTTGCTGTCTGTTAGTCAGTTAGTGATGCAAACTCAGCTGGAAGTAGTTTTCACAAAAACGTGTTGTTATATACAGGACCTGCAAACTAAGAGACTTGTGGCAGTGGCTTGGAAGATAGAGGGTTTGTATTTGCTGGATACACATTCTTTTTCCTTTCCTGTTTTAGAAAGATTACAGAAATGTATAAGCCATAAAGTAGACATTGTAGCTTCTGCTGTTGATGATTCAGTGTCAAGTCTCTGGCATTTAAGACTTGGTCATGCATCTATGGATGTTCTTAGTCATATCTCTAATAATGAAGTTCATTTCAACTGTTTGAATGGTGATTGTGTTATCTGTCCACTTGCAAAACAACACAGGTTATCTTTTAACCGTAGCATGATTACTACAAAAGCAAGATTTGAGTTACTGCATGCTGATTTATGGGGACCTTATAAAGTTCCTTCACTTACAAGAGCTAGATATTTTCTAACAATAGTAGATGATTTTACTCGAATCACTTGGGTTATTCTGTTACAACATAAGTCTCAAACATGTTATGCTTTACAGAATTTTTTCCTTCTTATAGAAACACAATTTACTACTAGAGTTAAAATACTCAGGACAGATAATGGCACAGAGTTCACTAGTCATGCTTGTCAAAATTTGTTGGCTGAGAAGGGTATTATACATCAGAAGACTTGCATTTACACACCACAACAGAATGGTGTGGTTGAAAGAAGACACAAACTTTTGTTAGAGGTTGCAAGGGCAATTCTTTTTCAGGCTTCTCTTCCTGTGCAGTTTTGGGGAGAGGCAATTCAGATGGCAGTTGCCATAATAAATGTATTGCCCACTAGAGTTTTGTCTTGGCAAACTCCTCATCATCAATTTTATGGAACTGAACCTGCATATAAACAGTTTTTTGTTTTTGGCTGCCACTGTTATTATACAGATCCTCATCCTTACAAGGATAAGTTTTCCCCTCGAGCTTCACAAGGTGTTTTTTTGGGGTTTTCCACCGGGCAAAAGGGATACAAAATTTGGGATTTGCAGAAACAGAGGTTGGTTGTCAGCAGGGATGTTCATTTTCAGGAACAGGTTTTTCCTTTTGCTTCTCCTACTGGTTTGCAGTCTTCTATTGATAATCCTGCTATTGTTTCAGAAGTTTTGTCTTGTTCACCTCAGTCTGATGTGAGGCAGGAGGATATCTTGCGCCGGTCTACCAGGGTCACTAAAAGGCCCGGATGGATGAATGATTTTGTGGCATCCATTACAGACAATGATGCAGTTTCATCTTCTGCATTACATTTTACTTCACCTCATAAAGTATTTTTGGCAAACTTGTTACAGGCCAAGGAGCCCAAAACTTATTTCGAAGCATGTAAGGAACCTTGCTGGATTGAAGCAATGAATCAAGAACTAGCTGCTTTGGAAGCAAATCATACCTGGACTCTTGTTTCTCTTCCACCAGGTAAGAAACCTCTAGCTGCAAAATGGGTGTACAGAATAAAATATAAGCCTACTGGTGAAATTGACAGATATAAGGCTAGATTAGTGGCTAAAGGGTATAATCAAGAGTATGGAATTGATTATCATGACAGCTTTAGCCCTGTTGCTAAGACTGTTACTGTGAAATTGTTTTTTGCTATTGGGGCAGCATTTGGTTGGCATATTCACCAAGTGGATGTGAATAATGCTTATTTGCATGGTGTGTTGGATGAGGAGATTTACCTCCAGCCCCCTTTAGGATATTCTCCAGTAAAGGCAGGACAGGTTTGTAAGTTAACCAAGTCCCTTTATGGCCTGAAGCAAGCAGGCAGACAATGGCATAAAGAGCTCACAACAAAACTGTTAGGTTTTGGTTTCACTAAGTCCCATCATGATCATTGTCTTTTCACATTACATCAAACTGCAGGTTTTGTTGGTGTTCTTATATATGTGGATGACATTTTGATTTTGGGGAAAAATGCAGATCAAATACAGTCTGTTAAGTCTTTTTTGCATGAGCTTTTTACTATTAAAGATTTGGGACCAGCCAAATACTTTCTTGGCATAGAAATAGCCAGATCTTCTTCTGGTTTATTCTTGTCCCAAACTAAGTATATTACTGATATACTCCAAGATGCACAGATGACAGCAGCTAAAGCTGTTCCCAATCCTATATCCCATGGCATTGATCTTACAGCAACAGGTGAGCCTCTTGCTGATCCTTCTGTTTTTAGGAGATTGCTTGGTAGATTGCTTTATTTACAATTTACCAGACCAGATTTGTCTTTCATCACACAACAACTCAGTCAGTTTATGCAACAACCTTGTGCACATCATCTACAGGCTGCATTATATGTTTTGAGGTATTTGAAAGGTACAATTCATCATGGCTTGTTTTATCCTAGTTCTTCTGATGTTCATAAGATTACTGCTTATTGTGATGCTGATTGGGGGAAGTGTAAGATTAGTCGCAAATCCCTTACTGGCTTTTGCATCTTTCTTGGTAATTCCCTGGTTTCTTGGAAGACAAAGAAGCAGGCAACTGTTAGTAGATCCAGCACTGAAGCAGAGTACAGAAGCATGGCTTCTACCAGTTGTGAACTCAAATGGATTCAGTACCTTCTGCAGGATTTTGGCATTAAAGTTCATCTTCCCATCACCATGCACTGTGATAGTAAGTCTGCTATTGCTCTTGCACATAACCCTATTGCCCATGATCGCACTAAACACATTTCTATTGACTGTCACCTGGTGCGAGATCATATAGCAGCAGGATTTCTACATACACCTTATATTTCCACCTCTCAACAATTAGCTGATCTTTTTACAAAGGGGCTTAGTTTTGATGTTATGAAGCCAGCTCTTCACAAAATGGGTTTGGTATCTTCTTCCCCAACTTCCATTTTGACCAGGGGGTGTGGAAATGATGCTGGAGAAGATGGAGACGAAAGTGGGCTATCACGGGCTGCCAAAGACTTGGGCTAATGGGCTGATGAGTGTTGCTGGGTTCCAGAACCGTTGGATCAAATCCATCTCTGCCTTCCGTTTAAAACCGTTTTTTGGCGGTATTCTTTGATTCTGTTTTGTTTTTCCCTCTATAAGACATTAGACCTAATTTGTATTTTTTGAGTATTCTCTGATGAAATAATAAAATTGATCTTTTGTTCTTCCATTTTCACACTTCACTTACAAGACCTAATCTGCTTCATGATAGAGCATATAGTCAATTCAGATTTATCATTATATGTATGTTGTACATTAGATAATACTCTTATACTCTACTTCAATTATCAAGTTGTCTCTAAATAAATTTTAGATATCTATTGGGAGGGACTTCGTAGGGTTCACTAGGCCTTGACCCCCATACTGTGCATTGGAGAACGGGAAAGGTTTATTTCGATATGAAAAGGGTATTCTCGTCATTTCATATTAAACTCAAAATCTATATAAAAATGGCTGAACAGCATCCATGAAGGGACAATGTTCATTAATACCCTTTCACTCTCTTTCTCTGCAGATCCCTTTCCACCATACAAACTTAATCATTTAAATCCTTAACAACAGATAATCCCCGATTTAGGGTGCATGACTTGAACAACATTCCCAATCCATAAACCTCGTTGATATCAATAATATACATAACTTACATACTTTATAAATAATGTGTCACCATATGGGTTTTTTTCTTTTTACACATGAATTTTTAGAGATAACATCGTATTACATTTAAACCTTATTTAATAAAATATTAATACTTGAATATTTTTTTTAAAGATTATTAATTATTAACTCCATAGAACTAGTTCAAGGGTCAAATTTGACCATGTTCCCGATGCATGTTACGTATCCATTTATCATTGAATGGGTTTATATGAACCGAGAACATTATTATTGACTTAATTGGTTGTTTGTTGTTATATATTTGACAAATCTAGCCAGTTGTTTTGTATATTGGCTCCAATTCAGCCTCCAGCTCAACTATCTCTGGCCCAATAAATACAAGGGCTAGTTGTTGAAAAATTAAAGGGTGTCATAAATAAAAATCTTCGTACGAAGTTATTAATGAAAAAATTTCCTAATAATGTTAATAAAAAAATTTCCACTTATTGAAATTATATTAAACGAGCAATAAAACTAATTAAGATAATAACACGATAAAAAATTAAAAATTTAAAAATTTAAAAAAAAAAAAAAAAAGAAGGAAAGAGTAGTGGAAGCAAATGGGGTCAAAAATAGAGAAAAATACGCATAATAGACTTAATTTATGAATAAGATTAGAGGTTTGATTTTAGAGGATAAAGTAGTTGGAAGTTTGGCAGAGGCTAAGTTCATTCTACCGCCATTATATCTACCAATTTATGCCCTGCACTTTATTTTTCATATTCTTTCCTTCCGAAATCAATTCATTAGAAATTGAGGCCATCAACACCCCTTTTGCTCGAGGGGAACACCACACAATCCTTGGATTTTAAATGTACCCCACAAATTTTCAGCAAAATTAGCACCCACCTTTCCAATGGAAAAAAAAAAGGGTATAATGAGACCCCACTTTATCGAATAAATTCGGAAATAGATTAGATCAAATTCGTTTATATAGCCTTGCATAAATAACGTGGCATACTAATCCATATACCCCAGCCAAAACACACTGTATCTCTTTTTTTTTTTTTTTTTTGTAATTATTGAAAAAAGTGTTTGTATGAAGAATTATTGAGATTAAACATAAGTAATTCATTCTTATCATTTATATATAATGATGTAATCCCTATCATTTTCTATACCATATAATTGAATTCAATGTAAATGTTACATAACATCCCATTCCTACTTCACTTAAGATGTTTCTCCCTTAAGCGTTCTAATTTTCAATTTCACGCAGCAAAACAAATAATTTTTATGCAAAACCTCAATTTTTGAAAAGATAAATTCTGTAATTCTTTATTAAAATTGAAATCTGTTTTATTATATAGAAAAAAATATATATATTTATATAAGGCATTGTTTGCCATCCTAAACAAAAAAAACAAGAAGTAAAACCGAAATTACAAAAATATGTTGACAATTAAACTTTACATTGGGGAATAAAATTTTAACAACGTTCGTCCAGTTCCAAACTAGACTGTTACAAGTGTGTCTGTAAACTTAAAATTTCATTTTTGCAATTGTTAAAAGATACGAGAGATTGAAGCAGTTATAACTTGAAGATACACTGGGAACTATTTTCTAAACCAAATTTTAAGTATCATCTATCACCCATGAATCCCACTCTTTCCCGTAAATCCTCTTATAATTTTTTTTTTTTTTAAATGATTTGATGGCACATTTATCTGTTCAGAGTTTGGAGAATGGAGAAATGAAATGTGTTTGATAATTAAGTTGAGGACATGCTTGAACAATTTCGTTAAAAATGGGTCCCCATACATATTTTTGTGGGTTGGATTGTTTGTAAATCAATTCAATTACATTCTGAATTTATATTTGATAACCACCACCCACAATTCAAATTCATACTTCATATAACTAATTTCAGTTAACTAAGAGTCTAACACTTTATGATTATTCAACTTAACCTAATCAACAATTACGTACCTTATCCAATTCGATATTTATAAGATTAATATAATCATAAATATAAATATATCAAATATTTCTTTTTATTTTCTTTATTAGTGAATCATGTAGTAAACTAATAATTTAATGAACTGGCAAAAATGTTCTAAGGAAATTTTAGAATACGTCTAACATATTATATTATTCGTACATTAAATTAATAAAATCACGTCACCTTGGTACATTCAAAATCAAGCAGCCCCTTTGTTATTTCTGGACCGTGGGTGCAGAACCAATTTATCAAATCTGACATACGTGTACGGCCTAGCATTTCATTGATGTTTCCTGTATTTGATGTGATTAGTTTTGTAAACTAATTTCAACGGTCCTGATTGGTTGGGAGTTTGTATGTTTTACAGGCAAGGAAATATTGGATTTCCACCTCCCGATTAGACTTTTTGCCCTCTTGTTGGTTACGCGTGGAAATCAGAACCGACCATCTGTGACCTTTTTGAATTTATAAGCTTAATGGTGAAGACTGATGATGATTAAGTAATTTATTTAAAAATGATTAACATCGGTTAATCATTTGTTAACACACGCGATTCACGTTTTAAATCACTTCATTTTGATTTTGTTGTAAATAATTATTAATTCTCCTACTTCGTACAGCAGATTGATCATCGATACTGGGTGCCATATATTTCATCAAATTTGAGATTTTAGGATTACATGTTTTACCTTTTAAGTCGTAGAAAAATATTAAAATTAAGATATCACCCAATTCTAACCGCGATGACTTCCAAAGTTTTCAGAAAATTAAAAGAGATATTGTTGAAGCAGTCATAGCTATATGAGATAGAACCGTCGTATTTGGAAAGACCAGAAAAGTTTTATTACACTCGTGAAAATCTAAAATATTAAAACCTGAGAAATTTTAGAATATTATTGGAGTATATACTCCTATAGTTATAAGATAAGGTTTATATTTTTTTATTACCCTAAAAAGAAAAGCAACAACTTTTTTGGTAATATATCTTATGGAAATACTATATACCGGAAGTATTTTAAAATTTTTCTTGAAACCTACAAAATTCATTAACAATCAGCAACATGTTTTTCTTAATGTAATTTTTATACATATGACCTACATGCGTTACTTTGCTATGCAGTTAATTAACGAATCTTTTAAAAATGACAATTAAATAAGAAAAATTAATGTTAATTATTAGTTTTAAAGAAAGGTGTCCATACAATTCCGTAAATGATTTGGGTAAGAAAGAATTAATTTAAAGAATCACTTTTTGAAGCTTGAGGTAGGCAAAGTATCCATGCACTAAAGCTTATTTTCTTTCAAATTTTCAATTAATTAAAAACACTAATTTAGAGGAAAGTATAATGACATTCTTTCCCAATATATCTTCTTTTGGATTTTATATACAAAAGAAGAAAAAATTTACTTATAGGCCCATTTAAATATTAAAATAGCTCAATTACGTCATTTATAATAAATATAATGCCTCTTCATGTGTGATTGTTTTATTTAATTTTGCTTTCTAGCTTTGCACTTATCTCTTGTGATGGGTGCTTAATAATTATTTTGCACAATAATTAGCCTCATAATTCATAAAAAGACATAAACCTAACTCAAAACTTTCCCATAAACATACATATATTTTAAATACTAAGCTACAAATTAATAAATAAATAAATAAGGAATTAATTTATATATGTCCATGCCATCATAGACAAAATAAAATGCAGAAGAACCTAAAACCATGGACAAATAAATAATTAAGGCATTTAGGTCTAATTTGAAACTTGAAATTAATTAAGTTGCTTTCAGTCATAAACAATGGGTTATATGTATCAACATTTCTAAGTGGTTGAGATCATTTTCCAATCATGCTAATGAAATTAATTTTATTAGAATAGACCGAATGCTAATTAACAAACTTATTAATTAAGACAGGCGTTGGGTCGCATATAATTACAGTACTGAATTTTATTTTATTTTATTCTTCTAGAAGAAGAAAACAGAGGAATATGCCATCATTCATTAATTTGATTTATCAGCAAACATCAATTACAATTTACACTTTCAATTATTGTAAATATTAATTAAGTTACTACTAATTAATTGTTAGGTGTTTTTCAAATGGCTTGTTTTTAAAGTCTTTAGCTAGATAGCTGTGTTTGGTATTGTTAGTTTTACAAGAAAAACCCATTATTATTCAAGTTTGGTGCTTCAGTTTCAAATCACAACTTCATTCAAGAAAATGAATGCAAAAATCATTATCCATTTTTAACATTTGAGCATTAATTTTAGATCAGTTGTGCAAAAAATAGACTTAAACTGATTTTTAAGTTAATTTCAGTCTAACTAAATAATATGTAAGAACTTAACTATATAAGTGATGCATATAAGTGGACTATCAATTATACAGCCTTATTTACAAGAAAATTAGCGATCATCGACTTGATTTACGACGGATTACCGAGGATTTTACCTTTACCGATGAATTACTGACTGTTCCGTCTATCGGTAACAGACAATTTTCTAGTAGTATCTATTACTCTATGCATTCCATAAATATTGGCACAAATATGATTTCAAAACCAAACAAAAAATATGAAATGTTAAATATTGATGTTTTTTAATATACTATCAATTAATGTAGTGATTCAATGGATAAAGGCATGTAGTAATTGTAAATCTGGATATAATAAAAAAATAATGATTATCTGTAGCAGTTAAAAAATGAATTATGCCTATTTTGATACACAAGAAATTATAAAATATAAAAGTAAATTTGAACCTACATTTTTGGTTTTTTTTTAGTAAAAAACATGAATTTTCAAATATACGTGAAAATAATCCTCAGCCTATTGAGTTATTGACCATACATATCTTTGTTGTAAGATTGAAGGAGAGCTCGAGTTTGTGGTATCGGGGCGGAGAGTAGCACGGCATCTATATCGGTAGCAATGGTTTCGTGGCAATATCCTATGACAAGCAGTTAAGTGCGATGCCAGCATTGCTTTATGGTGGGTGGTAATGGTATCGGTCATGGGTCTGTGGTTAAGAATGATTAAGGTCAAACTCATGTAGCTCTCTGTTGGTTGCTTCTTATGGTTCAAGATGTAACTTACAAATAAAACAATAGTTTTCGATGGGTGTTAAGTTGGAATAAGTCGACCCGGGTTCAATTATTTGTCATCGAGTTGGACGCTAAAGTGATAATTAATTGATTGCTTCATAAGGGGTGGATATATCGTCCATAACTTTATTTTACATTATTGTTTAGCTCTAGCATCCGCGATTAGTAATTTTTTTTGGGTATATATATTAGACGGTCTACGAATAATATCGCTAACATAATTGTTAGAGTGGCTTATTTTTCGATAAATATGAATGTATTGCCTTTTTTTTTTTTTGGGTGCTCATGATGTAATTGACTATGATTTAATAAATTGAAGTGTTAATTTGTTTTTGAAAAATACAAATGAATGATGTGATAATTAAATTAAGTCAACATCTTGAATAACATTCCTCTGAACTATATTTTCAAGAGAGGGTATATATGATTAAAATTAAATTTATAAAAAGGGGGAAAATATTTTTTTAATTAGGAAAAAAAAATAATATTCCTAATTACTTAGAAAATTGGAAAGTTGAAGGATTGAAGAAAGCAACATTAAAAGCTTTGTCTGAAGAATACTTCTGAGAAGGGGATTAAGAGTAGAGTGAAGATTAAAGTATTAATTACTTGTGGCTGAGCCAACAAATTAATTAAATGAATTAAAATGTAAACAAGGCTTCATCGATGTTTTCAACTCCAACATTAATGCTTGGAATCAAAGGAACTCACTTAGCTACGGATCCATCGATGTGATTTGTTTACAAGTATCAATGTTAAATCTACATTCCTTTTAATCAAACATACAGTTTGATTGCTTAAATAAAAAAATTACAAATCACTGTAAAGAATATAGCGTCGAAAAATAAATAGTTTTATATATAAATTTAAATTTTGGATTGATGCCTTAAACGCTTAATTTAACTCAATGGTTAATAAAAACTAATAGCTTGATGGTAACCCACGAGTCAATACCTTCTAAATTTCGATCTATAGTTGAGAAGAGATATTCAAAACCATCTTCTTTCTATAACTGAAAATCTACCATGTTTTAACTCAACCTGCTCCGTTTTTACGATCATTCTACCTTGTCCCAAGACTACAATCTCATCTGCCAAAATTAATCATTGCAAATCCCACACAGTTTCTATGGCCACTGACAATAGAAACAATAAAAGAAAATCTGATAAATTTAGAAACCGAAATAGAATCATTGATGAAAAAGACTTAAAAATGAAGATATTGGAAAAAAAAAAAAAAAAAACCTCCAGAAGCGAATTAATTCTTTTAAAAACAAATTGTGTGAATATTGCAAGCAGAGAGTAGTGGCCAGCCACGTCATATTGGAGTAATAAGTCAATGGATAAGAAATGTGTCGAATAAGTTAAGATTCGGATGATAGAGTAATTGGTACTTTTTTTTCAGAAGTCTTATTCACATTTGACACCACTAATTCTTCCTAAAATTAAATCTTTTTTCAGTTAGTCAAAAAATTGGTTTATTGTTAGCATATAATACTCCATTATACGTTTCATCAAATCTTTTGAACAAAATATAGAGATATATACATAAAATAATTAATATACAAAAGAATTTGGTTGTATTTGATCAAATACAAAAATTTTAACTATTTACCTTGAATATTTAGCATTTGATAACCCAATAAACTTCGCATGTATATATAAAAAAAAGTACTAATTGAGATAAAATAGGAGATTTTTCTTTTTATTCTTAATAAAATAAAACTTATGTCATATCAATTTTTTAATTTTTCAAGTCAAAATGTCAATTATGGGTGAAGATTACACAAGGAATTATGACCTAATTAATTTAGCTCCATTTACATTATAAGTAACATTAAATTCTTTTCTTGAGAAAGGGGAGGATTATATATCAAAATTCCTATCACTCTACAAAAGTGGTGACCACAAAAGCTTATTGGCTTCCTTATCATATGATTTAGGATCTCTTCACTTCTAATAAAGATTGCCCAAACTAATAGGCCAAAAAAATACTTAGCTTTTCTTTTTAGAAAAATGATCTAATTTTGAGATTAACTTTCATTACTCAATCAATTCTTTATTTATTTATTTATTTTTTTTTTTTTTGCATTTTTCATTAGATTTAAAATTAGTTTTAAAATATACTCCGTCCGATTCACAGTACATAAACATTTAAAGTTATTCATTGAGATCAATGAAGATGTAATTAGGCTATTACTATCACTAATTTACCTTTAACATTTCTCTTTTAAACCGTTAATCTCAAAACATCCATTATAAAATGGAATACATCTAATTTAAATAAAAATACATTTTAAAAATTATTATCACATTGGACCTATTAAATAAATCTATCTAAATTTTATTATTATGAACAGTGGGAGAGTTGAATTTATACTTAAAAAGTTTGTAATTTCTCAAAATATGTTTTTATTTGAAAATTAATTATATTCAAAACAAATATAATAAATAAGCTTTATTAATTTATGAAACTCATTTATATGAAAGAAAAGGATTAGTTAAACAGCTCCCCCCAAAAACAGAAAAGTGAACCCCACTTGAATAGTGTTCACTCTCCTTCAAATATTTGTTATAAAATGCATTTGTTCATCTCCCCCCACATTCCCTGCAACTTAAACTAAACCCAAAAAAAACAACTCAACCTGTTCATTTTCCTTACTTTGCTTTCACTATAAAACTCTTCCCAATTTTGTATATTTCTCTTTTCTTTCTCAAAAAAAAAAAAAAAAAAAAAAAAAATAATAATAATAATAATAATTCAAATCTGCCCCTCTCTCTCCTCCATTTTCTTCAGTTATTGTTCATATGGGTGCAGGACATTAGAAAGGCCAAAACTTTGAGGAGAGTTTCTGAGTTTAGTAATGGGTTTAAGATTATTTCTGGTGTTGTTTCTATGTTCATGGGTTTGTGCTGTAATAGCTTCAGTATCTTATGATCATAAAGCTGTTACAATAAATGGGCAAAGAAGGATTCTGATTTCTGGGTCCATTCACTATCCAAGAAGCACTCCTGAGGTGTGTAAATGTCCAATGTGGTTCACGGGTTTACTTTGCTTTCAATTTTGTCATTTTCTTCTTTATTTTATCTCCTTTTCGGTACTTTTTCAGTTTTTTCTAATTTACTTCTTTTTTGAGCTCGTTTTTCTGATTCTGGTGCTGGGTTCTGTGGTGGATGTAGATGTGGCCTGATCTTATCCAAAAGGCCAAAGATGGTGGTTTGGATGTTATTCAAACTTATGTTTTTTGGAATGGGCATGAGCCTTCTCCTGGACAAGTAAATTTATTTTTTTCTTTATTTACTTTTACATATTATATTCTGCAATATATTACTTATTTTTTTTTTTTCCCTTTTTTCTGCAAAAAAGTACTATTTTGAAGATAGATATGATCTAGTCAAGTTCATCAAACTCATTCAGCAAGCTGGACTTTATGTTCATCTGAGAATTGGGCCTTACATTTGTGCTGAGTGGAACTTCGGGTAGTAGTAATAATTATCGTTTAATCACTGTAATATTAATGATTAAATTTTAGAGTTTTAGCTCATTTGCTCTGTTTCTGCTCTGTTTTTGTTTTTAGGGGATTTCCTGTTTGGCTAAAATATGTTCCAGGCATTGAATTCAGAACTGACAACGGCCCTTTCAAAGTTGGTGTTTGGAATTTTTCATTTTCATTGTGTGCCTCTTTGTCTTCACTAATCAAATTTTGTCAATTTCATGTATTAATTTTGTTTTGTTAATGACAATGAAGGCTGCTATGCAAAAGTTCACAGAAAAGATAGTCAGCATGATGAAGTCAGAAAAGTTATTTGAAACTCAAGGAGGCCCAATAATTCTATCTCAGGTAAGGAAAAATTAGCCACATCTCTCATCTTTTACTCTGTTTCTAGAATTTCATTGTGGTTTTTTAATTTGTTTATTGACTATTTTGGTCATATTTGCTACCCATTTAGTCAATTATCTGCATTACATGTTTACAAGGCCAAGTATCAATCTTTTTTATGATTCAAGAAAAGGGTAGTAACTGTTTATTGATTCTGGATGAAATTTACAAGTAATTGGGCAATTGAAGAGTGGAAGTTAGTAAAAGTATCCACCTTTTACTGTTTATTTTGAGCAGATAGAGAATGAATTTGGACCAGTAGAATGGGAAATTGGTGCACCAGGAAAAGCTTATACAAAATGGGCTGCTCAGATGGCAGTGGGTCTTGGAACTGGGGTCCCATGGGTTATGTGCAAGCAAGATGATGCCCCTGATCCTGTTGTAAGTAATATCTATTCTTTCCCCCCTTTTTTTCTCTTGCTCCATTTTCTTCTTTTTTTTTTCTCTTCAATTGTGTCTTATTCTTATACCATGTTGTCATTATGTTTAATTCAAGTGGGAGCCTGTGAACCTCTGCTTTTGGTGGGGTTTGTAATAGTTTGCTGTCTATTTAGTTGGCCCTTAGTAAATGAATTTATGGAGATTTTTTTTTTTTTTGCACCTTTACCCCCCTTTTTCTTCTTTCTGCTCTTCTATCCCCAATTTATTCTTTTGAGACCTATTAACCCCCTTGTTTTTGTCTTTTGTTCACTAACTTGATGAACATGCTTCCTTAATGATGGATGATGCGAATTTCTTTAAACTTCAAAAGCTTTACATGATTTTCTGGTTTATAGTCAAATGGCAGGGATATAGTTCATTTGGGTTCAAAAAGTTATTCTGGGTTCAAACCAATTTATCTATTTGATGGTGTGCAGATTAATTCCTGCAATGGATTCTACTGCGAAAACTTCAAACCAAACGCGGATTACAAACCCAAGATGTGGACAGAAAACTGGACTGGCTGGTAAGTCAAAAAAACAAGAACAAGCACACAGGAGGCTAAAATCTCAATCCCCTTTCTTCCTGTTTGCAAATCTCTTGTGAGAAAAATTATCCCTTTTGTTCATTACTTTTTATCTTCCCATCAGGTACACAGAATTTGGTGGTTCAGTTCCTTATAGGCCAGCAGAAGACTTGGCATTTTCAGTTGCAAGGTTTATACAAAGCGGTGGTTCATTCATGAACTATTATATGGTAATTTTACATTTCAAAGCTAATCAATATCCACCTTGTCATCATTCAAAAAAGATGGCAATCTTGACACTCTGCTTTTTGTCCTGCAGTATCATGGAGGAACTAATTTTGGCAGAACTTCTGCTGGTCTATTCATTGCTACTAGCTATGATTATGATGCCCCTATTGATGAGTATGGTATGCATCTACTAGTGTGTTGTGTTTATGATCATTGCTTGTATTCATTAATGCCACAATAACAATTTAGGAATATCATATACAAAGTGAGTAACAACTCAGCTGGAAGTAATTGATTATCTTGTAGGGATAAACTTGATTAATTAATTCATATCTCGCCTAAATACATACATGTAAGGTAAAATGCACACACAGTACACAGACTAATTAGTGATCAAACGGTGATGTGATGAGTGTAATTGTTATCTATGTAAGGCCTAACAAGGGATCCAAAATGGGGACACTTGAGAGATTTGCATAAAGCCATCAAGCTATGTGAACCTGCATTAGTCTCTGTTGATCCCACTGTACAAAAACTTGGGAGCAATCAAGAGGTAAGTCGAATTTTGGATAGTGCTTTATACCTTGAATAATTGCTAATAATGGAGTATGTGTCCATTCTGCAATCTACTTTTTGATTTTTAGCTGTCAAATTTATGAGTTTCGTTTTTGTCAGGCTCATGTGTTCCAAGCAAAGTCATCATGTGCAGCATTCCTGGCAAACTATGATACAAAATATTCAGTGAAAGTAAGCTTTGGAAATGGGCAATATGACCTTCCACCTTGGTCTATTAGCATACTTCCTGATTGCGAGACTGCAGTTTTTAACACTGCAAGGGTAAGAAGCAGCCTATGAACATGTTGCATTTGAGACTGTTTGATTCAACAAAGGATTTAGAAAGATGAATTTTATATAACATATGGGGATTTCTTTATAGCTTGGTGCACAAAGCACACAGATGAAGATGACACCAGTTGGAACTGCATTTTCTTGGGAATCGTACATTGAAGAAGCTGCCACTGGTTATACAGATGATACAACTACACTTGATGGATTGTGGGAGCAAATTAATGTCACAAGAGATGCTACAGACTATTTGTGGTACATGACAAAGTGAGTAACCTATTCCTCCATTAGTTGGGATAAATGATCCATTTGGCGTTTTCAAAGTGAATGCTATGTATCAATTTGGTTTTTCAACTTCGCTCTTTTAGTCGAACCAGTCCAAAATGATACGTACCATGCACCTCAAAAAGCCATCAATCATTTATTGACATGCGTTACTCATGGACTAATCTGACCAAAACTACAAAATTGCTGACTAATTTGATATCTATAAATAGATGCCCAGGGAAATAGCAGATTTTTGACAAAGAAATATAACTCACTTGAAAATTTTCTTGTTGTTTCAGTGTTAACATAGATTCTAATGAAGGGTTTTTGAAGAATGGAGATAGTCCTGTTCTTACAATTTTTTCAGCCGGACATTCTTTGCATGTTTTCATCAATGGTCAACTAGCAGGTGCACTGAGCAAAGCATCACCATCTACAATTCTTAGCAAGTTCAAAAACACTAACTTTATGAATTTAATCTTATTTCAGGAACAGCATATGGATCATTAGAAAATCCCAAGTTAACATTTAGCCAGAATGTGAAGTTAACAGCTGGTGCTAACAAGATTTCTTTGTTGAGTGTTGCTGTTGGTCTACCGGTTAGTTCTTTCTCTACCTTTTTCCAATCTCATTGCTTTCTATGCTGATAATCATTAAATTGCAGAAAGTTCTTACCTTTAATTTTCGTTTTGTTCTGTCCTCTTATGGGTTCATACCAGAATGTTGGTGTCCATTTTGAAAGATGGAATACTGGAGTTCTAGGCCCAGTTACATTGAAGGGTTTGAATGAAGGAACAAAAGACCTTTCAGGCTGGAAATGGTCTTACAAGGTTTATTTTCCAGTATCCCTACTTCATATTCCAGTAAATTTTTGGTATATTAGCCCTTGTACTTTAATATTTCACAAAATTTAGCCCTCGATTAATGGTTTTAATGTCACGCACTATTACATGATTGGAGGAGACAATTTGACTGTGATCCACTGCTAATAGAACTATCCGAAAATTGTAAAATTCTACAAGAAATTTGTCAAGTGTACTACCAAATTATATGTTTTGCCAAAAAGAATTTAAGTGAGAATGAGTATGAAGAAGTTTGATCAACTAATGTAAAACTTGTGTAAACAGATTGGTCTGCAAGGTGAATCATTAAGCCTTCATACAGTAACTGGAAGTTCATCAGTTGAATGGCTGGAAGGATCACTTCTAGCTAAAAAACAACCTTTGACATGGTACAAGGTACGAGTTGTCTCCATGTCCTATTACTTCCTTCTATCTTACGTTGTTCTTTTTATCCTTGGCAGTTTGATTAAATGTTGTGAAATTTGCAGACAACTTTTGATGCACCAGAAGGAAATGAGCCATTAGCATTAGATATGAGTAGCATGGGAAAAGGTCAGATATGGGTAAATGGTCAAAGCATAGGGCGCCATTGGCCTGCTTATACTGCTCGTGGCAGCTGTGGTGATTGCAACTATGCTGGTACATATGATGATAAAAAATGCAGAAGTAACTGCGGAGAGCCCTCTCAAAGATGGTAAGAACATAGTTTTGTTGCATATAAAGTCTCAATTTGGCATCCTAAACTTGGCTCTGCTGGATTAAGTTGGCTCAAAATGAACTTTAGATACCAATTAGTTCATAGTTTAGCAGTTTTAACAGTATTAGTCCAAAAATGACACAGTCAATATATGATTGATTATACCTGTCAATTTTTTTTATGCTAACACATGTCATGTTGTGTTGAAGTGCCAAATTGATACCTGAAGTTCGCATTGGGTCAAAATTAGGGTGCTATGGTTTACTTTTGTGTCCCATCAGCTATTTGGGTTAGTGTCAACGAAAACCAAACACAACCCAAAATTTTCGTGTCATTATCAGATAAACCCAAATTTTACTGACCTATTTCAGAAAACACTATCTACTAATTCGTGTTCGGTTCATGTAATGTTTGTAGGTAGAACGTAATTGTTTTAACCTTGCTAACATGTAGAACTATCGAAGGTTATACTACTTTCAAATATTCATGCCGTTATCAAGTCAACTTGAATGCAACCCAAAACTCATTTAATGAAACACTAAACCTTCTTTTTTGTGTTGGTGGGTAGTGTAATTTTGCTGCATTTAATAAAAATTTGACCCTCCAAGCCGAGTTGAAGTGCCAAAATTGACCATTTTTCCTAGTTTTTGGTGTCATTAGTTCAAATATGTGGAATAACAATGTTGATGATATGAATGACAGGTACCATGTACCACGTTCATGGGTTAAACCAAGTGGGAATTTATTGGTAGTATTTGAAGAATGGGGAGGTGAACCAAGTGGAATTAGCTTGGTGAAAAGAAGTACAGCAAGTGTATGTGCTGATGTATTTGAAGGGCAGCCAACATTGAAGAATTGGCAAATGATAAGCTTGGGGAAATTTGACCATCTTCAAGCCAAAGCCCATTTGTGGTGTCCTCCTGGCCAGAAAATTTCTAAGATCAAATTTGCTAGCTTTGGTATGCCACAAGGTACATGTGGAAGTTTTCGTGAAGGAAGCTGCCATGCCCATAAGTCCTATAATGCTTTTGAAAAGGTATTGCTTTTTTTTTTTTTTTTTAATTTTTGTTGGAGTCGTAGTTTAGTTCTAGATATGTTAATTTAAAGGGTCAAATTGGCAAAAGTTCAATTATGCTCCCGGATCGCACTGGTCCCGAGCCATTGTGATCATGCCACGTCAACGTTTGTGTTGACGTGTCAAGATCAATACGGTTTCGGAATAGTTGCATCTGCGACCATAGTAGAATTTTTGCATGCAACTTACCTCAGTTTGCTATAAATGAGCCTTAGGCATCAATTTGGTCTTTTATTTTAGCAACTTTTATCAAATTGGATCAGGGTTTAAGCTTACCTTTAAACTTGGTTTCCTAGACCAATGTGGCTCAAATATTAATGTCAGAAATTGAGATGCGTGAAGTAAAATATTACAGAAATGTGGAAATTCTAATTTGGTGAGAAATTTTGAAAATGCAGAAATGTATAGGAAAGCAATCATGTGCAGTAAGTGTGAGTGCAGAAGTATTTGGAGGAGACCCATGTCCTGATGCCTCTAAAAAGCTTTCAGTGGAGGCCATTTGCACTTGAATTTTTATTCTCTATAACCAAATAATTGAAATCCCAATTAATTACATGATTCATAAGAATGAAAGCATAATAAAAAAAAGATACCAAATTTTACAACTCACAAAATTCGGGGCGAAGCCTGATGAAGATTGTGTAAATAGATAGCCAAAAAATATTATTTGGTAAAGTACACCCTCCATACAAATTAGGATTGTCTTAGCCCTTAGATTTATTGATATTTGATATGATACTTGTAAGTTTTTTTTTTTTGTATTTTTTAGCTTGCAGGGATTTCAACCATTTCTATTGTTTCTTCTCCTTTGTAAAATTACAATTTGAAGGGAATGATGATACTGTTTTTATACGACCATTTATGTTGTTTTTCATTTCTTTTCTACTCCAGGGAACCCAACTTAACTTTCTGTTTACCGAATTGAATTTTATTCTAAAAAGGTATATATATATATATATATATAATGAATATGAAACTGGGCGAAATTGTAATATATAAATATTCAATCTAGTAGATGAGGTGTAAAAGGTAAAATAAATATTATATAAACACATAAAAAATTATATTTTATTATTACGTATGAAATATAATTCCATTTTGGTTTAATTGGGTAAAAATGAAAATCGAACATGATCATAATATTTAAATAGTCGAAACCAAAATTTTCTTCTATTGATTCGATATCGAGTCTGCTAACCGTAGCGGCATAGCCTGAAAAATCGATTTGTTTCTCTTTTTTTGAGCTATTGAAAAAGATTGCAATTTGCATAAGGAAAAAAAAAAAAAAAAAAAAATTGTGCAATAAAGTTTAAATCACAATGACAACACAAGCACGTTATAAGCTTGTCGTTTTGAAACGGATTGTCGTATTAGCGGAATTAATTAATTAATTAAAGCTTCCTGTTGTTGTCAAAAGCCAAACCTAACTTGCACATTTTATTTATGAGTTTGATGTTTTATTTCTTTTTAATTGAACTTTTTTCAAAAAGAGTTTCTAATTTTAATTTGATCGCAATGAGAAAATTATGTAAGCATATACGTACTCTACCTTATTTATTTTATAAATATAAATTAAACCCTCTTTCTTTTTGATATATTAATTAAATCTAAGGGCAATAACTATTAATTATATCTATCCCTCCAAAACTAATTATCTACACCATTAAGAAAATCAGTGAATTAAGAGTCTGATCTTTCAGATGATCAGCTAATCATGAAATCCTTTTCAAGGTTGTTAATTAAATAAATATTTCATTCACCTTCCTGTCTTAAATTAAGGTTTGATAATAATGTTCATAGAATAAAAAAAACATTATGAAGACCGTCATTTTCATGTTCCGGTAAGATGATTTTGACGTTTTATTTACAATTTTTCTACAAAATCGGTGACCAATACATGATAATACCTCACAAGCTCGAGGAAAATAAATTATAATATTTTTGCTGCAAAAAGTGTTAAATTCTATCGTAATTTTTTGCAGCTATAAAAATGTTGCCGCCACTTCAAAAATTATTAGATTTTGTAGGAAAAAACTATCCAAAAGTTATATCAAATTTTGTTAAAAGTACATCCTATCACAACTTTACAGTATCAATATTTTTATTGTTGTCAAATGCTATTATAATGATTTTTACATTTAGGAAGTAAATTGTTTTGCTATTAAAAATTTAATATCTCTTGTAACGTGGATGTTGTTGTTATCAATTGTGACCATATGTTTTCACAACAAAAGTTTGTATAACATTAATATACACATGAGTACAATTTTCAAATATTCTTGCTATATTAATTCTTTGAAAAAAGAAAATAAATTTTGGGATGTAATTTTTGGTGGTAATTTTAATTTGCAATATTTTTATAGTAAGAAGAGCAAATAATAAAAATAAAGTAGAGTGGAGTGATGGAGCAAATGTGGATAGGTGCGGTTGATAAGGCAAAAAAATTTGTGTTGCAAGTAAAGTTGAAAAGTGGAAAATGGAGATAACAGAAAGTGATGGGTTTTGGTTATTTTGTAATCCCAAAAATTTAAGGAATTGCGTAGGGGAAACCCTATTTTCCATCAAATTCATACACATAATACACTATTATTGTTTTTTCTTAATAATATTGGATTACTTCAATATTATGCCCACATTTCCTTTTCTTTTTTTTTTTAACCTTTTCTATATACATATCTAAAACCTTAATATGTAACTGTCACCAACTGCGCATCTTATCATCCTTTCTATCTTTTTCTTTTTATTAATCAATAACCCATAAAATTATTCTAATATCTAATCCACAAGAGAAAATAATAATTTTGTTACTGAAATAATTTTCAGTAACAAGAAGACAATAAGTTAAAAAAAAATAGCGCTTTTGATAAGATTAAGATAAAAATTTCAATTATAGGCTGGTGATAATTGTAAGGTCAAGGGTTTGAGTCTCAATGATATTAGATACTACACTTTTAATTAAAAATGAGAAGAAGAGTAAAAATAAATAAATTATAAGTATTTACAATATTACACCACCAAAAACAAAATAACAAAAAGAAATTTTTACTTTTTTGAAGTTACAATTATACACCAATTTAGTTTCGGTGTTAAACTGTAATAAAAGAAATTAAATTAATAGGTGAAAAATGAAAAATGAAAACTTAGAAATGAAAAGAAAAAAAGTTAGTATTACTAAAATGACCGTAAATTTCTCAGAAGAATCGTGATATTAAAATGAGAAGTAGTAGTTTCAAAATTGTTCGATGCATGTTGTGGTTATTAGGAGTACTATTTTTTAAAGATGTCTCACTTGGTTTGAGTTGTATATGGAGAAAACGAGTGCATCATGGCCTTTGAACCTTTCGGATTTGGCGACACCTCAAATTTCATTTAAGGATGCTTTAGCATGTCCAGCCATAATTGCTTGTGTTTGTTACTTTCTTAACTCCAAAAAGAGTTATCGGAAAAGATTTACTCCATTTAAGAATTAATCTCAACTCGAATTGGATAATAACTTGTGATCTTAAAGAAAAAAAGGTTGAAGTGAAAGGAAGCTCAAGAGTGCATGCACGCTATGAAAATATTATGTGCGGCTACTTGACTTTTGTTGTATGATTATTGATTATTACTTAAAATAAAAATTTGGTATTAAGAATTCCTACTCATTATTATATCATACTTATCCACAATTTTGACTCTTAAAGTTCATCCTTTGTTCCTCCTTAAGCATTTATACTTTTTCTTAATTAATCATTTGACTCTGAAGTACAGGTTTAATGAGGTTGTATTTATTTAATATTGCTCCAACTACAAAATTTTTATCGGGTCAAATTTTGGATTCTTTGCGTGTTGGATTGTTTTTTCATCAAGAAATTAGATATAAATTGCTAAGGTTGTCTTTTTTCTTATTTATTTATTTGAGTTTCTTTTTATTTATTATTATTATTATTATTATTATTATATCTGAGTTAGGAAAGCTAATATTCATATTCATGGGATGATATTGATTTGTATAATTGATAGTATGATAATAGCGAATAACTTGTTTCCTACGAGGACTTGTGTCCAACTCATTACAGTTTACAGACTAAATAAATTAATAAAATATGTATTAGATACCTAAAGAATAATGACATATACGTACTCTTATTTCCAATTTCCCAAGGAAAACTGAGAAATATAATTTTAAATTCTTAGAATTTTATTTATTAAAGAAACTTCAATCATTCCCTCAGTGATTTGCTTCATTTCTTAGAAATTCTACAGAAAAATACCCAATACGAGCTGACAAAAATTAACAAACTCTAATTAAACAATGAATTATCTTATTTCATATTAAAAGGAAACTTAAATTAAATATAAATATAATATACAATAACATATGAGTAATATTTTTAAAAATAATTATTAAAATAAATATATTAAAAGAGGTATTACATAAAAAATGTTTTATCAGTTTCGAATCGATTAATATGGTTTACCTAAAAAAAAAAAAAAAACTTTCAAGTGTTATTGATTAAATAATCGAGTTGGATCATCTAAAAAATGAAAATTTCTCAATTGTCCTAATATATTATTTGCAATGTTATATATTAAAACCTAGTCAATTTAATTAAAAAAAAACGAAAAATGTAAAATTATATTTTATGAATATATAAGATATTTGTAATGATATTTGTGACTTATTTGTATGGATGTTTGACCATAATATATATATAATTGTATTAGATAAGAGTATTTTAAAAAAATTAATACGGTCCAACTACAAATTTTTATATCCACTGGTTTTTTTTTTTGGTTTTGATAATACCGGTCGGAATCTTGTTCAAAATCCGAGATAATTTATCCAACTTAAAATAATTTTATTTTGAAGTAGTGATAAGTGAAATTTTAACAGATGTCACTGTCACCAACTAATTGCTTTGTGAATCAACCAATTGAGTTTCTGTAAATTAGAAGATTCTGTTACTAATGTTTCTCTAAACCAAAAAAAAAGAAAATCATGACTTTTTGGAAGATAAAATTAATTTTGTTAGTAAACAGTAAACACACTATTATAGATAAAATGTTGAAAGACACTGACTTAATTTAGCAGCTTCAACGTTTTGAATACGTAATTATTGGTTGTATTTTTTTGATTAAGTTGACGATTATATTAATAAAAAATTATTACAAGCGTCTAAATATAGCATCTTTGTTTTAACACCAAATCATGCTAAAAAAATTGAGTCATTGGATAAGAATATGAGGTAAGGATTGATTCAACTCCAAAATTCCCACAAAATAGAAGTGTACTTGTCATTATTCAAATGATAATAATTAATTAATCTTTAAAAGGAAGTAATTAATAGTTTCTACGTAACTAATGACACCTATAAAAGCAGAGTTGGTCATTCTCCAATATCCATACAAACAAACAGAAAAAAACTATAAAACCCACTCAAAAGAGTCTTTTGGATTTAGGATTCTTCAATGTGGAAATTAATGTTAAGGGGCTATTTTTTTATTTTTCTAATTTTAATTCTTTGTTCATGGATTTCTTCTTCTATTGCTTCTGTTACTTATGATAATAAAGCTATTGTAATTAATGGCCAAAGAAGAATTCTCTTCTCTGGATCAATTCACTACCCAAGAAGCACTCCTGAGGTACCTTAATTATTCTTCAATTAATTAATTAATTAATGATTTTTGCTTTACATTTCAATTTTGGGTTTATAAAATCATTGAAAGAGGTACTTGATAAGTATGTTTGAACCAACAGTTTGGCATTTTTGTTTCCCTCAAGTTTTATTAGTTGTAAAGTTAGCATCATTATTTGTTTTTGTTTGTTGGCTAATTCTGAGTTTTGACTTTTGAATGATTGAGCTTGTAATTACACCAAATTAATGGTTACAACATTAACTGATTTTGATTTTTCTTTCGGAAAAGAGAAATTGCTAATGGTGATTGATTGCCAAATTATGAGGCACTTTTTCTAACTAAGCAACAATAAACACAACCTACTTAATTTTTGGTGGCACAAAAATCCCCAAATTACTAAATTAATCAAGCATTTTATTTTTAGTGTAAATTATAATTCTTGTTATTTTGGGTGAATATAGATGTGGCCAGGTCTCATTCAGAAAGCAAAAGATGCAGGATTGGATATGATACAAACTTACGTATTCTGGAATGGACATGAACCTTCACAAGGACAAGTAATCCTCTAAATTGGATTATCTTTTGACTTGAACTTCCTTTTTATTTCATGGATTAAAGGACTTACTAATTTTATTTCGTTTTTTTGGAAAAAAAAAAAGTTCTATTTTGAGGATAGGTTTGATTTAGTAAAGTTCATCAAGCTAGTACAAGCAGCAGGCCTTTATGTTCATCTGAGGATTGGACCTTATGTTTGTGCTGAATGGAATTATGGGTATCTAATACATAAATTACTAATACTGAAAATGACCCATAATTTTTATTTTCATCTGGTTTAACTTATACTTTGTTTTATGGTTCAGGGGATTTCCTATGTGGCTTAAATATGTAAAAGGTATTCAATTTAGAACAGATAATGGCCCTTTCAAGGTCAGTTTTTGAAATTTTAATTATGTATTATTCTCTCTAATTAATCTCCACACTTTCACCATTTTCTTCATCTAAATATTATATTTATTTTGAAAACTGCAATCAAGGCGGCAATGCAAGCGTTCACGACAAAAATTGTAGATATGATGAAGGCAGAAAAATTGTTTCAACCCCAAGGAGGTCCTATAATTCTCTCCCAGGTAATTTCTAGGAAAGTTAACCCATGCTGTTATGTTATGTTTTTGTTTTTTTGCGAGAAATGGGATACAGTTGATTTATTGCTATTTTTTGTAACAATTTCAACAGATTGAAAATGAGTATGGGCCAGTAGAATGGACAATTGGTGCACCAGGTAAAGCTTATACACAATGGGCAGCTGATATGGCTGTAGGTCTTAACACTGGAGTTCCATGGATTATGTGTAAGCAAGATGATGCCCCTGATCCTACTGTAAGTCATTTTGCTTTTTAATCAATACCCAGAAAGAAAGAAAGAAAAATAACTCTTTAACTTTTCTTTCCCTCTGTTGGGTTCTTAATCTAACATGCTTTGAAGTTTTTGGTTCTGTAATTAAGACTGTAAATTGTGTAATTTTCAATCTTCATTGATGATGTGCAGATTGGTACCTGCAATGGGTTTTACTGTGAAGGTTTCATACCAAACGGCAAAAATAAACCAAAAATGTGGACAGAAAATTGGACTGGCTGGTTAGTATAAGAAGCATTGTGCCTGCTAAAATTGATTATTATTATTATTGGATTATTCAGTTCTGCTGTTTTTCTTCATTAAAGTCATTCTAAATTCTGAAGGCCAATGACCTATTTTCATTTGTGCTTTTCTATCAGGTTCACAGAATATGGTGGTGCAGTTCCTTACAGGCCGCCAGAAGATACAGCATTCTCAGTTGCAAGGTTCATAGCAGCTGGTGGTTCATTTGCAAATTATTATATGGTAAGTGACTAAGTTTAACTTTGAAAATAAATTTATTCAGCTTGCTGAATTCTCAACAAAATTCAACAATTTTTTTTCCAATTTTTCTTATGTGCAGTTTCATGGGGGGACAAATTTTGGAAGGACTTCGGGGCTTTTCATGGTCACAAGCTACGATTATGATGCTCCTATTGATGAATATGGTAACAGTCATTACTTAAAACATTTAATCACTAATTCTATACTTGTATCTACTTCTACAGTTTTTGTTCATTTATTTGGTTGATGCCCTTCTTATTCCAGGATTACCACACAATCCTAAGTACGGACATTTAACAAATTTGCATAAAGCCATAAAGCTATGTGAATCAGCTCTAGTTGCTGTAGATCCCGCAATAACACCATTAGGGAAAAATCAAGAGGTAAAGCAAGCACCTTTAGGCCAATTTTATGAACATGTTTTTTGTTATTTTTGGTCTTAACTCGTTTTATGTTATTGTTCTCCACAATTTTTTCAGGCTCATGTTTTCCAGACAAACACAGCATGTGCAGCCTTCTTAGCCAACTATGACACAAGATCTGATATTCAAGTTACCTTCAGGAATACCAAGTACTGGCTACCTCGTTGGTCTATCAGCATTCTCCCCGATTGCAAGACTGCAGTTTACAACACAGCAAAAGTAAGTTGCATTTTCTGATCCATGTCCTAATGTTTATGCCATATATGATTTTTTAGCACTTAATTTCGAACGTCATCTGGTAATTTCATTTTTCGTACAGATTGGTGCCCAGAGTACAGTGATGTCCATGATGCCTGTTTCTAGTGGATTTCAATGGCAGTCACATATTGATGAAGTCCCTACTGGTTATGTCGCTGGTACTTTTGCTAAGGATGGGTTATGGGAACAAAAATGGATCACTGGGGACAAGTCAGACTATTTGTGGTACTTAACAAAGTGAGTATTATCAGTTAATTCAATCAAGATTGGAGAGATTGATGTGATTTATTCTTTGCGGCTGATTTGAGTACTGTTTTGGTGGTTTCAGTGTGGACATAAATGCTAATGAAGGATTTCTGAAAAGTGGAAAAAATCCCATTTTAACAGTTGATTCGGCTGGGCATGTTTTACACGTTTTCATCAATGGTCAACGAGCAGGTAGATGTAGTTGAGAGTGTGATTATTATTTATATTGACATGTTGGTTCAACTATATTTGTGAGGTAATCAGTTCAATCCTATGACAGGAACTGTCTATGGATCATTGGAGCATCCTCAAGTAAGATTTAGCCAGGGTGTGAAGTTGATAGCTGGCACTAACAGGATTGCTTTACTAAGTGTTTCTGTTGGTCTGGCGGTTAGTTCCCTCACTCATCTTTTATTATTGCATTTTGACAATAATCAAAACTGAAAGTCGAATTTTCTAACTCATGTTTTTCTTCCTGTTTTGGCTGATTGATTTATATATATCTCAGAATATTGGGATCCATTTTGATGACTATAATGTCGGGGTTCTGGGTCCAGTCACATTGCAAGGACTGAATCAAGGGACACTAGACATGTCAAAATGGAAATGGTCATACAAGGTTTGTCATCCATAGCTTTTCTTCTATCCATTGATTGTACCAACAGCAATGCATACAATATTAGGGATAAAGAAATGAAAGATCTATTGAACCAAAACTAATCTGATAGTTTACAAACTTAAGAAATTGAGTGTATCTCATTGAGCAGATTGGTATGAAAGGTGAAGATTTACGCCTATTTACGTCTGCCGGGTCTTCAGCAGTCAGTTGGATAGGAGGACCACAACTGGCTAAAAAACAACCGCTAACATGGTACAAGGTAAAAGTTATTCTAATACTAAAGTTTTTCTCTTTATGGTTTATTTTCAGATCGGCAAGGAAAATTCTAATGATTAAAAATTTATTTCAGACTACATTTAATGCACCACCAGGCAATGATCCAGTAGCTTTATATATGGGCGGCATGGGAAAAGGTGAGGTATGGGTAAACGGTCGAAGCATAGGGCGGCATTGGCCTGAACACATAGCCCAAGGAAAGTGTGGAGACTGTGATTATGCAGGATTTTTCACTGATCATAAATGTTCAAGTCAATGTGGAAAGCCCTCTCAACAATGGTGAGAAAACTTCTACTCTATGTATATATATGTCTTTGTCTCTCCGCAGGCTTTTAAACAACATTCTCGATAATGATATCTATTTATGTAGGTATCATGTTCCACGAGCATGGTTAAACCCTACAGGGAATCAACTAGTAGTGTTTGAAGAAGTGGGTGGTGATCCTACCGGAATTTCAGTGGTTAAAAGAAGTTTAGGAAGTGTTTGCGCTGATATATATGATGACCAGCCAGAACTTGGAGATGGAAAGGGATATACCCTAGTTACCCCGAAAGCCCACTTGTGGTGCCCAGCAGGTCAGAAAATATCCAAGGTTGTATTTGCTAGCTATGGATGGCCTCAGGGAAGATGTGGTGCCTACACACAGGGGAAGTGCCATGCCCAACATTCGTGGGATCCTTTCACAAAGGTAAGTGCTGACACAACCTGTAAATGATTTGGTATTCTAGGAAAATTTTGGCATGTCTGGGGCAATAAAATCTTGCCAAATGCCATGATAATCAATATAGCAATGCTAAAATATTGATTATCATGTGACATGGCAAGGTTTATTGGCCTGGACAACGATTTATTGGAAATCTTTCATACAGTTTGTTGTGTGTGCTAGCCTATTCATGTTTCCACATTCTCTTACCATTTTATAACTTTTAAGTTTATAAACTGAGTCTAGTGAACTTACCAATCTCTTGCAGTTGTGTCTTGGGAAGGCATCATGTGATATAACTGTTGAACCCGCAAGTTTTGGGGGGGATCCATGTCCAGGAAGCCTAAAGAAGCTTTCAGTCGAGGTTCAGTGCAGCTAAAAAAATCCTGGAAAACCACATTGAACCAGAAATTATATCCAGTAGATAGAATACTTACAACAAGGACGGTACTTCATTTCTTTTACAAGCCAATGAGAATCTTGTTCCTTTTGTCACAGAAATGGGTCAGTCAATCAGTCTGGAGTTCCAGCCATGAAGGAGATCATTCTCAGACAAGTTATAGCAAAAGTTCGAGCAAGAAGCTGCTAAAATGCAACCACTGCTGTAGATTAGATTAAACAATGAAGTCCTCACTAAAAATATACAGGCTGGCATTTCTCTGGAAAGAAGTTCCAGGATAACAACTTGTTCAAACTCATTCCTCGCAATGCAATTTAAAAAGATGCTGAAAAATAATAATGTACACTTTCTTTTGTGTTTTTACATACTTGAATGAAAATACCAATCCAGGAAGACTAATTCAAAAGGTTCAGTGCTTCAACAAGAAGCCTACGTCCCACCACAATGATATTACTCTATGTCCTTCACAAGCACCTGTTTGTCCTTACTTTCACATGCCAAAGAATATACAGTCTAGTTTTCTTCATTCTCAAACAAGGAAGCAACCATTTTGGCATTCCCCCACTTACACTGAATGTAAGATAAAGTCTACCAGAAGGGTCCATTTTGACCATTCAGAACTTACGACTTCTGAGTGCTCTTTTCTCCTTGCCTCATTTACCAATTGAAGTATCCTACAATTTGTAGCTTTTAATGCAACGAAATTTAATCCGTCTTCCTTCTAACAACTAGAATGCCCAATCAAGAGGCTAATCAAATGCTTTTGAAAGCCAAACTGTTCTGAGGGAACAAAAATGCATTATTTTGTCTCACAATACAAACTGTTGACTACTCATGACCATAACTGATGCTGCAAGAGAATTCTTGAACCAGAGGCCCATGAGTAAACATCTATTTACCTGTTACCATTATCAACACCACAATTCACATGGATTACTTGTAGAAAACATGCAATAGAGGGGATATACCGCAGTAACATTAGAAACCAATGCAATAAACTATAACACTAGCACCAGTTATTACCAGTACAGCACATAATAGCAAATGAAGTCGCTCTATAACATATTAAAAAAAAGGTGTAATAGTAACTAGTAAGCATCGTTTGAAAGCAACATAACGACAAGAGCAAAGTACTGCGCTCAAAAAATATGACCATCCTTACCTTTAAACATCAGTATGAATGCATGTTACAGATTAATGAGGGCACCATATTCATCCATTTCTCGAACTATTGGATAGCATCATTAACAGCTTCAACAAATTCCAAGCGATTCTGCTGTGAAATGCCAAAGACATAGTAATATCCCCAAAACCTCTTCTCTCTAGAAGTGCAACGGCTGACAACTTTATGAATAAGACAAGGCACCAACTATCGTCCTAGTCAAATATTCAATCACGAATCAAAACCTGAAAGAAGACCAAAAAAAAAAAAAAGAAAACCAAAAGCGAGACTTTCAACACCATTTTCCTAACCAAGAGATAAATACTGCAAGATGACAGTTTGATAAAAAAATACCAGTGGCACTTTATGGTACATGAGAGAGAGAGCATATTCAAGACCCTAGCTCGACAGGAGATATAGCATGGAGCAATACCTTAACCCCAAAATCCTCATTGAGATTGAGACTAAAAACCTTTAAAATGGAGAAGTTGAACATCAATAAAACTTGTGTCCTCAACAAAACCCTCTCATAATGACAGTAATGTATGACACAAGCCCTTAATCACATCATCTAGATCTTTGTCAAGTTCTAACATTTCTCTCCCTTGATGCCTCCAGTGCTCCAATTTATCATGGAGATCTGTTAGCATAACATCTCCATCTTCATCAGTAATGGACTGAAGCAGCCTCTTGATACACTTTATTAAGTACCTGCTTACTCTTAATTTTACCATGCAAACAATATCCATCTCACTTTTTTCATTCTTGAATAATGATGGCAACATCCTCTCGACAATGTCTGTTAAACAGAAGACTAGACAGGCACCTGCTACAGCTTCCTTTTTAGTACAGTCAAAATTCATAGCAATGTCTTCTAGCTCTCCAAAATTTCGTTCTAGATACTCCGTTCTATTAGTCTTGTTTGTTAAATGAAGCATCTTACCAGTAGCAGCATAATGCAATAGCAGCTCAAATCCATCTTCTTTCACATGATCAGGAAAACCAATCAATATGCCTAATGGAATTCTCCTGAAAAGCATACTGTTCTGTGAAGCAAAAATGAATGTTTTTGCCTCACAAGAAGATGAGCTGTTGACCGATTCAACCCCATACTTCATGACAGTTTGAAATTCTTTGAGCCAGAGGCCAATGACTTCACATTGATACTTATTTGTAAGACTAAAATCATCATCAGTTTCATGATATTTGGGTTTCTTAAGTTTCTTTCTACTTCCTGGCAGGCTTCTCCCAGAAGAACCAGAACCAATTTGTTTTAGAGCCCAACACTCTGATATTTTAGTCAAACTATCAAACACCATATCCTGATGAGATTTGCTATGGGGGCTAAGAATCCAAGCCATGTACCTTGCAGCAGCAGCAGAAGGTTGTTCCATACCACTTATTTGTCCAGATCTGTTTCCTGACATACACTTTAACTGAAAGCAATTTTTTAAAGACTTGTTGGAGAAGAGTAGAACTGACGCAAAATAGAACCAGTCTGGAAAGCAAATAGCCAAAGACCTAATACGCAACATTTCAAATCAGTCTCAGGAATTGTAAACAACATAGTAATAACACCCGATTTTATCATCAAAATTGAGTAACAGCATACCAGAGAGATTTTGAATCTATTGATGAGACATTCACTGCAGATGGCTTAGATATCTGACCCAATTGCTCCCCTGCAGTAACTGATTCACATATCTTCTGAGATAATTGTACAAAACTTGAAGATGAGAGAGGTCCAGCCAAGGTCCTCAGTAAGTTGTTCTGGTACGGGAAATATGCAGTATAAAGTGGCAGCTTTAATCCTAATTTAATTGGTATGCCCCAGAATGTAGGTCTAGAATGTACATCTAGTATGACCGCAACCAATTGGCTCAGAAAATCTAGTACAAAACCAAGACCCCTGTTGCAGTTTGACAGAACAAAAAGTCCATAAATGTTAGATATTCCAATAAGTGTTGTATCATGTATGCAGTCTTTCTGTGCGAACAGTCCTAGTTCCTTCATTGTATCAGATATGAGACAATAAGTAGCAGGTACTTTCAGAGACAATAACTGCCGCACATGGTAACACAATAATTGGATAAAAATGACTAAGTAACAAATAGGACACATCAACCAAATAAGGTATAGCAGAGAACAGATGATTAAATTCAAAGAAAATGTAACAGAAGCTCAATGCATTTAATGAACATAGAATTTCCAAGATAAACTTCAGGTAAAAATAGAATATGCATTAAATTCCTTAGAAAGTGAACATTTACAGAAACAATAAATTGAAACTCACGTCAACAAAAACCAATTGTGTAACAAAACTCGGGTGTGGATGAACATAATTGGAGAAAGCACCAAGCACATTAGAATATTGTGCCATTCCATCCTCTCGCAAAATCCTTTGCTCAAAGAAAGGAAAGGTCTTTGTGTGCTGTGTTCCAAGATAATCAAAATATCTTGCTTTAAGGTTAGTGGATCAAGATACCAGGATAACAACCTGCAGAACGAAAGTCAAACTGAAAAAAGTTAGAACTGAGAAAGTATTGATTGAAAAAGAGAGAATGCGGGGGGTTAAATAACAAAATGCTATCTCAACACAACCGAGATAGTTTTTAAACCTTCATATGTGATAAATATGCTTTTAGTGGGGAAGATATGATGACAATGCAAAGCATTTTAAAAATACAATACAAAGATCGCACTGAAAACCAGTTTCATAGATAATTGCATACAGTGATTGAAAAAAATAAAAATTTCTCCACCTATGGCAAACCTCAGTGGTATTTCATGGTTATCAAAGGAGCATTCTCTGGGCAAGTAGCTGAGGAGCTTTTGGATACCAGTGCTTCTCATGTCCATTGATGTAACATCCAAAAAATAAATTGGTGGTACTGCAAGACTACAGGAGGATGTTGAAACTGCAGCTCGAGCAACAGCACATGATAGCAAATGAGAAGGCATCCCTGCAAATATCATGGCAATGGATTAAAGTATGATTTTGTGACAGACTCACATCACTGATGCAACAGAATATTTCACATCAAATGTAGGCAGCAAGTGATATAAATTTATTACAGTTATTACTTATTAATGACCAAATTTAAAAAAATTTGTTACTACCAGTAGTCATCACTGATTTGAAAGTGGGACTGAATTTTTTTTTTTTTTTTTTTGAAGAAAAATAATGAAGAACTTTGAAATTATAATTAGTGCTGAAACACCAAATTTACATGCGTAATAATATTCTGTGTCTCTCTCATAGATATCACCAAATCATTATTTAAGCTAGTCAACATGACTGCACTAGGATCCTGATTAAAAGATAGAATCATTACAGATATTACAGTTGTAGAACCAACTCATAAAATTGAGAATATGTGATTTATTTCAAAGGTGGTCAAAGAATGTTGAACTTTTATTCCATAAGGTAGTAGAAATATCATCCATATTGACAACTATACAAAGACCATTCACTCGTTAAAGAAACCTAATAGAGGAAAACAGCAACAAAGCCCTGGATTATCCAGATAACTCGATAAGCATGGAAACAAAAGATGGGGAAGCTCACCATGTTCATCCAATTTTGAAATAATATCATTAACAACTTCAACAAATTCAAGGCAATTCCGCTTGGGGATGGAACAACCAATTAACAAAAACTCTTCTTTCCTAAACCGCAAAACTTTACAATTTATTGAAGAAGACAAAACACTCACAATCGTCTTCATCATATACTCAATCGTAGAATCGAAAACCTACCCCAAAAAAAAGAAAAAAAAAATCAACCACATCGTCTTTGTATTTCAAAATAAAGTAATGTAGAAGTCGAAGAAACAGACCTGAGGCGCTTTAAAGCACATGATGGAGAGAGCGGTATTCAAAACCCTAACCCCAGAATCTTCAGTGAAATTGAGAGACTGATTGAGGTTGGAAATGGAGAGATCGATAGAATAAGAATCATCTTCTTCCAGCTGATCAAAAGGAGTTGTGGTTTGAAGGCGCAATGCAAGTTTGGAGAAAAGATCAGTAATTTCAGGTAGAATGTCCATTGTATCAGCGGAGCGGCGAGTACAGGGACACAATGGCCACTGACACTTGTAAATGAATACCTACCAATTTTCCCGCCAAACATGAATTACTGTTCACTCTGTACTTCTACTTCACAGGGTCCTGTTAAGACCATTGGGCTTTGTAATTAAGCCCAGATTGTTTTATCGGCTCCGAGTGCACCTTAGACTATTGGGCTTTGGCTTTAGCGAAAGCAAATTCAGAGATTTTTACAAATTTCAAAATCTGAAATATTTATTAATATTAACCACAAAAAATGAATATCGAAATTATTTTTACATATTTTAGAATTTACACCAATAGGTTGTGAGACTAAGTAATTAATATCAAATTTCACTAAATGCATCCGCATGATTGGATGAGAAGCTTTAACTATAACTAAACTCCAAATATAATGATCTCGATAAGAATACTTGTAATTTATAACCAAAAAAAACATTTTGTTTTAAAAGTTAATTTAAAAATTGGTTTTGGTAGTGGATCCTCGGCCATTTTCCTTGATTTGTTTGCTTTTATATTCCAACGAACTTGTTTCCTTATTCCTTTTTGTTGGAAGCTTTTATTGATGTTGTTTGTAAGAGCATGAGATCTTAGAAATTGTGGAAGTTATGAATTTTTTAGGGGTGGTTAGGGGGTTTTTGGCCCTAGGCCAAGTTTGGGCCCTTGTATTCAAATTTTGCCCCTTTACAAGCAAGAGGATACCGAAAATGATAATCAAAGTAATATAAATTTAATGAATTTCTTAAAAAAAACTTTTGTTTTAAAGAAAATTTCTTATCTAAATTATAACGTAGCATCTCTTAACAAGATGTGCATATGGTGGAGATTCCGAGAACCAAACACCGCTGAGTTATTGAAGAATTAACAGCTCTTTTCAATGTATGGGCTAACTAGTTCGCAAATCGGTTAACATAAAAAGTCAACCTGAGACGATCATCAATAAACAAGTCCGTAATAATACGATAACCAGATGGACAATTCAACATATTTACCACACTTTGCGCATCTAGTTCTAAAATAACCGGTAAAATTTGTAAATCCTTCAACCAACGGGGCTCTTCATGACTCCACTTGAGCAACATCAACCACTCCTGTTAACGCAACTACATGCCCAGAGAAATCTCTGATAGCACAACCATGACCTACCAGAGAGCTATTGTCAATAAACCCCCGCATCAATGTTACATTCATAAAAACCAATCCGTTTGAGACCACCAAACACGACTGCTGAAGGATGGTCTTGTTATCAAAATACGAACCATAAAGATATAAAAGAAACATTTGTTAGAATTGAAAAAGTAATTCCTATCCAAGAAAAACACACTGTTATAAACTATATTCTTTCGCAAACTCTTGTTCAAAATCCAAGTGTAGGGTTGTGGGGACAATCCCTACCATCTCCAAGATTGACAAAGCACTCCAAATTTATGAAAAGAAAAAAAATGATAATATCCACATGAAACTCAAATTAAGAAAAACGAAAATTCAGATATGAGAGCAAATTATAATATCAGAAACTAGAGTTTCTAAAGTCATACAATATCTAATCTTAAGTGAATAACTCTTAATATGTCCTAACTAGTTTGTGCTACTAATGAATTAAGAAATTAACCTCGCAAATATGAGCTAAATACATGTTTCAGTCAATCAAAATTGGGGAAAACAAATAGAATTCAAGATATAGGGAAATACCATATGTTTGTTTCAATATCAACAAGTTTAATACATATTGATACGTACTCTTGGATATGCATTGCTAATGATTTAAATAAAAGAGAATATATCTATTCATGTGAATATTGTTTCACTCGTCTTTTGGCTTCGTTGAAATCGACTCCCTTTGTGGCCGGTGCCGTCTCCACTTTTGTTTTGGCAAAGCCATGATCCAAGGAGGAACTTCACAGCCTGAAGCTGCCATTACATTAGCTATGTTTCGCAAAAACCGAACATCATTTTCTGTGTAGTATGTAATAGCTTCTCCAGCCCGCCCTGCTCTGCCAGACCGACCTAATTTAAAAAATCATCAAAGTTTTAGGCCATGAAAGTGATCCTCTGTTTTCTTTATGCTTGAACACTAGGTCAAGAGCTATCAAATAAATATTCGAACATAAACAGTATCTTACTGCATATGAATATAATTCCAGATTGATCAAATTGATTTGAGAAATTGGTGATGGTACCGAACTTATGTATTCTATTACTAATTACTTATGACTGCACTTCAATAGCCTCATTCTGATAATTTGCAAATATACAGCTCCCAAATGTGTAAAATTAAAACTGACATACCCATAATGCAGTTAAATAGCTGCCTAGTGATCACGTCAATGCATAAGTTTTAATTTTCAACATGGTAACGCGATCATCATTTGTCACTCCTATGTCATATATAATCATTTTAAATACAAAGCTAACACAACACAATTATGACACAACAGCCCAAATTGACACACCTACTTGCAAGTGTAAATAAAATAACATTGGAAAAAAAAAAGTTGAAGGTTGAAAAATATACCAATCCTATGAATATAAGCAGCACCAGCATCTGGGAAATCATAATTAATCACACAATTGACGCCTTTGAAATCCATTCCACGGGCGACAACATCAGTGGCAATCAAGACCCATGTATTTCCGATCCTGAAGTCATCAACAGCATTCTCACGCTGTGGGCACGACAATGTTAGCACGAACCAGGATACAGTTATCAGGAAATACTTAAAAAGAAAAGAGAAGCGAGAAATTCATGAAATAGGCACCATGAGCAATAAGATGATTAAAGGTCCTTTGGGATTGGCACATTGAGCCACTGGACACAAGGATCGAGTATAGAGAAAATGCGAATATAAGCTTACCTGTGTCTGAGGCAAATCAGAATGGAGGACACCAACTCTGATGTTGTCAAATTTCAGTTCCTCGTATAGTTCATTTGCTCGTTCTTTGTTTTGAACAAAAATCAGCACTGGTGGGTTCAGGCTCTACTGTCAAGTATGAGATACACCAAAAATAAAACAATAGTTGGTCAAGATGATTAAAATGTGCCAAAATTGTTGAAGCAGTAACCTAGACTTTGGGTGTGCAAGTGAATAGCTATTTGTCTTCATAAGAAAACATTCTTTATCCGTTATTAATAGCTTCAGAAGAATAGAAGAACTAGATGAACGGGCCATGCAAGTGCAAATATTAACACGATGTCTGGAATCAGATTCACACAATAAAGGAATTTGTTTCTCTTACTAAGAATTCAATTCAAAATTCAATAATTAAAATGATTTCCTTTGTTTGGAAAATAATTTTATTGAGAAAGCTTTCAGCTAGTAGGAAATAGATTCATCCATATATTTCCATTAGTATCCTTATTAAATAGGAAAAGGAGGAGGAGGAAGAAGAAGAAGAAGAAGAAGAAGAAGAAGAAGAAGAAGAAGAAGAATTGCAAGCAAATGAGTTGAATTCCAACAAAATCACACCCTCAGAGTTCTACCTAACCAGCTCTAGAGATCGTGGAGTTTTCTCTTAACAAGCTCCAACTATTTTCAATAAGATAGGTAGAGGAAGGAAGACATTTAAACATTCTTCCCTAGAAGATTTTAGGGTACAAGGACCCATAACAAGATCCCAAACCCGTGTTCATGAGAACTTGTTTGTGAGTTTTATCACCTTAGCTCCAAAGAGAAGGAATTTAATAAAAAAATATATTGGCAACATACCTCTGCAAAGTTCTGACGAAGAGCGAGAAGTTTCCCTTCTTCGCTTCCAGCAAAAACCAATTTTTGCTTGATTGTTTCGGATGCAGTGTTCCTGTTCAGAAATTACATAAACAATACATATGAAAGAGATTCTTTTGTTTTATCAAATTGAAGAAGAAATGTGATACTCACTTCCTGCCAATAATTACTCGTACAGCATCATGCATTATTGTGCGAGCAAGATCCTCTACAAAATCAGGTAAAGTAGCACTGAATAGCGCACGGATTATTGAAGGATTTGAGCACGCTTTTACCACAGAATCTATCTGCTTTAACAAACCTAGCTCAAAGAGCTTATCAGATTCATCCAGAATAAGATACTCAACCCTGAATAAAAATAGAAATTATAAGGTATCACAATGCATATTCATCTTCTATCTCTAGAATGTACAACAATCTAAAAACTAGTTGCTTTCTTCACATAACAAAAGAGTAATTCCAACAAGTTGTTACTGTAACATACTTTTTACTACAAAACGAAATCAAATGGTGTTCGCTTCTGGTTAAAGTTGTGAAGATACCGGTATTTATTATATAAAAGTTAAAAAAGCTCATTTTCATGGGTTACTGTTTTAGAAAAATAGGCATGCAGCTTATCTTTTCGAACAACTCATATAACCATGGGCGTCCTTGAATTCCCATTCCCCAAAAACATGTTCTTCCACCATTCCACCATTCCCATCCCTAACCCCAGCCCTAGGGTTTCCATACCAACAATAAGGTATAATTTTTCTCTTTTTCAGGTAAATACTGATGAAAATTACCGACGAATCGGAAAATATGTTGGTATTTACCAATAGATTTTCCAACAGAATTTGAAAAAGGAGGAAACTGGACTAGTGTTTCTACCACGGGGTCAACAGAGCACTATGTTGAAACATAGGGCTAATATGCTCTTCCCTAAAAACATCAGGGCAAAATTAGACCTTACCCAAGAAAATAAATAAATAAACCAAGAAAGATAAGGTAAGCAACATTTGGTTGATTGCATAATACGTAACTGCATGACAAATATTTCAACAAAACACCAGATTATCGGATAGTCTGAGAAGTAGTTACATATCATGATATTCACTAAAAGGTGCCTTAACCAGTGTATAAAATTGAATATACCTTTCCACCTAAAAGATTTTCACTTGGGCTAGTGGAATTACTTTAAGAAAAGTTATTTTTCCTTTTCTCTTTAAGGCAGAATTGCTCCGACAATATTGGAAGATATCAGCAAGAATGATCACTATTTAAAGAGCACTGACCTGCTTAAGTCAACCTTTTTCTTGCGGATAGTTAACTGTAACCGAAGTGGTGTTGATATAAGAATATCACATGGCATCTTTGAGAAATCAGCACTTTTTACAAGACTTTTGGTCATTAATTTAATGCGAAATTTACTTCCGTTAGCCAATTTTTTACACTCTCTGGTTGTCTGAGCAGCTAATTCTCGTGTAGGACACAAGATGATAGCTCTAATGCCATCCTTTCTTGCATGCTGTAAAAGAAAAAATATCATTAAAGGAGCTCCTAACAATCATTGCTTGTAGCTGAATGGTATAAACAAGCACCTGAAGTTTCATAAGCATTGGACATAGAAAAGCCAAGGTCTTCCCTGATCCAGTGGGGGCACAAGCAAAGCATTCTCGCTCCTGAACCATGGAAAACAAATTTAGCATAGATGAAGTTCAGATAGTGCTTATACCAGCAAATTTCTATCCCAATTTTTAAATTTCTGATCAAATCAACCTATCCAACTGATTCTGTATTGCTTTCTTAAGTTTGTAGATTTCAATTGAAAATACAATACTATATATATATATATATATATATATAGAGAGAGAGAGAGAGAGAGAGAGAGAGAGAGAGAGAACTGTGCCATTGAAAAGATAGCTTAAACGAAAGACCGTACAGATAGAAGGACTGGAATAGCCTGCATTTGGATTGATGTTGGCTCCTTAAATCCAAGCTCTGCAAGATTGCGCAATAGGTATGGCTTGCATCCATATCTACAAGCAAATGACATCAATGTTCATTGCCAATCACAACAGTAGCAAACACATCCTCAAATACAAACTAAAGCAACACGCGCAAAGAAAGAAAGAAAGTGAAGATAAGTGCATTGTATCAAAGCAGATATGACAGACACAAAGCGCTTCTCCAACTGATAAAGAGAAGTAAATTGCCCTTCATAATGAAAATTGTGCATCCAAGTACTTATAACAGAAAAGAAGGGAGACATGAACAAGTATTATTATCCTTTTTACGTATTCACTATATTAACCATACTGACCAAAATGCTTGCAGTTTATTCCTATTTATTATGTATGGAATATTCTCACAAATCCAAATAAATATGACATGCAGAGCAAAATATCAATAAAAATTGTAACAACTGTAACACTTTGTGAATAATTGAATTAACTCATCCACCAAAACAATCATAAAGGCAATACATTAAAAGGAGGACAAATTCAAACTCCAGGTTAAGCAACTAATTGAGTTTTTTGTCCACATAGTAAAATAAGCATGCATCAGCACTATTATTTAAGAAAAGAAAGATAACCACCTTGAGCTCAACTCTGAAAAATTTTGAAGTGGGGATGGAATATTATTGCCAGACACATGAATTCGATTTTGTTTCCTCAAAATAGAATCCCGCTGCCCTCATCAAGAAGGAAAAAACCATATCACAAACTATATGAAAAGATATGCCTAAGAAAAATAGCACATTTAGAGAAATGAAAAACCTCAATGTGCTTATTTAACTCCTTCGCAGAAAGCTGGTTCTTTTCATCTTGGTTAATTTCTTCATTGATTGGAAAGGTTACAGACTTTGAACTCCTAAAGACATTGAAACCCTCAACGGTTTCTGTTTCCAACAAAAATAAACCAAAAATTGTGCCATCAAATTTAAAAGTAAGACCAAAGCAGCAATTTGAATACTTCTTATGTATTTACATACAAAGCTAAGCTAACTTGTGAGAGCTACAAATTAATCAATTACCAGAAACAGTCGCATTCTTTCGCTTCCTCCTCTTAAGAGAGACAACTTTCTCTAGTTCAGGTTTTCCACCTTCAAACAAGCTCAAATCATCCATCTGAGAATTATCAGTACTTGCCTCTTTCGCCTACATGAAAATTTTTTAAAGTATACATATGAACAAAATAGAGTGATAGAATGAGAAGGCATAGAGCAGTGAATGAAAAACCAGAAATTTCAAAATCACACAGTGAAGAATCAAAATGGAAATGTTACCTTAAAGCGGGACAAATCACTGGCAAACTTTCTTTTATCAAATTTGATGCCCGCAAACAAAAAGGAAGAGCCTTTCTCCATTCCTGAATACACCAAAAAAAAAAAAAGGAATAAACCCCTATGAATTTGTAGCTTCTTATATTAGGGATCAGAGACGGAGGGAGGGGGTGCACGGATGTGCCGTTGCACCCCTGGCCGCCGAAATCCACCCTTAGAGAGATTGTTCCAGGCGGCCCTCCGCCAAGAAATTAGAAGCTGAGGGTGCTGCTTTGCACCTCCAGATTTGGCAACGAAGATGAGATCCTAAACCACTATCTTGTTATTGGAATAGGTTACAGGAACACGTACGATTCACAGTAGGATTGCTGGAAGTTCAAATTAGAGAGACGATGGGAGCGAAAGAAAGAGGGAAAAGAGGGTTTTGTCAAGGTCCGTTGGGCCGGTGGCAATATCTCTAATAAAAACATTGAAGGGCTTTTAAGCAAAATGGTACTATTTTTTCACCTGCTAATTCGAATGACAAACAATGACAATTTCTCCAAAACATATATACACACATTTATATTTTGATTTCATTCACAAAATTGTACTAGAAAAGTGATATCAAAACTTTTTTTTAGAGTATGAAAAGTAATTCAGTGAGATGGCACTACACGATAATACATGTTTTGTTGTGAAACTCTGTGATACATCTTTTATACATATATGATACATGTTTGATACATATCTGATACATTTTTAATACATATGTGAAACATTTATGAAATTTTTTTTTACATTATCTTTTAACTATTTGAAATTATAATTTTTTTTTTTTTTTTTTGCAATGTTTTAATTAGATTTGGTGGTGTTTCAATATCTATTTTGTTACTTTGTATTATTTTTAAATGTATCATATATGTATCAAAAAGTTATATCAAATGTGTATCAATAGCAATGTTATCAGAACTAGACCGGATCGATCGGTTCGACTGATTCAACCACAAACCTATAATGGATTTGGTAGGTTTAATTAAAATTTTCAACTTACATAAAAAAACTAGTCAGAAATGGTTTGACTAGCGGTTGAATCAAAAAATAGGCCAGTTAAGCTATTATTTACTAATATTATTGATTTAATAATATTTTTTAAAAAAAATTAAATATTTAATTGAACTACCGTGTAGAAGAAAGAAAATATATCTTTTATTTCATTAAAAACCAAAAAATTACATAGTCCATAAGAGCTAATAATGGACTCTTTTATAATGGGCTACAAAATGAAACTAATTATAACAAAGCTAACTATAACAAACTAACTAACTATCTAACAAACTTTTAACCAATTAACAACTAATTAACTATAGTTAATTAACCCCTTTCAACATTAACCAAAGTTAATGTGATCCGGTTAACTAACTCAATTAATTAATTGTAATATGGTCTCTCAACATGCCCCCCTCAAGCTTGAAGTTGAACCACACCAAGCTTGGACAATGTAGGTTCCAATTGAGATCGTGCAAGTTGTTTTGTGAATATGTCCGCTGGCTGCACTAAAGTAGATAAATGTGGGGTGACAAGAAAACCATCTTCGATGTAGCTGCGAATAAAATGCACGTCAATATCAAAATGTTTAGTCTTCTCATGAGCAACGGGATTTGCTGCAATAGAGATAGCTGAAGTATTATCACAATACAAAGATAATGGCAATGAGATAGGAATGTGAAATTCTGCCAACAAAAAAGTCACCCATTTAAGTTCACAGGCTGTAGTGGCAAGGCTGCGATATTCAGCCTCTGCTGAAGATCTGGAAACCGTAGCCTGCTTCTTGGATTTCCAAGAAATTAAAGCACCACCCAAGGTAAGACAATAACCTGTAATAGACTTCCTGGTTTGCTTGCATACTGCCCAATCCGCATCACTGTATCCACACAAAGTAAGGTTGTTTTGAACTGGATAAAATAAACCAAACTGCTTGGTTCCTTTCAAATATCTGACAATATGCAAAGCAGCATCCATGTGATGCTCCATTGGTTCAGACATGAATTGGCTAAGTTGTTGGGTTGGAAAAGCAATGTCAGGCCGAGTAAAACCCAAATATAACAACCGGCCAATTAATCTACGATAAGTATTGGGATTGGTCAATTTCTTACTTTGTATATGAGGCTGAAAACCATTAGGCAGAGGTGAAGAAACTACATTTGCCATAGTCATATCTGTAGCTGTTAACAAATCTGTTATGTACTTTGTTTGTGATAACAAAATACCTGCAGGAGAGCGAGCAACCTCAATACCCAAGAAATATTTGACTGCCCCGAGGTCTTTGATTGTGAATTGAGCATGTAAATACTCCTTAGTGGCAATAATCAATGCCTCTGAAGTACCTGTGATAAGCAAGTCATCAACATACAATATTATAGCCAAAAAATCAGCACCAACTGTTTTTGTATATAAACAGTGATCATGAGCAGACCGGATAAAACCATAACCCTGCAATTTCGAAGATATCTCCTTATTCCACTGACGGCCTGCCTGCTTTAAGCCATATAAAGACTTTATTAATTTGCATACCTGCCCTGGTTTAGCCTTTGTATACCCCTCAGGTGGCACCATGTAGAGGTCCTCCTCAATAAAGCCATGTAGATATGCATTATTGATGTCAATTTGGTGAATAGGCCAATTTTTAGCAGCTGCAATAGCCAGGAAAAGTCTGACTGTCACCACTTTCGCCACAGGAGAAAACGAATCTGTGTAATCTAGACCCTGCATCTGATTAAAACCTTTAGCAACCAATCTAGCTTTAAATCTGTCAACAGTACCATCTTGGTTATATTTCATACGAAACACCCATTTGGATGCAATTGGTCGCTTGTGAGGAGGCAAATCACACAAAATCCAAGTGTTATTTTGTTCAAGAGCATGCAACTCCAGATTCATGGCATCCACCCAAGCAGATTGTTGACTGGCTTCTTGATAATTTTTAGGTTCATGCACAGCAGTAATATTACTGAGGAAAGCCTGATGAAGAGGTGAAAAATTAGGTAACAAACCTGGAATGGCAGCAGGTGGTTGTACTTGGACAGCAGCAGAGACAAAATCATTTAACCAACTTGGTTGCTTTATCGTTCGACCAGTGCGAGTCAAGGAAACAGGTTGATAAATTGGTGAAACAGCATCAGTGGAAACCTGGGACTCATCATCAGAATTTATGTTAGAAGAAGGCAAATTATCAGAGCACAGCACCCCATCCTGCTTAAAAGGGAATATAGTTTCATGAAAAACAACATCACGAGAAACTGTCAACAGGTGTGAGTCACAATTTAAAACCAAGAACCCTTTGTGACCTGGTTTATATCCCAAGAAGACTGCTTTATGAGCCCGGACATCAAACTTATCTTTGTTTGGTTTGACATTGGTAACATAACAAAGACAACCAAAAGGTTTGAGATGAGTATAATCAGGTTCCTTGTTGTATAATCTAGAAAAAGGTGTGGACCAATTCATACTCTCAACTGGTAACAAATTAATAATATGTGCAGCTTGTAAAATAGCTTCTCCCCAAAACATAGTAGACAACCCAGACTGAAACAGTAAAGCTCGGGCCATATCAAGCAAATGCCTATGCTTACGTTCTGCAATCCTATTCTGTTGAGGAGTATAAGGACAAGTTTTCTGATGTATAATGCCTAGAGAGTGAAACAAGGTTTGACAGCTATGATTTAAAAACTCAGTCCCATTATCACTACGTACCACTTTGATAGAAACTTTGAACTGAGTAGCAATCAAGAGAAAAAATTGCTGCAAAGCATGAGCAACTTCAGTTTTAGCAGTTAATAGTATTGCCCATAATGCTCGAGAAAAATCATCTACAATGGTAAGGATGTACTTAGCCCCTGAAGTAGTCTGTATGTGATATGGTCCCCATAAATCTATATGTATTAAATCAAAAATAGCAGCAGAAAGAGTAGAGCTTTTGGGAAAAGCTAACCTGTGTTGCTTAGCCAAAGGGCAAATGACACAAGGGACATTAACTTCTGTACATTGAATAGAAGGAATGTGCTGTAATTTCTTCTAAGAAGTATGACCAAGTTTAAAATGCCATAACAAGTCTTTAGAAACAACATTATTACAAACAACATCATGTGGTAAAACAGAATTACAAGAATTATGAATTTGTGGCTGAAAAGACTGCTTTGTCAACTTATACAACCCCTCCTGTAGGAAACCCACTGCCAAAATCTGGTTAGTCTTCAGGTCCTGTAGGACACATTTATCAGGATAGAACACAACTGTTATGTTCACATCCCTTAATAGCTGCCCCACTGATAATAAATTGAATTGGAAAGTAGGAACATAAAGCACATTGTATAAACTAAAATGTGATGTAAAGCAAACAGTGCCCTTATGTGTAATTGTCTGTTGACTCCCATCAGGTAAGTGAACCATTTGTGGATGCAATAGAGATTCTAACTGAACAAAGGAATTTGCATAGGCACACATGTGTGAAGATGCTCCGGAGTCTATAATCCAGGACTCATTATTTGTAACAGAATCTGAATTTAGGAAAACATTACCTGCAAATCCAGAGAATTGTGCAAGATTTGCTGTAACAGTGGAAGGATTGGAGCAGGTTTGATTCTTCAAGTATTTTTGAACCTCATTTTGAATAAGCTGCTTCATATAATCTGGTTCCTCCTCTTGTACTGGAGACTGTGTCCCTTGAGCCAAATGTGCATTATGTGCCTGCTTTCTTCCTCCACCCCTGGATGCAGCTTTATTAGAGGTTTTATACCAGTCAGGATAGCCTATTATTTTGAAGCAAGTTTCTCTTGTATGCCTCGGTCGATTACACAGGGTACAGAACAAGTTGTCTTTGTCTGTTGCATTTTCATTGTGTTTCCTGCCTTCTGATTGATGATTTGGGGAGTAGTATTGGGCTGCTGCTGCTGTGGCATTAGGAATTTGAAAACCAGGTATACCATTAATGATCTTTTGTTTTTCTTCAACATTAAACTTCTGTTTTTCCATCTTTTGGATCATGGAATAAGCTTTGTTAAGAGAGGGCAAAGGATCCAACATTAAAATTTGATCTCTAACAGAATCATAACAATCATTTAAACCCATCAAAAACTGCATCAAGTGATCATGTTCAACCATTTGCACTATCTTTCGTGTCATATCTCCACAATTACATATAGGAATAGGAGAAAGATCTGCAAGATCAGCCCACAATTTCTTTAACTTCGTAAAATAAAGACTAACAGACAAATCTCCTTGAACAACTCCTGTTAATTCTCTTTTAATTTGATAAATCAATGGTCCATTTGATTCACCAAATCTCTGTTCTAATTCTTTCCATAGTTCTCTTGCAGTTTGTGCATAAAGGAAAGATTCAGCCAAATCTTTCGAAATTGACCCAATTAACCAAGAAAGAACCATATTATCACATTTTTTCCATCGTTTGTAATTCTTAGAATCAGTTGATGGTTCTAAATCATCTCTCAAAACAAAATCAATCTTATCCTTTGCTGAAAGGCCAATTTTCACAGCCCTAACCCAGGAAAGGTAATTAGTTGTAGTGAGAGGCGTACTTACCAGTGTCATTCCCGGATTATCTGAGTTTCGTAACTCCATTATCGCACTGTCTTCATCAATTTCATCCTCCAAATCATCTTCATTGAGTGCTTGTTCTGGATTCGTATTTTCTTCTTGAAGAACTTGGAATCCTGGACGAACGCCCTTCTTTCTCACCATTACGAAATCAGTTTGTGAAGAAAAAGAAAATCCCTAAGTTGCGGAAGCCTGGAGCTGGTGAAGACGCAGCTCTGATACCATGTAGAAGAAAGAAAATATATCTTTTATTTCATTAAAAACCAAAAAATTACATAGTCCATAAGAGCTAATAATGGGCTCTTTTATAATGGGCTACAAAATGAAACTAATTATAACAAAGCTAACTATAACAAACTAACTAACTATCTAACAAACTTTTAACCAATTAACAACTAATTAACTATAGTTAATTAACCCCTTTCAACATTAACCAAAGTTAATGTGATCCGGTTAACTAACTCAATTAATTAATTGTAATATGGTCTCTCAACATACCGATTGAAACGGTTTCAACTAGTCGAACCACGAACCGATGGCCTCACCTTGTCAAGCCTTTCAACTTATCTGAAATTGCTTTTTAAAAGAAAAAAAAAAAATTGTGTGGCGTATTTTGTACATATATCTCATTATTTTGTTTTTTTTTTTAATGTATCACTCATGTGTTAAAACTGAATAAAATGTTTATCAACAGTGTAGTAGTGTAAACTATATTTGTAGTAGTGTATATCAACCGTATCACACATGTAATACAAAAGAAAAAACCACTAAAAAATGCAAAAATAACACAGAAACCATATAGAGACACAAAAGAAATACATAAAAATGTATAGAAAGCACAAGAACCAAAAAAATAAACGAACAAAAATGAATAAAAATGGATAGAAGTGAACTAAATAATTTAGAAAAATAAAAGGAACATACTGAATAACACAAAAACGATTATTAAATTGATAAAAGAAATAACGAAATTCGAACAAAACAATGAAAGAAAATCAATGAAATAGTGTATTGCATATCTAAAAGATAATTACAAATAAAAAAAAAAGATGGATGAGTACAAGAGAATTCAAATAGACAAATCTGCATAATACTCTAGACAACGGCAAGGTTTGACTTTCGTCATTATTAAGCGGGTATGCATAGCAAAAAACAAAAGTTATAAAAGGCCAAATTACTTGTAGTACACGAGCCAAGTAGAAGAAAATATCCAACTGCTTTTTCTATATAATTAAGTACGGCTCTAATAATGAAGTAAGTTTCGAGATGAATTTACATGACCTTTTATTATTATTATTATTATTATTTTATGATAAATCGAATTAGAAATAAGAAAGATGAAGAATATAAAAAAATTTTAGAGAATAGTGTACATTCTTAGGACCAGTTTGGGATTATTGTTAGTGAAAGTGCTGTCAGGAAAAGCTATGTTTCATTGTTTTGTTTAAAAGTAGTTTTAAGTGTTTTTCCGGTGCTTTCCTGAATATGATTTTACTTTTAGCAATTATGCATTTAGGCTGCTTTCTGCAGCCCCAAAAGCAGCTTTCGGCCAAACTAAGGTTATTCATACTTTGGTTGAAAGCTGCTTTCGAGACTACTGAAAACTACCACAAACTGGCCCTTAATATATGATGACATGACTAAGAGCACGTTGCTCCTATCTCACAACCAAAAGACAAAAAGAAATACGAAGAAAAATTGAGAGAAGTTCTAACCCACGAGACGCATACCATTAAGGTCAAGTGTAAAGCACTTAGAGACAGTTTTAATTCTTAATCCAACAATAGATTAAGATGTAGCTAAGTTGATTTTTTTTTTTTTTTTTTTTTTGGATAATATGAAATGTAATATGGGGGAAAGTAAAACAATGATCATTTATATATATATGATAATATATAAAAATAAAAAAGGAAAAGGAAAAGTGAAATTGCAAAATCATTCCTATCTTTTATTATTCCATGGTCCATCATGATGGAAATCTCCTTTTTTAAAATATAATGCAAAGAGAAAAATTTGACCAAAAAAGGTTCTCTTTTAATCAAACAAAAATGAAAATGGTATGTCTAACTCATAGGATGAAGGTGAATTGTGCATCATTACTTAGATTTTTCTGTTACCTTATTTCTACTTTTTATAATTATTCATCATTTGATCAAATATCAATCATATAATTAATTTATTTAACAGATCACAAAAATGAGTATAGGTCATAATGAGAATCCAATAAGATTTTTACCTCATTCATGTTTTAGACCAATAAATTTATGCCATGTAATAAAAGATATAAAATTTGAAATTTAAAATTTTATTTAAATAATTTAATCTGCTATTAAAAGAGAAATTATAGAATATACCCAGCACACCACGTCGTCTGTGTGTCAAACCAATAAAATCACTCCATGTCATATATTTTAGCATATAGGATTGATAAATTAGCTTCAAGAGTTCATATATTAGGGTTTAGAGTTTTTATTTTATGGTTTAAAATTGTATTTAAATAATCAACTATTAAATAAATAAATAATTAATTAATTACAACATGTTATTTTTTTATTGGTTGGAAGACAATTTATCGTAATTTTATTGGCTTGGCATACGAATGACGCGATATGCCAGACGTACTGTATAATTTCTCATATTAAAAATAAAATAAGTAAAAGGCCGTAGTAGTATTAAAAACGTTAATAGATTATTAAAATTTTGATTTTTAACCGTAGGGAAAGAGTTAATTTGAGGTTTAGTAGGGCTTTAAGCTGCAATTCAAAACGTTGCATCAAAATTTCAACTTTAATTCCTAAAATGGTGGTGACTTGTCAATTGTCATTATGCCTATTTCTTTTTTTGAAGAAAGAATACTTCATTGATAGATTAGCATTCCGAGGCCAACATATCCCGGATGCAAAGAGGAGGTACAGCAGTCCACACACCTCGATCAGACAAAGAACCAGAGGCCCGAGCAAGGGTATGAGCCACTTGGTTCGCTGATCTTCTAACACAACTAAAATGACAGCTTAAAAAGTTCAAAGCTAAACGCTTACAATCATCGATAATTAAGCCTAAATAATTGGGAAAAGAAATAGAATTGTTTAGTGCATTGAAAACATCCTCGGAGTCCACTTCGATAATCACCCGCAAGAAGGACGAATCTTTAAGCCAAGAAAGGGCTTCTTTGCAAGAAAGAGCTTCTTGCAAAGAAGAGTTTTGATGAGCAGCCATAGGACCCATAGAAGCAGCAACAAAAGAGCCTTTATCATCCCTGATAATAAAACCAAAACCACCAATATTAAGATGAGGAAATAAAGCCCCATCAACATTGCACTTGACAAAGCCATGTTGGGGAGCCTGCCAGCGCACAGGGACAGCAGCAGACGAGGGAGCAGCTGAGGTCAGTTGATGCAGACATTGACGAGCAGCTTGCCAAGCACGAACAGACGATAAGGATCGAGCAAGCACCACCGAAGCTGGTTGTCGATCACCCCTCCACACTACAGCATTTCTATGACCCCAAATACACCATAAAGTTACAACAATTCCCTCCAGAACATCAATTGGGACCTGCTGAATCAAGTTGTTCCACCATTGCTTAAAGCCAACCAAATTTTGTAAAATAGAAAGTTGACGGGTCAGCTCCCAAATTTCTTGAGCAAAGCTACAAGAAAAAAAGAGGTGCTCCACTGTTTCTTCCTCCAAGCCACATATTGGGTAAATATTAGAGATATCCACTTGTTTAAGTCCGAGATTCGAGAGTGTTGGCAAAGAATTAGTCCCTAATTGCCATAGAAAAATTTTGATTTTCGGCGGAATCGAAAGACTCCAGAAATCATCAAACTTAAACAAGTTTGCATCCTTAGCTCGAAGATTAGCATCTCTAGTAAGATAATAATATGCTGATTTGACTGTGTAAAGACCCTTATGCCTATTTCTTACAACCAAAAGAACTTAATAATAATTTTTTTTGTTCCAACACATAAATCAGGCAAGGGAGGCCACACGCTTCATCACTCAATTTCAATAATGATTAAGATCCACATAATTCAAATTTCATGAGATTTTGTCGATTAATTGTGTATATTTTATTCTCATACACACATTTAAAGTCGGAGTTCTTTTTTTTTTTTTTGTAATGTAATGTGTGAATGAAGGGGAAAAGAAAAATTAAGCAGTAACTTGTTTGTGAAGAATTGATGAATTAATATAATTTAAGCTAACAATGAGATTCCTTTATCTTGTTTGATTGGAGACCTTTATAAAGTTGGATTAAACGTCGAAGTTATTTAAAATATAACAATGAGATTCCTCTAACAATTTGTTTTTATCAAGTTTTTTAGTGGTTTTTAAAGAAAGAGCTACGTGAGAACTCTTGATAAAACCGAAAAACTCTTCTATAAGACTTAGTTTGACATTCAAAGTAAGTAAAACACACGCTAACAAACAAATGAAACTCGTGCGATGCGAGTATTAATGGGGAGCATGGAGCACTTTTAACAAATATAGGTGGTTAAGTGGACATTTGAAAAATTGAGGGGATTAAGTGAGAGTTTTTGACAAGTTCAGGGAGACATAAAATGGGTTAGGCCTTGTTTTCGGCTATTTGGAGTAAAGAGAAAATAAATTGAGAATTGAAGAAAATAAATTGGTTAGAGGTATTGGAGATCCCGTGTCGGAAATAAATGATAAGAAATAGTGATATATAAGTGGAGTAAATTGGCCTTAACACATATCAATTGGTTTTGTATTACATAACTCAACCCCGCATATGTGTTTTTTCCTGTAGATTGTATTAGATCAGAAAAAAGACTTAACAGACAAAAAGATCATGAACCAGTATTTGAAAACCCAATAGAGTTTGGGCCAATAAAAAGACCATAATCGTTGATGATCTTGGATTTTAAAGGAGATATGCCAATGAATATTTGACAAGTGAAAGAATCCTGCAACAAAGATATATGAGAATAAAGAGAACTATATAAATGAAGTAAATTGAGTATTAACATAAGCCAGTTAGTTATGTTATATGGGCTCAATCCTACATACGTGTCCTCTCATTCAATCAGGCTAACACTCTCAAAACCCACAAAATCTGTTCAAGAGGAATTAGATTAAGTTGTCAATTGGTAAATTAACATCAGAGGTAGGAAGTTCTGAGTTCAATATCCATCTTCTTCAAATATTCTGTACTTATATATATATATATATATATAACTCTCTCTAAATAAATTATGACGTGTCATTGGTGGATTAAGGAGTCAAATATATAAATGACCTCCTTATGATTTGTCTAGGTATATTTTGTTTTCTTCATTTTTATGTCGTTTCTCCATGCCAGGTAATGCCTAGGAATTTCAACTTTTGTCAATTCTTTTAGAAAAAGGAAATTACATAAAAATTAGTACATCTTTGTAGCTTCAAAATCAAAGGATGAAGAAGAAAATAAGGGTCACGAGAGACGATGTGGAGTAATATTTGGGGAGTGAAGAAATTGACCTTATAAGCATTGAGAATGATGCATATGCTTACTATAATTAATGTGTATTAATGAAGGTTTAAGTAATTGATTGCAGAATCATTACAACAATAATAAATGTAATTTTGACCAATAGTCAATCTAATTAAGTCAATTCTCCTACTGTATTAATTAATTGCCACGTACCATTCTCCTTTATCCCACATCTCTATTTTGTCCTTATTCACCCTTTCTTTAGTATTTATTCATAATTTATTTAAATTTCTCAATTTATATCACCATATATCTACTTAGGTAAAATAATAATAATAATAATAATATTTTATTTTTAAATAAGAATTTGCATTCAGAAGTTAATTTTAATTAGAAATTACTTCATTATTCTCACACACATATATATGCAAAAATTCACTTTTAACTACAAACTATCACTACCTTTTTACAAATACTCCTGTTCATAACGATTTAAGATTACAAAGTTTATAAATAAATTAAATTCTTTGTTAGTTAAATCACTTCATCAATTGAAGTTGTGATATGAAAATATAAAAAATATTTAGTTTTTTATTATTCAGTATGCAAATACAAGTTTATCTATATTTGTGGGACAAAGAAACCATTATATTAAAATGTTATATTAAATAAAAGAATAAAAAAATAAAAAATATTAATATTAAAAAAAATTTGGATGTATGCAGTTTAAACCATTAATTTACTATAATTTCAATTCAAAATAACAACATAATTTCATAATTTTTTTTGGATAAACTTGATTTCCATTAAGAAGATCTTGAAAGGTAAAAAAAAAAAAAAAAAAAAACTTTTCATGGCACATGTCAATAATATATATAGAATTCATTGAATTACATGTGACCAAAAGAATTGAACCTGCGAGTTGATATTAAGATAAATTAAGTTACCAATTTATTTTATATGCAAGTTGAAACTTTGCAAATATTTTTAAAAATTTTATTGATTTTGGGTATACCTTTGAAGGCATTTGTTAATGCAGATTTATTAAACGTCTCAGATTTTTATTGGATACCATAGAAATAAAATATATTATAGTAAAATAAAAATCTTTCTCGATTAATGGACAAATAATAAAATAATAATTAATTAATAAAAAAACTGGGTCATAGTAATGAACACTATCATGGTGGTTAATACCCACAAAGATGGCAAGATCTATAATATAATCTTATATGCATGCCTTTATCTCACTCACTACTGCTAAATTACTCTCTATAATTGCCAACAATGATTCAATACTATATCTAAAAGAAAGTTGGAACAATTAAGGAGTCATAATTTTAGGATTAATAGTAACAATTGTAAGAGAGATTAATTTAATCCCATAAACAAGTATCATGCTTAAAATTTATTAATAATTCTGCATCTTCAAAAATATAGTGCATTGGCCTATGCAGCTTAAGTCTATAGTGCATCGTTTTGTCCGTATATAATTGAAAAATGAACAAATTACATAAAAAATGCTATTCTATTGATAAATATTTACAAAGATACAGTAAATTTTAGTAATTTTTTTTCTCTATTTTTGAGTTCTTCTTGTCGTTTTTAATTGTTTTCTAATGATATAAATAAATTGCATAATTACATTATAAAAAAAAAATTAGATAATTAAAAATGTATATAAAAATAATTAACAGGCAGAGGAAGGAAACATAAGGGCCCGAGAGTATTTATCAGTTTTGACAAATTTGATATTGGAAAAAAATAAAACATGGGATGGAAATACGAAAAAGGACAGAAAGGTTTGTTTTAGCAAACTAATTAAAGCAGGATTTATCAATTTTAATTGCTTTAATAGCAATCATTTCTAACCTCTTTTGTCGTCATTCAATATGGTAGTTTTTTTTTTTTTTTTTTTTGCGAAAGTCTGAATATCCTGTTGCATAAAATCATTTACGAGATTAAGTGATTGCTATAGTTCCAATATTCAACCATCTAATGAATAAATAATAGTGCATTCGTCTATATGCTTTTACATGTTACATTACTATCATTTATGCACTTTTAGAGATAAGTTTTATTAACTTTTTTATTTCTCTTCGATCAAACTGAAACAAATTAGATTTATAATGATAAAATTATTACTCGTCACGTTTTATAATGGTTAAATATTATTTTTTTTTTATTTTTTCTCGTACAAGTCTATTCTCTCTAACATTATGTAATCAATTCATTAATTTTATATAATTATAAGATTTTAATTTTTCAGCGTAGAACTCGTATCTTAAAAAACATTAATGAAAAATATTATAAAATTAGTTGTAGAATATATAAAATTGCAAATGTAATTTTTTTTTATTTCTAATAAAATATTATTGATAAGATGAACAAGATTTACAATTTTAAAAAAATATTAAGATTCATAATATAATTAATGTTAGTTTTAAAGAGTATATATATAAAATAATAAAAAAATTGCATCTTTTATTTTTTCTAGACCCAATATATACAAATATAGAGTTTTCACTATATATATCATTGAAAATAGTTTAATTAAATTTTAAAGCAAAATTTTTTCTTAAAAGCTAATGAAATTTTGTAATTACATATATATATATATATTTTTTAATAAATGAGTATCAAGCACTAAATTCAACAATAAGAGTGTGATAAAATATTCTGAGAGTACGCTTGGTAAAAGAAAAAGAAGAAGGGGGAAATATTATAGGCATAATGATAATGATGATGATAATGATGAAGAATGATGGAAATGAAAATAGAAAAAAAGAGGAGAGGAGAGGAGAGGAGAGATGGTCTGGTCAACTAAGATGACATTGTTATTGACCTATCCAACGACTGGCCATCACCATTGATGAAGACAAATAACTTGCTGAGTTGGTGGGCCGTCCCTTAGCCCATTTTACATGTGAGGTTGGTTGGTCTTTCTCACTATCAGCCTTTCTTTCTCTTTCCCCTTTTCCATTCACTCATTTGCTTTTTCTTATGTTTTTTTTTTGGAATCTGTTAACAATTTGCTCATGCTGCCAGTAGCTTATTTTCTGATTAACCTACAATGAAAATCAAATCTTATTATTAACATATAAAAGACTGATAAATAAAATAATTTTTTAAATAATATGTTGTTACGCTTTAACAATTATTTCAAATTTCCCATAAACAAATTATATAATTTTATTAAGTTATATGATACCACTGTAAAGTAGCTTTTCACAAAAAGTTCCAAAATAGAGTTTTTGTCGAAAAATAATATTTCATTATCAAACAACGTCTCTTTCTCAAACAATAATTGTTTAAAAATCCTAAATAAACATTTCACATGAACTTTTTGAAGCAAACACGTTAAATAGTTCTACAAAACGCTAAAGTTTACACCATATAAATCTTGTTTAATTACGTTTTGGTGGTAGTAAGTTTATGACCAGGAGAAGTATCCTAGTACCACTTGTAAGGGTAGAGTCATGGAAACCGACGATGGATTTATAAAAATGATTCGAATCTAGTTAATAGTGTTACAAGAGTTGTTTTTTTTCTGCTAAACCTATCTTCATAAACAAACTCTCAATCAGTTATAACTATACGCATTAAGCATCTAATCACAAAAAACATAAAATTTATTTAAAGATGTCTTGTTTATATCATTTAAATTGTGAATAGTTTTAATCCCAATATTTTGACGTCTAATAAACGTACACAAATAAAATGAGTCGTGTCAGTTTAATAGAAATCCACATCCATTTATTTTATTAACTAGTTAATATATAAAAAAATATAATAATTAATCAATAATTCAATGTTTGAAATTAAGAGATGATCAAATCAACAAAAAAATCCAACAAATATCAAAATGGGGTGAGGAGTGAAAGATGCTTTTTTTGCCAATAAAATAATAAAAAAATCAACATGCACAGTTTTACATTGAATGGTATAAATGAGAGGCTGGTCTGATTTCTTCATAATTTTTTATCAGTTATTCATTATTATTTTATTTTACCATTTCAAAGAAAAATAATTCAAGAAAAAAGTAAAGCCCTGTCTTTATTATAACCCAAATTAAAATACTAATTAAATTCCTTTTTTTTTTTAAAATAAAAATAAAAGAAACTCTCTTTTCCCTTTATAAATTTGTTCATATCAGTAATTCAAGTCTCATCTCTTTACACTCATCAGTTTCCTCTTTTAACTTCACTCTTCTTCTTCTTCTTCTTCTTCCTCCTTTTTCTCCTGTTTTCTGCTGGTAAAAATGGTGGTTAAAAAGCCAAGAATTGTGATTGTCGGTGCAGGAATGGCAGGTCTCACTGCTGCAAACAAGCTTTACACTTGTACGGCCTCAAAGGACATGTTTGAACTGTGCGTTGTGGAGGGCGGGTCCAGGATTGGCGGCAGAATTAACACTTCCGAATTCGGCGGTGACCGGATTGAGATGGGAGCTACATGGATCCACGGCATTGGCGGCAGCCCAATTCATCAAATCGCTCAACAAATCAATTCGTTGGAGTCGGAGCAGCCGTGGGAGTGCATGGATGGGTTTTTGGAAAACCCTAGAACCATTCTTGAAGGTGGATTGGAGCTCAGTCCGTCTCTTGTTGAATATGTTTCCACTATTTTCAACAAATTGATGGATTTTGCTCAGGGGAAATTGATTCAATCTGCTGAAAATGAAACCACTCCTCAATCTGTTGATTTTTACAAAATTGCAGCTAAAGCGAGCAATGGCGGTGCCGGTAAGCTCAGCGTTGGTTCATTTCTCCGGCGAGGCCTTGATGCTTATTGGGAGTCTTTAGAAGCTGCGGAACAGGAGAAAGATTCGAACTTTCGGAGCAGAAAATTGTTTGAGGAAGCCATATTTGCTATGCAGGAAAATATTCAGCGGACTTATACTTCAGCAGGTGATCTCTTAACTCTAGATTTTGAAGCAGAAAGTGAGTACAGGATGTTTCCAGGTGAAGAAATCACCATTGCAAAAGGGTACTTGAGCATAATTGAAGCACTAGCTTCTGTTCTCCCCAAAGGTCTAGTCCAATTAGGCAAAAAAGTTGCAAAAATTGAATGGCAAGCTCAAGCTCAAGCTCAAACTCAAACTCAAACTGAAGCTCATCAATCAATGGAAAATGGGTATGTTAATAGTAATAAGCCAGTGAAACTACATTTCTGTGATGGATCCATCATGTATGCTGATCATGTTATAGTCACAGTTTCACTTGGTGTACTTAAAGCTGGAATTGGTCAGGATTCAGGTATGTTTAGTCCTGGTCTTCCAACTTTTAAGACTGAGGCTATTTCAAGATTAGGATTTGGGGTTGTAAACAAGCTATTCGTACAATTGGATTCACAAAATGATGTGAAAAGTATTAGGGATTTTAAGTTCCCTTTCTTGCAAATGGCTTTTCACCGGTCCGATTCCGAATTGAGGCATAAAAAGATACCATGGTGGATGAGAAGGACAGCTTCAATATGTCCAATTTATAAGAGTTCTAGTGTGTTGCTATCTTGGTTTGCAGGGAAAGAGGCACTTGAGCTTGAATCTCTTAATGATGAAGAGATAATTAATGGGGTTTCAACAACAACATCAACCTTTTTAACTGCAAAGAAAGTGAATTCAAATTCAAATTCTCATGAATTATTATGCAACGGGAATCATCGTCATCATGTGGATGATTCAAAGACTGAAGTTAGATTCAGCAAGGTCTTAAAGAGCAAATGGGGAAATGATCCTCTGTTCTTGGGATCTTACAGTTATGTAGCAGTTGGATCAAGTGGAGATGATATGGATTCATTGGCAGAACCATTGCCAAAGATTAATACTTTTGAATCAGAAGGATCATGTTCATCTTCTTCTCCACTTCAAATTTTATTTGCAGGGGAAGCAACACATAGAACCCATTATTCTACTACTCATGGTGCATATTTTAGTGGTCTTAGGGAAGCCAACAGGCTTCTTCAACATTATCATTGTTTTGGGGTTTAGACACCTAGTACTATATAGTATTATTTTTTGTTTATTCTTATTTAAAAAAAAAAAAAATTGTTAGACAATTAATTTGGTGAATTTTTTTTTTCTTTTTTAATTTTGTGTCTGAAATATATATATGCCTTTCTTTATCTAAAGTTGATGACTGAGTATCAATGTGGAGAGATTAAAGAAGGAGGAAGAAAAAGAATTAGGTAGATGGGGACATTTTTAGATGTATTGCCTCAATTAAAGAAGCTTCTTTCAAATTTTCTATTGCCTAATTCCTCTTTGTTTGCTACCCTGTACTATTTTAATTCATCCCTTTGGTATTTAAAGCAAGACCCAATTCAGGATTGTGTTTTTTGTATTTGAATTGATTATTTCAAAGGTTTAAAAGCAAGAAAACAAAGAGAAACTTTGGATCCCACTTGAGTTTTTTTTTTTTTTTTTGTTGTTTTTGCTTCCCCAAATGGACAGGATCCGTGAAAACCGGCTCTTTCCAGCTTGGTATTCCTTCATCAGTTGCTTTCTTTCAATTTTATTTCTCATAATCTTTACCTCCCAAATCCAAGAAGCAACCCTTTTGCAGATACTAAAATTTTCTAGTATTCTCACATGACAATTACATCTCCATACATTAAAGAAACAAACCCTTTTTCTGAATTCAAATAATAACTTCAAAATTCAATTCGTGTTGATTTTAGTGATTGGGAGGTCTTTTCTCCTTAGCAAGATCTCAGATTTTAGTTTTGTACATACTAAAATAGTTGTTGGAAGAGTTTTGCTTTTCTGAGGATCCTTTATCGCTCAAATTCGAATTCAATTGAATGGTAAAATATAAAAAAGAAAAAAAAAAGAGCAATGAGATTTCAATTAGGGTTATAGTGTGTTTGTTTTGAAGGAAAGAAAGAGGAAAGAATGAAAAATATGAATTTGGAATGTGTAATTAAGTCTAAACACATTTATTGAAAATAGCGATCTCCATCTTTCCTTCCTCTTTTCCTTTATAAAAAATATAGGATAAAGTCAAGTTATTACAGGACAGTATTCACTCAAGTAGACTTTAATCGACAATGCGGGGTGTCTAATAGCAATTAAATTAGCTCAATAAAAAGACAAGACATAAAGAGTTTGTTAAGAACTCGATCAAGAACGAACTTGGATGATCAAGTCGTAGTGCAAACAACCGAACACAATATTAACACCTACAACTCAATATAACTATTAGTTAATAACAACTCATTTATGACCTTCGATTGTTATAGATGTTATAAATATTTAAACAAAATATTGACCATGTTAAGTGATATAAAAGGCCATGCATCAAGACCAAATGAGGTGTTGCACTACCTTTTTATAATCTTTTCAATGTTCATTCACTCTTTTAAAAGATTAACTTAAACATCGTAGTGGAGACGTCATCTACGGATCCTACCCACTGTTGTTCTCTCTTTTCCTTACAGGATTGGAGAATCGATAAGCTGGCGAACAAAGGGTAAGAATTAGATGCAATGTGAGGGACCCCATGAATTACATATAAGACATGTAGTTTATGAAAATTGTAGGTATAATTGCATGGTCAATTAATACATACATACATACATACACGGGAGAAACCAAAATGGTAGGGAATTTCAAAAATTCCGTTTTGAAAGGGACCCATGAAGAAAGGATTTGATCCCATTTTGATGCATATGTAAGTGATACAGCCAAAGACATACACTAAGACAGTTTGTTTTTTTTTGCAAACTAAGCTCTTCCAGTAGGCAATAGCAGTGGCCTAGCTGCAATACCCACTTGCTACGTACCCTTTAGATTTTCTCTGCACACACCAAATCCGTTTTCTGCTTACTGAACTTGACAAATTACTCTTCATAACCAAACATTATCTACCCCTTTTTTTTCTTTAATTAAGTATTCTTATTTCTATCCATTTCTGATTAATCTCATTTATTATTATATATAAATCCTTGGTCCCATGTGTCTAGAACATTTTATCACGCTTCTATTATAACTTCAATTAAGTATTGAGTTCGTTCCGATTACGTGAATTTATATTATGATCCCGATCTATATAAACCCTAATTTTATGGAAACCAAAAAGGAGCATATATAGTTTTTAAATTTTTAATGTTCATCCTAATCATGTATTGTATACTTTTTTTTTTTTTCTTTCCTGATTACTCATATGGAGGTTATTTAAATATTCTGTACATAGGTAACCTCTCACCCAATCAAGCAACTAATGAAAGATAATTTTATACCATGCTTAGTGCATAATGAAAAACGCAACTTAGCAAAAACGATCAAGGTGGCCAATATAGTCTAAGGTGCTAGTTTCATGAAATTAGAAGTTCTTAGTCCAATATTACAGATATCTAATTCTACAAACTTCCCTTTTTGGATGTTTAGTTATAGACTCGAAGGAGTGTATTAAATATTGTACATTAATTATAAAGTCATCAATTCAACCCTAATTATATACTGACACAAAATTTGTATATATATATATATATATATATGCAATGGTTGGCAGTGCATTTTTTGTTTGATAAGATACTGCAAATACTGGTTTTGGTTAGAATACAGTAAATATTAAAAATGGTGAAATGCAGACTCCATTATTGTTAAGATTTTGGCAATTAAAAGAAGTGATATATCATATGCCCCACTCTGCCTCTCTTTTAATATAATTTGGCTTCTTGTGGGCTTCAATCACTCTTTCTTGATTGTGCATATTACACACCTAATTAATATACTAATCACAATCTGTAATAATCCCACTCCATCATTATCATCTCCCCTTTCTTTCCATTTACCTCAATCTATGCCTTATTTCTCTTTAATGATCAACCTCTAATTCTTTTTAATATTCATCATATAAATTACTGCTTCAGTTATAAACTATATTGATTGAATCTTCTTCGTGACTTATTACTGAAATAATAAATTTATTTGAGAGCAGAAATCAAAGGGACCCTTGAATTGACGACACGTGCACAATGGATGGCTGCCAATCAAAGATGTAACATCTCCTTAATTTCTTCATGTTTGTCTTCATGTTTGTTTCTGTTATACTGTATTATTATATGAACATGAACATGAACATGTCCAGCCCGTAATTTTCTCAATTTTTTATTAAGATATTTCAGATTTATATGTTAAATTTTTATTAATTAATTATTATTATTATATATAGTTAACTTTAAATTCGCTTAAAAATTGGTGAGCTATTTCATTTATATGTTTGTATATGGTGACTTTTTGGGTTATGCTTAATCTAACTCATTTGCTTAATTACTTATTACAATTAAATATATTTGGTCCAATTTAAACATGCAAGCATAATACTGTTTAAATTATATAAATTGGACAAATGTAAGAAACTTGTGATTTGAACTATGTTATATGCTTTATCGCAATGAGTTGGGAGCCAAATATCTCAAATTAATAGCCCTAGAAATAAAAAGACGCAATTAAATTAAACATATAAAAATTTCATTTTAAATTGTAAGAAATGTCATGTCACACACAAATGAAATGCGATATACATCTTAAATGAATTTTAATACTTGTATAGCTAATTAATAGCTTAATATGTGTTATTGTAATTGATAGATTTTTAAAAGTATTAATTAAAAGGTTTGAGGGAAATAAATAAATAAATAATGAAGATCTGGTACCCGAGGATGTTTTTCAAAATATATATATCATTTTTAAATTTTTTCAGTTTTTTTTTTTTTTTTTAAATTTTTTTTGCAAAGAATCTTTTTCACTTTGAACTTTGAAGTGGTAAAGCTATATATGATTATGCACACGTATCTTTAAAGTAAGCAAAAGTTGAGAAACATCGATTCAAATAATTGAACTACTGTCTAAAGTTATTGACATTACTAAATATAAATATCTATAGTTATTAACTAATTATTTAGACTTATTATATACTTATCATGTGATTAATCTCTTTCTTTTTCCTTTTTCATAAGCAGTATTAACCCAACGGAATATATAAAATTGAACTTGAAGAGCAATATTTTCCATTACAATTTGCACCTCACCACAGTCCAACGTCATCTTGCGATAATATGAACTACTGTATTCTACACACAAATTTTCCTATTTTACCATTATTTTCTTTAATCCAGTCCCTCTATATATTGTTATATTTTTAGTTATTTTGCTCCTACATCCTAAAAATAGGCTATGTCACTTAACTTTATATGTTTTTTTAATTGAGTTCTTTTATAAAATCAAAATTTAGAAACCTATTAATTAATTAAATGATAAAAGCACGAGAGATCGATAAAAAAAAAAAAAAATCATGAATGTATATATTATTTGTAGTTTCAGTTATTCAATTGGATGATATTAATCATATCATTTTATGAAAATATGTAAAATTCATACTACAACAAATGTTAGATTTAACAACAAAAAAATTAACAGCAAAAATTCAATAGTTATTGCCAAAAAACATATTTAGCAACAAAAATCCAATAGTTGCTGCCCAAAAACACATTTAGTAGCAAAAAAATTATTGTTGCATGTTGCTGCTACAAAGTTGTGGCTGTAGATATTTGCAACAAAAAAATTGATATAATTTTGCTACTAAATGTGTTTTTTTGATAGTAACTATTGGATTTTTACTGCTAAACGTGCACTTTGACAGTAAAAAGCTGGTAATTTTTTTACTACTAAATCTAGTATTTATAACAGTGGTAATAATATATAAGAATCCACCTCATACAATATATCTTTTGATATATATTGAATAATATTAATTTAAAGGGAGTAGATTGTATCTTGCAAATCATAAAATAATATTAATAGTGTATGATTCATATTAGGAGGAGGAGTTGTGTGTAATTTTGAGAATAGCTTTTATATCCTCAATTAGAGAAATTTTGTAATGGACCAGGTTTATATGGACCGCTCTACTAAAAAACTGACACGTAAGTATTATGACCATTTTGAAAATAAAAAACGTTTATATGTTAATTTTTTATTAAGAAGATCCATATAAACCAGGTCTATTGTATAATTTTTCCCTTAAAAGAGCCAATGACGGTGAACGAAAAGATAACCGGTTTAAGTAAGAATCATATTGGTATCTGCTTTATAGTAATTAAAGCAAGACAATTTTGTCATGATAATTAGAGAAGAGACTCTCTTTAATTTTAATAATTATATATATTTTTATACCCATTTATTCAATTTCCATATATCATTTTAATGAGGGAGGAATCTAGGTATCTACTAATAGCCTAGGGATGTCACAAATTTACAATCAACTCAATGGAATAAAATCAATTAATAATATATAGATATATATATATCACGAGCCAAACTTAACCATACACTTGCCCAGTGTAGTGCCATTTTCGCAACTTGGATACTCATATGGTACTAAGATTTAATGACTTGTCCCTTTCACACGTAAATTTGTGTCTGAATTTTTGATTTAAACAAGTTGCACCCATGTGCAATGCATGGGTATATATAATTCGATTGCTTATTAATTCCTCAAATAAACACAAATAATTTTGAAAAATTATAAGTGAGGATTAACTTGAAAATTCAATGTATTATTGAAAAGTTTAACTTGTATTATGTATCCTTTTCTGGACAAAGTTTATAATGGTTCTAATCAATACGAATCATTTCGATAAAATCTAATAAAAGAATATTTATATATACCTTCCGTTTTTCCAATACTCGCGTACATATATTATGTCAATGTATTTTTTCTTAATGGTGTATGTGTTTGATTGCATGGAATTACTTTTATTTGCTTTACTTAACACTTTTTTTTTTATTAGAAAATGAAACACAATAATCATATCTAGAACTTTTGCAAAAAATCCATGATAGCAAAGAAAAAACTGAAAAAAGATATGAATGCCCTCCTCAAAGGAAGATGAATCTTCTTTTTGGTAAGCCATGAGTTTTATTAAGGAGCAAATTAAGAGGTACAATAGTCAAGCTGCAAATCAAAACCAAGATTAGCAGCAACCGATAAAAGAACAAACTTCCAAAAAGCGTAAATACAGAAGCTAATTATGGAACATCAACAGGACCTAATATTCCAAGAATAAAATAAGACATTGTTTCATAAGCAATTATACCACAATATTATGACATGAAATACCAAAACATTAGAAAGGATGCCAAAAGTGAAAGCAACCCAGAGGCGCCACACTGGAAGAGCCATTATACAGCAACTCGAGATTAAAAAAAAAAAAAAAAAAAACACCTTAAATAGCCATACTTCATAGCATCAGCATATGACAGCAGCTCCTAACACCGGAGAGGTGCAAATTGAAATTCCACCTTTTGCAAGAGTATCAATAAAAGAATTACATTCAGGAGGACGATGCTGAAAAGAAACATTATCAATCTTTGTTAATTGTTCGTCGATGAAATTGAAAAGGTTAGTCAATTTTCCAAGAATGAGGAGAGGCTCAGTTTGACAAATTTCGGGGATCTAATGCTATGATAATCACAATTTGAAGCTAAATTTCTAAGTATTGAAGTTATGCAACATTCAACACCAACACATTTAATCAAATTCTTATAGAAAGGACAAAATGAAGGCATTTATGATATATGCAGAGAACAAATAATCGGCAAATTGAAATAGTAGTGGACAAGAGTCCATTTTAATTTGTAATTTTTATAAGCACTAAAAATGATTTTTTTTAATCTTCGAATTGATAACACTCGTATGTAAGAATGCAGAATCTTCCATTTGATACTCTGAAAACATGTTAAGAGATATGAGGAAAACACTCAAATTGAACATATAATAATAAAATAAATATGATGGATCGAGAAAACATACAAATGAAAAACTAAAATATAATAAAAAGAAGAACTAATCTCTAAAGCTTTTTGGGAGATTTGTTTGCAACTCTTTTCAATTGCATTTTCACCCCACCGAGAACTTACCTGTTGAAAAATGGTCAATTGATGAATTTAAGTGAGGAAGGAAATAGAAAAAGGAGGAATACGAAGCCACAATGATTGCTTAAGAAGAAAAAGAAAAGGAAAATACAAACTAGTGTAACGAAACGTTACAATTAAGACTTTTATAACGATAGGAAGAAATGTTGGATGAACAATTGGACACTGACTTATTAATTTTTAGTTTTATTATGTGATTTTTTTGCTTTTCACATGTCAAACATATTTACTCACGTGTTGAACTATATATAGTAGATATATGGCTCTTTGAGATCATTTAGACTCTGTGATATTGTTTTTGATGTTTCAATCTTTAGTAGTTAGTTTTTCTTTTTCATACTTAGTATCTGAATTTAATTTATATTTTATTGATTAAGTATAAGTCACTGTACAGTATAAGTTTATTTTTAGAACTAACAATACACAAACTGGTTTCAAAATTACATATGAACCATGAATGTTGTGTTAGAAGCAACAAATTACAAGCCAGAAAATTAATCATTCATGATTTTGATAGCAGTAGGTTCCTTTATGAGTAATAAAAGGGGTTTTCTCCTGGTCAGCCGGGCCTATAGGGTTCTGATGGTAGCCAGATGCCGCATCGAGGCATGAGTATACCGCATATCCTGCTGTGGAATCTACCAACTGATCTATGCTCGGCAGCGGATAGCTGTCTTTGGGACATGCTTTGTTGTTGTCCGTGAAATCTACACACATGTACCACTTTCTATTTGCCTTCTTCACCATCACTAAGTTCGCCAACCACTTTGGGTAATGGACTTCCTGAATGTGTCCTGCGTCCATCAGCTTCTGGAATTCCAGCTCTATCGCTCTTTGCCTTTCCGGTGCATACTTTCATTTTTTATGGGATACAGGGGTCGCTTCCGGATCGACGTTGAGGGAGTGCTTTATGATCTTCGGTGGTACGCCCTCTATGTCACTGATCTTCTAGGCAAATGTGTTATGCTCTTCCCTTACCACTTGAATTATCTGCTTTTTGGTATCCTGATCGAGCTCCTTGGAGATCTGGATCGATCTGTCAGACACTATCATCAGCGTTTTCAGCTCATCCACTAGTTTTGTTTTCCTTTCTTCCTCGGGTTTCAGATTGATTCTTTCGGGCTGTAGGGACACCATATATGTTCTCTGAGCTATTTTTTGGCTTCCTCTCGCCACTGTTACCCGTGAGGGAGTCGGAATCTGCAACATCAGGTACCAAATGGACAACACCGCTTCTGATTCTGACAGGAATGGTCTTCCTAAGATCACGTTATATGCCAGTAGAGACTCTATTACTGTGAAGTCGGCCTTTGATCTCCAAACATGCTTCTCTCTCCAATCTCAAGGTCTAGAGTGACTTGCCTTACGACTGGTACCGTATGCCCCGTTCAATCCAACTAGTGGTGCATGGACTGACTGGATCCGGTTAGGAGTGATTCTTAGTATTTCCATTGCATGCTTTATGATGATGTTGGTTGAGCTCCTTGTGTCCACCAATATCCGCTTGACTGTATAACCTTCTATCTCTGCCTCCATCATCAGGGCGTCCCACCTGGTTTTGGCTTCAGGATGAAAAGGCGAGGGTTAACCTGCTATTCTCTCCCGTTTCCCAAGCTCTCTTGGATTTCTTGTTAGGTGGATCGCCCCTTGCTATTACCATCATTATGCCCCATGATTTTTTAGTGGGCCTGTTTCCTTCCAAATCTCCGTCCTTTGGCTCTTCCTTGCTTGCCTTCTTATCTACAAACTTTTAGAGCCTGCCTCTCTTGATCAGCTCTTCGATATCTTTCGCTAAGTGTTTGCATTCATCTGTATCATGACCGTTTACTCGATGATGCTTGCAATATAGGAGTGAGCATGGACCGGTTCGGTTCAAAAACCGAACCGAACCGAAAACCGATCCAAAAAACATTGTATTTTATAAACCAATCCGATCCAAACTAAATTTTGGTTTGGTTCGGTTTGGACTAGCTCGAACCAAAAACATCAACATTTTTTAAAAAAAAAAATCAAAATAAAAATTTTATATAAGTAGTTTGTTTAAAAAAAAAAAAGAAATACAAAAAAATTAACTTAAAAAAACAGTAATACTAAATAATACTATTACATCACAATAAAATACTAAAATTCTCTTCTTCTTTTTTTCAACTCTCAAGTTTTAACAACTATAAATTAGCATAAAAAATCACAATATAAAACTATAAAACAATATAATATCTAAAATTCTCTAAAATTAGTATATATTAATTTTATAATTAATTTTAATATTTTATCAATTATTCGGTTTTGAACCGAACCAAAGTCCAAACTTCTTCATAACTTACAACCAAACCGAACCAAACTATGAAATGGATCGGTTTGGTTCGGTTCGGTTCGGTTTGGATTTTCGGTTTTTGGACATCGGTTCGGTTTTGCTCACCCCTATGCAATAGGCGTTCTTAACTTCGCCCATTATCTGTCCTTTTCTTATAGTATCTGGATGTCATCAATAATGAAATGCAATATTCATTCTATTTAATTGTATGATGCCTTTGTTTTTGAATTTGTTGATGGATGAAATTTCTATTCAAGTGTGCTAATTATTTTGAGTTATTTTTTTGAATTCCAAGTGTGTCCCATCCGCATTTGTTGGTAAGTGTATGAATGCTGTGAATAACAAGATTGACATTGAGAATCATGTTGGAGAAGAATTAATGGGTATTTTGTGGAAATTGAGCTTGGAATTGTGGATGCACCATCGGTTTGAACAATGAATTGACTAAGTTTTACAGTGACAATATAATTTGTAGGATGAAGAAATATGTCTCTTCAAAATCCTTCAGAACACTGATATTGTTTTTAACGTTCTAATCTTTCATGGTTATTTGGTATTTTTCATATTAAGTAGTTGAACATAATTTATGTTTACGTTGCTCAAGTAGAAGCCAATATTTGGAAAAATGACATATTTCTCATGAATGTCCAAATAATTTATGTATTTAGGTGAAACCAATGCATTTTACATGTTTGTGGTGAAATTGTATAGAAATCAAATTTGAAAAAAGCACTCCTCCACATGAAGTGATATGCCTATAATAGATGCATATATTAAATGTAAACATCACCATTCACTAATTACCAAAACATTGAATGTCAATAATACAAATTTAACAACCAAAAAACATAAATTACAGTATTTAGGTCTGCTTATGTGAAGGTTGGGTCTTCCCCTTTGTTAAAGGTATATGAATTCATCCACTGATACAACTGATTGGCAAAAACTTTTTTTTAAACTTCCATCTCCATCTGCCTCTCTAACCAACGAAGTAGACCCGTAAAACATGCAATTTCACCTCAAATACATAAATTGTTTGTGCTTTCGCCAAACATGTCACTTCCCTAAATACTTAGTGTAAGCTCATTTTTAGAACTAACAGTACACAAACTAGTTTTAGATATCCACGATGTCGTATGTCAACTAAGCATGCTGGAGCATTATAAGTAATAAAAAAAACAATCCAGAAAATTATTCATTCTTCATTCTTCATTTTCATAATGGAAATGTAATGTTATGGTCCCTTTTATGTTTCAATTTAGCGATTGAATTTATATTTAAATGTGTTTTTTTTTTTTTAATTCCACATTATGTTGTCATCATTTTTCAACTAATATGAAGATTATAATTGTAACTCGTGGTGAGTATTATTTGGTAGTTGGCCTTGGATATGAAAACATCCGCCATTTAAAGAGTGGTTTGACTATGTTATATAGCAATGATAATTTGCAGGATTGAGATACATATATCTCATAATCATTCAACCTACTTATATTGTTCTGAATGTTCACATATTTGGAGGTTAGGTGTGTTGATAATAATTGAAAAAAAAAAAATAAAGTGGTTAATATCATGAGAATACGTGACATGAAAAAATAGAATGATTTTGTGTTTAAACAGAAAAAAATAGATTATATGTAGTTTTAAATTATTTTTATTTAGAGTTTAAGATAAACCAAGTTCTCTGCATATTAGGCATAGAAAGTTAAGTAATTTCCAGCCCGTTGGAGCTAAGTATGAGTGGGCTGCATCTGTAGTAAGCCCAATGAATGAAATTGAAGCTCCGTTTCTTAGTCCAAACTCATGAAATTGGGATTTAGACAGTTTCAACTGAATTTAAGAGAGCACCATATTTATTTGGCTTTTTTTTTTTTTTTTTTTTTGTTATTTTTTAGTTCACATGGTAATTTTATTTACTAATTAATTTTGTGATATATTTAATTTTTATTTTCATTTTTAGAAAATCACGATGACAAAATTTATATGTAATTAGAATCAATCTTATACTACTTAAAATATTATAAATGAATTAATATTAACATTTAAAAGTATATTTAAAAAAAATAGTATAACACTATTTTCATAAAAGATTTGAATTTTATTTTTAAATAAACTTATTTTTGTAGTTAAAGATAATTTTAAAAATAATTAATTTTATTTACATTAACAATTTATTTATGTATGGTACTGAGAATTCTTTTAGTTTGATGATATGATGAGCTAAATGTAAATCGAATAACTATTAAAGTTGGCGTTGTTTTATATTTTCCGAAAGTTAGTTGTTTATTTTTTTTATTTATTTTTCACATAATCTTTGTATAGTAAGCCCTCTAAAAATATTCTTATTAAAGAGCAAAATATTTTTCTGCATGTTCTATACAATTTTATATACTGTTTGATTTTATAGTTTATTCGACTTTTCTATCAATTTTATATTTGATTCTAACAATATCAAATCGTAAAGATAATAATCACAAAATTATACATGAAAATCGTAGTAAAAGCATTTTTCCCTAATTCGAAGGTCCAAGTTTAGTCTTCGTGAAACCGGATACTATACTCTTAATCCTTCGATTAAAAATGAAAAATTAAAAAAATAATAATATATTAACATTAAAACAAATCATTTGAATTATTTTTCAATATAATTGTATGTAATTGTGATGTCAAAGATATTTATATCAGGATACGAAAGATTTTTTGGAATAAATGATACTAGTTTTGACTTTTAATTATGGTTTAACTGTGTCCTGAAATTCATAATTAAATTTGTTGAGCATAATTTTGAATACATGACGGTACTCTTATCTCATGGTGTAAGACTGTAAATTATTCATATTAGCTCAGAAAGTTTAATCATAAAACTTAAAATATTAAGCTATAATTGTGTTTTAACTTTAAATAATAAAATTAAAAAAAAAAAAAAGGAATATGGTAACTTGGGGTAAGCAAAATGATCATCATAAATATGTTCAATGTTTACAGATCAAACTAATCTATTAATTACAAAATATTTCAAATGATCCACACCAAAAAAAACTGTGTGACAAATAGCTTCCCCTTTTGCTAATCAATGCATTTGCTTCCAACCTATATATATATATATATATATATAAATTAATCAATTAATTAAAGGTTAATTATCCTACATAAATAGAGAGTGAGAGAGATTACTCCCCATTGCACCATGCAATTCACGTTTCTTCCAAATGGTCAAAAATGGCCTTCCCTCACCCCTCGAATGTAATCCCCCACTCTCGTCCCCCACCGTCATCCCACGCGCTTCCTCTAAGCCCCACGCGCCGCCTCTCCCTCCTTGAAACCACTCGCAAAACTCATCACTCTCGCTCGCCTTTTCACCATTTCTCATTGCTCCTCCGACATCCACACTCGCCATCACCGACGACTCCCAGTCGGAGAAAGAAGACCCGCAGCTCTCCTCGTTCCCGTTGATTGTTATGTAAGAACACGATGATTGAAAAATCAACGGCGAACAGTACGGATTCTCAATGAACTTCACCGGACTACCAGAACAAGAAGAAGAAGAGGCAGACGCTCCTCCGTCGGCGTCGAGAAACTTCATAAGCTCATCCACTGTCTCACCGTCCAAAGAAAGCCAAGCAACTATATCGTCATCGAGATCGCCGGCTGCCGTACAATCAACCGTAATCTCTTCACCATTTCTCGACCTTTTCATGACGGCGGCGGCGCTGTCTAGGGCATCATCACCGCCGTCTCGTTTTCTGGTTTGCACCTCCATTTTTTTTTTTTTCCGATCCGAGAGAAGGGATGAGAGAAAAGGTGTGAATAAATACTCTTTGTCGCTTCTAGAAAGATCACGCGGCAGCGTGCGTCGGAAGGAATAAGGATTTGGATATTAATAATAAAAAAAATAACATGGTGATGGTGGGGATGGAATGGGAGCCGTAGGATATGACAGAGTGGCAGAGAGAGCCACGTGGAAAGAGAAGGGACAGGGAGATGATGTGGCAGAAGGAGGAAAAAGGCGGGAAAAGAAAAGGCACAGTTTACAAGTGAAGAGAGAGTGTGTCAGTAGGGACTGTTTTGGGATGCAGAAACAAATCAACCCCTCGCTCCATTTGGCATCATTTTTAAGTGTACCTTTTTTGGCTTTTTCCATTTACTAGTTTGCCCTTCGCTTTTATGCTGCTTTTCTATTCTTGCCACCACCTTTGTCTACGCGGACGAAAAGTTTTACTAGAGATGGCAACGGATAGGGTATTTGTGGATAATATAATTACTCGTTTTATTTTTATTTAAAAATTTCACTATCCATCTCGTTCCATTATTCGCAGATATTAAATAAGGTAATCTCATTCTTATCCCCTAACAAGTAGTGTATACCGGATAATTATTTTAACCCGTTAAGTAACTGTTAAATAAATAAATAATAATAAAATTAAAAAAATCTACAAATTGACATCCGACAAATCCACAAATTAGTATAGAGAGGAATGAAAAATGAAACTTGAGGTAAATTTGGGTAAGGATGGTTTTAGATTAAGTTATGGGTTATGAGAAATGATAAAACCAACACACACACACACACATATATATATATATATATATATATATATATATATATATATATATATATATATATATATATATATATATATATATATAAGGGGATAAATTTGAGGTATTTTGTCCACTTTAGAGATTGTGAGAATTGAACCATATCCGCACACTCCTTTTTGAAATGCCGTAGCCAAGCTATTACTTGATGGTTTATAATTAATATATCTAATTGATATAATACAACTGAAAATATTATTTATAATATTATATTTAAATCTAAATTTTATTAACATTTTATTACGTAAACGGGTTTGAGTTTTACGGGTGACGAATATGAAATTATATCTCATTGCCGTCCCAAACTTATGACAGGCAGGGAATTAAATTTCGTTTTCATCCCCAACTTTTTTATATCGGACCATTCTAATTTGGTGGTAATTTGGAGGAATGAAGAAATATGTGAAAAATAAAGGAGAAAACATTACAAGGCTAATGACACCTTTGATTATTATTGAAGACTTTGTTTTTGCCATTGTGCTATTATAGTTTTTCTATTTTGTTTATTATGGTATAATTTTTATCCACTTTGTCTCTTGTGATATACAAAAACGTTTCAAAAATAACTTTTAATAAGCATATTAGGTTACTGACAACGGAATATGTTTATTTTGGTCCATTTCAGATCTTTTTTGAATAAAATAGGGAGCATAAAAGAAATATCAATAGAATAATAGATAAAAGAACAAACCTTTAATAGTATAAGGGAAAAAAGACAAACCGTTAATAACACAGTAAAAAAAATGATTTGTAGTTCCATTTGATTAACTAGCTTCTCATTCTCGTCTTGTGTTCTACATTAGTGATGGTAATTACCAATAAAAAATATTGTACAAGTGCATTTGAAAAAAATGTGTAATATAATGATAAAATAATCTCGAAAATGATTATTACTGACCTCATGCATATATAGAATAGTGAAAGATGAAGTATTTTATATGATAAAATAATCGATAAAGGCAACATGCATTAAAAAAAAAAAATTAGAAATTCAATGTGGTGAAATAATTATTCAATATATTTATAAACCAAACCGTAAAAATTCAAAGACCTCAAGATATGGTTTGTTTTACTCCATTAAAAAAGTGAATTGTAAATGTAAAATGTAATTAACTTTTTAGTAATCGATGAATTAATAGATGTGAATATAATTGGCGGATTGTTGAATTTGTCAAACTTCAAATTAAAGTTGAAATAGTTAATGAACAAAAATAAAAATTAAGAGGGCAAACATGGTTTAATGGAATAGAAAGAAAGAAGAGAACAGATGGGGCATGTAATAACCACCAGTTCAGTTCCAGTTGTAAATTAGAGAGAATTTGGCAATTAATGAACTGTATAGATAAGAGTATGTACGTAATATTTGTATGTGATTGAGACATTGATAGCCATAATTATTAATACTTATCTTCATTACCAAATCTAATCCATCTACCTCTTTCCATCTTCCATCACTCTTCAACCCCAATCTGTTTCATTAATATTATCTAGGCTAAATTAAAATAAATACCTATGGTTTCACTTTTTTAAGAAAAAAGATGCCTAGTTTTTCTTTTTTTGTTTTTTGTTTTTTTTTTTTTTTTTGCCGTATTATCTTCATTAATTTTCTATGTCATGTCCCCATAATCATGCACAGTTATGTCAAAATTTGTGTATCTAAGGGATAAGAAAGTGCTTTGTCTTGGGGGTTACCACCATTTCATTTTTGAAATATCAAAATTGTTTTCATGGGCCGGGATTGATATCCAGATGGATGAGGCCCACTATTTTTCTAAATTTTTATCGTCATTAATCAAAATTAGTGTTTGCAAAAACAAGTTTCATGCAAAAGATTCACATGAATGGAGTGAAATAAGACTATGCTAAAATATTGTAACATTGAGGAAAGACTGCATGCACAAAGAAGAATATTAAATGGAACACCAAATTATATCATAGAAAAATTATTACCTGTAATTGAATTTCACAAATTTGCAATTACTACAATTTTAAGTGATAACGAAAAGCTCTCATGAAAAAAATATCATATACACAAGGCCATTACTTCATTTTTATTTATTTATTTTTCGTCTAAATGTTTCTTAAAACTACTCGTAGCATCTAATCCACATCTTTATCGAATTTGTCAGAAACAATTAATGGACTAATCAATCTTGAGAGAGGAGTAAATATTTCTTACAAACCAGAAGCATGCATAAAAACCAGTTGACCCAGTTAAGACAAAGAATGTGTATGATCCAATAAACATATAACCAAAGTAAAGAATACCAGATACCAGTTTTGTAATTTCCAGGCTGCTGAAGAAATAGAAGATAGAGTATAAAAACAGGTAGAGAGCAGAAGAACCAGAAGTAAAGTATGCTCTCCACCACCACCTGTAATCTTCACTGCACAGCTGCAAGTAGCACTGAACTATTGTAATCTCTGCACAAGTGATGATTAGAATGATGAACACTATGAACAGGAAACCGAAAAAGTAATAGAACTGGTTTAGCCATATAGATGTCAAGATGAAGTATAGCTCAACGAATACTGCACCGAATGGAAGTATTCCTCCAGTGAGAATCGCAATTAATGGTTTTGTATACCATGCCTTTCTTGGTATCTGTCTTGGGATTTTGTTAGTTTTAACAGGATTATCAATTGTTGAGTTATTGAAACCGAAATAACTCCCAATGAAAACTAATGGTACTGATATACCAAACCATAATAGTACTAAGGCAAACATTGTCCCAAAAGGCACAGCACCAGAAGATTTTTCGCCCCAAATTAGTGCATTTAACACGAAGAAGATGGTGAAGAGTATACCAGGGAACATGAAAGCTGTTTTCAAGGCAATCTTCTTCGAATTTCTGCCGTTCAGTATTTTATATAGACGAGCTGAGGAGTATCCTGCCAATAACCCCATGAAAACCCATAGAAGGACCATGACTGTCATCAGGCTGCCGCGGTTTGCTGGTGAAAGGAAACCCAACAATGCAAAAAACATTGTCACAAGGATCATTCCGAAAACTTGGATTCCAGTTCCAACATGGACACACAATAAGGCAGAATTATGAGGCGGTCGGAAAACATCCCCATGAACTAGTTTCCAGCCTGTTTCTTCCAAAGCCTCATCCTGAGTGTCCAACTGGTTGTAGTTTGTGATGTCTTTGCGGACTGTTCTAATCATAATCATGGCAATCATGCCCGAAAGGAATAGGACAATAATTACAGAATTGATAATGGAGAACCAATGAATCTGATTGTCATTCATAAGGAGATATGTATCCCAGCGGGACGCCCATTTGATTTTACTGGACTGTTGTGAGCATATATGGAGGTAAGGATATATTCATTCAGGTAAAAAAACACAGACAAGGTCTCAGAATTAGAATACTTGCCTCAAAAGAGACATCATATGTGAACACAACCTCTTCACCAATAGCAATCTGTTGTCGAGCAGCAGTATCTTGGATTTTGACACCACATGTTTCCAACAGAGTGTTGTTCCCGTTCCAATCCTTGTAGAAATGATTTACACTGTTTGAAGAAGAATGTTATAAGGCTGAAAATTAATTAAGGTATTACCCAAACACTGCTTACAAAAGTTAAAAAAAGCTCTCAGAAGTGATGTAGAAATCAATTGCAGGTACGTACTTAGAATACCATGAATAAAAACTAAGAATTGAAGTGGAGTTCATAACCCGAATCAATCTTCAACACACAGTTTCGTTTCTCAGTATCTAAACAGGAAGCATAATTTTGTTTCTACTGGTCTCAGTAACTAAAAACATTCATTTAAACAAGTAGACTTTTTTGGTTCCAAATTCTTAATGAAAATTTTTATCAGGCAAAAAAAAAAAAAAGACTTGACATACTCGTGATGAAATTAATCAAATATAGCAATACTAAAAATGAATTTTTATATACAAATTTCAAATGCCAATTGCCAAATGACGTCATTAGTAACAGATGAAATCTGTAATCCAATGGTTGCTATAGTACAAGTCTATTCAAACTGTGAACAGTTTATGAGGAAACATTTCAACAGACTCCATTCCCTCTTTATATTTCTCACAAACAGTTAGTTCATACATTTCCCCACTTAGATATTGTATCTAATTTAGGAAATGTAGGGTCATCTAGTGCTTACTCTGAATGACTTAATAAGTTAAGTGAATTACTGATCTTTCGATAATGCTAGGCCTTGATCAATAAGTTCATTAAAGCTAAAAAATAAGTAGATTTAACGACAATTTGATATGGGTGTGCATAACTTAATTCTCTAAGAAGTGAAGATATAAGACTATAAGAGAAATGAGTTTAGATTACCTGACTGGAATAACTTCAAAACCGACAATGCGAGCAGTATTAGTCTCAGGATCCTCATGATACTTGACCTTGAAGCTCAAGTGGTTATGAATGAAATACTCATGTTCTCGACTCTGTCACAGAAGTTAAAATTTAATTATAAGTACATCCAACAAAGACAAGCTGCAAGAAAGATGAATAACAAAAATGAATGAACATGTCAAACATACTATAGGATCAAAAACTGTGAATCCAACTCGAAATCCATGCTCATAAAGATGTGCTTTACTTCCATCCGCAAGTTGCTCAAGAACTGCAACTGGAAGGTTATCCAAAATCCTAGGTATTCAACAAAAGGAAATAATTATAATAATAACACATGAACAAATTAAATTCAGAAACAAATCAAATATGGTTAAGATCAACTTAATATACAAAATGCACTCACATATTAACACGATATTCATCATGAATCTTCTCCTTGAAACTCCTGGCAGATTCAGCATCTAGTCTTAACCGACAGGCAATTTGACAGAACTTCTCTTTCCTCATCTCAAACTGGCATGATTTTTATTTCATTTTTTTATTTTTTTGGGTTAGAAAATTGGAAAAAGACAATAGGTAGAGTAAAAATGGAGGAATTAAAAAAAAAAAAAACTCACGGAGTAGACAGAATTCTCAATACGATCGCCTCGAAGAACTTCGCCAAGATTTTCTGCGCTGTTCATGATTTTGACTGGCTTACAGTAATTAAGGAAATAGAAGTCATAAGGAAGCTGAGTCTTGGTAGATGTAAGCTTGTTCACCTTCACGAGGAGAGGATCTCCCTGGAATTTCCTCCCAAAATACAACAATAATAAAGAAGAATGCACAAAAGAAGAACAGCATGAAGATTGATTTAACAAAAACAAAAAAGATACCGTGTGAAAATCGCGAGGGGCAACTCCAGGGAGATAGAAGGAGTGAACAACGGAAGGTAAGAGCAGAGATGCAACAGCAGAAATTAAAAGAAAGGAAGTGAGGGAAGCCATAGCAGAGCCTCGAATCCAATTAGAGATCGTCATTTAGAAATCAAAATCGTAGAAAATGGTTCAAATGTAGAAAAGGGAGCGTAGAGTTGCACCAACAGTGCCATGTTGACATAGACGACCTCACTTGTAATCTTACGATGACTTTTTGGCAACGACGTTTTCGAAGCTCCCGCGTCATTTCTGGCGCGACGGCACTTTCTTTTTTCTTTTTGGTGTTTATTTTTCTAAAAAGAAAGTCAATTATGAGTTATATCACTAATATAGTAACATTAACATATAGATAACACAATTTAGAAGAAAAACCGTTGATTCCACGCTACTACTAGTGCGGATACCAAACTCGAATCCTTATATTCTTGCTTACTTTTTTTTTTTTTTTTTTTTCACGAGATGATCCTAATTAAATCCACAACATCACAGCAAGGACCTTTAAGTCCAAATCCACGACTATACCATCTCAACACGTGGCAGACCCATTTCTGGAGTACTTCCTCCAGAGTGTTGTCGTCAAAACCGAGACAGTACGATAACTTCATTTCAATGCTATGTAAACAGAGTCTTGAACCAGAAAGTCCTTGTAACAAGGTACATTCCAAAAATGTATACATATAATAATGTGGCGAGGAACTCTAGACATGGGAGTGATGGATTTTGTCATTACCTACTATGGCCCATGGAATGATGAAGATTACTTGCAAAAAAAACTTCAAGAACGTGCTAAATAGTAATCTAGATTCCATTATATTTTTGCCCATAACATAATATGATGAATTGCTGCTCCATCAAGGTCGGCTTTATTAATCTTGCGTACCCCATGTTTACAATTTCCAGATTTGATGTTAACCCAATTCAACGACTCAAGATCACATCAACCCAAGAGCTGGTAGTTGCATCCTCAGAATCATAGCCCGGGATTAGTAATTAAATTCATTTTACAAAACGAAAAAAGTTTAGATAACGGTAGTCCAACTCATTAGTTCCATTTCGACAACCTTTCAATTCTTGATCAGCAAAAATTAACAAATCAAATGCAACTGTTGACCTCAGAAAGAAAAGGTTAATCTACAAATTTGATGAAATTTGTATGTCAAACTGTCAAAGGTAGAAAACTAAATGAATCTTTGACCAAGTCCTAGTTTCTCAAAAGCTAATAATATCAATTAAAAATATCTTACATTTGACATTCCCACACCAATTTCTATTTTAATTCCATGAAACTGACGAACAATCCTCTAGGTCTCAAATGCCCTCAATTCAAGGTTTTGAAGAAGCACATGCAATCACATGTGACTTGAACTTCTCAAGCTCTGCCAATACCTCCTCTTCCGGCCGATAGATCAAATCACTCATTCTCCATATCTGCATCAAACATAAAAATCAAGTTTATCATAACATTCATGATTCAACCATTGCATTTGGCATAATCTTTTCAATTTGTCACATCAAACGTTCAATTAATTATAATTACACACATATTGAGACTCTGGCCAGTGGGATAAACTTAAACCTTGGTTTAAGGTCTATGGCCTATGTCATCTACGTCTTATGTTACAATTTTTAACAGGTTGTCCTCTTCACTTGGAGAAAAAAAAATCTCCTTATCCTTCCCATAAAGTCACATCAGCCATAAAAATCTCTTTTTAGACTATAAAAAATGTCACATCATACATATATGAAGCAACCAATGAAGTTTTAAACAAGTTCGAAGGTCATCTGACTACTAAGGGGATCAATGTGTGATAATAATTGACTGAAAGATCAGTGACCTATTCAACAAAAATTGATAAGATTATGGCTCCGGCACTGGGATTTTTTTTTTTTTGTGGGGGGGTGGGGGGGCATATAATGAGAAGCTTCAACTGGGCTTGAACCAAAGGAAAGAACAAAAATCAGAGGAGCCTAGGTTATTCTGTGTTTGGAAGTTCAATGGTAGCAGAAAACAAGGGATGAAAAGGAATAAGCAACCTTTTAATTTTCACGATTTCTATCCCTTCAAATCAAACCTTCACAGTTAAAAATATTTTTGAAATAAAACTACGTTACATTTTACCCTCCATATACTTAAAACTCCTTTCGAATATATTGATACCTTTCATTTCTTATCTTTTCCAATCCTATGGATTCACAAGTAAAAACTATCCTTTCCTTTCCCTACTAAAACTAATAACAATTCACAAGTAATAACTATCCTTTCCTTTCCCTACTAAAACTAATAACAATTCACAAGTAATAACTATCCTTTCCTTTCCCAACTAAAACTAATAACAAGTATTTGTGTCTACTTCCTCTCTAGCCTCGGCAATATCTCCTGAATAACCTGAATTCTCTATTATTTGCACAGGTTAACAATAAGACATTTCATAGGGAAAAATTAACTCATACCTGCAATGTCCCCCCACCTCCAGTGGTATCACAGTCATCTGACACACTAACTATTGTCCAAGGATCGGATGCATTCCAATGAAAGTCAACGACTTTATCCCTGAACAAATTAAATAAATTGCAACTTCAGAAAAAAATTACAAAAGAAAGAGACTACATCAAAGAGAAATCTGGTAACAGACAGTCTAAGATATGATTGTTTAATAAAATGGAATGGATGATTGAACAAAACAGAAGGCCAGGCAAACATTCAGGGAATTTAACAGGCTGGGTAAATCAGCGATGGAGCAATGTGCTCTAAACAATTGGATATCAAAAAGTTGGGATAAAAAATTCAGAAGTGATTCAACAGATTTCCAGAATGTTCATGGAATCAAGATCAGTAAGAAAATTTTCCAATGAATTAACAGCCTGAGCCAAACCGACACAGGCAAGAAAATAAAATAAAAAAAAGACTCCGAAAGAAATGATAAATCATATATAATATATATATAAAAAAAAAAAAAAAAAAAAAAAAAAAAGAATAAAAAAATGAGCCATCATTTTGATCCTATAACCAGGCCTAGTATCCTGCAGATAGAAGTTACACTGACGGGGAGCTCAAAAGTCCAAGTTGTTTATGCATGAATTCGCATTGAGCAGTGAAATATTATAAATCAGAATATTCTTCTCATGAGATTCATGTATCCATAGTTAATAGGAAAGGGCCACTAATTTGTTAAGGTGACTTGAGGTCACTCTAACAAAATGATCTATTTGTCAGAGACAGAATATGAGACGGTGAAGGCATTTGAGTCATAACATAAAATTGCTTTAGTTTCATTGAACATTTAAGTTTTTCCACATTTCTGAAGACATTTGACCTATCATAGGTGTTCAAAACATAAAATATACAAGTTTTGAAATTCGTCTGTTCCATAATCGATTTGATCTGAGTTAATCAATTCAGTCCTTCCCCCTATCAGAGAGAGAGAGAGAGAGAGAAACAAAGAATCAAATTACAAACCTGTGTCCAGCATGTTGGAAAAATAATCCAGCAGGAGAACTCGGAGCTCTAGTTGGACGCTCCGTCTTCTTACTAATCTGCAATTACAGAAAGTTAAAACACAAGAATCATTTCGCTAAACCATCATCTAAACTTTAACAGTTCTGCGCATGGCAATTAAACATCTAAATAAAAGTACAGCAATACCAAATCTTCTGAAAACTTCAAAGGTGAAAATGAAGAAAAACTTCTCTGTAGGATGGAGTTGAAAAATTAAAGCATTACTAGAGTGAATTTACAGATCAAAACATGTGCCAAAATCCTTTTTATTTTAATATTATTTTTTCTTATATTCCACTTTTTGGGATGTATAAATTGCAAAACATGCCACGGAGATATCAACTACATGATACACTTAGACGTACAGATAATTATCACACCTTATCATAATCCCAGATATTTAAGAGGCCATCTTCAGCAGAACTTCCAAATACCGATGACTTGTCTGGCGACCACTGGAAAATGAATGGAAACATTTAATAAAAAGTTTTACGTAGCAAGCACTTTTGGCTACCAGACCATCAATGGAAGGTTAGCTGGTACCTGCACACAAAGAACAGCCGCTTTGTGACCCTCAAACTTATAGACAGGAGTTCCAACTCCATTTGAAGTAAGATTCCGACGATCAAACATGCGGACAGAATTATCTGCTGACCTGAAAAAAAAGTAGAAGGCATTAAGATTCTCACATGATCATAAGTATGTAAAGAATGACACATGCATAATTATTATCTTTCATCAACAGGTGAAAAATTAAAGCCAAAACTGTCACGTAGCAACAGCAGGAGAAAAAAGAAAAGAAAAAAAAAACTATATAATGGACATAAATTAGACCATACCCAGTTAAGATAAGGTTATCATCATGGGGATTCCAATCAACACAGTGAAGATCAGCATTATGTGCTTTTTCGACCTGTTGATCGGAGAAAAAAAGGGCATAATAAGCAGGAGATGAGACAATTCAAGAAGGTAACAGAACATAATAGAAGTAGTACTGAACGTTCAACAAGTAGATAAAATAATGAGTCACTTTGACATATGTTAAATTTTATTAAAGGTAACTACACAAATAGATTTCAAGTAAAAACAAGAAACCTGATGCTTTAAGGGGTTAAATCTTTGGTTCCCACGTCTTGAACCCAGCAAAAAGCACATATAGATCAAAAATAGCACAAAGAGTTACATGGTTTTCCCATATCTCTTTTGTTGTAAGAAACTGTAAACTGGAAGTCCAAGTAGAACAGTCGAATATATCAGAAAACTGGGATCAACTCCCACTGTTCCTAAGGGGGTGGATGTGTCTTGATGCTAGGTTTAGACAGCTTCTAGTGTTATTAAGCTGAGACCAAGAAATCCATAATATAATAATGAAACAATGAGGGAAATATCAGGCTCCATGTGTCATCAACTGGGAGATACAAATACAACTGCACATAAGGGTTTAGACAAGCATGCTTGTCTCATGTCTACCAACTATATATCAGGTTTGCAACTTCATTAAATACCATAAACTGCCAATACAGTTGGTATAACCAGACAAATTTTAATCACAAACAAGAGAAAACTTGTGAATGTATTCCAAACACTAAAAGACTATCCATATAAAATATTAGGCCTCTAACCTTGACTGCTGGGCTAGAGCCAACTCGAGCATCCCACAATATAAGGCAAGAATCATCACCAACGCTACAAAACTCCTGTGCACTTCATCAGAAATACAAATTTTATCAGGCATGCACAGAAACCACGAATAAATTATTAATTTTCCATCAAAGTAAGACAAAACAGCATGCTTGAGAAAGAGATAACTTGCATTTTTCTCTCATTTACCAACAAAAATTGTTACTGAATTCCCTAATAATAGGGATTTGGTTTTAAGGGGACTGATGTTATTTATTTCCTTTGATGATGATTCATTTCATTATATTAGAATATCAGGGCCAGTGATAGCTGTTTGCGTCCTAAACAGCTACTTTAAAACGATTTGGGATCATAATAAGTAACTGAGAGCTTTCAGGCAACCTGATAGCTTTTGATTAAAAACTCCATTTTCGAACTTTTTCTATTTAGCAGCTATCTTATTGATTATATTTCTCTTTCGACCATATATCCCTTTAAAAATTATTAATTATAAAATTTCTTTCCAAAATTAAGTTTCCTAAATAAATAGATTACATTTATAAGATAATGGCTATCACAATATCACACATAGTATTATTAAACTAATTATGACATTATTGTAAGCTAAACAGCATAAATAGTTATATTTTCTCAAGCAATCATGATTCATGAGTTAAGGTGCACTTTTAACAGTAACACGTGCCACATTTTTCAATTTTTTTCTTTAAACTTAAAATTCATGCAATTTTTCCTCAAATTAAATTGTTCAATTTTTACCCTGCCTCGACAAAATAGTAGCTCTAAGATTGGAGTTCTGCAATTTTGCCCCTCCTGTACCCCTTGTTCTTAATTTTCTTTCTAATTTTGCTTAAACATTCGAATAAAACCAAGGTTTTATGACTTTCATCAAATAGCTACTATAAATTATGAGGACTCTATCAACCGCAAAGAATAGACAGAATGCTAGCATACTAAAGCCAAAATTTGCACGAAACTAAATTTCTAGATTGCAACCGTAAAGGACAACAAAATACATATGCTACACAAACTGTGTTCGGCATATTGGCACCATTTAGAAAAAAGCATTGTTTTGATGCCTTTTTTTGAAAGAAAATTCTAATGTGCAGTTTTGAACTTTGATGCATTAAATCAAGACTATACAGTATACCTGGATGGGCAGAAAGTCACATCTTCAACTGTATCTTCATGCCCCTGGTAGATACCTCGTGGCCCTACAGAAGGGCCATCGGCAGCTTTGTCATTACCATCCCCAGCCCTTTTAATAATTGATCCATCAGATCCTGCTGATTTGGCTGTTGCTGGGTCACTAGCAGATGTTGTTATATGGTCCTGGATGCTCCACAAAACTACTGACTTATCCTTCCCTACAACAAAAATCTCTCTTTTCAAAAGAAACCTTCATATTCCTTTATTTAAAGATAACTTTGTTCTGGAAGTACAAAGAAACATGAGAACATAGATAGATCTATGCATAAGACTACTTAGCGGCTCCAATCTGCAACTACTTATTTCACTAATGTATGTTGCTCATAATTCATAAATTCTGTAAACACATTGAAAAATTAGTCTTATAATATAAACAAATAAAAAAATTATTCCATAATTCATGTGCGGCAGAATATATCACTTATTGTTCCATTGAAAGAGCAAGAATTTGTATTTTAGTCTTTCAAAGAGTCAAATGTACAGATAAACTAAGGTTATATTTATAAACACAATTTTAATCTTAATAAATCAAAGAAATTATTGTTATTTATCGGTTTTTGCATAGCAAATGATTTTTTTTTTTTTTTTTATGTCGTCAATCAATAATTTCAAAAAAGAAACCAGTAACTTTTATTGTTATAATAAATCACATATTCAACCCTAAACATATTCTTACCTAAATAATAATTCCATAAGTTTTATCATTCTTTTTAATCAGTCATTCACACTCAATTCAATATTAGTCTTACAGTACTGCAGATTTTTAACGTTTTATAATAATAATAATAATAATAAATAAAATTTACATAAAAGAATCGAATTAAGTCACAATACTAACCAAAAGGTTAAAATAGTTCAGACTATAAGCAATATTTATAGTCAAATAAAAATAAATTAATAGTAAATACTTTAAAATCCTCTTACTTAGTTATCACTCTGTTCAAATGAAGGCTCTTCTATTTGTATTTCATAAACATATTATAGATAATAAAAGATAACTTTCCAACCTCCAGAAAGCACGTAGGGTTCAGTTGGGCACATTGCAAGAGCAAATTCCGCATTATCTTGATGTCCAGTCAAAATCTGCAAGAAAAGTAGCAGGTTAAAATGGCCTCATGTTCTACATGAAGCAAGTGAATTACTTATTTCTCTACCCATGATCAAGCAAGAAGTTGAAACATGAGAGCAGAAAGACTTTAATACAAATTTACATCTACTTTTGTGTTCACAGCTGAAATTATAACTAATAGCGGGTTATCTTTTTAAATGCATCAGCGTCACAATGACACCCCCTCTGCCCGCCACACAAAAAAGGAGCATAAGAGTGCTAAGGACTTAAATATACCAAATCAGGACGAGAATTTGAAGCTCCATAAACAGCATGGCGATTAGGCTGTGCTTCAACATCCCATATGAGAACCTGAAGTTTGAAAATCCAAAATGCAAGCAAAATTAAATTTGGTCAATTAATAAAATGTACAAAAAGAAAACATTCTAAGCCCAAATACATAGATTAAAAGATTGCTTAACTCACATCAGGGCTATCAGTATGCGTAGCCACTATCCTACTATTCTGTGGGAGTTCCCTGATTCTGTTAACCTGCAAAAATATTTCAATTGAAGGAACATAATGTCCTTAAGAGTTAGCAAGAAGAAAGAGAGGATACCATGTTAAGGATAGTTAGTTGGAAAAAGAACAACAGAATGTAAGAAAAAATAAAACTTCTTACACAGCTGAAATATAAAACGACTGCTTAAATGTAATCATTTCATTTAAAACAAACAAATAAAAGGTGTTGTCAGATAATATTAATTATCTTTTATTACACTTTTGTGTGTGCGTGTTCTGGTAGATCATCTGTATACCTCTCCAGGATGTATGATGGTTTTGTACTTCTTCACAAATGGAGATCGTGATTCTTCATTAAACTGAAAAGTTAAGTAACAAGTGCTAATTCAACAGTTGAGTTAAATGAACTATTTAATAGATCCAAAAGTAACAAAATAAGAAGTCCAACAAATAACCTGAGCTATATGCTCTGCAGCAGCAACTCTAGGCTTGACAACTTCACAGTTTGCGATAACCAAAGTATTTGGAACACTACCATCAGTCTGGCCATGGAAAAATATAAATAAGCAAATAAACAAGAAAAAGTCGACTCATGCATCACAAGGCATATTAATGTTAACATTGGCAAGACTGATAAGACAACAGAACTCAAGTAGAAGATTCAGAAATTTGCAGCAAATGCAAGGGGAAAAAAATTATGCATAGACTCCCTGGCAGGAAAAGTAACTCATAAGCAACAAAATTACAAAATTCACAAAAGTTCCACAACAAAAGGTATATCATTTCTGAGCGTGTACTGCCTCTCCTAGTAATATATATATATATCAAAACATCTAGGCAGCTTGAAAGTGTTGTGCACTCAATGTCTGATATGGGATATGGCACAAGAACCAATCAACTTCTTTCTTCTCCAATTCATACATTAACTTAAATTCTCGGAAGAACTTTCGACTGAAACACCACAAAATATACACAAATAACAACGACGCCTTTTCGGTTATGGAGCCGAGAAAACTTGCCTGCTCAGAGAGGTAGAGACGCTGGCGATTCTTGTAAGTAGCTTGCTCCAGCTGTGGACCCCACCTGTAGGCAACAAAATTATTATCTAAATAATGCTTCCCATTCTCCCACTCTTCCACAATTTCTTTAAAAATTTTGAAAATGAACACAGTAACACTAGGGTTTAGAACAACAATTACAACGATGATACTAAATTACAAATAGATCGACCTAAATAAATCACATTACCACAAAAACCCTAGACAGTGGTTTTCACAAAACAGAACAGCTGAAAAACCCTAGAAAAAGAGGGGAAAAGAGAAACAAAATACATTCTGGTTAAAAAGTGCAAATTACCGGCAAGAAAGAGAAGGCCAAACGAGATTATGATTAGCGAGCCAATCATAAAGAACAGGAACCAAAGACTTCCATTGAGTGTACTTCTCATCAATACTAGACTGTTGAGCCTTCCTTCCCTCCTTCATTTTGCCGGCACTGAGCTGCTGCTGCTGTTGTAGTAGCTGTTGATCTTTCTCCTCTTTGGGCTTGGGTTTTCGGCCTCTCTTTTTCGCCACTGGAGGCTCCATCTCAGAGCTACCACAGTCTTCGACTCTTTTATATTTATATAGAAAAAAAACAAAAAAAAGCTTGAAATGAAAGCTTCCGGGACCGGAGTGGACCTACCCACCAACACTGTAGATTGTGAAAATGGAAGATGGGTTTGCTGAATATATATAAATGGTGAATATCAATATCCAGACTAGTGAAAAGAGGGTTTTGGAAGCATGACGCTCGTTTTTTCAAGTGGGTGATCAACACGCGTCTCTAGTTAAAGCAGGATCCGGACGTAATGTTTCTTGATTGTGAATTTTTTTAGCTAATAAAAATTAAAATTGTATCATTCATAAATTGGTCAAATTAAATTTTTTTTTTTTTTTTTAAATCACTAGTGCAAACTTTGCGGTTTTAAAACTAATTCAACAAGATTTACAAGTTCAGTGTATAGGGGATAAAAAAACATCTATCACAACCGTTCTCAAAAAGTGTTATGGTGAGTTAATTAATCAATTAGAAACTAATGTCAATTTTAGTATGATGTTTAATTCACACATCAAAATATCAAATTTCATTTCCTAACCTTTTATCTAGTCTTTCAATTTTTTTTTAAAAAATGTGCACCTTTACAAATAAAATTATTGTTAACTAGCATCTCACAAGGAATGCCCCGTCATCTATCTCCATTTACCAGGTTTCAACACGTAAAATCTAAACCTGATACTATTTTTAGATCATACATGTAAAAATCCAATAAACAAAGCATTGCTTGAAGTTGTTTATGGCATACACATCAATTAACAATGCATAAACTCTAAACATAATAATTTTGTTCGTCATGATGCACATTTAAACAAAATTAAAAGATGAAGCACTTGAATAAAATGCCAGTGCCCAAAACTCAACATTTTGACTTGCCTAATATTGAGTTAACATGTAAAATTATCCTTTTGACCCCCAAACTTATCAAAATATCAAATTTTAACCATTGACACCACTAAGATTTTATTTGGTCTCTCAATTTTGTTAAAATGTACACCCTGACTAACAAAACCGTCACTTGTGTCGACTCCTGATGAATTAAAAGCTAAACACAGCCAAAAATAAGAAAACAAAAACCAAATATTGAAGGAATTTGAGCTGTTTATTAGCTGAATTCAACCAAATAGAACCAAGAGCATTGAAAGGAAATACAACTTATGAAAGAACTCAACCAAACAAGGGAAAAATGATAATCAGCGAGATGAGTCACTGCTGCCCAAGCCCAAGGCCGAAACAATCATAACAAAAACTGTCGTAACCATTTACAGCTCCCCTCACAGAACATAAAACAAACTCATCAATCCCAATGCATAACTAACTTCTTCCACCATCACCAGCCACATGTCCTACCTTATTTCTCCTAGAATATACTAACCAGATCCTAGGCCCATGAGATAACTGATCAAGGATTGGGCCTTTAGCATAATCTTTATCAATGCCATCCTCTTGAAGATTACTCTTGACCTCAAGACTGAATTCTGGAAATTAGCCACGAATGATATATTCATCTTCCTATGTAGAACTATTGACATCACCTCCTTCCCACTAGATAAGCCATTGAGGAATGTGTTCCCCGTGTTTCGAAATAATACAATGGGAAAGAATCTGAGTAGGTTTGGGAGGGCTTGTATCATCAAATTCCAGTCCAAAGAGAAGTTCAGCCTCAGCAGAAACATTTCCCACTGCTTTTTTTAGCATCAACACATGGAAAACAAATTGGATGCGAAAAGAAGTTGGAAGTTGTAAACGGTAAGCAACCGGGCTAATTTGTTCGATCACCTGATAAGGTCCGTAAAATAGGCAGCGATTTTAGGATTGATATGTCGTACCATAGACTATTGGCGATGAGGCCTGACCTTGAGTAAAACCCCGTCACCTACCTCATAATTGACATCGCGATGATGTTTATCGGCTAAAGCTTTCATTTTTTATTGAGCTCACAGCAAATGCATTTATAATTATTTAAAAGCCGCATCCCTGTCTATAAGTTCTCATGCCACTGCTTCAACATGAATTTCACCCAGAACAAATTGCAACACCGTTGAGAGGAGGTCTTCCATACACAATTTCAAATGGAGTAGAGCCTGTCGACACATGAAAAGATGTATTGTACCAAAATTTGGCTTAGGACAACCAATACAACCAAGATTTGGGCTGATTAGCTGCAAAACATTTGAGATATGCTTCAAGACAGCGATTGACTACCTCCATCTAACTGTTAATTTCTGAATGGTAAGCTAAACTAAACCGAAGGAAAATGCCCTGTAGCTTGAAGATTTCCCGCCAAAAAGTACTCATAAAAGAGGATCTCTGTCACTTGGGATTCCATGAAGATGAACCACTTCTCGAATAAAAATCTCAGCTAATCCCCTAGTTGTGTAAAGGTGCTTCAAAAGAATGTAATGCTCGTATTTAGATAAACGATCAACAATCACCGAAATGGCCTTATAGCCCTTAGACTTAGGTAACCGTAAAATGAAGTCCATGGAAATGTCCTCGCAAAGCCTGTCAGGAAGTGCTAAAGGTTGTAGCAATCCTCCTAGCACTAAAGTGGAAGCCTTGTACCGTTGGCACACATCACAAGCTTGAACATAATGCTGGTCTGATTTTGTCATACCAAACCAGTAGAAATTTGAAGCAAGACGCTTATAAGTGCGATAGAAACTTGAATGACCCTTGTAGGAGAGGTATGAAATTCGTCCAACAACTTAGGAATCCATGGAGAAAAGGCTGGAATAACAAGTCTGCCTTTATAATACAAAGTGCCCTAGTGTACTGAAAACCCCTGCCAAGAAGTAAGACCATTACTGACATCTTGCATTATTTTTTGGAGTTTAACATCATTGTCAATTCCTTGCAGAATCTGTGAACATCCCACCATGTAGGAAATGAATTAATTGACTGACATTCACCTTCATATACACAAGATAAAGAATCAATAACTTTTCTTTGCCTGGCTTATATGAAATTGTAAACTGATAACCCAATAGTTTCGCCAGCCAATGTTGTTGATCTACAGTGGAAATACGTTGTTGCATGAAGTGTTTAATACATTGATGGTCTATATAAACAATGAATGAACGACCCAATAAATAAGGTCTCCAATGTTGTATTGCTAACACTAACGCCATCACTTCTTTCTCATAGGCAGATTTGGACAGCTAAAGATTTGATAAGGCTTTACTATAGTAAGCAATAGGCTTGCAAGATTGCACAAGGACAGCACCAATGCCTTTGCCTGAAGCAACACATTCAATTTCGAATGGCTTCTCAAAATCAGGAAGTGAAAGAACAAGAGCTGAAATTAATCTGTGCTGTAATTCTTCAAAAGCATATTGTTTGCTCTGCTGCCCATTTAAAACCATCCTTCCTGGTTAACTAAGTTAAAGGCCTGGCTATTTTCCCATAGCCTTCGATAAATTTCCTATAATACCCGGTGAGACCAAAGAACCCGCGAACTCCCTTTACTGTAGTAGGAATTGGCCAATCAACAACAGACTTAATCTTATTTGGATCTACCATTAGCCCTTCACCAGATATCAAATGCCTAAGATAATCAATGACCATTTGCCCAAACTTACATTTCTTCTTGTTAGCAAAGAATTGATGTTGCTTCAGCAGCTCAAGAACGGCTTCTAAATGAATAAGGTGCTCTTCCCACGTAGCGTTGTACATCAAGATATCATAAAAAACAAGCCAGCACCCCCTTGCATAACATAGTCTGTAAACCTCATTTATTGAAGCTTGAAGGTGGCTGGGGTATTAGTCAATCCAAAGGGCATGACAAGATACTCATAACGGTCATTGTGGGTTCAAAAAGAACTCTTCCCCACATCTGTATCACGAACTGGAATATGGTGGAATCCAGACTCAAGATCAATATTTGAGAATAAATTAGCTCCATGCAACTCATCAAGTAATTCTTCAACTATTGGAATGGGGTACTTATCCGAAATAATGACACGATTAAGGGCTTTGTAATCTACACACATTCGCCACGAGAGATCCTTTTTCTTTACCAAGACAATCAGGCTTGAATAGGCACTTTGACTAAGGCGGATAATGCCCTGAGCAAGCATTTCTGTTACTTGCCTCTCGATCTCCTTTTTATGCAGGCGAGGATATCAATAAGTGGGTCCTTGGCCCTCTTGCAGGGTGATTAAGTGTATAGGTAACCCGATTGGGTCTTGAAAAACTACCTTAAATTTGGAAAGCAATTCATTCAACTCACTTTCTTGTTTGGTAGTGAGAGCATGTTGAAAATTACCTCGAACCTTCCTTGGGGACTCTAGAGTTCTAGTGAGATGAGAACTTTGCTCCACAAGAAGAGAGTGTAAGGAAATTGGAGAATCCTGGATGTTATTAATGCCTCGCATCTCTACCATCTGGCCTTTTAAAGTAGATCGTAGAGATTGATTTTGCCAATTGAAAATAACATTACGTAGAGATTGATTTTGCCAATTGAAAATAACATTACCCAAATCATGAAGCCAAGCTACGCCCAAAATCAAGTCTATTGACCCCAAATCAAAGAGCAACACATCAATCTCACAATCGAAAGAACCCACAATAATCGGCACCCCCTTGCAACACTCATGAATCCAAGTCCTAGAACCATCCCCTAATCGTTTTCCCAACCGAGGCATTTCGTTAATCTGTAAGCCCAAAGCCACTGCCAATTTTTTTGAAAGGAAATCATGAGTAGCTCCACTATCTACCAATAACAGAATTGGTATACCAGATAGACTTCTGCTGAATTTTAATGCATTCAGTCCCCCTTTTGTGATATCGGCTAATCCATTGAACTCCAAAATCTAACATTCACCCTTAGTTTCATCGAGGTCTCTTTCCTGAGTGGATTCAACTAAGAAAATTTCCCTATCCTCTACCACGTCTTCATTCTAAGCCAAAAGCATCATTCGCAGATGACCATCTAGGTATAGAACACGTAGGTGACCTTCTGGGCATTTGTGTTGTGGAGAAAATTTCTGCCCACAGCGGAAACATAACCCCTTCTTTTTACTATCTTCTCAATCCTGTTTGGAGAAATGGCGCACGTCAGGAGGTTTGTTGGGATTACGCACAAAATTCTGGGTGAGAGAGTGGGTCTCGTAGGTCGGATTTAAAGTATGGGTTTTGGCTGGACCCAGGTTATTGATGGATCGGTTGAGGCCCATGAGTTTATCCATGTGAACATTGGTTGCTGTAGTAGGATTAGATTTCCGTATGGTATTCATCATGTGACCACCACCACCTTTCAACTTAGAACGATAACTCAATCCAGAACCAAAAAATCCCATAGAAGGCTCCACGCAATAAGCTAAATCCATTGCCTCCTCGCACGTCGGCGGTTTAAGTTTCAGAACCCATCGGAGAATATCTTCTTGCAGGCTGCCAAGGAAATTACCCATAATTTGGCGGTCAGATAAATTTGGAGTTAAAGATAACAGAGATTCAAACTCTTCAATGTATTCTTCCATAAATCCGTATTGAAATAGAAGCTTCATCTCTTGGTACAAATTCCGAAACTTGGTGTCGCTGAAGCATTGCATATTCTTCTCCTTAAACTGTAATTGATATAAGGATATCGCTCTAAGAGAAACCGTATACCAACTTACAGCTGGCCCTTCTATACACATCTGAGTAAGATTCAATCGCAAATTTGGATGGGTGCAATGAACCCAGAAATAAAGTTCAGCCTTAGCAAGCCATCCTCGGGGATCTGTGCCGAAAAACTGCGGAATCTTAACCTTTGGCATCGAAAAGGTTGAACCAGCAAAATGATTGGGTTTAATCAAAGCATCCAATAGTGAAGTATGTTTGCGAACTTTTGGGGTATCTGTATCAATAAGAGTATTGTGCGTAGGGTGTTGAAATGGTTGGGAAGAGTGAGCAATATGGTGGTCCTCAACGATAGTGTGGTGTTCCTCACCAGAAAAGAGGTCTGAAGAGGGTGGTTCGCCCTCGTCTAGTAATTGTTGTTTGCCCTGTAATTTTCCCAATTCCTTTCTAGTCTCTCTACCGATTGCTGCACGACAGTCATGAGTTTCTGCATATTAGTCATAGCATGAGCAAACTCACCCACGGTGGTTTCATTTGAATCCAAACGAGACTGAACCAAGCGGATGACAACTGGATCTCCAGGAGCTCCCATTGTAAAATATCCAGCAGGTCAGACCAATTTGATGAGTTAAAAGCCAAACACAACCAAAAATAAGAAAACAATAACCAGATACTGAAGGAATAAACTGTTTATTAGCTGAATTCAACCAAATAGAACCAAGACCATTGAAAGGAAATACAACTTATAAAAGAACTCAACCAAACAAAGGAAAAATGATAATTAGCGAGATGAATCTCTACAGCTCCCCTCACAGAACATAAAACAAACTCATCAATTCCAATGTATAACTAACTTCTTCCACCATCACCAGCCACGTGTCCTTGTCTTACTTCTCCTAGAATATACTGACCAAATTCTAGACCCATGAGATAACTACCCATGAGATAACTGATCAAGGATTGGGCCTTTAGCATAATCTTTATCAACTCCAAACGGATAGTTTTGTCCGTCATGGTATAAATTTAAACAAAATTGAAAATTAAAATGCCAAATTTCAGCAAAAAAGAAAAAAAAAAAGTCGGGTACCAAAGCTCAACATTTTAACAAGTTCAGGAGTCAAAAGTATTGTTTTGCCTAAAACGAGTTTAAATAGAAATCTTTGTAGGGCAGGCTCTTCAACATGCATTGCATTGAATAGTTTCAGGTAGTAACATGAATCTCGGTTGGTTGCATCTCCAAACAAACTGCCACTTCCAAACAAGTTTTCTTCTTAATAACCCAACCAGCAGGAAAGCTAAAATTAGGGAGCTTCTAGCATATTTGTATTAAAACCCTTGAAACTTACAACAGAATTCCTCAAGCCACAAACACACTGAAGAATGATTATTTTGTAACTATTACAGTCTGCAACTCAAGATATAAAAAACTATATTTAACTGACAATGTCTACCATATCATCCTTCATACATAAATAATCATTAGCAAAATTTTGATTCGTTCTGACAATAAACCCCTAAACATAAACACCAGATGCAAGTAGAAGGAACAAGGACCCAAAACCCTGCACCAGAGATCATTATTAAACGTAAGCAACAAGCCAAATTTTGCAACAATGAATTAACGCAGACAGTGATAAAATTGATATAACAAACTTTACCAGAAAGAAAGATGCTAATGCTCCTGTCGCAAGTTCCTTGGGGAGACTGCGATTCCGCCTAGATGAGGTTGCTTCATAGCTGCAAAAAGATACTTGCAATGGTTAAAAAACAAATGGCATTGGAGATTAGCTGTGCTTCGTTAGAAGTAAAAAAAAGGATCAAACCGTTTCACCATATAAATATTAATGACCACGAGACGTGCTTAATTGCTTAACAATGATCACTAGCACTATGATCTTCAGCGTCGAAAAGAAACTAAGAAATAGGGTTAAGTCCCAATCTAATCTGCGGTGGCACATGGTCAAGAAATTCAACAAACATGGAGAATTCGTCATCCATATTATGTACACTCGTAGGCCAGCAATTTTGAAGCATATGATATCGTATTTAAATAAAAAAAGAAACCCTCTGGTAAAGTTTAAAACCCCAAATTATTCAACTTATCACATGCTCTTACACATACATGACAATAATTGAAGGTACCATTGTCTATTTGCACTTAAACTCAAGACAACTCCAATACATTCATAGTGATACAATTTTTTCGGTCAGTATCTAGAAGTACTATTCTAAATTAGAACTTCTAACAAAAATTTAAAGGACTCGAAAACAACCTCTGAAGCAATATTCAGAACTATAGAGTGTAAAATTCATTTTGGAACACAAATGATAAACAAGACATCACTCTGGTTTATGGAGATTTCATGGGTATGCCTGCTAATGTCACATGCATTTTTAAGGAATCCAAGTACAAATGTTTTAAGGATGAGTCATAAAATTGATACAGCATAAATTTGATACATGACAATAATCGAAAGTACCATCATCTAATTGCACTTAAACTCAAGACAAACTCCAATACATTCATAGTGATACTTCAATTTTTTTAAGCATCTAGAAGTGCAATTATAAAATTAGAACTTCTAACAAAAATCTATAGAGTATAAAATTCATTTGGGGACAGAAAGGATAAACAAAATGGACCTCACTCTGGTTTATGGAGATTTCATGACTGTGCCTGCTAGTGTTACAGGCATTTCCAAAGAATCCAACTACAAATGTTATACCGATAAGTTGCAAAACTGATACACGATAAATTTGATCATGTATTTTAAAACATTTAAAGGTCATGTTTGATAGGCCGTTATGAACTTCATAACAACTCTACAATAGAATCATAACATTATGGTGTTTAGTAACAATTTCTTCTTTTATTGTAATGTAATCAATACTAATTATCTCCACAATGCAAAATAACTTTTTCAATTCACATTATCCAAAAAAAAAATTTATATCATCAATTTTTTTCAATTCTTTAGAACGATCAACATTGTTTTCCATAGAGATGAGATGTTTATATTCGATGCTTTCTACAATGTAAAAATAAAAGAATAGTCAGAAGTTAACATTACTTAAAATGTTGCACGTCTACTCTACACATAATAATGGAATCACATTTTCATTTCATTATATTTCATTACACCCTCGTTACATTCCATTACATCCTATCAAACATAACTGTAGTGAGTCTTCTTCTAAATCTCAAAGTCCTAGAACCTCTTATGCAAATTTCAATAATTAATCATAAGTTATTGTGTTACAACTCCAAAATATATTAGATATTCAAAGAAATGATTCCAACTTAAACCACCGTTTCAAAGCAACAACTCTAGTCTCTAGACTATAATATACAAGCAAAACACTGATATACAATCCAGGAGAGGGAATGGAAAAGGCTAGCCAGGGCAGGGCAACAATTAACTTTTGAAATTCTAATACACAGATTGCCACAGATATAGAAAAGCAAAAAATATTTTAGCCACCACTTTGATAATGTGAAGGAGCTTAATTAGAAAATAAGGTCCCTTAACCAAAAAATCACAATACACGAAAAGCAATTGTTCCTTCTTGGTCAGTAAAAACAATTTCACAATCCACAGAAATTCACGAAAATCACCTAGATCAAATTTCACCTCCAAAGAGTCCAATTAATCACGAATAAACAAAGATCACAGCTCACGAAAAGCCTAGATCTCCCCAAACACTAAACTGGAAAATTAAAAAAGGAGATTATAGATCAGATCGAGCTTACATGAAAAAAGAAGCTGTGACCACGAGGCCGATCGAAAGCATAGAGACTGCGAGGACTGGATACAAATTTTCAGGGACTGGACTCGTGATCGGTTTAGGAGCCTTCAAACACAGAAGGAAAGAAAAAAGTAAACGAAACGCGAAATCAAAAACAGCGAAACAGAATTTAGCCGATGTGAGGTAAAATGTGAGAGACTTACCATTGGTGGCGTCGGAGAAGGAAGAAGGTCTCTTCTTCGCCTGTGGTGTGGAGGGAGGAGAGTGAATCCACGCGCCTGATAGAGCCAAAAAGACTTGAATGACCTACTCGAGTCCGGTTTAAAAACGAGGCAGTGAAGCGAGGAGAGTAGACTGCATTGGCGCTGGCTGGATATTATTCCGTGCTCCGTCTGCACCTGAAAGTTTCAAGGACTCCCACTAGGAGAAATCTGAGCCGTTGGTCTAAAATATTTGATTTAGATCTTTGACCGCTGATCAAGTTTACAAATAGAGGAGACATGCGCTAATGTAAACTGCGGTTAATTACATTAATGGGGTCCTTCGTTTAATGGGATAAGAGGAGATCGGGATTTCTTATTCTACTGTACCTTTTATTTTAATTCTATGTTTGTTAATTATTGGTAAGGGATAAGACAATGTCTAATCCTTATCTTTATTCTACCATTTCAATCTTAGACCCTCCATGTATAAGAGGTGAGATAACTTTTGTTTATAGAATTTACATATTTATTCCACCCAATTATTTTAAAAACATATAAATCTCTAATTTTTTTTATGTCTTTTTATTATTTTTAAGATAGTTAGGGGTGATATATTAAAATTTATTATTTTATCCATATACTTATCTGACATACCAAACACATCTTATATTATCCTTATCTCAATTTTAATTTTTATTCCTATCTCTATCTCTATTACATACCAAACATCCCATAATTATTATCCGCCATCTATTGAAATCGAAATCGAAATTAAAATTTCATGTGGTTAACTTTAGTTTGGTCCATAGTCCTTTTGTTCAAAACTAGCAAAGCACATTCGCCCAAAATACCACGTAGATGACAAGACATTCAAAATATTGCCATATAAAAATATTTTTATGTTTTAATTTCCTTAAAAATATTTTTATGTTTTATTTTCGTTGTGATGAAATGTCTAGAGTTTAAAATTTAGACTGGATTTAGAATTTTATTAATAAACTTAATTATTATTATTTATTATTATTATTATTATTATTATTTTATTTGTTAAAGTTTCATATAAAGTTTATATTTTACGATATAGAATTTTATTAATAAACTTAATTATTTATTATTATTATTATTATTATTATTTTACTTGTTAAAGTTTCATATGATGTGAATTTATTGATTTAGTAAACGAATAACTTAATGTGCGACGTGTATACTAAAATTAAATTTATGTATTTTAACTTTACGGTTTTGAAGCTTTAGAAGAAAATAATATTATGAACACAATATATACGTTTAAACCCCAATAACGGAAAAAAAAAACCCATCATTTTCGACCCTTGTTTTATTCATAGTGGCAATTACAAAATACAATTGGTCTTGATTTTGAACTGCTGTTGAATTGTAGGGAAAATTTAGAGCTCTAAAAGTGAGAACATATGGCATTTCACGTCTATCAAAACGTTAAATCTGTACATTTCCCTAATATGGCTTCTCCAAAAAAAAAAAAAAAAAAAAAAACATTCAGGTATTGACAATTCAAAAAGATTTTGAAGATGGACCAAGATAAGCACTATGTTCTGCTACCAGAATTCTGCTAGTTCAGTTCTGCCTTCCTAATTACAGAACATTTTGCTTTTGCTGCAGCTCAAGGCACCTGCAGCTTATAATCCATCCCCTTCAAGCACTTGGCTGAATTCGAGCTGTTTATTCCACTGCTCCAGGATCCTTCAAGATGCCCTTGCTTGCCTGCAGGGAGGACTCGGTTCTTGAATTCAAGAATTTAATAGTCAAAATTTGGATATTTCAGTGTGAACCTGGCCATAGTTTGAAGATAATCCCATGTTCGCTTACGCTTTCTCCTGTCAATCTCCTCATTCTCTGCCACAAATGTCTTCCTCTCCCTCTTGTCAATGGGCCTGAACTAGAGTATCTCCTAAATGATCCCGACCCCGACGCCTGCCTCCTGTACCTGGCCGAAGTACTGAACAAATCCGACATTGACAGTCCCCTTTCTATGTCTGGTTCAGAATCATAATCCGGTGGTAGAGTTTGGTTTTGGAAAGCATCTAGCAGCTGCGCTGAGCTTACACTGGCTACAGCATCAGCATCCATATCGACAGATAAATCCCGACTAGAACATCTTGAGCCTACTTCTTTTGCCTCGTCACACTCATTGCGAATTAATTTTAAAGCCTGAACAACCTCACCCATGAAAGGACGGTGTGATACCTCTGGCTGCACACACATCGAAGCAATAGCTGCTACTTTGGCTACACTGTCGAAAGGGACATTGGGTCCTAGAGATGGATCTGTAATCGTTTGCAGCCCTTCTTTACTTGTTAACAGTGGACGAGCCCATGCAACTAGATTCTCTTGACCAGGTGGCTGAGACATGTCGACTGGTTTTCTCCCACTTAAAAGCTCTAGAAGAACTACACCATAGCTATATACATCACTCTTTACAAGAAGATGACCCGTCATAGCATACTCTGGAGCGACATACCTGCGCAAATTATTTAGCCGATAAAACAGAAACATGAATGAAAGAACAAGCGAAATTCTTCAGACACCATAAGGCTAAAAATGTTGTCTGGTAAACTAAGATAGAATTAACAGAACAGAATTGTTACCCAAAAGTTCCCATCACACGGGTTGATATGTGTCTATTCTCCTCATCCATGGCAGTTCGAGCCAAACCGAAGTCAGACACTTTTGGTGTAAAATCATATTCCAACAGGATATTGCTAGATTTGAAGTCCCTGTGTATGACTCGTGGACTTGAATCCTCGTGTAGATAAGCTAGTCCTCGAGCTGCACCAAGAGCTATCTTGATCCGTGCATCCCAATCAAGTGGAGCTGATTCCTTGTCAACCCCTGATAAAAAGACAACGAAGGAAAAATTTAACTATTCGGCAGAAAATTCACCAAGTAAAGAAAAAGTATTGAATTCCCGATCGAACACTAACTATCAGATATTTAAAAAACATACCATGGAGATGAGATTCCACACTGCCATTTGGTATGAGTTCGTATACCAAGCATCTGTTGCGCTCCTCTGTGCATATTCCAATCAACTTGACCAGATTCCTATGATGCAGACGGCTAAGCATTTCAACCTCTGCCAAGAATTCACGACTTCCTTGATGATCATCTCTTTTCAGAACTTTGACTGCCACTTGGGTCCCATCCTCAAGAACACCACTATAAACACGCCCAAATCCACCTTCACCGAGTATTCTTGAATCATCAAAATTATTTGTTGCCCTTTCAATGTCAGTTGAACTGAAAGTCTTAGCTGATCCTGTATAAGGTGCAATACTAGATCCAAATGACAAGGAAGCAGAGCTCATAGCACTTCCAATCATCGAGCCAGTAGTACCTATAAAAAGTAACTGTTTTTTAATTTCAAAAACAGAGGAAGACAAATAGGTCAGGCACACCACGTTTTAAGAACACAATAATTACCTGACGGTTTTGCAGTGGAGGCTGGCAAAGGCTGGGGAGTTGGTTTTGGTTGACTCATGCAACCTCTATTCCTGACCAGGAAAACCCAAGCAGCAGCTGAGCACAAAACTATCAATATAGAACCAGACAGGGCTATAACAACAATGGCACCGGCACCAAGCCTATTTTTCTGGTGTCCTTTCTGAACATCAACTCCGAGGGGCTTTATTGTCCTTGCGTTATTGTTATTTCCAGAATATGGCCCGTCATCTATTATAGCAATGCCAGAATTCGCTGAAGGTGGAGAAGGGGGCAAACCTACAAATGCAAAATACCAGATAAATCTGCAGATAAAAGCATCTTCCAAAAGAACAAGAACATGCACTGTATTTACAAATTTATATACCTGGATACCGCACATATAATACTTTGTAGTCACCAAAAAATGAAGCTTTAATTACTACTTGTTTAAGCCAGAATCTCTGATAAGTCAAGAAAGCAGTAGTATTATCAAATCGTTTTCCTAGGGGAACCAAGTCTATAAGGACAATGGTCTTCTCTGGTTCCTGGCTAGCAGCATTGGCTCCCATAATGCGGACCTGACTTTGTTTCATAAAAACACCAGCAGCAATTTCCTGAGCAAGCTCTGAAACCAAAGGGAAGAAGGTATAAAGTGCAACATTAAGTTGAAGTCCAACTTGCATGGGCAAGACACAGCTACATGGTGAACCAGGTGGAGTATTTGTGAATGGATCCATGCAAACAGTGGTTGAACAATCTACAGATAAAACAACCTATGTGTTAAATCGCAGCAAGATAGTGTGAGACAGAATGAAATAGGCACAAAAAAGTCAACATTAAGAATCCCAGGTTTTATATACCTTCATTGGGAGGCGGAGGTGGCAATGCGTGAATTGGTGGGGGAAGGGGTACTTTTGGACTCCTTGAAGATGACCCAAAAGGAGAAGCTTCAGGGGGAAGAATAGGCACTTGAAAATGCAGTAACAGTCTGAATGTCAGCTATTAAGTAATAAAGTAATCTATAGTATAAGTAGAAAACTAAATTTTCCACCATTCAATTTCATAAATGAAACCAAAAAGAGAAACCATGGGCATTGAGTTTTTCTCACTTTTGGTCCAGCCAGATGTCGTTGGAGATGGTGAAGGAGCCGGGGAGCCATTGATTACTGGGTTAGGAATAGGGTAATGTGAGGCAGAAGCTGAAGATACTGCAATACAAGACAAGTTAGAAACCAAAATTACTACTTACAGCACGCTCTGAAAGTGAACTACCAGAGCTGAGCAAAACTGTGGTACCTGGACTAAGGGGTGAAGGAGCATAGTGTTCTTGCTTGCCCGTAGGAAGAGATTGTGGAGAGACAACTGGACCTATAAAAGCAAGAACAAGGAGATGAAAGTTGGTTCCATGCATGTTATAAGCTGAATGAACCGCATATCGTAACTAACTTGAAATTTTTTAAAGAAAATTAAGTAGACCTTGCTGTTTTGAAGACGGAGGAGATAGCGTAGGAGCAGGGCTACTGCTTTTGGCCTTGTCATGGTTTTGTTTATGAGATGGAATAGAAGGTGAAGATCTGGGAGAGGGGTACCATTTATTTGGAGAAGATTTAGGAGATGAAGAAGCTGGGACTGAAGCATCATGTACTGTAGGAGATACAGCAGAAAAAGAACCTGCAATTATTGTTGTCAAATTTCCATCATCTTATCACAGAATTCCGAACTAGTGGTTTGGTTCAAAATGAAGTTTGAAAATTATACCTTTGGTTGGGGAATGGTTCAAGGGTGGTAAATGCTTGAGTGTTTCATATGGTGGTGCGGCAACTGGAGTTCCATCTTTTCCCCCGTCAATGCTTGGAGGAGGCGACACATGAGAAACATCATGGGCTGCCATACAGATAGTAATCAGTGATATATATATATAACATTTAGAAAAACTGCAAAAAGCTTTATTTGGAAAGATCCAGCCAGAAAAAATAAAATTAAATGAAATCACTAGATATTGTGAATTATTTGTCATAAAAAAAATCCATTACCTTACAAAACTTCTAGATATTATTACTAAAATCAGCAAACCAACTAATCAACTGATGTATGCACGTGCTTATATGTATCTGGTATGATCTTAGTATACTATTTAATGTGTGTGTTGAAAAGTGATTATGATTAAAATTAAATGTAACAAAATGAAAAGGTCCAATCCCAATGTGAACAAATATAGTGGAAGAACATGCTCTTGTAGGTGGTTATGTTGTACTGAATACTTCCAACAACTATGAAGCAAAGTACATCCTAACAATTTGGATTGGTTATAGCCAATTTCCATAGAGATGTTCATAGCAAATCACACTTCAATGGTTTTAGGCTTAGCATCAAACGACAGCAACTTAAAAAAAAATGCAAGTGCATGCTTGTAGACGAACCTGGTAATGTAGAGGGTGATTCGCTGGGCTTAATAGGCTGGGATGCAGGTGAACTTCGTGGCAATCCTCTAATTGGCGATACAGTTGGAACTGTTCGCACCACAATAAAACAAGTAACAGCTTGGTCAGTTTTAACTTTATTAACCAGAAAAGGACTCCATATTCTGTATTATACATAAGAATGCAGACTGCAACAATTGAATATAGCTCAATTGGCACATCTCCATAAAGGGGAGATGAGAGGTCATGGGTTCAATACTCAATCTCCTAAAAAAGCATATATATATATATATATATATATATATATATATATATATATATATATATATATATAGAATGCAGACCTGGAGTCACAGATGGCATTATTGCTGGGGCAATTGGAGGTCTTGATGGCTGGTTCCATCCCAAATTCCTCGGTGGAGGTGCAACTGGCATATTAAATTGGAGAGAAGTAAAATAACATGGAAAGAAACAGAAGCTCATTTCAATATAATCTACTAGAGAATAAGTTATATCAAAACGAAACATCAATTCCAAACCTGGTATACCCGAGTCTGGTTTAGGAGCCCCAACCAATGATGTACTTCTATCATGACCACTAGAAGGTGAAATTTCAGGTGAACTTGGGTTGATGATTGGTGAAGGTTCAGGCGGACTATGGTGGACGTTTGGTGAGGCATGTGAAAAATTCATCAAAGGAGATGCAACTGGAACCACACAATGAAACAAATTTTGTTTAGAATCAAAGTTAACTTGAAAATATTATGCACAACCAAGAAAATATACTGAGTCACTAATGTAGCCGACCTGGCATAGATACAGGAGCCTGTCCAACTGGTGCCTTTCTCTGAGTAATATTTGGCACCATTGGTGATTCATGTCCTCTGCCCAGTTGGGGTGGCGGTGCAGTACTTAAAGGTGGTGACACAATAGGAATAATTGTTGATGGTGGTATGAGCCCTCTAATCTGGGGTGGTGCAGCAGTACTTGATGGTGGCAATACACTTGGAATAATCGGCAATGATGGCACGAGCCCTCTAATCTGGGATGGTGGAGGTGGCGATACAATTGGAATAATTGGTGATGATGGTATGAACCCTCGAATCTGGGGTGGTGGAGCAGTACCTAATGGAGGTGATACAATTGGAATAATCGGAGACAATGGTATGAGCCCTCTAATCTGGGGTGGTGGAGTAGTACTCGATGGTGGAGATACAATTGGAATAATTGGTGATGATGGTATGAGCCCTCCAATCTGAGGCAATGGGGCAAGCATGGGTGGTGGTGCTGCAGGTGAAGGAAGAATATCCGACACTGCGATATCAATTTGCAGAAGCTTTATTAAACAATCTCAAAATCACTTCAACAATATAAAGAACAATTTTTTTGCAAGTTACCATTTGGCAGAGGTCCTGAGCTTGGCACATTGCTTCTCACTGAGGTTTCTGTAGGAGCAAGTGTTCCTTCTGAAGGAGGAATCTCAGCTGGAGCTGGGGAGATGTTGTATCCTGAAGAAGTCAAATGTTAGCACCATTTAGTCACAAAATTGAATGAGATGTAGAAAACAACATATTGTTAATACATGCATATATATCGAAATTATGTATAGTTTTCTTTTTCCTATCAGGTAGTATCACACTCAAATTAATTACATTTCAGGTATCCATAAATTCCATCCTAATTGAGTTGAATCTATAACCCTAACATAGAAAAGGAGTGATTACCATTGAGCTAATCCCCCATTACAAGTTGACTTGAGTAATAAGAGCAAGATAAATGATGCTAAATATGAACACATCAGCAATAAGTAAAGATTCATCCTCAGAAGAAAGGAAAGAGAGAGATTTAGTTAGTTACTAGTTCTTTAAACAGCTATGTTCTCTAGTAATATAATTAAAAAATAATAATAATAATAATATTCTGACATCAGTGATTCCAAAGTCCACAATGGAAATCAAATAAAACCAAAATCTGATTCCAAAATGACCACAGATATGCAGTTTATACACATTAACATTGGCAATATGAAACCTGAGTAGTCCATGTAACCAATTCGTTGATCATAATATAATAAAACTAGCCAATTTAACAAGAAACTAATAATTGTAATCATCAACTGGATGAAATTCAAACAAAGCAGAGTGAAAATAAAGAAAAAAAATTACCTGCAGATCCTTGAACAGTGAAAACAAAGCCAATGACACATAGTTTCAACAACAGAAGAATGGCTGGCACCACCGACCTCATCCCATAAAGCACCAAATCTCTCAGCCCCCTCAAATGATGATAGAGAAATTTAATTTAAACAAACCCACCAAAAAAAGACCCCCCAAAAAATAAAAATGAATTCTTTACTGCTCAATCAAAGGAACTGAACCATATCTTGAAGCAATAACAAAGGGAGAAGTTAGATTAACCAAGACCCACAAACAGTATAAAAAAAGCAATGACAAGGTATTTCATTGGAAACCCATAATTAATTTTGCTGTAAAGAACATGGCAATATTTCATCTGCTAATAAAGCTCAACTTTGTGCATCTATGGGATTTCCATGGACGATAACAGAACATCCTCGTTAACTTGAGTTACTGTTGCACAGGATTAAAAACCAGCAACAACCCAACACAATAAACTCACTGTGATATGTAACAGGCTGCTTTTAACACAGAAAAAAGATGGGGTAGTTTTGGTGGGGACAATAGAGGTTGGAGAGAGAGAGAGAGAGAGAGAGAGAGAGGAAGAAAAGGTTAAATGGGAAGTTATTTAGATGAAAAGGTTAAAACTTTAAGTAGGGTTGTAATCAATCTCATTAACTGGGGTTTAAATTATAATATTGTTAAGTAATTGGGAAATCGGAGTTGAGATTCCTACTCCTAGGGATTGTTTTTAAAAGAAGTGATTTTCTTGTGAATGTAACTTTGTTGTTAATTCATGCTTTGAACTTGAAGAAAGTGACAGCAAGAATGAGATGTTTCATGTGGAGAGAAAAGATTTGGACACATCATCTTCTTCTACTTTGGTTTATAATATGGTTTAATTAAACAACTTGTGGATGTGAAGTAAAGTTGTTTAAAGGATATGATTAAGTATATTCTAAGTTATTGTCTAATAAGAAGCATCATGTGATGGCTTCACTTGCTTCTTGCCCTCTTTACATTTCATATTTTTATCTCATTTTAGTAAATCTTCAACCTACATATATCATATATATTGGGTAGGTAACCGAGTTATTGATTGGATGATAAATTCTGTGTAAAGTCTTTTGTTGAATCATCACGATTCTGGTATACACTTCTTACAAGCCACTTAAATTTTTTAATTACCAATTTATGTGGAACTGATATTTCTGGAGTGATTATTACTCTATTAGTTTTTTTTTTTTTTTAATTGTTCTTGGTGAGTAACTACTCTTTTATAATAAATAAATAAATATAAGTAATGTCTTTGTCCCAAAGAGGCAAGTAAGTCAATTATAATTTGATTATAATTAGATCATAATTTTAATTGTAAAATATTTAAATAAAACTCTTGAATGCTTGGTTCTATGAGTAAAAAAATTTATATAGATGTCAAAATAAAGTAAATATATAGACAGATCCCTCGAATTTTTCATTATAGGTGTGTTTAATGGATATTTATCATGAGAGCTCCTACCGTTTTGATGCATCTCTTAATCTACTTTCACTTGCCAGTGCTAGTCATTTTCAAAATTAATTATGGATGACCAAATTCATAAGTCAAAAAAACAAAAAAAAAAACTTAGAGATGGTATAAATGTTTATCTTATTTTAAGTGGTTTTATTCGTAAGCTAATCAAGTAAATGGCTGAATTCGGCAGCCTAACTGTTACATTCAAAACATTTGGTGGGTTGAAAAATGAGCCCCATGATGTGAAATACTATGGTCTAATATTCCTTATAATCCCACCAAATGCACTTTAGCCTACCAATTAGCATACGTCAAAACAAATTAGATCTGTTTATTTTACTTTCCTTTAATAGACATTTTTAAAAAATATTTTCTAAGAAAAGTAAAATATTTGTCCTTGTTTGAGTGAGAGTATAGTTATAAAAGAGAAATATGATAGGTATTTATTTTATTTTTCAAATAACTTTTTACTTTGTAAAATGTAAAGTTATTTTCAAAAAAATTTTGTTGCTACAAAATTATTTTATTTTATTTGATTTCTTTTAAATCACAAATACTAAAAAGATAAATAAATCAATAAATTTCTTGGGATTGTAAATGGGGCGGGGCGGGGCGGGGATTGCACTTCCTATCCCCGTCCCCAAACTATTCAGGAATCCCCGTCACAGCCTTGTTTATTAATCGAGGATAAATTTTTGTCTTATCCCCGATTTTGGTGGGGAATCGGTTCTCCACGGAGATCCCCATTCCCTTTAAACAAATTTTTAATTTTATAAAAAAAACCCTGTAAAATTTCAATTTTTACTCTCTTACATATCCAAATGTGTATTAAATTATAGACATAAAATTCTCAATTCTCAAATACACTAACATATAATTAATAATTATTCACGAGAGAAATTAATTTTCTTATTTACTTTAGTTTATAAAATTATAAATTGTAAATAACAATAATGTAATGTAATAATATTAATAATAAAGAAATATAAACGGGGAATTGTCAGGAATTTTGGTATTTAATCAGAGAATTTACTGGGGATTCCCACAGGTTTTAAACGGTGATGCAGATGGGGGCCCATGGGACTGGTAGAGCTATTACCATCCCCGTCCCTGATTAAGAAACGAGGACAAATTTGTCCCCCTCCCCGCCTCGTAGGGATCTTAATCAGGAATTCCCCGTACCCATCCGGATGGGCCCCCACCGGGGATGGATTCCCGCTAGGGATGTAAATGGGGCGGGGATTGGTAATCCCATCCCCGTTCCCCGGCTAGGCGGGGATCCTCGTACCCCGGCTAGGCGGGGATCCCCGTACCCGTCCCCGTTTAGTAAATGGGGATGATCTTCAACCCCATCCCCGGCCCCGTCGGGGAATGGGTTCCCCGCGGGGATCCCCGTCCCTGTTAAAATTTTTTTTTTTTTGAAATTTTAAATAAAATTTAATTTGGTACAAAAATAAGTTAAAAAGCATTACAGTTTGGAGACCATTAAATAAATCACTTAATTTTTCTTATAAGAAAGTGATATTTAATTAAAATATTACAATTACTAATATTATTATTTCAAAATAGAGTACATGAGTCCAATATACAGAAATTAAATTAGAGGTTTCTAAATTGATAAATTCTATCAAGTGCAAAGGCTAAATTTTAAGTTTTACACCTAGGGATATAAACCAATCCCTAGTTTTAGTTTTATTATTATAAAATTTAATTATTTATGTATATGTATAAATAAATAATAAAATAAATAAATAAATGGGGATTTCACGAAAATCCCCATCGGAAACTAAACGGGAATGGGGACGGGTCCGCAGGGCGGGGAGATAAATCCCATCCCCGTCCCCGTTTAGTAAACGGGGACAAAAGTGTCCCCGTCCCCGCCCCGCGGGGATTCTAAAATGGGAATCCCCGTCCCCGTTCGGGAGGGCCTCCGGCGGGGACGGGTCCCCGGGTCCCCGTTGACAACCCTAGTTCCCGTCACCCGATTGACAACCCTAAAATTTCCACATCCAACATTTGTCATGGTGGTGAATTTAACTCTTCCTAAACGAGAGATTCAGTATTATAGTCTCTGTGATACTAAATATTACACCTGTGAACACGAAATTTTATCGTAAAAAAAAAAAATTTACAGTGGTACGACTGTAATTTAAAAATTACAGTCGTACGACTGTATGATCGGGGCAGGTGAGCCAACCCATACCTCAAAAGCTGAAAGAACAGAAGAAGAGAGGGAGGAGAGACAGAAAAGAGAAAGAGGAAAGAAAAAGAAAAAAAAAAAGAGAAGAGAAGAGAGGAGAAAATCAAAAAGAAAAGGAGGAACTCCTCATCAGGAACCCTCAGCGTTTGAAATCTTTGGACCCAAAACTCTCAAACCCTAAATCAACGAGAAAAGTCCGGATTTTAGTGGATTGGAGCGACGCCAGGGGTCAATTTCGACTTGGAGGGACTTCTAAAAGGTAGGCGCCCCATTTCTCTTTACTTTTGTTTGCTTTCTAGGTGTTGATTGCGATTTTTGTGCATTTTTATCTCATTTTCTGCGTTTCTGCTTCTGGAAATCAAGAACAGTCGCACGACTGTTCTTGAAATTGATGAACAGTCGTACGAGTGTTCTTAATTTCTAGGTGATTTTATTTCCAGCTTGTTTTAAATAAGATTTTGGCGAAATCCTGAGTTTGGAGTGTTTACAGTCGTACGACTGTAGTTGAATTTTACACGACTGTAATTTACAATCGTACCACTGTCGTTTCCAGAATCAGAATTTCACCTTTAAAACCCAAAAATTTCTTAAAAAATCCCCAAAAATTCCCAAAAATCCCAAAAAAATTAGAAAACCCCAAAAATCATCAAAATGAATTTTGTTGTGTGCATCACGACCCTAGATTCAATTTTCAGTAAAATTGCATTTAGAACAATTTCACGACGGAGACCCGGTTCTCCCGAAAACCAACCCACTTTGCATGCTAAGTTAAAATAAACCGGAAAAATGTTTTAAAAAAAATGATTTTCTCACAAAACCAAAAATACAGGGACGTTTTAAAATGGTTTTCCAGGTCTAACCGGGCCGGCCGACCGGACCGGCCCGGTTACCCCCAATTGCATGACCCCAAATCCTAGTTTCCCAATTCTGTCTACTTGAGTCCTATTTATGGCGTGCCGTATAAATTGTGCTAACCTCTGTTTTGCAGCCTTATTTTATTTTAATTTTCTATTTTATTTGTATTTCAATAGAATTAAATCGTGTATTTAGGCGGTTGTAAATTTTTTTTAGATTCTCGTGTATTCTAGGCGGTTGTATCAGTGAGGCGAGAGTTTTATTTTTCTTTCGATTGGGTTGTAAACTTTTAAATATTTATTCTTTTTACTTTTTATGTTCTATTATTATTACGTATGCGCGCTGCGTGTATTATTTAATGAAAATCAATCTTTAGAAATTTAAAGTGTCGTAAATAGAACATTGGCAATAATATTTAAATTAGACACGAAATAGGGGACTTGTCCGAACCTAGATCTCTGAAAAGTGTGGCAGTTCCCGCTTTGGTTCAGTTACACTGTAATTTCCCGGTTGAGCTGAGCCGGGTGGCGACTCCTATACTTTTTATCGAGATTTAGGTCTCGATTCTTTTTCGAACCAATCCGCTTTTCCAAAAAACGAATTTCCAAACCAAAAACCCCACGCGAGGGAGGGCGTCGCCCGAAATCGAGGCGCCCCTTCCAAAAGGGAGTCCCGCGTCCCGTCGAAAACGCGTCGTCCGCTCACAACACCCTTTAAAATTAAGAATGTAAATTATATATATATATATATATATATATATATATATATATACAAGTAGTAAATTGACATGCATTATGCATCTCATTTCAATACTAAATTTCTATAATTAGAACCACCTACCAAAAATTAACCATAACGACTCGTCTACAATAGTCATAGATTGAAAACCCATAAAAATATATAATCAATTTATAACAAGTTTTTTTCCTTTTTTTTTTAATAGTATATAATCAATTTAAAATATGCTAAAAATATTTTAAATTGAAAGTGATGAAAATGAATTACAATATATGCAGAAATGACTGAGTGCGCACGGTGACATTGTCAAGTAATGAAGAAGCTGAGTGCATATTCTCATGTATATTAAATGGATATCAGCCCCACAACCACAGATTAATTAATTTAGAAAATGAAGTTGCAGCATTATCCTAATAATAATTAATGATGGATGGTATGTATGGTGTGGTTATTATGCAATAATCAACGAGTGACCCCAAAGACTAACTCAATAACAAAGCTCCACTTAATTACCTTTAAAGTAGTTGCCTAATTATGAATTTAAAGCGGTAGGTTTTTTACAATCACAGGCGGCAATATAACCCATGATCAGGCAACACAATACAATCTCTAATATTACCAAAATAAATTCAAATTTTTTTAATTGGAATGAGATTGGTTTTTTATATTTTATATTTTTTTTTATTTTATAATAGGTAAAAGGTGAAATTTCAAGGATAATGGAGCAAAAGACATTTAATAAATAAATCAGGGCTAAAAAAGTTGTTTAAGTCTTAAAGATGTTAGCACACAAATAGGTAATTTGTAGATAAACCAATTACCCCAAAATGTTATTTTTTATGGTTTAATCTTTGTTGTTAAGATAGATTTATATATTATATAATGAAATATCCAAAAATCTGAAAATATATTTCAAGAAAAAGTAGGCATTATTGAGGTTAAGCTCTTAACTTTATTTTTAGATCTTAGAATCCTCAAATTTATTTTAAACCACAAATTTGACAAAAAAATGTTATTCATGACATAAATGAGAATCTCAACAGAAAGAAAAAGGAATTGGAAGGAGTAACGTTGATTTTTACTTTTTTTTTTTGGCTTTTTTATAGTTTCACGTGATGACCAAAAAATAGAGGCAGATTGTCCCATTGGTCATATGTTGGTTGGCTGTAGCTTCTTTTTGGAAACAATATTTTGATTCGAAGGGACATGAATCTCTCTCGCCCACTACACTCCAATTTATATTATTTCTTTGTCCATTCTTTTTTCCAACCTATCTCGAGTACGTGACTGAATTGACACAAGTCGGTGTCTCAAATAAAAAAAAAAAAAAATTACAATTTTTAACAGATACGGTTAATAATTTATGAGTTCATTCCTAATGGCAGATACTAATACACTACTTAATCCCTTCATTTTTAAAAATACATATCCTCTAATATTATCTAAAATCAACTGTCTCTGCCAAAATTATTAACTGTACATATTATTATTATAATTATTGTTGTATGTATTTGTAGGATAATTTGATATAATTTTATTGTTATTGATAAATAGAAATATTAACTTTTAAATCTTATTGCAAAATTCTTTGTGGTGAAATCTAACATTTCTAATAATTATAAAACATTTTTTTAGTGTTATTATTCTTAATTAATGGTGTAGTATTTAAAATCATAATAGCTGCTTTTAAAAAACCATTTGATATGTTATAAAAAAATTAAAAACCATCTACTAGTGATGGAGAGAGAACTGTGAGTAGAAAAATAAATTGTTAAAAAAGAATATGTACAATAAACTTTAGTATTTGTTCACACAAGGATAATTTTCCCATTTTTATAAATTCTATGAACATTTAATAATTTCGAATAATTAAAAAATTGACCTAAGTCAAAATGGAGGAACAATTGTAGACTTGAGAGGAAATACGTTATTAAAAATGAAGCAATTGACTATTTACGAGTTGTAGTTCAATTGGTAACGCAGACTGAGTATGAGAGTGAAGACTCAGATTCGAATCTCACTAAATATATCCGCATCCGCAGAGAGAGGTAAAGAGTCTTAACTGAGACCTGAACTGAATAGACTTATCTCAATATTATAAAAGAGCTCTAAAAAATAGGAACATTATAAATAATAATAATATTATTATTATTATACAATTCCAAATTCCAATGGGCAAAAGGTATAGTTTTAATTTCTTCAGTTGTCTTTCATACTTTCATTTTAACCCTTTTAGCTCATATACAGTTCTATTTTTCACTAAATTGATCAGCCCTCACTCGTTAAATTTTAATTCATTTCAATCCACAAACTCTTAATTTTAGCTTTATATGTGTAAACATATTTTTCTTTTAGCTGATGAGTTAAAATCGACGAAAAAGATGGAATAAATTAAAAAATGAGTTAAATAACAAGAATAACGAATTAAATCATGTAGTAAAAAATGACTATTGACTAAAAGAGCTCAAATCAGTGCATCAACCAATTAACAAATTTAGCAAGTACATTGACCAGATTATACATTTTGCCCAAACCCAAAATTCTACCTGCTAAGGAAAGCCTAAAAGGCTCCCTACAGCCATCACTCCGAAACTACTAAAATTTTACAAACAAAAGTATAAATTATTACTATAGCTTTTGAATGCAAATAAAAATGTTATCACATGTTACTATTATAAAATTTTAATTATATACATTATTGGAAAAATTTGACATTCGCTGATAGGACTGATATAACATATGGCAGAAACTTTAGAATTGCTACTGTTATTTTAACTTTTTAATAGCAAAATTTGTTTAAAATTCTAACATTTCTTGTAGTAAGATCAAATGAGATCCAACAACACACTTGCAATTCACTCTTCCCTTCGTTTTGTCCTCTTTAGAAAGGTTAGTTTTTCCTTCCCAACATAGTTGCTTGATTGAGTAATCCTTGTTTGCCATTGTCTATAAGCAACTGAACATTGTAAGTAGCGGACCATCACCACTCACAAATCCAATGGGTTTCAACTGCTTTATGGCTCAATTTTGGATATGCAATTATGGTTTCATTATTGACTGTTTCTTTATCATATTTAACTTTATACCCCTTTAGTTAAGGCTGCCAAGAGAGGTCCTTTTACATGGAATATTACCCACACCAACACAGGATGGGATCTCTCCAACCCATTTCCACAAGAAACCTCCTCAGTGTCCTATGGACTTTTTCATAAAATGGCAATTAAAAGCATTAATTTTCTGGTCCCAGTAAACTACCTTAAGGTTCTGCAACTTCTGTTGGGCCCTACAGGAATTGCAGAATAGGAATCCAGAATTGCATTGCCTTCTTCCATATATTAAATGTTATACATCTGCAATTTTAAGTAGCAGTACATAAGTTGTCCAGTAATGTTTACCTTATCAAGACATCAATTCAGTCATTCTAATCAGATGCATTGTTATCCAAAAGAAAGCAGAATTCGCTGCATGCAAGTGTGCATAGCAATGTTTCAATCATGTGCAATACTTTAGCTACTTGATATTGGTTTACATATTGGACCGTACAAGTTAGGTTTATCATTCGGACGAACCAAACAAAACGTAGACTTGGTTAAAATGTCATCACCATTAACGAATACAGACTACAAGATCATGCAACGAGCTGCCCAGGAAGGCAAAACAATTAGGGACAAACAGTTAGATTCCCAGTAACTATCAAAAGCCTGCTGGATAAAACAATGGTAAATGTCTGTCTCAAGAGGTGGACCTTGAGAGCCTCATTTTTCATTTCCGGAAGAATGCAAAAAGTTTACTGGGCTGGATAGACAGATATCATCATCTGGATACCAAATGTGGGGTACTGGCCACACAAGGGAAAAAGGGGGCTTTTCTTGTGCCTGAACAACTTCTCTTTTGCATTGGATTGTAATACTAAAAAACAACAAAAGACAGGAGGTTAACTTGGAAGTAGATTAGTCCTAATCCCCCAGTTCATGAAATGGTATTATGAAGTAGCCAAGTAGCCATTTAGGTACTTGTGACATAAACACAACATACATCCACTAGAGGATAACAGTCCAAATAATAACTTTATGACGAATATGAAGCCAAAAAACCTAAGATGATCCAAAACTTAAAAGGTGAAAGTACCTGAGACGTGTAGCATCACCAATTGAGAACCTAGTAGAGCTCCATATCAAGCACAACCCTCTGCTAGTTCTGTCATTTGTTTCCATATATCGAGTTGGATCCTATCCTTCAAACTGTTTCTTCAATTTTTCTACCACTTCTGTTTCTTCTTTTTTGTTAAGATTACAAGTCCTCCAATCAGCTCTCTCTGGCATGTTCAGCAACCCTGCTAGGACCTGCAGAAACCAGAAAATCTTCATTTTATCCTTTATCAAATTCATATATAATATTAACAATTCCAATAGAAGGGGCCAGCAATAATATTTTTCTTTTATTCATACAATATCACAAACTCAGCAATTGTCCACTATAGCCACTTAATAAAAACTCTTTAAGGGAAGCAAATTCAAAATAATGAAAAGCAGAATCATTTTGACCAGTTATTACAATCCATTGTCACATTGAAAATAAGTGTGCCTATGTCAGATTTGAGTCACAGACAATCAAAGGATTCACTAGTCATGGCTCCATAAATCAGTCACCCCTCATATCTGTATAATTATGATTTACAGCTAACACTACAGTAATGAAGAACCTAAACATAAAAAAGCAGTCACATCGAATTCAAACACACAACATTGGGGTCAATGATCTAAGCTGAAAAGCCACAAGCGCAGGTAAGAAAATTGTAGACCTGACCAGCATTAAAACAGAAATTTTATTGCCCCAGGTTCAGTAAATGGAAACCAGATGACTTGCATCAATTATCCCAACCAACAAAATGACAAAATTCAGCAGAACCTAACATTTAGCAGTTAAATTTAGAATAATAATATCTTACTTCACGTCCAAATTGTGCTGGAAATTTCTCATTCTCTTCAATGGAACGGGATAATATTGTACCATCAGGGAGTTCCACATAGAAGAAACTATAGTTCCTGTCAAACTCTTTCCGCAGCCATTTTCTCCCATCTGATATATTATTGACTACAAGAGCAATAACAATATAAAAAGATACGACAGATACGAATATCAATTTTTGGTAAAAATTACAATCTGAGCAGCTATATAAGATTGCTGAGTTAAAATTAGCATGGTTTTACAGAAGAGGTAATGGTCTGATTGTTTCAAAATCAAGCTAAGTGGATAGATATTATCATATCATGAAAAAATGGTACGCTAGAACAACCTTATAATTAAACAGAATCCATATAGAATAACCACAGATGAAAACTTGGACAGGTAGAACTTACATTTCATAGTGACAAATTTAAAACCTAGCCTCTCAGCAGCCATATTAAATATATCTTTAAGGGAAGCCACTCTGGCTGACGGAACAGGAACAGCCTACGGAAAGAAATAGATAAAGTTAAAACAGCAACAAGTGACAAAGCATATGCCTAAGTAACATTAATAAAGGCTTGGTCATTCACAGTTATTATTCTGTCCTTAAGACCCTAAAGAGACAAGAAAAAACTTTTTTAAAAAATAGGTTTCTCATGCACTAGAACTAATAAACCAATGACAAGAAGAGGTTGAGAAGCAATCTCATGCATTGTTAATTCCAGGTAACATGAATAAGAGAGAGAGAGAGAGAGAATTGAAAATAACACTAGTAGTTTGATTTGAAAAAAAGAAACGGATTTTGTAAGCATTCCAACAATTTCAACATGTCAAGCATCTGCATGCAAATCGAGGAAAGTATTTCACTTTACCTGGAGATTAGCATGAGTACCACGCTTAGAAATGTATTCAAATAATACAGCCTCTTTTCCATGGCTCTTATGATATAACTCAAGATTGCTCAAGAGTTTATCAAGTTCAGATTCGCTTTCTTGGGGTAGAGAAAGGGTATTAGGCGAATGCTCAATGGGTATAAATAGTACATGTTCTTGAACAAGGGGGCCTTTGGCTAGGGCACAGTAGTAATTTTCTCCTATGTTAATAATAAGATGCGACTCCAAGTTGGGGCTTGACAAACAAAACCAGCACTCTTTTGACCTGAAACACAATTAAAGGATTCAGTGCTATGATAATCCTACTCAAACAGTTCAAAAAAAAAAAAAAAAAAAAAAGCATAAAAAAACTATAAAATCGAAAGTTCAAATCAATGAAACTAGCAACATTAATTGCTTCAACCCCAAACAGAAAGCAACATGAATGTTAAATCACATATTCAAATACGGACCTGTTAATAGCATTTTCAGAGCCTCGTCTCTTGTGAGAATAGGTCTCACCTTCACTCTGAAAACTGTGCTTATAGTTGCAGTCAGGACCTCTTTCACACTTTCCTTTGATGAGAAAATCAATACAAACACCTCTCAAATATTGATCCCTTGAATCCATGTCGTGTTGAAAGTGGCATTTTTCTCCTCGTGGACAAGAACCTGAAAATATGAACTTAAAACACAGTTTATCTCCATCGCCAGCTCCAGTTTTCTTGCGTTTTTGGGAGACATCGTATCTCCAGTATTGTGAATCAGATACACCATCGCTATCACTAGGTCTCTTGGTGCCCTCTTTCACGGTAGTTGATTGCTCCACAAATGTGTATGGGGATAAGGTAGTGTTAGAGGGTTTTGTGCTAATATCGGCAGCACTCATTGTAGACCCTGGAGTGGGGGAAATCGCATGGATGAATTTCTGAGGAACAAGTACAGGGTAAAAGAGTTACTGAATTCCACACAACATAATCTCAATGAAGTAGGTTGAATAATAATCTCAAGATGGCAATAGTATCAATGAAAAGTTCGGCATATGTCTGGTAAAGCACCAGGCAAAACTGCTATAGTTAGCATTCAAATGATATAACTTCATATTCTCAATATGCATGAATAAAAGTTATTGAAAACCATGATAAGGAGAATAGCTAGACCTGTTTATCCTTATTTCCAACTGAAGCAAGACCCAAGAAGCGGGTAACATGCACAGCATCAATGTTAGAATAAGGTTCACGAGCATAAAATACACCCTTGGTGCCTGCAATGTGATAGCTGCCGCAAAGAAAAATAATTATCAGAATGATAACAATAATTCCATCAAAGGTGCATATTAAATGCATTAATCCATTTCCAATGGGACAAAAAGAGATTAAGGACCACTGAAGCATGAGGTCGAAGAAATTCATCTATCAGTTCCAGTTCATGTAAGCAGATAAGAATGAGCTATATTTATATGCCCACATTCTTTAAATTTTAGTTTTCAGATAATACACTATTCTCCTGATTAAGAGTTCAGAAATCATGTAGACAAAGCATGTTGCCCATGAAAGAATCCGATAATTCTACAATGTAGAAAAAGAGGAATAGGTGACCCGATACACTTGTAACCACCAAAAATAACATACCGTGGCTTAACCTCTGCTACTAACTCAGATACTACCAAATCACTGCCTGCAGAATCCGATAGTCCTGGGGGAATATCAGATGCAGAAGCTCTATTTGTGACCCCACTTGGCCATTCATTAGTGATAATCTATTAAGGAAGTCAAAAACATAACTGCAAAATGAAATCAGTAAACATAATTTAAAGCTGGTATAAAAAGCTTATAAATAACGAAACGAGGATATGTCAGAAACAAGTCTACTATTCCAGGTTCCTCAGCCAATGCTCGCAATGCATCAACATCATCTTGACTGTATGTTCCAAACTGTTGACCTTCGGATGCCTGCCTACCAGATAAGTACGCAACAAGTAAACCTGCATACCAATGCCATATACATTAGTAAGTGAATAACAAAGCAATTGAAATTGGAAACAAAATTAACCATCGGTCGCAAAGTAATTATGCGAATTACTACTAATTGATTGATTAACATGAACAAAAAGCTGCACTGACTTGAGACCAATGAAAATAAGCTAAACGAAAAATAGAATTTAGCATGGAAATAATATGGAATTTACCGTGAAAGGTGAATTTGCCGCTGCCTTTAAGCCAGTAAAGATTCTCAGCAACCTTCAAACCATCCATTTTGAACCCTAAGTTTGCAGAGTTCCTAGAAATTTCAGACAGAAGTTTTGGGGCACCAATGCCGTAGTCACCTACAAAGTAGGTAGGGAGGGGGATTTGAGAACGGCCTTCAACGTAGTCCATGATCTCATCTAGAAGCTCCGGTGAGTACGGGAAGAACTGACCGACACAGAAGATCGCATCAAATGGTCCGGCAGACTTGTTCACCTGCAGTTTGATTAGTGTCAAACAAGCTCAGAACATAGACGAATTGAAATAGTAAAAGAAAGATAGAAACCGATTGGTAACGCTTGTAGAGCTGGTTGAGGCGGCCAAGAACGTCGCCGCAGAGAAGGATTCTTGGTGGAGCCATGAAATTTTGGCGAATGGCGAACGAGAGAGTGTGAAGAAGAGAAGAAGGGGGGGAAAGCAGGTCTGTTGAGAAGATGGATTAGTCGGGTCGAAATGGAAACCAGACTTGGGCCTGTTCTGTTTGGGCTTATAAATGATTGGAATTGGGCTTCCCATAATCATTCTTACTACAATTTTATATCAATCGTCTACTAAATTATATTTAATATTAATATGAATTTTAAGATTATACGGTAGTTAGTGATAGAGAATAATTTATTCAAATTATGTAATATGAAATTGACTTTGGAAAAACGTATGTAAACTTTCCTTATGAAAATCAATTTAAGAAATAATGAAAGATAAAAAAAAAAAAGATATAGGATATATAATTAAAGAAAACTATTTGAATATAAAATGATATTTTAGAAGAAAAATAGAAAACTAATATATTTATTTATATGCAATGGACAAGAGAGGGTAGTAATAATGACAAGGGTTGAATCCAAAATAGGCAACTCCTCAAAAAGAAATTATTTATTTATTTATTTTTATTTGTTGTTCTCAATTTAAAAGGGAAGAAACATGTGATCGTATGTAGTATATGACTTGAACTTTCTCCACTTGCAATCTAAACAATAACAAATAAATAATACTAAAATAATTGTGAGAAAGAAGTAGTTTGTCAAATATATTTCCTTAACAATTATTGACTATAGACTAGAGAGCCTTCATATATCGATATTATAATAATAATGGTCTATATATATATATATATATATATATATATATATAATTTGAAGTCCACTTACAATTTTATATTATTGTGTGTATTTCTTGTTTTTTCTCTTAAACTTTTTCATGTTATTGACATAAACTTAAAAAAGTTATAATTTTCTACTCTAAAAAAAAGTTTAATTTTCTTTATTTTATTGTTGATGTATTGTTGCTTTCATGTGACGTAATGAAAGTACATAGTTTAATGAGTCCACGTATTTTAGATTAGATTATTTTGTGTTGGAAGCTGCATTAAAGCATGATAAGATATAAAGCTAAAACTTGTGAAATAAAATATTGATAATTTTTGGAATCCAGTTATTGTTTTATTATGTTATTAGAAATATGCAAGATTATGGACCCTTAGCTCGAAGTTTCTTAGCTACAGGAACAAATTAAAAGAAAAATTTCTAATATGGACTAGATCCATATGGTCTGTATCGTTGGATATGTGACACACGAGTAACAATAATAACGTATTAAACATCTAACGATAGAGAATTACTGTATTATGGATCCATGGTAGAATCTCTCCAGTTGAGGCCGATGGACTGACCACCATTAATTGAAAATTGATGACATCAGCTATTTTCTTTGGCTGTGAATGACGAACAAAAAAATTACCAATTGGAATAGCTTTACACACCCTTCCAAGTTCCTTATGGATTTTTCAAGGAAAAAAAAAAAAAAGAGAAAATATTCTTGTCGTTTTTCCATTACCAGGAAAAAAAAAAAAATCCAAGTCTATTTGATCAACTGAATAATGAAATATTAATTATTGTTAGAAACGCGTATTGATTTCACACAAAATTTACAATATATACCTCCGACTTATTATTACCGACGGAGTTATAAATTTTTTGGAATCTATTACTATATATTAAAGGTGAATATTCAAAACTGATGTGGCAAATTCTTATTTTTTTAGTTAATTTTTAATTTTAATTCTATTCCAATCAAATGATAATTATTTAATTGATTGATAACAATTACGTTTAATTTGAATTAATCAAAAAAAGCATCTTGAACCCCTTAAATTTTTATGGATTTCACAATTAGTCAACTAATCAATTTTTTTTCAAAACATTAAGTATATTATCTTCTTCTTTTGATAGCATTAGCTCTAAAATAGATACATTTATCTCACATAGTTGCAGTATCTATTAACTAGCAAATGACACAAATCTTATAAAAAGTAGAAAACTCTGGAGTTTACTGGAGAGTTTTGAATCATGCTTTTTGTGCAAATGTGACATGACTATAAATATAAACCACACCTTTGATTTATTTAGTCTCGCATGTCCGGAAAAATTGTTTTATGCATCAGTTAATGGACACTACAATCCAAACAAGATAAATGTGTTAAGTTTGGGGCTAAAACTATTAAAACAGAAAGTTTATGTACTCAATATATTGAAAAATTTGATCATGTGACCAATTATTAAATCCATAAAAGTTCATAGGATTTAAAATAACAAAAGGAGTTTTAAATTCTCATCTCACTGTCATCTTATCTTTGTTCCTCATTTTTTTCGAGAGAAAAAAAAAATTAAAATTTTGTGGGAAAATTTTAGAATACTTACACCTGGAAAGTACTGACAGTAAAACGATTGCTGCATAGATTTTTTAGTGTATAAATATATATATATATATATATATATAAATCTATCTTTTATAATTGAGATAGTATTATACTCTATGATTATCCTATAATTTCTCCTCAAACATGTCCTCTTTCTATTCTGTTGGTCCTCTTTCACACTTCAGTTTTACTCTCCAAAGCAAGGAGGTAAGAGATTGAAACTGTTACCATATTTTCATAAGGCTAAGAGTAGAAAGTTTCCTTAATATTTATTATATAGTTATATAAGATGAAGATCAAATGCATTTTGAATTTTTTATTTTTATTTTTTTTTTAGTTTTATTGACACCGCCGAATTTTGATTGAATGTATCAATGAAAGCAGAGTACGATAAAAAGAAGATAAATTAATTATAAAAACCACAACATCTGATTCATTAATATTTATTCATTAAGTTGGACTAAGGACCAACAACAACAAGAGGTATGCTATGCTTTCTCTTTATATAGGAGATGCGATTTTCTTGATTCTTGCCAAGCAGTTGTCATTTGGTCTTGTATGAGGTAAATACATCATTGAACATCCTGGATTGACTCGTTCAAGCCTGAAACATGACAAAAATGAGCCAAATAATTATGAGTGATTTAAAAAAAAGGAATTAATTAATTGTTACATTATAATCTGATAATAAATCTAAATTTAGATTAGATAAGAATAGTTAACTACAACTCACTTGTAATAAAGGAGAAAATGGTGGAGAAAAACAGCGATTTCAAGTTTGGCTAGATCATTTCCAGGGCACAACCTACTTCCTGCTCCAAAGGGAAGGAAACTTCCTGCTTTCGCTGTATAATTCTACATTCAAATTAAATCATATACAGAAATATTAGAAGTCGGATGTAATCAGAAAAAATTAATGTAAATGAATTAGTAGTAGACTTACATCCCATCTTGAAGGATTAAATTGTTTTGGGTTGGGATAGATTTCTGAATCAAAGTGAACACTTCTGAACCAGACCAGAACTTTCCAGCCCTTGGGGATGACATATCCTGAACAAGATAAGCTCTATTTCAATTAATCATCAATCAAGGAATATTGATCTTACCGTAAGTGAGAACGAAACGGTGTGCTAACCATTTATGTTAACGTTTGTTTTCGCCTCTCGAAAAACCGTAAGTGAGAATGTTATCAGGCGAAGTGTTTCATCAATCACCTGCATATTTATGCAATTACATAACACAATAGAGACACAGCATAGAGATCACATGTTATGTTACGTACCTTGGACAGATAATCCATGCCTCGAACTTCTTTGAGGGTTAAACGCTTTTGTGTGGGTGGCCTCTTTTTGATGATCTCCTCTTGCTCTTGCTAAAACACATTATTTTATTTTAATTAGCTACTGATAATATATCTATCTATAGAAAGAAGATGCGTGAAGAATTCATATTTGGTAATGGTAGTGGGTACCTTAGCTTTTTGGAGAAACTCAGGGTGCTCTTGAAGTAAAACAGCAGCCCACATAGTGATGTGGCCGGAAGATTCATGTCCCGCATTCAAGTACATCAATAGAACATCAATAATTTCTTCGTCGCTCAATTTTTTACCATTTTCATCTTCACTATCCAACAAAGCGTCCATCATATCCTTCTTCGACGTTGATGAACCAAAGCTTTTCCTTTGATTTCTCCGCTCATCCACAATAGATTGCAGCACAGACACAAGGTTTTTGCGGGCCTGAATTCAATATGTATATTCTATATGAGTTAATTTTGAATTAGTTGATTACCACATATATACTACATAGTAGAGCCCAGTAAATATAGAACATTTGACAGAAATTCGGAAATTGAAATTCTGCATTAAAGACTCTATTAAAACAATTTGCAACGGAAGTTTCCGCCGGTAAGATTGTATCAAAGACTGCCGAAGGCTTTTTCGTCAGAAATTCCGGGAAATACGCTTTTTACTGACGGAAAATTCCAAAATCGTTGATTTTCTAGTAAGTGATATATAATTGCTTAACCTTGAGTGCTTTATGGTAAGCGAAGCCAGGAAGATTGATTGCCATAGCTCTAACCCCATAGTTAAGAGCGGTATATTCCTTCTCCAAAGCCGCCATCACAGGCTCGCTCTCAGAGCTAAGGAAGATATGCATAATGATCCGGAATGTAAGTTTCCTCATATGAGTGAGGAACTCGAATTCGCCCATTTTGGCCCATTTGTCCAGAGCAGAAATAACATTGTCTTCTATGAAGTTCAAATACACGGAGAGAGCTTCATGGCCATTGACAGGAGCAGCAGTAAGGCGGCGAAGACGCTTGTGTTCTTCGTAAGAAAGACCAACGAAGGACTTGTTTCCGACAAGATCAACGGTGGCTTTAGGCCAACCAGGCTGAAACGCATCGTCGTCTGTTAACACTCTCTTGCACGTTTCTGCTGTTGTCACCACCACGCTTGGATTCCCAAACATCAACGCCTTGTATATCCCAGTATCTCCATACCTGCATTCATGCTACACTTATTAAAAAAAAAAAAAAAAAGCTCTTTTTCATTTTGGGTAAACCATTTTAATTTTAATTGCCTTTCTTATCAAAACAACAATTTGCAGAGCCAGTTGAAATTCAATCCACAGTTGATTAATCCCTGGACATTATTAAATTTTACCCCAAGTCAAACTAAGTAGTACTAACAAATTAGTAAACCGAACTTCAAATATTTGTTGAAAAATTAGCAACACCGACAATTAATTACATGTGCGGGTAATATTTGCATAATTCTCTAATATATTTAAAAAGTAAAATTAAATACTTTCAGTAGAAGTTACAAAGTTACAGTTCAAAATTAAGAACAACATTTCCCAGCTAGAAGAAATTGAAGAAATATTGAGAACATCAATAACTTTAAATCCAACTCAATAATAATATTTCATAGTGGCAAGGCTTGAGTTGAGCCAACTCAATGTTTTCCACGCAATAATGGCGATTTGCAGTTTATTATATATAAATATATAATACATTTATCTTTATTTTTGTTTACAAATTTAAAATCTACTATCAAATAAAATTTATGCATTACTTCTTTTTTTTTACTAGAAAAGATTAATATCATTCATCATGCTACATCGGAGATAATAACAATCCTAAGCAAATGAAGGACAAGATAACTAAGTCTTTCAATATGTCGAAGAATTAACTGAACGCATTAAGAGATGGAATATATATATATTATTATTGACTTAATGAATGATTATACGTTATACATAATCTATGTATACATATAGACTTATGGAAGATATATAGAAAGTAGTAACGTAAATAGTAGTATAGCAAAACCTACTTATATTGGACTATATCTATAGTTGGAAATTGTAATCCTTTTAAATCTGGACATTTATTTATTTATTTATTTTTCTGTCTTAATATAGCAAAGTAGTCTCAGAATTCAAATACGTGCCATTGAATATTAAGCTGTTACTTCCATGTACAGACAATTCAAATCAAAGGGAATCTCATTTATTTCTACCTCTTTTGCCCGCTGAAAATAAAAACCCAATTCATTCATGCAATCTAAAATAAATGAAAATTTTTTTAAACAAAATCCTTGTATCATTTTACAAAAATGGAAGAGAAAAGAAATGATTCACAGCAGTAATGGCCACATACGATGGATTTAGAAATTTGAAAACATGTATGGAAAGCAAAAGCAAGAGAGATATAAAGTTTTAAATGTCTTTTGTATCTTGTGATATCTCATTTTTACCGTTTTGCTGATGCTTTATAATCGTTACTTAATTGTCCTTATGCTATTAAAAAAGCTCCAAAATGGTCACAATAAGTATATACGATAGAATATGATGAAATAAATTTATTCTGACCATTTTGGAGTTTTTTTTTAATATCACATGAGCAAAAAGAGACATCAATAGGACAAGGGACAAAATAGCAAACCATTAACAACACAGGGCAAAAAAAAGTCTTCAAATCGAGATATAATGGATAACAAACCTTGTAACATAAGTGTGCATGAAAGAATCAGGGTCAGTGGACTTGAAAGCTCTGAGAAAAGACCACATATTACCAATGAAAGGCCAACCCAAATCACCTGGTGGCAGCTTATATTTGATTTCACCTAGTTTAGCTTCATAAATCCAGCGATTCACACTCTTTACAGTCCATTTCACTAATTCAAAACCAACTATGCTTATGCTACTTACCCACACCAACACCCAAATAATACCCACATCCATTTCTTTATCGAGAGACCTTGAAATTTCAATGCAAGTTATGGAGAAAACCCCAAATGTGAGACTTATCAGTCTCTCCTTTTCCTCTATTTTTAATGGGCAGCTCAGAAACAATAACCAGGAAATAACACAGAGGAAAAAAAAAAAAGACAAGAATTTATTGAAAATTTCTAACGTGAACTAGGATCACATTATGGAAATAGGGCGAAAAAAATATATATGGAAACTCTCAAGAGATACATGGAATTGGAGGCTAAAAACATAAACTTATTGGGTTGTTGAGAAAATCATAAAAAGAAATGTCATAAAAACATAAAACATAAAATATATAATTTTTTTAATTAATAATGAAAAAAAAGAAAATCACAAAAAAAGGCGAAAAAACTTTCAAATGTATAAATCTTGAGGAATAGTTATTAAATAATGTGTATGAATTATTGGTATACCAAATAGTAGTAAGTTTTGTACGAAATTAGATTAACAATTTACAGTTCACGCCGTTAAATCCGATTCTCATACAAAATTTATTTTTTTTATAATTTGTTAATAGTTTGTCTCTATTATTTAAGAATATGTAACAAAGATTTGAAATATCTAGCCTTTTTTTTTTTTGGTTTTTTTGTATTTTTCATTATCAATTAAAATAATACATGCACTTCCAAAAAAATTTATTATGTTTTTATCAACCAACATCCGAAATTTCAAGTAAAAATTTAAAGAGTAAAAGAGTTTTTAGGGAAGTGTCTTGCACGAGAGACTAATTTTGTTAACATTACGAAACTATAGATTCCAATTTGTAGGGGTCAGCAAAACCGAACCAAAATTGAAAATTGAATCAAATTGAACTCAAAAACCAAACGAACCGAATTCTATTTGGTTTGGTTTTAATTTTGTAAAATATAGTAATGTAGTTTTCGGTTTGGTTACCAAAACAAAACCGAACTGAACCAAATTAGCAATATATATATATATATATATTCTATTTGACATATTACATATTTGTGTTATTATATAATAGCATTTATGAGAGTTTAGTATATATGTAATATAAACTCATTTTTAGTAATACTTTTCGTATAATTAATAATAATATAATGATAGTAATAATAAAATTATTTAAATTTGAAATTTTTTTGCTAATTTGGTTTTCCGAATCAAATCGAAACTGAACTGGTTTGGTTTGGTTTGGTTTAAGATAAACCAAATACAATTTGGTTCAATTTTTATTTCAATTTTTTCTTACTTTGGTTTTGGTGCGGTTTAATTTTTGAACCGAACCACATTTTGCTCACTCTTACCAGTTTATAATATTTTAAACCACATGTATCAGTTTACAAATAGCCGTACCATATGATTTATTTTTGTACTTATTTCAATTATAAAACTAGTATTTTCTAAATATGATATCATAAAGAAACCATTTGTCATTTATTTTTTTGGTATAATCACAATTATAAAAATCAATGAAAAAAAAAGTCAAACTGTTAAGAGTTTTACGTTATAAATTAATGTTTTAGGATAATTATTTTCCATTATTCTAATAGATGGAGGGCCATAGATGTAATTAACTCAGTTATATTATATGTGATACGCCATTGTATGTAGAATGCTTTTAATGACTTAAAATGTGTACAACTTAGACTCATGACCCATTTATTTACTGATATTAAAACTTTACATTTTAATATTGGATCGCTCATAAATATTTGTGTAACGCTTTATATTGTTCTAAATTGAATTGAATATGTTAAGAAATTCTTGTGTGTGTCTATATAGAAAAGGAAGACAAAGAGTTTCATAAAACTTTAATTTGTAACATAAAATTCTTTAAAATTTGGCTTTTATTTCCTTTGTTAGTTTTATATTGCGATTATACTAAATTTATACTATAAAAACACTGATGACAGATGATGTCGTTATGATATTACATTCTACAATTAAAGGAGCATGTTTATCTCCTATTTAAAAAAATTATATGTTTGCAATTTCAAATTTTTTAAAAATGCTAATTTTATAAATTTACTTTTATTATGCTAATTTTTCCAGTTTCCTAAATTGTTAGCGTCGTTTATGTCAACGATCCAATTATTTTCTGTTCTTAGCCTCAAATTATATGGTAACTCTTGAGAGTTTCCATATATTCTTTTTCGGTCCATTTTCATAAATGGAAAGGGGCGCAAGATTTTTTTTTTTTTTTTTTATATAAAAAAATCAAATTCGTGTATTTTTACAAAGATAGGGATCAAATCTTTTATTATTATTATTATTTACAGATGAAGGCTAGAGAAGCCGAAAAAACAAAAAGAAACTAAACCTGTATGATTTTATATCCATTGCGAGTTTCAGATAAATATTATGAATGCTTGTAGGAGATATATAATACAAAAAAGAAATTTAACAAACAAAGTCGACATACGAATAGACGTCCACTCAATGTTTATTTCAGAATTAAAATTTCAAGGCTAATAGAATATTTACCAAACCCCTTTAAACGTGCAAAAGATGTCACCAACTTTCTTGCTTTTTTTTTCTTTTTCTTTTTCAAAACCACTGATGACACTTAGTAATACCTTTTTCAATGCCTTTATAAAGCCTATAATCAATACCATGAGCTAAATCCATTATCAAGCTAATTAGAAACTACAATAAATAAATAAATAAATAAATAAACATAAAGTTTTCTGATTCTATTTCGGAAAACTAAATATGATGCAAAACAAGTGTCATTTGCCTTGCAAAATAAACAAAACACCATTGCTTTTGGCTACCATCAAATTGGAAGAATGGCGTGTTACTTTTAAGTATTTTTTGTGACAAATAAATCTATTATCTACATTTCTTTTCTTTTTTTTTTTTTAATAAAAGAATGTTACTTCTTAGAGATAATAATAAAAATTATTATTGGCCTTTACTTATTAGTCGAGCGTCAGAGACGATAAAAGATATAATTGGACTTTATTTATTAGTTTAACCCCTTTTTGGATTAAATGATTCCATAACATGATATCATCTCTTTTTAGATCTAGAGGTCGAGGGTTCGAATCCTAACCTTAACCAACATAATATTTATTTTTGAATATTTCTCTAAAAAAATTCAAATATAATGCATATATCAAATTGTTTAAAAAAACTTAAATTCATAGTACACCACTACAAATGCTAAATTTAACAACAACCAAAATTAGCAGAAAAAAGAATTTTGCTGCCAAATAGTATATTTAGCAGTAAAAATCCAATGGTTGTTGTTAAATCTAACTTTTGTTATAGTGGTAATTTTTTTTTAAATAATTGCGGATAACCATCTCAATAGCTCCGTTGTTTTTTAAAAAAATGAACATGCATTTTTTCAAGACAGAAACAGTTATGAGGGACTCTTAAAAAAGGGGATTAAACATCCTCCTCAAAGTGTGAAATATAGCTTGACGACAAACCCAAATTAACACATTGCACACGTGTGTTTTTAGTAATTCTATGTTTAATTTTTTTTTTTTTTGAAGGTCTCAAACGGTGTGGAACGTGCATACCATGTGCAGACATGAGATGAGACGAGCTTGGTTGGTTTGAGAGACAAATAAACAAGTCTTCAATATTAATTGCTTCAAACGTGATATACTTACTGCCAACTTGCATTATTTATGGTTTGAAGCCCTGAAGGGTGAAACGAAAGTATCATTTTTAAAATTGAACGATCGGTAAGAAAAATTATATGCCTGTTGTAAATTGGAATGTGTTGAGTTTTCACCCTACATCTACCGTTAAACACACCAAGTTAGGCTTATTTCAACCGTTATTCACATTTGCTTCAAATTAATTTGCATGGGTTGGTTGACTAGTTGTTAGACCTACCCACCATATTTCATATTGTAAGGATAAATTTATTACTGAAGAGATATGGTGAATATTTTTCCTTACAATTCAGTTTAAAAAAAATTAAATTTATCCTTACAAAACACATTCTCTGATAGTATTTCTCAAAAGATTACTTTTGTCATTTTTTTTTTAAAGTTTTATGATGTGGTGAGTATAAATAAACAAATATATTAAAAAAAAAAAAAAAAAATCAGTTCTAGAGGCAGTTTCAACTGCCCTACTGCTTGGATATTACTTTGTATTTAATGTCAATTTTTTTAAGAAAAACAATTTTTCTATTGGGTACTTAGGAGTATAATTGTAATTAAAAGGGAATTATATGTGAGGAGAAGGAAAATTAATGTTAATGTGATTGTTTATCTGTCTTGGAAATAATTTTCCTTTTCTAATTAAGGTAAGAAATTATGTTTTCTTGTTTTCAAAAAGATTTTTGTTTGATCACCAAATTATTTTCTTTTAACTAATTTATTTGTTTTTGCCTCACAAACACTAAAAGATAGGGGGAAAAAATGTTTTCGAAAAGAACAATTTCCTTAAAACAAAACGGATTAAAAAAATATTGGAAATTAATTAGTAAAACACATTCTAACTTAGTTTAGACCAAACAAAATCAGCAAAAGTTACAATTGCAATCCAAAAATAATAGTGAAAAATGGACCGAAATTCACATAAAACTAGATATGCATGAATCATTGATGGTAAGATGGGGATTTAATTTGGAATGGCATCACGAGAAATGTTAGCCAAATGATAATAGAAACAAAGTAATAATTTACTGGCGAGCATTATAGATATTTAAAAATAACTAACTTTTTGCAGTAATAAACGGTAGCTGTATACTTACAAAATGCAGGGGTGGGGTGATCTTTGTGGATTTTGTGTCTACTATTGTTCATTATTTACAAGTTACAATTTTTTGTAGCGGCGTAATTCGGATTTATTCTCATAGGTTAATTACTTAAATTAAATTTTTTATATAAATATATATTAAAAAAGATAAGGTAGTGATTAAAATATATATACATCGTCGCCCCAACAAAGTTTGGTCTTTACCATGTAAATTATTTCAATAAAAAATGAAACTTTATGGACTTGTTCACTCTCCCATTCATTAATCTCTCTATCACAGCATCTAATTCATGCAGGCCTTCGGTGAATCAAATTGGATTTCATAGAAAAGAGAAAGGGACCTAAATCCAAGTTAATTTCAGCAACCACTCTACCTAAATTGTACTTTTACCATATTTATTTCCAGCCAGGGTTAGTCTGCTGGGGGCGAAATTTGGTTCGAAAAATTTCCGGCCGACGAACCAAAATTTCCGATCGACCGACAAACCTGAATGAATTTAATTCAATTCAATAAAAACACAATTAAATTAATCCAAACAACAATTTCATTTAAAACATAGGTTCATGCGAGCTCTTTTTTACTACCTTGATCAATAGGGATTTCATTACTAGTTGATGATGGTTTGGGATTTGATAAAGTATTCCGCTTTGTTCTAGTAATAAACTTATCTATATTTTTAATTCCTATAAATAAAAACACAAATACTACAATCAATTAATCAATTCATAACTAAATTTAAACATGTTTTATCAATTCAAACCCAAAAATAACAATGCACAATCAATTTAATTCAAACCCACATTCAAACATAATTTATCAATTTATCAATTCAAACACATATTCAAACCTAATTTATCAATTCAAAACTAAAATTAACAACACAATTTACATAATCAATTTATCAATTTATCAGTTAATTCCCCAATTTATCAATTCAAACACACATTCAAACCTAATTTATCAATTCAAAACTAAAATTAACAATGCAATTTACACAATTAATTTATCAATTTATCAATTCAAACCTCAATTCAAACCTAATTTATCAAATTACAACACAATTAACACAATCAATTTATTAATTTATCAATTAATACCTCAATTTATTAATTCAAACATAATTTTAATAAAACCTAAATAAATTACAAAAACCTAAAATTTAAAATTAAAACTAACCGGAATTAGAAGAAAGGAGGAAAGGAGGAGAGGTGAGGATGGACGGACGACGAGCGGTGACGGCGGCAGGCGGGATGACGGCGGCGGCAATAAAGAGGAGAGGGAGAGGAGGATTGATTTGAGGGGTGAAATGTGAGGGAGGGTGGGGGATGAAGGAGATGGGTTTAAGTTTTAATTTTTATTTTTTTTTTCCTGCCAGGGCAAAACGACGTCGTTTTGCCCTGGCAGGTTTATTTTTTATTTTTTAATGACTGGGCAAAACGACATCGTTTTGCCCATAAAAAAAAAAAAAAAAAATTTACCCCCCCTGTATCAGAGGGGGCAGAGCAGGGGCGCTGCCCCTGCTCTGGGGGGGCGGGGGGCCGCCGGAAAGCCCCCTACTCAAGGGCTTTTCCGGTGACTGGGGGGTCAGCTGCCCCCCCGTGACCCCCCCCCCCCCCCCCCCCCCTGCCGCCGCCCCTGTTTATTTCGGTACAAAAGAAATTGAAAAATCATATATCTTTCTTCAAAAAGGAAAAAAAAAAAAAATGTAACAAAAAAAGAAAACGAAATGTGATATGGTTGATTTGTAATAAACTGATACATGTAGAATAAAAACTTAAAAAACATAAAAATAAAAATAAAAGAGATGAAGACTCTATAAGTCTTGGGAGTGTTCCGCTCAACCGTATAAGTGAATACATAAGTGAGGTTAAATTCATGTAATACAAAACTAAATAATTTATATTAAGGTCAATGTACATCATTTATATACAACTATTTAGGCTCGTCAACTTCCGAGTTGAATTCAAACATAAAAGTCTCCAATTTTCACCTAACTAAACATAAAAAAAGCTATAACAACTCCTTTCTGGCTTTTCTTTACTCTCTTTAATTTGTAAGTTGCTTCCTTCTTCTTACATATTTTCACTTAATCCATCCCTTTTTCGCATGCCTGTAATTAAATGAATGACTCAAAATTAACATTTCAGCTCTCCATTTTGAATGATGTTGCGCGCCCAACTTCATCAGCTGCATCAGCTGGTAGAATTGTCCAATAGAAAAGAAATGAAGAAATCTACAACAATTTTATACTTAATACGATCATCCAGCAGTGGAATGTAGATGTTTTTTTTTTTGAAGTGTAAACACAAAAATTCCGGTACTCTAATCAATATATGATCCAAAATTTGAATCAAAGAAAACCTCAAACTTGTTTTCCTTCTGAATAACTGGAACAAATGTCAGCATTGAGCAAAACTCGCCATTGAATTTGATATTAAAATCCAAATTTTCTGACGATTTTGGTGGTGATGGTGAGATTAAAAACAACATTCAATGATTATATGGTTGATGCACGTGTTCATGTGTGAATTTTCTTGTTTGTTCACCCTCCATTCTTCGAGGGATGATACATTCTCATGGTGAGAGATTCTATTTTGATTCGAAAACCACGTGATATTTATTGTTTGATGACTGACTCGTCAACATATGTAACTGGTGATATGTTAAGTATCCAATAATGCATAGCACCATAGTTCTGGACCACTTTACAAATTTATCGTTATGACATATATAACTTCTTCTATCATCGATAAGAAGACAACAAAAGATTGATTTAAATAATACGAGAGCAATTGAGAAAATAGAAAAAAAAAATTATACATTTATCTCTCCTTAACTGAGAGGTACAACATTAATATTCAAGATACAAGTTTCATTGAAGCTATCTATTACATTTTGAAAAGAAATTAGAATAATTTAAAATTGAAATTGATAAATAAAAAAAGATTAGATTTTTGAAGATGAGGTGTTACTCTCTTCGAATTCTTTTAATTTTTTTTACAAACTCCTAGAATTCATTTTAACTTATATGCATGGAAGCATAAATGTTTGGTAAGTCATACCAACATTAATCTAAATGGATAAGGATTTATTTATTTTTTTTCCCCTTTTTAAAATGAGGATTTAGATAAATAAGCTTGTAATCCATTTGATAGTTATCTGTAAGAACACAATTATTATTGTTGACTGGGAATGTGCCACGTAGAACGTAATATATATATATATATATATATATACAAAATTTTTAACCTTTCAAGATAATATATATTAAAATCCATTAATATTTATCTCGAAATTCACATTTAAATATATAAATACTCCTAATCAATATATATTTTGTTACTAATAATTATTCTATATAAAAGATCTGGTTAATTCTCATTCAACTAATTATCTTATAGATAGTTTTTTAAGTACACGTTCAACTATTTTATTTTTATTTCTCCAATGAATTGCTATATGTATTAAAATATAATTTAAATATAGGTTAAATATAATTTATTAGATTTGTTAAACTATTATCTAAAATTGTTGGAAGTGTTTTTTTTTTTTTTTTTGTACTGGATATAGTTTAGATATTATTTAAATATATATAATATAATCTAAAGATATACAAGAGGTTAACATTGTATTGACATTATTGAATAACTAATTTTAAGTGTAAACTAAAGTTGTTGTATTTACGATTTAACCTTGATATATATTAAATATAACTTAAGTATAACTACTACAACTTATAGATTGAGTATAACTTGAATATGAATTAAATATAACTCGAATAATGTTTCTGATGTATCTTGATTATAGTTTCGATATTTGTTTCACTTTAATTTATTAAAAGGTAATTGATGAAATAATAAATAGTATATTAAAAAATTAGATAAAGTTTATTCAAAAATAATTAATTGAAAATAAATATTATAATAATTTATTAAATATAATAGAATATTATTGATTTGATAATTTTTTAACCAAAGTTATTTCCTTGTTAATTTTTAAAATTTTAGAATCACAAATTTCAAAAGTGTGACTTTCAGTGTAATTTCTATATTTGGTGACTGTTAAATGTGAACGCATAAGTTGACCCCAAGTAAACCATCCCAGTACACCTGGACAAATATGAGAGGAGAAGAAACCTAATATATAAAGGAACTACTCTTACTCCAAAGTAAACTAACATTTGCCGTTCGTCTTCTCAGTGTTTCTCTCACTCTATCCATCGGAAACCATGGCCGACCTTTTCTCAGCGGCATCGCTTTTTCTACTGGTCAATCTTGTGATTGGCACTATTATTATTACTTCCCGTATCACCTCCAACCGGAAACCTAAAGAAGAAGAAGAACAACGGCCGCTTGTTCGAACTCCTTCCCTCATAGACCGAGTTAAATCCATCAATTTATCGTTTCATAAATACTCGGCGCCTTTCGACTCCGACACGACGTCGGATTATCTGCATGACGGATACACTACTGGAGTTGATCATCATCCACCTGTGCTGGAACGAGCTCCTTCCCTCTTACAACGGCTCACCTCCGTCAATTTCTCCTCCTTATACAGATCCGAACCGGAAGCGGAACTCGCCGGTGAGACTGAACCTGTGCTGGAACGAGCTCCTTCCTTCTTACAACGGCTCAGTTCCTTGAATTTCTCCTCCTTATACAGATCCGAACCGGAAGCGGAACTCGCCGGTGAGACTGAACCTGTGCTGGAACGAGCTCCTTCCTTCTTACAACGGCTCAGTTCCTTGAATTTCTCCTCCTTATACAGATCCGAACCGGAAGCGGAACTCGCCGGTGAATCCAAACCTGAAGTGCCGGGTTCAGATCGGGAGTCCATTGAGGTATCTGAAGCGGTGCATCATCATGTGAAAAGGAGTAAATCGGAGCAACGGATGGCGCCGGAGAGAAAGGAGGCGGAGAAGATGAAGAAGTCGGCAAGTGAAAAGGGGGTCTCAGTGGAGGCTAAGGAGGAGAAGGAAGACAGAGAAAGAGTTGAACAGAGAAGGTGTCAAACGACAAGGTTAGGAAAAACGACATCGTTTGGAGATGAAGGAGTTGACGCCAAAGCTGATGAGTTCATTAACAAGTTTAAACAACAATTGAGGTTGCAGAGGTTGGATTCTCTTTTGCGTTATAGAGACATACTCAGAGGAAAATAAAAAGGAAAAAAATAAAAATAAAAAAGATGATATTTTATAATGTTCATTTTCTTGGCTATATTAAAAAAAAAATCGAGAAATACCAAGATTCTGGATCAAACTGGTGTTATAATGAAGTCAAGTCACCTCAGTTGAAGAACGAACAACATGATCACAACCAGTTGGGGATAAAAGTAGAATATTTTGTTATTAATTACCTAGATATGTTTTAGACTTCATCTTCTTCTTCTTCTTCTTCTTCTTCTTCTCCACTGGTGAAGAGGGTATTTTGGTCAATTGGAACGAAAGTTGGTGGTTTATGACCCCACACGTTTGTTTCTTTTGATGCATTTTGTAATAGGATGATGGCGGATGATGGGGGATCTGTATCATATTTTAATCTACTAATAGTGAACTTTTATTGCTGGTATATGGAAAGATCTGGAGGCTCATGGTTTGCATTTACACTTGGACTGCAGTCTTATGCTATCTGGGGAGAAAATTAAAATAGCTCATCATGTTCACTTAAACATGATACTTTGCTTCTAACTTGATGGATAAATTTGTCATAACACTTTGGTTAGTCATATACTCTTATTGATTAAGGATAAAATTAACTGAAATTATAAATAATTTATGAATTTCAATACTTATGTTATTGAAGATTGTAATAATTTAGCATTTGTGACTATATAAATTAAATATAATTTTAAACTAGAAGGATCTAAGTGGTCTACAATTTGAGACATAAATAACCAGCAAACACATACACAAAAAGTTAGGAGATTAGTTAAGCTTGATTATTAAAATTTGCTTGATATTGAATGACAGTATTAACATTATCCAATTCAAAGTGACAAAACAACGTTTCTAGCATGATGGAATCAAAACGTATATATATATATATATATATATATATATATATATATATATATATATATATATATATATATATATATATATATATATATATATATATATATATATATATTGTTGTGATAATATGCGAAATTTCGTTATACAAATTAATTAACTGTTTTTCTTAACAAAGATATGTAAATACTATGGTTTTCAAACCTGGACTGGTCATCGAACCGGTAAAGAGATGGATTCATGGATTTTGAATTAAACCGGAATAAACCGAAATCGAACCGGATTTAATAGAAATATTAAAATATTTTTATTTTTATATTTATAATTTATAAAAATTTGAATAATTCTTTAAGTTTAAACATTTCAAACACAATATGGTAATTAAAAAAACTCAATTTATGAATATAATTTTTTTAGTCACAATAAAATGTCAATTTAATTTAAAATAATTTAAAAAAACAAACTATATTTTATTTTAATTAAAAACACTTCAAAATAATAACTTAAATTTTATATTCAAATAATTTTTTTTCTAAAAAAAATCTGGTCGAACTGAAAAACAGATCCAGTTCACGGTTTACCGGTTCGACCAAAGATTGACTGGTTGCTAACTAAAACAAACAAATAAAAACCGATTAGTCTGATTTTTGGTTCCGATCGAATCCGATCCGACCGACTAATCCGGTCCGGTTTTCACCCCTATGGTAAATACATAGCAGTTTGTTTTTTATTAGATAATTTGGCCCTTCAAGGTTGGCTCTTGAATCTACAAATAATAACTAGAAACTTCGTCCCTGTTTCTCGTTATTAATAGAATAATACTGAGTATAAAATTAATACAACTTTAACTTTTCCCTTATTCAATAAATGACATGATTATAAAGATCAGTCAAAGTGTGTGAGCAGAGAATTTATTACAAAATGAATCATCACAATTTCAATCAATTCGAAGTAGAAGAAATTTGTTTTAAGTTGTTTTGATGCGTAGCACAGGTGTAACTATTATAATAATGAAGCTTTTCACATGTGGGGAATACGAACCCGCTAAAAGACATAGCACAGAGTTGTTAGGAGCTGATGGCTAATTTAATTGTTAACTGCATGCAACACTAATTTAATGGTCCCAAAGGAGCCAATAATTGCTGACCTGACCACTCCATAAACGGAGGCAGACGTCACCTTGCTTGCATCATCATTTCCTAATTTTCTGCTGGAATCCAAGGTTGTCACCACACCCATTTTCTTCTTATCCTACGTTGTGGTGGTTTTGGAGCATACAATTAAAGGTCACAAAATTATAAAAATCCTCAAATTGAAACATACAAGAATTTAATTCAATAAATCCACTAAAAATTTAAGAAAATGAAAGAAAAGCACATAAAATTTGAATTTTAAAAAGTTAAATTTACACGTTTGTATTGAGTTTTTTTTTTTTAAAAAAAAAAAGCGGTTACACCTTTATAATGATACTTTCTCCTTTTTTTTATATATGTTTTTTAAAATTATTCATCAGAACTAATAAAATATTAATTAGATTATTAGAATGACTAGTACCCTTCTAAAACTCTATTTTTTATGTCAAATTTATTTTTCTTTTTTCTTTTTAATTGTCAAGACTTGATATAAAATTGTTTGTATTAAATATTAAACTTCTCTTATATTTTAAATAAGGGTAACTATAAAAAAAATTACCAAAAATACATTAATAATCTAAAATGTCATATAAAAAAGACCAAATGAGAATTTTTACAACATCATATATTAAAAAGCTGAGGGAGTAAAGTTTTTAGCTTTTATATATACTTCTATGTTAACTGCCTTGCCATAATTTTTATAAGCACACAAATTCTTTCTCAATTGTTTATTATCTGAATGTTGATTACTCTATTTGTGGTTACCACCTAAAATCACTTCACTCTCAATTGTCATAAAACAACGACTTAATTACAGATCGATTTGACAACTAAGACAAAACATTTGAAATGTAATTCAATTGAATTTTATTTCCTTAAATTTTATGTTTAAAAGAAAAAAAAATTAAAAGAAATTAATTCTCTCATGTTTAAAAAAATAGTTTATGATGTGAAAAATTGGAAATTTACCTTAATTACCAATTGCATTGTTTCATATTAAAAAAATGTTTTTCCAAATATAAGAAAATGATTTTGTGAATGAGTTGAATTGAAATCTAGTACTGAAGTTTAATTAAACAAGGGGTTGATACTTCAAAAGAAAAATTATTTGATCAAATAATTATTAATGTGTTGAGACTACTTCATTTACCTTCTTATCATAAAAAATTAATTTACAAAAAAGTTTATAGAAAAGTGAGATATTTCCAGTCTAAGATCAGGGAAAACTTTAACGTCACATGGGAACTTACGGTGAGCCGAGCCTAACCTAACCGAAACCAGATTAATATGCATAAAGTTTTGTTCGATCCCAATCTAGTTGGGTTAAACTTAAAGGTTAGGTCTTGGATCAGGCCAAGCCAAGCCAAGCTTAGTGCAAAAGGTTTTATATTTATGGCCCATTAACAACAGCCCAGTCAAATGATGTTCTCATTTTCAGAGGCCGGAGCAGTGCTCAACGTAACGTGCGAACGCAGAACCACCGCACTGGCTTAAACGCTGCGTTTTAGGTGAGACCATATTCGACCGTAAGATTTTATTCAGAAGTGGCTCAAATCACTGGAATTCGCAACTGTCTTTTAACAATTGCGTCGCCGAAACGCCTCGTTTCTCTGTGATTGGACTCACTTCATCAACGCAGAGAGAGAGATACCGAGCTTGAGCTCTAATGGCGGAGAAACCGCAACCCGTCCGTGTACTATATTGTCAAGTTTGCAGTTTACCCGCTGAGTACTGTGAGTTTGGTCCCGATTTCGAAAAATGCAAGCCGTGGTTGATCCAGAACGCTCCTGACCTTTATCCTGATCTCATCCAAGGTTGTTCCAACCCAAAATCACTGCTTTGCACAATTTCTTTATTAGATAATTTCTTTTTAATTGAAATCTTATTTATTTCTGCAGAGGCAAATGCCAAGGAAGCTGATAAGGTCGCTGACCAGTTGCAATCCGCCGGTATCTCATCCAGCCGCAGTGACGGTGCTACTCCTTCAGGTGATCTTCTTTGGCAATATGATATACATGTAATTTATCTATATACTTTTATGAGTTTACATTTGCTTTTCTCTTTTCTTTACCTGTTCGAGTGATTCTGGGACTGCTATTTTTTTTCGACATTTTGATACTTAACTGTATCATAGCATGAAATTTGTAGAAATGGTGAAATTGTGATAAATACTACTATCATGCTTTGAAGTTACACTGAAAGCATCTAATTTCATTTTTTTGGCAAATTACTTTGAAGCAAATTAGTTTAGTTGAAATTGTATAAGCGGACACACATCTTATTTGCTGCATCCTCTGAAGAACGAGTTGAAAAAAGATAATTGCTCTGGTTTGAGTGCGTAATATGCTTATGATGGCATATGAACCCTGCTTGCATTGATATTGTTCATATGTTAACAAGAGAGACGTGCTGTGGCTGACTTTTATTGATATGGTTCAAGAATTTAAATAATTTTATTGTTCATATGTTAACAAGAGAGACGTGCTGTGGCTGACTTTTATTGATATGGTTCAAGAATTTAAATAATTTTCCATGCAGTCCAATGTGTTTCTCAGATTATCATAGTTGCGCTGATGAAGTTTTAAAAAGTGTTATGGACATATGTTACTCCATTCCTTCTTCAAATAGTTGTGGTCTCAAATTTTTTCCTTTGCATTTGAAATATTTTATTGTTGGCTGCAGGCGGTACTTCTAATCCCAAGGAAGAAGTAAAACGTCTTCCTGGTGGGAAAATAAAGAAGAAAGTAAGATAGGAATAATTCCTGCATGCAATTTAAACAGCAAAGTTGTTTCCATTGAATTGATCTCATGACTGCTTTTTTAACAGTGTACACACTACTTATGTAATGTGTTTGTGCGTTAATCCTTTTCTTTTAGGAGAAGCAAGAAGTTATTATAGAAAAGATGACACGAAATAAGCGAAAATGTATCACCACTGTGAAAGGGTTAGAGCTCTTTGGTAAGCATTTTTATTGTCAACATTTTAGAAGTATTTATCCTGGTCATCTCTCTCTTTTAAAAAGTTCTTTTTTAGGTGTTAAACTCAGTGACGCATCAAAGAAACTTGGGAAAAAGTTTGCTACTGGAGCTTCTGTGGTTAAGGTATGCTTTAATGCTGGGTGCTATATATTTCTTTGCTTGTTATGTTGATTGTATCTTATGTTCTCTGGTTAATTGGTTTAGGGTCCAACTGAGAAGGAACAAATTGATGTCCAAGGAGACATATCCTTTGACATTGTGGACTTCATTACAGACACCTGGCCTGATGTAAGTTATCCATTACCCTTTTTTTTTTTGTCAGAGTATTTTGTTTGGGGCTACTTTTGTCACTTGAACCAACTGAAATGCGTATTTAATTGACTATTTCTCTTGTTGGCTTATTGTGTGTTGCATACAAAGAACTTTTTTGGTATAAAATGAAAAACAAGGCATTGTCTATATTTTCCCATGTAAACCATATTTAAGTTATCACAAATTGGATGAGGCACATGTCCTTTGTATATGCGCATATAGCCAAAGCATATATGGTCTTCTCTTGCTTCCTGTTTATCAGTGGTTTTCTTCTGGCAAAATCTGGAACCTTGCTTGTGCTTAGGGTAGCAAAATGAAGATGATCTGTTTCTTTCCCGTTTATTTTTGCAGAAGTATTGTTTACTGGTTCCTTTTCTTTAATGAATTGAATATTGACAAAAGTGAAACTTGAAATGGGACATTGTTTATAACATCTATATGTGTAAACTAGGTGAAGGAACTTTCATGAAGCCATTCTTTGCTTGGGGTTCACTTGGGATTTATCGCATGCAAATCATGGATTATTTTATTTAGACGGAGTCATATCTTTATTTAGTTGTATTTGTGTATATGATGCCGTTGGAGAACTTCTGTTTCAACTAATTTCACCAATATAGTTCATAGTTATTGCTTACCACCTTATGCCGTCTAAATAATGGACAACACTAATTACTTTCACTCCATTGTTAACATTATTTCGTGAGTGTTGATAATCAGTCTTGGGTGGGTTCAGTCCTTATACCATTCTTTACCTGTAGTCATTCTATTAGCTAATGCATTTAGAATCTCCATTTTTCTCATCCAATTCCTTTCTCCATGCTAGTATGTTATTACATGTCACTGCTATTTATCTTAGGCAAAACATATCCTGAGCTCCCTAAACTTTTGTAGAATTCACAGTTGCGCCGCCCCCCCCCCCCCCCCCCCCGGATCAATATTTTCAGCACACTGAGTACATGATATTTTTGTATGTGCTCACCCCAGACTTAAAACATGTGTTGAAAGTGAACTCCAAACCCCGTTAAATGGCATGTGAACCGACTCGAAACTTCAAAGGTTCAATAAACTCGAATCTCCATTACCCGTTAGGGTCTGCTTGGATGAATGGGAAGGAAGAATTTTAAAGGGAGAGGAGGGAGGGGGAGGTGAGCTAACCTTGAGATCCCACCAATTTGGTGGAATTAAAAATGGAGCTTTTTGGAGCTTTTTTAATCTCCAGTTCACCTCACCTTTCCTAATAAACTCTTTCCCAAGCAAGGTTAGCTATCTAACCTTTCATTATTTAACCTCTCCTAACCTCAATCCAAGCTGACCCTAAATCTTGCGCTATCTCCTTCTAGAAACTTCAAAGGTTCTACCCTTTTTTCTTCAATAATTCTTTTGATGCACAAACCATAGCTTCCCACATATTCCTGTTCAGTGAATCTCCAACAAACACCATTCTTTTCCCTCTCAACCTCTCCCAACATTTTGCTCCCTTCAAACCTTCACAGATTCAAACAAAATGTCATTACAATTTCAGAACTTGAAACAACCAAAATCCATTAGAATTGGGATTTTTTATTATCATCAAAATTGAATTTTGGTGATAATAAAAAATATGATCATCAACATTGGATCTTCCATTACTCCCATTACCAAAATCGAAGGAACCAACATTTTGCTCCCTTGTTCTTCCATCTGTATCTTTGACAATCAAAATCGGGCCTTACATTACTGAACCCAATTGAAGGAATCATCAAGAAACGGGCATGACCTAGATTGGTAAAGCGGGCCCGAGTCATCGGCGACCCATTTATAATTAAAGATATGGTAAAAAAAATGAGCCATGAGATCATTTCCATTCCATTAAACTAAGATCCGAGAGCATGCAATTGTTGCAAATTTTAGAGACTGGACTGTTGTTCGTCCATTTGATTGAATAGAAAGGGGAGATATAATTTGCCGCAAAGAAAAAGAAACGACAAAAGGAGAAAATAAGTGGCTAAAAGATGAATTTTTGATCTTGAAAGAGAGCATGAAAGAGTTGTTAAGATGTTTAAGAAATCAATGAAAAAAATTATTGAAAGCCGCCATTGAAAAAGATTGAAGATAGAAGAAAACTTAAGGATCCTCTGGTTTGGTATATCAGTTGGGTAAAATCAATTTATACTAACGGGTTAAGGTTTTTCGGGTTGGATCATGCGCCATTTAACGGGGTTTGGAGGTCGTGTTAAGTGTTGGCGAGTACATATACACCAAAAAGATCATGTACTTAATATGTCTTGAAAATATTCATCAGGGAGCTAATTGTGAATTTCGCAAAAGTTCAAGGGGCTCAGGATGCGTTTTTCCTAATACTTACTCCATTTTGATCTGAAAACTGAAATGGATGTATAGACAGTATTCCTAGATTTCCATGTGGAGACCGAACCTGATTTCTGATACCACACTCAATAATGTTGAAGGCTTGACTTTGGCAGAGCTTGTCCTTCCTGCAAATTTAATGTAGAAGTGTGGGATTGCTAAGACGAGGGTTAAGCCGAGAAAGAAGGCAACTCTAAAATTTTCTATATTCACTTGAATGCATTATTGCATGCTCACTGTCAATGTGCTAATGCAGATGTCATATCTCTGAGTTAATGACTTTGAAATCATGTTAAATTAGCTAAACTGTATGTTTTCTTATATGATTATTGCAGGTTCCAGAAACTGCTATTTATTTTATTGAAGATGGTAAAAAGGTTCCAGCTGCCTAATTTTTGAATCATATGTACACAGGTCATATGAAGCGTTATGTTTTACTATAGGTATGGTACTCAGTGTTCTCAGTGTAGTCTTAAGGTATAAGGCTTGTTGGGCAGAACATAACCAACATTAAAACTTTTTGTTTCTCTATATGGGCAATTTTGCTTACTATTTTGCTTTTCTATTTCTTCTTTCTTTTCTTCTTTTAATATGAGCTCCCTCTGGAATTTCTTGCTTTTCAAGGCATTTAACATCTGCTACCAGAATTCAAATGCTTTTATGTGTGCGTCATTTGGGCAAGTGATTTGTATGATGCACCTAGGTATTCTATCTGTACCAACAATTTGCATCGAAGTCTTTCTATATCTAGTTCTGTTCCATGCATTACCATTCTTAAGTTAATAAAATGTAGTTGAAATCCAAGTACAGCATGCTGTTAACAGGGATAACCAATGTAATGAATTGTAAGCTTGGGATCAATCAGTGATACTAATTCTTAGAGCACTAATACGCAAATGGATTCTGAATAAGCAACTATTTCATTTTGAGCATTGTTTTTCTTCTGCAACTATTTCATTTTGAGCATTGTTTTTCTTCTGATAGCAGAACGTGCCCAACATCATTGTTCTCAACTACATTCGTTTTCACCTTATCTGATTTCTTATGTAGTATTTATGATTTGAACTATGCTTATGCCAATACAATTTCCAGAATATTTTGGTTAAGCGTGGACAATATAGTTTGACCAATGCTTTCCATAATCCATAGCCCATGATAATTGTAGATACCAATTAGAAAGGGAACATAGCTTAAATTGTGTTATAAGTTTTAGGAAATATGCGGAGGATGTTTGTTAGATTTTGTTCTGTTTATGCATGAAGGTGTTCTTGAGCCTACAGTTTGTACAGTAGGAACAGTGACATCATTAACTGGATCAATATTTTTGACAAGATTTAGAAGTTACCTATCTCAGCTGCTTTTGATATAAAGGGAAATTAATCAGAAAATGGCATTGGGGAGTTCCTAGCATTAGATGAGACATTTCCTGGTAAGAGATTCAATGCATATGATTAATAGTTGAAAATATTACAGTTATTCTATTGAAAATTTTGTCATATTTTCCTGTGATAATGTGCTTTGAATATATCAACCCTTATAAGTTTATAGGATGTATTTTTCATGATGTTTTAGGTTATGCTTATTCTCTCGTAAGTACTTTTTTTTTTTTTCAAAGAGTTCATTAGCATTATTTTCTTGATTTGATGTGATGTGATGCGATGTTGATACTGTATAAATATTAAACAGTAATCCATGTTCTGCACCTAAATATTCTGGGTTTGATCAGAATAGGAAAAGTAACTCTTTTTTTTTTTAACGAAAAGGATTTTATGCTTCAGATTATTAGGAAAAAAAATCAGAAGATGTTGTTTCCCTCTATTTGACACATCAAGTCCAAATGTTGCATCACCAAGTTGATATACAACATCGACATTGTCATTTTTGAAAGAAAAACATCACATCTATTCCAAAAGTTTATTTTATTTTATTTTATAATGTATGAGGTCTAACTATAATTGAGAATCACAAGATCTGAAGCGTCAAACCATCATAATGATACTTTCAGTCTATGAGAGTGGAATTAGTGGTAAAATTTTGACCCTTGGTAAAATTTAGAGGTAAAAATGCGAGTCATAGAAGTAATTTTATTGGGTAAAATTCTTGCTGTTACAGCTTTCGTAGGCGGAGTATTATAAGTATTCTTGTGAGTCCATCTTTTTGTGGTTTAGGATGAAGATACTCCTATCTTGGAACCTTTTTAAAAATTTACAGACTCATTAGTTAAGGAATAATTTACATGATAATTTGATAAATCAGACTATAGGAGTTAAAGGACTAATCAAGCCCATATAATATCAAATTATATGAACTCTCTGAAGAAATTTAGGCAAAAACAGGCCCAAATATGATTTTAAGAGTATAAGATTTACTGCTTTGTTTCAATTATTTCTTGTTATTAGAATTTTCTTGTCAATTATCAAATTTCTTATGAGTATCAAACGTACTTATAAAATAGAAAAATATATTTGCAAGTTGGTAAAGTATATTACTATTTTAATAAATGTAATTAAAGCAGAGAAAATCAATTGTTGGTGTTGAGAAATCATGTGAAGTGTTTGAACCTAAGAAACAAAACTGAAAAGGACTGTTTAGTTTGTAATAGAATTTTATGCTTTGTGTATGACACACACACACACATGTATATATATAGGCAGTAGGATTCTGTGCTGTGCAATACAACTCAAAATATTCTTCTTTCTTTATTAGGAAAACACAATCTAACTTCAAATCTTTCACAATCTTAACATTAAACTTTTTACTAAGAAATTTTCCTTTTTCTTCTAATAATTGAATAATACAAATGGCAAAAAGTTAGATTCCCAACTCAGAGTCTTCCACCTCTAGTGGGTCTCAAATTTCTTTATAAATTTCAACTCAGACCTTTTGACCACTCAAAAATCAATCTTATGAATTGATATGTTTAAGTTTCAACATTATGGACGCCATAATCATAATTTGTTAATAAAATAAATCAATTACATCGATTTAGAATGCCATACAGTTCATACTATATATTAGGCCACTGGGGAACTTTTCTAGCTAAATTTCTACATTACTGTCTGTCATCCACCTTCTCCTAATCATAATTTGGGATCTTAATTAAAAACAGCCTGGTCCGGACCAGCATTATTATTTCGATTTTGTTGCCAATTTTTTATATCTCATATTCTGTGAATGAATTCGTTGTCAAGTTAATTTCCTCTTCCTTTCAAATGGTTTCATATGAATTTCGTTGTGAGACAGCTTATTTTCCTCAACTTTGTTTGCATTCACATCCAAATTTGTTCCATATCCTTAATTGCTTCTATCATATGCCATGATCTAATTTGGGTTTTTATTTTTTTTTTTCCCTCAATATTGATTACGTAATGATGAAAACGAGAGACACCAAATTATGTAATTATGTATTAGTCTTATTCTTAAAAAAATGGAGTTTATTAATATTTCGCTATTGGTCACCCAAAAGTAATTAGCCTTACAAGGTGGTCCTAGCAGATTTACACAGGATTCCTAAATAAACTAATTAGCTATGCATACTGAATTAAATAGGAATATATAATGAATAATTCTAAGTGTACTCTCAAAAAATAAAATAAACCGTATACTTTGGAAAAGAAATTAAAGAATTCGTGTAACTAAAACATCCAATTACTATAAGTCGAACTTTTTTGTCATTATATTTAAAAGAACCGTGTTAGTGTTAGTTATTTTTTTAGAAAAAGAAAATTTATAAAAAATCATAGATTAATACATCAAGAATAAAAGGGGTGGTACAAACAACCAACGATCCTAATCAATATAGAATTTGATTATGTTACAAGAAAACTAACAAATCGATTTGCTGACTTGCTAACCCAACTGAAGTAATAAGAAGTCAAAGAAGAAGCAATTAATAGTTTTAACTAATAGAGTTAATCAGTTTAAGTAATATTATAACAAGAATATGTGAATTGTGTGGTAACGTGGAAGCATGATTGTGTTGTGTCCCAAAATCAAAATGGATTTTGTTTTGTCTGTAGGGAAGCTATAAAATGACAAAAAAATGTCAGAAGAATCATAGAAAGACACATAAGGGATCAATTGTACCATAAATTACAATGTTGAAAAATAGTAAAATCAAATGGCATAAACTAGTAAACAAATAACTCATACAATCGATCTGTTTTCATTTTCCTTAAAAAAAAAAAAAAAATTAAATCCAACAAAATCTTATTCACGAAGATACCCATGCTGATGTCTAAGCATAATATTATACGAAGATCATAAAGTACAGAAATTTGGTGTCGTTTTGATGCAAATGCTGGCCTTTGTTCAGTTGTGAGACAGTTTTTGTTTCCCTTGGGATTAGGCAATTGATTAGCTCTATAATGTCTTCAATTGGAATAGTTGCATTGCGTATATGACAAAGAAAGATCTGTTTGAAATTTTTTCACGAAAAGCCATTTTTTAATTAATTTGGAAGCATTATTGGATCATAGTACTCCAATATTTTTACACTTACGGAGAGTGATGGATTAGTTATAGCTGGATTCCATCATTTCTCATTTCATACTTTAATGAATAATGTGGACAAAAATGAAATATTTTGACAGCTACTTTTATATGCACTTCAACTGAATAATGTAAATAAAATTTAATGGTTATGGACTTCAATACGCTCTTAGATTACTTGAATAGAATTAGCAGAATCATAAGGCTTGTTATATACGTGAAGTTGAATTCATGTAATATATAACCAATTAACTTATGTTTAGATCAATTTATACCATTTATATGTTATTTTTTAGTCTTTTTTATTCCAAATATGGGTTATGTTAGAAATAATTATAAAAGTTATTCTTAGATTTTACCTATTAGTTTAAATTTTTGAATCAAAAGAATTCATGATATAATATTTGAATCTCCTAGACTTAGAGGTGAAGGGTTTAAATTGTAGCAGCCTCATGTTATCGAAATTCCACGTGAGGAAATGCCTTAGATATAATAATAAAAATAATAAAAATTATTTTGTCTTAATTGCTAGGATATCTAACAATCCACTTCAAATGTAATTAGGTCCTATCTATATTCCACATGGCTTGAAAGTACTAGACCTCACTCTATAGGTGAGCATATATGTATGGTTGAACCTATATAACACTGAATTAATTAGTTTGTATTAAGGCTCAATCTACTTTGTATTTTTATTTATTTATTATCAACGTGTCATTTATCAGCATAAACTAAACAGCACATTGACTACTGTATATCTCAACTTGTACTATTAATTAGCTTTCAAAAAGTGGAAACTATTCTTTGTCATCGTAATTGGGAAAAGATTGTATATATTATCTAGGCATGTTTTGGAATTAAGTCTTTGTGAGAAAAATTTAGGAGTGGAAAAATCCTGAAAATTCAGAAGAAAAAGGAAAGAAAATATGGAAAGGAGAAGAGAAAAGTAGCAGAAAACAACAAATAGTAATAGTACAGTAATAAGCACAATGGAAAAATCAAACCTACTGTTTGACAAAACAAGATAACGTAGTACGTTTAGAATACAAGATTGTATTATAATATAAATTTTGAATTAGTGGAAAACTGAGAAGGCAATGCAAATGGACAGTGTCAGCCACCTCCCTACTCCTGCTTTCCACAACATCACTTATTTGTTTCTTCTGCTCGTGACTTAATCTTTCCTATTCTCATTTGTTTACTCAAATTAATGATAAATAAGTTATCAAATTCTCTTCCCAAAGTGGCCTAATACATCAATGAGTTTCATTAGTGAAGATGAAATTGTTAGTTAAGCTAGGTAATTGTTGTCTCGGCCAAAGGAAAGGGACCCAACAAGGTTGATTGATACAACATTACATAATTATTTATCATATGCATAGGGAAGAGCAAAAATACCTAAGATATCTAACCAAACCTAAAAACCAATAAAACCGAACCGAACTAAAATTCGGTTTTCGGTCTTTATATGAAATAATTTCAATTTAAAAAGAACCTAAAAAAGGGAAAACCGAATCTAATAAAAATAATAATAATAAATTATAATTTAGTTTGTCACTTTGATTAATTAAATATTGTAATTTCAAGTTTGATTATAATTAAAATATTATATTATAATCTCAAACTTTTTAGTGGTGTTCTTTTATACTTTATATTAAATTGAATGATCATTGATACTTTATACTTTATATTATAATTTCAAATATCTCAATTAGGTTTTTTTTTTTTTTTTAAACCGAAGCAAACCTAAATATTTTGGTTCAGTTTGAAGCGAATTCTATCAGGTTCAGTTTTAGATCCTTAATATTTATACTATTAGGTTCTAGATTCGGTTAGGTTCGGTTCGATTCTTGGACCGAACCAACCTATGCTCTCCTGACAAGTGTTTATCAAGTATCAAGTACATATTAGTGGAAACAGATGTGCATATTAGAATCAATGGTAGACTTTTTAAAAAAACCTAAAATATCTAACCGAACCTAAAAACCGATAAAACCAAACCGAACTGAAATTCGGTTTTCGGTCTTTATATGAAATAATTTCAGTTTAAAAAGAACCTAAAAAAGGGCCGAATCTAATAAAAATAATAATAAAAAAAAGTATAATTTAGTTTATTCCTTTGATTAATTAAATATTGTAATTTCAAATTTGATTATAATTAAAATATTAGATTATAATCTCGAACTTTTTAGTGGTGTTCTTTTATACTTTATATTAGATTGAATGACCATTGATACTTTATATTTTACATTATAATTTCAAATACCTCAATTAGATTTTTCTTTTAAACCGAAGCAAACCTAAATATTTTGGTTAAGTTTGAATCGAATTCTAATAGGTTCAGTTTTAGATCCTTAATATTTATATTATTAGGTTCTATATTTGGTTTGGTTCGGTTTGATTCTTGGATCAAACCGACCTATGCTATCCTGACAAGTGTATATCAAATATCAAGTACACATTAGTGGAAATATATGTGCATGTTGGTATCAATGGTAGACTTTTTAAGCTTTTTCTGCACATGTATTATTTCATCTTTTTCACCTCATCTCTTCTCTTCTCTTCTCTTCTCTTCTGACCCTACCTACCTAGTTTTTTCTCTTTTAATCAATTTAAAGATTTATAAGATATTATATAAAATCTATTCTTATATTATGAACAAAGTAAGATTCAAATTCAATTCCTCAATATGACCTTTTTTTTTACAGTCTTGAAGTAGCTCAAATTTTCTTTGTGCTGTTATTTGTTATTTGGTCCTCACTGTGTTCTTGATTGGATACCAAATTTAATGAAATGACAGCATTGACAAATTAATTATCTCGACTAAATAATCAATTATTTTCTTTGATCATGACTTAGGGTAATGTAATATGATAATAATCTCGTTAGATGCATAAATTAATAGTTTTAAAAAATGTTTTAAGACCCACTAAAATTTTAAAATAATAATTCATTAATTTCATATGCAATTCTATATATAATTCATAAAATTAAAATTTTTCAGGAAGGTTCTACTTTTTAAATTTCGTTCTTTAATAAATATGCATAAAGCCACTTGTTAATTTATTTACATGTAAACTAAATTTAATTTTATCTTTAACTTTTTACAATGCATAAACCATATTCGATGTATTACTCTCATGCTGTAATAAGTATATAATTTTTTAATGTATGTATCAATAGCTAAAAAAGCCACTTTTAAAAAAGTATGTGGTAAAACACTAGTATCATATGAATAGATAGCGCATACACTATTTCTTGAATAATTTTTTCCTCTGTAGGTTACAGCATTAAAACTTCACTTTCACTATGTTATTTTAAACTAATTATTTACTTCATTAATTTAATTATCTTGAATTTGATAAAAAAAATGTATAATTATAAAATATCCTATAAATTAATAAATATTCATTTTTCAATAAATTAATAATTTCTTATATATAGTGATTTTTCTTGGTTCTAAAAATATTATTTTATAGAGATTTTACTTTAATACATCTAGGTATACATTATCACTACCTATTGATTAAGTAGTAAATATTGGAATTTTTTATTATTTTTCGAAAATTTGATGAGAAAAAAAAATTGTGATGAAGAATTTGAGCAGCAAACTTTTGAATTAAAATGTTGGAAGGAGAAAAAAATTAGGAATATAAAATCTCTTGTTTTCAACATGAAGATTGTAGGATGAGATTAAAGTCAAAGGCTATATATAAAAGATAATTTTAAATGATAAAGAAATATGTTACCTTTATGACGTGTTAATTTCATCTAATCTTTGGACTATGAATTATATAAAATATTTCTAGAAGTGTATTTATAATCAGACTAACACGCTATCATAATTTTTGAGAATAGTGAAAAAATTCAGAGTTTACTATAGAGATCCGAATCATTCTTTCTGTATGATTATGCGACAACTACAAGTTGCAAGCCATACATTTTATTTAGTTTCAAGTGTCCGCAAAAATTGTATCATGTATCAGTTGACCAATACCACAACTCAAACAAGAAAAAATGTGTTAAATTTGTGCCGGGTACTATCAAAACAGAAAAATTATATATCTAATATGTTGAAAAAAATTTATCAGCGGACAACAAACTAGTCAAAATGTTGTTTTATAATGTTCATTAACATATAAGCTATCAAAAAAGTACCTAACTAATTAATCTTTTAACCCATTAATTGAATTCAATTACATAAGCAAGTTATAAATAAACTCAAGAGAAGGATGATCAAGACAATTCAGAGCAGCAACCTACAAATTGGCCACAATGATCTCTAAGAATGCATCACATGTCTTTTACGTGTCCATTTTTTTCTTACACAAAATAGGGATTCAAATTACACATTTTTTCATTATTTAATTAATAACTAATTAATCTTGACAAAGTTTGCTTTTCTAACTCTTCAATTGCGTGATCTTCGTTTAGATATTTCTAAATTTTGCGTCGTACGTCTTCCTATCCAATAATGACTATTGGATATATATTTAATTAATAACTTTGTATTAATTCTTAGAATTGAAGAAGAGTTGAAGAAGAACTGTAAAAAAGGAACTAGGGATTTCGAAGGAAGAAGAGGAAAAAAGGAATTTTATTAATTGATTCAAATCATGAGTACAATTACAGAAATGATCCCTATTTATAATATTCTACTCAGCTATACTATCAATTTATTCTCTACATGCTAATACACATTAGTACTAATATGCTTCATATTGACTTCTAATACGCCCCCCTCAAGTTGAAGCATGCTGAAAAATCACCAATCCCATATGAGACAAATATGGCACCATATGTGAATGACTAAGATTTTTAGTGAAAATATCAGCCATTTGCTGATGAGAGTAAACATGAGCTGTTGTAATGAAACCGGAACTGATGAATTCTCTGATTATATGAACATCAATCTCCACATGTTTTATCCGTTCATGAAAAACAGGATTTCGAGCAATGGCTATTGCAGCTGAATTATCACAATAAAGTGGAATGGCCTCTTTGAGTTGTATGCCAAATTCGGAAAGTAAATAGCTTATCCATTTCAATTCACAACCAGTCTGCATCATACTTCGATACTCAGCCTCGGCAGAAGAAGGGCTAGTAACATTTTGTTTTTTCGTTTTCCAGGATATTAAAGCTGATCCTAGAAAAATGCAAAAACCTGTCAAAGATCTTCTAGTCTCTAAACAAGCTCCCCAATCCGCATCACAAAAAGCAGTTAACTTCAAATCTGCTTGAGACTGTTTAGGATACATTAATCCATAATTCACCGTACCCTTGAGATAACGCAGCACATGCATAGCAGCTTGAAAGTGATGCTGCTGTGGTGTCTGCATATATTGACTAAGTTGTTGTGTTGCATAAGTAATATCTGGTCTTGTGAAGGTTAAGTAAAGCAATCTGCCCACAATCCTTCTGTACCTTTCAGGGTAAGCATAATCTATCTCAGATTTTGCCAAATTGATTCCTGAAGGAAAAGGACTGGATGCAGGTTTACAATTCTCCATTCCTGCATCCTTTAGCATGTCTGTGATATATTTTTCTTGTGTTAAAACTAATCCATCAACAGACCTAGCAATCTGTATGCCAAGAAAGTACTTGACAGGACCTAAATCCTTAATTGTAAACAATTGATGCAAATACTCCTTAACAGCAACAATCTTAGACTCATCAGCACTGGAAATCAAGATATCATCTACATATATAACCATGTAAACAGGACTCCCACTACCATCAGCCTTAATAAACAAACAATGATCCTGTTGTGATCGTGTAAAACCAAACTCAAGCAATTTAATTGAGATTTCCCTGTGCCATTGCCTTCCTGCTTGTTTCAATCCATAAAGAGATTTGACAAGTTGACATACCTGGTTTGGAGGACACTTGTCATAACCTTGCGGAGGTGTAAGAAACAGCTCCTCATCCAAAAAACCGTGCAGATATGCATTGTTTACATCAATTTGATGTAAGGGCCACCCATGTGCAGCTGCTACAGCCAGTAGCAATCTCACTGTAACATTTTTGGCAACAGGACTGAAGGATTCATGATAATCCACTCCTTGCAACTGATTGTAGCCTTTGGCAACAAGCCGGGCTTTAAATCTATCCACTTCTCCATTTGGTTTGTACTTGATTCTATACACCCATTTAGAGTCAATAGCACGTTTCCCTTTGGGTAACTCAGTATGCTTCCAAGTTTGGTTGTCTTCCAAAGCCTGTAACTCAGCTTGCATTGCATTCATCCATCTTGGATCTTTACTTGCTTCATCATAGCATGTAGGCTCTCTTTCTGTAGCTATATTGGTCACAAATTGATGATGTGACATGGATACATTAGCTACTACTGACAATGATGCATCAGGAACAGCTGCTTGGCAAACATAATCAGTCATCCATGCTGGTTGTTTACTGATTCTGCCTGTGGACAATCGAGGAGAAACAGTACTAGAAGGATGTGGATCAACTTCTTTGTTGGAGACAACTGTATCAGAAGACTAAGCAGCTGTCACTTCATTAATGGAAGAGTAAGGAAATACCCGCTCTTTAAAATTAACATCACGAGAAACAACAATCTGGTGAGAATGTAAATCCAGTAATTTGAAACCTTTTTGCCCGTCAGAAAACCCAATGAACACTGTTGCATGTGCCCGGGCATCAAACTTGTCCTTGTGGGGTTGCACATTTGTGTAATAACACAAACAACCAAAAGGATGGAAATGTGTATATTCAACAGATTTTCCATAAAACAATTGGAATGGGGTCTGCCACTTGAGTACTTTAGAAGGGAGAACATTAATCACAGAAGTGGCAAGCAATATCACTTCTCCCCAAAAATCAACTGGCATGTGAGCTTGAAATAACATAGCTCGAGCCAAATTCAACAACTGTTGGTGCTTGCGCTCCACCACACCATTCTGTTGGGGAGTATAAGCACATGTTCTTTGGTGCAAAATGCCCCTTTGTTGAAACATATCCCTGCATTTTGTACTAAGGAACTCAGTTCCATTATCTGTGCGAATCACCTGTACTTTAGCATCAAATTGAACCTGCACCATGGTCAAGAAAGCATCAAGAGCACCAGCAACCTGAGCTTTGTTTTGTAATAAAACAGTCCAAGTCATCCTGCTGTAGTCATCCACAATAGTTAAGAAATAACTAGCTCCAGTTTTCGAAGGAACTTTATAAGGTCCCCAAACATCACAATGTAACAACTGTAACCTATACTGAGAGGAAATGACACTGTTTGGAAAAGAAAATCTGTGTTGTTTAGCTTGTGGACAAACAGTACAATAAAAGCTATCACTATCTATATAGACACCAGGAACATGTTTTAGCACTTCATCAGATACATGTCCTAGGCGCAAGTGCCATATATCAGGCTCTTTACTAACATTATTTATAGTTATACTGGTGAGACAACTCTGTTTTTCAAACTGCTGTATCAAAACTGGAGAAAAAGAGTTTCTATTCAGCTTGTACAATCCATCTGAAAACCAGCCTACAGCTATCAATCGCTTAGTTCTCTAATCCTGCAAACAACAATATCTTGAATAGAAGAGCACCACAATTTGGGATTGACGTAACAAAGTGCCAACAGACAAGAGATTGAATTTGAATGCAGGCAGATACAGCACATCATGTAACACAATATCAGCTGACAACACTACTTCTCCTATATGCTGAACAATTTGATACTTTCCATCAGGCAATAAAACAGTTTGATAACTCTTCACAGGAGAATATTTATGCATCATGGATAAAGAAGAACACATATGATTGGTGGCTCCACTATCAATAATCCAGCACCATTCATTGCAAGTATTGAGAGAAGTTGAGAGTACATTACCAGAAAAGCCTGAAAAACCAGCAAAAGCAGAGAAATCTGGAGTGCATGATGAGGCTGAAGCACCTTTGCTGTTGTACATTTTCTCCTTGCCTTTGAAAGCTTTGTACATCTCATGAATCATGTGTTCTGTTGGTGGTACTGCTACAGTTAATTCTTCTTCAGACTCAGTGTCAGAAAATGGAGAATACTTAGCATGACCTTGGCCTTTTGCTGCATTAGCCTTTGCATTAACAACAGGTAGTTTTCCACCCTTCTTGGACCGGCTTTGAGCATTTTTCTTCTTTTTATCCCCCCACCAAGAAGGATATCCAATAACCTTGAAGCATTCAGCCCTTGTATGCCTCCACTTGCCACACAGATCACAATATTTGTTGCTTTTGTCATCTTCATCACTCTCTGGAGCACCACGAGCTACTGGAACATTGAATCCACCATTTGTATTGCCTTTGGTTGCAGAATAATGTGCAAATTCATGATGATTCTCAGTAACAACCTCTTTCTGCTTCTCTATCTTCATTACCATAGAAAAAGCTTTGTTTACGTTTGGTAAAGGATCAGTCAATAAAATCTGATTAATCACATGTTCATACTGATCATTTAAACCACTAAGAAACTGCATAAGCTTGTCTTCCTCTGTCATGTCCAGAATGCGTTTGTAAACATTACATACACACTCATTAATAGAGCCATATTGACACTCAGGCATAGGACGTAGAAGAAACAATTCATCCCACAATCGCTTCAACACACTGAAATATGCACATACAGACTGATTACCTTGCACCGAACGACTGATTTGCTGCTTAATTTTGAATAACATTGGAGAATTGTTATCTCCGAAGCGCTGTTCTAGTTCCTTCCATAATGATCTAGCAGATGATGCGAAAACGAAGGAATCAGCAAAATCTTTGTGAATCGTATTAAGGATCCAAGCAGTAACAAGACAATCTCCCTCCTTCCAGACTTCGTATTCATCAGAACCTTTTGCCGGCGGCGGAGCATCGGATTCAACGAATTTCAGTTTCTTCTTCACAATGAGAGCGCGAGTCATTGCATGCTTCCATGTGAAGAAGTTGTTATTTGTGAGCAAGGTCCCGACGAGAATCGCGCCGGGATTGTCATTTCCTGCGGCAGCAGAACGATCTGAACTTATATCAGCCTTCGTGTTCATTGCTGTAGCCGGTGTGTCTCCTTCCGTCGAGATTTCGTCTGTCAAAGCTTCAAATTGATTGACATTAATCACAGTATTCTTCCTTGTTCTTCGTCCTCCAACCATAGCTCTGATACCATCTTAGAATTGAAGAAGAGTTGAAGAAGAACTGTAAAAAAGGAACTAGGGATTTCGAAGGAAGAAGAGGAAAAAAGGAATTTTATTAATTGATTCAAATCATGAGTACAATTACAGAAATGATCCCTATTTATAATATTCTACTCAGCTATACTATCAATTTATTCTCTACATGCTAATACACATTAGTACTAATATGCTTCATATTGACTTCTAATATTAATTAATTATATATATATATTTATATTTTGTATAATAAAGAAAAAAATTGGATGGGACCTTGGTTCTTAACTGACATCTATCATTTTCAGAAATTAAAATTAAATTAGTTGGACGCATGTTCTAATTGATCCACCACAAATTTGGAATAAGATCCACACAAATAACTCGAAGAACTTTTCATAATTGAAATTAATTATTTACGAATAATAATATAGTGGCCCATATAGAATTGAAAAAGATTAATTAAGAGGGCGGGTTAAGTGATCAAAAGAAGACAAACGCATTAAAGTCCAAAAACCTACAATAATCCTTTTATACTTTAGGTGGAACAAACAATTATTCACACTTTGGTTAGGCTTGTAGTATATGAATACAAATTGATAGATAACCAATTTATTAATCTTACTAGTTATATTAATTAGTACACATCTACTTTAATATCTTTAACTTTTTAGTTTTTACCATTTAAGTATTTTATGAAAATACAAATTTCTTGTTAATTATAATAAAAACTTAGTTTGCAAACTAATTAATATATTTTTAATGAAATTGTTGTAGTATAAACTGATACTTATATATATATATATATATAAGTTGTAAAAAAATTATATTTATTATCGTAGATTTCTATTATATGTTTTTATTATTTAATATATCATATATTTAAACTAATATCAAATGTTCTCAACATCATATATTTTGTTCATCATATGGACATAAAATTTAGTAGAGATAAAAAAAAAAAAGTTACGTCTATAATTTTACGTGGTGCTACATAAGGTTATCAAAATGGGTCGGGATGATACGATTTACAGATACAACCCTCTTAACATTACTCGTTTGACACGAATGTCATTTTGCTAGTTTTTTCATCATATACAATCATATGGAATACATAAATCAAATAACACGTTTATGACACAATAAATTGAATAATTTTTTACATACTTTTCATTAATTATGTAAACAAACAAATTTTATATTGGTAAATTAAAATTCTATAATAATATAAAAATAAATACATCAGTTATTCTAATGTTAGAAAAATTGTGATTAAGTTTAAAACATAAATAGATAGATTAATATATTTTACCATTGTAATTTAGAGTAAAGGAGAATTTAATCAGTCATCATAGGTTTCATTTAATTAAATTTGACCATTGACTTAAAAAAATTAAAAAAATTGAGAGGATACAAAATTTAGAAACTTTATAATAATATTAAAAAATATATAAATTAGTTAGTGTAACATGCAGAAAAATAAAAAACTAATAAATTATTTAATCCAAAATCAATGAACTAAATAATTAAAATAATAAAATGGAGAACGGACAAATTAACACGAGATGATGTCCTTGTAATTTGTACTTTTGATTGGTTTGGAGGATATGAAATGATGATGCATCTCTTTTCCATTTTCGTGCACGCTTGGATGTAACGTCTATTTTCAACGGTGGATGTGGCGGTGGTGGTTGCGGCGGAAGTAGCGGTGGAGATGTTCTTCGGTTTAGGACCACGTGATCTTCTGGCTGGCTTTGATCCCCACAAGATCTTCAGTATCTTGGGGCACCCCCGCGGGGTCCCTACCCATGTTTTTGTGCATTTTCACCCAAACCTCAAAATTAAAATTTTATAATTTAACGCCTATAAAGTATGTCCTTAAATTTCTTTTTTAAATTTCTTTTATCTTAATATGTGAGTGTGTTTTCGTTCATAATATATAGAATGAAAATTGATATTTCTATTCATGTTTTTTTTTTGTATTAATTAATTATTATATGGAATAATTATAAAAATAAATTATGAAAAAAAATATTTATACTTGTATTGGTTTTCTAAAATAACAATCATTTAAAAAATAAAATAAAATAAAATTGGTTAAAAATGATGTCCTTTATAGCTGGAGAGTGTACTGTATAAAATAATACGCATAAAAAACTATTGATTATATATCGATAGAGTCATTTGTACTAAATTAATTCCAAACTATCAAACTAAAGATTTAAATTAATATCTAATCTCAATTTTAGGCCAAATTAATCTTATAAAAGAGCCGCATTGACCTTTATTAATCTTTTATCAGTAGAGTCGTAAGTCGTATACAACTAAATTGATTATTTATCCAATAAAAATTAGATAGATAAATAATATATGACTACAATAAATCATTCGACATTCTACATTTAATGCGATATAAAAAAAAAAAAAAAGGAACTAGAGTAAATACAATAAATCAGTTAGATGAGCTGATGGTACAAAATTTTAATTTATATCACTAAACCCTTGTATTCCAATTGGATCACACAGAAATTTTTTACAAAAAATTATTTATAACCTTTTTGTTCGGACTCTTATTTGTTCAGTCTCACCTCTTATGATCTACTACGAAATTATAGTTTACTTTGTAACGCAAACTCAGTTTACGGAAATAGATCCATGTTCAAATTTTACTAAATATATTTGCAGTGAGAAACCTTAAATGTGATTAAACACCGAACACGATTATTCTAATGAAATTACTTGTAATTTATACCAAAAAATGTTCACCTCTTGTTAAGTTGAACTGGACAAGATATTTTCTAAATAGTTTAACTATAGGTAACTTTAGTGATGGAAATTAGAAATTTTACAGTGATGATAAAATTACATCCTAATTCCGTACTGCCTGCATTTACCTATTTATGAAATTTTCCAGCTATGTATATGTTGTCACAGTATCTTCTTTTTACATGAACACAGTTGTATAAACTGGAAAGAAAAAAGAAAAAGAAAAAATTGAAACTGAACTTTTCCCACACCACACACATATGTATACGCACATGTGCACAGTATTATACTTTTGGCAATTACTTTTATACATTCAATTATAATAATACATATGCTGAGAAGGTACTTTGCTAATTATGAATTAATGGGAAAAAAACCAAAAAAAGAAAATATAATTTTTAACCGCATATATGTACAAATATTGAAGATTGAAGGTTGAAGGGTTGCAGACATATTCCTCCATATTATAAGTTGGAGATAATAAAAATTATTATTAAAAATTTTATCCATTAGCTAAAATTAAATTATTAGTTGATACTTTACTATTTCTACCTTTCTGGATTAAGTTGATTAGCGAGCTGTAGATTTTGTACAAAAACTCCAAAATTAAACTACGCTGTCAAAATCTAATACTAAAAAAAGTAAATTAATTAAATAAACAGAAAACACCAACATGAAATGATTGAATTGAATGATCGACACCATTGAATAATTGACACGTCAACATAATTTAATGATATATTAATGATTCAATAGTGCAGACTACCGTATCTCCAAACAACATTATAAATTTTTAACATATGTGTACAAAAATATAGTATAATTATCAATTTGAGGTATCCAAATTTTTTGGAATTCTTTTAGGTTTTGTGATCCAAAAAGGAGTAATTAATTAGTTGAATGAGTATTGTTTTCTAATTTTAATTTTCGTAATTTCTCAATCGGGTCTATTGGTAGGTACAAAGACCTAACTACAAACTACTGTTTTGGCATGTGGGAAGGCATGCTTAGTTGTTTTCATGAGGTTGCTTGGCGTTTTAGTACGTGTTAATTTAATATTAATTTGAGTTTTGTGCGAAAGAAAGAATCTAGCTTTGTAATTAATTAATTAATTAATATTCAAATTATTCGGTCGTTTAATTAAGCTCCAAACTTTAGTCAATTAATTAGTGTTTAGCTTCACTTTAATAGGGTCTAGAGGTATATTATTATTTATGCATGATACACAATAGTGCTATATAAAAATGACATATAGACAATTATGCTATGATATATAAATAATTAGGATTAAATTGGAATAAAATTAATTAATGAAATGGATTGATCCATAGATATGGTACCAATATCCCCGGTGAGAGGCTGCTTTCTGATGGATAGCTCTTCATACCCATAAGATCTTTAGGTCAAAGATTACCCCTTTGAATTTTGGAATTTAAACTCATAATTAAATATATATTGATTCCAACCAACTTAATCGGACCTGATCAAATATGTTGTATTATTTTTAAATTATATAAAACAGATGAAAAGACAACAAAAACATGTATATATTATTTACCACCTGCTTCATTCTTTTCACTAATATATTTTATTTGTGTTTTGCAAGCATTGTTTATCAAAGAATTGGTCTCGAATAAATATTCTCACTAATAATCACATATACATAGTATATGAGATAGAGATTAATCATACTACAGCAATGCTTTATCAAATAAGTGTATAATTGAGACATTAATTTGAATCTTAGTCACATTCTCATCGTTATCCTTACAACTATTTATCAAGCTGAAGGAAGAAATAACTAAATGTTTAGCTTGTCTCAAAGTAATAGAAAACCGAGCATGTTTCAATGACATCATCACATTTGTTTCCCTGTTTTCAATAATGGATTTTGCTTTTCCGTAGATACAATAAAATGAGAAAGCAACAATTGAAGAGTTTTTTTTTTTTTATCAACATAATGGAAAAAAAAAAAAAAGAGTTTTTAGATCTTTTATGAATACCATATATTTTCATTCATATAAGCATATAAATAAACATAGTACATTTCACTAGTAGGATTCCAACATCTAATCATATTCTTATCCTTATCTTATCACTCACCTTTTTAACCTTTCGATTTGACACATCAAATCTTTAACCAATTGTAATGCATACGCTGGTACGGTTAATTAACAAGATAATAAATTATGAGCGTTAAACGCGGTTAAGAGTATGTGTCTTAGACAAATATTTTTTTAAATGTACGATGTAAGTAAAAAGGAAACCGTAAAAATCTCCTTTTAAATTCTAAAAAACAGAATGTTAAAAATAGATAAGAATAGATTATGTATTTTCAAGTGATGTTAGTTTATTGAAAACATGATATGTTAAACAAAAATAAACAAACAAAAGAGTAGTGATTTAAAAATTGAAATGATGACAGTGGTAGGATTATAATTTAATTTTTTTTTTCCTATATAAAAGTTAGAGACATCAATTATGAATAATTTGTACAAAGTACCAAAAGGCAAGTTGTACATGTTGGTCTCGTGTGCATGGCATGATGTATGTTGTTCTCCAGTTAAATTGATAACTTTCCTTTTTAGTTTTAATAATACAAAAGAAAATGAGGAAGCAAAAGTTGCTTAATAAATAAAACTCAAATATCTTATTTATTAACAAAGTCGTTGAGATATATAATATAATGCTTCTTTTTGGGACAAATCTTTAAAGTTTGGATTAGGGGATGGCTAAAGAGTCATGAAAAAAACATAAGTTGCATACATTAATCTCCTTATTAAGTAGCAATCATTAAAAGCTTAAGGAAACATCCTAATTGCTTCAATTGAATTTAATTAAAAAGTTTTCTCAGACAACACAACACTGGCAGCTTATAAGTAATTATTATGGTTTTCCAAATTTTAATTTAATTAATTTTTTTCTGACTTTAAACCATCACATGCACCCTCTAACATAAGCAAATAAAATCTTAGGATTGACAAGGTTTGAGGCAGATATGTCACCTTGTTTTCAAAATTCACGTTTAAATTTATAAGTGAAATGAATCTCATGATATTATTATTAGACAATTCCTTTGATTCATAAAAAAAAAAAGAAAAAAGAAAAAATGATTATCAATTCTAGACCTAAAAGAAAATCTTAAAGATTCTTTTGATGATTACCTAATCTTGACCACCATTTAATCCTATGCAAGGAAAATGCATGGAGTAATATTTTTCAACAAATTATAAAAATTAAAAAAAAAGAAATTGGGTACAGACCCAACTTGACTCTATTTTGACCACGAGATTTGATGCATCTAACGGTGGAGATGGATCTAGTTTGGCCCTTATTAGAAGTAGACCCACAAGAAACGAAGGAAAGCTGTGGGTGGGCTGGAATCATCATCGTGATCATTACATACACCACAACAAACACGTAATCTTCCAATTTTTATTTATTTATTTATTTTATTGCATTTGACTACGAGTAAATAGGTAAAAATGAGGCAATTTACACTTCTCCTACTTCAATTATTTTTATAATTTAATTGTTTGATTCTATCATATGATAAAAAAAAAAAAAATGAAATTTTGCTGAAATTTAATAGCATAGTGTAATTTTGACAAAAACCATTCGAATACCTAACGATTTGTTGACATGGACAATTCAAACCAAATATTTCAGCAATTAATAATCAATAATAGCAAATATAAAAATATGATACATACTTCTACGTAAGTACTTTTAATATATATTTTTCGTGAAGATGATTGAATGTTAGGATTAAAATATTTTGTTTATTTCATGCTGGATTAATCATAAATTGGTCAGTTATTGCCGAATTTGTCTAGATAAAGAAATCGTTAGTTGTTTTAATAGATTCTGTTCAAATTGAATTTTAATGAATTTTTTTTTTAATGGAAAATTTCTGTTATAGTAAAAGGAAAGGAATCAAACTTTTTGTGTTTGATATAAATTCAAAATGTTAAACAAGATTTGGAGTTTTATGTCTGACACAAAAAATTAAAGTTTTTCTTTTTTGTTTTCCCCTTTTGATTGAAGATTTGTCATTCTTATTGTTAATAGTGATATTAATTTAATTTCAAGAAAATACGAAGCAAAGTATATAATTAATTTATCAAATAAAACACCACTACTCAATTAAAATTTTACGGTTTCCAACAAGTTAAAAAAAAAAAAAAAATGAACAAAATTACTAAAAGAAAAAAATAAGAATCTAGAACCTTAATTTTTAAAAGATAATGATGGTAAATTGTTGTATTTGAGTTGAGATAATGTCTTCTTACAAGATAGCACTTCAGTCAATAAATGATCGGAAAAAACAAAAACAAAATTTGTAACTAACATCTACAAATAAATTTGAAAAATTCTGAAGAATCTGTTCAAATTCAAACAATTTTTTTTACAAAAATAATTATATTACTACTGCACTTGAAAACATTATTAGAAGGATGATGCAAAAAACCAAGGAGTCTCTCATCAACGATGACAATAGCCAAATAACTCCAAAACATAATCAAATATAATTTAACAAAAAATAAAAGACGAAAAACCTATTTAAGTGGCAAAATTAAGTTAAATTAAAAAAAATAATAACTTAAATCGAAGGACCAGAAAGGTAAGTTACCGAGTGAAAACGAAATGTATCTTTCTACCTAGTCATATCTTCGACAAAATATTCATCGTAGACGACGTCGTTTTTTTGTGCTCCACCCCCCCAAAAGATTTCGTTTCTGCAACTCTAGATTTCCTTCTCGTTTTCATGCAAGCTTTCCTCTATAAATATGCATCTTTCCATCCCCCTACCTTCCACCTCTCCCTCCGCCACCGTCCACCACCGCCCAAAAAAACACCCATCTCTTTCTCCTCCTTCACTTCTCCTCCCTTTATCTCCACATAAAAAAAAAAATCTGTTTCGTAATTTCTTTAATTTCATAACAGCAAAAGTAAAAACAAAATCAAAAAGAAAATGGCAATGAATTACACAGTGCCAGCTTATTTCATTGTAATCCTGTTCATAACCCGATTAATGTCCACAGTAGGAAAATCAAAGCAGCCATGGACTAATCTCCTCCCACCAAATCTCCTATCTCTTAATTTTGCCGACCGAATTCACACCGATCCTTCCGCCGTTAAATCTGCCGCCGCTGATTACGGAAATGTCGTCCACAAATACCCAGCTGCTGTTCTTCATCCTTCTTCCGTACAAGACATTGTTAATCTAATTAAATTTGCTTACAATCACTCTGTTCCTCCATTTACTGTCTCTGCCAGAGGCCGCAGCCATTCTGTTAATGGTCAGGCTATGGCACCAAACGGCGTCGTAGTAGACATGATGATGTTGAGAAGCTATAATAATAAGGACAAAAATGGAGTTCGTGTGTCGAGGAATCCTTCGTTGGGATTTTATTATGCTGATGTTGGCGGCGAACAGCTGTGGATTGATGTGTTGCAGGCGACAATGGAGTTTGGACTTGCACCGGTTTCTTGGACGGATTACTTGTATCTCACCGTCGGAGGGACGCTTTCTAATGCCGGAATTAGTGGTCAAAGTTTCCGATATGGTCCTCAGATCAGCAATGTTTATGAAATGGATGTTGTGACCGGTATGTATTATTTGGTTTTTTATTTCGAAAAATTTTACAATGGTTTTCCTTTATATGAGTTCGACTGATAAAAAAAGTCGAGACATAAACAACACGGGTGCAAGCCCCTTTTTCATGAGTCGGATTCATATGAATCTATCTATCATTATAAAATAGTTACAATAATTCTCTCCTTTCAAGGAGAAAGTCTATTGTATTAATTTATGGAAAATTATATAATGGACCCGGTCCATGTGAACTTTTCCAATAAAAAATTGACACATAAGTGTTTTTTATTTTCTCAATACTCATATTGCTTAGATGTCAGTTTTTCAGTGGAACGGTCCACATGGACCTGATCCACTATAAAATTTATCTGTTAGTATACGTCTTGATATGATATATTTTTAATGTCTTGGAATCTTATGTTCTTAGCACATGTTAAAAATTTTGTCTTGAAAGTTACTTTTTGTGGAGAAAATATATTTATGTTTGCATGTTATTTAGTATCATAGCCTTCAAGTTCTAATATGGTCCCCTATTGGACTAATTGGGGGGAAAATTTTATTATATAACTGTTCCATATAAACATTGCAACGAAAAAACAAATACATTTACAAAATTAATACGGGAAAAACTGAAAAAATATATTAAAAAATAAAAAATAGATATATGTTAATTTGTTTTTTTATTGGAATAGTCCACATGTGAATCTCACCCGTAATAATATGCTTTTAATTCTAGACCGTTATGTTATAATTATAACGATTTCAAATCGGTCCGGATTGGGACCACAGTGACTGTCTTGTGGGTGAAATATGTACATGCATTTTTCTCATTTGCAAGGAAGTGGACCTATCTTTAGATAATTATTTAACGAACATACTTTTGTTCTTTATCACATTTTATGTTTGGGAAATTCTATATCGAGCGGTCCAGTGGGGGTTGTGGAGCATTAATTAGATATAGTCACTTTCTTGGTATTTAATAATATTAGAAACATGTTAAAATTTGGTCCCACTACGTGAAGGAGATGCAAAATGTCTCATGTCCTAAGTCAAGTTCACACAGGTTTGATACTATATCTTATAGGTAGATATGTTACTAGGACTAATGGAATCACAAGGTTTTTTTTTTCTTAATTAATTTTGGTAAAATTTGTTAATGTGAAACCGGACATGCTGATGTGTCATCATTTTAACATTGTGATACCAATTTGGTTGAGCTTTTCAATTATAATTACTTTAGCTTAACTTCCTAGTCATTTCCTTTTTTTTTTATATATATATATATATTTTTCCTTTAAGGAAGAAGTCTTCTTTTAAAGACCTGAAAAAGTCAATTAAGGACAATAATGCATGTGTGTATATTTATTTCTTAATGGTCTTAATTTGCATGCATGCAGTCAAACAGGGTTAGGTCTTAAATAGGCCCCAATAAAGCTTTTGTATGATTTTATTTTATTAATAAACAGGAAAGGGAGAGCTTGTGACATGCTCAGAGAAGAAGAATTCAGAACTATATTATGGAGTATTGGGTGGGCTAGGCCAGTTTGGCATAATAACCAGGGCTAGAATAGCTTTGGAACCAGCACCAAAGAGGGTATGTTGAAAGTATTTCCCATTTTCTACTGTTAATGTTCTTGTCTCTTTGTTTTTTTTTTTTTTTTTTGCTATAAAAGAACTACCAATTTTATAAAATTTTCAACCAAAACATCATACATATAAGTCATATAAAAAAATTCGCCAATTAGGTAGCCGTAAGTAATTCGTACCTAAACAAACTTTTATTTTGGATATATATATATATATGTAAGTGGTGTGGAGTTGCTTTACTCGGTCATTTTCGCATTAAAAAAATGTCATATTTAGTACCAAAAAAAGAAAAAAAAATTTGGCTCAAAGTTATTGTCGTACTTATACCTATAACAACAAAATCATATAAAAAAAATTGCTACATATACAACTTATTGTTATCAAAAGTTACGATAACATTTTCTAACTTCTGATTACAAATTTTTCTATTCCGTTTGTGTGTGTGTAGTGTTTCTTCAGCATCCTAATGAATTTGTTTTCCTAACTTTTATCCCTGTATAATTATTTTTATGTAATTTTGTATCCAATAATGCTAATTATAATTTTTTTTTTTTTTGGGTTAGGTTAAGTGGGTAAGGATGCTATACAGTGATTTCTCAGAATTCACAAAAGATCAAGAACATTTAATCTCAAAAAATGGAGGAAAAGAAAAGAATGCAGTGGATTATGTGGAAGGTTCACTTATAATGGATCAAGGTCCCCCAAATAATTGGAGATCTTCCTTCTTCCCTTCCTCTGAAATTCCCAGAATTATGTCTCTTGTTTCCCAACATTCCATTATCTACTGTCTTGAAATCGCTAAATATTATGATCATCCCACCCAACACTCCGTAGACAAGGTACATCCTTTTTTTTTTTTTTTTTTTTAATATTACCCATACCTCCTTGTTAATTAGTTAATTAATTAAAGTATGATTTAATTATTATTTGCTTATGGTAAATTGTACAGGAACTTGAAGAGAAGTACAAGGCATTAAGCTTCATTGAGGGATTTAAGTTTGAAAAAGATGTGTCTTATGTTGAATTCTTAGATAGAGTAAGAAGTGGAGAAGAGAAACTTCAATCTCAAGGATTATGGGATGTTCCTCATCCATGGCTTAATCTCTTTCTTCCTAAATCTCAAATTTCCCACTTCGATTCTGGTGTTTTTCGGGATATTATCCTTAAACGTAACATCACCACCGGACCTGTCCTTGTTTACCCTATGAACAAAAGCAAGTATGTTCATTTTTTTTTTTTCTCTAGACAGATAAAAGGTCAATTTGGTCTTCAACTTAGTATGTTCGAATTCAACTTTTAGTTTAAAATTAATTTGTTTATTAAACTTGAAATATTTTCAAATTAATCCAGCATGTCTATTTTACCAAATAGTAAGTTGTTTGGACAAAATTCATAGAGTTTAGGTGCCAAATTGATCTTTTATCAAATTTTTTTTAAAACTATTTCATAATCTTGTGATTTATTATTTAACTAATAAATTAAAGTTGTAAATTTTGCAGATGGGATGATAGAACTTCAGCTGTAATACCAGATGAGGAGGTATTCTACACAGTAGGATTTTTGCATTCAAGTAGATATGATGAATGGCAGATCTATGATAGTCAGAACAAAGATCTTCTAAAATTTTGTGATAAAGCTGGCATTAAAATTAAGCAATATTTTCCTCACTACACAACCAAAGAAGGATGGATGAACCATTTTGGATCAAAATGGAAAATATTTAAAGAAAGGAAAGCTCAATTTGATCCCAAAATGATGCTATCACCAGGCCAGAGAATTTTCAATTAACATACTTAAATTAGTTAATTAGTAGCTAGATTAATAGGATATCTATGTCATTTTCTTTCATCTTTTTTCCTCTGGGTATTTCATGTAATTAAATCCAGTGAGACAAGAAATTAATTAGATATATAGTAAAAGGTAGAGGGAGGCCAAGTTGTTTTAATAATGGAGGAGACAGGAGTTAAATATATAGCTGGATGGTTCCCAATAAGGAAATATCTTTTTCGACCTTAATGTTTGTATTGTCTTCACTGATATAACCTGGAGAGTTTTATATAAATATAAAAGAAGATTAATTGCTGCCCATTTGTCTATCATTTCAACTTTTGGATTTTTATTTTTATTTTATTTTCCATTTTCTTTTTTTTTTTTTTTTGGGTACTTTCCACGTTAGATTTTTGACTTTTTGAAATCATATATATGTCTAACCAAGTAATAGAAAGACTATATGTGATATATTTATAGTGCGTGTACGTATAAAACAACTCTATTTACACTACCACACAACTAATTAGATGAATACTAATGTAATATCATACTTATATATAAGTGAGTTAAGTCCTTCAAACACATAAATACCAAATTATTAATAATATGATTATAACTATACCACTATTTCCTTTAGTGTTCGAAATTTGAAGTTTTTCAAAACCAATTGATACCTTAAAATAATTTGGTAACTTACTAAAACAAAATGAAGAAAGTGAAAAGGAGTAAAACGCGGCATGAGCTAAAACTCAATAATGAAAATGATATAAATAAATTAAGTTATCCCTAAATAAATAGAGATAATATCTCACATGTCTCACTTCCAATAAATAAATACAAAAAAAATTTCTAATCGCTCTGTGTAATGTTTTGTTCAAGATTCTTACTAAAGTTATTGCTAATCGACTTAAGCTAATACTTCATTCCTGCATATCTGAGTTTCAATGTGCTTTTATTCCGAAGCGGTCTATCCTTGACAATGTTATGATTGCGTTCGAAGTAGGGCACTTTATGCAACACAAAAAGACGGTTAGGGATGGGTGGACGGCTCTAAAAGTGGATATGTCCAAAGCAAACGACAGGATTGAGTGGAATTATCTTGAACGCATGATGACGACGATGCGATTTCCTCCTCATTTTATTCAGTTGGTCATGACTTGTGTATCCTCGGTTCAATATGAAATTAGCCATTCGAGAGGTCAGTTCCATCCTTTTACACCTAAGCGTGGTTTAAGACAGGGCGACCCCTTGTCACCATATCTGTTTATCCTGTGCGCTGAAGGTCTTTCTAGTTTGTTTGCTCATGTAGAAGCAAGGGGGCTAATTCATGGATGCCAGGTAAGTCGTCATGCCCCCCCAATTTCGCATTTATTATTCGCTGACGACAGCTATTTCTTTTTTAAAGCGGATAGCATCGAGTGTCAGCTGGTTCATTCTTTACTTCGGAAGTATGCTCAGGCATCGGGGCAGCAGGTGAATTTTTCTAAGTCATCTCTGACTTTCAGCCCGAATGTCACAACTGAAACTCGATCCCATGTGTGCAATGTGTTGGGGGTTAATACCATGGATACACCTGATAAATACTTGGGTATGCCAACTGTTGTGGGACGGAATCGGTCCTCTATTTTCCGGGTTTTAATTGATAATTTAGGGAGGAAGATCCAGGGGTGGTGGAAGCGTACCCTCTCCCAGGCGGGCAAGGAAGTGGTAATTAAAGCGGTAGGTCATGCACTCTCGTCTTACATTATGAATGGGTTCCTCATTCCAAAGGGTATTTGTCAGAAAATGGAGCGTATGCTAAACGCTTACTGGTGGGGAAGGGGTGTCAAATGGCGAGCGTGGGAGTTCCTGACAGTTCGGAAGGAGTGGGGTGGCCTAAACTTTAGGAGATTCCACGAATTTAATAAAGCATTGCTCGGAAAGCAGGCCTGGAATCTGATACAAAATCATGACTCGTTGGTTGCTCGAGTTTATCGAGCTAAATATTTCCCAGAGGGTGATTTTCTGCAAGCTAAGAGGGGGTCGAAGCCAAGCTTCATTTGGACAAGCCTTTTGTCTACTCAGGATCTTATCCGATCGGGCACTCTTTATCGCATTGGTAATGGTTCAAAGGCTAGAATTTGGCGTGATCGCTGGTTTAAGTCTTCCTCGGGGTTACCTTCTGTGACTGCGGCGCCTCAAGGATTGGAGGACGCTGTGGTGGCTGGTTTATTTTCGGTTAATAACCATCGGTGTTGGGAGGACGATATCATCAAGGATTTGTTTTCTGAGGAGGATGTCAAGAAAATTCTGGCTATCCCGTTGTCTAGCCGTGATATTGAGGACCGAATCATATGGAAATTTGACAAACGAGGCGTCTACTCGGTGAAATCTGCTTACTACGTGCTGTGTCAAGATCTTCCGCCTCCTACTGATGCGATGCGCCAATTTCCTTGGCTTTCCGTGTGGGACTTGCAGGTTCCATTTAAAATACGGAATTTCATTTGGCGAATGCTGATGGGCTTTGTTCCTACTGCTGCTATTCTTTAATCCAAAGGTGTTTCATTATCGCCGATTTGTCCGAGGTGCAGGCAGGATGAGGAGTCAATTTATCATTGTTTTGTAGCTTGTAGGTGCTCTAGGGAGGTGTGGCACCATTTTCGCCTTGCTGATTGCCAGCAGTTTCCTGATAACATGGTCGACTGGTGGCAGCAAGTAGCGGTTAGGGGCGGATCTGTTCCTTTAGTTGATGTGGCAGGTATATTGTGGATGATATGGTTTAGCCGGAATCAGCTGGTCTGGAACGGTAAGGGGTTGTCTGCTCGGTATATCTGTGAGGTGGGCTGCAGAGTCGTTCAGGAATGGAGGGCGGCTAGGATGAAGCTAAAGCCCAATGGGTTGGGACCGGTGGGTAGGACTGTGTGGACTCCACCCACCGATGGGTGGAAATGCAACTTTGACGCCGCGTTAAACGTTGAACAGGGGAAGGTTGGGATAGGTTGCATCATTCATGGCTCGGAAGGTCAGTTTATAGCCTGTCAATATAAGCAAATCCCGGGTTACCTCGATCCCACGGTGGCGGAAGCCATCTCATGTCGGGAGGCACTAAGTTGGTTAAAAGAGTTAGCGCCTCCCCAAGTCCAAATTGAGGGTGATTCTTCGGTGGTCATTTCGGCGTTATGCCAACGGGTTTTGGAGAATCACACTTCTTTGGGTCTCATCTTAGAGGATTGTCGGTCTCTTGCTAATGTTTTGAGTAATGTTTCCTTTCAAGCTGTTCGTAGGTCGGCTAATAGGGTCGCCCATTGTTTAGCTAAGTTAGGTTTATCTTCCTCGATCCCTATTGTTTATTCTGATAATCCCCCCTCTGCTATCTTCTCTGATTTATTGTCTGATCTGAGAGTGTAAGCCAAGAGTGCCAACCTAGTTGGGATGTTTGGCTCCTCTTATTTTTAATGATATCATTTTTTCAGTAAAAAAAAAATACAAAAAAAATTAATCTATTATTTTTTTTGGAGGAGAGAACTTCATTAAACATCTAAAGCTAACACCGCCTGTATAAAAAAGGGGTAGAACAAGTCTCCAATAACCTTGAAAAAACATAAAACTCAACACTTGAGCAAGAGCATGATCGACTTGGTTCAGTACAAGAATGAAATGAAGTTGTTAAAACTTTACAATCACTAATGACTTGTCCTAAATATGATTGATCATTTATTATTGATGTTAAAGTAGGAAACACATTATGGGCATCCATTTTAATGATAACATTATCCAGCTGTTGCTTCTTAAGTCAAGAAAGGGCCTCCTTACAAGACAAAGCTTCTATCGTAAAGGGAGAATTTTTTGAAGAAAACTTACTATTGATAGCAGCAAATAGATTGGCAATCATGGCCGCAAAGAACACACACAAACCCTCCCATACGTTGTTGCTAAAAATACGTGCCATCAATGTTACACTTGATGAAGCTTAGTGGTGGGGGAGAGAACACAGAAGAGCAACCTACTGTCGCTACCTACTGGTGGGGAGGAGCAGTTCATGTGTACTGCCAACTTGATAAAAATGCCCTCGTAGTGATGAAAACTTACGCTGGTGGACTAGTTTTCCACTACTAGATGAATTGATTGTGATAGCCCTAAATCATTTATAATATCATGACAATTTCTTAGAATTCCTCAGCCCTTCTCGTGTCAACTACACACTTCCACCACTCAGTGAAATTCAAAGAATTAGGCCTGATGTTACTTAAAGCACTCTACTGCCAAACTGATTCGGAAATCGAGCAACCGAGTAACTCGTGTTCAACAGTTTTCATCTCTAGGGAACAAAGAGGACAAATAGTGTCCGAATCAACTCCCTTCAAAGATAAATTATGGAGAGTTAGCAAGGATTTAGTACCTACCCGCCACATAAAAAAACTTGATCTTCATGAGAATAAAAAGTCTCCAAAATGCTGTAAAATTGATAGAAGCTTGAGATTGAGTTAGTGCATTAATCTCCTTTGTTAAAACATAATAAGTAGACTTAACAGAATAAGAACCTTTATCTTCTCTCACCCAGTACATGAAATCCACCCTCTGAACATGAGGTAATGGAATACTCAAAACACCTTGTAAATCAGCATCAGAAACAAAACCTCGCACTTTCTTAACATCCTAATGCCATATATCATTAATCATTAAGTAAGCCACTAGTAAGATCTCATTTGATTACGGTTTTAGATAGCTGAAATATGGATCATCCCCAAACTACGACGGAGTTCTCCATGCCGAAATCATCACTCTATTTCCAACTGGCTATCTCACCCTTGCCTTCAGCAATTCCTGTGAAATAAAAATGCTCCCTAAACAAAACTAGGGTTGTTTGCAAGAGAAGCCTCAAGGAAACTATAATCGGGGAAGTATTTTGATTTAAAGACCCTGGAAAAAAGAGTATCCGGCTCTATAAGGAAACATAAATCTTACTTAACAAGAAGTGCCAAATTAAATTGATGCAATTTACGAAAATTTAATCCATCCCATTTATTATCAGTGTAAAGCCATTCCCATTTGATCCACTAGTTCCTTGACTGCCATTATTACCGCACCAAAATATAAAAAAGTAGCACCTTAAGGGGTTGGCAAGTAGACACAAAAAGCAAGAAAACACTCATGAAATAAGAAGGAAGAGCCTAAGCAATAGATTTAAGTAAAATAGTTTTCCCTACTTTTGAAAGCATCTTCTGATTCCAACCTGTAAAACCGATCTAAGCTTTATCTATGACATAGCTAAAAACTTTTATCTGATTTCTATCGATTATTGATGGCAACCCAAGATATGTTTCATTTTGTGTATCCTGACGAACTCCCAATACCCCACAGATTTCATTCCGAATATTAGCACTAAAAACAATATAAGGTTTGGATTCCAGAGATCATTCCGGACATTAGCACTAAAACAATATAAGATTTGGAATAGTTCACTTTCAATCCTGAGCCCCAGTTATTAAAGCGCAAGCATTCTTTAGCAAAATTACACTCAGCTAGGGAAGACTTAAAACAGAGGTAATTATCATTTTTTAAAAACAAATGTGAAACCCGAGGTGGGCCTGTAATAACTCGACATCCATGAAGGGAACCACGAGCCTTATATCGTCAAATCAAACAAGACAAGCCTTAAGTACAAAGTAAACTTATAAGGAGACAATAGGTCCCCTTGTCGTAGGCCCCTAGATGGCTGGAAAAAATCAAATTCAATCATTGGACGAACCACCCTATACCAAACAGTAGATATAAACATAAGTATAAGATTAATCCAGCCAGTAAGGAAGCCTAATTTAGCCATGAATAATTCAAAAAAACCTCCGTTCTACTCAATCATAGGCTTTGGCCATGTCGATTTTCAGAGCAACCATTTCACTATTACGTTGGGTGTGCTTTAAAAAGCGTCTAATTTCAAAAGCTACAAATCAATTATTTGTAATTGTTGAATCATGTTTCGATGATAACAACAAATGGAAAGTGACATATATTAAAAATGAAGATATCATATTTACTTTAATATTATCACAACCTAATTTTTAACTGACGTGTGTCGAATCCGTCAAAAATAAAATAATTCTCAACCTATTCTTTGCAAAAATTAATTTGTAGACAGAGTAAGTGGAGGTCGAACCCAAGGGAATTAATTACTTAATTTAATTAAAGATTATGACCTAATAAAGATAAATAAAAAAAAAAAGGAAGAATTTGATGTTATGAAATTAAAAATAAAACAATTGATAGAAAATAAAACCAGCAATTAAACTAAATGTGTGATTGATGGAGAGAAAACTTCAGCTAAGGGAATTTTAAAACGGCAATTCATACCATATTGATCATTGACAGAAATTGTGACTTCCAATTAATTATATCGGATTGGTTTGGGATATTCTTCCTTAATGATGAATTAATCAAGCAAGACTGTAACTAATTCCTAATTGACGGATAACCTCGCCTTCGCGGTAGAGATTCAATCAATCAAAAGCATGAAGATTTAGAAGAACCCAATCTTAGCCAACCGATTCAAGCGAATTCGATTCAGAAACCAAATTATTTATTCATTCAACATTATAAATCTCCTAATCCTTATATTAATGTCACGGTGGAATTAACCCGAATTTGTCAGAAACTGATTAATTTCCCAACATAAAGAAAATTCAAAATATAACTATTGGTTACTACCTCCAATTGGTTCAATTAAGATTACGATTAATTTCCCCAAATAGCAAACTTGTTAAATAATTCTAAGAACAAGCCATTATCATTCAAAGATTAAATAACATAATTAAATCTCTATGAATAAATAAACGATAAATTAAAAGGAGTAATTAAAGCGAAACGATCTCACAATATGGACGAATAAACCTTGTCAATTATCCCTTAGCCGAAATTAAAAGTTTAGCTACACATAGCTAAAAGAAAATAATACATGAAAAAAATAATGTTAAAGAACTAGCAAGAGAAGAGAAACACGTTGCAGATAAAAAATAATAGATGGAAGATGGAGCTTGACTCCTAAAAACAACTCTTAAATACTAACCTAATGAAAACCTACTTTGGAACTAACTCTAATTAGGAGAAATAACAAAACTCCTAAATAAGAAATATAACTAATTTAGAAAATAATCATCTATCCTAAACTGATCCACGTCCAAACTTCCTAAATAAATGCTGGAAATTAGCTTCCATGATAAGCCTTTTTCCTTAATTTCAGCTCTTTCTTCGTTTGCAAAATAAATCCTGTCGCAGCTCCCTTAGCCTTGGGCAAGGCTAATTGTGGCTCAGCTCCAAAAGACCCCGAATTCTCCACATTTTATCTCCTTTTCTTCAAAACATCCTGAAAACGCACAATTTACTGAAAGCAAGTAAAAGGGCCCAAAATTGTGGATTTAAAGATCAAAATGAAACAAATTTAATAGCAAAATATCAATATAAAAACGAGTTATCAAAATTCCCCCACACTAACTCCATACTTGTCCTCAAGTATGAATCAAAACAAAGCCACAACCCTCTCTAATGTCATTCACCCAAGATCGAGCTTCTCAACTTCACTAAGTTACATAACTTCTTTAGGCAACCTCCACACTCATGTCACTTTAGTAAAATCTAAGCAAAATGGCTTTTACAATATTTTCATTCAAACCAAAGCAATTGAGTTCAATTAATTATTTAAAGCACACATAATTAAGTTACCACTTTGAGATTTTAATCTTGTATTTATGGAATTCTCAACCAAGACTAAACAAAATACCTCATCAAAATCACACGACCACTTGATTAAAGAGGACAGAAAATAATTTGGACAATTAATCTTTGAAACCGTTTCGTCTCATTTTTTTCTTTCTCTTTTTTTTTTCTTTCGGGGATGCGAATATCCGTTCCTATTAGAGCATTCTCGGTTGCGAGCCGAGTACCCCTAATCATAGTAAATATTGCAATCCTTAACCTTACTTTGGGACACAAATATCCGTTCCTATTAGAGCATTCCCGGTTGCGAGCCGAGTACCCCTAATCATAGTAGATATTGCAATCCCTAGTGGCTACTAGCACGGCCCATAACCACTTTTGTGGACAGCGGGACCTATGAGACAATTAATATGAGACTTATTATAACCAAAAGAAAAAATTATCCATCTCTTTAACCAAACAATTCATGGATTTAACAAGGCAGTAAGTTAGCTCAATTAGAATTTTCATAATACAAGAAAGATTAAGAGCATGCAATAACTTTTAATTCCATCCAAATTTGAACTCAAAACACTTAATCATTTGAATTATCTTCTTGCTTAGCCTGTTTACTCAAATTAATTTTAGTGATAGAGATGGGGTATCCTTTGTAAGTCATGCTGATCAAATAAAGAATCAAAAATCTTCTTGGACAAATACAATCTCCTAGGGTTGTAAATTCAGCAGTGATTCAGAGGACAAGTATGGCAATACTATGTTCAAATGCAATCAGCCCAAATTGAATCAGAGAAAATAAATCAGCAGCTTCAAAAAAAAATTCACTTATCAAGTGCAGAACCAATTCACCAATTTACAGCAAATATACCACTCAATTAATGGTTCATCATTTGAAGATAAAAAAAAATCAATTCTCAGCAAATATAATCAATTCCCAATTCGCCAATTCACAGCAAATATGCCACTCCCCCACACTAAAAAAACTTGTCCACAAGTTTAAAATAGAAGAAAATCAGCACATAAGAGACAAGAAAAAGAAAGAAATTACCCGGAATTGATGATTAGACGGTGATTATTGCTGGTACTGGCGATGGCCGTAGAGGTGCTGCTCGTTTGGACTCCGGTAAGTGATGAGGTGGAGGCAGACACGTGAGGAGCAGTAGAAACATGTTGGTATACCGTGGTCAGTGGCGTCATCGTGGGTTGCAGGGGGCGGTGAAGAGGTAGTGGAGAAAAGGGAATATGGGGTGCGGCTGATGAATGGAAAGTAGGTGAGGCTGATGAATAGAGATTAGGTGAGGTAGGTAAAAAGGTGGCCTATATTAAAAGCAGAATATTTAAAACAAGTGGTTCTCCTTTAAAGCCCATGAACCCATTCTGCAATAACAAGAGCTGAAGCCCAAAAGCCATGAAGCCTTCCTCCATGAACAAGCCCAAACCTGCAAATTATAACAGATCAGTAAAAAAATTCAAGGAAGGAGATGACAGGTAAATCAATTATTTTAAAGAAATAAAAATAAAAAAATTGAAACAAGAACGGGGTTAGCCTTGCCCAAGGCTGACCACGGGTTGCCTCCCGTCCAGCGCCTCTATTTACTGTCTATGGCCAGACATAGAATCTTTGCAGGGTTCATGCCAAGATCAGATCGATGCTCTCAGTGCTTCCAACTTCTGCATTTTCGAAATATGGTTTGAGCCGGTGGCCATTGACAAGTTGTGTTTTCCCACTTTCCAAACTCTGAATTTCAATTGCTCCATGGGAGAGTATTTTAGTGACCAAAAATGGACCAATCCATCGTGAGCGGAGTTTACCAGGAAATAACTTTAGTCTAGAATGGTAGAGCAACACCTTCTGACCAATCTGAAAATTCTTCTGGTATATTGAGTCATCATGGAACTTCTTCATTTTGAGCTTGTAAATTTTAGAGCTTTCGTATGCATTGTATCTCAATTCTTCCAGCTCTTGAATTTGCAATTTCCGCTGTTCTCCTGCCTCATCAAAATTCATGTTGCACCTTTTTATTGCCCAAAAGGCCTTGTGTTCTAATTCAACTGGCAGGTGACAAGCTTTGCCGTATACCAAGCGATATGGAGTCATGCCAATCGGGGATTTGTAAGCCGTACGGTACGCCCATAATGCATCATCCAGTTTCACGCTCCAATCCTTTCGAGTGAAATTCACCGTCTTTTCCAGTATGGATTTTATCTCCCTGTTGGACACTTCTGCTTGGCCGTTTGTCTGTGGATGGTAAGCTGTAGACGTTCGGTGGTGTACGCCGTACTTCTTCAGAAGATTCATCATCAATTTATTGCAAAAATGTGTACCTCTATCACTGATGAGAACTCTAGGCGTGCCAAATCTGCAAAAAATATTAGCCTGCACAAATTTTGTTACGGTTTTAGCATCATCAGCGCGTGTGGCTTTAGCTTCAACCCATTTCGATACATAATCAACAGCTAACAGGATGTATAAATTTCCGAAAGAATTTGGGAACGGACCCATAAAATCTATACCCCACACATCGAATATTTCGCAAGCGACGATCGATGTAAGTGGCATTTGATTTCTTTTACCAATATTTCCTGTTTTTTGACAATTCACACAACTTTTACAAAAAACATAAGAGTCACGGAATAAACTAGGCCAGAACAAACCACTCTCAAGAACCTTACGAGCTGTTCTTTCCGGACCAAAGTGTCCTCCACATGCTCCTGAATGACAAAATTCCAGCACTGAATTTATTTCATGATTGGGAATGCATCGGCGGATGATTTGATCGGAGCAATGTTTCCATAAATATGGTTCATCCCACACGAAATATTTTGATTCGGCTCTTAATTTGTCTTTCTCATGTCTGCTATACTCTGCTGGTATGGTACCTGTCACCAAAAAATTCACCAAATCAGCGTACCAAGGTGTAAGAGTTTCTAATCTAAACAAACCTTCATCGGGAAAGTCATCTTTGACAGGTAATGCTTCTTGGCTATTCGGTAGGCGACTGAGATGGTCAGCTACCAAATTTTCTGAACCCTTTTTATCCCGAATTTCTATATCAAACTCTTGCATCAGCATTATCCACCGTATCAGTCTCGGCTTAGATTCCTTCTTCGTCATTAAGTACCGGAGGGCTGCATGATCGGAGTGTACCACCACCTTAGTTCCTAGTAAGTATGATCTGAATTTTTCTAAGGCGAAGATTACGGCTAGCAATTCTTTCTCCGTGGTGGAATAATTCTTTTGAGCACGATCCAAGGTCCTTGAGGCGTAGTAGATCACGTGATGATTCTTGCCAATTTTCTGACCTAACACAGCTCCCACGGCATGATTGCTGGCGTCACACATAATTTCGAATGGAAAGTTCCAATCGGGGGGCTGAATTATAGGTGCTGTCACCAATTTTTCCTTCAATGTATCAAATGCAATCTTACATTCTTGGTTGAAATCAAATAGCACATCATTTTGCAACAGCCGACATAAAGGTTGAGTGATGTATGAAAAATCTTTAATAAATCGTCTGTAAAAACCTGCATGACCAAGAAAAGAGCGAACTTCCCGTATATTGACGGGGTAAGAAAGAGTTTGAATTACATCAATCTTTGCCTTATCTACCTCAATCCCTTTAGATGACACAATATGTCCTAGAATCAAACCTTGTTCAACCATAAAATGGCATTTTTCATAATTTAAAACAAGGTTAGATTCTAAGCAACGATTTAGAATTTTTGTGAGATTAGATAAGCAATGGTGAAAGGAATCTCCATACACGGTAAAATCATCCATAAAAACCTCAATTATGTGCTCCACATATTCAGAAAAGATACTTACCATACACCGTTGAAATGTGGCTGGGGCATTGCATAGCCCGAATGGCATCCTTCGGTAAGCGAAAGTTCCGAATGGACAGGTAAAGGTAGTTTTTTCCTGATCATCCGGAGCGACTGGGATTTGGTAAAACCCTGTATAACCATCGAGACAACAATAGTAACTCTTACCTGCCAATCTTTCCAACATTTGGTCTATAAATGGAAGGGGAAAGTGATCTTTTCTTGTTGCAGCGTTGAGCTTCCGATAATCGATGCAAACGCGCCACCCATTTTGCACTCGTGTTGGAACCGACTCCCCATTCTCGTTCTTAATTACTGTAATGCCCGTTTTCTTGGGTACCACTTGGACCGGGCTTACCCACTCACTATCCGATATGGGGAATATAACACCAGCATCTAGCATCTTTTGAATTTCTTTTTTTACCACTTCCATCATTGGTGGATTTAATCTCCTTTGAGCTTCACGCCTTGGTTTAACACCGTCCTCCATGTGAATTCGGTGCATACACACGGCTGGACTGATGCCTTTAATATCTGCTATGGTCCACCCGATAGCCTCCTTGTGAGCCTTCAATGCTTCAATCAGCTTCTCTTCTTCTTGCGGCTTTAATTTGTTTGAGATAATTACTGGAAGTGTTTCGTTGCTGCCTAAGAATGCATACTTCAAATGGTTGGGCAGCTCCTTCAATTCCAATTTCGGTGCCTGCACAATAGAAGGTAAAAGTCGGTGGTCAATTTGAGATATAGATTTTACAGAATTTTCATGCTTTTGTCTCAAGGCTGCCAGCTCATGTATAACATCAATTATTCCTTCTTCTAGCTGAAAATCAGCCTCATTTTCCAGAGTTTCCAGCGTAATATTATTACGCATCACCACCTGCAATTTATCTTCGTTTGACAGCTCAAATACTCGTTCTATTAGTGGATCAATAACATCAATGCTACACACGGAAGACACATCGTTAGGAAATTTCATCGCATCATATACATTAAATTGAATTGTTTTACCGTCGAACTCCATGGTTAGTGTTCCTTTATGAACATCAATTTTTGTTCGAGCGGTAGTTAGAAAGGGCCTTCCTAACAAAATTTCCGATGATTCTTTAGAGCTTTCACCGTGTTCCATATCAATGATGTAAAAATCTGCTGGAAAGATTAATTCACCCACCTGCACTAAAACATCTTCTAACAATCCTTCAGGGTAAACAATAGACCTGTTAGCAAGTTGAATTACTACTCCTGTTTCTTCTAAGGGACCAGCATTTAAAGATAAATAAATAGATTTAGGCATAACATTAATAGATGCACCCAAATCACACATTGCCTTATTAATGCTAGTTTTTCCGATTTGACAAGGAATAGCAAACATACCTCTATCTTTACATTTTTGTGGCATACTACCTTGAAGGACAGCAGAAACATTAGCGCCCATGGTTATCTTTTCATATCCAATTGTTTTAACTTTGTTAGCACATAACTCTTTCAAGAACTTAGCATAACGAGGTATTTGACGAATAGCATCAATTAAAGGAATATTTACCTCGATTTTTCGAAAAACCTCAAAAATATCCCTATCCTCTTTCTCTTTTTTAGATTTATCAAATCGAGAAGGAAAAGGAGGAGGGATAGTGATATTTTTGGATGAGGACTTACCTGTAACTGGAAGAGGCAGCAGCTGTTCGCCCTCTTTTTCAATGCTTTCTTCGTGTTTACCTTGCTGATTCTCCTTTACCGGTTGCTCAACCGTCTTGCCACTCCTTAATGTAATGGCACTGGCATTCTGTTTTGGATTTACCTCCGGTTGGGAGGGTAATTTCCCTTGTGATTGGATCGCGCTTAAAGCATTAGCCAACTGCCCAATATGCTTCTTGATCTCTACGATTTCAGCATCTTTCTTTTCTGAATTTGCCAACAACGTTTGAAGCATCTCTTCCATTTGTTTGTTTGGATTTACGCCAGCATAATTTGGTCTAGGCTGGAAGTTCGGTTGCCTTGGTGTATAGCTGAAATTTGGATGTTGACGCCACCCCGGGTTATATGTATTTGAATAGGGATCATTCAATTTAGGAGCTTGTCCTTGAAATCCACCGAGAGCGTTCAACTGTTCCGAACTATCTTCTTGCAACATTGGGCAAGCCTCCGTGTGATGAACCGTAGCGGCACAAATTCCACACTTCTTAACGGGGGCCATTTGTCCCATAGCTAAAGTCTGCACAAGATCAGTTAGTTTATTCAGTTTATCTTCAATATTAGATTCTCGTACCTCATAAGCTTTTCGCGGGATCTCTTGTTGCCTTCCGAATTGTTGAGAAGTTTCAGCCATAGCTCGAATCAATTCTTTTGCAGCTGTAGGTGTTTTGTCCAGAAAACTTCCGCCGCTTGCAGCATTCACCATCTTCTTTTCCATGGTCAACATTCCTTCGTAGAAATATTGAATCAAAGAATTTTCAGCAATTCCATGTTGTGGACAGCTTCCACACAACTTTTTAAAGCGTTCCCAATAATCATGAAGGTTCTCTACATCTCTCTGCTTGATTCCGCTGATCTCTCTTCGAATGTCAGCAGCTCGGGAAGCCGGAAAATATTTTTCCAAGAATAATTGCACCATGTCGGGCCATGTTGTAACTGTTCCGGATGGTAAATTGAGTAACCATTCCTTTGCCGAATCCTCCAATGAGAATGGAAAAGCTCTCAATTTGACTTGCTCTTCGGTTATTCCATGAGGACACATACCCGAACATACTACATGAAATTCTTTGAGATGCTTGTGTGGGTTTTCGTTTTCCAACCCGTGGAACTTAGGAAGTAGATGAATCAGTCCCGATTTGAGCTCAAATGCAGCATTTAGGTTCGGATAAAGAATGCACAGGGGCTGGTTGTTTGTTTCTGGTGTATTCAACTGCCTCAATGTTCGTTCAGCCATTGTCGCTTGTGCTGGAACCCTTTTTTCTGGTTCGTTGCTGCTGTTCCCTTCTTCCTCGCTATCACTTTGGGAAAATTCTTCAATTAATTCCTCTTCGTTGGGGACTAAAGATGAGGCAGCTTGTGCCTTTCGCAATTTTTCCTCTTTCCGGAGCTTCTTTGCTGTCTTCTCAATTTCTGAATCAAAAAGAATGGGCTCCGAAATATTGCTCCTGGTCATATAAAAAAAATTAAATCAAGTTAGAATAATTCCCCGGTAACGGCGCCAAAATTTGACGTGTGTCGAATCCGTCAAAAATAAAATAATTCTCAACCTATTCTTTGCAAAAATTAATTTGTAGACAGAGTAAGTGGAGGTCGAACCCAAGGGAATTAATTACTTAATTTAATTAAAGATTATGACCTAATAAAGATAAATAAAAAAAAAAGGAAGAATTTGATGTTATGAAATTAAAAATAAAACAATTGATAGAAAATAAAACCAGCAATTAAACTAAATGTGTGATTGATGGAGAGAAAACTTCAGCTAAGGGAATTTTAAAACGGCAATTCATACCATATTGATCATTGACAGAAATTGTGACTTCCAATTAATTATATCGGATTGGTTTGGGATATTCTTCCTTAATGATGAATTAATCAAGCAAGACTGTAACTAATTCCTAATTGACGGATAACCTCGCCTTCGCGGTAGAGATTCAATCAATCAAAAGCATGAAGATTTAGAAGAACCCAATCTTAGCCAACCGATTCAAGCGAATTCGATTCAGAAACCAAATTATTTATTCATTCAACATTATAAATCTCCTAATCCTTATATTAATGTCACGGTGGAATTAACCCGAATTTGTCAGAAACTGATTAATTTCCCAACATAAAGAAAATTCAAAATATAACTATTGGTTACTACCTCCAATTGGTTCAATTAAGATTACGATTAATTTCCCCAAATAGCAAACTTGTTAAATAATTCTAAGAACAAGCCATTATCATTCAAAGATTAAATAACATAATTAAATCTCTATGAATAAATAAACGATAAATTAAAAGGAGTAATTAAAGCGAAACGATCTCACAATATGGACGAATAAACCTTGTCAATTATCCCTTAGCCGAAATTAAAAGTTTAGCTACACATAGCTAAAAGAAAATAATACATGAAAAAAATAATGTTAAAGAACTAGCAAGAGAAGAGAAACACGTTGCAGATAAAAAATAATAGATGGAAGATGGAGCTTGACTCCTAAAAACAACTCTTAAATACTAACCTAATGAAAACCTACTTTGGAACTAACTCTAATTAGGAGAAATAACAAGACTCCTAAATAAGAAATATAACTAATTTAGAAAATAATCATCTATCCTAAACTGATCCACGTCCAAACTTCCTAAATAAATGCTGGAAATTAGCTTCCATGATAAGCCTTTTTCCTTAATTTCAGCTCTTTCTTCGTTTGCAAAATAAATCCTGTCGCAGCTCCCTTAGCCTTGGGCAAGGCTAATTGTGGCTCAGCTCCAAAAGACCCCGAATTCTCCACATTTTATCTCCTTTTCTTCAAAACATCCTGAAAACGCACAATTTACTGAAAGCAAGTAAAAGGGCCCAAAATTGTGGATTTAAAGATCAAAATGAAACAAATTTAATAGCAAAATATCAATATAAAAACGAGTTATCATTAACTAATAAAGAAAAGTATTATTATGAAGGAGATGAAGCAACCATACAACATAAGAGGGATATCTACAAAGTCTTGCAATCAAAAGCTTACAAAGCATCAGGGGATGAAAGGTTTAGTATATGACAAGTTGACTAAAGGATGAGCTTTACTTATAAGCTAAATAATGTATAATGTCAACGGCTACATTATCACTAGAAGGTGAAGAAAATGCAGCAAGAGCTAAGTACAACTGCTATTATTTCTTCAGAAGCAACGGAAAGCTCTCCTTATGATCTTAAAGCAACAACTATAAATCTTTTTCAGAAGCTTTAACTGCTAGTGTACCTTCAAGAGCTACAAAGCAAATGACCATATTTCTTTCATGAGCTCATTGCAACAGCTATAAATCTTTCAGAAGTTGTGTTCAACATTCCTTCAGGAGCTCCAACGGTCATAACTCCTTTAGGAGCTCAATACAATGGCCATATCACCTTTTGAGGAGTTCTTCAACACCTATAAAAGGAAAAGAAAATCAAATGAGAAAAGTGGGAAACTTTAAGTAACATTCACAAATTCTAAGCTACATATATACAAGTCTTCCACAATTCCTTCAAAGAGCAATCAAGAGAGAAAAAAGGTTCTTCTTTGTTCATATACTTAAATATTCAAGAGAATTGTATTTTCACACAAGAGATTTATGTGAGGGGGTTTACTTTGTTGATAGTGTGATCAACAGAATTTGTAAAAGTTTGGTATTTGAGCTTGTAAAAAATACTAGATAAGTTTTGTGCTTAAGTTTTGAAAAAGCATCTGTAAAAGTTTGGTATTTGAGCTTGTAAAAAATACCGATAAGTTTGATGCTTAAGCTTGAAAAAGTATCGGTAGAGTTTTGTTACTTGAGTTCGGAAAAGTAACGGTAGAGGTTTGATACTCAACCTGCAAAAGTATTAGGTTTGTTCCTTAAACTCGTAAAAAGTAACACATGCTTGTTTTTTGCCCGTAAAAAAAACGTTAGTGGAAATTCTCAAGTGGTTAGCTTGAGGACTTGACGTAGACTGGTTGGATCGAACCAGTATAAATCTCGTGTCTTCATTTTTCTATCTCTATACTTTTTATTTTTATTGCTATTTAAATTTTTACAATTTAAATTAATAGCATTATTTTTGAAGTCACTTTTAATTTTAGTCAAGCATATTTATATTCACAAGTTTTACTATGTTATCAATTTTGCATTTTTCGTAAAACTTGTGTTTGTTAAAAGAAAATTGTTTTTCTTCAAAAAGAATTTTTAAATAAGTTTGTGAAAATTTTTATTCGCTATATAGTACTATTCACCTCCTCTAGTACTGTAGTTAGCCTGTTTGGGACCGTCAGTAATTAATCAGCCACAAGGAAAAGCACTTTGTGTATCAAACTCATCTTGAAGAACTAGCCATAGCCTATTAGAGAGTGTCATGGATATTATTTTATATAGCAATTTGCAAAGAGAAATAGGGTGTAAATCTATAACTTTTTAGGCTTAGATTTCTTGGGGATGAGAACAATATGTGTATCATTCAAATAATAAGCGAGCTGATTATTATTCAAACAACACATACAAAACTCAGTAACATCACTCCCCCATGATATCCGAATAATATTGATATAAATAAGCATTAAAACCATTTGGCCACGGCCCACTACCTCTGCTCATTAAAAACATCGCTTCTTTAATTTGTGATGCTTCGGAACTTGCTGAAAGGATCACATTATGCTCAGTTTGTTACCTTGGGACCTACGAAATCAAGAACCATAGATATGCTTGACAACTTGAGGATGTGTACAGAGAAGAATAAATATTATGAATAATTTCCGGGAGACTTAAAGATTTATGCCAAATACCATCTCCCTTATGCAACTATTAAATCACATTCTTCCGGCGTCGAGTCAAAGTATACTGATGGAAAAATTTAGAATTATCATCCGCATATTTGAGCCAATCTTGCTTAAAACGTTGCTTCCAATATGTTTCTTGAGATTCTAAAAGCATGTTAAAGCATTTATATTTTTAAAAATTATGTTATTGGGTTTATTAGTGTTAATATCTTTCACCAATTACATTTATAGCATTTTTATCTTTCATAAGTTCCTCTCTCCATTTGTCCAAAAATTTCTCTCCCTTAACTCTATTTTTTACTCTCTTCTTCTATAATTAAAAATTCTATGTTCATTTATTTCTAAATCCGTTCATTTTTTCGTGATTCAATTTATCTTTATATATTCTGTTGAATTCGGTTTTGATGATCACAAGTTGATATTTAGTTTCTTAATCTCTTCGCGTTAAGGAGCTTTATGAGTTGAGAATTATGCTTTATGAGTTAAAATATTTTTATAAGTCACTAAATTACCTTGTGCCTTCCTAGTTCATAGAAATACTAGAAAAGGCTTATGAGTTAAAAAAATAACTCTCTCAGCCACATAAAATCCATAAAAAGTTAATATGGCTTATAAGTTAAATTGAAAGATCTTGGTTTATGAGGTTGAAAGATCTTAGCTTATGAGATGAGTTTAAATATATTAGCTTATGAGTTGAAAGATATTACAAGATATAGGCTTATGAGTTGAAAATATATTGAAAGAATAAGCTTATGAGTTGAAAGATATTGAAAGATATTGGCTTATGGGTTGAAAGATTTGAGCTTATAAGATATACGTATATTCGGCTGTAACTTGATTTGACACTCACCTTAGCCTATAAGCTTAATACCATGTTATTTGAATATCTTTATCACATAAAGAAAATGTTTTACTACGTGAGATCTCTTTATGGAATGATACCAACGGATAACACAAGTATGGTTCTTGAATTCATCAATTGCTTATGACTTACATAGAAAAAACAAACGGCTTTGTGACTTGAGAACAACATACACTTTTTATTATAAGCTAAGGCGAACAGTTTTATTAGTTGAGATCAACGTCCACTTCTACTTATGAAGTGAATCAAACAACTTTATCACTTGAAAACAATGTCTATATCTATTTGTGAGATAATTCAAATGGCCATCAATCCTTTATTACTTGAAATCAACATCTATCTCTCTTTGTGAATAAGTTCAAACGGCTACATAGTGCTTATTACTTGAGATCAAAGTACATCTCTCTTTAAGAGTTAGTTCAAACGGCCATCATTCCTTATGAGTTGTATCAAACGGCCATAATGCTACTTTTTCTTATAAAAGGAATAAAGATGAAGACTTGAATGTAAGGAAGACCAATAAGCAATTCACACATTCTTAAACATACATTTCTAGTCTTTCAAATTCCCAAAGAGAGAAAAGAGAAAGAGTTGCATTTGTTTTATTCAAATATTTATTCGGGAATTGTATATTCATACAAGGCAGTGTGAAGGGGGTTTACTTTGTTGGTGGTGTGATCAACAAAGTCTGTAAAAGTTTGGTGCTTGAGTTTCGAAAAAGCATCGATAGAGTTTGTTACTTAAGCTCCAAAAAGTAACGGTAGAGGTTTGATACTTAGCCTGCAAAAGTATTGATTTTGTTACTTGAACTCGCAAAAAATATCACAGATTTGTTTCCTACCCGTAAAGGAAACGTTAGTGGAAATCTTAAGCGGTTGACTTGAGGACTGGACGTAGACCAGTTGGTTCGAACCAAGATAAAATTCGGCGTCTACACTTTTCTATCCTTACTCTCTTTATATTTTATGCTATTTAAATTATTGCAATTTAAATTAATCGCTTTATTATTTAAAGTTATTTTGACAAAAGCAATTTTATATTCACAGGTTTTATTATCTTAATTAATTCAGCATTTTTAATAAAACTTGTTTTTGGAAAAGAAACTTTTGTTTCTTCAAAAAGAATTTTCAAAAGAAAGTTTACGAAAATTTTTATTCGTCTTACAGTACTATTCACCCCTATCTAGTACTGTAGCTAGCCATTTGGGACCGTCATATTCTTTTTTTTTTTTTTTCCATCTTTGTTTTTTGCACTAGTATAAAATACAATCTACAAATACCTTATATATTGCTTTTCTTTTTTTTTTTTTCTTTTTTTTTTTGGACATATATCTCTTTTATACTGATTTCATATTGATTTTATACTGCGATTGTCTATAGATCTCATTTTCGTAATATACAATCAATATAATCGTAGTATAAAACCAGTATGAAATCAATATAAATATAATGTGTAAAAGAAAGAAAAATAAAAAAAAATTTTCTAAAATCTAATGATAGAAAATAAACTGATATAAAGATAAGTAAAAATATTAGTTTTTAATTATCGAAGATGAAAGAGAAAAGTATAAATAAGGGAGAAATTAAATTTTTTTGAGAGAGCGAGAGACTAACACGTGGAAGAGAAATATTATGTTTTATTACTTGAGACTTACTATTTATTCTTTATGATATCAATTTTTTTTTTTTTAAATATTGATACTTTTTACGTAAAAGGTCCAAATAAATAATTAAAAATAATTAAATATATAATATACGTAAGATTGATAAAAAAGAAAAAGAAAAACAGGGTTTCTAATTGCTTTGCGGCCTGGAGATGGGCCGTATAATATAATATAAAAAAAAATGGTGGCTGCCGGCCGGCAACATCATTTATTTTTCAGCATGCAGGTAACAAGGAGACACCAAAAGTAGCCGCCCCATTCTCTTTGTACAATTTTTTTAATTTCGTTTATTCACTTTCAAGCCAATTGATTTCCTAGATTACTAGCTTGATTAATTAGCTTCCACTTTTGAAGACCTACCAAACGTGTTTTAATTGCTTTTTAAATAATTAATTACTCTGTTAATTATGATGATGGGATAGCAGAGACAACCTTTTCTCTTTATGCTGTTCTACCAAACATTCTCAATCTAAAACTTTTATATTCATTTAATTACATTTATATTAATAATAAAGAGCATCCTCTCAATTCTTTGTTGATACCAGAACCTAATTTTATAACATGTGGTTGATCCTATCCATCTGTCATTTCAGTATTTTACTAGTAAGGAATTGAGAAGTTATAATAACCATTAGAAATAATCACTTGTGATACTATACCATATAATAATAATAATAATAATCACATATAACCATAATGACCATTAGAAAATGAAATTTAGTTGTAACGGTAGAGTTGAACACTCTTTATGGCGGAACTCAAGGCCGGCATCTGAATTTGGCTAATGGGCGAGAATACTCAAACATATTATCGGTTATGATTCTCTCGAGGCAGTTTATATTCTGAATGAGATTCGCTTTGCTAAAAATATTAATTCTATTAAGAATACGGTTGAGTATATTTGTTATCTCCTCTCTTTTTGGGTAAATGTACTAAATGTGCATGTTTATAGAGCAAACGTGTATACTGATAAACTATCTAATGGAGCTTGATTTATTGTTTTAGACATCTCTGTCTTTGATAAACCGTGGCCTAGGCATCTACTTCCTTTTATTGTTCTATTTTTCCTTCCCTATTAAATATATAATTTGAAAAATAAAAACTATTTACTCAATTAGTTGATAATAAAATAAAAATCAAATAACTAAATTGATAAATATTACAAGTGCAGGGGTAGAAATGGTGAATAGTGATATTGTTGTGGATCATTTCCTAGTTCCGAATGCATAAATTTACAAGTCCAAATACCATTTTTAAGTTCAACCTGTAACATTTTCATACTATAATGAATTTATGGGCCTGAACTAAATTTGAGAGCTTGAAAATGAGATCGTAAACTATAAAATGGGCCTTGAATATGGGCCTATTACTAGGCCCACTGAGCAACTCATAACGGGCCTGATAATAATGGTGTTGCTTGCTGCTCGCAGGCAAAGTAGCTATGGTTTTTGCCTAATTGGTAGCCATGGATATGGCGCTCTCGCTTCCCCCTTCTAATTCATCCCTGTACCCTCTTCTCCTTTATTCAAAATACTCTTCTGCGCATAAAGTTTCGAACTTTACAATAACTTGTTATTCTGGTCGGTCAATTCAAGTTAATGCGGCGAGAACAAGCAGAAAGGCCCGGCCTAGCTTCTCTGAACAAATTCGTGATAAATGGTCTATCAAAATCCCTTCAACAAGAGAGAAATTCCCATGGGAAGAACGAAAGCAGCTGCAACACCTAGAGGAAGAGCAAGAGGAAGAGGAAGAGGAGGAAGATTTAGAAAGGGGACAAATTTCTGAGATTGTTTCCTCTAGAGTAGAAAATGATGCCAGCCCCATTGGTGTTGATCAAGTGAGTTCTAGTGTCTCTAATTCTTTAATTAAAGCTCCTTGGATTCATGGAACCAAACCCAGAATTGCCCATTTTGATTCTCAGTCTAAGAATAGAGAAAATGCTGTTGTTGATAAAACAGGAAGTTTGGAAAAGGAAGTTAATTACAGTAGCAAATTTGAGGAAAAGGATAGTGTCTTACATGTTATTGATGATGCAGAAAACCTAGATAAGGAATTCAATTATAACGTTAAATTTAAGGATGAAAATGTCAAATTTGGTGTACTAAGGGATGAGGCAACAGCAAAAGTTAGAGACTCCAAAAATGCTGTTTCCTTAAATGAGAAACATTATGGTGAAAATGGCAGTTCAATTGAATTGCCTTGGGAGAGAGAGAAAAAGGTGGATAATGTGGAAGGAGGAGATTGGAGGAAGAAGACGAGCAACACTGAGCTGGCAGAGAGAATATTACCTGAACATGAATTGAAGAGGCTGAGGAACATTTCCTTGAGGATGTTTGAGAGGATCAAAGTTGGGGCTGCAGGAATCACACAAGATTTGGTGGACACAATTCATAAGCAATGGAAGTTGGAAGAGCTGGTGAAGTTGAAATTTGAAGAACCTCTTTCATGTCACATGAAAAGGACACATGAGATGTTGGAGGTCAGTATTTCTTACATTTTGTTCTAATTCAAATGTCTACTTAAAATTTATTATCTTGCAGCTTGAATATTAAGGTTACCGTTAGTTAGGTAATTGCATTAGAGATGATACCATCTTAACTAATTATAATATGTTTTATCTGTCAGATCAGAACTGGAGGTTTGGTTATATGGAGATCGGGAAGTTCAGTAGTTTTATACAGAGGAATAAGTTATAAAATTCCATGTGTACAATCATTTTGCAAGCAGAACGTGGCTAATAAGGATAACTTGTCAAATCCAAAAGAAGTGACAAGTAATGTTGGAGTAAAGGACTTCTCCGGAACTATCCAACCGATTATCCCGGATCATGCCAAGTATTTAAAGGATTTATCTAAAGAAGAACTCACCGATTTCAGTGAACTCAATCAATTGTTGGATGAGCTGGGTCCGAGGTTTAAAGACTGGTGTGGCCGTGAGCCATTTCCCATTGATGCAGATTTGCTTCCTGGGATTGATCCAGAATATAAACCGCCTTTTAGACTTTTTCCTTATGGAGTCAGACATTCTTTGACTGACAAGGAGATGACTGTTTTCCGCAGGCTTGCAAGGACAATGCCTCCTCATTTTGCTCTTGGTATGTTTACATACTGTGCTTATATTCATAATCAAAAGTGCATGGTTCCTTGAAAATTCTGTATCCAATTAATTTTGTAGGGAGAAATCGAGAACTGCAAGGTCTGGCGATGGCCATGATAAAACTATGGGAGAAAACTGCAATCGCAAAGATCGCCATAAAACGTGGTGTGCTGAATACACGAAATGATAGAATGGCGGAGGAACTCAGGGTAAGACACCACAATCAGTAGTACAGTATCACAGGAACAATGATCCGAACTGATCTTTCTGAATCTTGGATGGTGAATAGTTCATCAGCGTTAGTAATAATTGTTTTAACCCTGATAATAAGTCAATAACAGCTCTATTTCTTTCTCATAGGTATTGACTGGAGGAACATTACTTTCTAGAAACAAGGAGTTTATCGTATTCTACAGGGGAAATGACTTCTTGCCACCTGCTATTATGGGAACTCTGAAAGAGAGGAAGAAACTAACTTATCTTAAACAAGATGAGGAAGAACAAGCCAGGCAAATGGCCTTGAGTTTTGTCAACTCAAACGACAAAACTCCTCAAGGTCCATTGGTTGCCGGAACTCTTACTGAAACTGTGGCTGCAACCACTCGATGGAAAATTCAACATGGCAGCGAAGATATTGAGAGAATGAGGCGTGACGCATCTTTAGCTAGGCGTGCTTCATTAATAAAAAACCTTCAGAATAGATTGGCTCTTGTAAGTTGAAAATACCAGTTTAAATAAGTATAGATATTCTAGCACACATAAAACTTCAGCCGTATATAATTTTTGGTGTTAACTTTAAATCATCTTAGGCGAAAGGAAAACTGACAAATGCGGAGAAAAATATAGCAAAGGTACAGGAACATATGGATCCATCAGGACTCCCAACTGATTTGGAAACCATTAGTGATGAGGAAAGATTCTTGTTCCGCAAGATCGGTCTGAGTATGAAACCCTACATACTCCTAGGTAACAACAACAGATTCAGTCCTGAAATTAATGCTTCCAAGTAAAATATTCATATATACTTCTTATTTTTGTCACAGGAAGGAGAGGGGTCTATGATGGTACTATAGAAAATATGCACTTGCACTGGAAGTATCGTGAATTGGTGAAGGTAATGGTGAGTCGAAAAAGTCTGCCACAAGTCAGGCATATTGCCACTTCTTTGGAGACAGAGAGTGGTGGAATATTGGTATCTGTAGAGAGGACAACCAAAGGGTATGCGATTATTATCTATCGCGGGAAGAATTATCAACCACCTAATGAAATGAGGCCTGCAAATTTATTGACAAAACGACAGGCATTAGCCAGGTCAATTGAGCTTCAAAGACGGGAGGTACAGTATAATAGACTGCTTTATGCAATATCTTGGCTAAATAAATAATGTTTGTCTGGGTTATCATCTAATTTGTTCCTCTTCTAGGCATTGAAGCATCATATCTCAGACTTACAAGAGAGAATTGAGTTGCTGAAGTCCGAATTAGTACGTAACACTGTTCCTTTTTTTTTTTTTTTTTTCTCTTAAAATTGGCACCATGGACTTACAATATTGAAGATTTTTCCTATTCATCAGGAGGAAGAAACAGAAAGTGGCAAGAAGATGTCGAAGTAGAGAGTTCCTTCAGCTCAATACTTGGTGATGTTTATTTTCCCGACAGCAATATCAAAGAGCAGGATTCCTATCTGAGAGAATATTGAGTAAATTATCAATTCCAGATTGAATTTCAATAGCTATATTTATACTGACTAGGAAGGAGAAAAGGCATATTTCGATGTGAACGACTGTAGCAATGAGGATGCATAGAACTAGAACATGCTAGAGAGGGCAGCAGAGATTACTGAAAGATGTTTTGGAGTATTCCAGTTTGCCAAAAGCAACAGATAAGATGGAAATGTTGCACCAATTTTTTGTGGACAGAGTGGGTGAAAAGTACCAGTATAATTGGAGTAGCATGTGCAGTACTGTCATTAAATGTGATATATAATTATCGTTGTAAATAGTGTTCCTTTAGTGATGCTAGTGTTCATCATTTTTGGTAAGGTTCAGTGTGTTAATTGTTACTTGTGTTCAGCCTAGTTTTTTCAAGCCATTTCTCATGGATGGAGGAGCCAACTTGCACAAACTTTTCATCATTGTAAAGAGGAGGCTTAAAGACATATTTGTTCATTAACCTATTCCAAATGTTAGCATTTGCCCCTTCACCTATTGATTGGTATGCTTGATCTATCCAATTTGATAAAATCTCCCCCAATTTGAACTGCATTTGATGGTGTAATTCGGATGTCATTTGTACGAGGCAAAAGACATTTTAAATTGAGAGTATATTTTTTTCCCATATATCATGACAGACAACTTGTAACTTTTCGTGTTGGATTTGTTTAAGATACATAATAAAATAAACAAATAAATAAATATAAAAGATAATAGTGTGAGATTATATCAAATTGGATAGGTTGAAAGGCAACTTACAACATATTTTGAATGGGTCCAAATGTAAACCAATGAATATGTCTGGAGATAAATATCAATTATTTGGGACATGTACAAATATGAATTGTGGATTACATAAAAGAATTGCCACGACGTCCATAAAGTTGAAAAACCTGACAAAATTGCAACAATCATTATCGAATTTGAAAAACACAAGAGTAACAAAAGATTAATGCATAAACTTAACGAAATGATCTTTTGTGGCATTTCTGTTATGAAGGTATATATTTGGAGATGGTCACTGCAAATTAGCCAGAATTTGGAGTCAATAAGTGTTACTAGAGAATCAAGGAGTTAACACTGACACCATACAAATTTGTCAGTCGTCATAAATCAATGCGTTCCGCCTTCCTGTACTGTACATAGCATAGCAGGCAACCAGCAAAATGCCATCAGAAGGATGATGAAATTTCTCATAAGGCCAACAAAGTATACAACCATGAGCAATTCCATGATCACTACGCTCAAATACAAAAGAGTACCACACTCATATTATGAACACTTCCATCCCTAATTTCGAATTTAATAAGCAAACCAACATTCTAAATCTAATTAATGTTAGATTTCTCTGAGCGGAATCAACAAATCCGAATTCATATAGGAATTGGATTACTAGAGGTGCTGCCTGTTGTACCACTTTATTTAATCCAATTTGGTTGGAAATTTTGAGTGCTGCAAATTAATCTTTTGTGATACCTCTCTAATATTTCCCAAACTTTGGGGACCAGGGGGTGCAATTAACCCCAAATTTTGACTGTTATTAAATGAAATTTACTTTGCAAGCAGCTAAAATATATTGATGACTAGGTATTATCAAGGTGGTATTTGGTAAAACTGAAAATTAAATACTAAATATTATAAATGCTGAAACTATTAAATGATAGACTTGTTTGATAAACACGAAAAATAAAACATTGAATTTAAAAAAACTGTTAATATTGTTCAACTTAAAATTTTAAATCACATATTTTGGTATATTATATTAACTGATTTTTTACTTAATTGAAACTTTTAAGTACGGTTATCAAAAAAGTTTTTTTTTTTTTTTAAAACATAAGTGCTTGATACATTAATTTAAGTATTTTTTTAGTTATCAAACAGGGCATAAGTAAAAAATGTTTTCAACAAATACATTGATAAGCTTAAAGCATTTCCCAACAAAATTCTTGGTAAATTATGCTATATATTCTGATAAATGGCAAATCTCATAAGAGGTATGAATAAGAGTTCTTCAAAATTAGGGCATCTTGCTGCAAATAAGTACCTAATTAGAGGTACCCTTGTCCTGCTGTAAGATTTCCTTTATGAAGTTCAAAACAGCAGATGCCAGCTCAGTTTGGTGTTCAGTGTATGAATGATTAGCTCCCTCTATGATTTTTAATCTGTGATTACTGATGATCTTTGAAAACTCTAAAGCATCTTCCACTGGAATAACCTCATCAGCAGATCCATGGATTGTCAAGACCCTGTATATGCAGTATCATCAAATAAAAATGCTTTTAACATTTTCCATGCAACAAGACAAGTTACAAAATCGTTAACTATTGAGAAATTACAACACACGAGCGAGAATCAACTTTTGCATTAAGAACAAAATTTGTGACATCCGATTGACTTGATTTGAGAAAAAGAAAGAAAAATTAGTGAAGATGAATTTGGGTTTCACTACTCACCTGCAGTCCTTATCAATCTCAAGGCATGCCTTGTGCATATCTGTATTCAGGCGATCCATCAAACTCTCTAAAGTCACACGATAAATAACACTTCCTACAGTAAGAAAAAGTCAGAAAAGTATGGCTAACTTCTGAGTATCATTGGAAAACACAGACGAGGCACAAAAAAAGCACCTGCTTTGTTTTTAACATCAATGAATCCATCTTGCTTGATTTTTTCCATGAAGCCTTTTCCAAGCCTTTCCTCAATTCCTTTACTGAGATCATAGCGACCAGAAACATTGACAACTGCACCAATATCATGATACTTCGAAGCATAAAGGAGCACCACATCGCCTCCTGTCATTTTATTTTCAGCAATAACTTTCATGAAGTGAACAAATATTATGCTACTCCACAGTAGAAACTATCATAGCTGACCTTCCATGTAAAAGAAAAATGCAAGCTGCACATTGCTAATGTGTGTAGAAGCAATGATATAATTTATGCTATCAATTCCACAAGAGAGAAATTTTTTCTCCTACTTTACACATTGGGTAACACCTGCATAAAATTTTTCTATATAGGTACCTTGTGATCCAAACTGCTCACTTGTGCTATAATCCGCAGTTCAAACTAATCAGCTCATTCTAAAATGGTTAAAAGATCAGGAAATAACAAGGCAAATGTCCTTCCACAACCCTCAAGTTATGCAATTTATGAGGTCTGCTCATGTGTGTCTCACAAAGAGTGAGAAATAGCTGTTTGTAATTTTAAAATTCCATGCATAGTCTGGCTTTGACACTTTGCCACTGGTATAACAACTTATTTTATCTTAGTAAAGTGGCAAATGTTTATTGGAATGTGCAAATGAATAACAGAGTCAAGCTAGACAAACTTAAAAAAATAAGAATTTTCAAACCATGGTCTACATGCATATCCTCGCAAGTTTACAAATATAACGAATAAAGAGACTTTAAGATATCTGATAGTATGAAGTTTAGTAATACACAAAGGGAAAATGTTTTAACTGATTGTTATTGCTCTCTATCTAGAAATGAAAATTAATTCTACAACCAAAAAATTCAGCAAACCACCACATTCCCAGAATGAAATTTGTATATGGTCTAGTAGGACGAATTGGATGGAAAAACATCAAGTAGACTCCCCTCACATCTTGCTTGTTCAAACTTTATCCTAACACTAAATATGTTAAAAGCCTTAAACTTTAGAATGACTATACACACCTTTACTATGCCCGAGAATTGCACTTATGACACGGTTTGCACCAGAGAAGTGTTCGATTACAGCACGTAAATCATCGGCCTCTTTCCAATAATTAGCATATGAAAATGAACCTTCGCTTTCACTGGAAAAGAAAGTATTTACTTAGCAACCAACATAGAACAAATGAATATACACAGGAATAACAAGATTTATACTTGTTCATTCTACAATTGGAATTATGAAGGGGTGAAATACGGGAACAATAACCCTAAAGGTTCTTTCTCTCCAAAAAAAAGTTTCAGCATATTCATATACTCTTAATTCCAATGCGAAACTGAATCACCATGGCATAGAAATTAGAAGCATAAGTTTAGGAATTCTGCACATTTACAATGAAAAACGAACATGTATCAACTAATAGCCTACCCATTTCCGGAAAAGTCAAAACGGAAAGCACTGATTCCTTCATTTTCTAATGCTACAGCAAGATTCTTCATAGTTTCCTGCTCCTGGAGGTAGGTAACAAAACATGAATTACACGTTCAATATTTATATGGAAGGAAATATTAGAAGAGGAAATATTTAAATACACCAGCAATAGAGTAGGAAAAGAGAATAAACAATTCAAATATTAGAAGAGAAAACCTTTGTGGAACGAAAACCATGGCACAAGACAACAATCTCATTTGATCCAGTATCATGTAACAAGCCCACAAGTTTTTCACCATGTTTGTTTGGTATAATGATTTTCTGCTGCTGAACAACTAGAACAATTCAACACAAGTGCCAATTGTAAACAAATTAGACAACTTGAAGAGCTATCACAACTAAATCGACATTATAAAACTCGAACAACCAGAAATAGCAGATTTAGAACAAATTCTGCTAAAATGTCACTTATCAATTAAAAAAAAGCGAGTAAAAAGCTTAGAAAGACTCTGTTGACTTCATCACGACAAATCAGATGAATTAACAGCAAATACTAGGTTAATGAAAAGAAGAATTCCAATAGCAAAGCATACATGCATGAGAAAATGTAGAGGTTCACCTGCGTTTTGAGCGGAGTGAGCCATCCTCAGTGCTATGTTGGTGGAGCTCCAATAGCGAGGAGAATTGAAGCGCGATTGACTAGGAGAAACTGAAAATGTAGAAAAGGGGGTTCTTTTCGAAATTAATGGATGAGTCAGTATTGAGCCGAAATTACAAACAAAAAGACTTTCCATTGTATTATTTATTTATTTATTTAATAGACTTAAGCCAATGCGATGACAGATAAACTTGCGATAATAGTTCGAGTTCAGGTGCTGGCCGGCGGTGGTCCGGTTTCGTCTTCTCCGCCATCATGGGCCTCACAGATCAATAATAGCGGGTTGGGCTGTTCTTTGCTGGGCCTTTTTTTTTTCTTTCATATATAAAAGATTAGCACGCCTTAATTTATGATTATAATTTATTAGAATTTGTTCAAATTAAAATCAGTTAAATTTATTTTTGTTTACACCCATTTTAAAATGATAATATCATTTTTTTTTTACTTAATATATACTTTAATTAAATTTTTGTTATATGGATAGATGAATATAATGCCTCCAGCCCATTAATAGTTATATTAACTATTTTTTTTTTTTTTTTTAAATAGTGAAATCGGTGGTTATCGGATGGTGGACTTTAGACAATTCAGGAAGTCTTTTCACGTGCTTTCAAATGGTTACACCAAAGGTAGTAGCGGACAAGTTAGTGGGATCTGGGATGAACATAAGGATGATAATTCATGTTTTCTTTTCATAATTGTACTATGTTAATCAATGTATAATATATGATGTGAACACAACAAAAATAATATTCGCATCAAACGGTTTATATCAGGTGATATGTCTCTGTAAATCATGTTGTAATGTCAGAAATTCACACCCTTGTAATTATCAAGTGTTAAAAATCGTCAACAATGAAGTTTTCCAAGAAAAGATCACTGTAAAAGCTAAAAACTTGATCATGTGGAGTTACAAGTAATTTTTTCCAATTAGGAGAAATACATGGTTTGAGTCTTTTTGAAAACAGATACTACACCCTTTATAAAGAATGTAATTGCAAACAAAAAAATTAACAACAAATGAAGACAAAATTTTATGTAAGTTTATTTTGGCCTTTCTAGTATTTACTTTTCTTTTATTTCAAAACATTTTCATGTAATTTAAAAAAAAAATTATACAATTTCAATTTATATCTTCATATATAGTAACCTGGTAAACTTTTCGTACACATTTTTATTTTTCTTTGAGTTTAATTCTTGATAATCCTTCATAAACTATATAGTATATTGAAACGATTAGGGTTCTCTATTGACTATTATTGTGTAAAACGTATGTATATATACAGCAGGTTATAGATATGGGCCTTATATACATGGGCCAATACATATATGTACAAAATTATATACAAACAATACATTACTCTATCACCCCCTCGTAAGTTGAGCGGGGCTTGTCACGAAGAGCAAGGAACCCAAGTTACGAGAGACTCTTGGTGAGAATGTTAGCTGGTTGTTGAAGAGTAGAGATGTATTGGACTCGCAACTGATGTTGAGCAACTTTGTCTCGAACAAAATGAAAATCAAGTCCTAGGTGCTTGGTGTTATTATGAAAAATGGGGTTAGCACTCAAGTGGGTTGCTCCCAAGTTATCGGACTAGACAGTTGGAGCCGTAGGTGGGGGGAAACCGAGCTCCCTAAGCAACATGGTGAGCCATAAGACCTCGGAGCTGACAGTGGCTAGTGCACGATATTCAGCTTTTGTAGATGATCGGGAAATAGTTTGTTGTTTCTTCGAACTCCAAGAGACCAAGTTTCGGCCAACAAATACTGCAAACCCAGTGGTGGATTTTCGGTCATCTAAACATCCTCCCTAATCAAAATCACAAAATCCATGAATGGATAAAGAAGGAGATTGGCGCAATAGCAAACCATGAGAAGTGGTGTCCTATAAGTAACGGAGAATCCGTTTGACTGCCTTCCAATGTTCAGTTGTTGGGCTGTGCATATAGTGAGAGACTTTGTTCACTGAAAATGCCACATCACATCTAACAATGGTCACATACTGGAGGTCTCCTACAATGCTGCGATATAATGACGGATCATCAAAGGGATCACCAACATGTAGTGTCAGATGGGTGCTGGAGCAGAAAGGGGTCGAGATAGCTTTGGACTCATGCATTTTGGCTTGCAAAAGCAAATCAGAAATGTACTTGCTTTGGTGGAGAAGTAAGCCATTTGTTTGCCATGAAGCTTCAAGACCAAGAAAGTATTTTAACTTGCCAAGATTCCGGATGGCAAATTTCTGTTGTAAGGTAATGACCCTATCCAGCATAGCAGTATCATTCCCAGTAACCAAGATGTCATCAACATAAAGCAAACAGAATAACTGAATATTGTTTGAGTGTAATAGTGTAAGGAAATATCAGCTTGGAATAGGTAAAACCAAACTGAAGCAAGACATCAGTCAAACATTTGTGCCACATCCGAGGTGCTTGTTTCAGACCATATAAGGACTTCTTCAAGAGACAAACATAATCAGGTTTGAGTCTGTCAACAAAGCCAGGTGGTTGTTGCATATAAACTTTTTCCTTCAAAGTACCATGCATAAATGCATTGGATACATCAAGATGTAGAACAGGCCAACCAAAAGATAGTGGTAAAGATAAAACAAGACGAATGGTAGTGGGTTTGATTATCGAACTGTAAGTTTGAACATAGTCTAATCTCAGGCATTAATGAAACCCTTTAGCCACTAAGCGAGCTTTGTGCCTTTCAACAGATCCATATGGATGCAATTTAGTTTTAAAAACCCATTTGCACCCTACTAAGTTGTGTGCTTGATGTGGGGGAACCAAGTCCCAAGTGCCATTTTTAACTAATGCATCATACTCCACTACCATGGCATCACGCTATGCTGGTATCTTCATGGCTTTTGTGTAACAGGTTAGTTCCAGATGAATGAGGCTGGCAACTAGTAAGTTCATTGGAACTCGCGGTTTGAATTTGTCCGTCTGCATTTTGGTCACCATACTATCGCTTTTCTGTGCTCTCGGTGGAGGAGGAGCACCATCATCGAGGTCAACTGCCAGAGACAACCTAGGGAGATCAGAGGAAACGTCAGTGGTTCAGGCTGAATGAGGTGGAGCGGAGAGAGTAGTGAAATTTGGGGTGTTTTGGGTTGCTAAATTTGCGGAGGCAATTTCTTGGGGCAGTTCTGGTGGGGTAAAGACAGTTGGCATAGAGACAGTTTGTTAAGGCAATTCTAGTGGGGTAGAGGCAGTTGGTGTAGGGACAGTTGCTTGAGGCAGTTCTGTTTGGGCTGGAACAGTGGGCATAGAGACAATTGGTAGAGGTAGGTCTGTGTTTGTAGAGGTAGTTTGCGTAGAGGCAGGGTGTAGTGGCAGTTCTGGTATAGTAGGGCAGTTGTGCATGTATTTGGAGAGTTTGGGAAAGTGACATAAAGTGGGACGTCCTCCTCAGTTTGGGTAGAAGATTTGGGACTTCCCTCATGTAACCTTTGATAAGGAAACACCTGTTCATCGAAAAGAACATGACGTGAGATGTAGAGTTTCTGAAGAGAAAGATCAAAGTAACGATAGCCTTTATGAATTTTGTTGTAACCAAGAAAAACACAATGACGAGAACGAGGTGCAAGTTTATGAGGCGAAGAATAGTGCAACCACGGATAACAAAGGTAACCAAATACACGCAAATGACTATAATTAGGACGAGAACCAAAAAGTTTCTCAAAAGGAGTCAAAAAATTTAAGGCTGGTACAGGCATACGATTAATCAAATAAACAGCTGTTTCAAAGGCAGACGTCCAGAATTTGGCAGGAACAAATGAGTGATTAAGTAAAGACAAGCCTGTTTCAACTATATGTCGGTGTTTCCGTTCCGCACAACCATTTTGTTCAGGAGTGTACGGATAGGAAACACGATGAGCAATACCATGAGTGCGTAAGTAAGGAACTAAAGCCTGAAATTCACCCCCTAAGTCAAACTGAAAGTTTTATATTGCAAGGGGTACACCCATGAGTATTTGCTAAAGTGATCAAAGAACAAAACATAGTAATTGAAATTATCAATTGACGTTATAGGGGCTGGATAGGTCCAAACAAACAAGTTCCAAAGGTGCAAAAACAACGGTTTTTGAAATAGGAAAAGGCAAACGATGAACTTTGCTAAGAGAGCAAGCATGACATAAATGTTCATGATTTTTATTGGAAACAGAAATATCATGTAAAGCTAAAATTTTCTTCACTGTAGGAAATGCAGCGTGTCCAAGAAGGGCATGCCACTAGAAGACAAATGCCAAGTTGGCTTTTATTCGATTTGAGGACTTTTTGGTAGACTGAGTGAGTAAAGAACATTCTTATTCTGCCCTGTATGAAGTACCTGCTTGGTCACCAAATCCTTAAGAACAAAAGAGTCAGCAAAAAATTCAATTGATATAGGATTGGAATTGGTTAAGGCCGAAATAGACAATAGATTATTTGAAGCTGAAGGAACATGTAAAATAGACCATTGACTGAATGTAAAACAGAACTAACATGAGAAATTTGAAGTTTTGATCCATTACCAATTGTGACTTCTTCAGGACCAGAATATTCAGTATGAACATTAAGGTTTTCCAAATCAGCAGTCAAATTATGAGTTGCCCTTGAATCAACTACCCAATCCTGAGTTGAATGCATGTTTGTGGTGGTGAAAAAGGACGTAGGTCGGTTAATATTGGTTCGATTCCCCCGAGGTTGTTCCATGAAGGGCAATTCTGTGCAATGTGATTGATTCCACGACAATTATGACAATAAAAAGTGGATGTGTCTAATGGTGCCATAGTTGTAACATTCTGAAAATTATTTCCAGCAGCAGACATATTTGGAAAATTATTCTGGCGAGTAAAATGAGGGTTACCATATGTTTGATGAGAATTTTACCCCCTTCCCATTGGACGACGCTGCTGTCCCTATTGCTGCCCACAATTCTACTGCTGGTCCACCACTCCGGAACTGGCCAGAATTACCACGAGCTCCATATAAGGCTGTCGGAGCAGCCGGTTCAGAGGTAACCTTCGGTTTCAAGTTTCGTTCTTCTGAAAGTAATAAGCTATGGACGTCTTCAAAGTTGGTCTGGTCAACCTTGATCTCCAGAGATCTACAAAAGGGGCGATAAGCCGGCAACAGTCCATCAACAACAGTATCGACGAGATCAGTCTCAAAAATCACCGATTGAATAGCAGAAAGGTGATCTGAAATTTGTATTGCACGATTGACATAAGATGAAATTGTTTCTGTTTCTTCTTGTTTTAGATTACGTAATTGCAACCGGTAATCTCTGATTTGGGAAAGTGAGTCAGCAGCATAGGTTGCAGTCAATCAATTCCAAGCTTCTCACGCAGTCTCAGTGCCAACAATTTGTGTTACAATTCCAAGAGAAAGAGAATTGATAATCCAGCTTATTACCTAAGCATCTCTCTCTTCCTAACGTTCATAGTCTGGGTTTATTTCAGCCGATCCAGGCAGATATTTTAAAACAATCCTTCCATCGATATGTCCCATCAGACGAGACCCTTTCAACAGCGGTACAAGCTGCATTTTCCATAGCAGAAAATTTGTGGCATCAAGCTTGATAGGGAAGGTTGCAGTGGACGGTATAACAAGGGCTGGTGCTGATGCTGTCTGAGTTGAAGCAACGGCCAAGGATGTTGAGCTGGTGGCAGCAGCAACGGTGGAGGAAGGAGCTATCATTTTTCACAATGGTGTTAGCCGATGATTAGCTCTGATACCATGACACGATTAGGGTTCTCTATTGATTATTGTTATGTAAAACGTATGTATATATACAGCAGATTATGGATATGGACCTTATATACATGGGCGATACATATATGTACACAATTATATACAAACAATACATTACTCTGAAACTAATTACATGTAATACATTTATCATTTCTTCTACCCAAAAAAAAAATTCATTTATTTTTCGCGGATATTGATCATACGATATATATACCACTAATACGCTAGTAATTTTCACTTCTGATGGTGTAATGGCGCAGCAATTTATAAATCAAACTGAAAATTTCTGTGTGTAGATTTGGAAAAAATTAAATATTAATTTGTCTCTTAAATGTAGGAACATGAGACTGATTTAATTAACAAAAAAAAAAAAGGCAGTTTTCGTAATATCAATGAAAAAATTAATTTGTTTTAGCATTAGATATTCAATAACTTCCACTGTGAGCGTGAACTGAAGTTTTAAAAAATTATTAATTACTGTTTTTTTTTTCTTATTGAAAAATTTAAACTAAATAGACTCTATCAGGATTGTTTTATTGTTTATTAATAAGCATGTCTACGAATTTATCTTATCAATAAATTAATTTGCAAGCTGTAAGATATTAGAGTTTTAAATACTGAAAAGCATACTGGAATAACTTATATATGCTTTAAACGAAGTCAATAAAAATTACCAATTTGAAAGTTAATGCATACCGAAAATTAATTAAGGTGATGTTCTTAGACCAAAAACAATGCATTAGATTGGCACAAACGAAAGACATTTCTAATTGAAGTGGTCTATGAATCAAGAAAATGTCAAAGCCACACTTTAATATATTCAATCAATTTATCATTTTAATTAAATTAAACAATAGATATAATTAATTTTAATACCATCCGCAATGTGCACTTAAATATATATCCAGAACTATAATTAAGCTCATAATTACATAATATATACATAGGTTTTATCGAAGTCAATTATGCACACTAATTTTTTTTCCAAAAGAAAAAAAAAAAAAAGAGGAGTTGTCTATTGTATCACCATTAAAAGAATACAAGATAATTCCAACGTATTAATTTTATTGTGTTAATTTTAAAGTAGCAAGAAAACATAATCAATTCATAATCACCAAAACAAGTCACCAATTTATACATATATTGTAATTTTTGAACAAATTGTAAATATATAGAAGAAAAACTTATACTGATTAAGCTGCTAATTGCAATAAGAAATTAAAATAAAATGATTCAACGAAAATCAAATAGGAAAAGAAAACAAAAGGAAGATTTCAGACTTTCTTGATGTGGTAAATAATGGAGTATATAGCAATGAACAAGTGGCTAAAAATAAAGAGGTCACAATCACCAGATGAAACCTTAATTAGGGTCAAACTTCAACTGGAGGACTCAATGGGAACATATATATAAAAGAACAAAAATATTTTTGTATTTTTATTGAAGTGTGAACATTTTGAATATTATTTTCATGGACCATTTTAGATTACTGAATAATGTTGATGGTTTTCGATCAGCAGTTGCAAATTGGCACATGATATATAATTATAATCAACTTAATTAAAGACTTTTTAGAGAATTAAATTTTAATGTAAAAGCTCTAGGAAAAATCTTTTAAGCAGTTCACACTGTGAGGCAAGAAAATTAAACGTATGTATATGTCACATTTTTATTTTCTCCCCTGTTTCGTACATCGAAGACATTCATTAACCATTTAGTTGAATTGAAGTTTCAATTCTTCATTAATGGTTTTTTTGGTTCCATATGTTGTATGTGAACAAACTTGAATAATATCTTTGATGAGCTCACTTTAGGTTATTTCAAAACTCAGTTATTAATTTAGTGTATCAACTGACTTTTTTTTTTTTTTAATTAAAAATCGGGTTAATGAATTTGAGATTTTATCAAGCATCGTGTAGGTGATTTCTTTATTCGTTTATTTATTAAACCATTTAGGTGATTTCATTCTAAATTATCTTTTTCGTTTTTGCAAATCCAACTTGAGACTTCAATTGACTTTTTTTAATTATAAGTAAGACTATACTAGAATTAGATCCTCTATGAAAATGTTTTGACACTCCAATTCTTTCTTTTCTTCCTTCAAAAATTAAGTAGAATAAGATATCAAAATTTTCGGAAGTCGTGTCTCATCGTTGAAACTACAAGAAATATAAGATTTGGTAAAAAAAAAAAAAAAAAAAAAAAATTAATACAGTAGCAAATATATAAAAGTACCATATATATATTAGCAGCAAGTTATATCAAATTTTATTGTACATGTGTACAATTACAACTCTATAGCAATTTTGCTATTGCTATCGAAAGTTATGATATATTTTTTTTTTTTCAGTTTTAACAGTGAAATACTTTGCTGTCAGATATTGTATTTCTTATAATGTGGTATTGTTCACCATATTTTTTGAATCGGACTAGGTTTAACCGGATCATGAGACTAGTCTGGTCGATTTTCAACCAATTTTCTCCAATATAAAAAGCTAGTCAACTTCCATTCGGACTGACCGATCGAACCGAAAAACTATGAATCAAACCTATTTTTCAATTCAACTAGATTGGTTTTAAAAATATATGTATTTCATAAATATTTATGGTATGATTTTTGAATTTTGCTTAGCAAATATATTATTGTATAAAAAATAATGTTTAGATTATTTTCTTATTATTTTGAATCAAATTGACATTTAATAACTATAAAAACTATATTTAATATATATAGTTTTTTAGTTAATAAATTTTGTTTAAAATCCTTAGTCTTATAAAATTGTTTTCAAAATAAATATTATAAATTTTTATGGCATAAATATATTACTATTTTAATATATTTTTAAAATTCGATTTACATCTAGTTTAATTTTAGTTGAACCTCTAACCTTTTACCCTTTACGTTTACCGGTTTGAAAACCGGTCCAGTTTTGAAAAGACCATATTGTTCACCAAGTAAAATTATGCCTAATAAGGCAAATTACATTTAATAATTGAAATATAAAGTCTCACACTTGATGAAAAATGTAAATAAAAGTCACAAAATCTTCAATTGCTAATTGATTAATATAAACAGTTTGTACACAAACAATAACTATTGTTAATTGATTGAGTTTGATCCTTTGATTGAGTTGTTGTAATGGTCGTGTTTAGGTTTGATTTTTAAGAAGTTTTCCTCCAGCTTCATTATTTTATTAATTAATTTCAATTAATCTGCCCAACAAATTTTAGACTTCCTAATATTAGCAATGTGATCTTCAAAAATCACCAAATGCCCCTTTTTCTTCCATTCCTTCAATTTCTAGTCCCCATACACAAAATGCACGCTATAATGACTTTATTTAGAATACATCTAATACACCACGTTATACATATAATGTAATGAACAAATAGATTAATATTATTTCATACTCGAACTAATAGATGTTGTGTAATTACTTATATTTTTATGTATAATAGTTAATTATAATATATAAAATTTTAATTAAACTAGATTATAAATCTTAAAGCTCAGAATATATTACAGAGATTACATGGTGCACCGAATATATTTTGAAAAATTTTCCTTCTATGGTATAATTTTTTTCCCTTTATAAAGTTTTACCCCTCTAATCAACCTTTGTTGTAAACAAAGATAGCTATAAATTGCACTTGGTAACTCTTCTAAATTCGTCTTTCAAACAGATTCATCGTTATAATTAAAGTTTCTCACCAAATTGAGTTTTTCCCACGAACCAAAGTTGTATTGTATTGCGAATTGAAAAAGTAAATATATATGAGTCAATTATTAGCATTTTAAATTGGGAATTAATTATTAGCATTTTGATTTGGATTTGAACATACATAGGTGATTAAATTATGAATGTCATATAAACTAAAAAATTGGAAGGGGAGGATGCAATGTTATCAAAACTTGACAGATCGATTAGAATAATTCAATCAAAACTAACACCTAATCTAGTTGATTCAATTATATTAAATCGTTTAATTAAACATCAGGTTGGATCGAAAAAACTAGATTTAACCGGATCATTTTAATTATAAAATTCAAATTATATTTTATGAATATCTATCATATTTCATATTTTATTATTAAGATATTTATAATATTTATTTACTTATTTATTTATATGAAGATGCGTCACGCATTCAATAATGTGGAACACTATGGTCCCGGTCTATAATAGAAATTTTTGCAATTTAAAAAAAAAAAAGCAAAAAGAAAAAAAAATTAAAAAAAAAAAAAAAAGGAAAGAGACAGTATGCCTTCCTGGATTGACTATTTTCAAAGCATGGCAATGGTGGACTTTTGACCTTTACTTTTCAAGCTTCTTCTTTCTATCTCTCTCTCCCCCTCTATTATCACTTATCAATGGCTGGCTCATCCTCTCTCTCTCTCTCTCTCTCTCTCTCTCTCTCTCTGTGCCAGCTACGATTGCTACTCCTCCTTCTACTTCACCATTTTAAGTAGAAATTTCTCTAAATCCTCTACTATTCCCTACTCTGTGGGCCCACTTTCTTCTTCCTCCTACTTTTCAAACTTCAGTTCCCTCTTCATCAAACCAAATAACCTAACTGCTGTTCGTTCGTTGAATTTCTTTATTTATTTTTTCATCCACATATTTATTCAATATTTACTAATCCTCTCTCTTACTGCCATGGAACTATGATCCATTCCTAGTTCACACTTTCTCATTAAATTAATTTTCTCTTGTCCTACTTTTCAAATATATGAAGCAATTATATCCTGCTTCAATGGAGATCATCATAAAAGGCAGAGACATAATTAAATAACATGAAAATACATATAAAGATGCAAATGGATTCGTTGTTTTCGCAGCCCAATACACCGGATCGCAACACTCGTCTCCGATCATTAATTCAATCTTTTGGCTGCTCTTACATTTGCCTCTGGTCTTATTTGCCTCCCCCAACTCAGTACCTTTCTAATTTATAATCTCTCTCTCTCTTAATTAATTAATTCTAATCCAAATGATTCTTAATTAATTTGTGGTTTTTGATGATCATGATCAGCCGTTTGTTCTTCTTCGACGGATATTTCCACGAAGATAACACCAATCAACCAGGTTCTTCAGCAGGAAGCTTAGCTCGCAGGCTGTTTGATGAATACCGGAGCGAAATTTTCTCGCTTGCCAATGAGTATATAAATTATATATAATCTTTAATTGCACTCTACATTATCTCAAATTAGTTCAACCTGAAATTAATTTTTCTATTTGTTGTTCGTTGCGATCATCAGCCGTGTACCTGGCATGGCATTCATTAATAACCAGCCCTACCGAGAGCTTAACCAATTGGATCTTCAAATAATGGCTTCCATTGCTGTCCAGAGACAATTCTATCAGGTTTTAGTTTCTGTGTTAATTAGTTTCATCTTTTTTCAATCCATTCACATTCCAATTTTTTTTTTTTTTTTTTCTAATTTATACATATATCTGACCTAATTAATTTTCTGCCATTGTATTGTTACAGGAAGCCAAGATTAAGGTTTGTTCACTTCACCATTTATCCAGGAACAAACAGTTCAGTTGTTCTTCAGATTTCTCATTTCTTAATTAGTTTCTTAATCTCAAGTTCATGATTGCAGACTGCAGTCTTTCTTGGGTGCAGAAGTGGAGAAATTGAAATGGGCTGGTCTAATGGGACTCGGGTACGTAATTAACACTTAATTAATTAGACTAATTCAATTCATAATTAATTTAATTTAACCAATTCACACACAATGTTATTAATTTCTTATGCAATCCAGGATAACATGGAAAATTGGATCAGGACTTGGTTTCCGGATGATATAATATCGCATTCGCGCCAGCAATCTCCATTGAGAGAACTTTCACAAGCAGTTGATCCGAACCGAGTTTCTTCAACATCATCATCATCATTAAGATCGTTATCAATGGACAGCCCTGACTGTACTTCTCTTCTATTCAATCTTCCGTCTTCAACTTCCCACAAACCTGAAACAGTAGTCTCACTCGAGCCGTCCGCCTCATTGCAGCCTATTCCGGGCACATCAAGTCCTCCAATCCACCGAATTGTGCAGTATTTGCAGCAAATTCATCAAACCACAACTGGCCCACTTCACTTACAACCCATCCAATCCTTGCAGCAGCAGCAACAAACACCAAGTACAACTGCACCATTACCTCCTCATCAATCTACTAGTCCACACCACCAAGCAATGCAGGCTTTTGCACCTCATTTACCAAATCAACAAAGGGAGGACGAAGCAATAACCCAAGCTATTCTAGCAGTTCTAACCTGCCCTTCTTTTACTTCTTCTTCTTCTTCTAATTTGCCTCATCCTCCCCAGTTCAAGAAATATCGAGCTCCTACAACTCCAGCAAGACATAACCCACTCAGGCAAACTATGTTTAAAAGAACACTCACTTTTTACAGAAATTTACACATTGCGAGACGCGATCATATGATGTCTAGTCGCCCTACCAGCACTCAGTTGCATCATATGATATCGGAGCGCAAGAGGCGCGAAAAGATAAACGAAAGCTTCGAAGCATTGAGAAAGCTTCTTCCTCCAGAAGCCAAGGTACATATGTATATATGTATTACACGTATGTGTCTGTCACAAATAATAAAAACTATTCTTGAAACATACAGTCATACATTTATGTTCCCTTTTTTTTATATAGAAAGATAAAGCTTCGGTGCTAACTCGAACAAGGGAATACTTAACCCTTTTGAAAGATCAAGCTGAGAAGCTTAATGAAAGAAACAGGCAATTAGAAGCACAGTTGTTGCTGCCGACTGAAGATTCAATTGAGGCTTCAAGTGAACGAATTGAAGTACGAATTACACATGTGGCCGAATCAACATCGGACGAACAAAGAATAATCAACTTGCAAGTTGTTTTAAGAGGAGAATGCTTAGTTTCAGACATGGTGATTAGAATACTAGAGTTCTTGAAACAAGTTCAGAATGTGAACTTGATGTCCATGGAAGCTTCTACACTTTTACAAGAATCAGTATCATCCACTAATCGTGTAATTTTGAGGCTCCAAATTGAGGTATATCTACAAACTAAATTACTCTACTTAATCATGTTTAATTAATGCCTTTCAGCAGTAGATGCATTTCCTTAAAACAGTATCATAAGCATAATCTCTTTTAGAAATTAGATTATTTACCGTTCTTAACTTACCTATTTGCTTAAGTTTTTATATTGAATAATTATAATTACTTACATGGCAACCTGAATTTCATACACCAAGAGAGACATAATTTTTTTTTTTCTTTTTATTACAAGAGATATATAATTTGAAACCTAGCAATTTTTATCTAATGATTAAATATGATCAGAAGAGTTAGAGTAGACATATGTTATAACTTAGCTATAAGTTAAGCTTTTAGGTTGAATAATATTCTAACCAGTCCTTCTTCTACCATGCGATATAAAATTTATTACTTGAATCTAAAAATATTTATTTATTGAATAAATGTCAATACAAGTAGACACGTCTAGTAATAATTTTTATTATTATCTTCAACACATTTTCTCAAGCGAATATCCATCTTACTATGTATTGAAATTTCACCATTTAACTAATAGGTAAGACCAAAAATTGAATTTTAATATTATTTCTAACAGAGTAGACCTGTGTTTTATTATATTTCAAATCCAAAAAAAATTTATATGCAGCTAGAAATAATAATAAAAAAATTCTATGAGCTTAAATTTTCATGTTAATAATCTCAAATAAAACGCATCACATATTTTTTTGATTGGAAAAAAAAAGTCATTGGTTTTTGGAAAGTAATGGTGATGACAAGATTGGATGAATGGATGCTGCTTGAAGATATTGGTTTTGAAGGTTTTCCTCCATTTAACTTTTTTTTTCTTCTGTATCAGTGGGGTTTTCCTATCTTGTAATTTTCCTCATACGCGAGCTTTTAAACATGCATACAAAATTCTTAATGTCCATATCAGGACCACCACAAATAATAATTCATTTCCTTAATTAAATTTTCTAAGAGAAACTGTTCTTAGGAAATTATAAGGAAACGACTCTATAAAGCGATAGCTTGGTAGAAATAAAATTTGGAAAAATATTCGGAAACTAGGAGGAAAGTGGGTTTTAATTAAAAAATTAAAAGCAATCAAGTGATAATTAGATTTAGATAATTGATTTTTTCTTTCTGGGTAAAATTTGTTGAATGCAGGGAAACGAATGGGACGAGTCTGCCTTCCAGGAAGCAGTTAGAAGGGTTGTTGCTGACTTGTTATAGAGACATTTTTCTATATTTTGATCCCACCAATTTTCTTCTACTTTTTTTTTTTTTTTTAATTATTGACATAAACTAATTGGTAGGTTAATTTTCTTATTTATAGGCCGCTTTCTATCCTTGTCAGTGAATTAATGTCTTTTCTCTACATGTAGCATATTTTAGTTTTAATTTAATTACTTATTTTTGAGACTAAGTAATCATTAATTTTGTATTAATATTATTATATACATTTATCTCTTTTATTCATGTGAGATTCACTTATCTATGAATTTCACATGAATGTCAGAGACGTGATCAGATTTTTTTTTTTTTTTTTTTACTAATAATTTCTAGCATGTTTTATTTTCCATACAACAATTTGGAATTTTTATTTATATGCAAAAACCTGATTTTGATCTTTTAGTCTGATTTATATTTATAATTACAATATGCATCCCAAAATTGAATTAGAATTGATAGTTACTTGTAAGAATCATAATGAATTAAAATGTGTCGCCCAATTTGACTACATGTTTTGAAGGAAGACTGATTAATGATATGTGCAAAGCTAAAAGATGAATTCAAACATGGTCCAACATCAAAAAGAAGAAACAAGAGATTTTCCTTTTTTTTTTTTTTTTCCCCTTTTGAAGCATAAATTCACCAACCCACGTAAGTAACTATCATATATGATAGCTACGTTTTATTTTAATTTTGAACCCTGAACTAGTTTATTGTCTTTACATTAGTTATGATTCACACAGAGCACCTTTACCCATTTTCATTGTTTAGTAACTAAAACAATTTATGTATTGATTAATTTTTTTTTTTTTTTTTTAGAGAGATTTGATACTTAATTCTTATTAAGCACACTCGCAGGACACTGCAAAAAACAAAGATTTAAATTTGTCAACAATAAAACTTGTAGTATAAAGATTTCCATGTATGAGAATCTCCGCTAAACATTCATGCCTAAATAGTTAAAGCGTTCGACTCGTAATTAAAGCGTTCGACTCGTAATTATCAGATTCGTAGATTCAATTCTTACTAGATACATACCAATAGAACTCTTCATAAGTTTTATTGCCAAAAAGTTAATATAACAATAATTTCCAAAAATTCAATAACAGTAAAATTTTTAAATTTTATTATAAATAAATACAATCATGGTTTTGAAGTAGCTTTTTCAGTTAAAAAAATAATTCAAAAAGTTTTCAGTAATATTCTTAATGCCTAATAATTATTATAAAAACTCAAATAGGAAACTATGATAAAATAATCTGGGAAAGGTTAGAAATATTATATTATATCGTAGCTAATTAAATTATTTTATTGTGATAAGGATGGTCATTAATTAGACCAAAAGCATGACATGGCAAAACGATGAAGGGCCACGTATAAAACATAGAGAATTAAGGAAATTTAGTAGGTCTTTCTGTTTCAGTAGATGAGACGGCGAAGCCGGTATTGACTAGCACTATTTTTCTAATTAAAATCAAATTTTACTTCACCCCAAATCATGAGTTTTCTTTTAAATCAATTAGGCTTCCATGGAGGTTTTCACCGTAACAAAGCAAGACATTTATAATTATTTGTTTGTCCGATGGCAACGCCAATAACTCTTAGAATGTCTAACAAAAAAAGTTTAATTAAGATAAGATAATTACCGATTAGAGTGGTAAGATTTTTTTTTTTCCAATTAAGCACAAGCTTAAGTCCGAGTTTTATGCACAGTGAAAATAGTTATCAGGAAAGTTTCATTTACTCATTCCAATGTTCTTTATAACTTGAATTATTATTATTGAATTTTTCTCTTTTTTATTTTGACATAATTTGTGCTGCCAGATTTTATATTTCTTATAGTACAAATTATTAGATAAATTATTGGATTGTAGAAATGATTACGTGAAAGAATTACCAACCCACTTCTTCCATGAAGAAAGCAATGCATATCTTTTTTTTTTTTTTTTTACATGAATTTTCCAGAATTTTTATCTTTGAAATTATTCCAACTCCTCATTCATTTAGGTGGATCCTACTTCTAGAAATTAATAATTTAGTCTTATACATGATCCTGTTTAACTCGCTATTCTCTTCATCCTATATTTGTAATTAATTCTTTTTATTGACCAACCCATCAATCTAATTAAATTATTTTATTTAAAATTATTTGTAAGTCCCTCTCAAGCTAGACTGCAGACGACCTTTAGTAAAATAAAATTTGGATTCTACTGTCTGATTTTAGGAAGCAAAATTTGAAAATCAGAATAGTTAAATTAAACCACATGCCAGAATTATAAAGGAAAAAAAAAAAAAAATTAAACCACATGCCACAAAATATATTGGTCAGATTTCTTTATTTTACCTTTCAACCTGCAGCCTCTCCTATGATCAGAATAACTATGTCTAATTTTGTATATTTCGAAGACTCAGGAGCAGACAAGCAGTCGCATCACTTCTTTAAATGTTTTTAATACTTGATAATTTGATTTCATATTTTTCATAATTAATTTAATTCTTTAAATGCCTCGAATTATATTTTTTTGGTGAGAAAAAGAAGGCAAAGCCCCTGTTTTTTTTTTTTTAAAAAAAGTCCCTACATAAATTGCAATTACACGAGACAAACTCATCATTGAAATCAGACATTAAAAAAAAAAAAAATCCTGAATATTTATATTAGGAGGCACGAAAAATTCATAAACGTTTCAAAAAGAGATATGGAATAGTTTGGAGAGTTTAACAGCGAAATTCAGTAATTAAAATCAATATATTATAAGTGTTTATTAGTTTATAATTTTTTAAATGCATGCAGGTCATAATTATAGTTAAGGCTTGCATATATATTTGATGGAATTCATATTGATAGATTACATACTCATATGTATCCAAGTTGTGGAAACGGGTTACTTCTTGTAACGCAGAATCCACAGGTATGAGCGCAGCGGAAAGATCTATGAGCCAATTGCGTATTACCGATCAATGGGAAACCCACAGCGACGTATTTGGGAGGAATCCATATAATCCACAAACTAAAGCGACAGAGATGAAGAGAGAGAAAAGCTAAGGAAGAAACAAATTTCTTCTTCTTCTCTTATCAACATATCAACACTTTGATATATGTATATATATAAATATAAAATCTCAACTAATAAGCTACTATTAGCTTCTTAGCTTAATATCAACTCATTGACATTACCTTATAAGTTTGATGTCAAGTCATTGACATTACCCTATATATATATATATATTCTCAACTTATAAGCCGCAGCTTATTAGTTTTAATACTGGGTCTGACTAATACGGGCGGATCGGGTCCATAAACCCAACATCTCCCACTCACACATAACAGAACATATCCACTACATCATCTCTTTCATACTCGTAAATAGTTCATGCGACCAGCATGCCTTGATAGCTTTAATGCTATACACTCGTTGGAGAAATATAGCAGCTCGATGAAAATGTCGAAACACTGTATGCCCTATCCTAGATCCCACATCACATCCATTGTAATCCTTTTGATTTCTACAATTTTCTATCATTACTGTTATGCATACATGCATAACTACCAAGGTTGCAATGCATAGAAACTCAAGATGTGAACACATGGTGATCTTCCCCTTTTACTTTGTTCTTTCCATCATAATCTAACTCGCTTGTCCAGTTGGACTTATCCAAGGTCGAATCATACTTGACGCCTTCTCAGTCTCCTTCCAAAATAGTCACATTAGACTATACTTCTAGAATAAGTTAGGGTCTTAAGGATAGTTAACTCAACAAAACCTCTATTTCGTTGCTTGAGTCTCATACTAGGAAAAGTTGAGATCAACACTTTTCCATCTCATGGTCGCTAAGCACACATGGTATGAAACATGTGTCATGATGTTATCTTCTTTCCTCATGAAAGAAGTGCATATCTATATTAACATCATACGAAAGCATCAGTTAGATGTGCCAAAACATCCAACCTTAGTCTACTTATAGACTACTTCCGGCTACAAAGACAGAACAAGCTCTTGTTGCTTACAACAAGCCTCTTAGATTACACATAATCTCTTATATACTTGCCTTTTGCATGTATATGAATTTCACACTTTAATGGAAACTCTTTTCCACAATTTAAGTGAAACGGCTTCTATTATTGAACAAGCTCTCATTTGTTCAAAAATAGCCTCATCCTTTCCATTTGTCAACAAATGACAAAATAAGGGTAACCGCTCGTGTGAGTAAGCTTTTTTTCTGTCCGACATGCATCTCAAAATATAACAGCAAATATTAACAAATTAGTATTTGCACTCATGTATTGTAATTCAAACTTTATTGAATAGTATGTTCTCAAACATACAAAAATATATATTTTAGATCCTACGCAAACCATGGGATCTTACATGTTTCACAAAAACATCTCTCGTGATAGGTTTCGTTAATGGATCTGCTACCATGTCATGAGTCGATACATATTTCAGATTAACTTCTTTACGTGCTATTAAGTTCCTAACAAAGTGATACTTAATCTCTATGTGCTTTGACTTGCTATGGAACCTCTGATCCTTAGCAAATGCAATAGCAGATTGACCTCTGATCCTTAGCAAATGCAATAGCAGATTGACTATCACTGTTAATCACGACTGGAGCACTTGGGTAAGTAATACATAAATGGTTCGTAAACCCATTCAACCATACTCCCTCTTGGACTGCGGACGAGTATGACATATACTCCGTTTCCATTGTGGATAGGGCAATACAGGTTTGTTTCTTACTGCTCCATGATATTGCACCATTACTAAGCAAGAAAACAAAACCAGAAGTGGATTTTCTCTCATCCATATCTCCTGCCCAATCTGCATCTGTGTATCCTCTAAATTACAGATCCTTACCTTGATAACACAGAGAGTAATCCACAGTGGCTTTTGAGATACGTCAGTATCCTCTTTACCCCTGTCCAATGTGCTTGTCCAGGATTGGACTGATATCCACTCGCCATGCCAACTGCATGACAGATATCACATCTAGTACACATCATGGCATACATGAGGCTGCCCACAGCACTTGCATAAGGAACATTTTTCATCTGATCCATTTATGTTTGTGTTTCAGGACATATTTCAGTACTAAGGGTCACTCCCTTAGACATTGGGCTATCTATGGGTTTACGGTTGCTCATATTGAAACGTTCAAGAACCTTGTTAATAAATGTCTCTTGAGACAATGCTAGCAATTTCTTTGAATGATCCCTTAAAATCTTAACTCCAAGGATAAAAGCAGCTTCACCCATATCTTTTCATCTCAAAACTTGAGGTTAACCAAGCTTTGATTTGATTCAATTATTCCATGTCATTTCCTGCAATCAGAATGTCATCAACATATAATGACATAATCACAAATCTACTTCTAGAGCTTTTCTTATAGACACAATGGTCTTCTTCAATCACCATGAAGCCATTTGATGTCATCACATTATGAAATTGAAGCTACCATTGTCTAGAAGACTGTTTAAGGCCATAAATTGATCTTTTCAATTTGCAAACCTTTTGTTCACTGCCTTTTACGATGAAACCTATAGGTTGATCCATGTAGATTTCTTCGTTCAATTCTCCATTGAGAAAAGCAGTCTTCACATCCATTTGATGTAGCTCTAGGTCTAGATTTGTAATAATTGCCAGGATTAATCTAATGGACGTGAACCTCACAACAGGTGAGAAAGTTTCCTCATAATCAATCCCTTCCTGTTGTGTATAGCCCTTAGCAACTAGGCGAGCCTTGTATCTTTCGCTACTGCCATCAGCCTTATGCTTGATCTTAAGAACCCACTTGTTCCTAATAGCTTTTATTCCCTTTAATAGATCAACAAGTTCCCAAACTTTATTAGATTTCATGGAAGCCATTTCTTCTTCCATAACCTTAATCCATTTATTTCTTGTAAGGGATGAGAGAGCTTCGTTGTAATTTCTAAGCTCATTATCATCTTGTGGGGCAACTTAAAGAGCCGTGCTTTCAATACTAACTTATCAGCGTTTGGCTTTTTTTCTTTTAGATTTTTGCGGTACTGAATCCTGATAAACATGTCTCACATATTCATCGTAATTCGGTATGCTCCCACTTGGACTATGTTCCATACTCCCACTGAAGTCTAGATCCACATGCTTACTAGGAATTGGAGTTTTATCTAGACCTTGATCTTGACCATTCGTAATGTTTTGAGGTTTATGAACATATTCATTTTCCTCAAAATTTCTCCCACTCTAATGGAGAGATCCATTAGTTTCCAATTCCTCGGAGTGGTAAATCATGGTCCACCTCGCTTATCTTAGGGAACTCATTCTCTAAGAAAATGACGTCACGTGATTCAAACTCTATCACTTTTCCGTCTTTTGTTTCTCCCACTAAGACATATCCTTTTGATACATATGGATACCTTATAAAGATGCACATTTTGCTTCTGGAGCCTAGTTTCCCAAACTTACTAGAGGTATCATGGGTGAAAACAGTGCAGCCCCACAGTTTGAGGTTACTTAAGTCGGGTTTTCGACCTATACATAGCTTATAAGGAGTGGACGTGACAGATTTAGAGGGCACTCGGTTGAGAACGTATACGGCTGTAAGCAACGCATCTCCCCAATACGAGACAGGCAAATTTGCTATAGCCATCATAGATCTAACCATGTCAAGAAGAGTTTTATTTCTTCTCTCAGCAACACCATTTTGTTGAAGAGTGTAAGGAATCGACAACTGATACACAATTCCTTTTTCATCACACAAAGCTTTGAATTCATCTGATAGATATTCCCGACCACGGTCAGTTCTGAAAGCTTTGATTTTGACATTTAATTGATTCTCAACAAGGTTCATAAACCTCTTAAAGCAACTTAAAGCTTTAGATTTGTGAGACATCAAATAAATATGACCATACCTAGTATAGTCATCAATAAAAGTGATGAAATAATAGGCCCCATGCCTTGCCCTCACATTCATTGGACCACATATGTCAGAATGGATTAATTTTAAAGGGAACTCAGCCCTAGTTGCCTTTCCAAATGGTTTCTTACACATTTTTCCTTTAAGATATGATTCACAGGGAGGTAATTCAACCTTAGTTAAATTACCCAATAAACCTAATTTGGCTAACCGACTCATTCGGTATTTGCTAATATGGTTTAACCTGGCATGCTACATCACATCTTCACTATCTCTATCACGTATAGAGGTTGAAGCAGATTGTAAGAAAAATGCATTATTTATTGGATCAATATCCAGAATAAGCAAACCATTTGAAATATGTCCTGAACCATAAAAGGTTTTAGCCAAACACAAACGCAAGCTGTTATTATCCAAGAACAAATTGAATCCATATTCAATAAAGCTGAAACAGAAATTAAATTCCGTCGAATTTCGGGAGCAAATAAAACATCATGCAGGAGAAAGGTCTGACCACCTGTCAGAATTAATCTACATGTGCCAATCCTTTGGACTTCAACTCTCGAGTTGTTTCTAACATAGATCTACTTTGATCCTGATGGGATTTTACGGAACTCAATAAAGGAACCTCGGTCCCTTGTCACATGGTCCGTTGCACCTGAATCAACGATCCACATAGGATCATATTTAGTTAGATTAACCGTACTAGATACATATAATTTACTCACACATGAGTTTTTAATATGTATCTTAGCCTCAGACCTGCAGTCTTTGGCATAATGCCCCTTTTCCTGGCAATTGAGGCATTTCACTCTTGAAATGTTTACTTTTCTAGTTTTGTTTTTATTTTCCCTTTTCTTTTCAGCTTTCTTGGGCTCACTAGCCTACTCTTTGCCTTTGCCATAGAAGCGCTTACGCTTCTTGCCAAAACTATTTCCAGCAGATGCATAGTTAGTCTCAACATTGACCTTAATCGATGCTAGGCGATCCTCCTCAAACACAAGGTGGCGAGCTGCATCATCGAAAGTCTTAATACTTTTGGTATGAGTTAGGTGCATCTTCATATGCTCCCAACTGTTAGGCAAAGAGTGAATAACAACTTGAACTTTTTGCTCTTTGGTCAACTTATGACCTGCATCGCTAAGCTCAATGATCATATTAGACATTTCTCTTAAATGTCTTTTCATTGTATAATTAGGACGTTTCTTGTAAGTTTCGAGCTTAATTGACAGAGAACGAAGTTTTGTCAGAGACACATCTCTAAACTTTTCTTTTAGAGCTTTCCACAGATCGCTCGTGTTCTCATATTTACGAAACTGCTTAGCGATGTCATCATCCCTTGCACTTAACAGGATGAGACGGGCAGTGGAATTTCTCTTATTCCAAGCTTCAAAAGCTTCTTTGTCCCACCTATGTTGAGCAGTATTACTTTCTTCGGGTTCGGTCATAACCGTCACGAGAGAATCTAGAAGATCTTGATCCTCCAGTACTTATTGGATCCTCATGCTTCAGATCTCATAATTGTCCTCATTCAATTTGAGATCCTTATTCAAATCGGTCACAATCGATTTGTCAACAGATGTCATTTTGTGTACTTGATCTACAACACATGTAGTAGCATGACTTATTAGAAGTTAAAATAATACACGAATATTCATTACACAACCAATATCTTATTAGCAAAGTCTTACACTAGAATTCAATTTGAAAAAGAGACCATAAAAGCTCTAATTACCCTCTAAGTTGTAATGTTCAACCTTACTAATAAAATACATATATGTGTAATGAACTTTATTAATAGATTTAATCTCATGACTCTTTTATGAGAAAATTATTATTATTTATGTTGATTTAATTTTATTATTTCCCAAAATAATAAAACCAAATAAACATCCTCAAATATTTATTTAACCAACATAAATAAATAATAATTATCCAATAATCAATTATAGAAAAATGAAACAAATCCATTTTCTAAAATTATCAATTTGAACAATCTCATATCGTTCAAATAGAGAAACTAATTTCTCTAAAGAAAATTTAGACCGAAAATGTCCTTATGACATTACTCCCAAAAAACCTCTACACAGGCCTCTTGTCCAAATACACTCTTGCAATATGATAATGTAAAGAACAATTTTCTTATTATCATCTCGCCATACAATCCTGCTTATTTTGCGATTTTTGATATCTCTCAGGACATCGGATAATTTATATAACTCGAATCATTATTGTAACATATTACAATAAACAAGATAATGATTAATGTACTTACACATTCTCTTTAATAATTGAAACACATGTCAATTTATTCAAGTCACATAAAAATTACCTCACTGATTTTCTGGATTTTCTAAAAAATTTTATTAATTTTCTGGAATTTTCACACACAAAAAATAATTTTTAAATAATTTTCAAATATTGAAAATTCGAAATAATATTTTCTGTTCACCAAAAAATCAGAAAAATCGCAAAAAGCCAATCTGCTGGAAAACGGGGATAGAACGCTGCCGAGAAGACACCGCACGTGCCAGCAGGAGCTCGGCGTACGCGCGCCACGTGGCATGCCCGGATTGGACCATCGACTGCCACATGGCTTACGCGAACCAATCCGCACGCGCCGCATGGCATCCTGCATTAGCGCCTCAGAGCTGGTGTGTGATGTCCGTAGGCGGCACGTGCACGCCACGCGCCGCTTTCCTGGCTTTTTCAGGCCACGAATTTCCTTCCGTCCTAGGGTTTTTGGGGTCTCCGGTTACAGTGGTGGTGTCGGTTTATCCATTTGACGACCGGAACTATGATTTTGACTCTCAAACTCCCACTGGTGAGACTGAAACTCATTTTAGATCGGAAAACCGGAAATCTTTGCCGGAAAACCATGTATTTTCGCCGGAAAACCTTGTATTTTCACCGGAAAAAATGGAAAATCTCTTATTTCCTCTGATTTTCACAAAGATTTGTCTTGTTTTCACAAAATCACCAAAATACAACCACCCAAAAAATTATTTTCCACCAAAAATAATTTTCTTTCATCAAAAATTGTTTTCCACAAAAAACAATTTTCTCTCATCAAAAAAATTATTTTTCACCAAAATTAATTTTTTTCTGCATCAATATACATCATATATGTATAATCAAGCTCAAAATTGACAGAATATGCAAATTTAAGCTCTGATACCAATTATGGATTACATACTCATATGTATCCGGGTTGTAGAAACGGGTTACCTCTTGTAGCGCAGAATCCACAGGTATGAACGCATCAGAAAGATCTACGAGCCGATTGCGTATTACCAGTCAACGGGAAACCACACCGACGTATTCGGGAGGAATCCGTGTAATCCACGAACTAAAACGACAGAGATGGAGAGAGAGAAAAGCTAAAGAGAAAAGCTAAGGAAGAAACAAATTTCTTCTTCTTCTCTTATCTACATATCAGCACTTTGATATATATATATATATATATATTCTCAACTTATCAGCTTTTTAACTTATAAGCCTCAGCTTATTAGTTTTAATACCGGGTCTGACTGATAAGGGCAGATCAGGTCCATAAACCCAACACATATATGAGACTCATCCAATAAATTTAGCATGCATTGACAAATGATAACACAATGAAAGCAATTGGATGCAGAATACATATCATACAACTCATCGCAAACATAAATCATAATCTAAGGTCATAATGATGATTTTATTAGTAGCATTGATCGTAGTTGTTCCTAGTCTAATCCTTTTAGCATAACGAAAATAATCTTGTTAACCTTCAGCATAGTGAAAAGAATCTTATTTGTATTACCAATCGGATTATTATCCACGTGTTTGGGATAATAATAAATTTTTACTGTCCAAAAACAAACAAACAGAAGAGAGGTAGAAAGAAAGATTTCGACCAGAGATAGGGAGAGGGAGAGAGTTTTGTGTTTAGCTCGTTTCATGAATCACCTACTCACATATTAATTAAATCTAAGCCCCCCTATTTACAGAGACAATGGTTCTATTTCCTACTGAACTACGAGTTCAATTAATCAAATAAATAATATAACTATAATCCCTTTTAAATTGCTATATATTATTTTATTAGAGTAATTGGCAAACCATAATTCTATCATACTACTTATAAAGAAAGTTTAGCGTGTGTCAGGAGTATACTATTCTCGATAAATGATAGCACAATATGTCATTATGGCTACTGATGTGTCATATTCCCATTGACTGAGAGTAGTATATATAGCATTTAAGCTACTTCAAAGTTTTTATTGGCTTAAAACTTTAAGTTGAAAGCTATGCATAATTTTTTTTTTTTTTTAATTAAGTAGTTTATTTGTTGTTTTTATCACAAAATTTATCATTTAATATTTTCTAAATTTATATTCAGGATTTAAAATTTAATTCCGCGCTTAATTTTTTAGCACTTAATTTGGGTTTCACCAAATACCACTTTGGTCATACAATTAATAGCACGGTTGCGTAATGTGTTGTATTTACACATTTATGTATTTAAATTAAATGAATTTAATTTTGTATATGCTGTTTTCAATTTTAAAAATTATAATTAATATTTTTTAAAAAAGAAATAATTAATGAGGGATATTTTCTTTAAAAGCCTCGAGTGGTCATTTTCAGAATGAAAAGAGGAACGTACGAATTCAAAGATTGTGTTTTGAATGGACTTTTAGGAAGCAAATGTACGTACTAAGATGTATACTTAATAGCCATACTAATAAATTAAAGACGACTATTTGAGGACTTTAACCTATTAATAAGGGTACTTAGAAGGTCCCAATATATCGCAAATTGCAGAAATAATTTTTTATACATATGTAAGTCAAAATTTATGATTAGTACATGAATATGAAGTGTCAATTTTGGCCGAAACATTTGAACCACATGAAGTTTTCACTTCAATCCAAAAATAAAATTTGGGTTTGCTTCTCTGTCTGTCTATCTTCTCACCCAGCTAATGGAAGAAGAATTACATTTAATTTTGTCATTTTGAATATTCTTTGTGCACATTTTTGATCCGTTGTTGTGGGTTTAATTAGTTGAATATGAACAAATAAAGAATTTTTCACTTTTTGAAGTGGAAGCTTATGAATTCAGTCTCTTAATAATAATAATAATAATAATAATAAGTCGAAATAAATTATGTACAGTTTCACTACTCTTCTCTATCATTTAATAATATAGATAATTGCACTTGCTAACAATAAATGAATATTAATCATACTTCAAAAAAAAAAAATTTCACTTTTCTATGTGTGGGCTTAAAAGGAACCAAATCTGAAATTTTTTCATCGAAACTCAACTTACATTACCAATTAAAATAAAATTAGAAGAGTAACGTTATTTTTGTTTCGGATGTTTGTGAAATAGATTGTTTGATTAAATTTAATAGATTAATTTTTCAAATTAAAAAACATATATTAATGATATATTCAAAAATATAAAATTTAAGAATAATTAAAAACTTTATTCGTTAGATTATTAATAAGGATACATATTAGAAAATAATAATTACAATAATAACTTCTATATAATTAATATATGCATAAATAAATGATCAACAAGATTTTTGATCTCCTCCCGATTGTAGATAGACGTGTAGAGGACATTGTTGGCTCATGTATATGGATTCCTAACAATCAAGTTGTTTGTTTTCGTGAAGTGTTAAGTTGGATTAAATCTTTAAAGTTTAAATTCAATTTTTTTTAGAGTTTGTTATTAAATATTTCATGGATGATTTTAATTATTTATCGATGGGGATTATGTTAGCACTATTTAATAGTATGTTTTATTTTGTGACTCAGTCTGCAAATAAGCGAGTACATATATAGAGCTATTTATTCTTCGGCACCACCTTCTCTGCAAGGATTTGTAATCTCCTAATTGAAGTAATTGAACTTTATATTTCATTAAAAATATATATGCATAAATAAAATGTGTGTGGGACATAAGTATATTATTTTCAACATTGAGAAAGACTTTGGATTCCATCCAAAAGTTAGCTTCTGGTTTTTTGTGGTGCCAGTCCCACTTAGTATTTGGAATTTATTTTTTCACAAGACAAATTAATTTTATAATTAAAGTGAACAATGTCAATTGCTAGTCATGATAAATTTATAAATATAAGTCCTAAAAAAAAAAAAATATCTAAATCGTTTTCAGAGACTAATGTATACACTGAGATTACAATATCTAACTCCTAGTGTTCGAAATATAATAATGTCCAAATCTGTTTAATTAATTTCATAGCCAATATGAAAATTCTCACAAATTCAGATTTGATCAGAAATAAATGAACAACATTAATTGCAAACTTGATAGGTAGCTATAAGCATATAACACTCAAATAATCCCATTAAATGCACAAGTCAAAGAAATTTTAGTAGGACCGAAAGTGATTAATAATTAAATTTTTTATATGATTCCATCATATATAACATATTCACAAGCTTCATGATCAAACAGTTGTTAACTATTAGACAAATTCAAAAAAAATCTGCAAAATTTAGTATAGACTTTGGACTACTAAGTATCTAGTTTTATTTAGATTTGATCATGAACGTAGTCAACAAGATAAGCAACGACTCTGAACAAGCATATTTGTTTAAAAAAAAAAAAAAACTTAGGAACTAATACAAATTAACCTAATTTTTTAGGTTAAGATCGAGCAGAGTTGGCTTAACTTAGATTTTAAGAGGAATTTTCAAGTCAAAAAATTTTAGTCAATTTAAATTTTTTCTTAAAAATATTTTGTGCATTAATTATATATGTGGATATAAAATTATTATGGTTATATTTAATTTATTTTATGTACTATACTTACCAAATATAAACTTAGATATAATATATTATAATTTATAAGAAACCCGAACTTGGACATTTAGAAAAATTTTAAATTGTCTACATAAATGAGATTAAATTTTTAGAAAATAACCAAATTAGCATTATAAAAAATTAATTTACTATGCTAATGTATTGTAAAATTATAAATTACATGATAACGCATTATGCGAGAGAAATATATTTCTTACAATATGGAAGGTGATATCATAATATCATAATAGTAATTTTTTAGTCATATCTTCACATTATTTGTGTAGTATAAAGTAATACTTGCGTGGAGAAAATAAAATAATAGAAATTGATGTTATTTCCAAAAAGAAAATTGAAAGTCGGACTGAACATGCATCTGGATGTATTTGAATTCATAAAGTTGAATGTTAGTAACTTTTTTATATTTTATCCAAGAGTTTCGTATTTAATTTTAACAAGAAATTATGACTAGCACACAACTATACAAGGCATCATAAATAAATTTGTCAACCATTTTCGACTCTAACATATATATTAATGTAGACTGTCTACCAATAAAGAGAAAACACATGCAATGCCTACAAAGTCTTGTGAACATATAATTAATCAACTTTGTCAAAGATGCACTTTCTCTATTCTCTAATATAACCCAAAAAAAAAAAAAAAGTCCACAAATCAAAAATTCAATAATTGAGCCCAAATACCCTTTTGAAGAAAACAAACAAGGGGTTGGTTCAATTCATCTTACAGTATGTATGTATTTGGTCAGATTGATTAGATTTCCACTAAGATGATTACAACATCACTCTCACACTTTCAACCTTCTACTTCCCCCAAAATTCCTGTCTCAACATCCATCAATCTCCTACCTTTACTAGTCAATTCATATGTATTTCTAGGAAAAAATGGAAAAGAAAAGAAAAAAAAAAAACCATCCTTTCCCATCCATCTTTTACCGGGTTTCCTATTTTTTTAAACCCATTCGATATCTAATCTTTTCATTTTAATATTATTAGTCTCAAACTCGACTTATCGTTTGCGTGTGTACAATACTCTTCATTCAGTGGATGACCTATGAAACAAACACTTGCAAATAATTTAAGAATCACATGGTTTTATCGTTTAAAACTGTGAAACGGAGACTTTCAACTAATCTAATTTCTTATGCAGACAACTTTCTGAAATCAAGTTACATGCTAAAATATTATTGGTCGCTTCACTTAACTGAGCATATTACATTACACGCAAAATAAGATTGGATTTGAGGCTAATAATATTAAAATAAAAAATGTTAGGTACCGAATTTATTCAAAAAATAGATCAAGGGGCAATTGTGATATTAAAAAAGATTAAGGGGCTGAGAATGTGTTTTGCCAAAAAAAAAAATTGTCGGTAAGATTCATGAAATGGGAGGAACACTACCCAAGATTAGGATTATGTACTAGTGTGCCATCGCTAACACCTCTTAGGAGTGTTTATTGGTGGTTGGATACCAGGACAACAATAAGGACAACAAGAGGCTTCTAGCTCCACCACAGAAGGATTAGATAATGATCTAACGTCCAATAAAATCACATCATAATAATTTATGTGGCTATCTATGTTGTATGGAAATGGATGAACATGGCTATATACACAAGCACAAAATTATTAACATAAAAACATGGAGATATCGTATGAATAATTTACATATAAAGGTATCCATATACACACACAAAAATTACATGCCCCAATCTACCATAGCCAATATTATAAAAGGTTTGATTATAACCTAGTTTATTCCAATTTGAATTGGAATGGGTATTGTACCATTGACGATGTTTTGTTTTTCAGTCGATCAAAACGCCGAAGATTCATACTATATACTTGACTGCAAAATCCAACAACGGAAATTTTTACCATTTCGTTTCCACATCATATTTTCATATCTTCTACCTGCTCCAAGCTAAAAGACCAACGTGATAACATAAATTTTGTGGCTTTAATAATACTGGTTAGGAGGTTTGCTCCATTCACATACAAAATGGTTTCAACGTCTAAAGAAATACATTCTCTGCAATTACTACTACTTTTTTGAGCCTATACCTGCACTTGCAAAACTTTCATCAGCTTTTTCCCCCAAAATATACATGATCATTTGACACATTCACCTTGCAAAGATTTGGAGACGACCATAATTCTCAACCGGTGATAACTGGTGATTACAAGACACTGCCGTTAAGAATCCTTCAAACTGTGCCCACCACATGAAAATGGAAAACTGCCAGATCGAATGCAAAACTGCAAGATACCACAGAATTTAGCAGGATAACCTCAATGTACATTTTGATGTATTTGCACACACTATGCTTCTACAGCAGTAATTGCTTCTTCATCAGTGGAATCGGGAGAAATGATTTCTCGTACAGGTTCTTCATTAGCCTCTGTTTCCGGATCATCAGCTGTGCGGGCACCGAGTAACACCTCCCTGAGCCTTGCCATAAGATCTTCCTGTGCAGCCTCATTTTCAGTAAGAAACCGTTTTATGGCATCTTTACCATGGTAACTCTGACCATCCAAATTGTAAAATGCACCAGCCCTGCGAATAAATTTATGTTTTACTCCCAACTCTATGAGCTCTGATGCCCGACATATTCCCTTGCCAAATTCAAGCTCAAATTGGACAGTTTTGAATGGAGGGGCAAGCTTATTCTTTACAATCTTCACTTGAACTTCACTTCCTGTAGTCTGCAAATCTAACGGTTATTAACGACACATTGAAATCAAGAAAGGCAGAGCATATGATGAGAATCACAACAATCAAGAAATGATCATGTCAGCACGTAAGAATCAAAGAATAATAATGCTCAGTCAATCCCAAAATTGCACCAGGACAAAATATTTAGCACATGCTGCACCACAGTAAATATTCAGTACTACGGGCAACCTAAACATGGCAAAGATATTGTTTACAGTATAAAGACATTGCACTAGTCAGCTTGACTAGCAAACTTAGAACCATCACTAATGTTCTATATTAATTTTTCTTCGTGGAACAAGGTTGTATTGTAACAGCACACAAGATTTCCAGTCAAAGGTATCATTACTTTTCAGTACATAAATGCAACAATTAACAATATAAAACAATTTCTTCCCTTCTGTTCTAAAACTTTGGTTTTCCCTTTTCCTTTTTCATCCCTCATACAGTCCTCTCGAGCAATTATGACATAAACAAGCATGGTGTGTCTAAAATCACAAAAAGATGCTGCTTTGTTTGAACATAACTTTTTGTAGCCAATCAGCAAATAGATACAATTCAAACTAATCATGCTTTAGACTGTTGTTATGAATTGCCAAGAGAATGGAATCTAACAGATAATATGTACTTTTTGGCCATCTCCAGTGAGTATGGAGTAAAATTACAAAACTAATTTTTCCAAATAGAACACCTAGAGCTTCAAGTTTTTTATTTAAAACAAAAACAAGGGAAAAAGAAAGAATGTATACCTCTTCTCCCTTCTTTATTAGCCCTATTCTTCTTATACATATGCGCACAGAAGCATAGAACTTTAGAGCATTACCGCCACAGGTTACTTCAGTCGTCCCACCAAATCCAAATGTAGCAAGTTTTGACCTCACCTATATAGAGATGTAAACAACAAGGCAGCATGACCATTAAGTATCGACATCATACAGAAACTGCAGACTAATATTTAATTTGATAGCTCAAAAAACAAATAAGTTCTAAGACATGAGTAAATTTTAAAAACAGAAAAACAATAACACTAACAAAAGTAAGTCCAATAGCAGGAACACCCTAAAAAGCTTCCAGAAAATCAGCATCTCCACCAAGATGACAAGAGACAGAGTTGACTTGGATCAAAATCAAAGGTATCAAAGTTCGTACATAAAATGCATCTAATACCACTCAAATACAGATGTAGTTGTCATTTGGCACATGGTGGAGTCCACAGCAACTCTAAATCATTAAAAACTATATGACCTTAGAGAGAACTGTACCTCAAGCAATGCACAAGGCTAGTGCCTAAGCACACCTTGGCAATACTGTATTCAGCAAATGTTAATTTTCATCTACATATCTACAATTGATGACTACAAGTGAACGCATATGATCATACACCTATGATGTCAGCATCAGCAATGGTAAGACTGAAAGCCTTGTTCTCTGTTTCATCTCTTGTAATTTGAGGTTTATATCTATGTATTTCATCTCTTGTAGTGTTTCATCAGCAATGGCAACCGGCGGCGATGGAGGGAGGAGGGCCGTGTCCCTGCGTGTCCAAAACATGTCCCCAACATGTCCCCCATAAAAAGTTAAAAAATTAAAAAACTGGGACACCATTTTGCCGCGTTGGACACGTGTCCCATGTCCCCGGAGTGTCCGACACGCATACGGTGACCTCCAGGAAGTGTCCGTGCTTCATAGTCATACACAATTAAATAAGAATACATAAGTACAAAATAGCCCATGTTGCACCACAATTTAGAGAAACCACAATGTTCACAGACCTCAAATCCAAATGCTAGTAACAAGTCAACTATGATTAAACTCCGTTAGGCTAAATTGATAGTCCCACCTACCAATAAAAGTATCAGATATGTGTCTTCTGAAATAATTTGGTGATATATTAGCTTAACATCCAGCTACTCTAACTAAATTTGTTTTGTTAAACTTATTTATCTCAATAAGTTAAGGAATTCTATCCCACAAAAGCAGATACTGCCATTAAGTTTGTCATGCATATCATATAAGAATCAGAAGTACATACACACACAGGTACAAACGGAATATGATACAAACTAAGAACAAACTCATACCTGATTTATAAAGATCAGTATGGTTTGTGATAGAGATAGAGAGTGACTCAATTTGCGAAGTGCCTGGCTCATCAATCTAGCTTGCACAGCCATGTGAGCATCACCCATCTCGCCATCAAGCTCACTTTTAGGCACAAGGGCAGCAACCTGTTATTGCCAAGTATAGGACATCAAACCAAATCAATAACTCCAGCTCAATAATATGAAGCATCTATTGACATAAGAAAAGATATAGTGAAATGCCAATTCCAGAACATGATCAAGGATTCAAGAGTGGGGAGGGGAAAGACAACCAATTCCCTGATCAAGGTAAACATAGACATGATCTGGCACATACAAGAAACTATAACTGAAATTGAGATAATGCATCACTAAGCCTAAATAAAAAACGCACTTTACTTACGCTGTCAACAACCACAACATCCACTGAACCACTTCGGATAAGAGTGTCTACGAGACTGAGAGCTTGTTCACCACAATCAGGTTGTGAAAGAAGTAAGTTTTCAGTGTTTACTCCAATGGCCTGAGCCAATGATGAATCAAGAGCATGCTCAGCATCAACAAAAACACAGTAACCTACAAAGAATCATATGTATCAAATAAGTAGTGAAAATCTTCAACAGTTTTAATTGATGGCTGCCAACTTGATAACAATTGTCCAAATTACTTCCTCAAGCTCACTAAATATCCTAATTATTGCCAGGATTGAAATGAGAATGTAACAATCAGGTACTGATCAGCATTACTAATAACTTAGCGAAAATGATACATTAAAGAAGTCTCATCACTTAACCTCCTTGCTTCTGTGCTTCAGCAATAACATGCAGAGCAAGGGTGGTTTTACCAGAAGCCTCTGGACCATAAATCTCCACAACACGACCCTACAAAAATTCAATCCACAGATTCCATAAGAAGAACGTAAGTTACATACAGCAAACTATAGAGGTCTAATTCCCACTCAGATAGAAACCATAGAATATAGCAAATCCTGATTTTCATAAAACCATAACAACAATAAAAGCTTGAGCTAAGGCATGATAAAAGTTGCCATAACAGAAAACGTATAAGAACTTAAGGGCCATTAGCAGACACCACAAGGAAAAAGTAAGAAAAAAAAAAGTCCTGTACCTTTGGAAATCCACCAGTTCCGAGTGCTACATCAAGAGCAAAGGAACCTGTGGATACCACTGGAACTTTTTGGGGAGCTAAGGATCGGCCAAACCACATGATAGAACCCTTTCCATGTGTGCTAGTAATCTGATCTAGGGCCTGTTGTAAAGCCACCTCTTTCTTGGACATATTATCTTCAGAGGACTCACTTCCATCTGACTTTGATCTTTTTTTACCTTCATATATGAGGATGTTGAGATTTTGTTTTCATATTGAAATAGAAACGAACTGTAGCATCATCAGCCCAAGTACCAATCAAGCATATTAAAGCAAACAAATGCGATCATTCAAAAAGCCATAAGTTAACTAGTAGTTGAGAATGATACAATAGTACTATGAACTTGAAATAATGATATGACAGCCAAAGAAAACTCACATACAGAGCCAAGTTGGTTAAATAAATCACCAGAGAAACTTCTAATCAAATACCATTCTAAATAGAGGACTACTAATTTCAAAACTTTAATACAATCATCACTTTCCAGACATGTGTACAGATTACAATATGAACCATTTAAATCGTTCCAATAATTATCATTAAACATATCTTCCGTGGCAACATTTTCCTGATTATGAAATTTCAACCTTCAAAATCATGTCAGGAAGTGTTCTTTTTTCTGTTGTTGTAAATAAGGGTCTAACTACCTGTTAACTTAGTTAAGTCTCTTTTTAAAGTGTTCCAAGTCAACAGAAAAATTAACGATAAGTCACAAATTTTTCAGCACCTTTAGTGGCAAAACCGCAACTTTGAGAAGATATGCCTAGTATTCCTCTCCTCAATCCCTGGCGAAGAAAAAATTACAAAACTGAAGTTAACAACAAATGGTTTCAGCTAAGAGTTCCAGGAAAAGTTTACAAATGGATAGGTGAAAAGACAAAATACATTTTTTCAACAGACTAAAGCTAAACTCATCAAATTAAAGCTGTGTTTGCTGTTTGATCATGGTCTACACGCAATATACCATAAACATTCTACTTTTCTTACTTCCAGACTAAACAAACAACGGCAGAAAAATCAGACTTCAAAGTTCCTAATAAATTAGAGGAATGCATAGAAGAAGTAACCTACCTCCGGCGAAAAAAGAGAGTTTTTCAGCAAAGAAACGTTTCGAAGAAGCCTGGCCATGGAAGACTGTAAGCGAAACACCTATGTTAAGGAAATAGGGAGAGAAAAGTGAAGCAAAAAAAAAAAAAAAGAACGTTGCTACAGGCCACGGAAGAGAGGGAAAAAGCTCAGAGAAAAAGAAAGAGCAGAGGGAGAGAAACCCTGCTCAATTTTTAGGTTTTAGGGTTTTAGGTCTTAACGTTTGATTTCCCTCCTTTTGTGCTCTCTCTAATTACAAACAGCGTTTGGTTTGCAAGACGAGACAGACCCAATGACACTTTCTTCGGGGTAAAAGGGTAACTTCTGCTTTTTGCTTTCTTTGTATAAATAATGAACTAGTTTTAAACCACGCTTTACCGAGGAAGGAAAGAAAAAGACTAAGTTTTGGAAAAAGTTTGGGTTTGTTATTTTAAGTGGATTTATTTTCAATATTATTATTAAAGAGTTTTAATATCATTGAGGGAGAAATTAAAAACAAAAGTAACGGTGACTTGAATTGAGTCCCCGATTGAAATATGCATTTATGAAATATTCAAAAGGGAGAAGTACATGAGAGGAACTGTCACTTGGAAAATAGAAGATTGCAGGAAAAAAATTTGAGAGAAGGAACAGAATGATCAGATGAGGAGAATCGTGACTAACGAAGAAGAAGACTAATTGAGGAAAGAAAAAATTGTAAAAAAAAACTTTGTTCATACTTCACCAAATCCACCGCCTGACTGTCGAGTTAAAGAAGAAAGAAGACTAAATTGGGAAAGAGAAGACTACAAGAAAAAAATTTGTTTATACTCCAACCAAATCCAACGGTTGAAATTTTTTTAAAAAAAGTCCAACAACCGACAGCCAGTAAATAAAAGAAAACTAACCCTCATGAATTTTGGAAAAAGCCCATTACATCTGGTCCGAGCTTGACCCATGAACAGCGATTCATATAATAAATTTTATATGTCAAAAATTCAATTCTATACATATTGAATAATAAATTTGAAAATTTTTTTAGTGAAAATTCTTACGAAAGAAACAATATATTTAGATACATATATAATGAAAGAAAATTTTAAAAATAGATATGAATTCATACGTAAACTTATATTTGTGTGCCTATGAATTTTTTTTGTTAAAATTAATTTTCAACTATAAAAAAAGAGCCATTTAAAAAAATGTAAAAGGAAAAAAAAATAAAAATAGAAAAATAGAAGAAAAAAGTGAAAGTAAAGGAAAAAAAATAGAAGAAAACAAATAAAAGAAAAAATAAAGAAAAGGAAGAAAGAAAATAAAACAGAGAAAAACAAAAACAAAAGAAAATTCATTTTTTTTTTAAATTGAAGAAAAGGAAATATAAGAAAAAATAAAAAATAATTGAAAAGAAAAATTAAAGAAAATAATAAAAAGGAAAAAGGAAAATAAAATTGAATCATGTGGTGGGCCTCAACAGGATTTAATTCTAATATATATAGATAAATTAAAAATAAAAGTAACGGCGATTTGAATTGATCTAATAATTAAAACTTGTATTTATAAAATGTTCAAAAGAAAAAGCAGATAAGAGGAATCATAACTTGTAAAAGAGAAGATTACATGAAAAAATTTTGAGAGACAGAACGGAAAGAGCAGATGTGGAGAATCGTGACTAACAAAGAAGGAGATTGACTATGAAAAGAGAATATTGTAAGGAAAAACTTGTCCATGCTTTCACCAAATCTAACGGTTGACAGCCCAATCGAGAAAGAAGAAAACTGACTGGAGAAAGAGAGGATTGCAAGGAAAAAAAAATTGTCTATGCGTTGACCAAATCCAACAGCTGAAAATTTTCACAAAGATATCCAACGGCTACTTAATGGATAAAAAAAATCAAACTCTAATTTTTTTAAAAAACCTGTTACCGGGAGCCCGACCCATGAACATGTCTAATTATATAATAAATTTTAATTGCCAATATTAATTTTAAAAATTTTAAACAAATTTCAGGGAAATTCATAAAAAAACAAATAATTTATTTAGATGCATATATGATTAATAAAATATTAAAAATATCTACGAAACCATTGTTTTTAAAATCATACGTAAATTTACCTATTGTAGATATGAATATTTTTAGTTAAAATTGATTTTCAATTTAAAAAAAAAGTAAAAGAGACATTTTAAAAAAAAAATAGAAGAGAAAAAAAAAAAAGAAAAAATGGAAGAAGAAAAGAGAAAGTAAAAGAAAATAAAAACATAAAAAAAATAGGAAAAAATAATGAAAAAATAAAAAAAATTAAAAAAAAAGGAAAGATGGAAGAAAAAAATTCAATCGTTTTCTTTTCTTAAAATTAAAAAAAAAATGAAGTAAAAAAAAATTGGAAAAAAAAAAGAAAAAGAAAATTGAATTCTAAGATGGGTCTCCATGGGATTCAATTTTAATTATATATAAATTAGACCAGGCTAATGTTGTCATTCAGAAGTGGGCTGTAATAATGTATGGATATATAAGTTTGAAAACAAAAAACATAAAGATATAATGAGAAATTTGTCAAACCTCAAGGTGTTATTATTGTTTACATTGTCTTCACTTAACTAAAGTATTTTAGATGAGTTTCAAGGTTAAAGAGTATCTTTTTTATTTCTTATTTATGTTTTATGAAATACTTTCTAACGCTAACATTATATTATTTGATAATAATTAAATTTCAAGTAAGAGATCATCCATCTTTTTTAGGTGTTTGACCAATTGGTAACCATTGTGCATAAACAGTTTCAGTTTTCTTTTTCTCTTTTTCTTCGAAATAACATTTTCAGTTCTAATTAGTAATTACTTAATTTTAATTAAAATTAATAATAGAAACATATATGCACGTGAGTTAGATAACAATTATTATTATTTCCAAAAATTAATTAATTTTAGATACTACAAATTAGATAAAATGTGACAGTTGGCATTGATACTAATGCACACTCCTTCGATTTATATGCAATAGTATGTACACAGATATACATAGATACAGATATATGTATTATATATTACTCAAATTTTAACATCGAGTCTCTCTGAACTTCCATCTGATAAATATTCATTTGTACTTGAAATTTCTTTTTCTTACTCAAGGCTTAATGAATGCCTTCATAAACCACGCAACATGCTACGCGCAATTTCAATGGCAAATTGTAATTGAAGTTCATCATATGCTAAATATTAAAGTTCAGGCAAATATAAAGGATCAAAATGTCCTTTTACTATAATCAACGAGCAAAAACAAATTACATGACATGATAACAACAAAGAGATAAACTGTGATAAAATATAATAAATATGTGGCCTACGAAGGACTTCATAAAACATTAACCTTAAGACTTAAGTAAATCCCAACAAACACCAAAACCAAAAAAAATGAAAAGAAAAGAAAAAAAAAAACAAACAGCGCCTCCTAACTACTACTTCCATGACATTCTCCAAACCAAGAGGGTATAGAGAAAGAAGAGAACTCCAAACCAATCCTTCATAATATAAATAAATAAAAAATAAATAACCACCCAAAACTTCAAGCCTCTCCCTTCTTGTTCTCCTCCCAAACATCAATTCAGCTAACTTCAAATTCAAATACACTGTGGTGATTCAGACTCCTACTGTTGCTTGCACTCTGGTGGCCTCTCTCCCTGTTGAGCATCTCCACCTACTGTTCTTCCACTCTTCTACATTGCACAAACCACAAATGTAAATACATTTATAAGATAAAAGAGATAGTAGTAAGATATTTATGGGAATAAGGTTGTCGAATAAATGCAAATCTACCTTGTTGCCAGCTGATGACTGCATCCATAGTCAGAAAACAAGTATCAGCATCATATCATTTTTTTTCCAAAACCAAATAATAATAATAATAATGATAACACAAACAAAGAGGATTGCCAAAACCAACTTTAGGTATTATACCTTCTTTTTGGTCTTGCCTTCATCATCATCCTCATCATCCTCATCTTCTTCCTCGTCCTCCTCATCCTCATCATCATCCTCATCATCAAGAATATCAATATCGTCATCGTCATCGTCATCATCATCTAGTCCAAGGTCGTCGCCTTGAATAGCCTCGCCCGTAAACCATGATACAGCATGAGGGATAATTTTGTCCCTAATTGTTGACCTGAATAATAATTTTATTAGCAAAAGAATGCATGAAAACTAAATGAGGAATAGATGAAACAAAGAAGCAACAAAGAAACAAAAAAGAAAACATGATGCAGAGAAAATTCACATTTAAAATTCAAAAAGTCTATTACTGCCCAAGAGAAGTACAACCAGTGTATAACCTAAGAATCTATGCATGTCTACATCACCCAACTACAAAGCACTCACCCAATGTCATAATCCTGCTCCATCTGATTCTGAAGCTCCTCAGCCTAGTTAAAAACATGGACAAAGAAATTAGAACATGAAAAGAATAACAAATAAAATGTTACACGTCTACAGTTTAAAGATGTCATACAGTATCTTCATCAATATCTTCATCTTCCTCGGGGACTTGGGGTGGATTAAAGAAGTTGAAAAAACTATCGCAGTCCTCAGTTTTTGTTATGGGTTTAGCATTCTTTGACCCTTTTTTAGGCTTCTTTTTAAGAAGCTTTTGTGTCAAACATTTTCCAGGGTACCATTCAATCTCAGTCCTGCAAAATGCCAGGCACCAACCCAAATTTTAGTTACTGCCAAAGGGACTCTCAAGAATCTAACTAGGTAAAAGTTAGCTAAGTCAGACTTCTCTGCAAAAGAACAAATTCAGAACAGAAATTACCCAATTGCTTTCTCAAGAATGGGCTCATCTTCATCAATCATGTGATAAGTCTTAGTCAAGACTGTGTTCTTGAAGTAAGGATTGGTTTCAAAGAAGAACTCAAGCTTGAAGCCCTTGGGATCATCTATTCTACACCACTTAATATCTTTCAGGTAACTTAGGGCTCCTTCATCACGCTCGGTTATCTGAATCAAAGAAAAGATGTTTGCAACTGTTATTCAAAAATAACCAAACATTATAACAAACAATGCAGCAAACATGACAACATACCTCCTCAGCCAAAACTTCATTGTTTTTCAATGCAGTGAGCCAGAAATCAGGAACGCCTTTCTCTACAAAAAAGCATTTCACTATCAAGCTAAGGACACATGGAAAGAAAAGTACAATTATATCCTTGAGTAATGTTCAAGGGTACCTTCAGTAGCTTTTTCCCCCCCTTGGTCCGTTGGTGCTTCATTTGTAGCACCATCAACTTCAACAGCACCATTGACGATATCATACCTCTGCAAATTATTTTAAGATATAATTTCAGGCGTAGAAACAAACTTAACTAAAAACCAAAAGATCGCCCTCGCATATAGATCAAAATTGGCCCACTTAATACTAGTAGGCACCCATATACCAAGAGAGATTATCAAATTACTACCTTGGTGTACAAGGGTTGGTACAACTTTTGATATTTGGCTTCAAGTGCAGCTCTCTCCTCAAAAAATTTAGCTTCTAATTCATCATGTTGGCTCTGCACAGCAACAAATTTGTTATGCATGTCACTAACTTCATCCTATTCAAATAGAGAATATGCTAGTACAAAAGCTTATTCTTTCAACAAATCAATAGCAAATAGCATTTAACCAGGACGTTTAAATGGAAAAGGGAAGAAGGTAAACATTACCAAAATGAACAAACTTTTATCAACTTTAAAATCAAGATTTACTTATAATCCTAGGTTGCAATAAACCATAAAGCTAACAACAACCTTGTGCTGTCCGGAACAGTATTAAAGTTAACATAATTGAATAGATAATTACACCCTGTATCTAATGTGAAATGCACTGCCTACACAGTACTCAAACTCCAGTCATTGACATAAACAAATTAAGGTTCTGATGTTAACAGACTATAACATCATCATCATGCAGCAGAATGCTAAAGATGCCAGCTCTTCAAGGTATAAATAGCATCCTCTAGATAAGGTCTGAAGATAGGGAACCCATACTTAAGAAAAAAACTCTTATTAGAAGTACCAAATAATTCAAAAAGCGTATTTCATTAGAATGGCATGGCCAGCCAACAGGCATGGATGATATATATGAGAAGACAACTCAGTTAAGCAATTCCATGCATTTCTTAATGCTATTCATATTTGATACTTCTATGATGTGATGTTCACCCTTAAAAGAAACACAACCACAATCAGAAGTTCATAATAGGTAAGTTCATTCAAATTCAGTTTCCAAATTAAGAATAGAAGATGCAAAAGCTAAAGCAGCTGCACACAGGCAGGTATTAAAACTCGAACAACATTTAAGTAACATGGCATCAGCACCTAACATGCCACATACAAGCCCAGAGAAATAACTATCAGAAACTACAAAGAATTTAGACGGAAAAGACATCCAAAATCAAAGTAACAGCAGAATAAGCCAGGTTAGGTTAAGCCGAACATGCCTGGATCTCCCTGAGAACCTCAACACGCTTCCTCACCACAGGAGACAAACTCTCAAGCATATCAGTATGCTGGCCAGCAAGATTTTGTAGCTTATTCTGCAACAAAAAATCAGCAATCAGAGTCAGACCTCCTAACATAATAAGAACTAATAAAAACACACTAATGGAACTAAAATAGGAAAGGAATTACAGTTTGTACATCTGTTAACCAACAAACAGAAGCAAATTAAACCCTAATTCCTCCGACTACACTTGAATTGTGAACAGTTGAAGTCCACATAACTTCCAATGTCTGTCCTCTCATTTTCCTGAGCAATCAAATAGATAACAGATAAATATAACTAACCTTAAGAGCATTGACGAGTCCTTGTCGGTCATCATCGTTAAGGGCTACAACAAACAGAAATCAAAGAAACACATAATTAGCAGAGATTACAAGCAACCGACGAGATTAGGTGGAAAAAAAAGGGCCAAGGGTTTTTTGAAGATAAGAGATTACCAGCGGTAAGATCGGCCATGGCGAAGTTATCTTTGTTGTCGTTGCTCATGTTGAAAATTAAGCAGAAAAAACAGAAAGAACAAGAAAAGAGCAGGAAGCTAAGGCTAAAACCCTAGATTGAGAAACAATAAAGGAGAATGGAAGAGCAAAGAAGAAAGAAAAGAGAGAGAGGCGTATAAACCGAAGCGAAAGGCCTTTAGCTTAAAATCTCCTCTCTTTCTCCCTATAAAACCTAATAACACTGTCTCTCACTTTCTTATGCAAACGGAAGTTAATCTCAGCGCTATTTAAAGTAGTTTAACACGTAACACCCTGTTTGGTTGCTCAATTATTTTAGGGCTCCCCATTAATTCTAAATCTCCCCCTTTTTGACACTCCAACTCTTTTTTTTTTCTCTTATGGAATGTTTAATCCCCTTTTGGAAAATACAACTTCAATTTTTCTGCATTTTTCTATAATTTTTTTCTCTTTTTTATTATTTTATAAATTATTAGTGTATGGTAAGTTAAATTTAACTAAATTGGTAGGAAAATTTTAACGGTATCCGTTGTGTTCGTTTATTTTGTTTCGGTTTTTAAGATTACGTCTTTCATTTGAGTAACGATTTAAATGAATGTCAATTGAACTATAATATGTTAAATTGCATTACTCAATACATCAGTTGTTGTATGTTCTTAAAATCGTAATGTGTTAAATTTATACATTAACTGGTCGGAAAGCTAAAGTATGATCTCCTTTAGTAATTAAGTCGTTCTAAAATCGTAACAAATTAATTTGTAGTATAACCTTTTTTACTAATTAAGTTGTTCTAAAATCGTAATACATTAAGTCTCATTATAATCTTTATTAAGTAGTTAAGTCATTCCAAAATCGCAACACATTAATTCACATTAATCGAACGACTTTTTTTTTTTTTAACAATACCAATTCATTGCAACTTTTATATGAGTAATTTGTATAGTGATGTGTATAAAATTTTAAAATTTTGATATTAGTGACAATTTGATAATTAAATTTAATAAACAAAATAAATAGCTTAAAAAATCTTATAGCTAAAATAATCATAACAAATTGTATTGAAAATTTTAAAATTTGGTATTCCTCTTGTCGTTTATTAGATTTTATATTTTGAAATTGCATATTAAGGGTTTTTGACAATTCAATTAAAAATTTTAAATTAATATATTAAGTGTTTATTAGTTTTCAGATGGTTTGATATTACTATTTAAAAGTTTAAATTGAGTAAAAAAATAACTTAATCTAATAGGTCAAAGTATTATCGATAACATATATTTTAACATCAAGTTGTTCCAAAATTACAACACATTTATTCACATTAATCCATGGAACAACATTTTCTCAACATAACTCATTGCAATGTTTGTGGGAGTAAACTTGAATAAAAATTTGTATGGTAATTATAATTTAACTATTGGATTTAGTTTGAATATAACGGGGATAAAACTTTAGAATTTAATATTGGTTGGCAATTGTTAATTAAATCAAATGGAAAAAATCAACATTGTAGTTGTTAATTGGTAAAACTAATTAAAATTTATAACCATAATAATATATTAATCTGTAGATATACATCGATTGAGTTTCACAAAATACGATCAATCAGTAAATTTTTTTTTTAAATTAAAAAATTACACTGTGTCAAGTATTATAATATTATTACAATTAATGCTTGTATATTCAATATTATAAATTAAAAAATTGGAATACAACGTATCTGGTAGAAAGAAAAAACAAATCCTAGGTAAATCAGAAGGAAATAAGTAAGTTATTTAAGTAGAAACATTATTGGTAATTTTACGTGGAATTCAACTATTTTTTCCATGTATTTCTTCGTGCATTGAATAGGTGAAGACATTTTAAGAAAACATCTCAGCAGCTGACTAATTTCTATTTTTGTTATTGAATTAGTTTTTATCTTTATTTTGGGAGATTTATATTAATTAGTTTTCCTAATCCTTTTTAGCACAAAAATCTGGTGTACATAACGTCAAATTAAAGCCTTAACAAAAAAATTTTAAAAAAATTGTCTTTTTATTTTTTATTTTTTTTTATGAAAAATCCTCGTGAATCTAGCTAGCATCTAGCTGGTACTGTTGGTAAGGACGTGTTTTGCTCTTTTCATTTATTTTAGCATGATTTTTATGTAAACAGCAGATGATTTTATGTCTAATCATGTCGACCACTGGTCGGACTCTGGTTGGACCAGTTGGTTCGGGTCAATAACATTGCCTATATGTATCTGGAACATAAATTATATTCAGTATTTCGTGTAGCTATAAATTTATAAATTAAATGTTTTAGCGACCATCACACTGTAAAAATGAGTGTTTATGGTTCAATTCCAAAAATTAGCAAAATGCCGTGATAATATGACCAGATGTTATCTATCTGAATCCTCTATGGATATAAATTGGATCTCTCTTAGTTCGAATATTGATAGGACGAACAATTGTTCTTTTAGAAACAACCAAATTCGTACTTCAAAAGCAAATTCTTATACGGTCATATCAGGGACATCATTTAATTTTTATGTCAAAAATTTGTATATAACAAAGAGATTAATTCCTATACATGCTCTACACAGACCATTTATTTCTCAATTTTGATTGTGAATTGTATATAAGTTATATGTAGTTCCAATGTTCTATTTACAGTCGGACTATTACATGCTTGTAAAATGGGTCTATGTTACTTTCATTCATAATTTCAATTGAGATTATTTTCATCTATCTTTCATATAAAAATGATGAAGTCCGTAGATTTTAAAATCGTATAATACATCGAGATTGATTTATTGGTAATAAAACTTGATATACTCAGTATTTTTTTTTCTATAAATATTGAAACAAATATAACAAACATATTTGAAACACACATACTTGTAAGAGAAAACATGCCACCCGGTGAAGATGAAACACATAGAATAAATTCAATAAAAGCATAACATTGAATTCAACGTTTTATCAAACTTCAGCATACTTTATCAGACATCCACAGTTATAAGTATTCTCACATACCACCTTGCAGTTTAGCATATTTTGATAAAACTTTTAAATTTTGCGTAAATTGGATAAATCTGTGTACCTAAAATGTAAAGATCTCACATAATCTTTTACTCAAAACTATATGATTTTTAACATTTAATTAGTTATCTTAAAAGCATGTCTTCGACTTAGGCATCGAAGTATCTCATATTAAACAATTAATGTCTCAAACTGTGTTGTAGACAAAAGCTGGACCTTTGGTTTACTATGTGGATTTGCACTCGAAATATTTTTTTTTTTATTTCATCTTGTCCTAAATTAAGTCAAACATTTAAATTTTATATGAAAAATGCAGTATCTAGGGTACAATTATTTCATGGAAAATTATTCTTTTAGGTTAATATTTTACTTATTTTCTAATGTTCAAAATGTAAAATGAAGAGAAGTAAATGGCAAATAAATTCATACTCAAATGAAAATCTCTGTAAAATAGGCTCCGTTAATATTATGGAAAATAGTTTAAAGTGTATACAACTCAAATAATAATAATAATAATAATAATAATAATAATAATAATAAGTCAAAAGAAAATATTTATATAATAAAAATTTTGGAGAAATAAGTTAAAATCTAATTTATGTTAATAAATTCATTTAATTTTTGTTCTAGTATCAATAAAGTCACTATTGCCCTATATGTCGAAATATGGCATCAAATAATGAAGTGAAAAGTCAACACTAAGTTTGAGCTATCAAAAAATTGTCATGTCAACTCTAACTAATAAAAAAATTGGTATATGTCATCGGCATAGCGTTCACGAGTAAAATACCAAACAAAAAATAAAAAGAATTCAAAATTTGTTGGAGTTGACATAATGAAGCGTTGGCAAATCTAACTTGATATTTACTTGTCACATCATCGACTCGACGCTATATTTATGTTGATAAGATCATATAAATAACTTTATAGACACCGAAACGAAAGTTCAGTTACTTTATTAACACAAATAAAATTTTAGTAACCATGGGGACACAACCCCAAACTTAATAATTGGTTTGTGTAATTTATCTGAAAAAATTAATTATAAAGTTATATTTCTAATAGAATGAGAAATAAGTAAATAATAACAAGCTTCTACTCCATTATCCTAAAATGATAAACCACTTTCATTTTTAAAAAAAAAATATATTGTTAAAATATTTTCAAAATAATTTATTACATATAATTTTTCTAATTTATCTCTGTTCAAATTATTTATACGAGTTTACAAATATTGAGTTATTACAATTTTCAATAATACTTATATTGAAATTAAATTATAAATCTAAATGAATTTGATGTGTCTTTTTCATTTTTATACAAAGTAACTAATTTTTATAAAAAGTAAATTTATTTATAATTTAATATAGATTAAAATAACATAATATGATATCAATTAAGTAATTAACGACTAACGAATTACTTTGTTTTAACTCATCTTGTATATGATATATAGCGAAACGAAAAAACTTATTTTATTTCTCAATATTATATCATCCTCGTAAAGTATTTGTTGAGGGAAATTTATTTTCCCATAACAAACAGAGAATTGACACCATCATAAAATTTGTCAAATTATCAATTTACTTTTATTTAAACACATTTGAAATTTGTATCGAGGACAACTGTTTTATAAATATTTTTAGTGTATCAAATCAAGTTTTATCTATTTGCAAAATGTAACTCACATTTAAACATGTGAAGCCAAATAGTACAAATTAATGGAAAATTATATATTATTGTGGATTTTAAATTCTAGGGATATCCCGTGGAAAAATGTCATGGTGTGTCGTCGTTTCGATGTTATTCTTTATACAAGTGGATTAAATTTGTTAGAATAGTATATTCCAAGTATAAGGAGAAAATTATGATGGAATATACCATTCCATTGAATGTCCAGAGCACTACTTAATAAATAAAGATTCCCCAAAGTAATATTCACTTCAACAAATGGGTTATTCACGTGCGTTATCCTGACAATGTAAACTGAAATGTCATGCACTTTTTGCACTAGGATCCTTAGATTCCTATAAGATTTGTACATATATTTAGGATTTAAATTTTACTTACAAATGATTTTAATCATGGGGTTCTTATATGAATAGCTTTTAACTTTTTAAAGTAGCATTTTTGACACATGAAGAAATTACACATAAATTAAATTTTATAACTTTTTAATATTATAAACCTATATTTTATAACAGTTGTGTTTTTTACAAAAGTGGGAGTGAAAACCAAATCAATAAAAAAGAAAATTATAAACTTATAAAAGAAAATATAAAAATATTAAGGTAAAAGGGAAAGAAATTACAAAAAGAGAAAAAATTGCTGTCCGGAAGTAGCTGCAGTTGAAATTGATGGCATCGTATCGTCACCAGAAGTGGACTTGTAAAGGCAATGGTGATGTTTATGAAAGCTAGGAGTACTGAGACGATGATGAAGAGAGATATCTACTATCATGAAGGGAGGTATTTGCCACCAAATTGAAATGCAGCTCGCTATTTATGAGAATGGAAAGAACAAAAGATTTCAATTCGTGGAATCAAATTAAAAAATAAAAGATCAATACGCTTGATTTGAAAGAGGAGAGAAACAAATTAAAATAAATAAATAAATAAATTTTGTATCAAAATATCCATGAAACATCGTTAATTTTGACTATTTTATCAGTAATATCTTTTATTATAACAACTCAAATCACAAGACACTTTTTTGTAAAAAAAAAAAAAAAAAAAACTTCGTTGGTCTCATTTTACAAATGAATAAAATTATAGCGTGTATTTTTAAAATTTACCCCATATTTATAATATATATTGAATACTTCCTAAATCTCACTGTACAAAATAAAAGGTCAATCACTAGAAAACTATTTATCCATTATCGTATTCTTCATCAATTGCCGTGTGTTGAACACATAATATTTAAAATATTATTTTATTTTTCATATCCAAAATACAAAATTCTTTTTTATTTTTTTATTTTTCCTTACCACAGTGCTATTTTCTTCCCTCTTTCTTCAGTTTTTATTTTGTTTTGCCTTTTATTTTTGTATATGCATTTTTTTTTCCATTCTCTTATCTTTTTTCTTTCATATCCAAAATACATTATATTTTTTATTTTGTTTTATTCATACACATAAAAAGTGTAATTGTTAAAAAGTATGAGTTGAAGTATGATGGTTATAACTGTAATCTGAGCTTGCAATATCTTGTAATATGATTGGCTATCCAGATCAATAAGTAGTAAGACCTTGTAATTACTCTGAAACAATTTCAGAAATAAATTTCATAATTCATTTCTCTTATCTTCGATCCTATTAGATTTTCAGTAATTAACAATAATTAAATAGCAAAATCATATATACATGTGTTTCGCTGTGGTTTTATGGAAAATCCTACAGTTTTTATTGTGGTTTCTCTCTCTTATCAACCATCAGTCCAACAGCAACGCACTAAGTTGCAGCAGATTTTGATCTCTCCTATCAACCGTGAATTAGGGTCTTTCTCTTCCTCTCCTATCAATCTTTGAGGTCTTCTAGCACTTGCATGTGGTTGCCATCCATGAAGATAACTTGATTATGGCAAATGCTAATTCAACCAATAAAATTTGGCTACTATGTTTTGAAGTTCTTGGGCAAAATATGTTGGAAGCGAATCTTCGAATGTTCTTATCATTTAGGTAATTTGATGGCTTCAATAAGAAAACCATGCAATTCAGGCGTTTACAAATTGATTAACAAATTAATAAAATTTTGCTTACAAATGATCAGTGATGTGATTTTCACATTGAAAAAAGAGATCCAACATTATGATTTGCATTCGGGTCGGAAAGAGTTTAGCTTAATTTATTTTTTTTCCTTATCTTTGATTAAGAGTATTTTTATTGAAACCATGATTTTCAGATTCCGGACAGGTTATCGAACCAACGAAGAAAGAGCTTCATGGATTTAAGGTTTAATTGAATAATCTTTGAATCGGATTTAAAAAATATTTTAAAATAATAATATATTTATATCATTAAAATTTATAACATGTGAAAATTTAATATTTTTATAATTAAAAATTTTAAAACACAATATATTAATTAAAAAACTTAATATATTTAATATAACTTTATAATTATACTTAAATCGTAATTTAGTTTAAAATTTAAAATTATATTTTATTTTAATAAAAAAAATCTCAAATCCTACCCTAAATTATTAATTAAACAATTTTTTTCATTAACTGTTGTTGAAACAGTATCGTGATAAAAAATAATTTAATGTATTTGTCCGCCTAACTTAAAACGACATAGTTTTTGATGAGGAGCTAATACATATGAAAATTTCCGTATTCCCGTTTGCAAGCTGCTCAGCCCAGCGCCTTTGCCTACTGTCTTGTTCGTTGCCTCTGCGGCTCTGCCCTTCGATTACTGGTCCAGTTTCACCAAAATCCACTCTTTACTTCTGCCCTTCCAATTTTCCTATTTTCTGGGTTTCCGGGTTGTTGAGTTGGAAAACGTTTCTGTTTTGCGGAAGGATTTTTTCTGGGATTCTGGCATCGTTACTGGGCTTCGATTTAAGCTTGAGTTTGTATAAATTCGTTCCAGCTTGAGCTTGAGCAAAACTCCCCAAAATCCAGACACTATTTCTCCTTCAATGGAAAAGTTTACAGAGTAGTCTGTCACTCTGTCGCTTCTTAATCGAGTAACAACATCTTCAGAATCCAATCGGTCATCCATCACCAAGTCGCTTAGCATTTGAACCAATGAAAAAGGAAGTCGGCGTGCAATGGTAAGATACCTATTCGGTGAGGTGGAGTAAATTTACCGCAAAAATCCTAGGGTTTATTGATAGGTAGTTAGAAGCGGCGAGAGTTGAAGGTAAGTTTTAAGTGAAGGTAAGAGTTGAGAGCGATTCTAGAAGTTCGACCTTGCGTAGGATATTTTTGTGGGGAAAATTAGAACAACCTGCTTAATTTTGATTCTCTGATTCTTCGAAGTTCCTTCTTACGTCCAATTCCTTACCTTCTAAATTGGGGTGTTTAGGGGGCACCACTAACCTTGTTTGTATTTGTCGAAACCACGATTATATTTTTGATTTTCTCCTTTTGTCGATCATGGCTGCTTCAACGAGAGAGGACGTGATCTTCCATTCTTCGATCTTTTGAGGTTAGTCTCTTCATCTTTTGCTGATTTCATGATTGTGTTTGCGTTTATCTTGCTGCAAACACAGTAGCTAGGGAGAGTTCGATTATGAGATTGACCAATTATTGCGTTTTCATTTTTCAATTGGAGTAAAGTTAGAGCTGCAAGATGTATAAAATATAGATTGAGCAATGATGTTAATATTCATGGTTAGTTAAACAGTTGCTATTCTTTTCTAACTTGTTTTCTCTTCAATTGGGAATTTATGAAATTAGGGCTCAGTATGTGAAATTGGGAATTTTGGTTTATCAGGTTGGCATTCATATTCTGTTGTAATTGTCCTGAGTAATTTCTAGTTATTGACTGAGTTTGGTAACTTCAACAGCCAAATTTATAAAAATGAGATCGTTCCTAAGCATTATGCATATATATCCCATTTCTGTGCTGTGTTTATACTTATTTCTAAACCATGGATTTATTTCTCAGTTTGCTGTTTTGATATTTGAATTTGTTCCTTTTCTGATTTTCACTCCATGTAGGATTAAGGCCTAGATTTTATAGTAGAAGGATTGGACACTGGAAAACTTGGACTCCCCTGAGGTTAGTTAGTGTCTATGTCTCTCTTTCTACATCTCTCTCTTTGATGCCAATATTACTCATGTAGCAGCAATTTTGGTTGGTTAGCAAGAGTCTCTGCATGTGCTTGATTTATGGAATACATAAATTTTCATCAAAATGCCATTATAAATCTTCATTGTTCACTAATTATAGTTTTCTCTGTTTGGTCTAGACTGTCTTTTGTTTTGGTTTATCATCATGATTACTTTAGGCAATGTTATTCTTTGTAATGGAATTGCTGTCGTTTATATCTGAACAGTTGTCTCTGCCTTTCCTCCAGCCTCTTTTGATCAAATCCTTTTACTCTGTTCTTTTCTTTGTTCTCTTTAACTTTCACTTTAAAGCTCTAATTGGCATAATATGATTTAATTTCAGCAATCCTTCTTCAATTTTTTCCTTCTTATAAAAACCTGAAATGGGTTTTCTTTAAACTGGGTTTTTCTAAAGGTTGAATAATGCTTTCTTTTTCTTTTTGCTGGTCCTGTGGGAATGTTTTAATAGAGAGTAATACAAAGGTTTTAAAATTTAGTCTGACATATTCTCTTTCTTAAGAGTTGTTAGTTAATGGTGCTCTTGTACTATCTTGGATATTGACACTAGTTTAAGAGCATCTTAGAGGAAGAGATTTCTGATTTTTTGCTCTATCTTTTTCGTCATGCTGATGTTTGTCGACTTGATCTTGGCCAGGCAGCTTTATATAAGATTCTCAAAACTGCCATCAAATATCCTGCTTCTCAATTGATTACTAATTACTTATCCCAGCTTTCTACTATTATGTATTTGTATGTCAGGTTCCTACTTCTTAAGCCAAAAATAATATACTATATACTTGCTTGCTTTTTACTGTACGTAATTAAGTCAATTAGTTGTTTTCAGTTGTAGTAGTGTCCAACTCCCTTAGCAGCTCTATGTTTTTTTATACATATAAATATTGGAAAAAGACATTATTACTTTATTTCTAGTAGCTTGTATTATGCTCATGTCCTGCTTCTTTATTTCTTGGAAGTTAGTATTTTGTATTTTTCTATGCCCGTCCACTCGTTTATCATATCATCATTTGAAACTCATATATCTACACTTTTTCATGTAGTTGACAATGTGCCACAGAAAGGAAATGCTACCAATCCAATCCCTACTTGAAATTGTACTATTGAAATGGATGATGCAATGATTGCTATGGCACAGGAAATCTAAATTACTGGGTTTCAAAGTAGTTGAACTTCAATGGAGGAAGCACAAACTGAGACTTCAAAAGCTCCTGTCCATTTTCCTCCCCGTCGTAAATCGCATCTCAAAAGCGAAACTTATTTTACTTTGGTTCGAATCCTCTCGCAATGTGTTAACTATCCTCAACTCTGCGGAACCGCTCGAATTGATACCCAAGGGTCAAGACCAGGTAATTTACACCAGTTGCTCTATATAGCGCTTTATTGGAAACTTCATGTTGCATAACTGTGTTCGGGTGCTGACAAATCTGAATTCATGTGGCTGCCAAATTGGACATACTTGCTAAAGTTTGATTAGATCTAACTGCAAGAAATTGCTATTTTTATGCGTCTGAAGTGACTGCTTTTACAATTTGAAGCTAAAAAAACTTATACTTTCATTACTTGTTTCTGGCTCAAATAGTGGTTACTAATTAATGTTAAAAATTTCTATTTTTGGTTGAAGATAATAGTAACAATAAGCTTGGGGGCACATCTGAAAAGGAAGCCCACAAGTACATCGAACTGGTTGCTCCTCATGGCATGGATCACGATAGCGTTCTAGCCCAAGATGATCTATCCACTTATGAAAATGTTAATGCTATTGGCAGTCAAGATGAGTGGTTTAGTGATACACACATGATTGGTGAGATAGAGAACATCATGAACACAGAAGAAGATGATGACCCATATAAGCAAAAGAGCTTGACAATCCATAACTGTACTGATGGAACTAGTTCGCAAGGGAAAGAATTTGGTGACTTGCATCAGTTGTTACTGGATGAATTGGAGCATGTAATGAAAGGAAATGAAGAAGTTGCAACGGACAGTAATGCTAATTTAACTATTGGTGGGAACCAGTGTGCTGGTGATGTTGTTGCATTTTCAGATAGCCAAGGAGATTTTGATCTTCACTCGATTGTCATGCCGGAATGCAGCAATGCTGGTCAGCAACAAGTTGACAAAGAGTGCTCAAGTCAAAATACCTATCACACAATTGATTCATCTTTGCTTAGCAATATGACTTGCGAACTTTCAAAGTTAAATAATAACGATGAAGATGGTGTTTCCTTGTCCAGAAATAATGAATTTGGATCTAATGTTGCAACTCAAGAAAAAGAGATGGGCTTTGGGAAGCCAGTTGATACTAGTGGGGCTGATAGTTTTTCTAATCATATGACTAAAGATAGTGAAACGGAAGAAGGAGAAATTTCTGGTGAGTTTGAGGTTAGTGACAAATCCATTGTGTCTTGTGAAGATGTTGCAGTGCCACAAGAGCAGAAAAAACAAATTTCTGAAGATGTTGATAAAAATAAGTTCCCTTCCAGTGACAAGGAAGAAGAAAATAGGAAGGGTTTTGGTAAGGCGACCGCTAGGGAAAAAGTGGAAGCTAATGATGCTAAAAATGGGAAGGTATGTAAGCGCAAAATTGTTGTTTATGAAGATCTTATACTAGCTGACCATGAAGAGATAGATCAACATAAGAGACAAAAGAAAAATTATGAGACTAAGGAACCAAGAAAAGCTAATGGAGACAAAGGAAAAAAGAAAGGTAATGTTGGTGGTCAAATAGTCTGCTCCAATAATTCGGTGTCATCCATCCAAAATTCAGATCAGACAACTACTGGAGATAAAAGAATAATATCTAAAGATAAGGTATAATTCTTGTTGCTACTTTCTTTTTCGCATTTCTGATGTATGTTGTATCTGCCAACAAAGACATTCCCACTAATGAGTCTTAGTTTTTAATTGACCTATACAGATGGTTCAGTGACTTCCCCGTCTTTCTTACTCTAGCACATTCATGTAAAGAGTCTTCTTCATGAATGTTGAGCATTGTCTTAGAATTTTGCAACAATGATGAAGTTATCAAGTTTAAACCATTGTTTGTTATTGGACAGCAAATGCAGGATGCTGGAGTATGCAATAAGAAAAAGCGGGGGCCTCTTTCTGAAGAGAAGAAAGCAAAGAAAAAGGTTTACATATTTCCTTCCTGTGGCCTTTCTGTAATATTTAAATGGAGTTTTGACTCTATATAGCTCATTGATTTTGAGCTTCAACTGATTCTATACATCCAAATGTAAATTTATGCATTCTCAAGATCTAAGTGTCCTAATGTCATTTTAAGCGCAAATTTCACTATTTTGTATCTTTTTTTCCTAGGAAAAACAACGAAAGAAACGAGCACAAAAGAATCGTGAGCTTGGTGTTAAGAGATTAAAACTACGCCCTGTACAAAATCCAAAACCTATTGCATACTGCCGTCATTACATCAATGGGAGATGCCATGAGGTGATTGCATTCTTTCTGTCATATAAATCTCATGATTCTTGATTGATGTGTGAACTGCTTCAGTTTGCATTACTTTGTATGGCAACAAAGGTACTCTTCATCTGTGGTTTGCTTTGTTGTTGGTACTAGATGAATTATATTACTGATACCTATGCTGAGAATTATAACTTTGATCTTGTGACTGTATCTGTTTTATCATTCTTAGCCTTTGTTCAATAAGTACTGTTTCTTCTTTGCTTTTACCCATTCGTAGAGCACATACATATGCCTTTCGTCTGTCTTCATTCACTTGGGTTTATTGTGTTTTTCCCTCTAATATTCTACAAAGTTCTTGATTGCTATGTGATAGAGAAAATGCTAATAGGCACTAAGGGTAGTATGGGAATTAAGTGAGATATGGTATTTGAGTTAGTTATATATGAGAGAGGCTTAGTTAGTGGTATGTGTATTGCTGTAGGGAGAGAAGAAAGGGATATTATTGGAGAATTATGTTAGTAGGCACCATTAGAGTGTTTGGCTCTGTTCTTTGAGCGGAGAGGGAAGAGTTCTTCGTGTGGGGATTTGGGTTTTGGCTCAGTCCATTTCTATCCTTGTTATTTGTTTTCTTTTGAGTGTATTAGTTCTTTCAATTCAATCAAAGAGTCACTGTTTTGCTAGTCCTATCAATTTCTCTGTTTCTATTTTTTGGTTTCTATCACTATCCATGCTAAGAAAAATACACTCATCTTAAGTAATTTTTTAATTAATGACATTTTCAGTCGTTTAGGGAGTTAGAAATTGCCTGTTATGCCAACCAAAGGAAGGGATTTCCCTCTTAGTCCCTGCTTGTAATTAATTTATAGACAAAAATGTTTAGTAACAAATTACTAAATGGGTACTTTGATTTGGGAATTCAACTCAAAATGCTTGGGAGAGCTGCAGTTCTGGTGGTTACTAGCTAGTTTCCTCAGTTCTATTAATTTATCCTCTTGTTATTACCTTTTTTCCTTATTCTTTCACAGGGTGAAAAGTGCAAATTTTCGCATGATACAGTGCCTTTGACAAAATCCAAGGTATAATTGTTTGACTCGGAGCTAATTTTTCTTATAATGCTGGAATCACGATCTATATTAGTCACACTTTCATCGTTCAATTTCTTTTCTTGGGAAAGGGGATGCATGATAATTTTTTGAACACCATTGAACAGTATCATATGGCAAGCTTTCTAAATGCTGTTTATGCATCTTCTGTCCATCCCAACATCCCTTAAATTTCCTCCTGTTACTCTCTTTCTGCAGCAGTGGAGGAAAAGCCATAATTTCTCAATGTGTTGTACAAAAGAGAGCAACTGTTTAGTATCTGAGACCTAGGGAACTCATGCAATAATTTAGCAGCTATATATTTCTCCCATCTCACACCTGTTGCTCAATATCATTGTCTAGGATCTCTATATAAAGTCTAATTTCATCTGCAGCTTGTTATCGCTATATTTGCTAACAGTTTGTGGTTTTGCTTTCTGCTTTGGCAGCCATGTGGTCATTTTGCTCGTAATTCATGCCTCAAAGGGGATGATTGTCCATTTGATCATGAACTATCCAAGTATCCATGCAGTAATTATGCTTCAACAGGTTCTTGCAGCAGAGGTGAAAATTGCTTGTTCTCACATAAGGTAATTTCTTCCTTTCATTCGGTTTCTTTGTTTAGTACATTAAATCAGATAGTTACTCATGAACTATCTGCAGCCATTACATTTTGTGGCTCGCATTTATTATCTATCTGTCTATTGTTGTTGCTCAGTTACCACTCAAGGAAGATCTTCCATCTACATCTGAATCTACTCCTGACCTGAAGGCAAAATCCTTGCCGGGCAGTTCAAGTTCTAAGAAGCAACTCAATAGCGGTGGAACTTCCCATCACTCATCCAAAGTCTCTCTGCGCACCTCCTGCAAAAATACGGAACAGAACGTGGCCAAGAGTGTTCTAAGTCCTTCTGTGCTAGCTCCCAAAGGTATCAGCTTTCTGTCTGCTGGAAAATCATCTATCACAGAATCCAGTCATTCCACTCCTAGTAATTCATCTCTGACAAGGAATGAAAGGTTCAAGGATGGAAATACAGCCGATCAAAGCACGTCAGAAAGCACTCAAAATTCAAATGACAGGCCAAATAGAATTCAACCATCTATGGCACCCAACGGCATAAATTTTCTCTCATTTGGCAAAGCTCCCTTGGAACTTTCCACTACTAAGAACTTTCAAGTAGGGAAAAATGCAACCGAAAGTTTACCAGGTACAACGTCTTGGCTAAACAGGATGGTGCAGAAAAATGAATCTGCATCAGCACCAACAATTAATGTTTTATCCAATGGGGAAGCATCAACAGATGGCATCCGATGTAAAACACAGAGTAGCTCAAGTGTTGACAAATCTGTTCAAGCAATTAAAATTTCACCTGACATACATCAGAGTCTAAGTGTAATATCACAGGTGCCACAAGCTGCTTCTCTTGGCTTATGTCAATCTGCGAATCCCTTTGGACATTCATGGTTAAAAGACGCACCAAATTCAACTCAGAAGGCTGTCATGTCTACCCTAGCATTTGCAGCAAAGGTTGAATCTGAAATGAAGATGAAACAAGCCACGAGTGGTGCAATTGCTGTCAGTAGCAGAGCAGCTGAGAAGGAAACTGGAAATGGAGATAGTAGTACACCCATCAGTTCAAAGAACGATTCTATAAAAGCTCTCAAAATTTTGGATTTCTTATCTAGCGTTAGTGGTAAAATGAGGCAGTAATTAGTTTGTAGCTGAGAACTAGAACCGTTCCTGGGCTGGTGGCCCGGCCTTAGCGGCTTGCCCTAGTTCTCTTCAGGTCCATCTAATCTTTATGCAGGCTGGACCAGCCGGATTGGAATTGGGTTTTAAAATCATTTCGTAAATGCGGTCCAAGCCACAACCATTAAGTTTTATTAATAAAAATAGAGGTTAGAGTTTTAAAGTTAATTAATTACATATAAATCAAATTATATACATAAAACTTAAAAATTAGGGATGGGCTTGGCTCTTGATCTTACTCTGAAGCCCAAATTGGGCGAGCTAGTTTTAAAATATATTTATGTTCAAGTTGAGCCAACATAGAGCTAGTCTGGGAGGGTGCCCAAGCTTATGAGTAGGTCCACGGAGAATATGCATGTACTGCATTCTGAAAGTATTAAATTGCACATCTTACTACGTAGGAAGAACAGAGACTCTTTGATCCAAGATGTAGCTTAGATTTTCAGGTTGTCAGCCGCATTGAAGTTAATAAATAGAATATGAGAACTCTTGTGCTTTGTTGTTGAAAGCCTTATTGGTTGAAGCTTTTAGTTGAAAAGGTTCAATTATATGTTATCGAAGTTCTTCGTAAGAGGTTGAGGTATTAAATTCAATCAATAATATTCATTATTGAATTTCATCGCATGGACGAGTAGTTAAAACATATTTCGGCGGAACTCACAATTTTTCATGCTAACACCAAGCTGATATAAGGGCTGATAGGGTAAACATAGAAAATAGTACTTATCCAACATTATAGTTGGTGCCTTGTTAACAAAATTGGTTGGAGTAAAAAGCAGGTGGGAGTTATCTTGGATCCGATGATAGGGAAATGCACAATGTTTATGTTGTCTTCAAGTTAGGAGCCAAATATTAAATTGAGTACTCATATGACTTGTACCATACTCGGACTTTTTTCCTAAATAATTCATGCCTACGAACTATTTCAACACATATTTGATATTTTCCGTGAAGGCAACGCATTCAATTTTAGCAGAACCATTGATAAAAAGAAATGAATAAAGTTCAGAAAAAAACTGATGAATGATGGCCTATATACCCTTCAAAATTAGGGCCATTATTTTGTGGGGTTGGTTATATGAGCTGTAATTGTTTACTGTCTATTCTCCATTTTAGACTTCTATTTTTTTTTTTTTTTTTTTTTTTATTCATATGGATTTTTCCATTATTTATGGTCAAAAGAATAGATGGATATTGGAAGATAAAAATAAAAAAAGATAATGAAGTGAGGAATTCAAATTTATTGACTTTTGCAGCTCAATTCTCAAGCTTTTCTTAAAAAAAAAAAAAAAAAAAGTTTGAATTTTTTGCCTCATTCAGGCTTCAAAAAGATGAATTTTACATGACGGATTTAATTCAAATTTTCTACTTTTTCTTAAGGAATTCAAATTGACTATTAAGTTGAATGATCTTTCAGTTTAAATTTAATCAATCATTTCAAAAGGGTGAAACTCAAATTTATAACAATTTTGAACTTGTTAATTGCATAATTTTATTTTTTAGTTTTTGGTATAATTACATGATGATTTAGTTTAACATACAATTTTTTTTTTTGTGACCAATCATTTATAATTTCTTTAATTCAATGCAATTTGATTCAAATCTTCAATAATCAATATCTAGAATCCACATTCTCCTTTCGCCTCTTTATAAAAAAATTTTATACTACTTTCAAATTCAAAGTTACATGTCAAGAAAAAAAAAAAAAAAGTTAAGTAGGACATTCTCTTAAGGAGAAAAGTAGTAACCAAGTAGAATTATTTATAGTATAAAGAAATATATGATTGAAAGAAATATAACTAATTCAAAACATTTTTTTTTTTTTTTTTGCTATTTGATAAATGTATAATAGCATGTAATTTAAAAACAATAACTGTTATTTGAACCCCAAAAATTGAATTAATTCGATTGAAAATAGCACTTGCATTATCCAAAACCCTAATTTTCCAATTGTTTGTTGTTATTCAATCACTTTAGGTTGGGCCCAAATCAAAAAGAGATTTGACAGAAAAATTAATAGGAAAATTTTAACTGAGAGTATTCAAATAATAATTTTGATTCGAAATTCTGTGAGCCCTAAATTTTAGCTAAAAAGTGAATTTTATTGAATAAAAAAATTATCTTCTATTTAGGAGCATAGATGGATTAATTTGATGAAATTGGGTTTCCCGCCAAACAAAGAGGGCAGAGCAATAATCTATTATGACTGATTACTAAACTAATAAATTGTTTTTAATTGGGTCGTTTTCCTAGTTTTTTTCAGTTTTAGTAGAAAAGTGTAGTTTCATTTTTCATATGGTTTTAAAAACTTGAAGTTTTGGTGAACAATAGTTATCCAACTTTAACATTTATTTATCTTTTTTCAAATTTATTGTACTTAGTTCTAAAGTTTTATTTTTATTTTTATGTATATTAATTTTGTTAGCTAAATGTAATTTATTAATTTAGTTTTTAATACGAATAAAAGTAAAAACTATAAAATGTATTAATATTTCATTTGGAGCTTGGTGGTGGTGCTTTAATTTGCTCCTCAATATACATATATATAGCTCCATGTGACCTCTTCAATGATTTCTTTTTTTATCCATTATGTCACATAATTATTGTTGCCCTTATTTATATTTTCAACAACTATATATAAATAAAACTCTTATATTTTTATCCACTCTATATTCTCATTTTATTCGTTTGTTATCACTTTTTCGAAATTAATTTTTTCGGATCGTGTTGAGCAAATTTAGAATACGTCTGACACGTCACTTTCTTGCGACAAACCAATAAAAGTAAGCCATATAATATGTTAGGGTCTAGAGTTTATAAATTAGCATGTAAGATTTATATTTTAGGGTTTAGAGTTTTTAAGGTATTTTATTTAAATAATCAATTATTAAAAAACAAATTATTTAATTACGCGTTGTTATTTTCTATTGATTGAAATATAATTTGTTATTGTTTTATTAACTTTACACATAAATAACATAATGTGCCTGACATACATTAAAATTTTTTCTATTACAGATGCTTTTAAAATTTTATTTGTCTAGATGAGCAAAAATAACTTATTTGTAATTCATAGTAGGTGTAACATGTATAGTTAATGATTTTAACAAAGATTAACAATATTGCGGCTCTTAAATTTTGGAAAGTATTGATAATTTAGTTGTTTCAACGTTAGTATTTTTTACATAAATTTTCGTTATTTTTGTGGATTCCAATATTTCATATCTACTTTGCCTTGTATTTTGGGAAATTAAGATAACAAGAACATCATTTAAAAATTATTATTAAGTTTAGGAAACACATGTTAACTAATTATTGGTCCGTATCTGAGAAAAAATGAGGCTGAGAGCACATACCAGAAATTATTTCTAATTGAAAACGACCGGTTCAGTAACTTCACCGAACCGATAATGGCGGCAATGGCATTTACTTAAATCCTCACTCCACTCCCATTTTCCATCTCACCAAACAAGAATTCTCAATTGAATCTCAAATCCGTATCCACAATCAAATGACTACTTCCTTGAAGAACAATTTCTTGCCTCCTTCTCTTATCTCCAATCTCCAGCAAGTTCTCATCTCCAGAAACAATGTCGATTCCGGCGTACAACAACAATCGTTTGCTTCTACTACTGCCTCTTCTCCTTCCTTATCTTCTTCTTCAAGGAGTGACGAAAGCAATGCATGTGATGAGGATCAGGAAAAAGATATTGTTCTAATTACTAATGGCGAAGGAATCGATTCTCCTGGTCTCATATCCCTTGTTGAAGCTCTAGTTGTGCATGGCCGTTTTGATGTTCACGTCTGCGCTCCTCAATCGTACATTTTCTGATTCCTCCTTTTTGTCGTTTCAGTTGTTAATTACTCTGTGGACTAATGATTTCAGTTTCTAAATTTGATTCGGTGCAGGGACAGATCCGTCTCTGGTCATTCAGTGACAGTTAGAGAGACGCTTACTGCTTTCTCTGTTGAAACCGGCGGCGCCACGCTGCTTATGGGGTTTCCGGTAATGCTATTTGTTTCCTGTTTGTAATTAGAATCGTGATCCGATTAAAGCCACAGAATTCCTCTTTTACCTATTTTAGCAAATCTGATGATACTTGCTTTTTTACTTTCAGGCACCCCTGCGGATTGTGTTTCTTTAGCGTTATCAGGAGCATTGTTTTCTTCGTCTAAGCCTGTTTTGGTATAATGCATCTAATTCAAAAAAGTTTTAAAATTCTGATCAGCTAATTAAACAGATGAATCTGAGCCCTGATTAACAGTTTTCTGTATCCCATCTTTATCAGGTGATTAGTGGAATAAACAAGGGATCAAGTTGTGGTTATAACATGTAAGTAATTAATTACTACTTATCTCTCTTTTATAATGTTTATGCAATTTTTGGACCAACTCCTAGAAAAACCAGATTTTTGCAAATTCTAATGAACTGCCTGCCTTATACTTGAAATAAGGTTTTACTCAGGTGCTGTTGCTGCTGCTAGAGAGGCATTGATTTGTGGTGTACCATCTCTTTGCATATCATTGAACTGGTTATTGGCCATTTTCCTTCCTAATTTTTTTTATTTATCTTTTATTTTGGTTATTTTCTTACTTCCAATTTGGAATTATCAGGAAGGATGGAGTAAGCTCTGAAAATGACTTAAAGGATGCAGCTAGTGTTTGCTTACCATTACTGAATGCTGCTATAAGAGACATCAAGAAGGGAAATTATCCCAAGAGTTATTTATTAGACATAGAAATTCCCACTTGTCCTGTTGAAAACAAGGTTTGCACAATTCACTGCCTTCTCCCTCTTTGGCTAATTTTCCAAAGACTAAATGAATTTATGTTTGACAGGGTTTTAAAGTGACCAGAAAGAGTTTATGGAGAACATCTTTGAGCTGGCAAGCTGTATCAGCAAATAGACATCCTTCTGCCGGTCATTTCTTGTCCAATCAACAAAGCCTTGGTATCAAGCTTGCACAACTCAGCAGAGATGCCTCTGCAGCTGTAAGAATTCTTTATGATATTCGGGTTATCGTGTGACCTAATCGTGTTATGTCATGTATATATTTTATACAAACAAAAGTGATAATCTTGTTATATAACATGGTTCTCTTCATAAATCTTCATAAATCATGTTATCGTGTCAAATACTCACACTACTAGTTAAGATCGTCTGAATGAGAGATTACAATAAAAGAAAACAAATAAATGATCTAATTTGTTTGAACACAGTCACTGATTTCTTGGCGCATTTTTAAATTTGCAGGGTGCAGCTCGCCGGCTGAACTCCCACAAGAAGAATGTTGAGATTGAATCTATTGGGGTGGCAGGAAGAGTTAATGCACCACAAGTAGTGAAGAAATACTTCCGTTTAGAGGTATATAACTACATATACAAATCAAAATGACATTACTGGATATAAAATTGAAATGGGAAATCTCAAAAGGAACATTTGCAGTTCTCAGAAAAGGAGCAGAAAAACGTTGAAGAGGATCAAGATTTTAGAGCCCTTGAAGATGGATTCGTGAGTTCAAATATTTGTTAATGATTGTATTATTTATACTTATTAATCAAATAAATCTTTCTACCCCTAATGCCTTTTTTTTTTTTTTTTTTTTTTTCCTTTTAATATCTGGCTTGTAGATTGCGGTGACTCCTTTATCGCTAACTTTTGAACCGGACATTCGAGATTTGGTGTCTGATTGGGTCGCAGCTGCAACTTCAGAACAGCATAAAAATTGCATACCAATTCTAGCAAAATGAAGAATTCCAATTAGAGTGGTCGGCTGTAGAAGTTATTACTGGTGTTTATGGTGTGAACTGTGAAGTATTGAAAGCTTGTTTCTTCTTTTACTTCCACCCAACAAGCCCCTCTTTCCCACTTCAATAGCCTTAAAAACACTATTAATATTCCAAGTTTGTAATATTTGAGTTTCTAAAGAGAAATCTAATTGGATTAGTTTACACTAGTACTGCTTCTTCGACCTCTCTCTCTCTCTCGCTTTCCTATTGTTTTTTTTTTTGGAAAAAGAAGAGATTTGAGAACCTTGATGACAAATTATTTCATTTGCTGACAAAATTGGACTGGTAGAGCATTTTACAAAATTCCATCATTATGTCAGAAAGCACATGCTTAGAGTGGACAAACTCTCACAAGCTTAATAATTAAACTTAAACTTTGGCCACAAATTACGGGGTAATTGATAGATCCGTTAAAAATATGAGACACAGATTCCTTAAACTTGTGTTCCGTATAAAGAAATCCATTCACTGGTTGCATTGCATGTGAAGATGCCGAAAAAAGTTTTTTTAAAAAAAAAAAATCCAAAACTTTTTTTTTTCGGAAAAAGATAGTTCATGCACTTGGGAAATATTTTCTTGATTGCAAATCGTTTTTGCACTATCGCCATTATCTTCATTCTACTTTTAAATTTAAATAAGGGGAAAATGAGTTTGATGTTTTATCCATTTTGAATTTAATTTTTTCCTTATTAGGTTAAGTATTTGGTATGTGGTAGTAGTTATATGATTATAAGTAGAGTATAGAAAGTCTGCAAATTCTGGCTCAGTTGGTAATTTATGTTTAAAAATTTCAAGTTCAGTTCCAACTATTTGCTCTATTTTGTCAAATAAAAAAAAAAAGCCATATTAAATCTTTTAAGCTCTGATATGGAGCGTGGAAGAATATTTTAATTGATTAATCCAATACCTAGAAATATCATTTGTTTTGTGATTCAACCATTTTATGATTATTGTTGACTAATAAATGAAAAATCACAATATCACCAATATGGTTATATTTCAAAATGTATAAATGATATACTGCTATTGTGTAATTATTTTCAAAATGTGTAATTAAAATTCCACCGTATTTCTTTTTAGGGATAATTACCTTCTAGCATGTTATTATGAATTTATCTTTCAAATAACCCGTACCACATTATACAATGGCGAATCCAGGACGCCAACTTCGGGGGGTAAAAATTTCCTTAAAAATTTTCGGGCCGGCAATCAAAAATTTCCGGCCAGCGATTAAAAATTTCCGACTGACCAACAAACCCATACTTAATTCAATTTAATTCAATAACGACACAATCCTTCATTATTTATATACATAACATAGTAACAATTAATTTTTTCCAATTAAAATCCCTAAATAAAAATTCTTAAAATTATAAAATTTATAATTCTGATTAATCTAATTTTAATCTAATTTATTTATTTTTTTAATTCTAAGATGAGAATTTTTTTTTAGGCCCAGGTTTTAATTAAAGAATTGAAGTTGGTTTTTTAGGCCCAGTCCAAAACGACGTCGTTTTGCATAGGGAATTTTTTTTTATTCCCAGGCAAAACGGCTGTTAAAAATTTAAAATCCTAGACAAAACGACGTCGTTTTGCCTAGGATTTAAAAAAGAAAGAAAGAAAGGAAGAAGACACATCGTCTTCTTGCTTTGGTTTTGGGGAGGCTCCCCCCACCAAAACCAGCGATCGGCGGGCCATGGCCGCCGAGATACACCCCTAGTAGGGGTGATTAATATCTAATAAATAGAAACCTATTACAATTGAAATACAATTTTAAAACATGCACATTGATATATTTTACAATTTAAAAATGAAAAGAAACTGTTTCATTAAATTTTGTTTTTTTCCAGTCAAATCTAATCTCTTTTAATTTCATTGACAAATTAAATGAAAGAGTTAAGAGTTTCTTAGAAAAGAATTAACCCATGTATTGGGTAAGAACATTTTTTATAAATATATCATATCTATTATGCAAGTATATTATTACGATCTCTTTGATGTAGTAATATAATTAGTCATTAAGTGAATTTAAATACGTACCACATACACATATCATTTTTAACTTAGCAAAGATAACCTAGAACTAGACTTTTCAAACAAACAACATTTATAAATTCTAAAAAACCTATATTTTAACACATATTTTAACACTGTAAATTTACATCAATATAATATAAATTTTTACATGTATATATCAATCTACTATAAATGTGATCAATATATCAAACATACTATAAGGTTATACAAGGATTTATCAATATACAATAAATATAAACTATATAAATATGTTTCAATATACTACATGGTCATACGAGTATATATAATATACCGTAAATATGTGTAAAATATACCGTAAATATGATAGAAGTATACCATACATAGTAAAAATAAAACACATGAACAGAGATTCCTAAATTTAGTAAACTAAAGATCATTTGAAAAGTAAAAATTACTTTATTAGAACAACAAAAACATACATGTGAATATATATATACCTTTCGTATTTACACGTACACAACAAAAGACATAAGGCATAATAGAAACAAATTGTTCTAGTTAATTGCAACAATGTAATACCTACGTACCAATTAATATCGGATGACTTTGGTGAAAATTGGTTCTTCATAGATTCTTCGAGAGTCCAAATGACCGTCTGGGTCAGTAACTTGACCGAGTAATTGCCGCAAAGTAAGTACAAATACCGGGTGACCAATGGGTATACTTCAATACTTAAGTCAGAATATGAATATAAAAGAATAGTAGAGTAAAGGAGAAAAGAGAATCAAATACCTGTAGGGTTTCATAATGTTCTATTTATTACCTCATTGGATGCGTGGTCTTGTCAGATCGTTATATACAGCCTCCTCCTATTGGTTTGGCGTGGGTTTCTCTTGATCCCTTTTCCGCGTGTTTAAGGATCAAACTTATTCTGTACTCGTCCTTGCCCTGCTGATCAAGGTTCATGATCCTACCATCACACGTGTAGGGTTGAGACCGGTTCATCCTAAGCATCTGTATTTTCCTGACACGTGTCTCAAATTAGTCACCCGACACTCATGTGATCCATCTAGTGCCTCCACTCGGTCTTTCGGTTGAATGCCGGGTGGAAATGTGAATTCCATAAACAGTGTGAACATGGGAATAAGCCGTGTGATCCACGCAATGATTTTTATGATGTGGTGCTACCAATATCAAAGATTTCATGTTTTAATTGTTCATACATAATAATTAATTAGTATATATAGATAAATAATGATAATATTGTTGTAATTACAAGGAAAAGGATAAAAGTTGGATAAATAATGTTTAAAAAATAATTCAAAAAACTGTTAAAAGATATCTATTGTTATATTAGGCTAAATAAAATATAAATTTACTTATAAATCAAAATGAAAAAAATAAATAATGCTAGAATAAATAATAAAAGGAATCTATGGATAAATAGGCTAATTTTCCTTCTTCTATCTCTTGTCAACCAAACTGGACTTTGGTTACATTTTCCGGTCGGGGTTGGTACTAGTGATACATGGGCCTTAATGGGCCTATGTCCAAATTGGAAACACATTACAGCATGAAGAGGATAATTACTGTTGACCATTTTGCATTGCGACACCTAATTTTGTCGTTTAGGTGTTCTGTTCAGATTCAACGAAGGAAAGTAAATTTGGCTCCAAGCTTGAGCCAAAAATGGATTGGGGGATACAGATGCATTCAATTCACCGATACATGCCCCCCGTTAGCTTCAGAGAAGTAATGTTATTACTTATTGGATGAATGTAGACATTTATACATGCGGTTGGCTTTGAAACGTGGAAACCATACATGTCCCGCGCCTATATTAACAACTATTAGTAAAGTATTATTCCAGCCAATAAAAAATTGACACGTGTTATAAATATGACATCCACTTATATAATATTATTTATAAAAGATAAAAAAAAAATTAAATTCAAAATTAGTTAAGGTTGACATATTACTGCATTGTTATTTCAGAATTGATATTCACTTGTCATATTATCGTTTCATCGCCAGATTTTGACATATTAGAACGAGAATAACTTTATTGACACTAAAATAATCAGTAACTTTATTAATATAAATTAAAGTTTAATGTCCATAAACACATAAATCCTAAATTTCAATGACTGTTAGTGCAATTAACTCACAATTTCCTTTTATCTCTATCCAAAATTTAGAGAAATTTTACGAAGAGAAAATGATGCGAAACACCACAAACCATAAACATTTTACAGTTAATGTAGGCTGAATTTGTAATAATATCAACTAATAAAACTATGACATCAATAACCGTTTATAATACACTGTTTTTCTCAACTCTTGCGGTTAATTTAATATATTAATTGAATTTATAAATTGAATTAATTTTGCAGTATCCAATTCTCTAAAATTTCGTAGCCCAATCGTGTCATTCCCTTGAATCTCTCGTTTTCTTTCTGTTTTCTGCTAATGTTTTCTCAATTATGCTTTTAATTGAAATTTTAGTATAACTAGGTGGATCACTTGTCAGAAAAAATTATAGAATATATGCAGCACATTACATTACGTGATTTATATATTAAATTAATAAAATAATATCACGTAATATATTTTAAAATTTAAAGTTTATATTTTAAGATTTAAAATTACATGACTCACCGTGTTATTGGTGTGGCAAAAAAATAAAATATATTTTATTATATATTTTAGGGTTCAAAGTATATAAATTAGTTTCTAAGATTTATATTATAAAGTCTAGAATTGCATGACATACCATGTCATCCATACGTCAAACCAATAAAATAATACCACATAATATATTTTAACGTCTAGTGTTTCTAAATTAGCTTATAGGGTTTATATTTTTTGATATAGAGTTTATAATTTAGGGTTTAGGATTGTTTGGCACATCACATCATCATGCATTAAGTCAATAAAATAAGCACACATAATATATTTTTAAAGTTTAAGATTTATAAATTGGCTGATAGGATTTATATTTTTTATTCTAAATTTTATATTTTAAGGTATAAAATTGCTTGGCACACTACGTTATTTGTACACTAAATCTATCAAATAAGTACAAGTAATATATTTTTAGAATCTAAAAGTTATAAATTAGTCAATATAATTTATATTTTAGAGTAGACTGTAAAGTTTATTTCAGTAACTATTGAAATTAAAATTATGAGATCTTAGGCTGACTAATTAAGTGATAAATTGATGATAGGTTTTACATCGTTTGATATGTATCAGATGAAATTGACAACTGTGAATATATTGTATTTATTTATAATAAATGTGAGTTGTGTGTAACTGTGCCGAAATTTCCCACCCGGGAGTAGGGCCTTGGTGGTAGTTTTATTTGGGCCTCAGTGGGCCTGTGTCGAAATTGGAAGCCAATTACAGCATGAAGTGGATAATTCCTGTTGACCATTTGGCATTACGACACCTAAATTTCGTCGTGTAGGTGGTGTGTTTGGATTGTGGAGCTGAGCTGAGGCAGAATGAAGCGAAAACCAAATGAAATTCAACTTTGCACCTCTTAAGATAGCTAAGTCTGGAGATATATGCAGTCGCCGCCGCTTAGCGTGCCATTCCTTAATGTAGCGGTAACGTACTAATGTTACTATGTGAATATACACAGATAAATAATGCAAACCTATAATATTAAAAATAAAGTATTAATACTAATAGAATAGTTTCATTTTAGATATATTAATTATTTTAATAATGTTATTAATGCTTTATTATCTATTATGATCTGGAAGAGAGCAAGAAAAAAAATATTAACATGAGTGGTATAATTTTTAAAAATAATTATTATTCGGATAAATCGGTTTTTTTTTTTTTTAAATGAAAGACTAAGCTTGATTAATGAATAATATCAACTGCCAAGAGGCTTACAAGAGTGGAAGGAACAAAGTCTGAAATAACAGGAGAAGCGGATGACACATCCATACAGGCTAAGCATGCGCTACACTATCGGCATTCCGTTTGACAAAATTAAAAGCACAAAAAGATAGAGACCTAGCTATGACCTTGCAATCCATCAACAATCAAACCGAAGCTCGAACAATCCATATCATCCACGTTATTCAGAGCTAAAATAACAACCTGAGCATCGCCTTCCACCGTCACAACTTCAATACCACACTCTTTAATCCAACTAAGAGCCTTCCGGCAAGAAATCGCTTCCGCAATCGCAGGGTTGAAGGCACAAGGGAGGGATTGAACATGGGAAGCAATAAAATGGCCTTGACAGTCTCTAATAACATACCCCAAACCGGTCTTACCCGTCAGATCATCAATTGCTGCATCAAAATTCAGCTTCAGGCCAATGATAGGAGGCTGCCAACGTTGCAAGCAAGGACGAGAAGGCTGGACAACAAGCTGCCGAGCTTGAGCAGAACGCCAGTCCTGAATAATTGAAAGAGCACGACCAGCCATGTGTTGAGGAGCTGCAGATTTTCCAGCCCAAACAAATTCATTTCTCCAATACCAAATATGCCATAAAATTCCAGCAGCTAAACCCACCAAATCCCTGTCAAAAGAAGTAACCAATTGCTGCCACCAGTCCCAAAAATCCGAACCATGCACGGACTGAACAACAGTTGCAACAGAAGACGCTTCCCACACCTGCTGGGCAACACGACAGGTAACTAAAACATGGAGCTTCGTCTCAGCCGACTCATTAGACACCGGGCATCGATTTTGCACTTGAACATGACGAATTTCAAGATTTTGAGTTGTTAGTAAAATGTTCCTAGCCGCTCGCCATAGGAAAACTATAATCTTTGGCGGACAGTTCAATTGCCAAATTTTTACCCAAGGTGCCAATCGAATTACCTCCATTGGAGAAGAATAATCTTCACCCCGCTTGTAATAAGCCGACTTGACACTATAAATACCTCTTTTATCCCACCGCCAACAAACCCGATCTTCCAGCTCATAAAAAGATAACGGAATAGCCATGATACTACGGCAATCCTCTTATGAGAATAAATCATGCAAGATATCAACATCCCATCCCCCCAACTCAGACCTAAGACTGTCAACCGTTCGATTCTCCAGACTAGGAAACAAAGAGTCGATATTTGGATAACCCGTCACAGAATTCAGCCACCTATCACTCCAAATTTTTGTATTTCGCCTATTTCCTATAAGATGAAACAACCCCAACTTGATAAAAGATTGAGTTGCTCGGATACTCGACCAAATAAAGCTTGGGTTGCAACCCTTAGGCGCATCACAAAAATGCACAGTGGGGAAATATTTTGCTTTGAAAAGACGTGAAACCAACAACATCGGCTGGGTGATGAATTTCCAAGCTTGTTTCCCAAGAAAGGCCATGTTAAACTCATGAAATCTCCTAAAATTAAGGCCCCCCAGGCAAGCCTAACACAGAAAGCTTCCCAAGCCTTCCATTTAATTCCTCTTCCCCACCAATACTTGTTCAAAAGCATCTCCATCTCCTTACAAATATGCCTCGGCAACGCAAACACCTGCATTATATAGGACAGAAGAGATTGAGCAACCGCTTTGATAACGACTTCTTTACCACTTTGCGACAACTTTTTAGCATTCCACCCTCTTATTTTCTACTTCAAACGGTCAACCACATATCTGAAAACAACCCCTCTATTCCGCCCCACCGCCGATGGTAAACCGAGGTAACGGTCATGATGATCAACAACGGTTATGTTAGAGATTGTGCCCTAAGCCAATGTTGGATTATGTAAACAATCTTCTTAAGTCATTAATAAAGACTTATTTTATCATATATATTTGTATGTTAGTATTTATGATAATGTATCCATGAATTAATTGTGTAATTCTAAATTTTCCCTAGTCGATTGTTATTATGGGAATAATAACAAACTAAGACTAGTGTGAGTGATAATGGATATTCATAAGATGAATATAGTGTATACAGATACAGATTATACTCACGGGCAATGTGTTAGAGAACATGTTGCTGGAGACCCACTATAAGATCAAGTTCATGGTCACGTGTCACAACTGATCTTGATTATAGTAGTGTCATCAGCTGATTCCTTTGACCTGAGGTCACCATGGATTCCGGGATGAATTCATGTTGTGCTTTGACGCAGTCAAACGCTGCTTGTAACAGAGTAGTTATAAAGGCTGTGGTTGGGTACAATATGACTCATGCTTAGGGATGTGAGTGACAGATATGGGATTTTGTCCCTCTCTAACAAGAGAGCGATATCACTGGGCCCCTCGATAAGTAAGACTGTTAAATGCATGGCCGTGCTCAAATAATTGATAAGAGTATCAATTGTTTTGTCTGAACAGTTTACTTTGAGATCGAGAAAGCATATGATTAATTATATAAGATTGACAAGTGTACCATGTCTTATAATTAATCTTGATATCAAAGAGACAAAAGGGAATATGACATTCTATAAATAGGTATTGGATCATTCCAATCATATTAATTGGGTAGTCGTAATGGCTTGCTAGAGTCCGCTTGTGACCTATAAGGACATTATGGTAATTTCCTTATTGCCAATTAATATGATCCTATGGGGTCACACACAAGAGCAAAATGAAGTTCATCTTATCGGGTATAAATTATTATTGGATAATAATTTATGAATGAGAAAGAGAATAAATATATATAGTGATATATATTTATGTATGTATATATAAATATTAATGTGATTAATATTGCATAAAGTATGCTACATATTATAATTAAATTATATGGAGATATAATTAATTATAATATTATATATACATATATGTATTATGGAGAATTGATTTGATTTAATGTTAATTGAGAATTAATATTAAATTGTGTGGGTTAATATATAATTATAACTAATAGGTGTATTAGGTTATAATTATAATTAACTATTTAGGTTAATTATTTAAGGAAACAATTAACCTAAACCTAATAACTCTCCACACTAATACTATAGCAGAATTCGGCCGGCCACCAGAAAAGATAGCCAGCCGAAATTCAGTCTCTCCAAGCAAAAGAAAAATCTGATTTTTTTTTTTTTTCTGCTCTCTTCTCTCGATTCGAAGAAACCGTTTCTTCCATCCCGGCGCTAGCACGCGGTGAACGTATTGCTCCGTGTGGATCAACCATAGAGGGAAGCAATTTTGGTTCCTAAGTGATTCAAACTTCAAAGAATTAAGGTAATTCTTTAACCCTCCTTCCGATTCAATGCAATGCACATGGGTCCTTGGTGGGGATTAATCCTTTATCCGCTGCGTTTTATGTTTGTTTGTGCGATTAATTCCCCAACAGTGGTATCAGAGCCACTTGTGCATTGGTTGAATTGGATTTGTTATTTTGATTAGATCAAAATTGCATGTTAGGGTTGTATGTTCTTGATTTAGGGTTCAATGTTATTGTGAATAACATGTTTAAAATTTGATTTTAATGTGAATCATTGTGAATGATTTGGTTGTAATTGTTTTGAATCAGAAAAGGGGTGAAATTTTGGATTCAGCATGTTGGCACGCCGGCGTGCCGGTTTTGGCACGGCGTGCCAACAGGAAATCGTTCCTGGATGCTTGAGTTCAGAATGGTGGCACGCGGGCGTGCCGATTTGGCACGGCGTGCCAACCTGAAAATTTTGCATATGGCACGACGTGCTGGGCCTTTGCACGCCGTGCCAACTGGAAACCGTTTCCAGTGTTGCGACCAGAATGGCGGCACGACGGCGTGCCAACCTTGGCACGGCGTGCCACCTGGGAATTTTCAGAGGGGGCTGGTTTTTGCGCGAAAAATTTTTTTGCCTGCGGCGCTTGCTTCGCAACAGGGGCTACCGCCCCCGTACCCCCGTCCAACTCAGCAGCGAGTTGGATCGCTGGAAGTTGGGTTTGGTGTTTTTCGTTTATGTGTGGAAATTGTTTCTACACATTTACGATTTTCAAATCAATTACTCTAAATACAATAGGATTGTATTTTACCCTTTATGAACCCTAAATCTTGTAGATGTAAAATTATTGTGATAATTTTATGCATGGTGTTGTGGTATGGTTTTGGACCCCATGGATGTTTTTTTTGTTCCTTTTGTTTTGGTGGATGTAAGGTTTTATAAATACGGCCTGCGAGTCGTTTGTATTTATGTAATCTTATTTTTCTAGATAAATTGTATAGGATGCAATTTATTGTTTGTAAATTTTATTTTACTAGAAAATTGTATAGGATACAATTTTGTAAGATATGTAAATCCATGAGATGGTGCCAAGGAACAAAGACGTGAAGACGGATCCAAGGGGTGGGGGAGTGCTGTGACCATACGATGGTTACAACCACCTAGGAAATGACCTGTTGATTTTCATATTGGCCTATGAAAATCAATGTAGATAAAACCATACCATAACACGATTTTTTTTTTTTCGAGTCTATTGCATGTTTTATATTTTGATGCCATGTGATGCCATGCTTAGTATGAAATATGCATGCTAGATGAATGTATGACATTGGATGCCATGCTATAATTAATGTTAACTAAGAAGATTAATATTAATGCCATGTATTGTATATGATACAATTTAATCACGGGATTTAATAAACCCTAAAATAAACTTATGAAGTTTATATTTGCCACCCAATTACGTATAACACTAGTCAAGTACTATGTTCGCATCATGGTAGCCACGCCAAAGCGGGTACGCATGATGTGACCTTAGCGAAGCGATAATATGAGAAATGGTGATTCTCATTGTGTTGTAATTGGTTTAACAAAGGGTTAATCAAAATGGTGTTTGAGCCCTAGGCAAAGATGAGATGAGTAACATGCAAATTAAATATGATATATGATATCATGCATCTCATAAATCAAAAGAGTTACATAATGATGTAATTGACATGGTGATGTCTACCGAAATTATATTTAATCATAGGGACATGCCAAAGCAGTGCTATGGTTAAGTATGGATTTTGGGTCTTTTACCCACTTAAATAATTTTAAAGGGTTTTATAATTTTAGTGGGAGCTTAATTCTCTTATGTAATTTAACTTTGCATATATTTTCTGTTGTAGATAAATGGCAAACACAAGTAATCCCGGTTCTATTAGATCTATCCTTGAGAAGGATAAACTAAATGGAACGAATTACCTTGACTGGTATCGCAACTTGAGAATAGTTCTCAAGCAAGAGCGGAAGCTATATGTTCTGGATGGGCCTTTGCCCGCTAACCCTCCACCCACCACGGCTCCAAGAGCTGAAAGAGATGCTTTCCACAAGCATCAAAATGATCAGATTGATGTGCAATGCCTAATGCTCGCTTCTATGATTCCGGAACTTCAGAAGGATCTGGAAATGTTTGAGGCATACGAGATGTCTCAAGAGCTTAAGGAAATGTTCCAAAAGCAAGCGAGAAGGGAAAGGTATGAGACCTTGAGATCTTTGGTTGCGTGCAAAATGGCCGAAGGTAGTTCGGTTAGTGCACATGTTCTGAAGATGAAAGGGTACATTGATCAGTTGGAGAGACTTGGTTCGCCACTCAGACCTGAGTTGGCAACGGATTTGATCCTAAACTCTCTTCCCGATAGTTACTCCCATTTTGTCATGAATTATCACATGAATGATATGGACAAAACGGTAAGCGAATTGCATGGGATGCTTAAAAACGCTGAAGTGACTATAAAAGAGAAACCAAGCTCCAAAGGGATCCATATGGTGCAAAAGGGTAGGATCCAGAAGAAGAAGGGTAAAGCGCACAAACCCAAAGCGTTTGGGAAAGATGCTAAAAAGCCCGTAGCTGCTGCCAAGGCAAAGCCTGCAAAGGAAGGCGCATGCCATTTCTGCAATCAGCCTGGTCATTGGCGCAGAAATTGCAAGCTTTATTTGGAGGACTTGAGGAAGAAGAGAGGCGGTGAGACCGCTAATCAAGGTATTCATGTTATTGAAATACTTCATTCTACTTCTGTTTCTACTTCGTGGGTATTAGATACCGGTTGTGGTTCTCACATTTGTATGAATGTGCAGGGGCTTAGAGGAAGTAGAAAGCTCAAGAAGGGCGAGGTAGAATTCCATGTGGCGAATGGAGCTAGAGTTGCTGCTTATGAAGTCGGCCGCTATGAGCTCAAGTTGCCAAGTGGACTTGTCCTTTATTTGAATAATTGTTATTTTGTTCCTAATTTGTCTAGGAACATCATTTCTATTTCATGTTTGGACAAGGAAGGATTTAAATGTGTTATTGAGAATAATCACTTATTGCTTTTCAATAAAGACTTGTTTTATGCAAATGCGGATTTACATGATGGTCTTTATTTGTTGAACCTTAGTGAAGGTTATAATGAGCATGTATATAACATAAATACCAAAAGGATAAGAACAAATGTTGTGAATCCTACTTATCTCTGGCATTGTCGTCTAGGACACGTTAATGAGAAACGCATTTCAAAACTCCATAAAGATGGAATTTTGGGTCTAGATGTTTTTGAAACATATGACACATGCGAGTCTTGTTTAATGGGTAAGATGACGAAGAGCCCCTTTACTGGTCACAGTGAAAGGGCTAGTGACTTATTAGAACTCATACATACGGATGTATGTGGGCCTATGAGCACAACTGCTAGAGGTGGTTTTCAATACTTCATTACGTTCACTGATGATTTCAGTAGATATGGTTATCTATATCTAATGAAGCATAAGTCGGAATCCTTTGAAATGTTCAAAGCATTCCAAAATGAAGTACAAAACCAACTTGGCAAGACAATTAAAGCACTTAGATCTGATCGAGGTGGTGAATATTTGAGCCAAGAGTTTGACGATCATCTTAAAAATTGTGGGATTGTCTCACAATTAACTCCTCCTGGTACACCACAGTGGAATGGTGTGTCTGAGAGGAGGAACCGAACTTTATTGGATATGGTTCGGTCTATGATGAGTCAAACAAATCTTCCTCTATCCTTTTGGGGATATGCACTTGAAACAGCGGCATTCACACTGAACCGAGTTCCATCAAAGGCAGTTGAAAAGACACCATATGAGATATGGGTTGGTAAGAGACCAAATTTGTCTTTTCTCAAGATTTGGGGATGCGAAGCTTATGTGAAATACTTGATTTCAGATAAGTTAGCACCAAAATCTGTGAAGTGCAACTTTGTAGGTTATCCAAAAGAAACTAAAGGTTATTTCTTTTACAATCCTAGTGAAAACAAAGTGTTTGTTGCTAGGAATGGTACATTCCTGGAAAAAGAGTTTATTTCCAAAGGAATCAGTGGGAGTAAAGTACACCTGCAAGAAAATCTGGATAACCAAATTGAAAGTGAGTTTCAAATGGAACAACAACCTGATTCACAAGAAGTTGTTGAGTCAGAACCAATAACACAAGTCCAACGTAGATCAAGTAGAGTTCGTCATGAGCCCGAGAGATATGGATTTCTCGTCACGAACGAAAATGATCTGATTCTGTTAGAAGAGAATGAACCTTCCACGTATGTGGAAGCTGTCTCTAGTTCAGAATCTGTAAAATGGCTTGATGCTATGAAGTCAGAAATTCAATCCATGGACGACAACAAAGTATGGACTTTGGTTGATCTCCCAAAGGGTGCTAAAGCAATAGGGCACAAATGGGTTTTCAAGTTGAAAACGGACATGGATGGGAATATTCAGACTTATAAAGCAAGGTTAGTGGCGAAAGGTTACCGACAAGTTCATGGTATAGACTATGACGAAACCTTTTCGCCAGTAGCTATGATCAAGTCCATCAGAATTCTTGTTGCCATAGCAGCATATTATGACTATGAAATATGGCAAATGGATGTCAAAACAGCTTTCCTAAATGGAAACCTTGTTGAGGATGTGTACATGACACAGCCTGAAGGTTTTGTCGATCCAAAGAATCCTGATAAAGTATGCAAGCTTCAAAAGGCCATTTATGGTTTGAAGCAAGCATCAAGAAGTTGGAATCATTGTTTTGATGAATCAGTCAAAAAGTTTGGCTTCATCAAAAACGAAGATGAGCCTTGTGTGTACAAGAAGTTCAGTGGGAGTAATATAGTTTTCCTAGTTCTATATGTCGATGACATATTGTTAATAGGAAATCACATTCCTACCTTGCAAGAAGTAAAATCTTGGCTAGGAAAGTGTTTTTCTATGAAAGACTTGGGTGAGGCAGCCTACATTCTTGGAATAAAGATCTATAGAGATAGATCTAAGAGATTGATAGGCCTGAGCCAGAGTACATACATTGATAAGATACTGAAAAGGTTCAGTATGGATCAATCTAAGAAAGGAAATGTTCCTATTGGGCAAGGGATAAAGCTTAGTTGTAAGCAATGTCCCATGACAGTTGAAGAACGTCAACGCATGAATAAGATTCCTTATGCGTCAGCTATAGGATCTATCATGTATGCCATGGTATGTACTCGGCCAGATGTCTCTTTTGCTTTGAGCATGACAAGTAGATATCAGTCTGATCCAGGTGATAGTCACTGGACTGCTGTCAAGAGTATTCTTAAGTACTTGAGAAGAACTAAAGATACATTCTTGATATATGGAGGCTCGGACGAAGATCTTGTTGTAAATGGTTACACGGATGCAAGTTTCCAAACTGATCAAGATCAGATGCAGTCACAGTCTGGGTATGTGTTCATTCTGAATGGAGGTGCGATAAGTTGGAAGAGTTCTAAGCAAAGCACGATAGCTGCATCTACAACAGAAGCCGAGTATATTGCTGCATCAGATGCAGCCCAAGAGGCTGTTTGGATCAAGAAGTTCATCGAAGAACTTGGTGTCGTTCCTAGCATAGTGAATCCTGTGAGCCTCTTGTGTGACAACAATGGGGCAATATCACTTGCTAAGGAACCTAGTGTGTCACAGAAATCCAAACATATACTTCGGCGTTTTCACTACATAAGAGAAGTCATCTCAAGAGGAGATGTGAAGATATGCAAAGTTGCGTCTGAAGACAATGTTGCTGATCCACTAACAAAAGCTCTTTCACAAGCTGTACATGATGGTCATGCTAGGTCCATGGGTATTAGATACATTTGAGATTGGACTTAGGGCAAGTGGGAGATTGTTAGAGATTGTGCCCTAAGCCAATGTTGGATTATGTAAACAATCTTCTTAAGTCATTAATAAAGACTTATTTTATCATATATATTTGTATGTTAGTATTTATGATAATGTATCCATGAATTAATTGTGTAATTCTAAATTTTCCCTAGTCGATTGTTATTATGGGAATAATAACAAACTAAGACTAGTGTGAGTGATAATGGATATTCATAAGATGAATATAGTGTATACAGATACAGATTATACTCACGGGCAATGTGTTAGAGAACATGTTGCTGGAGACCCACTATAAGATCAAGTTCATGGTCACGTGTCACAACTGATCTTGATTATAGTAGTGTCATCAGCTGATTCCTTTGACCTGAGGTCACCATGGATTCCGGGATGAATTCATGTTGTGCTTTGACGCAGTCAAACGCTGCTTGTAACAGAGTAGTTATAAAGGCTGTGGTTGGGTACAATATGACTCATGCTTAGGGATGTGAGTGACAGATATGGGATTTTGTCCCTCTCTAACAAGAGAGCGATATCACTGGGCCCCTCGATAAGTAAGACTGTTAAATGCATGGCCGTGCTCAAATAATTGATAAGAGTATCAATTGTTTTGTCTGAACAGTTTACTTTGAGATCGAGAAAGCATATGATTAATTATATAAGATTGACAAGTGTACCATGTCTTATAATTAATCTTGATATCAAAGAGACAAAAGGGAATATGACATTCTATAAATAGGTATTGGATCATTCCAATCATATTAATTGGGTAGTCGTAATGGCTTGCTAGAGTCCGCTTGTGACCTATAAGGACATTATGGTAATTTCCTTATTGCCAATTAATATGATCCTATGGGGTCACACACAAGAGCAAAATGAAGTTCATCTTATCGGGTATAAATTATTATTGGATAATAATTTATGAATGAGAAAGAGAATAAATATATATAGTGATATATATTTATGTATGTATATATAAATATTAATGTGATTAATATTGCATAAAGTATGCTACATATTATAATTAAATTATATGGAGATATAATTAATTATAATATTATATATACATATATGTATTATGGAGAATTGATTTGATTTAATGTTAATTGAGAATTAATATTAAATTGTGTGGGTTAATATATAATTATAACTAATAGGTGTATTAGGTTATAATTATAATTAACTATTTAGGTTAATTATTTAAGGAAACAATTAACCTAAACCTAATAACTCTCCACACTAATACTATAGCAGAATTCGGCCGGCCACCAGAAAAGATAGCCAGCCGAAATTCAGTCTCTCCAAGCAAAAGAAAAATCTGATTTTTTTTTTTTTTCTGCTCTCTTCTCTCGATTCGAAGAAACCGTTTCTTCCATCCCGGCGCTAGCACGCGGTGAACGTATTGCTCCGTGTGGATCAACCATAGAGGGAAGCAATTTTGGTTCCTAAGTGATTCAAACTTCAAAGAATTAAGGTAATTCTTTAACCCTCCTTCCGATTCAATGCAATGCACATGGGTCCTTGGTGGGGATTAATCCTTTATCCGCTGCGTTTTATGTTTGTTTGTGCGATTAATTCCCCAACAGGTTACCCCAAGGCAATTTTGAATAGCTTCACACCGAGCAACAGGCACAAATTTGCTGAACATGACCTTGGACTTCGTATAGTTTATCTTTTGCCTTGAAGCTTTCTCATAAGTGCGAAAAATCCTCATCACTTCTTCACATTCTGGGATCTCAGCCTTGAAGAAAAAGAAACTATCATCAGCAAACAGAAGATGTGAGATAGTTGGTGCCCCCCTACACGCTTTACACCCATGAATGGACCCATCCCTTTTCGCTTTCCAAAACAATGCTGTTAAACCTTCAGCAGACAAAATAAACAAGTAAGGCGACAAAGGATCCCCTTGTCGTAAACCTCTAGATGGAGTAAATGGATCAAAAACGACATTTCTATTCTGAATCTGATACAGCACAGATGTGACACAATGCATCACCAAGTCAATAAACTTGCTCGGAAAACCTATCTGAATTAACACCGCTTGAAGGAGCCACTCAATCCTGTCATATGCCTTAGCCATATCAACTTTAAGAGCGGCATAACCAATCTGACCACCTTTCCCTATTTTTAGAGCATGACCCAACTCATAGGCAATCATAATATTGTCGGTTATAGCGTGCTTCGGAACAAAAGCACTTTATATTTCAGACACAACCGAATCCAGTACTAACTTCAGCCTGTTTGCAATTACTTTACTCATTATTTTGAAAATGACATTACAGAGGGCAATGGGTCGCAAATCCATAACTTCCTCAGGAACTGGCTTTTTTGGCAAAAGGATAAGATTTGTTTTGTTCAAGTGTCCAGGTATCTGACCATTATTCAAGCAGTGAATACAAAATTCAGCAACATCCTTACCAATGGCATACCAATGTTGTTGATAAAAACCCGGATTCAACCCGTCCGGACCTGGGGCCTTATCCGGATGCATAGAAAAGACGGCTGACTTTATTTCCTCCACTGTATACACCGCTTCTAGTGAATTTACTTGCTCCATAGACAATAGGGATCGATCCACTGAACCATATCCAACCCTTCACATCCTTCGGAAGTAAACAACTTCTGAAAATGGAATCGGATATTTTGTTCAAGACCTTCATTCCAATGACACCAGTCCCCTTGAGCATTGCGTAATTTAGAGTAGGGGTGCACACGGTCAGTTAACCGGTCCACGTGGACTTTTGCTAACGGTTAACCGCTTGAACGGTTTTTCTATTTTACTAATCGTACACTGTCCACTAAATTCGGTTAACCATTAATTTCAATCGGTTAACCATTTTTTTACGGTTAACCATTTCCGAAATAAACATTATATTTTAAACCTCAAAATTTTAAACTATAAAAAGAAGAGGAATAATTAACTCTCTCTAGTACCTTCAAATCTATCAATTAATTACCAATCAAACCAAATAAAGGGTAATTTCATATAAAATTGAACTTGTTCCTGTTCCTGCAATAGTTACTGTTTTTAGAGTGGAAAAAACGATTGAACAAAATGCAACTGATATGGTTCATCAATGGCAATTATTTGCTCCAAAAATAGACTCTAATCTCTTCATGAGGATGTTGTTACAGCATACACATACACGAGAAATAGCTTAAAAGAAAAAGGAAAAATTGGAACTCAAAATCCAAGGACAAGTATAATAGGGTATTTTAAAGAAAGGTAATTTGCTTGGGGAATAGAAGAGAAAGAGCCAAAATCTAAATGGGTATACACATGACACAACAAACAGCTTATCCGTTTACAAGTAAAAGTCATACCTAATAAAAACTGCCCCTGCCACTCAACTACACCTCATCCGTTTTATAAACTCTTACCTCATTTCACCTTCTTTGGTTTGCTTCAAAACTTATAAACACCTTTTTTTCTTCTTCACATTATACAAAAAGAGATAAGTAACCTTAAATAAATCTTAATCTGTTTGTAGGGAACTGTCCCTTAAATATGGATTGAAGAAGGAGAACTGCATACAATTAAGTTGGATTCAGTCTGCTCTATGGTGGGAGCCATTCTCTGAGCCTACTCATTAATGCAGTTTCCACTCTGAATTTAATACCTCTCTTTCCCCTTTTCCTAGTACATTTGTTTTTCCATTTATTAAATAAATTCAAAGCCATTACTAAAAAGTGGAATTAGGAAGAAGGATTTCAGCAATTTTTGGGTTGGGAGAGACAAAGTGGAATTAGGGATTGTGAGCTGAGAGAGGGGAATTAGGGATTGAGAGCTGAGAGAGAGAGAGAGGAGACATATATCGAGTGAAGTGAGCGAGAGCGAGGAGAGCAGGTGAGTGAAATATTGGAATTAAGGTAAAATTACAATAAACACCCAAATGTTTTATCTTTAATTCATTTAACCTATATATATATATATAAAATCCAACGGTCGGTTAACCGAGTCCACATGGACTTTCGGTATAAAAACCGAAACCGAAACCGAAACCGAAACCGTGAAAATTTAAAAATAAAAACCGTACACTAGTCCATCGGTTTCAGTTAACCACATTTTTTGTCCGGTTTCGGTTCGGTTTCACGGTTTTTCGGTTTTTTTTGTGCACCCCTAATTTAGAGAACTCCTTGCGCCGATTCCGATCAGATGCAGTTAAATGGAAAAAGCGGGAATTACTGTCACCCTCCTTCAGCCAACGTTGTTTAGCCCGCTGCTTCCAATAGGATTCCTGAGCTAAACGAGCTTGGTCCAACTCTTCACTTAATTTCAGCAATTCCTCTGTATTCCCCTACCGACGACAACACTCCAACTGATCCCTCAACTGCCTAGTTCTGCCCCGGAACTGATGCTTAAATTTCTGCCCCCAAACCTGTAAAGCCACTGCACTCTGCTGTAATTTTTCAACACAATGGGACGTCCCACCTTGCTGCCACATATTAGACACAATACGCCGACATTCAGGCTCAGCTCCTTACCTATTTGCCTATCTGAACACAGCAGCTACCCCAAGAAGAGATGGCGCCAGCTCCAAAAATAAAGCTGAATGGTCTTATTGGGTTGTAAAAATATTATGAACAACAGCCTAGGAAAACCGATCACACCATGACTACGACGCTAACACCGGATCGAGTTTTTCTTCAATCAGCTACTGTCCATTTCTTCGACGAGCCCAAGTGAACGGATACCCAACCATAAGAACCTCCATTAACCCACAATACTCCAATGTTTCATGAAAACCATTTAACAAACGGCTAGGGTGACGAACTCCACCTCTCTTCTCATTGTTAAATAACAAATCATTAAAGTCACCCATTAGACACCACGGCAATTGAGAAATTCTATACAGGTCCTTCATACATTGCCAAGATTGCTGTTTACGGGCACGTTGAGGAAAACCATAGAAGCCCGTGAAATGCCAAGAGTTGGAATTATCTGACGAAAAAATGGCATCAATGAAATTATTTCCATATTTATGAATAAGCACCTGCACATCATCAGACCAAAATAACACAAGACCCCTTCCTCCATTTACACTATCAACAACAAAACAGTGAGAAAAACCAATCTGACAACGAACTACCTCCACTGCATTCCTACAAATCATAGTCTCCATTAAGAAGATAATGGAAGGTTTTCGGGTATATATAAGCTCCTTAAGCTCACGAACTGTCTCGAGGTTACCCAGGCCTCGACAGTTCCAACTTAAACAATTCATGACTTCCGGCAGGCCTGTTCAACAAGTCCCACCGATATCTCAATTTCTTGAACAGAAACTTCCATTGGAGAATGTCTCGTGTACCTTTGTATTTCGGTTTGCTTCTCAACCTGAGCCACTCTCTTTCTTTTTAGGTCTATGACCACATTAATATCTTGTTCAGAATGCAATTGTCTGGCCCGATGCTCCTGAGCTTGTAATAAATTAACAAAACCAGATGAGTTATTGGTTCCATTCCCATGCTTAGGACTATAGTTGTGAAAACCGGACCGGACCGGCCGGTCGGACAGGGTTCGACCGAAACTGGAGATCAGACTGGTCGGTTTCTATCCAGTTTTCACTTTGGTCAACAACCGGTCAATCTCCAATCGGACCGACCGGTCAAACCGGAAAACCATGAACCGGACCAGTTTTTCGGTTCGACCAGATTTTTTTTTTTAAAACAATTATTTGAATATAAAATTTAAGTTATTATTTTGAGGTGTTTTTAATTAAAATAAAATATAGTTTGTATTTTTAAATTATTTTAAATTAAATTGACATTTAATTGTAACTAAAAAAACTACATTTCATAAATTGAGTTTTTTTAATTACTATATCGTGTTTGAAATGCTTAAACTTAAAAAATTATAATAAAAATATTCAAATTTTCATAAATTATAAATATAAAAATAAAAATATATTAATATTTTAATATATTTATTAAATCCGGTTTGATTCCAGTTTATTCCGGTTTAATCCAAAATCCATGAATCCATCCCTTCACCAGTTTGATGACCGGTCCGGGTCTGAAAACCATGCTTAGGACACAGTTTCAGTGAATCATGAAGCCATGGAGAACGGTTTGCTTGTAATCGCCGAGGAACAGCTCTTAAAAAAGGGCCATAACTTTTAGGAAGATCAGAATCATTCAAAGCTCTAAAAGTTACATAATCTCTCTCATTATGGCCGATTACACCATAGTAGAAACAAAAATGTGGTAACCGTTCATATTTGAAATTAACCCAAAACCAATCAGAGTTCGATTTACCCATCTTCATACGCCTCTTCAACGGATTACGAACATCTAGAGAAACCTGGACCCTGAGATATCCTGGGTAGAAATCCGTATAATCCTTTGGATATGTACGTAACACCGTACCGATATGTTGGCCCCCCAATCTGGCCACTCTTTCAATACGAAAACCTGGCGGTAAGTCATGCAATTGCACCCAAAATGCTACCGAATTCAATTCAACAGTATTCAATTCTTCCATGGTCGATACTCTCTTGAGAACCAAGAGTTTATTGTCAAAAGACCAAGGACCACCATTCATCACAATATTAACATCAAAGATATGATTGAATTGGAATAGGAATCTCCCATCTTCTAACGTTACAATTGACATCCCATTCTCTGGTTTCCATAGTTTTGAGCGAGTGGTTTTCATACCTTCGATATTGATATCTTTATTCGTCACAAACCTTCCTACGCAAATCGTAACTTGGTGTCTCCTCCTCCTCCGGCACCACCACCTGAGTTTCATCTTTCTTAGCTAAATAGAGATGAAGACACTTGTTGGCCAAGTCGCTGATGTGAGAAGAATCCATCGCAGAGAGCAACTAAACAAGAAAAAACGATAAAAACTTAAACCCTAAATAGGGTAGGCACGAAGAAAACCCTAGACGCAGGGTACGGGCATTACTTTTATTATTATTAATTTGGATAAATCGGTTATTGTAATACCTTTAACTAATAATTTATGCTGTTAGTAAATAACATTAAACATATTATATAAAAGTTTTTTCTTTTAGGAAATATAAAAAAATTGTTCATGAACTAAAATAATTATGTTTGCTCAAGTATGTAAAGGTTTTGGACTTTGACTAGTATTTTTGGGATGGAGGAAAAATAAAGAAAAGCATAGTTTGTTATCATCCAAAACAGTCTAAAATGGTAAACAATATGCCTTGTAGAGCAGCGAGTGAATAAAAAATTTTAACTCATTAATTATTTATTAATAATTTTTTAATATTCACAATTTATATTTATACTCTTTCCTTATTTTTATTATATGATATTTAAAGTTTTTTTATTAAAACTAATGAAATATTAATTAGATTATTAAAATGAATAAATTACCTTTAATATTCTCTCCTAAAACACTATTTTCTATACAAATATTCTCTTTCTTCTTAATTATCAGAGTTTAATGTAGTATTTTTTGGTATTAAATAATAAACCTCTCTCATATTTTAAAGGCCAGTTTGAAATTGCTAGTAGTGAAAATGTTTTTTCCTACAACTAGATTTTATTACTTTCTTTAAAAATAATTTTAAATATTTTTCTAATATTTTTTTCTAATGCAATATAACTTTTATCAATCTTCCATTTATGACTATTTTTCACGATCCCAACAACGACTTATATTTGTATTCGTGAACTCTTACCGACAATATTAACTGTTTAAAAGAGTGGATTGGGATGACGGCAAAAGTTTGAAAGAGAAAAGGAAAAGTAAATAGCAAAGCGATACGTGGCAGTTCTCTTTACTAATCATAGATCCATATCCACAATTATTTTTGCTATTTCCTTTTTAGGAAAACACCTATTTATCAATAAAAAGGATTTAAACACCAAATCTCTGTTTGTCACTCTCATTACGCACCGCACCCACTTTTCTCATCTCTTTTTCTCTCCTCACTCTCGCGACTTACTACCACAACAAACAGAGCAACGATGGTGGCTCCTGATATTCACTCTTCCGGTGACGGAGGAGATTTTTCTCCCTCCTCCATTTCCACTAATTTGCCGCCCAAACCAGAAAAGGAATCGATAGTTCCAATTTCACCCGAGGAACACAAGCCTCCTGAATTTCTTCCCCTCAAAGAATCGCCGACGCCGGAGCAGGAGGAGGATGAGGTTGTCAAAGCAGTGACGGTGAAAGAAGAAGAGGACAATGATGATTATGAGGAAGAGGTTAATGGATTCAGTACTGTTGATTGTGATGGCTTTAGTAACAAAACGTCATCGTCTTCTTCTTCTTCAGTTCATTTGCCTAAACCGATGGAGGGTTTACATGAAACAGGTCCGCCGCCGTTTCTGAAGAAGACTTTCGAGATGGTGGAGGATCCGGAGACAAATTCCACTGTTTCGTGGAGCAAAAATGGCGATAGTTTTACAGTTTGGGATGCCTATGAGTTTTCCAAACATTTACTTCCTAAATACTTCAAGCACTCCAATTTCTCCAGTTTCATTCGTCAGCTTAATACTTATGTGAGTTTTTCTAATTTGATATTCTTTTGATCCAATTTGTATTTGTTCGGTTGCTTTCGATGTGTTTGATAAAATGTTTAAATGGTGCGGGTTTTGTTTCTTATGGTGTCAGGGGTTTAGAAAGATTGATCCAGATAAATGGGAGTTCGCAAATGAGGGGTTTCGTGGAGGGAAGAAGCATTTGCTCAGGAACATCAAGAGAAGAAGTAGATGCAACAAGCAGCAACAAGGAGCTGGAAATGGTTATGGTGTTGATTCAGCACAACTTGATTTGGAAAGCCAAATTGGAAGTTTGAAGAATGATCAAGATCAATTGAGGGTGGAAATCCACAAACTCAGACATCAACAGAAAGAATCCGAGAATATACTCAATACTTTTGAACAACGAATTCAGTCTGCACACTGCAAGCAATTACAGATGTTCTTGTTTCTTGTCAAAGCTGCAAAAGATCGCAGCTTTCTTCAAAATTTACTCGGGAAAATAAAGCAGAAGAAAGAACTGAACGGGCGGGAGTTTTGCAAGAAAAGAAGGCTACTTCATACCCAATTCCCTGAAAGTTTAGCGGATGATAAAGCTGCTAGCCAAAGTGTCAATTGCAGAAATCAAGCTCAGGAACATTTGGCATCAATGCAAACTCAACTTACTGAAATATTAGGAGAGGATACAGAACAGGGCAAAACAATGCCAAAACTATTTGAAACTCCTTTGAGTAATGAGTTCTGCAGTCCAATTCAAGATCACAAGGGTAATATGATGTGTGATTCAAATGAACAAGAATCTGTTTATCATCTAATGTCAGAGAAGCTATTAGACGACGGCGTAGTTCCTCAAAGTTCAGCTGATGAGGACTTAGATGTGAACGATTCAAAGTTTTACCTTGAATTAGAGGATTTGATTGGAAAGCCCAGAACTTGGGGTGGTTATGCCACTGAGCTTGCTGGTCGTATCTGATCACTGTCCTGATGTTAAAGGTAAATGTTGTTTCTAGCGAATAATTTAGAGTCAATTGTTACATAAGCTTAGCATCTTCTTATTCCAGATTCCATTGATGCAGGTTGTTTGAGTTTGTAGAGTTAGTGTAGAAAAGGTAGTAGCGGGAATTTGGCCCTTCCTCTTCCAATTTTACCTCATTGGAGATGATGGCATTGTTCTTCAAACATCCTGCATATAACCTCTGTTTGTTTCCTTATTAATCACCAATGTAGATTTTTCTTTACTGTAAAAATTGCCAAATAACACCAGTACACAAACGATAGGTTAGTTTTTGCATCTAGGTTCCTTCTTGTATCATTTCTTCCTTTTGTTGTAAATACAAAAACCAGCTTGAGAGTGAATTAGAATTTGGATTGTGCTGATCATGAGCTGAAAATTATTTTAAGCGACTGAGTTAACTTGGCAATGAATATGAAGCTCCATTTTTTAATCTTATTTTATTGTTTTGCCCTGCTAACTACACTGGCATAAGTAAAATAATTAAATGAACCGTATTGGTTAAGATTTTGAGTTTATCTTAATTTCTATTATTATCTGTAAGAATAAAAGGAAGAAATGGATGAAATTGGATTTCTTTGTATTTTGGTTTATGATTATGGTGGGTAGATGCTCCCAAACCATATAACGAAGGCAGATAATCTGAAAATAGATAAGGATTTAAAGTAGATTGATAACTCCATCAAGAGCCATCTGTAGTTAAAGTGATGCCACGTGTATGGAAAAAAGAAAGGAACAGTAGCAGTTGGACTTGGGTGGAGTGGGGTGGGTCTAGTAAGTTCAAGAAATGGGGGAATGGGGCAAAATTTAGATGAGATGTTGATGGGTAAAGAAGAAAAAGATAAGAGAGTAATGGATGTTTACAGAAGCTCCACTCTGAATCATTAATGACAAATAGAGGGTCACACTCTTTTTGTTTTTCTTTTTATTTTATTTTATTTTTTTATATTATTCTCAAGGTCACTATAGCTCTTAATCTCACGCTTTCTCATTTGGTAGGGCTCACAATGCTTGTGTTTGTCTATATTTTACACCTGCTGTTTATTGTGTTCTAAGTATGCGTCAATTGACCACTAAATTCGCAATCCTGATCGAGTTTGGACTTTGGAGGGAAGATCTCATTTGAATGTATCAAACACACTAGAACAAATTAAAAAAAAAAGAAAGCATTAATGAAGAGATTGGCATAACATACCGAAATGTACAACATTACTCTTATAGCTAAAATTCTCATGGAACGTGTTATTTTTCAGAAATTTAGAACTAAAAAGGTCAAAAACTACTACAATAATATCATATTAGTACAACTATTGATGTGTCATTATCGTAGTTATTTGTAACAAATTCAATTCATGACTATGCTACAACCTTTCATTACTTTTAAAGAATTTCATCCATAATCTTTTGTTGATAACCGATATATGCTCTTTTACTTAAAATATATAAACACAGAAAAAGCTAAATAAGCTCTGCATGATAGAGGTAGCATTATATAATTTTTGTTCTTAGTAGCTTAACTAGATTTCAAGGTTTAATTTCTAGGATGATCTTGATTGGAAGAAAAGTCGCAATATATATATATATATATCAACTGTCAATTGTAATGAACTCACACCAAGTGCACACAAAACACGCCATCCTTAGGCTTAAATAGTGCAGCGTTGGTGAACCTGTCATTCAATTACTATTAACAATTAATATTAACTCTCTATAGATTATCAGAGATCCATATCAAGAATTACTAATAGAGTTGTGATCAAGAAAGAAAGAAGAAAGAGTTTAGCAAGACATAGTAGAAATTTTATTTCACAGAAAATACTTAGAAAAGCTTGAGGATTACAATCTGAGATCTCTCCTTATATAGAGGAGGAAAACCTTTTCTACAACATTTTGATAAAAAGAAAGTGCCCACGCAGGACCATTACAAACCACATAGATAAAATTATTACAGACAAGATTATGACAGCACACTAAAGTGATATTACAGGACACTATTATGTTGACAGCACACTAAAGTGATATTTCAGGACACTATTATTGCAAACAACAAAAACAGTGGAGATAGCATGCTTTGACAGGGATTTGTTAGGATCACCACCATTTCTTCTAGATTGGTTCATGTGATGGAGAAGAATTCATAAAATCTGGGTTGTTGTGAGCGGACGACCTTTTTGACAAAGCGGAACACGGAGAAGCGAGCCGGGGAAAAAGAAGAACTTGGTTTGTTTTTGAAGTTTTGAGTTGAAAACGAGTTGTATCGTGCTTAGGAAAACCATTGATTTGTTTGGAAATTGCTTTGTAGAAAATCTTTTCTTTGAATGTGAGTTTTTAGAAAAATGGTTTTGCATTTTAGAAAATTCCATTTTATTTCTTAAACTCGAAACCTAAATTTCAAGTTCAATGACAGAGTCGCCACTTGGATCAGCTCATTTGGGAAATTCCAGTACAACTCCCTACCGAGCGTAGACTGCCGCACCTAATCCAGAGATTTAGGGTTCGGGTAACTTATTTATTCAACCTCAAGTTTGCATTCATTTATTAACTCATATGATAATATTTTACTCACTTATTCTCTACCCATTTTATCTTCTGTTATTAGCCCATGCTCATTCAAATGACAGAAATAAATAACATGAAATAAAGTGCAGAAAAGTAAACCATACATCCAAACCAAACAAAAAAATAATAGAGGCCACTTATTACAACCTAGAAAGATAAAAACTCTCATCCTCACCAATACAACCGCCTAGATACACGAATATCTAAAAAATTACAATCAACTAGAATATATGAGGTGATCTATTAAATAAATCCAAAATAAAAATAAGAAGAAATAAAAAGCTACATAACAGATGGGTTAGCATAATTATATCACAAACATATAGGAATCACGACAGGATAGAAGGGGGAGTTTCAAGAAATGGGAGCATGCATTTAGGGGGATAACCGAGAAGTCCGGACGACTTACTCGATTAGACCTGGAAAACCATTTTAGAAGCACCCTGTAGGTTTTTGTGCTTGAAAACATTTTTTAAAACAGTTTAGTTCGATTACATGCAAGTTGCTTCATTTTAGTGAGTTTGATATCCTGGAACTCGAGGTTCCATTCGTAGGGGTTTCCTATCTCAAACATCCATCTAAGGTCTAAAACAGTAAACACACCAAAAACAGTTTTGATTCCGAAAACAGCATCACGCGACGACGTCCATGGGAGTCGTCCCGTGATTCTGCCTCCTTCTGGGAACCATAGCCGTGCAGCTTTAGTTAGAGCTGCGCGGCTATAGCCACTACAGCCGTGTGACTGTAATGTCCAGATTTTGAAATTGGTTTTTTTTTTTTCACTTTTAAAAACATTGTTTTAATCATTTTCAATAATTCTAGGATTTTTAGGAATCTGGGGGTCCGCTAAAGCTGGACAGTGGATCCGATTTGGATCAAACAACCCTGGAGTTCAAAAAATCAAAATCAAGAAACTAAAAATCTCACAACAACGTTTTAGGAAATCCAAAAACCATAATTTTGAGTGTAACAGATGTGATTTAATTGAAATAGTTCATAATAGAACGATTAAAACAGGAAACTGACCACTTGCGGTCGATTTAGGGCTTTTCGGGTTTCTTCCCAGAAGAACACAGACGTGTGGCTATAGTGTTACAATCGCTAGGCTTTGTTCTAAGGGATTACAATCGCTCGGCTCTAGTTATAGCCATACGGCTGTAATCAAACAGATAGTTTCCAAAAATTTTACAAAACACAGAAAAATCACAGCACAAAACAAATAGTTATGAGTTTAAGGCCTCTCAGAGTTTACCTTATTGATGTTCCAGCGTGTTTGACAAGCGGAATTGGATTTGGTAACTGGAATTCACTTAGAACCTCTCGAACATCCCGAAATCCTCGAACACGAGTCTCAAATCAATTCGAACAAAACCCGAGAACAGTCTCAAATGAATGTGAAACGTCCAGACACTCACTGTCAATGTATTTCTAGTCTATCTTATGTGTTTTGTTCCGGTTCTTACTGTGAGCAGACGATGTTTTCGAGGAAACGCGGACTCCCTTTCGAAAGGGGCGCCTCGAAATCGGGCAACCCCCCCTTCGCATGGCGTTTTTATGATAAAAATTCATTTTTAGAAAGTTTAGATTATTTCATAAAAGAATCAAGACTTAAGTGTCGATGAATAGTGTAGGAGTCGCCACCCCGGTTCAACTCAACCGAGAAATTTCAATGTAGCTGAACCGGACAAACGGCCGCCACACTATCCAGAGATCTAGGTCCGGACAAGTCCCCTATTTCGTGTATAATCAAAATAAATACGACCAATGTTCATAGATGGTATTTTATAATTCTAAAGTCAATTTTATTGGATAAAACATGCGGCGCACATACACAAATAATAGTAAAGCAGTAAATAATTAATTAAATTATTACAATCCAATCAAATGGAAATAAAAACTTTCAACCTCACTTTACAAACACCAAAAATACATGATTTATCTAGAAATTTATAATCGCCTAAATACACGGATTAATCTATTAAATTACATCAAAAATAAAAATAAAAGAAATTAAAAGCTGTAAAACAGAGGGTAAGCACAGTTTACTGCACACCACAGGTAGGACTCAAGTAGGACATAATGGGATTTTAAGGATTCGGGAACATGCATTTAGGGGGATAACCGGGTCGGCTTGGCTAGCCGGCCCGATTAGACCTGGAAAAAATTTTGAAACGTCCCTGTATTTTGGTTTTGTGAGAAAATCATTTTGAAAATGTTTTATTTTTCGATTTACTTTAATTTAACATGCGATGTGGGTCGGTTTTCTGGAGAATCGGGTCTCCATCGTTGTATTGTTCTAAATGCAATTATACTGAAAATTAAATTTAGGGTAATGAATACACACAACAAAATTCATTTTGATGATTTTCTGATTTTTCTGAATTTTTATGAATTTTTGGGGATTAAACTGGAAATTCTGCCCCTGGACGGAGGTTACAGTCGTGCGACTGTAATCCTTCCAATTACAGGATTTCGCCAAAATTTTATTCAAATAAAACAAAAGGCTGCGGGAATTTAAGAACACTCTGTTCTTCAAAAGAAGAACGGTCGTACGGCTGTTCTTGAATTCCAGAAACAACAAGCCCGAAAATTGGGTTTTTATGCACCAAAACACACCAAATCACCCAGAAAAAGCAAGAAAAAGAGGGTTTGAAGTATATTTACCTCTGAGGCACTGATCCACCATAGGAATGACCACTAAAAACGTCCCAATCACCTCCAAATCGCTTCTTTTCCTTTGAGTTGAGGTTTTGAAAGTCAAGTCCAAAATCTCCAAAATGTCACAGATTCTGAGAGTTTAAAGTTCGAATTTGATTAGATTTGAGGTGCCAAGTTATTGACCTATGATTTCTAATATATTTTAAACTTTAACACCCAAGAATTAAAAGAAAAAGAGGAGAAAAAGTTGGGTTTTTATTTGGTCTTTCTTTTTCTCTCCTTTTTCTCCAATTCTCTCTCAAAACTCCCTCCAATTTCAAAACCCAAAAGTCCCCTCTCCTTCCTTCTTTTCCCTTCTTATTTCTGGTGTTACTTCCTGCCAAAACCGAGCATTAATTGCTCTGAAATCATCTCCCATTTTTTATGTCACAAGGTATGGGCTGATGTACCTGCTCCGGTATTACATTCGTACTGTTGTAATACAACACCACGACTGTAATTACAGCCGTTGCACAATAACAAACTTTTTTTTTAAGTCTGGAAAATTTCGGCGCTTACAGCTACCCCTCGCGTGATCAAATTCGACACCCGACTCCAAGTCTAAAATACCTGAGGTGATGAATTTGAGAGCACGGATCAAAGCACCGCAGACGTAGGAAAGAAAAAGTGCAACTGAGTTGCTGAAGTATCACTACCGTGATAATGAGCTGAGTTGATTGAATGGAATAAGTCGATACCGGGTCTAGGTTACCCGAGGCGAAGTTGATGGTGAAATTGGCCGATGCCGGGTCTAGGTTACCCGAGGTGAAGTTGATGGTGAAATAAGCTAATATCGGGTTTAGGTTACCCGAGGCGAGGATGGAAGATGAAATAAGCCGATACCTGGTTTAGGTTACCCGAGGCGAAGTTGATGGTGAAATAAGCCGATACCGGGTTTAGGTTACCAGAGTCAAGGATGGAGGTGAAATAAGCCAAATACTAGGTTTAGGTTACTTGAGGCAAGGATGAAGGCGGAAGGCGGATAAGCCGATACGGGGTTTAGGTTACCCGAGGCAAGGAAGGTGGAAGGCGGATAAGCCGATATCGGGTTTAGATTACCCGAGGCAAGGAAGAAGATGAAATAAGCTGATATCGGGTTTAGGTTACCCGAGGCAAGAAAGGTGGAAGGCGGATAAGCCGATACTGGGTTTAGGTTACCCGAGGCAAAGTTCACTGGGGATCTGGAATGAAGCCGATCTGGACCGATGCCGGGTTTATGTTACCCGAGGCAGATCTGCTGAGGATTTGGAGTGAAGCCGTTCTGGACTGATGCCGGGTTTATGTTACCCGAGGCAGATCTGCTAGAGATTTGTCCGTGTCTGAGATAGTGATGAGGAATTCCTACATTAGAAATATCTTCATTCCTTGATCGAGAGATTTTGAACAAAAATTTTTGCCCATTCGATCAAGAATAAAGACTAGCTGGGGATGTATGCTCGGTGTATGTCATATATGTATGCACGATGATGCATATGCACATGGAGATTAAGTGATGCATTTCTCATTGTTCGTGCAAGATTGATTGTGAACACGAAATTTTTAGTATGTATATATATATATATATATATATATATATATATATAAAGAAGAGAGTTGACCATTGACCCACGACTGTATTTACAGTCGTGGGATTTTTGGTTACAGTCGTACGACTGTAACCTAAGTACAGTCGTATGACTATACTTTCGGGGGCAGGTTGCAGAACCCATGCCCCTTTGACTTAAAAGAGTGGGGAAATCTTGAGCATTTAATGCTCAAGATTTCCGGGATAAAAAAAGATATAAAAGACCAGAAAAGAAAGGGGAAAGGGCTTTTGGCCAAAATCTAGATTTTGAGGCAAATTTAGAGAGAGAAAAAGGAAGAAAAAGAAAGAAGAGAGAAAAGGAAAAGCCTTACTTTCTTCTCACATTTTCTTCTTGATTTCTTGTTATTAATCGCTAAAATGAATTAGAAATCCTAGGCTAACATCTACATAAGAAATCTAAATCATATTTGGACAAAAACCAACTCAAATCCGTAACTTTTTTGGGGATTTTTTGAACTCTTTTGCAACCTTAACTTTTCAAAGAAAAGGAGCAAATTCACGTGGATTGGTGCGTATCCAGGGGTCATTCCAGCTGTGGATCGTCGCCAAGGAGGGAAACAATCTTTAACTTAACTCATTTTCCAGCTTTCTAGGTGTTTTGATTGTTTTTTGTGCATTTTTATTTAAGTTTTAAGCTTCTGTTTCTGGAAAAATAAGAACAGTCGTACGACTATTCTTTGCACAAGAACAGGGGCACGACTGTAATTACAGTCGTGCCAAACCTTGTACAGTCGTACCACTGTTTCTATTTTCTCAGTTTTAAGTTCTCTTTTTAGGGTTTTTTAGCGATTTCTGCCTCTGGTAAGGATTACAGTCGCACGACTGAAGTATACGGTTGTACGACTGTAGTCCTCGGTTATGAGCAGAAATCCCTAAAAAATCCCTAAAATCCAAAAAAAAAAATCATAAAAACCCCAAAAATTTCATAAAAATCAGGAAATTCAGAAAAATAAAAAAAAATCTTGAAAAATAAAAAATCATCAAAAATGAATTTTGGAGTGTGCATTCACGACCCTAGATTTATTTTTCAGCGTTATTGCATTTAGAACAAAACCACGATGGAGACCCGGTTCTCCCGAAAAAGAAAAAGAAGAAGGAGTGAATACCCGACGAGGAGGAGGAGCCGCTGGCAAGCCAGCAGTAGGCATTGCTGGATGTAGGCTGGGTAATTTCCGTCAACAGGGTCAACACTATAACCCTCCCCAAATATGTCAGGGTCTACTGCAAGATCAGCTAGGTGGGGCCAGAACAGCGCGTGGGGAAGCGGTGGAGGCACAGGCAGACCAGCTGGACCATCGACGTGATCGGAGAGAGTAAGACGCTCGCCTAAGTACCACTCTTGTGACATAGGGCACTCCAGGACAAACCGGCGAAGATCGAACCGCGCGGATGTCTACACAAGGAGGGCAATAGCACCCAGACCGTGCCAAGGATGGTGCTGGATCTGCAAAAGTACAACGAAGGAAATTCAGCACAGGTAAGTAAAAGTTGATTGAATTTTCCTACTAATGAGTTTTGTTTACTTACCCTCTGCCAGGTGGTGTCGAGCAAACTCTGCCTCACCTCCTCCAAATCTCGGCCGATGCCCTGCCACCCCTGCGTCCAACAATGCAGGACGGTCGGATGAACATCGCCCTGAACAACCCTCAGCTCCGGCGGCTCCAAAACGCGATGCTCCAAGGCCCAGATCTGTAGTTAACAAAAAGCATTAAAAAAAAAGAGAAGAGAAGAGATAATACCAGAAGGCCGAACCAGAAGCCTAGAATCTCCTGCTGCTCTCCCCGGGCGCATAAGTCCAGCCCATAATACAGCTGCCCTAACGCAGCTCACGCCCAATCCAAGGAAGGGAAGGCAGCCAGGTCCGCCAAAGTGGGCAGCAGAGTCAAATTACAGGTACTCTGCCAGGTGGGGAACAGCATGCATGACAGAAGTACGAGCACGTAAGCCCGCGTGTACTGCTCCACATCATCCTCAGATAAGTCTGCATGGGTAGCCCAATAAGCCTCCACCTGTGAGCATAGGATCTTCCCCTTTTCAGGGGTGCAGCCGATCAACCTGCCTATGTAAGCATCCATCAGCTGATGACGGGTCAAGCAACAGTTGAAGACGATGGGGGTCCTGCCAAAACCAAACCCGGTGATCGCGGCAAAATCTGAGGGAGTGACGGTGAACTCCTCGATGGGCAGGTGGAATGTATGGGTAGTACAAACCCATCTCTCGCACAAGGCCGTCAACACGGCATGTGTAGTATGAGGAGTGCTCGTGGGCAGTGACAGTTTGAAGGAGTCTAAGCCCAGAATCCTAAACCGGGCCCTCACAGGCTTGGGTACTGGTCCCACCAAACCCGCGGTAGAGAAAGATTCCCGCTGCCAGAAATCCTGTTCGCCTGCATTTTTGGGAAGTACAACACACATACATTCAATTTTTGCATAACAGGAACATAATTAAAATTAATCGAAAAAATAAAATTTTAGGCCTGATTTTCTTGCTATAGTCGTACGACTGTAGTACGCTTTGCACGAGTGTAACTACAGCCCCACGACTATAGTGCCCACCGTCGTACGACTGTTCTTCATTGGCAAGAACAGTCGCACGACTGTTCATATCCCTGCAGGTAGAATTTGATTTTTGTGTAATTTTCATGATTTCTAACTCGTTTTCCCTAGTTTCTTGTTCCTATTAACTACAGGAGACTCCTAGCATGCATTCTACTCAACCAATCAACCCAGAAAGCGATAAATCATGCCAAATCAGGTCCATGCATTCAAGGAAAAAAATATCCAAAAAACTCAAAATCAAGGGTTAAAAATCGGGTACCAACCTGGGTAACAGACAAATGGGAGTCCATCTCCAGCAAAATTGGGATCTCCATCCCGAGATGAATCCCGAAGTGCCCCATATATAGTGGATGACCGTATCTTTGCGAAATGCTCACGAAAGGGATGTCGTGTGGATCGTTGGGTCTCTAAATCAAGTTGCCCTGGAATTTTTTCAGTTTCTTTCCCATTTTCTTCAACATTTTTGGAGTTTTGGGGATAGGAACCGGTTTTCAGAGAGAAGAAAAGAAGAGGTTTTTGGAAAAATGAAAGTGGGAAAGGAAAGGGGCGGAAACCGCCCCTTAAATCCTTTCTGCCCGCGAAGTACAGTCGTACAACTGTACTTCGTCTACAGTCGTACGATTGTATTCAAAATATGAATATAGTCGCACTACTGTAGTGGAAAAAAGGGGGGGAATTTTACTTAATTTTTCTTATTTATTCTTTAAACCCTATTTTCATTACCCAATGCTTAATCATTCCCCACGGGAAGATATTTCAGTAATTTTGTAGGGCTAACCCAGCAGCGACTAATTTTTTCCGGCGACTGTCCGCCTCACCCAAGGGGCACGAAACTCGAGAAGGCCGTAAAAAATTCACTGTAAGTACAATCTCACCAAATTGCATTTTCAACGCGTCCCGTGTGCCAAGTCACACCTGATCATCACATTTTCACAAAATCACAGTCCACCACGACTTTAAAAGGGAACCCAAATCCAGCCTCAGTCCGTCAAGTGCGCCCAGTAGCACGCGACTGTCACACATTTTCACAAAATCACAGTCCACCACGACTTTAAAAGGGAACCCAAAATTCAATTCCAGTCCTGTGCACCAAGTTGCGCTTGACTATCACACTTCCAATCTTAGTCCACCGCGACTATAAAACGGAACCAGAATTCCCGAGTCAGTCCGTTGAATATGTCAAGTCGCGCACTGCTGTCACACTCTCCACATTTACAAGTTCAGTCCTGCACGACTATAAAAGGCAACCAGGACACATATTCCCGTATTTATTCTTGATCGAAGGGGCAAAAATTTTTGTTTCAAAATTATCGATCAAGGAATAAATACGTTCACCAAACACGCATTACACGCATTTTTGGCTCTGTATGACAGATCATACACGACCATTTGACTCTAAAAGTCATTTTATCTCGGCACCATCTTTACGCGAAAATCATCGTAAGGAATCGCCCGACTTCAAAAGTCATCTTTTTTCTCAGAGTCATATTCATGCAAAAGGCATATGGACCACCTGACTACCAAAGTCACCTGAAGTTCGCCCGCGAGTCACATGCTTGCATATCACCGTGATTTCGTGTTCTTTGTCGTGTACCGAAATCCGTTTCGAAAATCGGACTTTAGCTACACGAGGGGCAGCCTGTGAACACGAAATTTTAGTATATATATATATATATAAAGAAGAGAGTTGACCGTTGACCCACGACTGTATTTACAGTCGTGGGATTTTTTGTTACAGTCGTACGACTGTACTTTCGGGGGCAGGTTGCAGAACTCATACCCCTTTGACTTAAAAGAGTGGGAAAATCTTGAGTATTTAATGCTCAAGATTTCTGGGATAAAAAAAGATATAAAAGACCAGAAAAGAAAGGGAAAGGGGCTTTTGGCCAGAATCTAGATTTTGAGGCAAATTTAGAGAGAGAAAAAAGGAAGAAAAAGAAAGAAGAGAGAAAAGGAAAAGCCTTACTTTCTTCTCACATTTTCTTCTTGATTTCTTGTTATTAATCGCTAAAATGAATTAGAAATCCTAGGTTAAAATCTACATAAGAAATCTAAATCATACTTGGACAAAAACCAACTCAAATCCGTAACTTTTTTGGGGATTTTTTGGACTCTTTTGCAACCTTAAATTTTCAAAGAAAAGGAGCGAATTCACGTGGATTGGTGCATACCCAGGGGTCATTCCAGCTGTGGATCGTCGCCAAGGAGGTAAACAATCTTTAACTTAACTCATTTTCCAGCTTTCTGGGTGTTTTGATTGTTTTTGGTGCATTTTTATTTAAGTTTTAAGCTTCTGTTTCTGGAAAAATAAGAACAGTCGTACGACTATTCTTTGCAAAAGAACAGGGGCACGACTGTAATTACAGTCGTGCCAAACCTTGTACAGTCGTACCACTGTTTCTATTTTCTCAGTTTTAAGTTCTCTTTTTAGGGTTTTTTAGCGATTTCTGCCTCTGGTAAGGATTACAGTCGCACGATTGTAGTATACGGTTGTACGACTGTAACTATAGTCGCACGACTGTAGTCCTCAGTCAGGAGCAGAAATCCCTAAAAAATCCCTAAAACCCAAAAAAAAAAATCATAAAAACCCAAAAAATTTCATAAAAATCAGAAAATTCAGAAAAATAAAAAAAATCTTGAAAAATAAAAAATCATCAAAAATGAATTTTGGAGTGTGCATTCACGACCCTAGATTTATTTTTCAGTGTTATTGCATTTAGAACAAAACCACGACGGACACCCGGTTCTCCCGAAAACCGACCCGCCTTGTATGCTAAGTTAAAATAAACCGGAAAAATGTTTTCAAAAACGATTTTCTCATAAAACCAAAAACACAGGGACGTTTCAAATGGATTTTCCAGGTCTAACTGGGCCGGCCGACCGGGCCAACCTGGTTACCCCCAATTGCATGACCCCGAATACTTAATTTCCCAATTCTGTCCATTTGAGTCCTACTTATGGCGTGCCGTATAAATTGTGCTAACCTCTGTTTTGCAGCTTTTATTTTATTTTAATTTTCTTTTTATTTGTATTTAATAGAATTAATCGTGTATTTAGGCGGTTGTAAATATTTTTAGATTCTCTTGTATTCTAGGCGATTGTATCAGTGAGGTGAGAGTTTTATTTTTTCTTTCAATTGGGTTGTAAGCTCTTAAATATTTATTCCTTTTGCTTTTTATTATGCTGTATTATTACGTATGCGCGCTGCGTGTATTATTCAATAAAAATCAATTTTTAGCAATTTAAAGTGTCATAACTAGAACATTGGCTAATAATATTTAAATTAGACACGAAATAAGGGACTTGTCTGAACCTAGATCTCTGAAAAGTGTAGCGGTTCTCACTTCGGTTCAGCTACGCTGTAATTTCCCTGTTGAGCTGAGCCGGGTGGCGACTCCTATACTTTTTATCGAGATTTAGGTCTCGATTCTTTTACGAAACAATCCGCTTTTCCAAAAAACGAATTTCTAATTCAAAACCCCACGCGAGGTAGGGCCCTACCGGAGATCGAGGCGCCCCTTCCGAATGGGAGTCCCGTGTCCCGTCGAAAACGCGTCGTCCGCTCACATTGATATTTCTCCTTTTTTCTGGGGAAGGTATGTTTTGCTCTTGGTTGGTGGAAGACGTTCTTTGCATAAGACTTCCCCTTGTTGAAGATATATGTGAGGACTGCTGGGGAAATGAGATAATTGCTGGGAATGCCTGACGATGCTGGGAAAAGGATCATAGTTTTCTTTGTAAATGTTCCGCTGAGGAGTGATGTGGAGAATCCTGCTGGGGAGATGATGGAAAGACTTGGCTTCTCACCCCTGTGATTTATGAATCTGGAAGTGCTTTAAATTTTGCCTGGGTTACCCAATGGGCGTTTTCAGCCCAGCGAGATGCTCTAATTTTTGCCTGAGGCGCCTTTTCGGTTTTCACCCCAGCGAACTCGTTTTTTTTAATTTTTTTCAAGCAAAGGCCGATTAAAATGGCAAGTTCTTAGAGAACCACCTTCGCTCTTCGGAAAGATGAATTAGATTTGGAGGACAATAAAAGATTTTAGATTGTTTGTATTTAGTACATTTTCATTGTTAAATAACGTGATATGTTTAACCAGTTAAATGCAAAGTGCTTTCCTTAAATGGATGTTTGATCAAAATAACTTTGTTTATGCATTTTGTCATAACCATGCAAATATATTTAAACAAACATTTCACTTTATTGATGAAATCACAATGAGTACATTTGAAAAGATTAATTCCCCAAATGGTATACATTCCACACAGAGCTAGAATCTGTCACCAGTCGTCCATTTCAGATTTTTTAACTGATTATTTTCTCTTGTGTCTTAATTTTTGCCTAAACAGCTCTTTTCGAGGTTTCAGCCCAGCAGACTCTCCCCCTTTTTTTTTAAACATGATAAAGTTTCAAGTTGTCTTGGTTGATAGGATTTGTGAACTCATTTCCATCCATATCCATGATGCTGACACTGCCTTTCGAGAGCACCTTCTTCACAACATAGGGCCCTACCCAATTAGGTCTGAACTTTCCCCGAACATCGACATTTGAAGGTCTTAATTGCTTCAGAACCAAGTCTCTTGTTTTCAATTTCCGCATAGGGTACTTCACGTTCTGATCATAGGCTCTCGCCATTCTGTGTTGGTACATCTGTAGATGATCCTGTGCTTTCAACCGCTTTTCATCTAGCGCCACTAACCGCTTGTATCTGGCTTGAACCCATTCAGTTTCCGGTAACTGAGCTTCCAAGGCAACTCTGAGTGACTTAAGCTCTATTTCCACTGGTAATACTACTTCCATATCATATACCAAGGCGTATAGAGTTTCCCCTGTTGGTGTTATGACACTGGTTCTGTAACCCCAAAGAGCATACGACAATTTGTCAGCCCAATCTTTGTAAGTAGTTACCATTTTTGACAAGATCTTCTTTATCGCCTTATTAGCTGCCTCCACTGCAACATTAGCTTGGGGTCTGTATGGAGAAGACTTGTGGTGCTTAATGCCATGTTCTGCAAGCAGCTCAGCTATTGCCCCTTGAAATTGCACTCCGTTGTCAGTCATTACATGGTAAGGAATCCCGTATCGGGCAAAGATGTTCTTCTGGATGAACTTAACCATCTGCTTATCTATTACATTGGCAAAGGATTCTGCTTCTACCCACTTTGAAAAGTAATCAACAGTAACCACTATGAATCTGTGTCCATTAGATGCTGCAGGATGAATTTCACCAATCATATCTATTCCCCATGCTAAAAATGGCCAAGGGGATGCCAGATTCTGTAGTTCAAGTGGTGGCAAATGAATGATGTCAGCGTAGATCTGGCACTCATGACATCTCTTTACTTTCCTTACACAATAAGCCTGCATAGTCATCCAGAAGTACCCTTGTCTCATTACTTTCCTAGCCATAGCAAGTCCATTCATATACGGGCCGTAAGACCCCGCGTGCACCTGCTGCATCACTGTCTCTGCCTCCTATTCTATCAGACATCTTAGGAGGACTCTATTTGCTGTTCTTTTCTACAGCCTATCTTTAAAAATTCTGAACTAACTGGCTAGCTTTCTTAATGACACCTTATCAGCAGTACTGGCTCCCTCTGGGTATTTTCCTTCCTTCACATACTGGTAAATATCGAAGAACCATGGCTTTTCTCCAGCTGTCAGCTCCATTACTTCATGCACTTCAAAGCAGGGTTGTTTGGAAGTTGCTATAACCAGTGGCTGTACTTGAGTTTCTTCTGGATTCTCCCACATAGAAGATAATGTTGCTAACGCATTAGCCATCTTATTCTCATCTCTGGGGACATGTCTAAATTCATATTGGCCAAATAATTCTTTTCTGTACTGTAGCAGCTCCAAGCAGGGACGTAAGGCTTCTTCTTTTAGCTCTCATTCACCTTAAGCTTTGCCTAATCACTAGAAGCGAATCCCTAACAATCAAGACATCATTTGTCCCTAGAGTCAACAGAGCTTCCATCCTGAATAAGCATGCTTCATACTCTGCCCCTTTGTTGGTTATAGGAAAGTCTAATCTCTTTGACAAAGGAATGACTTCACCATCTAGCGTCGCTATGATTACCCCAATTCCAGCACCCTTTCTTTTCACAGCACCATTAAAGCACATGACCCATTTCTTTACTTCTACCATGGCCAGTTGTTCATCCGGGAACTCCAGATTCTCTGTGTAATCCGATTCCAGTGGCTGATTTGCTAGAAATTCTGCTACGGCTCGCCCTTTGATGGTTTTCTTAGTGATGTACTCAATGTCGAATTCTGACAAAAGCAATAGCCATCTAGACAACTTCCCAACTAGCACTGGTGCTTCATATAAATACTTCATCAGATCCACCTTGGCAATGGCTTGCACTTTGTATGACTGGAAATAATGGCGCAACTTCTTGGTCAGCCAGATCATTAACACACATGTCTTCTCCACCAGTGTATACTTAGTTTCATACTCCAGCAGCTTCTTACTGAGGTAGTAAATGGGCTACTCCTTTCTGTCATCTTGTTCCTGTGCCAACATTTCCCCTACAGAGAAATCTTCAACGGCCAAATACAAGATCAAAGGCTTTCCTGGAATTGGTGGACTTAGAACTAGCGGGTTTACCAGATAAGCCTTGATTTTCTCGAATGCCAACTGACATCTATCGTCCCACACAATCGGCTGATCTTTCTTTAACAGCTTAAAGATTGGCTGACAAGTAGAGGTCAATCATGCTATGAAACGACTGACGTACTGCAAGGAGCCTAAAAATGACCGGACCTCCTTTTCTATCTTTAGAGCTGGCATATCTCGAATAGCCTTGATCTTATCTGGGTCAATTTCTATTCCCCTCTGGCTAACTACATGGCCCAATAACTTTCCTGATGTGACCCCAAATATGCACTTCTTGGGGTTGAGACGCAAGTTATATTCTCCGATGCGTGTAAGAAATCTATCCAGGATAACAGGATGTTCCTCCCGGGTCACTGATTTAACCAGCATATCATCGACATACACTTCAACCTCTTTATGGATCATGTTGCAACAGTGTTGTAATAGCCCTTTAATAAGTGGCTACAGCATTCTTCAATCCGATGGGCATTACTTTGTAGCAGAAAGTACCCAATTCTATGATGAATGACGTCTTCACTTTATCGATCACATCTATCAGGATCTGGTTGTATCCTGAAAACCCATCCATGAAGGAATACATCACTGCTTTTATTGCACTATCAACCAAGACATTAATGTGAGGCAACAGAAAATTATCTTTTGGGCATACCTTATTCAGGTCCCTGTAGTCAACGCATACTCTGACCCTTCCATCTTTCTTAGGCACTGGGACGATATTGGCTAGCCATTCTGTATACTCCACCACTTCAAGGAATTTAGCATATATCTGCTTAGCCACTTCTTCTTTCACCAGTGTAGCCCACTCTGGTCTTAGTCTTCTTAGTTTCTGCATCACTGGCTTGAACTTAGGGTCTGTCGGAATCTTGTGTACTGCTATCTCTATGTCTACACCCGGCATGTCTTCATATGACCAAGCGAAGGCTTTAACATGTTTTTGCAATATTCTTGTTAATTCTCTCTCTTCCTCGGGGTTTTAGCTCATGTGAAATGAAAACCATTTTGGGATTTTCATTTATAATTATGTTGATTTCATGTAATACAGTGTCATTTATGCTAAATATGCTTGATGGTGATTCAAATGCATGCACAGAATTATCAGGATAAACATCACACAAGTAAGCAAACTGAGATTTCATTGCATTAAACTTGTCATAAAGTACATCATTCTCATTGAAAATGGAAGAAATAGATACAACAAAATCATTTTCATCCTCCACAGGCGGAGGGCCTTGCACTTCTTCAGCTTCCACTTCTATCTTCAGAGCATCATTCAGGTCTGCAGCTAGCTTGGCCTCTTTCTCGGCAGCAACAGTGATGTCTTCACTTTCAGCCATCTGCGCCTTAGCCTTTTCCATGATCTTGGCTATCTCAGCAACCACAGAATCCAAGTCTACCTAGGCCATCAGCTCCTCATCAAACCCTTCCTTGGACTTCCCAAATGCCTTGCTTAAGGAAACAGTCAGTGCTCTTGAGATTGCCTTTACAGATTCATTGTAGACTTTCTCATTAGTTTTCTATTCAGGTGCCTTTACAGCTTCTGTTATCTTTTCAGGCACTTTTTACAGACCAGCAGGCTTAGTGACTACCTCTTCAACCACCATGGGTGCCACTGGTTCTTCCCGACTCTTCTCAAAATCAACGACATCAGAAAATATTTCAAAGCCGGGGTATTCAATGTTCCCGACCTTTACTGGTTCAGCCTTGCCATTGTATAGCTCCTCTCCCGCCTTTAGGAATGGTTTCATCATAAGCTTTCCATTCATGCCCCTTCTCGGGTTCTTCTGGTCAGATGTCTCCTCTATATACCCTAGCCCGAACTGCTTTGGCTTTCCCGAGTCAATGTTAAACTCAAGCACTCCTTACAAGTTGATTCCAAGTCCCATACCCTAGACAAGCTTCTACTTGTGCAAATATCTGGACAGCCACTGCGGTATATAATTTTCATAAATGACCATTGGAGCATCTGTGGCTTCCTCCTCCCCGACCATGGCGACTTGGAACTCGCCACATGGTATGGTCTCCTCACTAACGGCAGCAATCACAGACTAGGAATCAGCTTCGACTGTCATAACGTCACCGTCTACTAAAAACTTGATCTTCTGATGCAAGGTTGAAGGAACACCCCCCAATGGGTGGAACCATGGTCTCCCTAACAGCAAGGAGAATGTGACCGGAATGTTAATCACAGTAAAGTTGACCACTAACTTGACCGGTCCTACTTCAACTTCAGCTTCAAAGGTCCCGATCACAGTCCTCTTGGAATCATCATAGGTTCTGATCACAGTAGAGGACTTTTTCAACCCACCTTCGCTCAGACCCAGAAGTGGTAGCATTTTCAGTGGACATATATTTAGGGCAGATCCATCATCCACCATCACATACGGCATCACTTTTTCCATCACATTGACTCTGATGTAGAGGGCCTTATTGTGGGCCTTTCCCTTACTAGGTAAGTCTTTTTCGGAGAAAATAATGTCAGGAGACCCATAATGGATTTTATCTAACAAATAACACATGGCCTCCGGTGATGCAATGGGAGAAACCTTGATCTCTGACAACTTCTTCACTAAGGCTGCCTTATGCTCTTTAGAAGTCAAAAGCAGATGCCACAAACTGGCTTGTGCAGGGGTTTTCTTCAATTAAGAAATAACTAGGTCTTCTTTCTCAACTCCTTCCTGTGCAGATATACTACCGGACCCAGTCACAGGGGCCTTATCTCTTGCTTGGTCTGCTGGTTGATATACCCTGCCACTTCGGGTCACATTCTGGACCTCTTGGATTTTCAGCTTTTCAATAGTCGGTGGCTTAACTGTTTCCTCCCCACTGAACTCTTCATATTCATCATCGGAGTCAAGATCATTCAAGCTTATCGGTTTGATCTCTTTCTGTGCCATCTGCATCTCACATTCTGACTCTACCTCGGCTTCACCAATTGCCATAGCTTGAATAGCGGGATTTGCTTGAAGAATTTGAGCAAAGATAAAATTGGCCGGCAATCCCGAATGTACCATATTAACCCACTTCTCAAATGCCGGTAACGGGTTAGTCTTCGTGCTTAGCTTAGGGGGCTCCTGCAATTTCCCTTCATCAATCAACTTTTGAATTGCATCCCTTAGCTTGTAGCAATTGTTGGTTCTATGGCCAGTCACAACATGATACGTGCGAAAATTGTCTTTATCTGCCTCAGCAAGTTTTTCAAACATCCTCAAAGACTGTAGCAATCCTCCATTTCTGCACTTAGAAAAAATCTTAACTAAAGGAAGAGTCCAAGGCGATATCCCATGTCCTCCTGGATTCCTGTTCTGATTGCCCTGCTATTAGTTTACTGTAGTAACCTCTACTTGCTTTACTTCCGAAGACTGCCCTTGTTTACCTCCGGAACTTGAGCTAGAAGACCCGGCCGCAGCTGTCGACCTGTTCCCGGAGCTATAGCTTGAACTCCTACTACCTTTGTGGCTTACTGCTTTCTCTTCTTCATCTCACTCGATTTTCATCGCCATACTGTATACTTCACTAAGCTCACTGAATGGATGAAATTTCATATTGTTCTTGAAGATGTCCCTACTGTCGTCGATCAGCTTCTGTATCAGTTCATCTTCATCAGGGTGGTTTTTCAGAAGGATCATCTTGTTCATCCATCGTTGGTAGTACTCATCGAAGGGCTAATTGGTCTTCTGCTTGATTCGCTCCAGGTCATACAGCTTCACCTGAATTTTGGTGTTGAAGCTATAATATTTGATAAAGGCCGCCAATAGAGCCTACCAATCTGACTGCTCTTCCTCCGAAAAAGAATTATACCAGCCTAATGCTCCTCCCTCAAGTGTAGTCGGGAAGAGATTAATCAATTATTGCTTAGTAGCGCCCGCCGTCAACATAACCCAGCCATAAAGATTCACATGGGCCTCTAGTGAACGCATTCCCTTGTAAAAAGGAACCTTTGGCTCTTGAAAGCCAATAGGAAAAGTCTCGATGCCTTTGCTGATCATGGCATCCACATTAACCGCCTTCTTGGATTCAGAACTGACACTGGCCCCCTTCTTCAGCTGGGCTACAACTTCATCTAGCTCAGAATACTTCGCCTTCATCTTTCTTTCCATAGCTGCCTCAATTTCTTGCAGCTTCTCTAAACTAGCCGATGTATCACCACCCTGCTGGGATGATTCAACCTTTTTCTCCTTTCCCACTCCACTAGCGCAAGTTTCCCCGGCTTCCCTCACAACAGCTCGCATTTCCTCCTTCAGCATATCACGGAAATCCTATGATTTCAGGAAATCCTTCAAAGCATCAGCGAGACTCGACATTGCATTAGCCATCTCAACTTCTTCCCTAGAATCAGAATCACTTTTCGTTTCAATAGCTCTCTGTTCCTCAACAGCCCTCGAAGCCTGAGATCTTGTCCAAGGCCGCTCCAGCTTATTTTGCTCGACATCAGTCGGGAAACATTTAGGGTCAATGTATGGAATGATGTCATGAAGAGTGAGACATTGAAAATACTTATGATGAATGAATGGAGTGATGTCATGCGTGAAATGATGACGAAAATGATTTCCACTTATTATTCTATATTATTTTTTTTCGGACATTCCAAGAACACCCAATGCTGTGCAAAAAGGTCATACGTGGACCGCCACACAGACAAAGGTTCGGCGTTTTTGGGACACCTAATGATTTTTGTGATATGGTCGCGTGTGTGCCGATACACGGACAGAGTTTCGACGCTTTGTAGGTCTATGTGATGATATGAAATGGTCGCATGAGGACACCCCATGGATAGAGTTCTAATGCTTTTGAGTATATGATATGAAATGATGTTGTAAAAAAGTCACGTGTAACAGGGGACACAGACATAGATTCGGCGTTCGGGGAACACCTTTCATGATTTGGGATGTTATGAAATGCCCCTACATACGTACTAATCCGGCCCTCGGGGAACGTCTTGAATGATGTAATAATGTCATGAAACGATCAGATATGGACCGCGGTGTTACATGATATTTATGATAAATGAGTATGGTGTCATGAAATGCCTCGTGTGAATCATCACACGGAAATATACCTAGGACCATTGTGGTTTCTACTGAATGAAATAATTTGGTGAAATGACCGAGTGCAATCCGGTGCATTAGCAGAACACGGGTGATTTGGGATACCTGATATGTTATGAAATGATTATGATGGGTGTCCTTGAAATATCCATAATTTAAATGAGGTGAAATGATATGGATGCTTATGTGACACAAAATGTAAATGGCTGCACAAAAATGTGGTTAGGATGCATGACATACATAATGATGTTATATATGCTTTGTAAAAATGCTAACACACAAATATAATGTTATGGCTGCAAAAAATAATGGTTAGTATGAATGACACACGGATGATCTAATTTTCACATGCGAAAATAAAATGCAAGTGGCTGCATAAAAAATGTGGGTTAGTTATCACACAAATGCTTTGTGAATGGTATGTTATGTGCATGAAAAATGTTGGTGATGGTATGTCACAGGATGGCGAGAAACACACAGCACACGAAACGTATTCTTCCAACCTTATTCCTCCAAACGTGGTCGGTCTCGAGAATTCTAACCGAGTCCTAGGTGGGGTTCTCTTCGATCATCAACCGGGAATGATGAAGGCACGATTTTATTTTATTCACACGATTTTTTTTGGTATCTTAGGGGAATCCAACTAAGGTTGCCTATATGAGTTCGGTCCAAGTCGGGTTAAAATCAAGGCTCCCATAACAAGATATACTCCTCACTTCTCCCTACTCAAGGGTCCAAACGAAGGGGTTCGTATGAGGCTATGGGTGGTGTTGTGTATCCGTGCCCCTAAGACCATGAGGAACAAAGGCGACACTTCAACAATTCACTGGGCTAAAAAGGGATACTTAACCTAATGTAAAAATGTCTAACTAAAAAATGCAAAATAAAATACCATACAAGAATCATCCACCTTATTTTGATTAGACACTTTTCAGGGCTTGTCAAATTCTTTTAAGTTTTTAAGAAAACTTTTTTAAGAAATCCCCAGCAGAGTCACCACTGTGAGCGGATGACGTTTTCGACGGAACGCGGACTCCCTTTCGGAAGGGGCGCCTCAAGATCGGGCAACCCCCCCCCCCCTCGCGTGGGGTTTTTACGATAAAAATTCATTTTTAGAAAATTTAGATTATTTCATAAAGAATCGAGACCTAAGTCTCGATGAATAATGTAGGAGTCGCCACCCGACTTAGTTCAACCGGGAAATTTCAGTGTAGCTGAACTGGACAAACAGCTGCCACACTATCCAGAGATCTAGGTTCAGACAAGTCCCTTATTTCGTATCTAATCAAAATAAATACGGCCATTATAGATGGTATTTTATAATTCTAAATTCAATTTTATTGAATAAAACATGCAGTGTTGTAAGCGCCGGAATTTTCCATACTTTAAAAAAAAAAAAAGTTTATGGTCGTATGACTGTCCTTACAGTCGTGCAACTGTAATTTAAAAATTACAGTCGTACGACTGTAATATCCGAAAAATTGCAGGAGCCCATACCTCTGCAGCAGAAAATGGAGGAGAGAGAAGGAACATTAATTGCTCCGTTGTTGCAGCAAGTAAGCCGAAAAAAGGCAGAGATAAAAGGAAGGAAAAGAGGGGAGTTAGGGGACTTTTGGATTCTGGTTGTTTAGGGAAAAAAATTTAGAGAGAAAGAGAGATAAAGAAGTGGAAGAGAAAAATACCAAAAACTCAAACTTTCTTCCATTTCTTTTTCTTTTGATTCTCAAGTTTAAGGTTAAAACTTGCTAGAAACCCATAGGTTAATCAATTAACTTCACAAACAAATCAAAACCTCGGACTTAAATCATCAGAATCCCAAGCGTTTTGGATTTTTGGACACAAGACTCTCAACCTCAATCTCAAAGGAAAAGTGTAAATTCGCGTGGATTGGAGCAACGCCAGGGGGTCAAAACGACTTGGATTAGCTTCTAAACAGGTATACACTTCTTCTCCTTCCACTTTTTCTTGCTTTCTGGGTGTTTAAAGTGAGTTTTGTGTATTTTCTGCTGCATTTCCGTGCTTCTGCTTCTGGAAATTAAGAACAGTCACACGACTGTTCTTGGTTTTGTTGAACAGTCGTACGACTGTATATACAGTCGTACGAGTGTTCTTAATTTCCAGATTGTTTTTCTTTAATTCATATTCAAAATAAATTTTGGCGAAATCTTGACTTTGGGCCGTTTACAGTCGCACGACTGTAGTTACAGTCGCACGACTGTAAACCTCGTGCCAGAATCAGAATTTCACATTTAACCCAAAAATTTCCAAAAATCCATAAAAATTAAAAAAATCCGAAAAATCATCAAAATGAATTTTGTTGTGTGCATTTACGATCCTAGATTCAATTTTCAGTAAAATTGCATTTAGAACAATTCCACAACAGAGACCCAGTTCTCCCGAAAACCGACCCACTTAATATATAAAAATGCATGTAAACCGGAAAAATTATTTTCAAAATGATTTTCCCACAAAACCAAAAATACAAGGACGTTTCAAAATGTTTTCCAGGTCTAACCGGGCCGGCTAGCCGAGCCAACCCGGTTATCCCCTAAATGCATGCCCCCAATTCCTGATTTCCCGTTCTGTCATGCTTGAGTCCAACTTGTGGTAGGGGTAATCACTATTCGGTTTAACCGAATACCAATACCGAACCAAACCGAAAAAAAATTCGGTTCGGTTACCGAATTTTTTTTGGTTTGGTTTGGTAACAATTATATATATATTTTGGTATTCGGTTCGGTTTTTCCGTAAAAAAATTCGGTTTAACCGAAACCGAACCGAATTATTATATTTATATATATATATATATATATATATATATATATATTAGGTTTGTAATATTCTAATTTACTTAATTGAATTTTATATTTCATTAAAAAATATAAAATGACTAAATAACAATTAATTACAAAAATAATATATAATGGTTCAATTAATTGTCCTAAAAATCATTTCAAATATTTTCTTTTTATTTATTTTAGGTAAAAATACCAAATTTCGGTAATAACCGAACCGAACCAAAAAATTTCGGTTCGATTTTCATCTTTGTTTGGTTTGGTTCGGTTCTAATTATTACTGACAATTCGGTTCGGTTAACCAAAAATTCGGTTCGGCTCGGTAACCGAACCGACCGACGCTCACCCTTAACTTGCGACGTGCCGTATAAATTGTGCTAACCCTCTGTTTTGCAGGTTTTAATTTCTTTTAGTTTTATTTTGAATGTAATTTAATAGATTAAATCGTGTATCCTAGGCGGTTGTATTTTTCAAGATTCTCGTGTATATTAGGCGCTTGTAAAGTGAGGTGAGAGTTTTCATTTTTTTATTCAATCGGGTTGTAATAATTTATTCTTTTACTATTTTACTTTAACTTGTATGCGCGCTGTATGTCTATTTATTTTAATAAAATTGACTTTAGATTTTGAAATACCATCTTTGAACATTGACAATATTTATTTTGATTAGACACGAAATAAGGGACTTGTCCGGACCCGAATCTCTGGATAGTGTAGCGACCGTTCGTCCGGTTCAGCTGCATAAGAATTTCTCGGTTGAGTTGAGCCGGGTGGCGACTCTATAATATTCATCGAGACTTAGGTCTCGGTTCTTTTATGCATTAATTCCATTTATTTTCTAAAACCGATTTTCCATTCATAAAAAACCCCACGCGAGGGAGGGGCTCGCTCGAGATCGTGGCGCCCCTTCCAAAAGGGAGCCCCGCGTCCCGTCGAAAATGCATCGTCCGCTCACAGGTGTACATACACAAATAATAATAAAGCAGTAAATAATTAATTAAATTATTACAACCCAATCGAATGGAAATAAAAACTCTCAACCTCACTTTACAAATGCCTAAAATACACGATTTATCTAGAAATTTACAATTGCCTAAATACACGAATTAATCTATTAAATTACATCAAAAATAAAAATAAAAGAAATTAAAAGCTGCAAAACAGAGGGTTAGCACAGTTTACAGCACACCACAAGGAGGACTCAAGTAGGACAGAATGGGATTTTAAGGATTCAGGAACATGTATTTTGGGGATAACCGGGTCGGCTCGGCTCGGCTAGCCGGCCCGATTAGACCTGAAAAATATTTTGAAACGTCCCTGTATTTTGGTTTTGTGAGAAAATCATTTTGAAAACGTTTTATTTTCCGGTTTACTTTAATTTAACATATGATGTGGGTCAGTTTTCGGGAGAATCGGGTCTCCTTCAATTTCGCCAAAATTTTATTCAAATAAAAGAAAAGGCCGCGGGAATTCAAGAACACTCGTACGACTGCAATTACAGTCGTATGACTGTTCCTTAAAACAAGAATGGTCGTACGGCTGTTCTTGAATTCTAGAAACAGCAAGCCCGAAAATTGGGTTTTTATTCATAAAAACACACCAAATCACCCAGAAAAAGCAAGAAAAAGAGGGTTTGAAGTATATTTACCTCTGTGGCACAGATCCACCGTAGAAATGATTGCTGAAGACACCCCAATCACCTCCAAATTGCTTCTTTTCCTTTGAGTTGAGGTTTTGAAAGTCAAGTCAAAAATCCCCAAAATGTCACGGATTCTGAGAGTTTAAAGTCCGAATTTGATTGGATTTGAGGTGCCAAGTTATTAACCTATGATTTCTAATAGATTTTAAACTTTAACACTTAAGGATTAAAAGAAAAAGAGGAGAAAAAGTTGGATTTTTGTTTGGTCTTCCTTTTTCTCTCTTTTTTTTTTCTCCAATTCTCTCTCAATTTCTCTCTCTAAACTCTCTCCAATTTCAGAACCCAAAAGTCCCCTCTCCTTCATTCTTTTTCCTTCTTATTTCTGGTGTTACTTCCTGCCAAAACCGAGCATTAATTGCTCTGAAATCATCACCTATTTTTATGTCACAAGGTATGGGCTGCTGTACCTGCTCAGGTATTACAGTCGTATGACTGCAATACAACACTACGATTGTAATTACAATTGTGGCACAATAACAGAATTTTTTTTTTCAGTTCTGAAAATTCTGGTGCTTACACTTACCCTTTTAGTTTTCTATTTTTCCACTTTTTTTTTGTTTTCTCTCCTCTTTTTTGTCTGTTCTTTTTTTATGTTGTTATTCTCTCTTGCTATCCTCCTCTCTATTATTGTTACGTCCTCTGTTAACCTAGTGAATCACGGCTTATAATCCCCTAATTAAGGAACTCAAAATGCAGTCAAAGGCTAATGCTGGCTATTTAGGAAGTAATCTGATAGCTCGTAGAGCCGCACGGCTGTAGTTATGAAACTACAGTCGTGCATCTCTAATCAGAGCCGTGACAGATTCTCCTAAATCCCACACTCACCTCTAAGCCCTCTAATCACTCGTAGGACCTTTCTCGGGGTTTTGGATCGAGGACTGTTCGATTTTCGGAGCATTTGAGATGTTCCATACAACATCCCGCTCATTTTCAAGTCCCACTCATCTTCGTCTATCTTAACAGGTACACAAGATTTTTATCGCAGAGGTCGGGAAAATCTGTGTGTAAGTGCCAAAATTTTTCCAGACTTAAAAAAAAAAAGAAGAAAAGAATGCCACGACTGTAATTACAGTCGTGGGGCTGTATTACATCGTACGACTGTAATATCGGAGTAGGTACAGCAACCAATATCTTATGACATAAAAAATTGGGATTGATTTTTAGAGCAATTAATGCTCATTTTCTCCAGCAAGAAACCAGCAGATAAAAAGGGAAAGAGAAAAAGAAAGAGGGATTTTTGGTTCTGAAATTTGAAAAATTTAGAGAGAGGAATTGAGAGAGAAAAGAAGGAAAAAAGAGAGAAAAAGTGAAGACCCCAAACTCAATCTTTTTCTCCTCTTGTTCTTTTGATTCTTAAGTGTTAAAGTTAAAACTTGTTAGAAATCATAGGTTAATAACTTGACACTTAAAACTCAATCAATTTTAGACCTTAAACCAATTAGAATCCTTAACATTTTGGAGATTTTTGGACTTGGTTTTGGGAACCTTAACACAAGGAAAAAGAAGCAATTTGGAGGTCATTGGGATCAGCGCCACAAAAGTAAACATATTTCAAACCTTCATTTTCTTGCTTTTTCTGGGTGATTTGGTGTGTTTTGGTGCATAAAAACTCAATTTTCGGACTTGCTGTTTCTAGGAATCAAGAACAGTCGTACGACTGTAATTACAGTCGTACAAGTGTTCTTGAATTCCTGTGGCCTTTAGTTTTATTTGAATAAAATTTTGACGATTTCCTCCAATTGGAGGAATTACAGTCGCACGACTGTAATTACAGTCGTACGACTGTAGTTATAGTCGCACGACTGTAGTTATAGTCACACGACTGTAACTTCCGTCCAAAGGCAGAATTTTCATTTTAATCCAGAAAAATTCTTAAAAATCCTAAAAATTCAGAAAATCAGAAAATCATCAAAAAATGAATTTTGTTGTGTGCATTCACGACCTTAGATTTATTTTCAATGTTATTGCATTTAGGACAACACAACGACGGAGACCCAATTCTCCCGAAAACCGACCCACCTCACATATTAAATTAATGTAAACCAAAAAAGAAAATGTTTTCAAAATGATTTTATCACAAAACCAAAAATACAGGGATGTTTCAAAATGTTTTCTAGTCTAATCAGGCCGGCTAGCCGAGCCTACCCGATTATCCCCACTAAATGCATGTTCCCAATTTTCAATTTCCCAATTCTGTCACTGTTTGAGTCCTATTTGTGATGTGCCATAAATTGTGCTAATCGTCTGTTTTACAGCTTTTAGTTTATTTTATTTTTTCATATTGATGTAATTAATAGCTTAATTCGTGTATTTTAGGCGATTGTAATTTTTAGATAAATCGTGTATTTTAGGCGCTTGTAAGGTAAGGTTGAGAGTTTTTTTTTTATTCGATCGGGTTGTAATAACTTAATTATTTACTGCTTTATTTTTATCTTATCTGTGTGTACGCTGTGTGATTTTATTAAATAAAAATTGATGTTAGAATTTAAAAATACCATCTATGAACATTGGTCATATTTATTTTGATTAGACACGAAATAGGGGACTTGTCCGGACCTAGATCTCTAGATAATGTAGCGGCCTTCTGTCTGGTTCAACTACTCTGAAATTTCCCGGTTGAGCTGAGCTGGGTGGCGACTCCTACACTATTTATCGAGATTTAGGTCTTGGTTCTTTTATGAAACCATTTAATTTTCAAAAAATGAATTTCCATTCCAAAAACCCTATGCGAGGGAGGGTTGCCCAATATCGAGGCTCCCTTCCGAGAGAGTCCGTGTTCCGTTGAAAACGTCATCCGCTCATACCGTGCTTACAGGCTGCCTCTCGTGAGATCAAAGTCGACATAGTCAGGCTATTACGCCCGTATCAAGTTTGGTCTTGTGATTGAGAGCACGGTGAGAAAAGAAAAGAAAACATACCTGACATTTCTCTATGGTCACGGATGGAATGGTGCTGACTTGGTACAGGGACTTGTCTTAATGCTTGTGCGAAACAACAGTCTAGTCTGAGTTAAGTTAATTCAGGGACTTGTTTTGATGTCTGTGCGAAACAATAATCTAGCCTGAGTAAAGTTGATTCAGGGACTTATTTTGATGTCTATACGAAATAGTAATCTAGCTTGAGTTGAGTTGATTCAGGGACTTGTTTCGATGTCTGTGCGAAATAGTAATCTAGCCTGAGTTGAGTTGATTCAGGGACTTGTTTCAATGTCTGTGCAAAACAACAATCTAGCATGAGTTGAGTTGATTCAGGGACTTGTTTCGATGTCTGTGCGAAACAGTAATCTAGCCTGAGTTGAGTTGATTTAGGGACTTGTTTCAATGTCTGTGGGAAACAATAATCTAGCCTGAGTTGAGTTGATTCAGGGACTTGTTTTGATGTCCATGCGAAACACCAATTTAGCCTGAGTTCAGTTGATTTAGGGACTTGTTTCGATATTTATGTGAAACAGCAATCTAGCCTAAGTTGAGTTGATTCAAGGACTTGTTTCGATGTCTGTGCAAAATAGCAATCTAGCCTGAGTTGAGTTGATTCAGGGACTTGTTTTAATGTCTATGCAAAACAACAATCTAGCCTGAGTTGAGTTGATTCAGGGACTTATTTCTATGTCTTTGCGAAAAAGCAATCTAGCTAAAGTTGAGTTGATTTAGGGACTTGTTTCGATGTCTTTGTGAAACAGCAGTCTAGCCTGAGTTGAGTTGATTCAGGGACTTGTTTCGATGTCTGTGCAAAATAGCAATCTAGCCTAATTTGAGTTGATTCAGGGACTTGCTTTGAAGTCTGTGCGAAACAGCACTCTAGCCTGAGTTGAGTGGATTCAGGGACGTGTTTCGATGTTTGTGCGAAACAACAATCTAGCCTGAGTTGAGTTGATTCAGGGACCTGCTCCGGTTCCTTAGCAAAGCAGCGGTCTAACCCGATTTGATTTGATTCAGGGAGTTTTGGTTTGAAGTCAGCTTAAGAATGCGTATTTATTCCTTGATCGATAATTTTGGAAACAAAAATTTTTACCCCTTCCATCAAGAATAAATACAGCTTAATTGATCTGCCCCTAGATACCTACAAGAAGCAAGAAGTACCCTTCTTAAGATTATATTGGTGTAAATGTGAATTCTAAAAATTGAGAAAGGTCTCTTACCTGAGATTTAAAGGATGCCCTGGTGTCCAGGCTATTTCCGCTTTTCGAGCGCTCATGATTTAGGATAACCCAGTGTTAACCGTAAGTACCTGTACTTGAATTAGCATTGATGCATGTATGCATGCATGTGTGTATGCTTTGAGTGTATACATGTATGTGACATGATGTTTCTGCTATTGGTCTTAGTGCTGTGCGAGTCCAGAGACGGGATTTGTGTCTTCGGATTAGCCTCAGTGGTGGCTCAGATGGCCTATGACACTTCACTCATGGGGGTTATTTCAGCTAAGACCCTGTTTTATCTGGATTCTGTTCATTCTAGTTGCCCCATTGGGTGCTCCTTCCTACTTCAGGTATGTTTTTATACCATGCTTACTCATTCTGATTATCTCAACACCCCCTTGATTGAAGTGTTATCATACATATCTGGTTATTGGAAAAGCTGAGCCTCTTGAGTATTCCTCCATCTTATTTGCGGTACACTCCGAAGCGCTATCGGGCTTGGCGTATCGAGATCACAAACTTTGCCATCCGTTCTACAAAGGAATGGTCTACTTGGCTGAGGGAGAGGATGAGAGTTAGACTTTGTATTCTGTACTGAACTTTTGTACATAACATCCTGATCGGGCGTTGTTGTTTATAACATGAATTCCAATTGCATCATCATGGGCTTGGATGCAATGACCTACTGATGAATGTTTATATGTAATGGCACCATGTGTGCAATATGAACATCTAGCCAGAAAATCAAAGATGCATAATATCATTATGATGACATTATAATGAGCACAATAAGAAAATCCAAAGTGACTTTGACCCTGAACATCACCCTCTTCTTGTTACCAACACGTCCTTTCGGTTTTCCATGTTGGAAATTTTCTCTTTCTGATAACTTGCTCCTCTTTTATTTTTTTAATTTTTTTTGCCTAAAAATTCTGCACGAGTATTCCAGTCAAGTTGATCTTTTCATATTGGCCCATCTTGGGATTGGAAAGTGTGCCTTGACGTGTTCATCGAAGGCCGTAAGAACATTGCTCCTGATGATATCCAGTGATTCAGCCTTTTTCCTATCCTTAGTATTAGGAACTTGTATTTGGGTGCAAAACCCTTCGTCAAATACCATTCGCTGTGTCCTGTAATCTGCATGTGGACATTTATATGCAATGACATGACGTATGCATATTGAACATCAAAACATAATATAAAATTCCATGACATGATGAATGTGGATGCGTTAGGAAAATCCAAGCTATGGCTTGGGTTTTGATCAATGCCCTTTCGTGTTACCAACATGTCCTTTCGGTTTTCCATATTGGAGAATTTTTCTTTTTTTTTTTTTGGTATCAGCGTAGACTATTGCATGTCATTTCGATATCCCTCATCCTAGATTTTTTTGTGAGATTTGTTCTGCAGATTTGAAGTTTACAACCTCTTTTTGATGTAATGCCGAGTTTACTTTGAAAGTACTTCATTTGTTACCCTACCAACTTGGCATGCATGGATCTCTGCTTCTTGAGTAGTTTCTGGAATTTGAGCGATAATTGCTCCTTCATCTCCTACCCCTGGTGTAGAGAGTCATGCGATGATCCTTTGACTTGTGGTGTTTGGATACCGAATTGTACTTGTGCTTTCAGGGTACCTAGTGAGTGTTATGAAATGGTAATGTGCGTACCAACACACTGATAGAGTTTCAACACTTCGTAGGTCAATGAAGTGATATGAAATGGTCACATGGGGCCGGCCCCCATGGACAGAGTTTTGACGCTTTTAGGGCATCCAAGATGAAATGATGTTACAAACAAGTCACGTGCGAATGGAGACATGGACAGAGGTTCGGCGTTCATGGAACACCTTGCATGATTTAATGATGTCATGAAATGTTCCTACACGTGTAGTAATCCAGAACTCGTGAAGTACCTCAAATGATTCAATAATGTCATGAAATAATCCGATATGGATCGCAATACACAAGCAAGACTCTGGCATCACCGTGATACTAATGATGAATGGGCATGATGTCATGTAATGTTGTCATATGACCCGCCACATGAATATAGACCTAAGACCATTGCGGTCCTCTAGTGAATGAAATGGTTTATTGAAATGGCCAAGTGAAATCCGATGCACAGGCAGAACACGGGTATTTTTGGGACACCTGATATGGAATGAAATGATCATGAAGGGTATACTCAGAATGTCTTTTATTAAGTGGAATGAGATGATATGAATGTCCATGTCACACAAAATGCAAGTGGCTGCATGAAGATATGGTTAGAGTGCATGACATACAAGGATGATGTTGTGTATGCTTCATAGAAATGTCAACACATGAGATGTTAATGTATATGGCACACAATTAAAATGTCATGGCTACACGAAGATGTGGTTAGCATCAATTTCATACATATGTTCATGTCTTGAAAATAGCTGCATAAAGATGTGGTTAGAATGACATATGAATGATTATGCATGTTTAATGCTTAGTGAAAAGGTCAAATAAAACCACCACAGAACAAACGTTAGCACACGCAACAATATTCTCACCCTTCCAACCTTATTCCTTGTTTCGATTGGCACGCATTCTTCCCAGGTGTTGGGTCTCTTTGGTACCAACCGAGGATACCAAAGGCGTACTCTCAATGTCCAATTTCATATGTTATGTTTTGGTAACCCTAAGGGGAAGTTACTAAGTCATTACATATGGGCCAAAGTCAATCCAGTCCCCACAGTGAATATATACTCCTCCACATAAAACATGAGAGGTTCATGGGGTGCTATGAGTGGTTTACCCCTTCGGGTGCCTCCAATCCTGGCGGAAGAGGTAACTCACCTTTAAGAAATAAACCGGGCTAATCAGTGAGTTTGAGGGGTTGAGAAGAATAAAATGACATGCTATGCAATTATGAGTAAAATATGGGACTATGAACCAGTGAATGATTGCAAGCGATGTTATATTTCAGTAGTTATAAGAAACTTTTGATCCCAAGTAGAGTCGCCATTATGAGCGGATGACCTTTTTGAAAAAGAGGACCGCGGTGAAACGAACCGAGGAAAAAGAAGAACTTGGTTTGTTTTTGAAGTTTTGAGTTGAAAACGGGTTTGTATCTTGCTTAGGAAAACCATTGATTTGTTTGGAAATTCCTTTCTAGAAAACCTTTTCTTTGAATGTGAGTTTTTGGAAAACTGGTTTTGCATTTTAAAAAATCCTATTTTATTAATTAAAGATCTTGAAACCTAAATTTCAAGATTAGTGACAGAGTCGCCACCCGGATCAGCTCATCCGGGAAATTCTAGTACAGCTCCCTACCGAGCGTAGACTGCTGTACCTAATCCAGAGATTTAGGGTTTGGGTAATTTACCTATTCAACCTCAAGCTTGCATTCATTTATAAGCTCATATGACAATATTTTACTCACTTATTCTTTACCTATTTTATCTTTTGTTATTAGCACATGCTCATTCAAATGACAGAAATAAATAACATGAAATAAAGTGCAGAAAAGTAAACCATATATCCAAACCAAACCAAAAAATAATAGAGGCCACTTGTTACAACCCAGAAAGATAAAAATCTCATCCTCACCAATACAACCGCCTAGATACACGAATATCTAAAAAATTACAATCACCTAGGATACACGAGGTGATCTATTAAATACATCCAAAATAAAAATAAGAAGAAATAAAAAGCCGCAAAACGGATGGGTTAGTACAAGTATATCACAGACACATAGGACTCACGACAGGACAGAAAGGGAAGTTTCAAGAAATGGGAGCATGCATTTAGGGGGATAATCGAGAAGTTTAGGCGACTTACTCGATTAGAACTAGAAAACCATTTTAGAAACGCCCTGTAGGTTTTTGTGCTTGAAAACATTTTTTTAAAACAGTTTAGCTCGATTATATACAAATTGCTTCATTTTAGTGAGTTTGATATCCCGGAACTCGGGGTTCCATTCGTGGGGGTTTCCTATCTCAAACATCCATCTAAGGTCTAAAACAGTAAACACGCCAAAAACAGTTTTGATTCCAAAGACAGCATCACGCGACGACATCCATGGGAGTCCTCCAGTGATTCTGCCTCCTTCTGGGAACCATAGTCGTGCGGCTCTAGTTAGAGCTGTGCAGCTATAGCCACTACAACTGTGCGGCTGTAGTGTACAGAACCTGAAATTTGTTTTCTTCACTTTGAAAATCACTGTTTTAATCATTTTTTATGATTTCTAGGATTTTAGGGAATCTGGGGGTCCACTAAAGCTGGACAGTGGATTCGATTTGGATCGAACAACCCCGGAGTTCAAAAAAATCAAAATCAAAGAAACTGAAAATCTCACATCAACATTTTAGGAAATCCGAAAACCATAATTGTGAGTGTAACGGATGTGATTTGACCGAAATAGTTCATAATAGAACAATTAAAACAGGAAACTAACCGCTTTCGGTCGATTTAGGGCTTTTCAGGTTTCTGTCCAGAAGAACACAGCTGTGCGGCTATAGTGTTACAACCGCTAGGCTCTGTTCTAAAGGATTACAGCCGCTCAGCTCTAGTTAGAGAAGCACGACTGTAATCAAATGGACAGTTTCTGGAAATTTTGTAAAACACAGAAAAATCACAGCACAAAACAAATAGTTACGAGTTTAAGGCCTCTCAGAGTTTACTTTGTTGATGTTCCAGTGTGTTGGCCAACTGGAATTGGATTTGGTAACCGGCATTCGCTTGGAACCTCATAAACATCTCAAAATCCTCTAGCACGACCCTCAAATTAATCCGAAAAAAACCAAGAAATTTCCAAACACTCACTCTCAATGTATTTCTAGTTTGTCTTATGTGTTTTATTCTGGTTTTTAACGTTTTCCCTCTTAGTTTTTTTTGTTTTTCCGCTCTTTTTTGGTTTTCTCTCCTCTTTTCTGTATGTTCTTTTTCTGTGTTGTTATTCTCTCTTGCTATCCTGCTCTCTGTTATTGTTATGTCCCTTGTTAACCTAGCGAAATCATAACTTATAATCCCCTAATTAAGGAATTCAAAACGCAGTCGAAGACTAATGCTGGCTATTTAGGAAGTAATCTGATCGCTCGTTAGAGCCGCGTGGCTATAAGATTATAGCCGTGTGACTCTAGAATTACAACTGTGAGGCTATAGTTGTGAAACTACAGCTGTGCGTCTCTAATCAGAGCCGTGATGGATTCTCCTAAATCTCACACTCACCTCTAAGCCCTTTAATCACTCGAAGGACCATTCTCGGGGTTTCAGATCAAGGTCTGTTTAGTTTTTAGAGCGTTTGAGATAAGCTCTGATCTTTGGAAGAGGGAACTTATCATCTCTAAAGAAGTGATTCAAAGGCTTATAGTCAATAACAAGTCTTTTCTTCCCTCGGACAAGCTCTGATCTTTTTTTTACATAAAATGCTTGGCAAGCCCATTGACACTGAGTAGGCTCTATAAGTCCTTCGGCCAAAAGTTGTGAACATTCTTCTTGGGCCAGTTTAAGGTGTCATTTGTGTATGGGTGCCTTTAGTTGGGTTGATGTCTTCATTAATCTTAAAGGGTAAGGTTATAAAGAAGTCTGGGTTGGTCCATAAAGGATTTGGGTGAGTAAACTGGGAATGAGAATCAGCACATAAAGAGAGAATGAGATCTCTTATGGGTTGGTAAAATGGTTGTACGTCTGAAAGGGAGAGAATCTTTGGTGTCTGGGTAAAAGGTTTAAAAAAATGTTTGAATTTGAGCCCAACAGGAAGAATTTGAAGTCCTTTAGCTTTCCTGTAATCTCTGAAGCTAATAAATATATCTTTATCTGATAATGAGGATCCAAGAAGTTTAGTCCATATAACACAATTTAGGAAAAATTGTATACCAATGGGTTTTTGAAATCTGAGCTTTGTAGAAAAGATCTCTCCATTTGCTGCTTTGAAATAAGTCTTATGAGGCTTTCAGTCTTCTGGAGGAAGAATATTTGGATTCATGATTGTTTAGAATGATCCTGTATCCATGAATGCAATCACAGAGATTGGTTTGTCATACTTAGATGGTAAGACATGAAAAAAGACATGAGGCATTAGATCATCATTAGCAAGAGTAATATCATTATTAGTATGGAGATGACATTCCTGTAAAGAATAAACATGAACATTTTCATTGTTAGAAAATGAGGACTCAAAAGAATCTCAGTCTGAAAGACTTTCATCTTCTGGAAGATCCCATTCAATGGCAAAGACTGTGTTGTCATCTTCCTCACTCTGTTCAAAATATAGAGACTCAATGTTTGCTGAGGCATCATCTATGCTGTATAAAGAGACAAGCTTTTGAGCTCTAATAGGTTTGTTAAGATAATTTTTTGTAAAGTGTCCTGTTTTTCCATATGCAAAACATCTGTTGGATCCCTTGTGTTTTCCTCTTTGCTTCTTCTTATGAAAGAACTTGAATCGCTTGTAAGGCTTCCATCTAGATTTTCTAGAATGGAAAGACTTCTTCCTGAAAGAGGATCTTGAAGAAGTATGAGATTTACAGTTACATTTCTTTTTGCATTTGATCTCAAGATGAGATTTATTTCAAATCTATTTGGCAATGCTGCTATTCTGAAGAATGTCTACAAATAAAGTTTGTTGTTCACACATTTTCTCAAGAGCAGCAAGTGTGAATTGATGAATTTCCCGAATAGTGACTTCAGTAAAGGGTCTTCGAGTCTGAATAATCAGGCGATTAATCTCAAGTTGAAGTTCTACAGGTAAAGAGGCAATGTAGACATATCGAAGGTTAGAATCATTTAAACCATTCAACATGTAATACCTTTCAGACATCCTCTTATAATGTTTATCAATGTCTTTCTGCTTAAGAAAAGAACATTTTATATCAAAATACTCCTAGCAAATGCGTCGCTCATAAATGGAAAAATCACCAATAAAATGTTGATGAATAATTCCTAATGCAACAACAACATTAGCAGTTTGGAGAAACTGGATTTGCCTGTATTCACCAAGACTTTGATACCATTCTCTTAAAGTGTTAGTGAACTTAGAAACAAGCTCTTGCAGAACTGCATGGAACTAAGATCCTTGTTTAGTCATCTGAACATCTATCCAAAGACCCATTTTATCTATCACAGTACGCCATTTGTATGGTGGAAGTTTATCAAATAGGAACCGTGAACCAAAATTTGGGGATGCTGATGAAGAATTTGTTGATTGTTGATGACGATAACTATATGGAGGTAAAGACTCCATATCATCTAGATCAGAATCAAATTCTTCAACTCTAGGTTCCAGAAAAGGATGAGATACTCTAGAAGGATCAACCACAAGAATTCTTGTTATATATGCTATCTGGTCATCAGAAGTGACAGAAACATTAGTATCAGCAGAAGAAGAATCAGAATCATTTTAGAAAGGTATAGGATCAAGGGAATATTGCATGGGTTATTTTTCTGGGTTTTTGGGAAAGGCTGTATGTTTTGCGTCTGGGGCAGGTGAAGGCAAGGGTTTTGAAACTACAGGTGGATTTTTTGGAAGATTGGCAAAGATTTCGTAAATAAGCTTGAAAGGTTAAAATGTATGTGAAGGACTTGGAAAAGGTGTTTGATGAGTAGATGGGTAAGGGGTAAAAAAATGTGGGAAATCATCTGATGGTGAAGTTTGAGATTTGAACTTAGCCAATTCATTCTTTTTGATAATTCTAGCTTAAGATAACGAATCTCCGCTTCTTTCTATTTGAATTCTAGACTAAATTTCTTTCTAGCAGTTTAAGATCGAAGAGATTTGTATAATTGGTCTATCTTTTCAGAAGTTTTCTGATAAGATTCTTGTACAAAAGAAAACATATTCTTTTGAAGTAGAAGCTTGAGAAACCGTTAAATGATGTAGCTTTTTATCAATTTGATGGAGATAACGATTCTAGATTGTTACATTATCCGTATGCCAGTTCAAAACTGCTTCAGCTGGTTTTGGGTCTTCAAACTATCCATTATGTGTGATTATTTATGGGGGAACATAAGGGGTAGAAACAAATTTGGTTTATGGATTTGTGGTCTTTGTTAAAGGTGGAAATTTTATGGAGTTATGAGGATTAAACATCATACATAGAGAAACTGTTGGAGTAACAGGGAGTGGTGATGGAATAGAACAGCTAGATAATGGTGGAGCAATTAACTGTTCTTCTTGGAGTTGTGCAAGGGCCTTTTTATAAAGGGGTAAAGGTTTACAATAAGAATGGGAATTCTTATTCTTATTGTAATGTTCAACTTCTTCTTGTTCTTTTTTGAGAACCCAGTCATCAATTCCAATCCAAGACCTGTTAGGTTTTTTATCATTAAAACCTATATCGTAAGGGCGACATCTAGATCTGGGCTTCACCTTCTCCTGGTCAGCATCTTCTTCATCTGAATCTTCCAAATGACAAGTGTAAGTAGAATTACACATACCAGTACCAGGAACATCCCAAATGAAATGGCCATCCATCTTTGCAACATAATTATGTGAACCATCATAATGGAAGCTATGAATGGGGACCTTCTTCTCTCTAGAGAGTCATAACTTGGTGAAAAGATCTCTTTGGAGGTTGGAAAACTGTACAAACTAAACCATCTGGTCTAGTCTGGAAGTTTAAAACTTGTTGAGTTTTAACAGGTTGAGAAGCTTGATGGAGGTTCTCATAATTTGTTAACCATTTAAGAGGCATAAGTTGAGCCAATTCATTCCTAGGAATCTGTCTAAGAATTTGAATGATTGTGGAATCATCATCATTATGAGCAATTACAAATAAAGCTTCAGAAGAAGATTGTCCATGAGATGCAAGATCCATAGCATGATCCTGCAATCTATAGACTACTTAATGATGAATTATGGTAGCTACAACAATGGGAACCTGTTCAGCTCCTGTGATCTGAACTTGGATCTTCAGAGCTGTTGGAAGATGTGGATCTTGAAGTGAAAAATTGAAATTGGGGAAGAAAATAAGAATAATACTCCCATCATGAAGAGTTTTGACAACAGTCCCAATTACAGCTTTTTCATATTTCAAAAATCTAGAATCAAGAAGACTGACTCTAGAAATCGTATCAAGACCATGGCAACTATGAAGTGTTAAGATAATTCTTATAGCTCCAAGATGAAGATGTGTATAACCTTGACGTTTCGAGTGATTAATTAAAATGGGCTCAATATGGATTATAACATACTGTTCAGCTGAAGTAGCTTTAAGATGACACCGATCCATTCTTGAGGTTTGAACATATTCCTTTGCAACAGGTCTCCTAGCAGAAATAAGATTTATAATAGAAGAAGTTAAGGAATTATCTCTCCTATAAACCCTTTACGGATTTAGAATGGGAAGAGAAGTAGCTGATACTTGAGTATCTTCAGGAATGGTAGAAAATTCAATCAGATTTTCGATTTAAGAAGTAACTAGGTATCTACATGAAGGTAGAATAGTGAGAGAAGAATTAAACCTGTGAAGATTTAATCCTGTCATATGTTGTAAAAAAGGATCTATATTAGAAAAAACAGAAGAAGTAGCAATAGTGGGTGCAGAAGTAGAAGTAGTAGGAGATGGGGTAGTAGTAGTAGTATATTGTTCTATGGACATGATGTATGATATCTTTCCTTCTTTTTCATATATCTATCTAAAAGCAATTCTCTCAATGAAAGCACCTTATTCCTATATAAAAGATACTTGTAGTATGATTATTAAATGTAAATTTGTTCTAGAGGCACAATAAAATAAAAAATATCGAAAAATTGAAAATTTGGGAGCTAAAATATTAGTAGTGCCTATATTGCAAGTATCATACAGAAAAAAGCAAAAAATATTTCAGGTTTGGCCCCTATGGACTTAGGTGTAGACGTGTAATCTAATAGTGCAAACACACGAGATCCTCAAATTATAATAGAATCTATCCTGAATCAGCCTCCTTGCCAGGAACTACAGGTGGATTACCCCATATACCCAACCCTCTTTTTGTTTCTGGTGAGGGAAGTTTAAGTGTAACTACATTTCGAAAGCAGAACAACAACTATGTATATTTATATATAAAAGAAGCATAATTTGTCACTTAGTCCAACTCAAAACATTCTACAGAAAATCATGTAAATGCATATACTGTTTTGGATTTATATATAACAACATCTTACTGAGAAATGATCAAATATTTACAGACACAAGATACCTGTACTCTATGTTCTTCATAAACAACATTATTGTTTATTAGAAAGTAGTGTGAAAGAATTTATAAAAAGGATCATAGGAAAAAAGGACCAAAAACAAAAATTATACAATGCAACAGCCCAACAATGAATCAACTTAATTGAGCCTTACCACTCCTTTTAAGGAGCTTGCAATTAGACCTGACAACTCCTATTGATTTGGACGAGGAAGAAGACGAAATGGTTGATCTGTCAAACTCTTGTTTATCTTCATCAAATGCCTTGCTTAGAATTTCTTGAAGTTCCATGTATCTTTGTTTCTTTCGTTGTCGTTCTTCGGGTGTGTCGTTACCTAAATAAGCAAGCTGAGATAAGTCATCTGCATCCATTATCCCGTTTAGCACCTCCGAGCATCTTGGGAAAAACCGTTTTCCAAGTTCCACTGTCAACATAAATGATTCATTAGCTCAACATTGTTGTTCATCTTCTTTTTCGAGGTTTAACTTCCATCCGAACTGCATTCTACATTTATTTTTATGAATGCATCTTTTAAAAAAGAACCAAGTCCTGCACAAAACGATATTGGTCCTTGAATTGTCAAAATGGTCTGTTGGATTTGTGTTCGATTTGTTTGAAATATACTAACTGAAACTTCTATTCACAAGTTTCCATAATTGTCAAAATGACATGAATTTTTCAACTTGCCACTGCAAATTCACAAAACCTTTTTCAATGTAGACATGATTTCACTTGTATATAACACAATCAATTGAAATTGTTCTTGAAAAAACGTTCAAATGAAATTGAATTTCAAGATATTGCAAACAAAACAGGAAAATATATGTGCATGAAGCAAGACCTACCGGTTTTGGAGAGTGCTCTCATTCTATTATGATGCTCCTCTCGAAGTCTGAAAGGTGTCTCATTCAAGTCAACGGCCGTCCTCCGGTCACCATTCATGTTTTTATGCTTGATGTCAGATAACAGAAATTCGGAAGTGCCATCCACCTGAGCAATATCCATAACAACTTTTGCTTCCATGGGAAATAGAACTTTTGCCAGTGCCACTAATAAGAACAATCAATAGCTTCATAATCATAAACTGATTCGAAAAACATATAGCAACTAGTAAAGTTTTAATCTTCTCCTGGGATTACAAAAATAATATGCAAATGAACCAAGACAGAGATAGATATTTTCTTGATGGCCATTCTCTCCATAATCAAAGAAAAAGAAACCGATACAGGTTAACCAATGAAACAATAGCAATGGATTCTCAGAGAAATCATGAGTCCTTGTAGAAGCAATGCAATATTGCACATTATTTAGAATCAATTCAACTCATCTAAGATTCAATTCAAACCTTCGAAGGATGGCAAAGCATCAGAAAGATTCTAAAAAACTACAATTGATTTTTTTTTTTTTTTTTATTCGAATATAAGTAATCTTAGATGTATGAGACAATGGATGAGTAACAGTAGAGATTTCATGAATTGAAATTAATTTTGTAATAATCAATTTCGAATCACTCAAACATTGGGATAACATAGTAAAACTAATACTCTTCCAAATACAAATCCTCAACAAATGGAGCAAGGACTACTAAATTTAATTCTGCATATTTAAAAATATAGGAAACCATCATTTTTTAGTAAAATATAAGTATTTATAGTGAGATGAGCAGGCCGTTAGCTTAGTATACTTCCAGATGGTCCACAGAACAGAAGAAAAAAATGAATGGAGATTATAGTGGCATACATTCTTCTGCAAAATAGCTATTCTTGGTAGGAAATGCTATCTTACTATCTTTAGTTACTTATTTTTGCATCATTTGGAAAATCCATCCGTTTTTTTCACGCTTGAGTGAGATCATAGGGAGCAGCAATTGCACAGTTCAATCAAAGGCAAACAAAAGTACATTTCAGTTTCAGCAGGAAATATGTATGAAACCATAAAACATGAACCAGATGAAGAAAAATCACCTCTATTTTCAAGGTATAATAACCTCATTCGCAGGTCATCACCAGCCATAGCAAGAGAAAGAGAAGCCTCTCCGAGCAATGGCTCTCTTGTTTCTGCTTGCTCTAATATCTCTATGCATAACCGCTCCTTCGGAGTAGCCTCTCCTTTCTCAGTAGACCTATAGAAATCAGCTGCTCTAGTTAGCCGTTTCGAGATTTGAAGTGCTTTTCTACCATCTGAAGTAAGCTCGGACAGTCGAGCTCCCTTAGTCAAGAGAGAGACTATGATCTTAGGCTCTTTCCGCATTGCAGCCACATGTAACACAGTGTAACCCCTTAAATTTCTCTGGTTAATATCAGCAAGTTCGAGATCAAGAAGCTCTGTAGTAGTCTTCGCGTCGCAGTAAGCAACAGCATAGTGGAGCGCATGTGCATCATCCAAATTGGTATGTGCCTCCTTCAGTAGCATCCTAACTAATTCTACATCATCTGATTCCAACGCTCGATGTATCCTCTTTACGTGTTTATCAGGATAACCTGCACTTTCTGGCATGTCCAAACCAAGCTCCAAGCGCGAATCTGTTATTTTTTTTACAATGTGTTGAGGTAAGGCCTTATCAAGAGTTACAACATCAAGATCAGATTTTACAATGATCTCAACGCATCTTGCTAGCAATCTCTCGCAAGCTTTATCACAAATGTTTGCGACAGACAGAACTACCAATATGTCATCAATTGCAACCTTGTCAAGTATGTCTAAAAGGCGCCTCTGCAATTACCGAACAAAGCCAAAGAATTCAGATAAATGTAAACAGAATAACAAAGCTGAAATGATTTCCATTCTTTTCGAAGATCCAACAGAACAAATTGATACATCTTCTCCAATAAAGCTAACAAATAACACTGTCTAATCCCACTAGTCTTATCCTATATAGAGGACCATAAGTGAATTTCTATATCTGTAGCATCAAGCAGGAAGAAATTTTGAGCAAAAATGTGGATGATTGGAAATTAGGGGTGGAAGTTTCTAACACCATTGACAGTGACAATCCAACAAATGCGACATGTTCGACACAATTGGATGTTGCATTACGTAGCACGATTATGAAAAGACAACCCGACTTGACAGTCCTAAATAGAGACAGCTCGACAACCGGAATAACACCATCGGATCCCACTGTTCTTATCCTAAATAGAGGATCATAAGCAAGTTTCTATATTTGTAACATCAAGCAGGAAGAAAATTTGAGAGAATATTGGTAATAATTAGAAATTAGGGGTGGCAATTTCTGACATAATAACACAAATGACAACCAGAATAAAGTGACATATTTGACACCATTATCATTTTGTATGCATTTATATCCTCCATAACGGTATGAAATATACAGATAACATAACATGATCACAACTACAACCCAAATTCACATTTGACCAACAACAAAAGCAGAACTTCCACATGAATAAGCAAACAGTCTCTAAATGTCACCTGATAAAGAGCCACCAATTCAGGCACCTGAAATGTAAAAGAAGCATACAAAACCTCAACCATGAAATCAACAGCAGGTCTGCAAGCAAAATGGGAGCAATCTTCATCTACACAAACACAAACCCCTTCTGGCAAAGGTTTCACCTTTCCACTATACAAATAGGCCAAAACTGCTAGAAGTGAATCAGACCCAATTTTGTACTCCTTAGCCAACTCCTTTAGTTCAAATTTCCCACCTTTCTCTTCAGCTGCAGAACCAGAAAAAATCTCCTTAAAGAAAGGACTTCTAGCTGAAAGAATGCAGCGGTGGACAGGTATCTCCCGATTGGAGGCTGAGATTATGATTTTGGCATCGGCGAAGAAGTCAAAATCGGAGTCAAAGATAGATTCGATGCTTTTTGATAGCTGTTCAAGAGCTGACACTTCTGGGTTTGGTGGCTTTGGAGCAAAGAGGGTTTCTGTGCAGCAAGTGCTGCTTCCATTACTGATCTCGTTTGAATCAGAGAAACCAATCCTATCATCCATTAAACTGGTCAAGGGTTTAGTAGAGGTTTTAAAGGGTGAAGAATTGGTCAAAACAGAAGCTAACTGAAACAAAAGAAAAATGTAAAGACAGAGTTAGATACACTTTTGAATGAATCGGCAAAAGACAACGTTAAATTGCACAAATTTTCATTAAAGACAATCAATTTCAGAACGATTTTGGCCATGGATACAATAGAAAAGAAGGAGACAAGAAAAGGAGCGAGAATCAAGAAAGTTTCGACCTTTATTGGGTGGTGATGAATGTTTGAGTAAATGAGGCCTGAATGTCATCCGTACATCACGATCCATCCATGTTCTTCCTATGTTTATACAGCAACTCAACTCAACTCAAGTATGTGTCTTTAGTGGAGGATCTTTAAGCAGTAAGCACTGACATTTAACAAAACCAGTGGCATATTTTTTGCCTGTCTTCTCAAATGAAGCTTTGATCCGACGGCTGGGGATTGTGGTTGAAGTGAAAAAGACTCAATCTTTATCTATGCTGTGTTAATACATTGTATAGTAATTTGATTGAGCAGTTTTATGCTTTCGTCGTTGTGCTTTTGGAAGCAATTTTTATTTACTACTTCTATGCTAGGCAGTCGTCATTCTGTGACAATAGCTGCCATCCTTTATTAGCTGCATCTGTTTTCAATGACTTTTCCTTAATTTGGGATATTTTCATATTTCTCTCTCTTTCCTATCCAAAATGGATGTTTCTCATTTTTTAGTACAGGGATACCTCAATTCCCTAACTTTCAAGAAATTGATTGTGATCCTAGTATGAGAGGAGAGCCTATGAAATAAACTAATTTCTAATTTTGTTTTTTTTTTTAATAATTGAATTTTTGTTTAGATTTACAATGTTAGGTTAAGATTTTGGACAGAGCATAGAAGGAAGAAAACGATTGGTTTGTCATGTAATACTACACAAGATATGCTTAACCAATGGCATTGTTGTCGTTAGAAAATATCACAAGCTTACACCAGGGTTGGATAGTGATGCATTTTAATACTTGGTCAAATAAATGGTAGGATTATGCTTATGCAGCATATCCCTATCCTGTAAGTAAGTAGCTAAATATCAAGTGAGAAGTCAACGAGGAAGCCAGTTCATCTCACTATGAAAAATTGGAGAACAGTAAAAAACAATTTCACTCTCCTGAGCTCACTAAATGTCGTGCTCTGGCCCTGACAGGACATTTTGATAAATTTAAGAAAAGAGACTTCATTAGGGTTTTGAATTCATATAGCATATAATTTGAATACTGTAGATGTGTTATATTTAAAAAAAAAAATCTGAATACTATAGTTAATTATCATGCATTAATACGAGTGATAACAATTTTCCATATTTTATGCTAACTATAGCTAAGTATGACAGATAGTTAACTAACTACTCACTCGGGTTATTAAAATTTTTTTTCTATAATGCTATGAAGTTATAGTATTTTTAATGTTGTGATAAGGAGAGTTGACCCAATACAAACTTATTTGAGATGAATGGTTGAAACAACCATGACTAGAATTGGTAAATCAACACATTTCTTGAACGAATCCCAAGTTCATAGCAAGTTGAAAGTCTGTAGATCTCTCGGAACCTTTCCTAAACATACATTTAGTTGTGAAAAATATTTTTAATTTTTATTTTTTAATTAAAAATAAAAGTTTAGGTGAGGTTTGAGTTAGACTTACAAATCAGAGAGCTTGATAAGGGTTTAAAACAAAATTTACACATTGTCTACCACTAAACACAAAGTTTTGACTTAATGGAAAATTCAACCCCAAACTTAACAAGAATGATTATGAATTCCTTACCAGTTGAACTCACTTAATGCAAAACATTTTAAATTTTTGTCAATTATACACATATGCAAATTTTCAACACAGACAAATAAACACTAGCTAAAATTGAAATAGTTTATACTAGTCTATAATATCCAACTTTCAACCCAAAATGTAATCCAAATGTCATAAAATTCACAGAATTTACAAATACAAGCCATTGTCTTTGAATATACACTCACTCTCCCAAGCAGAACCTGTAATATACAGTGGCTAATCCTATAAAATAAAGCAATAATCATCATTACTATGCACAAGGTTATAGTTTAATTAGTCTTCCTACCCTTAGCAGGTGAGCAGACTTTTTCCAGCCCTCTCCCAATAGAAGCTCCAATTTCACCTGAAGATATTTTTCCCAATCCTCTTCCAACTACACCTCCAAATGTTCCTCCTTCCTTCACCTCACAGTTGCTGGATTCCTTTTTCCGGTGGATGGTTCCGATGAGAGCTTCAACTTCTTCTTTAGCTCGCTGAAATATACTCGGACCTCTGATTTCATCGATCGGTGCATTCTCATCAATGTTATCTCTCCTTCCATGAGTTTCTCTGTTTCGATTGCCGATTGCTTCATTTTCTTCCTTGCTCCGTGCAGATTGATCGCTAAAATTTCAAAAAAAAAAAAAACATGTCACAATCCAAATTAACCTCATTACAGATCTGATGTTGAGATTTGAATAGATACGAACATTTTGTGATGCGATTTAGGATCCTTCTGAGGGTGAAGAGTCCGAATCAACGCCTCTATCTCCTCTTTTGCTCGATCAAACACATTTGGGGCTTTTACATTATCGATCGGAGTGCGTTCATTGATGTCAGTTTCTTTGTGATGAAAATGCAATCTATCGCTGTATATTACTGCCTGAATCTCCTCCTTCGCCCTCTCTATCAAATTTGGTGCTTTCACAATTTCATCTGCCGCCATTTTTAATATTATATATGTGGACAAGAATGAACAGAGTTATAAACAAAAATGGAAATCGGAGAAACTGTCTTTTGGCGATCAATTTGAACCTCAAAATGGGAGATATAAGATTGAATAGAAAAAGGGAAAAATCATACCTGAGAGAATCTTCGATCCGGCCATTGAATTTGGTGAGAAAAATGATATGATTTTATTTAAATTTAAATGATATAATTATAAAGGACAACTGGGAAATTAGTTAGCCGCTTTTGGTGTACGTAGAAAAAAACGTTAAAGACAGATCTTTTTAGTCCTTAACAAGTATTTGATTGGTTGTTTGCTCGCCAGATAAAAAATTGTACTACCAAACTATGGCCCCACTTAGCGAGTAATTCTAGTGTGTGCTGATAGTAACTACTTCCGCCAATCACAAGCTGTCACGTCAGCACACATACTGATATGACAAACTCTGATTGGTCGGGAGTAGTATATTCCCGGCCAGTGGCGGTGCCAGGAATCGCCGGATGGGGGGGCGAAAATTTCCTGAAAAAATTTCCGGCCGACGATCAAAAATTTCTGGCAGACCGACGAACCTGAAATTAATTCAATCCAAGTCAATAACAATACAATCAAATCAATCCAAACAACAACTTCATTTTTATACACATATAACATACCAAAACTTAATTTTTTCTAATCGATGGAGCCGATGAAGTACTCGTAGCATGAGAACTTTTAGAGGTTTCAAGTAGTTTTTACGAGAAGCCAACTTTTGAAAACACTGCAAAATGGTTTCTTCGTCGATGCTAATGAATATCTTCTTCTCAATGTAACATAATAAGCAGTCCGATAGTAATTCATCTCCCAGCCGGTTGCGCAGATCAGTCTTCACAATATTCATAGCAGAAAAACATCTTTCAATGGTAGCTGTTGCAACTGGTAAGACTAATGCCAACTCAATAAGCCGATACACCAAAGGAAAATAAATGTGATGTTTATTTTCCACCATCTTTTTTGCAAGAGCGCCAACATCATCAAGATTAGAGAATTCTGGATTATCTTTCACAGCAGAAATGTAGAGTTCAAGTTGATAGTGAAGTTCGGCTAACTCAACACTAGAGAAATCATCAGAGTATAATCCAGCAAGATTCAGTATTTCATTATGATCAAAATGAACAAATGAGTTTGAAGGATCAAGACTCATTATGCCTCTAAGCAAATCCGTGTTTGCCTCATTGAACCGATTGTTCAATTCCAAGGCAACCTCATCAATTACCTATCATTATATAATATAAAAATAATTTAGAACACTATACATTTAAAGAATAAAGAACAAAGTCATACATATATATCAATTATGAAAAAAATAAAATGCAATGGAATACCTTTGCAAAGATCTCCACACGAAAATGGTGAAAATAAGTTATCGGTTCTCCATCAATAAGTGTCCGGCTACGGCTTTCAACAATGTCATCTATATTGGGCACTGTAATTTTTTGTTGGACACAAAATTCAGTGGCTTCTTTCAACAAATTTGTCCAACCATTTTCTCTATATGTTTGTAACTTCTTTTTCAGTATTTCAACCATACGAACAGCATTTCCTATGTTTTGATCTTTGGCTTGAAGGATCTTTGATAAAGGGTCCGTCACTCCCAAAATATATAGCATTAATTTTCCAACAAATATAAATTCAAAAGAACCCATTTTATTCAACAAACCCTCAGCCGTGCCTGGATTTTTTCTTATGTCACCATCTTTGTTTATTGTTAAAAGCACTTCTTCCACTGAATTCCACATATCAAAAAGCCGAAGTAGTATTTTATAATGAGAACCCCAACGTGTAGTACCTGGTCGAGCTAAGCTTATTTCTTGATTCTTACCCTTTCCACCTGAAATCTCACCACTTTGTATTTTCTTCACTACTTCTTCATGGTGTAATTGGCGAAGAGCATCCTGCCTTTTACACGAACCTCCAACCATATTCACAATCATACAAACATATTCAAAAAATTGACTGACATCATCATTTTCCTCGGCAGCAGACACAACAACTAATTGAAGCTGGTGAGCAAAACAATGAATATAATGTGCATGCTTGTTTTCATTTAGAATGAGTGATTTCAATCCATTAAGCTCACCTCGCATATTAGAAGCTCCATCATAACCTTAACCTCTAACTCTTGATAGTGATAATCCATTCTTCGCAAAGAATTCATCAACAGCATTCTTTAAACACTGTGCAGAAGTCTCAGTTACATGAACCACTCCAACAAATCGTTCTATAACCACTCCACTATCATTCACATATCTCAAAACTATAGCCATTTGCTCTTTCACAGAACTATCTCGGGCCTCGTCGAGTAAAAGAGAAAAGAACCTATCTCCAATGTCATTCAAAATAACTTTTCTCGTTTCTTTTGCACAAGCTTCAATTATTTGTCTTTGAATGGTAGACGAAGTCATTTGATTATTTTTAGGAGCATTTGATTGCATTACTTTATTTGCTTCCTCATTATACTTGCAAAACCAACTAATGAGTTCAAGAAAATGACCTCGGTGCATTGATTCCTCCGACTCATCGTGTCCTCGGAAACCCAAACCTTCCCCTAAAAGATATCGAGCTACTCTTACAACTGTAGTCAAACGAACACGATAATCATCATCTAAAGCAGCACTTTTTGATGCTAAAACAAAATCCACATTCTCCCTTTGGTTTTGGTATTGCTCAACCTTAATTCTAGCATATGTGTGTGGGCTATCCGAACTTCCTTCGTGAGCAATGAAGTTAGGTAAAGCATTTTTCCAATTGTTATATCCAACTTCTGTAAAAGCATTTCCTCCACTTTTATTGCTTTTACTGAACAAGTAACAATATAAACAAAATGCTTTATCTTTCGAGACACTATACTCTAGCCAAGCAAATTTCTTAAACCACGAACTTTGAAACCTCCTTTTACCTCCCTTAAGAATAGTTTGTGGAAATTGATGTCCAACTGGCTGACAAGGGCCTAGAGCTAAGTATATCCTTCTTAATGAATCTCTAATCTGAAGGGGGTAACTATCAATTGGCTTTCGCAATCCTGAATCGCCAATGATATCATCATCTGAAACTTCTACCTCAATACAAGCTCTTTTTTCATTGCCTTTATCAAGAGATATTGCATGACTAGGTCTAGTTGAAGATTGACCGGGAGTTGAAGAATTGCTCTCAATTCTAGTTAAAAATTTCTCCATATTCTTGTTCCTAATGTAGTAACACAATCAAATTATTAAATCTAAACTTAAAATCTAAAAACAATTTCAATTCAAATCATATCACAATATCACAATACTAAATGTCAAGCATAATGTATAAATTTCAAATTAAATTATATACCAATCGTAACAAATTCTTGTTAGAGATTGTGCCCTAAGCCAATGTTGGATTATGTAAACAATCTTCTTAAGTCATTAATAAAGACTTATTTTATCATATATATTTGTATGTTAGTATTTATGATAATGTATCCATGAATTAATTGTGTAATTCTAAATTTCCCTAGTCGATTGTTATTATGGGAATAATAACAAACTAAGACTAGTGTGAGTGATAATGGATATTCATAAGATGAATATAGTGTATACAGATACAGATTATACTCACGGGCAATGTGTTAGAGAACATGTTGCTGGAGACCCACTATAAGATCAAGTTCATGGTCACGTGTCACAACTGATCTTGATTATAGTAGTGTCATCAGCTGATTCCTTTGACCTGAGGTCACCATGGATTCCGGGATGAATTCATGTTGTGCTTTGACGCAGTCAAACGCTGCTTGTAACAGAGTAGTTATAAAGGCTGTGGTTGGGTACAATATGACTCATGCTTAGGGATGTGAGTGACAGATATGGGATTTTGTCCCTCTCTAACAAGAGAGCGATATCACTGGGCCCCTCGATAAGTAAGACTGTTAAATGCATGGCCGTGCTCAAATAATTGATAAGAGTATCAATTGATTTGTCTGAACAGTTTACTTTGAGATCGAGAAAGCATATGATTAATTATATAAGATTGACAAGTGTACCATGTCTTATAATTAATCTTGATATCAATGAGACAAAAGGGAATATGACATTCTATAAATAGGTATTGGATCATTCCAATCATATTAATTGGGTAGTCGTAATGGCTTGCTAGAGTCCGCTTGTGACCTATAAGGACATTATGGTAATTTCCTTATTGCCAATTAATATGATCCTATGGGGTCACACACAAGAGCAAAATGAAGTTCATCTTATCGGGTATAAATTATTATTGGATAATAATTTATGAATGAGAAAGAGAATAAATATATATAGTGATATATATTTATGTATGTATATATAAATATTAATGTGATTAATATTGCATAAAGTATGCTACATATTATAATTAAATTATATGGAGATATAATTAATTATAATATTATATATACATATATGTATTATGGAGAATTGATTTGATTTAATGTTAATTGAGAATTAATATTAAATTGTGTGGGTTAATATATAATTATAACTAATAGGTGTATTAGGTTATAGTTATAATTAACTATTTAGGTTAATTATTTAAGGAAACAATTAACCTAAACCTAATCACTCTCTACACTAATACTATAGCAGATTTTCGGCCAGCCAACACAAGAGAATAGCCAGCCGAAATTCTCCTCTCCAAGCCAAGAGAAAATTTGATTTTCTGCCTCTCTCTCGATTCGAGGAAACCGTTTCTTCTATCCCGGCGCTAGCACGCGGTGAACGTATTGCTCCGTGTGGATCAACCGTAGAGGGAAGCAATTTTGGTTCCTAAGTGATTCAAACTTCAAAGAATTAAGGTAATTCTTTAACCCTCCTTCTGATTCAATGTAATGTACATGGGTCCTTGGTGGGGATTAATCTTTTTCCGCTGCGTTTTATGTTTGTTTGTGCGATTAATTCCCCAACAGTGGTATCAGAGCCACTTGTGCATTGGTTGAATTGGATTTGTTATTTTGATTAGATCAAAATTGCATGTTAGGGTTGTATGTTCTTGATTTAGGGTTCAATGTTATTGTGAATAACATGTTTAAAATTTGATTTTAATGTGAATCATTGTGAATGATTTGGTTGTAATTGTTTTGAATCAGAAAAAGGGGTGAAATTTTGGATTCAGCATGTTGGCACGCCGGCGTGCCAACAGGAAATCGTTCCTGGATGCTTGAGTTCAGAATGGTGGCACGCGGGCGTGCCGATTTGGCACGGCGTGCCAACCTGAAAATTTTGCATATGGCACGACGTGCTGGGCCTTTGCACGCCGTGCCAACTGGAAACCGTTTCCAGTGTTGCGACCAGAATGGCGGCACGACGGCGTGCCAACCTTGGCACGGCGTGCCACCTGGGAATTTTCAGAGGGGGCTGTTTTTTGCGCGAAAATTTTTTTTTTTTTGCCTGCGGCGCTTGCTTCGCAACAGGGGCTACCGCCCCCGTACCCCCGTCCAACTCAGCAGCGAGTTGGATCGCTGGAAGTTGGGTTTGGTGTTTTTCGTTTATGTGTGGAAATTGTTTCTACACATTTACGATTTTTCAAATCAATTACTCTAAATACAATAGGATTGTATTTTACCCTTTATGAACCCTAAATCTTGTAGATATAAAATTATTGTGATAATTTTATGCATGGTGTTTTGGTATGGTTTTGGACCCTTGGATATTTTTTTATTTTCTTTTGGTTTTGGTGAATGTAAGGTTTTATAAATACGGCCTGCGAGTCGTTTGTATTTATGTAATCTTATTTTTCTAGATAAATTGTATAGGATGCAATTTATTGTTTGTAAATTTTATTTACTAGAAAATTGTATAGGATGCAATTTTGTAAAGTATGTAAATCCATGAGATGGTGCCAAGGAACAAAGACGTGAAGACGGATCCAAGGGGTGCGGCTGTGCTGTGACCATGCGATGGTTACAACCACCTAGGAAATGACCTGTTGATTTTCATATTGGCCTATGAAAATCAATGTAGATAAAACCATACCATAACACGGTCTTTCGAGTCTATTGCATGTTTTATATTTTGATGCCATGTGATGCCATGCTAAGTATGAAATATGCATGCTAAATGAATGTATGACATTGGATGCCATGCTAGAATTAATATTAACTTAGAAAGATTAATGTTAATGCCATGCATTGTATGAGATACAATTGAATCACAGGAATTAATAAACCCTAAATAAACTTATGAAGTTTATATTTTGCCACCCAATTACGTATAACACTTGTCAAGTACTATGTTCACATCATGGTATACCGCCAGGGCGGGTACGCATGTTGTGACCTTAGCGAAGCAATAATATGAGAAAAGGTGATTCTCATTGTGTTGTAATTGGCTTAACTAAAGGGTTAATCAAAAAGGTGTTTGAGCCCGAGGCAAGGATGAGATGAGTAACATACAAATTAAATATGATATATGATATCATGCATCTCATAAATTAAAAGAGTTACATAATGATGTAATTGACATGGTGATGTCTACCGAAATTATATTCAATCATAGGGACATGCCAAAGCAGTGCTATGGTTAAATATGGATTTTGGGTCTTTTACCCACTTAAATTTTTTAAAGGGTTTTATAATTTTAGTGGGAGTTTAATTCCCTTATGTAATTAACTTTGCATATATTTTCTGTTGTAGATAAATGGCAAACACAAGCAATCCCGGTTCTATTCGATCTATCCTTGAGAAGGATAAACTGAACGGAACCAATTACCTAGACTGGTATCGCAACTTGAGAATTGTTCTCAAGCAAGAGCGAAAGCTATATGTTCTGGATGGGCCTTTGCCCGCTAACCCTCCACCCACCACAGCTTCAAGAGCTGAAAGGGATGCTTTCCACAAGCATCAAAATGATCAAATTGATGTACAATGATTTCGGAACTTCAGAAGGATCTGGAAACATTTGAGGCATATGAGATGTCTCAAGAGCTTAAGGAAATGTTCCAAAAGCAAGCGAGGAGGGAAAGGTATGAGACCTTAAGATCTTTGGTTGGGTGCAAGATGACCGAAGGGAGTTCGGTTAGTGCCCATGTTCTGAAGATGAAAGGGTACATTGATCAGTTGGAGAGGCTTGGTTCGCCACTCAGGCCTGAGTTGGCAACGGATTTGATCCTTAATTCTCTTCCCGAGAGTTACTCCCATTTTGTCATGAATTATCACATGAATGATATGGACAAAACGGTCAGCGAACTGCATGGGATGCTGAAAAACGCTGAAGTAACGATAAAAGAGAAGCCAAGCTCCAAAGGGATCCATATGGTGCAAAAGGGTAGGATCCAGAAGAAGAAGGGTAAAGCACACAAACCCAAAGAGTTTGGGAAGGATGCAAAGAAGCCCAAAGCTGTTACCAAGGCAAAGCCTCCAAAGGAAGGCGCATGCCATTTCTGCAATCAGCCTGGTCATTGGCGCAGAAATTGCAAGCTTTATTTGGAGGACTTGAGGAAGAAGAGAGGCGGTGAGACCGCTAATCAAGGTATTCATGTTATTGAAATACTTCATTCTACTTCTGTTTCTACTTCGTGGGTATTAGATACCGGTTGTGGTTCTCACATTTGTATGAATGTGCAGGGGCTTAGAGGAAGTAGAAAGCTCAAGAAGGGCGAGGTAGAATTCCATGTGGCGAATGGAGCTAGAGTTGCTGCTTATGAAGTCGGTCGCTACGAGCTCAAGTTGCCAACTGGACTTGTTCTCTTTTTGAATAATTGTTATTTTGTTCCTAATTTGTCTAGGAACATCATTTCTATTTCATGTTTGGACAAGGAAGGATTTAAATGTGTTATTGAGAATAATCACTTATTGCTTTTCAATAAAGACTTGTTTTATGCAAATGCGGATTTACATGATGGTCTTTATTTGTTGAACCTTAGTGAAGGTTATGATGAGCATGTATATAACATAAATACCAAAAGGATAAGAACAAATATTGTGAATCCTACTTATCTCTGGCACTGTCGTCTAGGACACATTAATGAGAAACGCATTTCAAAACTCCATAAAGATGGAATTTTGGGTCTAGACGTTTTTGAAACATATGACACTTGCGAGTCTTGTTTAATGGGTAAGATGACCAAGAGTCCCTTTACTGGTCACAGTGAAAGGGCTAGTGACTTATTAGAACTCATACATACAGATGTATGTGGGCCTATGAGCACAACTGCTAGAGGTGGTTTTCAATACTTCATTACGTTCACTGATGACTTCAGTAGATATGGTTATCTATATCTAATGAAGCATAAGTCAGAATCCTTTGAAATGTTCAAAGCCTTCCAAAATGAAGTACAAAACCAACTTGGCAAGACAATTAAAGCACTTAGATCTGATCGAGGTGGTGAATATTTGAGCCAAGAGTTTGACGATCATCTTAGAAATTGTGGGATTGTCTCATAATTGACTCCTCCTGGTACACCACAGTGGAATGGTGTGTCTGAGAGGAGGAACCGGACTTTATTGGATATGGTTCGGTCGATGATGAGTCAAACAAATCTTCCTCTATCCTTTTGGGGATATGCACTTGAAACAGCGGCATTCACACTGAACCGAGTTCCATCAAAAGCAGTTGAAAAGACACCATATGAGATATGGATTGGTAAGAAACCAAATTTGTCTTTTCTCAAGATTTGGGGATGCGAAGCTTATGTGAAATATTTGATTTCAGATAAGTTAGCACCAAAATCTGTGAAATGCAATTTTGTTGGTTATCCAAAAGAAACTAAAGGTTATTTCTTTTACAATCCTAGTGAAAACAAAGTGTTTGTTGCTAAGGGTGGTACATTCCTGGAAAAAGAGTTTATTTCCAAAGGAATCAGTGGGAGTAAAGTACACCTACAAGAAAATATGGATAACCAAGTTGAAAGTGAGTTTCAAATGGAACAACCTGATTCACAAGAAGTTGTTGAGTCAGAACCAGTAACACAAGTCCAACGTAGATCAAGTAGAGTTCGTCATGAGCCCGAGAGATATGGATTTCTCGTCACGAACGAAAATGATCTGATTCTGTTAGAAGAGAATGAACCTTCCACGTACATGGAAGCTGTCTCTAATTCAGAATCTGAAAAATGGCTTGATGCTATGAAGTCAGAAATTCAATCCATGGACGACAACAAAGTATGGACTTTGGTTGATCTCCCAAAGGGTGCTAAAGCAATAGGGCACAAATGGGTTTTCAAATTGAAAACGGACATGGATGGGAATATTCAGACTTATAAAGCAAGGTTAGTGGCAAAAGGTTACCGACAAATTCATGGTATAGACTATGACGAAACCTTTTCGCCAGTAGCTATGATCAAGTCCATCAGAATTCTTGTTGCCATAGCAGCATATTATGACTATGAGATATGGCAAATGGATGTCAAAACAGCTTTCCTAAATGGAAATCTTGTTGAGGATGTGTACATGACACAGCCTGAAGGTTTTGTCGATCCAAAGAATCCTGATAAAGTATGCAAGCTTCAAAAGGCCATTTATGGTTTGAAGCAAGCATCAAGAAGTTGGAATCATTGTTTTGATGAATCGGTCAAAAAGTTTGGCTTCATCAAAAACGAAGATGAGCCTTGTGTGTACAAGAAGTTCAGTGGGAGTAATGTAGTTTTCCTAGTTCTATATGTCGATGACATATTGTTAATAGGAAATCACATTCCTACCTTGCAAGAAGTAAAATCTTGGTTAGGAAAGTGTTTTTCTATGAAAGACTTGGGTGAGGCAGCCTACATTCTTGGAATAAAGATCTATAGAGATAGATCTAAGAGATTGATAGGCCTGAGCCAGAGTACATACATTGATAAGATACTGAAAAGGTTCAGTATGGATCAATCTAAGAAAGGAAATGTTCCTATTGGGCAAGGGATAAAGCTTAGTCGTAAGCAATGTCCCATGACAGTTGAAGAACGTCAATGCATGAATAAGATTCCTTATGCGTCAGCTATAGGATCTATCATGTATGCCATGGTATGTACTCGGCCAGATGTCTCTTTTGCTTTGAGCATGACAAGTAGATATCAGTCTGATCCAGGTGATAGTCACTGGACTGCTGTCAAGAGTATTCTTAAGTACTTGAGAAGAACTAAAGATACATTCTTGATATATGGAGGCTCGGACGAAGATCTTGTTGTAAATGGTTACACGGATGCAAGTTTCCAAACTGATCAAGATCAGATGCAGTCACAGTCTGGGTATGTGTTCATTCTGAATGGAGGTGCGATAAGTTGGAAGAGTTCTAAGCAAAGCACGATAGCTGCATCTACAACAGAAGCCGAGTATATTGCTGCATCAGATGCAGCCCAAGAGGCTGTTTGGATCAAGAAGTTCATCGAAGAACTTGGTGTCGTTCCTAGCATAGTGAATCCTGTGAGCCTCTTGTGTGACAACAATGGGGCAATAGCACTTGCTAAGGAACCTAGTGTGTCACAGAAATCCAAACATATACTTCGGCGTTTTCACTACATAAGAGAAGTCATCTCAAGAGGAGATGTGAAGATATGCAAAGTTGCGTCTGAAGATAATGTTGCTGATCCACTAACAAAAGCTCTTTCACAAGCTGTACATGATGGTCATGCTAGGTCCATGGGTATTAGATACATTTGAGATTGGACTTAGGGCAAGTGGGAGATTGTTAGAGATTGTGCCCTAAGCCAATGTTGGATTATGTAAACAATCTTCTTAAGTCATTAATAAAGACTTATTTTATCATATATATTTGTATGTTAGTATTTATGATAATGTATCCATGAATTAATTGTGTAATTCTAAATTTCCCTAGTCGATTGTTATTATGGGAATAATAACAAACTAAGACTAGTGTGAGTGATAATGGATATTCATAAGATGAATATAGTGTATACAGATACAGATTATACTCACGGGCAATGTGTTAGAGAACATGTTGCTGGAGACCCACTATAAGATCAAGTTCATGGTCACGTGTCACAACTGATCTTGATTATAGTAGTGTCATCAGCTGATTCCTTTGACCTGAGGTCACCATGGATTCCGGGATGAATTCATGTTGTGCTTTGACGCAGTCAAACGCTGCTTGTAACAGAGTAGTTATAAAGGCTGTGGTTGGGTACAATATGACTCATGCTTAGGGATGTGAGTGACAGATATGGGATTTTGTCCCTCTCTAACAAGAGAGCGATATCACTGGGCCCCTCGATAAGTAAGACTGTTAAATGCATGGCCGTGCTCAAATAATTGATAAGAGTATCAATTGATTTGTCTGAACAGTTTACTTTGAGATCGAGAAAGCATATGATTAATTATATAAGATTGACAAGTGTACCATGTCTTATAATTAATCTTGATATCAATGAGACAAAAGGGAATATGACATTCTATAAATAGGTATTGGATCATTCCAATCATATTAATTGGGTAGTCGTAATGGCTTGCTAGAGTCCGCTTGTGACCTATAAGGACATTATGGTAATTTCCTTATTGCCAATTAATATGATCCTATGGGGTCACACACAAGAGCAAAATGAAGTTCATCTTATCGGGTATAAATTATTATTGGATAATAATTTATGAATGAGAAAGAGAATAAATATATATAGTGATATATATTTATGTATGTATATATAAATATTAATGTGATTAATATTGCATAAAGTATGCTACATATTATAATTAAATTATATGGAGATATAATTAATTATAATATTATATATACATATATGTATTATGGAGAATTGATTTGATTTAATGTTAATTGAGAATTAATATTAAATTGTGTGGGTTAATATATAATTATAACTAATAGGTGTATTAGGTTATAATTATAATTAACTATTTAGGTTAATTATTTAAGGAAACAATTAACCTAAACCTAATCACTCTCTACACTAATACTATAGCAGATTTTCGGCCAGCCAACACAAGAGAATAGCCAGCCGAAATTCTCCTCTCCAAGCCAAGAGAAAATTTGATTTTCTGCCTCTCTTTCGATTCGAGGAAACCGTTTCTTCTATCCCGGCGCTAGCACGCGGTGAACGTATTGCTCCGTGTGGATCAACCGTAGAGGGAAGCAATTTTGGTTCCTAAGTGATTCAAACTTCAAAGAATTAAGGTAATTCTTTAACCCTCCTTCTGATTCAATGTAATGTACATGTGTCCTTGGTGGGGATTAATCTTTTTCCGCTGCGTTTTATGTTTGTTTGTGCGATTAATTCCCCAACAATTCTCCATATATCAATCACAATTCAAATTATAACACAATTAATTCAATTCAATGGCAATATATTACAATCCCTAAATTAAAATCCCCAAATTAGAATCCCTAAATTACAAACCCCTAATTCAATTATTTATCATATTAATTAAAAAAAAATTGATTCAAATAATAGTATTATAATAAAATAAAAACATATTATTTGCAATTCCTAACCCTAATTCAACATCATAACAATCTCAATCAATATAATTTTAATTGTAAAATCTCAAATTTAATTAGGGTAAAATATAATATATTTAGGAATTAGAAATTGAAAGTTACCTAATTGAAGAGCCGACAGACGGACGGAGCTGAGGGGCGGACAGTGGCTGGTCGACGGCGGCTTGGGCGGAGGAGGAAGTGGCGGTGGAGGATTGGGTTGGGGCTGGTGGTGGTGGGAAGAATTTGGAACACAGAGAGAAAAGAGGGATTTTGTCGAAGAGGAGAATGATTTGGTTTTATGTTTTTTGTTTCCCTGCCCAGGCAAAACGACGTCGTTTTGCTTGGGCGCAAAACGACGTCGTTTTGATGGGATAATTAAAAAAAAAGTCAAAACGCATCGTTTTGACCTTTTTTTTTTTAATTATCCCAGGAAACGACGTCGTTTTGCGCCCAGGCAAAACAACCTCGTTTTGCCTGGGCAGAGAAACAAAAAAAGAGGACGAAAGCCCTTTGGTTTTGGGGGGGCTGTGCCCCCCCAAAACCAGAGGTTTTAAGTGATTTTGGCCGCCGGAAACACCCCTACTAGGGGTGTTTTCCGGCGGCTGGGGGGGCAACGGCCTACCAGTGCCCCCCCTCCTCCACCACTGTTCTCGGCACATGTTAGTTATTTTCCCACTTAGCTTGAAAAACTGCATGTTGGTTTTGGTCTCTATGCTGCCAATTAGATGTAACCTTCTACGTAGACCATCATTATCCATTTTGAACCAAACCTTGATACTAAGTTATGTAACTAAAATTCTAGCTTGGTTAGGGAGCACGTAATCCACCATATTAATAATTTACACAACAGCACAATATATGATGTGCTATTCGCTCAACGATATGGGCCACATAGTTCCGGATCTCGGTAAATCGCTCATTCTTTATCTTCTTTATCGATAATATCATATTTTCTATAGAAATATAGGCTTTGTTTATTTGTGCAAAATGTTTACCGACAAGTCTGTATTTAATACAAATCAGATCTTGTGGAAAATATAGGCTTAATTGACACAATATCTCTTCGTTGGATCTGCTGAGACCTGCAATGAAAAGACATATCTATTACATATTTAATATTGTTGGTAGATTTAAGTGTCTACTCCAGCGAGAAATTTTACAATGGAACCAGTCCATATCTACTCTTCCAATGAATAATCAACGCAAATGTAAAATGCGTATTAGAAAACTAGGGGTATGTTTGGTTCTAATGTTGCTGATTGTTATTTGCTGCTGTTAATTGCTGATTGTTCTTTGCTGTTGTTAATTGTTGTTTGTTGTTGCTAGTAACAAATTGCTATTGTTGTTTGATAATTAGTGTTTGATAAAATTATGATAAAATTTTACTGTTAGGATGTGAAATTACTAATGTGGGTATGTATTAATTAAATTAATTAATAAATCAACCATAAAAATAAACAGATAACTAAGGGTGAGCAAAACCAAACCGCGATCTAAAAATTGAACCGAACTAAAATTGGTTTGGTTTGGTTTCAGTTTTTAAAAATGTTACAGTTTGGTTTTTGGTTTAGTTTCGAATTTTGTTAAAAAAAAACTGAAGAAAAACCGAACCGAATCAAACTAATTATAAATATTTAAAAATTATTTATATATATGTATAAAATAAATTTTATTTGATATAATATATATTTATATTATTATAAAATTTATATTTATGATATCTTAATAATATATATTTAATATAGAACATTTTTGGCAATAATTTATATATAATTAATAATAATTTGATGATAATAATAATGGTAATTTATTTAAAGTTGAAAGTTTGAAAATTTTGGTTTTAAATTGAACCAAACTGGAATTAAACCAAATTGGTTTGGTTCGATTTAATCCAAACCTAATATATATTGGTTTGATTTTGGTTGTTATAATTTTTACTGTTTAGTTTTCGGTTTGGTTCAATTCAGTTTTGAACCAAACAGTGGTTTGCTCATCCTTAAATATAACCTAATAATTAATAATAAAATTAAACAATCAAATATAAAGCATGGATCATGAATGTTGTTCTTAATATTAGGTGCATCGTCACAAACAATATGGTCATACAAAGAGATAATAAAAGCTATTACTATTATGATTGGTAAAGTTTCAACCTATTGAAAAACCGTACTTATTTTAAAACCTCAATTGTTAGTAAAACATGTTAATATCATGAATGTTTAACCAGGCTTTTTCATCTCTTCTTTTTATTATTTTTATTTTAGGTTTTTTTTTTTTTTTTTTTGAATGAGTGATTTCTTTGTCACTTTGGATTATAGATTTTTTTTGGAGAAGTAGAAAATCTTTCATTAGTTTAATTTTTCTAATCAAGTAGCAAATTGGGCTAGGTTTATATAGGGTAATAATGCCTAATTTGGAAATACATGTCTTAATAATTAATGTTTTTGACGCCATGTTTCATTATTTTAAGTTTCTGTATTTTTTTCAAAAGTGAGTTACTACATTGTTTTATGATTTTTGTTTTACTTTTAAAGGGTAATTAAAGGCAAAATTAAATTAAAGATGTCTATTTTTCATGAAAAACAGTATTTTCTTGCTAATTAGAAACAATATACGATTATTTCTAAAATATCAATCAACATTTATTTCCTAATTCTAACCAAACACCTCTACATTTATTTTTTGAAAGTCAAACAACAAACAATAAGTAAATTAACTATAACCAAACATGCTCTAAAAAATACATCGGAAAAATAAAAAGTGCATATGTGTTGATTATTCTTTGGAATGTTCTATATGGACCGAGTCTATTATAAATTAAATTTCTCCCTGCTGCTGCTAATAAATTACAAAAAAAAAAAATATTGTTAACTTGGAATTTATTAACAGCTTGACATATTTCTAAATTGGAATTGATTTAATCGTAGATAATCTTACGATGCAATTTCCTCAAATTTATTAGTATTGTCTGGCCCAACTAAAGTTTAAAGCCCCATAAAACTGAGTGAAACTTGGTACATAAAAATTAGAGCACAGCATCAAGTCCAGCCCAATTTAACTAACCCAACAAATTCAATAGGAAAACTCTTTTTTTTTTTTTTAACAAAAATGATAGCAGACATGTTATGAAATGTCAATTTGTTGTATGTAGTACGTATAAGTAATTGATACATTATATATAGTTTTGCTATAAAATGTCAATTTTCTAAACTCGTACATAAAGTCTTTAGTTAATTATTTTATTACATTAATTAATTGATTTTCGACATTCACTTATTCATTGCTAATGGCATTAGTATTTGACAACAAAATCCTTTAAAATATAGTGGAATAGTAATTTGGATAACTTTGAAATTATTGTTTCTTTCTTTATCCATGCTACCATGAATTATGGTCTAAATATCTATATTGATTCTTTACACCCTTTTTTTTTCCCCGTTAATTATTTCTTTATACATGTGGGTAAAATAAATATTTCACCATAATTTATGAATGTATTTATGTAAAATCCAGGGCTTCCCAAAAAGCAAATAAATGAACATATTGCTCAAAGGTTAATATATAAAAATCTAATCTGTATTAGTTAATTTATTTTTTTAAACTCTCGTTTTCTAAATCTAAGAGACTTTGGTACCATGTTAATATACTATTTAATCCAACAGAAAAAAAAAATGCAGTTTCTTGATGTCAAATTCATGAAAAATTCTACTGTTTGAGGTGGCCTAATTTATTTTACACCTAAATTAACTAGTACACATTAGATTTTTATATTTTGTTTGTTTATTTCCAACATTAATAAACGCATTCTCGAAGGCATGGATCAATTGATAATAAAATTTTAAAAAAAAAAAATGGAAGTTCCTCGTATACATATTCAAACTATCTGTTTCTTTTAATGTACTGTAACATAAATTAAGGGAAGAAAAAACTATATTTTGAAAATTCAATTCAAGCACGTGATGGAAGAAAAAGAGAGACTTCAAATAGCAAAATTTGTAACCTAATTAACTTTCCAGAATTTTGTTTGTTCACAAAATCTTCTTGGAAATTGGAATATATATCATTAGTCTATGGTCAACTTGGAGAAAGATATTCTCAAGGCTTTTCTCGAGAGAATGTAAACATTCAACTCTAAAGATTAATTAAGCTGAAAAATAAGATTTAAGATTATTTTTTATATACCCTCGTACACAAATAGGTAAACAAAACCCTAATTCACTCCAAAAGATATCTCAAAAGAAGATCGTTATTTCCATATATAAGAAGCTATATAACTCTCTCATTAAGCAATGTTGGATATTCAACACACCTCCCACAAGCCAAGAACCATATAAAGTGTGAAAAATATATTCACGGATAGCCCAATATTACATATTAGACTCTGATGCCATGTATACAAAGATTTAATTTACTTCAAAAAATACCTCAAACGAGGAAGATTATCTCACATATATATGGAGTTTCATAGCTTTCTCATTAAATAACATGAGATTTAATATAATGCTCATTGAATATGAAAAATGTCCAACACCGACCTATTTTTGAAATTCAACAACAAAAGTATGATCACGATTTAAATTCTCGCTTTCTAAATGTAAGAGACTTTGATATCATGTTAATATACTATTTGATCCAGAAGGTTAAACAAATAAAAAAATTTCTATGTTTAGTATTTAATATTTATCATAATCTCAGACAGAAATAAGCCAAATTGGGAAAATTTTAATTTTTTATATATATTATATAAGTGAATTGAGATGCAAATTCAAAGATCTATGCCCACTGCTGACTAAGACTCGAAAAAAGTCGGATGACTTGTTTGAAGATATTGACAAAACTTTAATTTTATTAAATTAAAGTTGGAAAATCTTTGTTGGAAATTCAGATAACCAATTTTTATGGCTTTTTTTTTTTAATAAAAAAACATATAAAAAGAAAAAAAAAAAATTGTTTTAGACAGCCTGGACATTCGTGGTAATGACATAAATATGAACAAGTGTGGAGCTTACGTTTTTGCCATTGCTGGACAGCAAGAGGCGGCTAATATATTGAATTTGTCAACATTATATTTTTGAATGGTTGGTTCATTTTATTTTATTTTTTTTAATCCAATACCAACTATGTTTGCTGAATCAATTTTTATTGGATTCCTAAGTTTGATAACTCAACAATACTTTTTTTAAAATATAATTAGCCAATTTAAAATTGATTTAATATCGTTTAATTCTTGTTATGTAAGAATTGAAAATCATGCAAAATTTTCAAATGAGAATGGTGAATGGAAAACACATTGGCTCAATTACGTAATTACATTTGTTTATATTAAAAAAAGTTATTATGTGTTAAGGGAAAATTATTTTTCTTAGATTGGAAATTTGTTCCAAAAATAGCAAGTAAATTTGGATTTTAAAAACATAATGAAAGTAACGGAATGTGGGCGTAAGGGATATGGGAAACAAACAAATCTTAATCCGATTGTAATGTGTGGATAGAAAGGAGACCAGAACCGTAATACAGGAAATATTAAGTATATTTAAATAATAAATTAAAGTGCAAATGGATCACATGCATATATATTCTTCAATCTTTTCATCTAAATACACGGTTAATTAATATGCATATAAATTAATTAAACTGCAAGTTCATATTATTTTACTTATTTAATTGTATTGGGTTGGGTTGCATGCACGTATGGTTTTTTTTTTTTTTTTTAGTATTGTAGTACATACCGGCGGCTTTCAATTAAGATTCCAATTATACCGTATATGTGAGGGAATTGTAGCTCTAGATATTATATCTTTTGAAAAAAACAATTTGTGCCTCATTTGACAGAATCAGCAATTTTTTAGTTTTTAAGACAGAAAGGTCATATCATTTGACTTTTATTTTTTTGCTATAAACTTTCAATTGGACTTAATTATATATGATAAATTATAGAGTGATACTGTAATTTTGTCATTCTATACATTATTTATTTCCATCAGATTGCACTCGGTAAAAACATTAAAATGTAATTTTAATTTTGTTAAACCTTTCGTTTTTTATCTACCGATTGTAATTTATTTGATACCACATACTGATTTTGTAGGATGAGTCTCAACTCCGATTCCTAATAAATACATATGTAGAGAAGTGAAGAGCTTCATCTGTAATTAAACTCCAAAACAAAATTATCTCTGAATCTCTGAATTGAGCAAATCCAGTTTTACTACCAAGACATACATAACTGAATAGAAGGCGAAATATAAAAAATTATAAAGTTTAAAATGATAACAAGAACTGCATATTTTAATTTTCTTTTATAACGTTTATGCATGAAATGCATATATCACAAAAGAATGGGTTGAGTGATAATGATATTCAACCACTTTGTCAGGTTCTGGTTTCCATTTAAAGCACACCTACAAATCTTAATTGATTGAGCTAGAGCCTAGTTTTTTAAAATGTGTCTATCCAACTATAAATTAATTTATCATAATGATACACCAAAAAAAATAACAGAAAATACATATATAAATATCAGTTAATTTATAAAAAAAAAAAATGTAGGTAATATTTTAAAAAATTTCAATAAAAAAATGATTTTGAAAATGTCAGTTTACTATTGAAATGGATAAAGAAAAAAAAGGTTACCAGAAGCACAATATTTTTATTAACAAATACTGCACAATCATTTCTTATATATTTTAGTCATATGCAGGATGCCTAAATGCATTTTCCTCGCTTTAATATTTGTCCATCACTATAACATTTATAATTTTAAGTATGTACTCTTTTAGTTATAAAAACGCAACATATAAAAAAGAGACGATGATCGTGAAGACCACAATAGAGGAGTATTCTAAAATTAATTAGATACTAAAACAGAAAGAAAATGGGATGAGTTTTCACCCATGAATATATCATATAAGAAATTAGAAAATATAAATTTGAACCACCGCCGTCAATTGAAATTAGTGTGTGTCTGAAAAACAAATGGTGTTTCAGCCATTAGTTTCTTAGTAGCTTCAGAGAGTGTCTGTTATGGTGGATAAGGAGGTGGGATAGGGATTTCTTATCCCTATCTTACCTCTATCCATCGTTTGGTTGCTTATACTTGGGATAGGGATAAGTTCTCTTATCCCTCTCTTATCCCCAAAACCTTATCCCATCCCCCCATGTATAAGCTTGTGGGAAAAGAATTTTTTAAATTTTGACCCATTTTTCCTTCTCCTTCTATCCTCATTGTCTGCTCCATTAATAAACTTAGAGGTAATATCGTCAATTATATTGATTTATCCCTATCCAACATACCAAACATATCTTATATTATCCCTATCCCACTTTTAACTTTTATCCATATCCCTATCCCAATCTTTTATCCCCATCTCTATCTCGATCCTTATCCCTATCCCTGTCCCTATCCCCATCAAATACCAAACGCCCCGTCAAGGAAATGGGAGCGAGAAATGATTGTTAATTAGGGGGATATATGTCGCAAAATTGATCGGCATCAAACTTTTTTAATTTATTTTTTTGTTTTGTCTGTTTTGGTCCATTCATTCATCTAATCATATCCAAAATCTATTTAGTTATATGTTTATTTATTTTGTGATTGGGTAGGTTCATCGACTCGCTTTCAGTTCTCAAGTATGGTCTAACCGACCCCAACAATAAATGAAAAAGGGTCGGGTCCCTCTCTGTTTTCTCAGAGCTCTTTTTTTCTTTTTAATTTTCATATAATATAATGGACACCCATATTTTCAACCATCTCTTGTTATCATCTTCATCTACCCATAAACACAAAAACTACCCTATCTTTTACATTTTATCAATAATAAAATTCGGTATATTTTTTGAATAAAAATAAAAGAAGTTTAACCACAAAATTGCAAACCAAATTATAAGTTGGACTAGTTTGAATTGGTTTAGTTATATATATATATATATATATATAGCTGCCACAGAGTGCAAAGTTAAGATGGTAAAGGTGTTGAACATTTCATATTACTTTATTGAGGAGTTGTCTGGCTCCTTAAGTAAGTTATGAGTGTGGAAAATATGTTTTACCTAACACTAATAAGAAAATATCCCAAAAGGAGCATTAATATGTTCTATATATGAGAATATTCGTTGTGTCATATATATATATATATATATATATACATAGACTACAGATGAACAAAAAGATCGCTAGCATAACATGTGACATGGTTTAAAAGAATTAGAACAATCAGGTTATTATGAATATAAAAATATATAATAGAACAACATATAATATTAATCATATAAGTATTAAAGTATTTTAAGATAAGTTGAATTTGATATTCAATAATAGCATATATTCTTATTATTTTTACCTAACCTACGTACATATACAATAATTTATTAAGATCCACAATCTATAACTATAGTTTTAGATTGGTTAATTAGGGAGCTTTCATCGCTCCTTATATATGTGAGTTAAGTCTTCCATTTTAAGGTGTCTTATGGAGTGAGTTAAGTCTAAGTGTATCAAAGTCTTTTAATCAAATATTAGATCGCTCATTATTGGGTTACCAGTAAATATTTAGTTCTACAAATTTCACACTCCATATATTTAGTCATGACCATGAAGGTTTAGTTTATCATAATGATAATCATATATTGGAAATAAATAATGCTAAATAGTTACATACAAAGTGGTATATATTTGACCAAAATTTATCATGGTATTGAAGCTTTGTATACAAGTTTCGATAACTCACGGATATAAGGGATATGTTAAATATCTCACATACGTTACTTAGTGGTGGATTCTATAACTTCTTAGATATAAATATTCCCTTTTAAGTTTGGTTAATTACGTACAAATTTATAGCTTCTTTAATCATAAAATTAAAAGAATTAATTTCAATTTAATAATACGTGGGAATCTTATTTTACTTAGATAAGAATGCACTTTTTACTATGACTGTCAAAATAAATTACCGTGACATATTTGTTTCACGTTAATATATTTTGATGACAAACATAAGGTCAATACTAACACTCTCATACATTAAATAGGTTGACAAGACACAATACGGTATTATAATGGGTTGACACAATTAACCCGTTCAATTCATTTACTTGAAAATAAGTTATTTTATGAGTCAATTTAAAATGGCCCAATCTTATTTATAACATTGATCTTTCTAAAAATAAACCAACATATACTTCAAATTTCTAAATCTAATATGAATTAAAAATTTCAACCATTCCTAATTATACTCAAAATATAAAGCGATTTTCAATGAATATCAATGAAGAATGTGCAACCAGGTAATAGAAACTATTCCCACCGATCTTAAAAGAATATCCCTTTAGTAAAATATATTTATTACAAAATGTTTGTCATTTTAGAAATCAAAAGAATATTTATTACTTTATTAAAAATATATCCTTACATTTAATGTTGATTGTAATCTAACTAACAAGATTATTCGTTTTCCAAAAATATTTTATAGAAATATTTTAGTAAAACGATACTATAATTAAAACATCATAATGACATTCTTAATTCTTATAGCACGGGCTAAAAAGATATCCTTTTAAAAACGGAGGGTGTAGTTTAAGTTTTTGCATTTTATAATTAAGAATGACAAGCACAAAATAAAAATTTGAAAACTTGTAAATAAATACTTTTGATAGAGATATGTTTCGAAAATATATAAACTTATTCGCTAAATTTTGAAACTACAATTACTCGTAATTTTTAAACCATCGCATAAGTTGATTTCTGGTATAACAAATTTGGAATCCCAAATATTATTGTATGGACAAAATTGTAAGCGACAGAAAGCTCAGTTAAAAAAAAAAAAAAAAAAAAGATTGTTAATTTGATTAGGTTTGCCGTAAACGCAAAGGAGGTCAAAATAAACAAGTAAGACTAGAGAATAGAGATACACTCTGTGAGCAAAGCAAGAGTTTGAAATTTATTACTACTATCAATTTTGGGGAAGAACGTGTTGTCTTAATAAAATGGTCTACATTTTGACCAATCTGATCCGATCTGGTTGGTTTGGTTTTGACCCAACTAATCTAGTTGGCCATGGCAGTCTTTGCCTCATCTCCACATTTTTATTATTAACCGCAACCAAGTAATTGTTACAATTTGCCCTTCGAAACTCCCAACACTTCACCACACAAACACGCATGCTTTTTTAACATTACCTACCCTATTCTTCTCCCTTCTTTTTGGACAAATATGTCAATTTTAATTTCAAAATGTTAAACAATGGCTTCAAAAATTACACCAATAAAATAATTATTGCATATTATTATTATAAAGTTGTAAATTTATATAAATATTCATATTAATATACATATACAACAACTGCTTGATGTTTGTTATTATATTATTTTTTTTGCAACAATATTTTTCTAATAAATATTGTTACAATTATATGTATTAAATTTATTATGAATAAAGTTGTTAATTATAAACATTAATTTTTTATGAATTGAACGTGTGTGATTGTAATTGATTAAGAACTAAATTGAAAAAAGAAATGATGAAAACCTTTGAATTTATTCTTTCTTTTCTCTATGATCAACTACTTTCTCGTCCAATTTAATTTTTAATATTAGAAACAGGTGGAAATGTGTAGTTGCCATTTTTATAATAAAATTTTCGTAAAAAAAATATGCAACAATTTTATAAAGTTTCTTTTCTCACACTGTTAGTGCCATCTCTACTTAAAATAAGAAAATGTAAAATGAAAATTAAATTACTAATAAGAATAGGAATGAAATGAGTAAATAAATGAGAATAAAGTCAAAAGCAAATGGGCAGAAAAAAAAATGTAGTACGTATAATAAGGACGAAAATGAGACCAGCAACAAGTCTTTGGATAAGCGTGTACATGACCCACGACCCAAACAGAGTTGGTTGACTATTACCCAACAAATTAAAACACCCCAAAAAAAATAAAAAATAAAAATCCCACTTATGTCTCATTTTTATTACTGGCAATTTCGTGTTTTTCCGTGGAAACTCTACAAAGTTTCATTTCTTTGACTCTAACAAACCCTTGTAATAAATTAATTTTTTTTTTTATCAAAAATATTTATGGAGAACGTGTTCTATTGTGGGGGAATGGTATAACAGTAGATTCAGAACTAGATATTCCGAGATCAATCGAAAGAAAAAATGTTAATAGTAACTAATTGAAAAAACTTTTGTTACCAAAAAAATTCATCTGGTATTTCATTGTAGACTGATTCAAAGTGGTGTCGTGACAAAATTTCACAAGTACGATGAAAATATTAGATATAATGCATTGCCAGTAAGTTTATAATTATTAACGGAACTTTTCATCATAAAATCTACTTTGTACATTAACATTAATCCATCCTCTAAGACTTTTGATTTAAAGATATATTCGTCTTTCCCTATAACGACTTCAACAACGATAGCATAGTCGAATCCAAAAGAAACGGTCGCAATAGCTGCTTCTTTACTAGGAAGCCATCCTTATAGACAAATTTTTTATATTTACTTATTTAATCTCACTCGTGGAGAAGGAAAACAGCAACACCTACATCAGCCTTTCACACCCTAGTTTAGTTTTCAAATATTTAAGGTCTGAAGCCATCAAATTAAATTTATAATAACTCGTGGTTTTGAACCGTTGAAATATCTTCACACCCCCTCTCTCTTTTACAATTCCAATATTCAAATCTATATATATATTAAAATCCATTATATATAAGAATGCTATCTCTGTACCAGTTTGATTAATATTCGTTGGTAGAATTCCAAAGACTGCTTTGATTTTCTACCATTTTTCTTCCTCCTTTTCGGCTTTGAAGGTTCAAGTAGACCTTTTGCCCCCCCTTTCTTTTGCCCTGTATTTATAGGAGAGATTGGAGTCAAGAGTCATACTCGCATCCTATTCAAATCACCCTTCTCAATTCTCTCTTCTTTTTGGAAGCTCTAGTTCTTCATTTTAAGGTAATTACAACAACAAAATCTACTGTTTAATTTGATAATTTAAGTACATATTTTGCTGTTTGTTTTCCCTCTTTTTTTTTTGGGTAATGGAATCAATAAGGTGTTTCACTTTTTGTATTTTGTCATATAATATGCTAGCTAGTAGGCTGCTTCCTTCATTTTGGGTAAAAGGGAATGAATCCCATCTTTGCTGTAGTTTTTCTCTTTTAAATACTTCAAAACTTTGATTTTCTTCCCCATTTTTGACTCAAATTGATTCAACCCAATTGAATCCCATTTTTAAAGATTGCATCTTTTTCAAAAACCCAATTCAATCCTAACGTTTTTTTTTCCCCAAAATTTCGTCATCAGGTACTGAAAGTTCTTTTATGGGTTTGTCCCTCTCTTTGCTCTATTCAGCCTGGGAAGAAATCGTACGGCACAGCTTCTTCGATTTAGCTTACAACATTAACCTCTCCCCAAAACGAATTCTAATCCCTCTTAGATCAGACAGTTTTAAGCAGATTATAACAGATTCAGAATTGATGACAAAATCTATCAATTCAAATAACCCAAGCACCAGAACCAAGAATTCAATTAACAAGGCCAATTGCAAACCCAAAAATGTAATGCTGGCGAGGAATTTGTCGTTCAAAGATCTAGTTGTGGACAAAAGCAATTCATTTAAGACCATAAATAGTCCACTCAATAACCCAACAAAACCGGCTCTCTATCTCCCTGAACCGGCAATTTTGTTTTCGCCAAGACCGGTAAGCGAGCTTGACGCCGCCGCCATTAAACTTCAGAAGGTTTATAAGAGTTACCGGACAAGGAGGAATCTTGCAGATTGTGCAGTTGTTGTTGAAGAACTCTGGTCAGTGCTTTTTTTTTTTAACCTAAATTTGGCATTTGTTTTTTTTTAATTTGTTTGTTAATTTATTTGTTTAATGAATTTTCAGGTGGAAAGCTTTGGATTTTGCGGCATTAAAGCGGAGTTCGGTGTCTTTTTTTAATATTGATAAACCAGAAACAGCTGTTTCAAGATGGGCAAGAGCAAGAACAAGAGCTGCTAAGGTTGGTAAAGGTTTATCGAAGGATGAAAAAGCTCAGAAATTAGCTTTACAACACTGGCTTGAAGCTGTAAGTTTTTCAACATTTTTCATCTGCTTATGATAAGTATTGATTGATTAATCATCTGATTATGCTCTGTTTTTGTTTCTTTTTTTTTTTTTTTACCATTTACAGATTGATCCACGCCATCGGTATGGTCATAATTTGCACTTTTATTATGACATTTGGTTCAAAAGTGAAAGCACTCAACCTTTCTTCTACTGGTAAGTACTTTTGTTTCTCACAATTTGCTCCCAAGTCAAAAAAGTTGTCACTAACAAAATTTTCTCTCTCTAATTTTGGGTTTTTACGTAGAAAATGTTAAAAAATTGAGCTAAATGCAACTACCCTTTTTTATAATAAAAAATAAAAATAAAAATTGATGTTTTTAAATAATTTTAGGAAAAAAAATGGATCTTTTACTACCCATCTATTCAAAAAGAGTCTTTTTGTCGTGATTGTCGTGACTTGAGAGGAAAATTTAACCAGCAGTGAAAAATGCAGGTTGGATGTCGGCGATGGCAAAGAAGTAAATCTTGAAAAATGCGCAAGATCTGTCCTGCAACGCCAGTGCATCAAATATCTTGGACCAGTAAGTTTAATAAAAAGCTCTCGTCTTTTTCTTTTTTGTAATCTTGTAGTTTGGGCACAATTAAAGCATAATTGTGATACATTTGTCCTTGTTTGAGTAATGCTTTTTTCTGTGATTGGTATTGCAGAAAGAAAGGGAAGCATATGAAGTAATAGTAGAAAATGGGAAGCTTGTTTATAGGGAAAGTGGGAATCTAGTGGATACAATAGAAGGTTCTAAATGGATATTTGTGCTAAGCACCACAAGAGCTTTGTATGTTGGCCAAAAGAAGAAGGGTGTGTTTCAGCATTCTAGTTTTCTGTCCGGAGGCGCCACCACTGCTGCCGGAAGATTAGTCGCTAAAAATGGTATTCTTGAGGCTATTTGGCCATACAGTGGTCACTATCACCCCACTGAAGAAAACTTCAGGGAGTTCATTAGCTTTCTTCAAGAAAACAATGTGGATCTCACCAATGTCAAGGTACTACCACCCTTATCACAAAATGTCAATTTGGTAGTTAGTTCGTAGACTCAATTTGTCCCAGAAATGAACTTTTTGTGTCACTTTGGTCTTTCAACCCTCATTTTTTGGTAAATATATATTGACATGTGCTAAAAGCAATGACTTACATGTTGACATTTATCATTTTGAACTAATTTGACAAAAAATTCTAAGTTGGCAAGTAAATTAACACATAAAGTTTGTTTTGAGCTAAATTGATCTAGCAAATCAAGTTTAGAGGTCGATTTTGAGCCTTATTGAGCAACCTTGCGATAACGTTTTGTCTTATATTACCATAATCCTTGCAAGTATTTAATGGTTTTCCACTATTTGCTATGCAGAAATGTGCAATTGATGATGACAGTCCGTCAATTAGTGTCCTTGGAGAAGAAGAAAAATCTGAACAAAGTGTTGGTTCTGTTGATAATGCTCAATCCAATGATGCACACAAAGTAGGTGTAGAAATGCTCACGGAAGAGGCTGCCATTACAGTTACTCCTGCCAAAGAAGAAGCAGAGGAAGATGACAAGCCTAAGAATACAAATGTATTTGAGTGGCCAGAACGTTTGTCTCGCAAGTGGTGCACAGGAGCTGGACCTAGAATTGGGTGTGTCCGTGATTACCCTTCGGAGCTACAATTTAGAGCATTGGAACAAGTCAATCTGTCTCCTAGAATTCCGCCTACTCCTTTTGGGAACTATGGCCCTATCCCTTCTCCGCGCCCCAGTCCACGAGTTAGGCTATCCCCTAGACTTCAATACATGGGACTCCCTAGCCCTAGGACTCCACCCTCGATCCCTGTTTCCAACTAAGGAGGGGACCGGGTCGAGATAGTAATAATTAGTAGCATGGGCGGATTCAGGACAAAATTTTTCAGAATTAGAGATGAAGTTAAAGCAACAATTGCTAAAGGTGTGAAACAATTCTCTCCTTAGACTGAAGCAGTATCATTCTTAAATGAAATCTGATGATTTCGGCAGCCGTGACAGCTTGGATCCGCCCCTAATTAATAGGATATCGTAATTAGAGTGCACTACTAGTGCTCTTATTGACAAATATTTAGTCTTTTTAGATGAATAAGGATGGATCACAGGAATTAACCAACTTGTTATTTTTCTTTGTACTAATTTTTTCATTTATCTGTTGTTTCTTTATTACTTGATTCTTTGTTTCACACGGTTAGTATTGGTTTATTTGTATATCTTTCTTGTATATACAAAAATGAAAGAGTATCCATCTTCAATGAATATACTTGTTTCAATTTTTTTATCCTTCTTGTACGGAGATTCAAGTAATTTGCATCATCTTATTCTTTGTAGATATTCACCAACTTTTGTAATAGCTTATGAATTTCTTTTCTGTATCTAATTAAGTTTTAGCCTATTAACTTGGCTAAATTTTGATTTTCAGTCCTTAACTTTGATTTGATGGGATTTGCCCAATGAAATTTTGGTTAAAATGATAAATAAAACTTTTATGCTTGAATGACACATATTTTCAGCATATTTTCGTGAACGCTAAGTGTGATTTCATCCATTAAAAGGTATATTTCAACAAAAATTAAAAGTTTAGAATTACAGAGGTAAAATGTCAAAATTTGACAATCAAAATTATAGTTTTACCGATAAAATTGTATTTTTAACACATTTAGATTTATGGGATTCTTACATGAATAGTTCCATAAATTTTCAAATTACATTTTTTATCCAAGAAAAAAATTAAACACACATGATTCTTTTAATTTCTAATATTACAAATCTATTCTCAAAATCAATTGTACTTCTTAGAACAGTGGGATGAAATTAAAATATATATATATATATATATATAGAATTAGAATTGATAAAAGCATAAAAAAAATGGTAAAAAGGGGAAAAGAAATTTGTAATTTGAGGGCAAACTTGTACAAAAGACTAGATTTTTTTTTTTTTTTGTTTTTCATGCATGTATCCTTCCTCTTTACTAAATAAGGGCTCAATCTCAAGTGGGCTTGTTTGGGCTTGGGCTTTTCCCAATCACAAAAAGATAATTGCATAAAAATATCCATCATGAAATTTTTTTTTACATTAATAACCCAATTGTTTTGCTTTTTTTTTTTTTTTTTTTTTTTTTTAAAATAGGTTTTTGGTCTTTCAACTTTGATGTTCATTCTTCACTATGATGCATCTGCTTTCTCCTGCCATATTGATAAACACCAGGTAATTGTTATCTTTTTTTATTTATTGTGTGAGTATCAAGAAGCAACCAAATCAAATAGTCCTTTAATTAAACTCAGAACAAAATTATTTCGATAAAATCAATTGTAATTCAATATATATATATACACACACACTCAAGTTTCAAAAAGAGATAATATAGAGGCAAGCTCTTAGAATTGTGAGGGAAAACATAATTGGCGTTTGTTGGTGTCCAAATAATTTGGGCAGGCTGTTAAGCTTGTCCTTGTCTTTTTTTCTGGCCCCCTTATGACTTGGCAATTTGTATGATCTTAAAGAGTAGCAGCTGACACATTATGGAACTGGTGAAACTGAAACAACCCTAACAAATATCATGACTTTCTTTTGGATTATCCAATTAAAATTCAATCAAGTTTGATGTTAAGGACAAATTATTAGAAACCAATTATTATTATATTCGCTAAATTAACTAGTGCACACAAAAATAATAATAATAATTTTGAGCTAAAATAAATGAATTAAATATTTTTTATGTTATTTGTCTGAGAGCTATAATAACCCATTTTTGATTTAATTTAAATTTTCTGCAAATTGTCTACATGTTATTTGTTTCTTGATTAATATGTTCGTAGCATTAGGGATTTTATACCCCAGAGAAAAGTCAGCCGCAAGTGAAGTTACAATGTTTCTTTTCATTAGAAAATTATTTATAATCGTCAAATCATTTATTCAAAAAAAATATCAAATGAAATCTAAAGTTTTGTCAAGCACTCCAATTCATTTATTTTTTATTATATTTCATGAAAAATGTATTATATAAAATATATTTGTGTTTTCAATTTTTGATATGACAACTTTCTTAATGGGATGAAAGAAAATAAAATATATGAATTGGTTGAGCTTAATTCAACTGTCCTTTACAAATATTTAGTTAATCTCTAATCATGGATTCAAGTTTGTCAACTCTCATACACTCAACTAATCATAATAATAATAATAATCAAAATGGTGTAAATTATTTTTATCATTTTGCAATTGTTGTATCATTGGAGCGAAATTGAAGTCATATTCCCAAACTATTCATATATATATTTTTTCCGTAAAAAATATAAACAAAAATATTTCTAATAGGGTCGGTGCGTAAGTTACTGTAATGTTTTCAAATTTAATAAAAAAATTTAAATCAGTGTATATTAAAATTATATATTACATCACATTATTTAAAAAAAAAAAATCATAACCCAAAACATACTTATTCATGAAGTAACATAACAAAAGAAGAAAAAGAAAATCATAGAAAAGGTCAAATATAAATGTTAAAAAAAAAAAAAGGTAATGAATTGAAATAATCCTTGTAATACCACACGCGAGAGTATCATTCTGCAAGTGCGCTCGTAGATAAAAGTCACGTGATAACAAAAAAAGAAAAAGCCCCCACCGGCCCACCCGCCACACATGACACTGACACCGCCCCCTCCGCCCCACCACCATCACCACCCGCTTTTTTGCTTTTCACATAACTTCCGCCCACGCGTTGACATCACGCGTGGCCAACGCATCATCTCCTTGATTAATAATTAATTTTCTCGTCGTAATTATAATAATAAATAGCAGTAATTACATAATTTAATTTAAAAAAAAAAAAGACTTCTCCGAACCCACGCACTTACACACGTTACACACACACATTGTTTCGTTGTTCAAAGACTTTTGCTTCGTTTCGATCAACTTTTGTTTAACAATGCGAGAAAGAGAGGAGAGAGAAAAATTTCAGTTCTAGAGAGAGAAAGGGAGAGAAGGGGAAGATGATTATACCAGGACCAGGAGGCGTCTTCTGCTTTTAAATTTTTCTTTATTCTTTTTCTAGTTTTTCGTTTTCTGTAATTAACCTAACCCTAGATTTAGGATTTTTTTTTGTTTTGTTTTCTTAATTCTCTAATCTTCAAAGCTTAAAGAAATTTTAGATCTCCAATTCCCTTCTTTTTTATTTTCTTTTTCCATTTCCGTGCGGATTTTCCCATTTGTCGGTGCGGTTGATTCACTGTATAGTGTCGTGATTTTTTTTTCTCCTCGGCAGCAAATTTTCGCATTTTCTTAGTATTCTTTTTGGGAATTGGATTAGGGTTTGTATCGTAGCTAGAGGGTTTTTATTTTTGCCTTTCTGGTGATTGAATTGATGGAGCCGCGTGTTGGTAATAAGTTTCGGCTCGGTCGAAAGATCGGCAGCGGGTCGTTTGGAGAGATCTATCTTGGTTTGTTTATTTTGTTTTTCCCGATTTGTTTGCTGATATCAAGTGTAAATTATTGGGTGACTTTGATTTTAATTGATTGTTGAATTTTATCATTTAGGAACCAATATCCAGACAAATGAAGAGGTTGCCATTAAGCTTGTAAGTTCTCCTATTTAGCGTAATTTCTCTCACGAATTCTGTTTGGATCTTATATTTTTGTTCAATTTGCTTTGGTTTTGCATAAGGTTATTTTGTTTTGGTGATTCCTAAGCGGATTCTAGATGTTTGATTTTGTCTCATTTACTTTCCATGAATTTTGGACGGAAGATAAGTTAATTACGCTATTGGGATTTCGGATATGAGTTTATGGTGTGGCTACTATTTGACTAATCTAGTTATAGCTCCTCTGACAAAGGACGTTAATTTAAAGCAGAAACCTGCCTCTTTAACAGTACTACGTTCTATTTTACAGCTCAATGGATGAATGTAGTGATTGGGAGATATGGATGTGAGTTTCCAGTCCAAACTCTATGCTGCAAAATAAAAACCTGGGTTTTCAACAATGGTAGTGGGTCCTTCTAGAATCTGTCATCAAGGAGCATTGGTCTTTTTATTATCTTGCCTCCTGGGAGGTTTTGCCATCTCTTGAAGATTTTGGGGATTGAGCCACAACTCAAGACTCCCTTTTGGAGTGTGGTAGCCACCAAGGCATTGCTTGGTGGTTCCATACGCTAATTCTTAGGTTGCTTTTCTGGGTGTGGCATTGGTCGTCCAAATATGTTATGTTTTGATTTATGTCATGGCATCTAGTTCTCCATTTGATTCCTGAACCTTGTTTTATTCCTCGGATGGACATGCTTATATGTTGTTTATATACATTATAATTTTTATGTCCCGAAGTGACTCAAGCTGCATAGATTTGCTATACTAATGACTTAGTGATAAATATAATCAGAATAGAGTTCGATTCATGCTTTTCTTGTTTGATTAAACTTATATTGGTAATAGGTGTTTGTTATTGAATACAGAACATCTCCATGAGCAAAATACTTCATTTTTTCAACTTGTGTTTCTTAAACATTGTCATTCCTGCCTGAGTTATTCTGTTTTTGAATTATTTTGTGCTGTAGAATGATATGCTGAATTGACTTGTGATATGCAGGAAAATGTGAAGACAAAACATCCACAGTTGCTCTATGAATCAAAGTTGTACAGAATCCTTCAAGGAGGAAGTAATGAAACAGTCTTGGGTTTATTTGTCTTCAGAATTCTTTCTTATGATAGTTACTTTTCTTGATTCTTTGTTGTAAGATTCTGTTTATTTATATATGTATTTTAACAGCTGGAATTCCAAATGTGAGATGGTTCGGAGTTGAGGGAGATTATAATGTTCTAGTGATGGATTTACTTGGACCTAGTCTTGAAGATCTTTTCAACTTCTGCAGTAGGAAACTCTCTTTGAAGTCAGTTCTTATGCTTGCTGATCAAATGGTAGGTTTTATTATGTTTATGCATCTGCTGCTTTGGGGTGTGTACCTTCTGAAGGTTATTTTTGTGTTCCGCTTTTTTGTTTCAGATCAATCGTGTTGAATTTGTGCATTCAAAATCATTTCTACATCGAGATATCAAGCCAGACAATTTCCTGATGGGGTTGGGAAGGCGAGCTAATCAGGTTTGGTTTAGACAGACCCCTTTTTATATATTTATAATGTTCTTCTTCCATGAGAACCATGTCGTAGTAATCGATACTTGTTGAATCGTGCAGGTTTACATGATTGATTTTGGTTTGGCAAAGAAATATAGAGATAGTTCAACCCATCAACACATCCCCTACAGGTTAGAAAAGTTCAAGCTTGTGGTTTAGTAGATAGATTTCTTTTATGTTTCTACTAGGGATAGGTGCCGCAGGATTGTGGATATGATTTTATATTGTTGTTAATATGCTTATTGTTTGTTGAGATGATTGTCCTTGTACTGCTTCTCACTCGTAGCATTATGATGTGGATATTACTGTTATTATTATTATTGTTATTTTTTTTTTTTGGCTTCTTTTATGTGTTTTTGTGTTTGACATTTTTGTGGTGGTTGTGTTGATCGACTGCTTGACCTTATGAGGTAATAACTACTGCAGGGAAAATAAAAATTTGACTGGTACAGCTAGATATGCAAGTATGAACACTCACCTTGGAATTGGTACGTTCTTTTCTGTCATGCTCCATTCAGCGTTGTGAATATAACAAAGTTCAAAGTAGTATGTACCTTTATGGTCCTATGATTCCATTTAAATCATTTCGACTAATTTTTTTAGAACAAAGCCGGAGGGATGATTTAGAATCGCTGGGTTATGTTCTAATGTATTTCTTAAGAGGAAGGTGATTTTTGCTACTTGCTTATGTCTTGTTGTATTGCCTAATCTTGATTGGTGCATTGTTGACTGATACTGTCTTCTCTGTAGTCTTCCTTGGCAAGGACTTAAAGCAGGAACGAAGAAACAGAAGTATGAGAAAATCAGTGAAAAGAAGGTCTCCACTTCAATTGAGGTAAGCTGTCGCTGATTCGGTGGTTCTTTTTTCTCAGCGTCTAACTTATGATGCTGACCAATGTTTACTGCGTTTTCAGGCTTTATGTAGGGGTTATCCTACCGAATTTGCATCCTACTTTCACTACTGCCGTTCCTTACGATTCGATGATAAGCCTGATTATGCCTACCTGAAAAGAATATTCCGTGATCTCTTTATTCGTGAGGGTAGGAATATACAAGCAGTTGGATGGCTGCAGATTCTACCTAATCTGGTTTCTGTTTGTGGATTATGTTTTTTCCTCTTGATATTTAGAATTGGTATTTGATATGCTTCCATTGCACATGTTACTCTTCAACTCAGGCTTTCAATTTGATTATGTCTTTGATTGGACGATATTGAAGTACCAGCAATCACAGCTGGCAAATCCCCCAGCTCGTGCCCTTGTAAGTGTTGGCACGTTATTTTCTTTGTTCTTTCAGATGGCATGAGATTGAATAGTTCTTTCTGTTAGGGCCCTGGAATTGGAACTAGTTCTGGAATTCCTCCTGCTATTGCCAGTGCAGATAGACAGACAGGTGCTTTTCCTGCTCGTCCCTTTTGTCGTATTTTCAATGTAGATGCCCTTAATAGGTATTATGTTGCTTTGCTTGCATGGAGGTGTTTTGGTTGATTATTTCGTAACCTTCTCAAGTGTTTCTGCTTTTCATATTTTTAAATTCTCATTCTTGTGTTGCATAATAATTTGCTCAATGTCAAATAAACTTGAAATTGACCTTGTTTGGTTTTTTCGCTTGGAAAGTTGGAATAAATATCTCGAGTTCATAGATAACTGTATACTATTTCTCAATTTATACAGAAGAGGTGATTATTGTCTGTTATTATTTGCAGGTGGAGACGAAACACGTCCATCTGGCCAACAGTCAATGGATACTACAAGGCGCAGACTATCTGGGCAGTTCCTTAATTCTGGTAGTTATGCGAAGCAAAAGAGTCCAGTTGCGAATGATTCTCCAATTATTAAGGATCCTATTGTAAGTTGATTTCCCCTTCTTTTGTGTTGAATGTTGCTTAACTGTACAACTATCTTTTGCTACAGTCAAACTTTACCACCTGATGCATGTGAAACTTTGATCCTTGATAAGTGCTATTTTTAGATCACTACTTGGTAACTTGCGTCAAAATTGTATTTATTCAAACAGTTTGGATCGTTTCAACTGCATTATTGAGCTAATAACTAGTAATTTGGATGCTACTCATTTCTGTTACTGCAGTAGGCAGTTGGATTATTTTTATACCTAACTTAACCTATAGATTACCTTACAAACCACTAGCATTTGATGTTCTGTATGCAATTTAGATCTAACCTGCTTTGTGCAATGGTGGAGCAGTTACCAAGCTCTGCTTTTATGGGGCGAACAAGCCGATCCTCAAGACAACCTGCTGCTGTTTCTTCGAGCCGTGATATTTTTGTTGGAAGTGACGCAGATCCCCAACGCTCTCGTACGACAGATGCAAGCCCAGGAACAATTCATAAAGTTTCAAGTGGGCAGAGGAGCCCTCCTCTTGGATCTTCGGACCCCAGGCGCTCATCGTCAACCAGAAATGCCACACACATAAAGACGTATGAATCTACCCTCAAGGGAATTGAGGGTCTGAATTTCGACGGTGATGAAAAGGTTCCTTTCTAGGTGCTCAGCACTATGCATTGATGTAAAAAGCATGGATTTGTTCGTGTGCTGTTACAGTTGAGAAGTGGGTTTGTTTATCCTCGGAGAGTTGAGTTCATAAGACTGCTTAGAGGCATTATAATTCTGGATTTGAATTTGCGCACGCAAGGTTTTAAGAAGAGAGGAGCCTCTAGGAGTCAACTGCCTGAAAATTTAGAAGGCTCCTACAGATGCTGGATGTTGAAGTACTATTTTTCAGATATTCCAAAATAGCTTTAACATATTTCTGTTGTCTGTTCATTTTAAGATGCCACTTTTTTTTTTTTTTTGTGGTTAAAAAAAAAAAAGAAAAGAAAACATGATCTGTTTGAATCAAATTTTCAAACCTGATAGCCAGTGTAAATTTGGCGTTGTATTCTGTTCCACTTAAGTTTTCAAAGTTGCAGTTTGAAGCACAAATCGGCATCGGGGTTGGCTTGTCAAGTGAAGTGATTTAGACGATGGCCTCACAAAACTTGCATGGTTTAATGTTTTTTTGGGAGAGAGCTACTGAATATTACAATTTTAATGTGGTTTAGATACTAGGCTTCATAAGATCAATTTTTGAGTTATTTTGGGCGCTATTGTCCATTTGTTACTGAATATAGTTTTTATCACTATGTTAATTAGTTTCAAGTTGGGCTTCTTAGGTTTATTGTTTTCCGCTCAAACTGGTCGGATCAAACAAACCGACAAGTTCCAAATAAAAATTAATCAAAATTGAACCAATTGAACTTCATGGGTTTTCTTTTCTTTTTTTGCTTTTTTTGTGCGTGTGTACAATTCTGAAGGTCTCGTTTCTTTGTTTTTGTAGTTTATCTACTGAACCAACAGGGCTTGGCAGAATGCATCATATGATACTGTCCCAAGTGAGAATATGGACATCATTGCAACTTACTTCTAAACAATGGAATCACCCAAGATTTATTCGTAAAATGCCAGATTTCAACATTCCTACAATTCTAAAAATATACAAAGGCATGAAATCAACGAAACAAGATACAATCTCTTCAATATTGGATTCTATCTTGCACGTACTTTTTCTTGAATGAAAAACAAAAAATCTGCAAATCGATTAACCTTCCTAAAATAATTACCGAAACTATATAAGGAAACAAAACAATAAAATTAATTTTCTTAGTACATTTTATACTAATTTTACCACCTAAAGAGTGATCACTATGGGATTGTGAGTGTCTAAAAGAAGGTTAACATATTTTAGGCCTCAAATTTCAGAAACAAGCCCAATTCATCTCTTTCATCTGCCCTTCATTGTATTAAAAAGCTTAGCAACAGACTTGGAATTCATTTGCAACCCAATATTTTCCCCTGAAATGTGCTTTACCAGATAATAATCTTCCCATGGTAATTAGTTTTGGTGCTATGCCACATTTCCCTAATCACTCAGCTTCACTACCATAAATAAGCAAAATCGACCTTAATTCAAAATGATTGGCTACTAGATTACAAAATGATCATGATTTAGGGAAGATTATAATAGCCAATCATGGTAATTAGGTTTGTATCGTATTTTTACTGTGGAGTGCTTCATCTCAACCGTCTGATTATTACCACTTCCTGCTATGAGTCCAATTGTTTGAAATCGTTTGCCATAGAGGAAAAAAGTATGTTGAATTTTTGCTTGCGTGGTATGAATTTTTATTGGACCCAAATGCATGGGAAGCAAGCGCATATTTGTTTGCTGACCTGGACAAAGGTACTCTACATGTCTTGTTTAGTTTAGGAGTTAATAAAGTAGCTGTAGCAGCATTTTTCTGTAGTGCATAATTCAGTATTTATTAAGCAGATTAGTGAAGCAAGTGTTTTGCAATATTTTCTTAACTTGGATTGTCTCGTATTGTATCAAGCCTCCACCGCTATTGCCCAAAACACATCTAAAATAAAATTATTAATTACTATTAATGTATTGAATAAAAAGTATATGTTCATACTAAATTTAATTACTAATACTGTATTAAGTATTAATTACTAATACTGTATTACAATACATTCAGTAAAAAAATAAAAATAAAAACACTACAATACATTGCTGTTCTAAACTAAATAAAGTAATTCCTTTAAAAATAAAGGAAAAAAAAAAACTTTCAGACCCTTAAATTGTTTTGGTTTGAGCTATTGAGCTCTCAATCAATTTGGACAATTGTTAATGTACAACATGTTGAAGTAACAACCATGCTTATATGTTTTGAAGATGACAAAATATTAAGGATTTAAATATTATTATTTCTACTCTTAAATGTGAATATTTATTCATAATCATTGGGCTAAAATGCTTTGTTGCTTTGAAAAATACCTATTTTTTCAAGCAAATGTAGAATCCTTGGTCCAAAAAGCATAATTTCATATTCCATCCACCCAATTTTGATAAACAAAATTTCTATTTTGGATGTTTAACAATATAGGCATTTTTCAATGTCTAATTATTAATTAAGTGATAAATTATAAAAAAATATCCTTGTTACAAATACCTAGATAATTAAAGTGACAACATTTACTTCGCTTAATCATTTGGTTTATTGATGGTATTTTAATAAAAATATAGTCTATTAATTAATTTTCTTAATTACTGTGAAATCAAAATATTGTCTATCAAAGTTGGACGGAACCAGTATTTAATAAGTTTTAATATTTCATGGTTTCCTAGGGATCACATGTTGAACATTAGAAGATGGAAAAGGTTGTCTCGTGGAAATCCTTACCTAACACTAATCATATAAGAAAGGAAACTTTTCCATTCTTATGATATTGAAACCTTCTCGTGCAAAGAAGAAAATGGAATAGGGCCTGAATCTAGAAATTTAGTCAACAACAGAGTCGCTATTGAGTACTTTCAGTATTGAACGAATAATTGGATTACAAGGCTTACCAAATCAATCTCAAACAATTACGACATGCATCTTATGTTCAACAAATGACTAGATTAATTTAAAAAGAGCCTATAAATTGAAGCTCAAGCTCCATTGAAAATTTGTTGAAACTTAAAGAAGAAGGAAACTTGAATGTTTAAAATTTGTCATTATCTTTCTTCATTCTATTACATCTCTAAATCAAATTATGTTGTATTGTTCTACTTAGGAAGAAGCCGTGATTTAGTATTTAATCTTATAAGGAGAGTACATATTGGAGAGATATCATTAAGTTGTCAAGAAATTTGAAATTTACCATTGAAAAATTTATGGTTACAATAACCCACCACGACAAATACAATAGATACCTTGTAAATTTGTACAGGGAAGAAAAACTTTTCTGGACCCTGACATATCTACAATCTACTTATTTAGTACTTGATCTATTGATATGGTTCTTTTGGCTCCTGATGTTTTGAAATAAAAAACATTTAGTACTTTATCTATTAAAATTTAGAATATTTTGGTCCTTAGTCAATTATTATTATCACTATAATAACTTACATAATCATTGTTATTGTAATAGACCGATCATTCTTACTCTTCACTGAGACTCTTTAAACTATCAATATCATTAATTTCATAAAATTTTGATATTCACGTACTAAATGTTCTCGGTTTCTATATGTTAGGTACCAAAAGGACAAAATCAATAGGTCAGATATCAATACATGTGATTGCCAAAGGTGGGAAAATGTTTGGAATTTTACGTTTTAAAGAAACATATCAAAAATTAAAAACTAAAAACAGAAAAATAAGGTTCTCCTTTCACCATTGATCCAAATACCAACCGAGCTGTTCTTTTTTCACTAGTTTTCTAAAATTAAACTCTATTAGTATTTATTTAATTTACTTTAAAGTTATTTTCTTACAAATAAAATCTTAATCATTTGTCCACCTTAAGCAAATTCTAATTCTAGCTAAAGATGGAGTTCAGCCCAAGCCAAAGATGGGGAAGGCGGAGAAAGGTGGTAAATCTACCGAGAGAGTTCATAATTTAAATGGGACTGTTGGTTCAAAGACCAATTTGTCTCAGGGATGTTTCTTACTTTGGGAGGTGCTGTCAGGAATCCCTTATTCTTTCTCTGTTGTTTTTTATGGATTTTTTACTTTGGAATATATGCGTTGCAGCTAGTAAGAATGTAAGCTTACACCTTAAAGACATGGTGCGGCTACATAAGCCTTCTTGTTTTGCGTTGTTTGAGACGAAGACCAACGGAGCAAAAGCGGACAAGGTTGTAGCAAAATTTAAGGGATGGCAGTGTACTAGATCCGAAACTAGAGGGCGAGCCGGTGGTATTTGGATTTTTTTGGAAGAATGAATATCTTGATATCCAAGTTATCTCTTCTCATAGTCTAGTTATTCACTGTAATGTGTTGAAAAATGGCAAAACCATTTTGATCTTCTCCTTTGTGTATGCATCTCCTATCCTTGCAGAAAGAGAATACCTTTGGGCAAATCTTGATGCGTTCAGTAGGAATGTAGTTTGCCCTTGGGTTGTTGGAGGAGACTTTAATGATATAGGAGATATTGATGACTAGAAAGGGGGTAGTTCACATTATCATCACCATGTCCGTAAACATGTGCAGCAGATTAATAAATGTTCCCTTATTGATTTTGGTTTTTCAGCCCACCGGTTCACTTGGAGGAGGAAAAGTACAATGGTTCGTCTGGATAAGGTGTATGGTAATAGCCTGGCTAGGATTGGCTTCCTCAAAGCGGTAGTGTTTAATCTCCCATTCCGGCATTCGGATTCTCCGATTTATTTCAAATTGGAAGGTATAGTTGGCGCTCGGGATCTTCGGCCTTTCAGATATTTACTAGCCTGGGAATCTCATCCGGAGTTTGGGAATTTTGTTCGGGAAAATTGGAAGCCAATCGAAGACCCAGTTAGAGTTACCCAGCAGTTTCGAGATAAGGTAGTTATTTGGAATAAGCAGATTTTCGGCAATATTTTTTCGAAGAAGAAGGAGCTACTGCATCGCATTAGTGGGTTACAACGTTGCTTACAGATGAAGAAGGAGGACAACTTAGTGAGGCTTGAGAGACAACTGTAAATGGAGTTGACGAAAATTTTGCACAGGGAGGAGGTCTTATGGTATCAGAAGCCCAGGAAGAAATGGTTGGCTGACGGTGACCGTAATACGAAATACTTTCAATTATCCACTTTAATTCGGAGAAGGAGGAATAAGATTCGGAGCATTAAGGACTTGGATGGGAGTTGGACTTCTGACTAAGAGCATATTAAATCTGCAACTATGGTGGTTTATAAAATGCTATTTTTGGAGGAGAATGTGTAAAGGCCGGCTTTAATGACTTGTAAGAGCTTTCCGAGTATCCATGATGATTTGAAGAGTGAAGCTTTCAGACTTGTCACGGATAAAGATATTCGAAATGGGTGCCCATAAGGCTCCTGGAATCAATGGGCTTCCATCTGTTTTTTTTTTAGCGCCATTCGGAGAGTGTGAAGGAGGGTGTTTTGCGGTTTGTTCATGGGGTGTTTAATGGAACTTCAGACGTGAATGAGGTTAATGAGCTCCTTCTCGTTTTGTTACCTAAGGTACATGACCCGGCTTTTTTTGCTCAGATGAGACCTATTAGTCTGTGCAATGTGTTATACAAAATTGTCACTAAAGTCTTAGCTAATCATATTAAGCTTATTTTGCCTTCTGTGATTGACGAACAACAATGTAGTTTTATTCCAGGCAGGCAAATCCAAGACAACATTATTATTGCTCAAAATTTTATGCATTCAATAAGGATCAAGAAAGGGAAAAAAAGGGATTTTGGCGTTGAAGCTAGACTTGGAGAGAGCGTACGATAGGCTTAATTGGGGTTTCATCATTGAGACTTTAACGGTGCCGGGTGTACCCAGGAGTTGGATTAATGTAATCCAACGATGTTTACCTTCTACTTTGATTCGGGTTTTGATTAATGGGGAGATGTCTGATGTTTTTAAACTGTCTCGTGGAATTCGACAAGGTGACCCCTATCTTCATACATCTTTGTGATTTGTATGGAGAGATTGACTCATTTATTGAAAGATGGGATCGCAGATAAGGTCATAAATCCGGTTAAAATCTCCAAAATAGGTCCACCTACAGTCTCATTTATTTTTTTATGGATGATGCAATAATCTTTTTGGAGAGTAATATGGATCAATTAGGCACCTTCCTTGGTATCCTTGATAAATTTTGCCCTGCTTCAGGTCAAAAAGTTAATATACAGAAGTCCAGAATGTGTTTTTCGAAGAATATGTCTAGAAACTTGGCTAACTCACTGAGCAATTCTTGTGGTATTCCTATAACGTCGAATTTAGGTAAGTATTTGGGTGTGCCATTGTTCCATGATCGGGTTACGAAAAGCATCTTGCTGATCATGTGGTTAGAGTTGCTAAACAGTTATCGACTTGGAATGCTAATTCACTCCTTAGCGGGCAGGATTACTTTGGTTCAGTCGGTCGCTGCTATGATTCCTAATCACTTGATGCAATCCAATCTCCTTCCGAATGGGATTTTAGAGGAGTTAGATAAATTATATCCAAGGTTTATTTGGAATCACGAGGGAGATGAGAGACATATTGCGCTTGTTAATTGGCAGGATATATATAGGCCGAAGAAGATGGGAGGTGTGGGGCTGCGCGCTGCTATGGAGAATAATAGGGCTCTGGTGATGAAGCTTCTTTGGCGGCTTTGGCAAGAGAACGAGTGCCTATGGGTGAGAGTTAGAAGGAGGAAATATTGGCCAGAGGGTGAGCTAGCCTCCATTGAAAAGCCGAGAAAATCAATGTCCTTTATTTGGAAGAGCATCATATCGGTGCTTGAAGAATTTAGGAAGGGAATCATATGGAATGCGAGTAACGGGAAGCGAGTAAAATTCTGGACAGATGTGTGGATCAAAGATGTCAGGCTGGTGGATGTAGCAATTAAGGAGATACCCATCGAGCATATTGGGCTCTCTGTGGTAAACTACCTTACGGGAAAGGGGAGTTGGTAGTGGGACGTTTTATAGAGTTTTATGGATCCAGTTTGGAGGCTGCAGCTCAATTGTATTAAAATCGACTCTCGGGAGGAAGCTAGGGACACGTTCATCTGGGGTGCGAGTAGTTCAGGTAACTTCACAGTGTCAAGCACTTACAACTTGATTACAAGGGCCACGGATATCGTTCCGGATCCTGCTATCAATGCTATCTAGAAGGCGAAGGTTCCGCTGAGAATCAAGACTTTTGCTTGGATATGCTGGCATAACAGGCTACTAACAAACGTTGAAAGGAGGAGAAGACATATATGCCAGCAAGATACTTGTACCAGATGTAATATGCAGCATGAGGACTTGGTTCATGCTATGCGTGACTACCATCTTAGCCATCGGACTTAGAAGAGTCTGCTGCCTCAGCAAGTGCAGGGAGATTTCTTTAATCAAGCTCATGATAATTGGTTTAATTGGTGTTTGGTGGAGCCAAGGCTTTGGCAAGTTCATAGTGAGTGGGTCTCCTTCTTCATTTTCACGTGCTAGTATTGCTGGAAGTGGAGGAATGAAATTGTTTTTGAATCTACTCCTTGCATCCCGTCGAATACGGCTGTGTTGGATATGCCCTAGTCCCGAGGTATTAGACCTTGTATTTGTACTATACATTTATTGGATTTATGTATTATACTAATTTTGTGTTATTAATAAAGGCATTAATTCATTTACTATATATGTCTTGTGCAATATCTTAAATGAAGTATCCAGTGGGCATATCCATATCCATGATGACAAGTGTCATGCACTTGGCAGTAAGACTATTGATAGGGTAAACGATATGACCATAAAGAGATCCGTAATCTGTTCCAGTCGTGGGAATGAATGGGACTAGAGACTATCATTAACCTGGTTGTATGGCGGTGTCTTACCGGTCATTGGACATGGGATGTCAACCAAGTTAATGGGTACATGTAAAAAGGGCATGGTACTGGATAGATCCACTAAATGAGAAATCCACATGGTATAGTATCACAAGTGATTCTCGTGTAGTACTTGTATGGATCCTTTGACCTAACCATATAATGGTATTGCATGCGAGGTCGCATACTTAGGGGTACTTCTACAGGGCCTGTAATAGGGTACCAAATATGGGTGCTTTCGGGTATGTCATTTAGCATGACAATGCTATGGATATGCAGAAGGGATTTGTCACTCAGTAGTCCACTGAGAAGATATCACCGGCCTGTTGATGAATGTGACTGATAAGAGTGTGGCCACACCCAAACAAGTTGGAACTTGTTTGGGAGATTCAGTAAATTCGGGATCAAGTAAATATCTGGACATAAAAGAGGGTGATCAATCCATGCCTCTGTGTTGGACACCGATATCAATGACATGAGACATACAAGTTCAAACTACAGGGTTATGATTACAGTTGGACTGCCATCTCCATCTTAATTGGGGGTCGCAGTGGCTTGCTAGAGCCCAATTGCAGTCTGTGGGCTACGGGTCCACTGCCAACATAAAGATGGGCTCATGGGATCGTACACATTGAGCGACTGAACACAGACTTAAGGAATCACCTGTATACTTGGAGTATACACTCTGGAGAGAGAGGATATATTAATTATATTATAAAGATCAATTGGATTGATCATAATAATAAAATTAATATTTGATTGACTTTCTCATAATTAATTGGATTAATTATGAGATTATTTCCTGGGTGGAAATATTCATATGTATAGGTTTACATATGAATTTATTTTGTGAAGATCTAATTTTAATTTCATGGATTAAATTAATTAGTTAAACCAATTTTAATTAAATGTTTACATGGTGTAATATATTATATACAAGTGTAAATTAAATTTGGGCTTAAAATTAATTTAAACCAGACCAATTAAAATAGATTTGGACCTAAAAATGAAAGAAGAAAGAGCCCACACAAAAGGAGCCAATTGGGCCGAAATTCTCCTTGAGAATTTCGTCTACCTAGGGTTAAAATAACCCTAGGTATTTTGGCCACCATGTGCAAGCTATACTAGCCGAAATCTTCCCCTCTTCCTCTCCATAGTCCGTGTTTTTCCGACGCTAGCACGGGTTGCGTTCGTAAGGCGTTCGTGTACGTAAACGAGGAGAGATTCTACTTTGATTCCTGCAGCCTACATCCATCTCTTGTAGAGATAATCCGGGTAAGAGATTTATCTCTTGTTATTAAATTTTTGTTTTTGCAATTTCCATCTCAATTGCTTCAGGGTACGGATTTGAGGAAATCATCTCGTTCTTCCGCTTTGATTGGGTGATTTCCGGTGACAAATCCCAGCAGGTTGAGGTAGTGACGCTGCGGTTTCAGGAAGTATTGCAGGCTAGAGAAACCATGAATGGAAGGATTTGGGGCAAGATGAAGCATGTGGAGCTAGTTCAATGGATACCTCCGCCTCCGGGTTCGGTTAAATTGAACACAGATGGATCTATTTATGGGGGTTCCGGTTTAGTAGCGGCGGGGGGCATCCTTCGGAATGACAAGGTGGAGTAGATTGGTGGTTTTATGTGCCACATCGGTCAGGGTATTTCGGCTCTTCCTACTGAATTGGGGGGATTTACCAAGGTCTTTGTTTGGCTAAGAACATGGACATTCGTCGTCTTGTAGTAGAGGCGGATAATATGGATGCGATTAATGTGGTTAGTAACGATATTGATATGTTTTGTCTGGCCGGACAGAAATATTATTCAAGCCATAAAGGAGGTTAACATGTATTTCCACGATATCTACTTCTGCCATGTGTATAGAGAAGGCATTAGATATGTGAATTGGCTGGCGCAGCAAGCACATTTTTTGAATATTGGGTTCTCGAAAGTTCAAACTCCTCCGGAGCATTTTTGTCGATTGGTGGATAAAAACAGGATAGGGATTTTTATCTCCCGTTCCTTATAAGTTTGGTTTTTGTTTGTTGTCCAGCTTTTGTTCTTTGCTTCCTTTCTTTAAAAAAAAAAAAAAAAAAAAATTCCAATTCTAGCCACTCTCCCTTAAGCAAATCATATGCTGGTACCTATTAATTTGGTTAAAAATATTAAATTGGGAACCGAATTTATGCACAAAATTCGCTTTTGAATTATAAAATTGATTTTTTTGTTTTTTATAATTCTTTTCTTCAGTTATGGGGATTTATTCAGGTCTTGAATTAGGTGGAAAAAAAAAAAAAGAGAATAATAATAATAATAATAATAATAATAATAATATAGTTGCGTGACAGCTGACAAAATAAAAAAGTCAAAAAGTATACGCTGCTAACATGCGCACCAAATTCATCTTTTTACATCACCAACGACGCCCCCACACCCTTACTCTCTGCGGTCAGCGCCTTAAAAACAAGACCATAGCCAGTGAGTGAACTCAACGCAACCCCAAATTCCCGCAAAAAGCTCAATCCTTTCTTTCTGACGGAAAGTGAAAAGAAAAGAAAAGAATTCAATCTTTGGAATGGAAGATTTCAGATCAAAATCATCGTACGGCGAAGGAGGAAATATGCAAATACAGCCGTACGGTGTTACAAGCATGCAAGATCTGAGATGCTACAGCGCCTCTTATGCTTCGTCGGCGTACCAATCACAATCCCAATCCCAATCTCAAATGGGAAATACCGATGTGAAATTCAAAAAGGCGAAATCCACGAACGGGTCGATTTTCAGGAGTTTGAGCCTGAGTGATCCGGAGTTGCAGAGGAAGAAGAGAGTGGCTAGCTATAAGGTGTATTCTGTTGAAGGGAAAGTGAAGGGATCTTTCAGGAAGAGTTTTAGGTGGCTCAAGGACAGGTATTGTAGAGTTGTTTATGGCTGGAGGTGATTCATTTCTCTTTCTTTACTTCTTTAATTATCTGTTTCTAAATTAAAGATTCTCAACTTTTTCGTTGTTGTTAAATGTATGATAATTTTATGATATACGAAATTTGTCAAATGAATTGTGCTTCTTTGCTCTGTTTTGTGCATAAATTTGACTAATCTTAATTAGGATGACTCTGGATATATAGTGATTTCTTTTATTTTCTTTGATTACATGGTTAGGACGGAAATTACAGTTGATTTTTAGAATTGTGCCTCAGAATTTCTGGGTATTTTTTTGCTCTTGCTTCGTTTTCTCGTGTTTTAAGCTTAGGGACCCCATAATTAACCTATTAATTCTGGAATTTGAGCTATAAATAGAGCTCATGTGGTGTAATTGAGAGAGAAATTATAGAGGTTTGTGAATGGATCCTAGGTAGCTGGATTTATTCAAAATGTGTATTATAATTAATACATGTGAGCAAAATACATATAAATTAGGCAAAGGGATGAAACTTAAAATTTAGACATTGTTATACTCGCATGTCTGTCTAAATACGGTGAACTATTGTCTACCAAAAAGGGTAAATGAGCTCATGTGCTCAATTCCAATAGGTCATGCGTCAAATTAATCAAATCAATTGGTCAAGATCTAAAGGGACACATTTATTTTGGGTAGATCAGAGTCCAAAATGAGTTTTTCTTTTTTTTTTTTCCGACTCCTCGCCCATTGATTGCTTGTTTGATTTGTATTTCCGCATTTGGATGGTTGGTTTGATGTATTGAGCTCTGGCAGCCATATATTTCAAATTTGTTGTTGTTCCTGTTGTTGAGGAGTTGGCTGTATCAGTTTATTTATGTGAAAATGATGTAAGAAGCAGTTTGTTATCTGTGGGAGAGTTTCCTGGATTTTATGTTCATAACAGATCGCTGCATTGTAGTAGAAGCATATAGTGTTGGGGCAATAAGGTAGGACAGTGAATTGAGAATTAATTATCACGCGGAGAAACTATTAGGACAAGGGGACTAATTATGTAGCTGATGCGTGAAAATTCAAAGGATTGAATTAAGGTCTAGCGGCTAGTCATAGCATAATTTCCTCTAAATTAAATTTTGATTAGACAGCCCTTGCCAAACTTCACAATTAGTGTTGAATTTGAGAGCCGGATGGGAGGAAATTTTGACAGTTATTAATTTAATTTGGTTCAACATCTATTAAGGTATTAATTTAGCTCTCAAAATTTTTCATTCTAAATCCAAGTAGTCCAATATAACTGGTGTCAGCATATGTTTGGTGATCTATGAACAAATATTGGGATATTCAAATTCTTTTGAGAAAAACTCTGAATTTCTTTCCCTTTATATCTAAAGATATTTTCAGATGTCCAAATGTAAAAATCAGTTACAAAGTGTTTTATAATCTTTTGATTTGATCATGTACTGTCCAATATTAATCTGACAACAAATTGTAGATTTCTGCACGCTAAAATATTGATAACCAAGTTTTTCTGTGGCAATGATTCCTCCTCCAAATTTTCTGTCTCTTCGAGTCTCACTTGTCCGTATTTTGTTGAGTAAAAATGCTTTGAGAAATTATTCAGTTCTTGATTGATAAATAATAAAAAAATTATTGGTGAGATTTGTAGGCTTGTTAACCAAAATCTCATACTTCAATTAAGATTTTTTTTCTCAAATTATGAAACTCAACCTTGACAAGGAAAATCTTCATGATTAATCAATTAAGCAATTTCCAATAGGATTGTCCAAGTCCAAGTCTATTTAGTGGAAGAATACAGGATTGTTCAACTTGAATAAGTTTACTAATACAATAGTTAGCTAATTTGGGTACAATTCCGCAACAAATTTAACTTCAAACTACTTACCCAGATTCAATTAAAAAATTTTCAAGTTATTCTCCTAATTTATCAATGAATTCCATCTAATTCTTGCGCAATACTTATTTCGAGTTTCGGATTCTCTCTTAACCAGTTCAATTATACTTTTTACTCAAAATAGGTACAGAAAATTGATATTTGTAAGAAACGTAGTACACAGAAACGTAGAAAAAAATGTCTAAATAATAATAACAACAATAATAATAATAATAAAAGGCGTATTTTTATTCATATATACAGAAAAAAAAAAAAAAAAAATACACGCAAGTCACACAATCATCTAAACTACAAAAAAACATGAATTTCTAATTTTTTGAAATTACGGAAATAGGACATAGAAAGTTTTGTATAAATTTTCAAAACATGAAAATGAGGAAATGTATCAAAGTCAAAGTGTCTTTGCAATATAGATATGCTCAATAACCTTTAATTACATATATATCAACTGAATGATGTTTAACCAACCATCAGACTCCCCTGGAAAGAATTCCAAACTTGTAGCAACATTTTCAATTCAAATTTATCCAACTAGTCAATAAAATATATATTGTCTTACTATATGGAGTAAGGATGACAAACGAGTGGAACGAGTAACGTTTCCACGGGTAATGAGTTTATTTGTTCTGTTTCTCTTTACAAATATAACTATTCGTCCCGTCCGTTATCCGTGAATATGACTAAAGTCAAACTCATTTCCATCCCACCATGGATAGCGGACACCTGTTAATTACTCATCCCACAAAATTACACGTTTAAAAACAAAAAAATAACATAATAGATAAATTAAAAAAAACAAACTATAAATAAAGTTTACAATCCACAAATTAACAATCAAGCTAAATTTAATAACCACAACAAATTGAAAAAATGCAGAGTACTGGCTTAATAAAAAAAAGCATAACAAAAACTGAATTCAGTAATTATTTATTAATAATAATGTAATAAATTAATAATTTTTTATTAATAATATTTGAATGTAGTATATAAATATAATTACATGCATAAATTACCAAGAAACCAAAACTTAATGCAAATTTTATTTCCTACTAAATATTGCAATTTGAATTTTCATAATGTTGTGTTATTAAGCCAAGTCGTAGAAAACTAAACTATACCAACAATTGTTTAATCAGACAATACGAAAAAGAAACCCTGAAATTGTAACTTGTAAAAGATCATAAAATAATACAGCACAATCGAACATTATACATCTACCAATTTCTCCTACTGTTTGACTATACCTGTTAACTAGTTCTACCCGACTATCTTGCTGGTGCCTGCCAACAAATATATTTTCAAAATTGTTTTGTGACATTAATTGACTCGGCCATTAGATCTTACTCTTGCTCATATATCTCCTAATAAAAACATATATATGTTGCAGAATGAGTCGAACGATAGAAGTAACCCATCTAGATGATTCTCCACCTCAGGTAATAACCACTCCCACACGACTCACAAAATTCATCCTGATTCTGTTAGCCCTTTTCGATTCATCACATCGTGGTAATACAATAGCACAGACATAGGCTGACCAAGAATGCAGAATATGAACCAGAAGATCATGTTCCCTACCTGTGTCAAAATAAAAAGAATAGCATCAATATTCGTATATAATGCCCACCGAATTCTTCAGAACACCGCAACTTTTTAAAGTTTGAATTGCTTGATCTGTTATCAGTATGTTCATTAAGTTTGTTCAGATCTGTACATACTCTTACCACAATTTATACATCCGAATGATACCATTTCGTCATAGCAGTTTGATACAAACATTATAACAAGCCAGAAAAGGTAGCAAATAATATCTGGAAAAGAAAAGATACCATTGAGCTTTTGAACTTCTGCTGAAGGAAATTTGTTATTACAACCAAAGGAACCTGCGACAAACAGGAAAAGCAAAACCAACAAATTTCACTCACTTCATTTCTTGTAGGACACTAGTCATATTTATGTTCAAATTTCCTTTATTCAACCTAAATCCATCAAAATAGACCTAGATTTATAATAAGCTTTACCCTAACAATTAGATTCCCATGCAAGAAGTAAAGATTAAAGCAAAGTAAACTTCTAGCGGTTATATTGGGTCTTACCTGGAACATTATTCCCATAAAAGCCCAGAACTTGAATATGTGACAAGGAACAGCAATACACAACTGTAGACAGATAAACAATATTGCGGAAAAATGCAATCAATAATAAGATCGAATCAAGGAACTTAATATGATGTCAATTCAAGCAGGCAAAACTCTTTTAAGTGTCGGTTATTTACTCACCAGCCTAGGTAATAGTTATCTTCATGTACTATGATGTTCATTTTCTGTGATCACCTATTTACTTATTTACTCCAATGGTCTTTTTTTTTTTTTTCCTATTCATTTCTAAGTATGCAAAATCTACATCAGCCTTGCCAGGTGGTCTACAGTAATACAAACCGGCTTCACTAATAGGATTGGACAACTTCTATCATAGATTGAATTCATAAGCTGTCAGTTACTGACTTGAATTGTTTCCAGAGGGAGGTTGCTTGCTCTTGGCATATCATGATCGTTCATCTAACCCACACCATCCTTTTAAATGGTTAAAACAAATTTCCTTCTAAATTCAGATAAAGAGTATGTCCTAAGCAAAAATTATTATATCCTTATTATGAAATGCAATCTCAATGGAAAAGCTGCCCAGAAAAAAAGTGTCAGTCTTAGCATATGATTGCCAATTACACAGAAATGCCATAAAATGGGCATTCCTCACTCCCATCAACATACTGAAAGAAGCGGGCATCTCCATGAGTTCACAAGCTAGATAGGAAATTTGATTGAAAAAAAAAAACCACTTATTACCTCATGAAATACAGCTGACACGAAGAAAGAGATAACTAATGCTACCCCCTGCATCATTGCAAAAATATTAAAAAACCATAACCAGCAGTGGACAATAATGTATTAATGCTAACTCATCAGAACTTTGCTTTACCACTGATACAGCGGCCATCAAAATCCTAGATGTATAAGTTATTTATGTTAAGAACCTAATCCCAGCAAATCATATACAGTCCTAGAAGTAATGCAGGAATTCACATGTGAACCTAATTCCTTTTCTACAACTGAAGTTAATGTTTGAAACTTCCATAGGAACTGCTATACTGTTATACATCCGTGACTGCATTTTTAGCATACAGATTATGAAATCACAACTTGCAATAGAAATGAAGGTTGTTAACTGTGAGAGTAAACAACAGGGCGCATTCGTAAGACATAAAAAACTCATCAAGACCGCTACAAAGCAACATTTGTAGTTACCAATTTAAGGAATTATTAAAAGAGATTGCTCCTATTTAGTTCTACTGATGTGAACAGATGAGAAAACAAGCAGCACATATGTATAACAATAACACATAAATGCATCACTTCAATCCTAAGCACACTTGACAGACCCTAACTTACTATTTGATCCTAGTTCTGCAGCCCTTTGAAGGATTGAGTAAAGCCTTCAAATGATTTTAAAATGAAGAGACAACTTTCTCTATATTCAAAAATTGTGATTAATAAATGAAATGACTGAGCCTTATTTCTCAAAGAACTATGACCCTTACTATTTTAAGAGGGTAACAATGAGCAAAAGAAAAATAATTTAAAAGATTCCAAATGAGATTTGAAGATGATAACTGACCCACAAGTTACATAACCCATACAACACATAGTAAAGCTCCCATCTCATACCCCACAAGAAAAAAGACAATAAATACATCAAAGCAAACTGCAAACATAAGGTTAACTTAAATTAATGAATAACTAATTGGACTCTAAGGTGAGAAATCAAATTACCTTTGGAATTCCATGCCGTAAGCATGGAAAGTAGACATGGCGAACCATCCACTTATGAACAGGCTGTCAACAATTAGAACTGCATTAGTAACATGATTGAATCCCTCTGTCTGTATGTTTCTGAGTATGTGCATGTGCATATCCACGAACAAGTTTTCACATTTCTTTCCTTAAAAGAAGGATATCTTGCACTCGTTATTGTAACTTCAAGAACTAGATTATACAACCAATTTGACACACTTGTAACAGATACTTTGCCTCCAAGAAGTAAATTCCACATCTAGAGTTACAAATCTCCCAGACATTAAAAAACTTGTTCAATTTACAAAACCCAACCCATTATATATGACTTTATATATGACTTCAATTCACAAGTCATTACACAATTGGAAGCAAAAACCAAAAAGTCAGCATGAGATATATGAATGTGCAGAGGCAAAATAAAACAACACAGGACATACTTAAATAGACTACTAATCTTTTTCACTTTTAAGCATGTAACCAACCTCAAACAAGGTTTAAATATACAAACTAATGATGATATAGGTAATATATCATGCTGTAAAAAGAATGACATCTTAAAATAATAACTAGAAAAGAAACCAAAACATGGCCGCTGTTCATTAAAAATTATTAAAAAAAAAAATGACCGCTGAAAGTCACCTACATTAAGCAAAGACTGGAAAGTACAGTAAATTCAGAAACATACCATATTCCACCTTCTCCAGTACTGATGAAACCACGAATCCAGAGACGGGCATGACAACATTCAAAATTGATATAAGAAAAACAATGTTCAAAGATATACCTAAAAGAAAACCTTACTGAAAATATGAGACTCATACCTCATCAACTGTTCTTGCATTCCACCAATCTTTATAGAATTCCCGATCACCAAATCGAAGAAGCTCAGCTAGTATATTTAGCCTGTGTTAAGTATGCAGGGGCATCAAACTTCAGAGATTGTCTTTGATAAAAGTCGTACAAAAGATGACTAAGCAAGACATTTTTTTGTTTTTTTTGTCCATGAAGTTAAGAATTCTCTCTCCACCCCCAGGAACATCCAAACTAACATATCATAATAAATATTCTAACAATCAGAGTTATACCCGAATAGTCACACAATTCACTGAAAACCAATTTTGAAGTAGTGGCAGTAATACATCAGTAAAAAAAAAATGACCTACCACATCATTCATCAATCAATATAATGCAAAGCAAAGAGCATAGAACAAGATATCAGAAAAAAATACAGCATGATTGATCAAAGCAATTTACCACATGTTACTAGCATCCAAAGGCACAGAGCATATCTGGTAAAGATCAAAAAATAACTAAAAAAATCTGCTAGACCTCTTCAATGTTACAAGAAAAAGATCATAGCTTTGATAAGAAGTATTAAATACTTTAAAAATATTGCACAGGAAAGAAAAGAATGGTGGACTCACCATAAGTGAAAAAAGCAGTAGAACATACAGAGCCATACATATAAATTTGGAACCGAGAGCTTCAAAATCCTCTCAATGGCATTTAGGAGATCTCCTTTCAAAGGGTGTTGTGAATTCTTGACAATGGGGTTAATATACTGCAGATTAGGTTCACAACATGTTAATGATGCGTGTGCTGATTTCCAAAACATCAGAGAGGATGTGGAGAGAGCTCACGGTGACTATGAAGTTCTTACCTGTTCTATGATAAATCCCATGAATCCTGTAAATATTATCAACTTTACAAACTGACGAAACACCCAACTTTTACGAACAGCTGACGTACGAGGATAACTCGGCTATAATGATAAGAAATAAAGAGGATTAGGGAATACCATGGCAAGATCAATATGACGAAGCACTCCAAACGTTAGAACAGAAAAGATATTGTTGTTGAAAATCTCCTATTCCCCACTAACACAAAACAGTGTAGTGCTATCGTACAAAATGTTTGAGCACAAGTCAGCTAAAAGCATAGTTATACTCAGTATGCCAGAATCAATAACTTAGCTCCAACTTTTTATGGTACCAAAGAAAAAAGACTCAACATAGATATCTCATATTATAGAGAATGACAATACAGCTGTAAATATGTTACATCAACAGAAATCATAGTGACTATATTAGTTCTATAAATTTCTCTGCTCTACCTGGTTGAAAAACTGAATGTGAACCTAGTGGTGAACAATCTCTAGATCCAAATTAGAATGGATCCTCAAATAATTAAATACAAATAGATGATATGCCAAACAAAAGTTCCAACAAACAAATAGCAATTCACATACATACAAAATTTTAAGAACGTTGTATGAATGAGACATTAAAATCATTAACTATAAGACCAAATATGCAACACAGTTACATAAGAGCACAGAGATTTAGATGATATTTCTCATTATTGCAACGATATACTCCTGAACAGTTAAAATTACATCAAGGATCATAAGGAGTATTACCAAGATGGACCAAAGATTCTCATATTATGTGCAAATTCAAATATTTCTACATTAACTACTGAAAGAAATATGATAGGCTACCTGGTAACATAAGGTGGGTGCAAGCATGAAGTACACCAAACTTTTGAAGCTCACATCACGAGAATACTCTGAACTTAGAGTATCACCTGGTGCATCTCCCTGGCATAAAATAGAATCACAGTGGAGGTCATCTTGTTTGTCAACACTATGGCAGTGTATGGAGAAATGCAACCAAAATAAAAGATTTTTCTCTTTGTTACATGGTAGGAGGGAGGGAAGGGGAGGGGGTTGGGCGAATTGAAAGGGGAAAAAAGTGAACTATATGAAAACTTAATGTGATGATAAGATAAACTATTAGAATGAACTCTATAACATGAGTTTCTGGTCCAAAATGCTGTAATAATAACGATGCATATACAAATCTACTAAAAAAACTAGGAAATTTTCTCTAGCACCTCAAAGATTGCACTCTTACCTTATCAATAGATCTGGCAATAGCTCTCATATCAAAGTTTGTATGTGCATATGATACCAATTTTAACCACACAATGCAAGCAAAGAGCATCAGCGTGACACCAGATAAAACAGCAGAATCGCAACTGCAAAAATTGTCCAATGAATGATAAGCATCTCTACATGTGTGCAGATCACTTGATTGAACAACAGTTCTCAGGATTCAGACAACAAACACATATCGCTAAATAATCCTATACAGGTAAATTTATCATAACTGTAAATTACTATAGATATTCACAAAATACGCACATATAGATAAAAACAAGAAAAAGGAGACATATATTCATCCAAATCTCAAAAGGAAAAAAAGAAAAAATTACAAATGTTGACTTTGTATAACAGCAGAAGGTAAATAGTGGAGAAGCACACAATTCCTACAAACAAACCATAAATATTGCCAGCACTTATAATTGCTTATAACTGAATAAGCAATTTCAACAACATTAGCTTCAATCATGACTTTCTTGCTACAAAGAGTCTCAAAAGCAACTTGAAAATCTCAAATGATGAAAATATCTTCTACTCAAAGTGCCCTCCAATCTATACAGTAATAACCAACCCTTACTCCCAACTAGCTGGGGTTGGGGTGTATGGATTTGTTTTTTCCATTAATTTCGGTTCAAAAGCGGCATCCAACCAATATTTAAAAATATTTTGTACATGTAAATTTTTACTGCAATTGATACAATACTCAAATTTAAAATTTGATAAAGACAGAAAAATACATGCTGTTTACGTTAATGTTACAAGTATGCACAGGCAGACTATTTTGCAGCAGAAAAAGAAAGAGAAAGTAAAAGAACCTGAGAATCACAAATACTGGGTATAAAACTGCAGTGGAGGTGATGATTATATGAATGAAAATTACAATCTGCAAAATTAAACTCAAAGTTAATTGCAGACAAGTTGATCAGCAATGATTCCCCATATCATGTATATTACTTTATTAAAAGAATTCAAGTAAACAAAGCTATATTCATGAAATACAAAATAGTCACACTCGAAACACTTACAGAATCAGATATATAATTTCGATATGCCAACTTCTCCACAAGAAAGGCAGCAAGAGACAATATTGGTAGAGTAAGACTGCAAATGAAAGTCATGATGCATATAACATATTTACATGTATATTTCCAAGTCTTTACTCCAATGCAGAATAAGACAAAAAGCACGAAGTTCCTTGATCGAAGTTAAATACAATGAAAATATTTAAGAGTTACCAACACATAAGAAGGGGCCAATCTCTCAATGATCTTGAACTAAACCAAAATCCAGTCCTGATTAACCAACCATACTGAAAGAAAAGAAAAATAGAAGACCATTTCAGCATACAGATTGCAAGAAAATCACGAATATCGTCTCAAAAAACAAGAATAGGAAGAAGATGATTCGCAACGAGAGGGGCATCAAATTACCAACCTTCATTACATTTTCAATGATGAGTCTGCTGTTAACGGCAATAAGTACTACTATACAGAGGTTAAAGAGACCTGCATGACTCTAACATGAGATGTAAAAGTTAATTGATTAACCATTAAACACATTTCAAAACTCACTGAATAAAAAAAAAAAAAAAAAAAAAAGACTAATATGTTCTTGTTTTAATGCTACTGTCGGCACTTGTGCATTTAAATCAGTACGAACTAAATCAATCGAGTGGTCCCAGTAACGTAACTCGCCAACTCAGTAAAACCGTCATTTCTTTTAGCTGCTTCAGACGACCAACTCAACGAGCAAAAATATAATCTTGAAAATTGCAAAAGAAATCTTATTTTAACGTTTTTTTTTTTTTCCAAGTAAAGATAGAGAAAAGAATGAAGCAAAACGGACTACACTAAAAATCCAACAGCTTACCAATTAAACGATATTTTGCTTTCTATAAAGATCAATTTAAAAGGAAAAATGATAATAATAACTAACCAAGAACTTGTTAATTAGAAAAGCTTACTATAATTTAACTCCCAAAGATCAACAATTTAAGAGGCCTCAACCCTTACTTGTTTAAATATAGCGTCGGAGCTTAGCGGGCTCTCTCTAAGATTCCGATGAGCAGGCACGGATGGCCGATAAGTGAATTTAACATCCGCTTTTCCATGATTTTCAATTTTATCCTTAGGACTGCGGGGCTCTTCACCATTTCTTTTAGAGGTCTCAGGTTCGGAAACCGATCCTGGATGTACAGTTTTATGAGATTCCATTTCCGTGACAGAGTCAACATCGCTCCGTCTTCTTCGAAGTGAGAAATTAAGATCCGAGGAAGAGTCCGCAACGCCAGCAACAGAAGTGGAGGCGTTCTCCGGCGCGTCGAGAACCGCCATTGAAGAACAACTAAAAAACGAGAATTCCAGTAGGTTAGAGAATCCAATGAAGCAGTTGCCTAGAAATCAGGATACAGATTCAGAAAGAAAGCATGTTTCCTTATAAAGAGAGAAAAGATGCGTATGAATAAAATTTGAAAAGTCTGGTCATGCAAAGAGGGAGCGAAGCGCGGCGGTGACGGAGAGGCGGAAGGTTCTACAGTATTAGCTGTAAGAATGGAAGAAATCTAGAGGGAAAGATGGCAAAAGAATAACGGAATTGGGACTGACGTATGCAGTTGAACGGCCACAGAGTGGTGGCAAAGGCGGTGGAGGCCGTCCAGCTGTGAGGTGTCAGGCCAAGAGAGAGATTTGAGTTGATTTTTTAGCTTTTCTTCCTCCTCCTCCGTTTTTGGGAGTTATAATTTTATTGTTGAGTTTTTCTTTTGTTCTTTTGGTATTTTCATTTATTCGGCAATATTTCCATTTTTCTTTTTTCATATAATATTTGTTTTAATAGAAATTCTAGAATTACTACAAATGCAAATAGAATATTCGGGAAACTACGCAATTCTATCAAAATCATTATGCATTATTTAATTATTTTTTTTGTATATCACTCATAAAACTTGTATTTAATTTCTGTTGACATACATAATCCTATTATTTATCAAAAAATTATATCTAAAGCATTATTATATTTAACTTTCGAAAAAACAAAAGGTATGTCAGCATTAACTTTATATTTTAAAAAAAATATTAATTTTATATCAATAAATTTATCTTTTATTCTAATTTTTACATCTGAGCTAAACAATTTCTTAAAATAGTTATATTGTTAAAAATTCGTTTAGTTTAACATGTAAATTTTGAATTGGAATCAATATGATTTGATGGGTAACCATGGAAGATGAACCAAAGTTTAGGGGTGATGTTTCTAAATTTTTTCATGGTATTAAAGAAAAAAAAAACAATTATGATAAAATATAAAAAGAAAAAGACAGAATAATGTTTCTTTTAAGAATGGTGAATGACGTTTGAGCAAAGAAAATCAATGTAGCCAATTAAATTGCCCCAATATATTCATAATTATCATATATTTTGAAGTCTTTTCATTTACAATTTTCATTGGTAAAAAAAAAAAGCTAATTCTATTATAGTATGACCTTAAACAAGAACCGTCCCCGCTAAAGTTCCTTATTAATTAAGGTTTAAGAAAAATTAATTTACGTAAGTACGTATTAATAGCTAGTGGTGGTTGTAACTTCTTGCTCACAATTGTCGTCCGTGCAAGCAATTCCGGAGAAAAATATTAAAAATATCTTTGTAGTTTCACACGCATTAATTTCCTTATAAATTTTAGGTATTTCAGAAACCAACATCCATATATTAAGTTGATAAAATAAAACCAATTTGTTTTAGAGACTAATTTATAAATCCTATATCCTAAAATACATTATATGATATAATTTTATTGGTTTGACACACGAATAATGTGATGTGACAGCCATAAAAGTTTTTTTTTTTTTTTTTGCTACTGTAACTAAATTCTTGAATATTTTTTTTTTTTTACAATAGTAGTACATTTTTTATATTTCAAATGTGTAGAGTACAAGGACAAAGACAAAGATATATTGGTAATAATACCAAATAAATTCAACGAAATCTCTTACAGATATTGAAATAAAACATAACAATAAATATCATATGTATTGATGAGTAAAAACAAACTAGACCACAAAAAATACATAAAATAAAAACATTATAACTAAACAAATAATAAGAGATCATCATACATTTTATCAAGAATGTACAATCATAAGAAATTCCACATTCTGCAAATCACCGCATAGATTAGCATATATGGATAAAACTTCCAAATCTTATGTAAAAAAGATATATTTGGGTACTTAGAGTGTAAAAATTTCAAAGAATTTTTTGACTAAATACTAATGACGCCCAACTCATCGAAAAATGTATCAGATTTGTGATGTTTTGAAACAGATCTACACTAAAAAAGCTGATTCAATTGATGAACTCGACAAACATTGGACATAGATTATTTCACCAAAAGTAGAATCAAAAGACACAAAAGAAAGAGGAAAAATAGAGAAAGAAATTTATGGACATAGGTAGAAAGAGAGATGGAGAGAAGATGAGCTTTCCTCCTCACAACACTAGTATTTTGTTCTATTGATAAATTAAAAAACAGTTCACTAACCTCATTGAAATAAGTATGTTTTGAACCTTTAATAATTTTATTCCTTCAATTTTGTCTTCTTCTCTTTGTCTCTGTATTTTTCTCCATAATTTTTCATGAATTTATTGAATCTCATGATTTAATTTTCTTCCCAAAATATGTGATTTCTCCAAAATTTTCTAACCTTTTGTTGTACTCAAGTTAATTGGGTTCATATATCCTCTACTCTTTCATTTTTATTGAACATATCTATTTTAAAATTTAAGAATATTTTTAAAAATTGAAACGAAACGAAACGAAACAAAGTAACCGACAAAATCAATAAAATTTCGAGAATTAAGAAAAATAAGCTTAAAAAATTTTATAGCTTATTAAACTAAAACAAAGTAATTAAAATTACTGTCAAAATACTATCTATTTTTTCAAGTTTTGAGCCGGAAAAGATTCTTGTTGGGATATACTTTTTATAACAAATGTTTTGAGATTTTATTTAAGGGAATGAGATTCTTATCGCTCCAACTAATAATTAGCTTATTTTGTTAAAAATTTGGGACGAGTGTTACCAAAATTTTTGAGATTGTAGCTAGGGATCCAACCACAACGCCTCTCATATTCGTTTGTTTAATGTAGAGAATAGATGGAAAAGAAATATCCACTTGTAAATAATTCTAATTAATTCATTTTGAATTTTGTATCTCAATTCCCTACTCTAAAAAATCTCCATCGTTGGATAACAAAATAAATTAATGTCAAAAAATACATTCATTTATAACTGCCAAGAAAAATAAAGAAATTAAGTTAGGTAGAGATTTCGTATTTTCCATTTCATTTCTTAACAACTAAGGGAATCCATTTTTATGCATTTTGGTATAACAGAAAAAGTACCAATTATTCTCAGTAATTATTATTATTATTATTATTATTATTATTATTATTATTATTATTATTATATATAATAAAGTTGCCATACGGTCACTTCATTTTTCTCATGAAATTTCTATTTCACCTAAATGAAAAATCTTAATTAATTCATATTCATCATAATGCCAATGGTCTAAGAATTGATTGCAAGATCCGAGGCTGTATAAAACTTAGACCGGTTAGGTTGGGAATAGATTAATGTTTTTAATTATAAGAGTGATAAGACTTGTATGAATTCGACCTATCCAATGTAAGGGTTTTTTAAAGAATACCTTTGAAGATCAGAAGGAGAAATTCTAGTATACCTTGGGAGTAGAGTACTCTCTTCCAATGATATTGTGTCACGTTAGCAACTATGTTGACGTGAACAGCTTACTCCCAATATTATTGGAAGAGAATAGTCTACTCCCAGTGTATGCTATGAATTTTTAATCAAGTTGGTCTATATGTATCACGCCAATGGATATGTAGTTTTTATTGTATAACTAGTCGTGCACTCGTGATATAGTATTATTATTTATAAGTTATTTTAATAGAATAATAAAGATTTTTTTTAAAAAAAAAAAATTATATTCAAAAAATAAGTTGAAAACTAATTTAAATGATATTGAGTTTCTTACTTAGTGAAACATTGAATTTTTGTCTCATAGTTTTGGTTATATTAATTAAAAACTAAACTTGTAAAAATAATGGTAATGGAGCTAAAATAACACTAAAACAATAAGAGACTCCCACAATTGCTATATGATTTAGATTGCAGGGAGTTCCAAAGACACCCAACGCTGACCGGAGACAGCCAATGAATCTTTTATAATTAAAGGCGTGCGCCCATATTCTTCATTCAATGCTTTGTCCGTTTTCTGCCTTCTTTTTTGCAACAATAACAAAACTGAATCTGTTGTGGCTTTGAAATCCAACCTCACCAAAACCGGTGCTAAAACTCTTATTTCATTCAAGTCTATAGAATATAGATTCCCCGATTTTTTAATCATTATAGCTCTTTACTGCAAAAAGCAGCGTTGCGTATGTAGGTTCACAACTGTCAACTCAATGGTTTCTTGATCTCCAATTCCATTATCATGTTTTCTCGTATTTGCCCTTATTTAAAATACGAGAGAGGTTCATCATTTGATGAAAAAAATACCACATTAAGCTTTACTAATTAAGAAGAAAAAGAATTTTTACATGGAAAATAGAGTTTTAAGAGACAAGTATTGAGAGTAAACTAGTCATTTTAGTAATCTAATTAATTCTTCATTGGTTTTAGTGAACAACCTTGAACATTATATAATAAAAAACAGAATGAGCATATTTTTTTTTTAGAGCGTTTTTTGGGGCGTGATGTAAACCACTAAACTATTAAAAAAATAATAATAAATTTCACTAAACTATTTGACATATCATTCGGTCAACAAAAACACCTTAGCAAAATTGTCAATATAAACAAAATTAATATATCACATCGACAATGTACAAGAATATATTTCACGGATTTACAAGCGAAAGAATATATTATATTTATTTTGGTGCAAAATATACCATGTGATGTAAACCGCTAAGCAATTAAAAAAAATAAACTTGACTAAACTATTTGACATATTATTAAGTCAACAAAACACCTCAATAAAAAAGTCAATATTTTAAATATACCACATAAATAACGTTAACATATCACATCAACAATATCAACTTCTCCATGTTCGCATCACATAAACATAAACTATAACTGTTTGTTAAATAATAAGATTTATTTTGCAACGAAGGTTATCGTATTCTTTTACTTTATAAATGTGCAAAATCACATGAAATTTATTATTATTATTATTATTACAAGTATAGATAATAATAATAATAATAATAATAATAATAATAATAATAATAATAATAATAATAAACTTTTTGTTTTTTGAATGAATAATAATAAACTTTTAACGTAGGCAAGTTAAATTTTATCTTTTACCGTTTAGGTAAGGAATGGGTCAATTGAGGATTCAATGTAACCAGGCAGAGCTAGCTAAATCTTTCATTAACAAATCCTCTGAATATACAGTCAAATACGTCAAACTCTCTGCCATTTAAGAAGATCACATGCATCATGTTGAATGAGTAAACCTGTTTTTACCTAAACCCTCGTATCTTAAACCGTGCAATTGTTGAAAACATTATAAGAAAAATCACACACGTTATATTAAAGTTGTGAACTAAGAAATGATATTTTCAGCAAAATTGCAATAACCGGCAACTGAATTGGTGGTTGCTGCTTTCAAGTTAGACTTCCTGATGTTACAAGCCACTACTTACACCCCAACCAACGCGCCCCCACAACCCCCCCCCCCCCCCCCCCCCCAAACTGCAGCAGATCAAGTAACTCATTGAACATGTTTGCAGCGAAATGTGCAATAGTGGCTTCCAAACTGAGAGATAACATCTACAAGACCTCCATGACCACCAACTGCAACCACCTGAAAGGGAGCGCAATGAGATAACAAACATAAAAAGATTAAAGAATAGCGCACATACATGTAAACGAGGAAATATCATTTATAATTCAATCCAAGAGATGCTGAAGATAAAGAGATGAAAAGAGAGCAAGAATCTGGAAAGGCCATTTCAATCTCAAAATGAAAACAACGATTTTGACCATCAATCAAAGAACAGTCTCTGTACTTGTTTTCACCAGACTTGCAATTTCAACCATCTCTATTATCACCTCTCCTTGTACATTGCAGAACTAAAGCCCTTGGGTTGGGTTGCTACCTTAACTAAACCATCCTAGTTAGTCTTTTCTTTTCTTTTTGTATTTTGCAGAAAGAAAGTCTCTACAACCAGCTAAAGTTTGATGGTTCAACAGTGCAAGACTTTCTAGTTGTTTCATACTATGCTATTAACATTCAAGTGGAATATTGCGGATACAATCTTCAATTGGATGGACCCACTTTTCCTCATTTTTTCGCCATAAATATGAAATCAAGCCCAAGAATGCATCTGTTACAAGCATGTCAGAGTAAAAGGACAAGCTGAGCAGTAAGATTGCATTAGTCAAGGATAAATTTGACTTATTGACTCGCTCATTGCTCAATTCACAACAATGCATAAGTGACAAAATAAACTTTCTAGGATGCAACAACAAAACTCAAAATCAATGTCCTCAATGCTACCAGTTTCCCACCCCTCCTCCACAACCCAAGAAAGAAGCAAAAACTTGAAAAACAGTGAAACCAGAGTCAAATAGAGATATACTTTTGATGTGTGCATAGAGGCGGAAAATGAAGACTGAGGAGCACATGGTATTTGTGAAAGAATTGTGCCATTTATATCAAAACGGCTAAGTAGAGGCTCTGCTCCGACGGCTAAAATCTGGCATAGCATGAGAAATATGCTACTGTATCAGATTGCTTAGATTATGAAAAAAATTTATGACAGACAGTGCTCAAACTACTGTTAGGTGGATGAAAACACTTACTTGGTTGTCATCAAATATAATGTCTTGTATAGATGCACCAGAAGATGTCCATGAAACACATTCAGAAGCTGGAAGATTCCAGACTGATAAACCCCGACCATTGCTGCAAACCTGTGGATATAGAACTCAGTCAAATAAGGGCACACAACCAACATTAATAAATATATACGGAATTTGAAATTTAAAAGGATCGCTATTCTTGTGATGCATATCAAATTATACTGAACATTGGTCAGTGCATACTGAATTCAGTATCACACACTAACTCAAAATGTCAAAATACATATCATACAGAAAGGGAAGGTACAATCGCAATTCGCCTGCATGAATTCTTACCAACCAGCTCTCACTTGTATCAAGAGCAATGCAGCTAACATATGTGGAACCATTTGGCTTCTTCTCCTTCCGTGGATCAATTACTTTCACACACTTTCCACTTTTGCAATCTATGGAGATTAAATATTATTAATTCATGCAGCAAAATAGCTACAAGCACGTGATCAAATACTATAGCATATGAATAAAACTGAATGTAACTAGCAGTTTTCTATATGATTACATTTTTACACTGACAATACATTCAGAATGGAAAAAATGGTGGCAATCAAATAATCTCAGATGTCGCTTCAAATGCCCTTCTAAATATGTCTCTTCTTATATTAGAAACAATCAATGGCTTTCCATGCAATTATAATCTAAAATTTATCTGCTTCATAAAAGAGCCAGAATTTGATTCTAGAAAGAGTCTTTCTATATCCAAAAAAAAGTACACAAAAGATTGAGGAAACAAGAGAAAGTAAACAACAAGGACATATATTTGTGCCAGTTTTATGGCTCAAATATTAAACCAGAGGCCGGATATTACCCCATATTCTTGCAGTCCCATCTTCTGAGCCAGTTATGACCTGAAATCAATAAGACAAAACAAATCTGAGTCCTGGAAATTTTCTTTCTAATTTGATATACAGAACTAGCATTTTTGTGCATAGTACTGACATCAAATTATAAAAGGACAAATCAAAAGGACCTGTATTGTACAGTAACTTTGGAAATTTTGATAGCAGGAAAACATGAAATGTGGTGATCAAAATTGTTTGCAAAACTTAGATTTATGTCTAAATTAATATTATATAATCAAATTACAGAGAAAATCAAGGAAACAAAAGATGATTGAAAAACAAATGCAAGAAAGAGAAAGTAACTAGGCTATCCTACTCTTACACTAACTACAAAGCATAATATTTATAACTGGAAAAGAAGGCATGACCTGATTCATAGAGTTACGAGCAACTATACAATGCAAGTAGTCCAGGTGTCCCTTAAAAACTGTTTTGATCTTACAAGTCTCCTGCAAAGCTCCAAAAATAATTACTGAAATTAGCACTGGTTTGAGAATAAATGGAAAACATGTGAAGCCGTCAAAAAGGCAATAAAATTTCCTAACACTTCGATAAGGAAACTTAATAAAATTGGTGACTTACTCATCTTGAATAAATACATACCACATCCCAACAATATGCACAAGAATCGCCTGCAGCTGAAAAAATGCATCCCCCCTAATTTACAAGGAATTAAGTGAAAAAATGAACTTTTAACTTGCAAGTGATAGTCCATCAATCAGTCCATGCACAATCAGAATACGAGAATAAAGACAGAAAGGAGTATGTCCAACCTGAGTATCCACAGCAATTGCATTGTTTTCAGGGATTGGGGAGAGCGCACCCCAAGGACCTCTAAAGCAATAAAAATAGAAATGGTGAATCAGAAGATTATGAAAGCAATAAATTATCAATCATTAAGCTTACAGAAAGTAACCTATGTTACAATTATAAGTTCAGCCTAGACAAAAGATAATTTAAGATACTTAGGACCAATCACCAAGTTCACTGCAAATGATAATGATTATTATGCTAATTAAATCACACTAGTCATTCATTCCCTGCATTGCCCAAAATTATATCAGTGAAAAGTTATATACATAGAGCTTGCATTGTCTCACACTAAGTAACATGCCATGTTAGCCCACAGCTATTTGATAGTTCATCATAGAGAAAATACAACCATTAAATCAACTCATTAAAGTTCAGCATCATCTTAAGATGTAGTTTGTCATTTTATATCGTAGAAAAATATATAGTTGACCAAAATTAAAACTAAGGAGCTGATTTTGTTGTCTGTAAAAAACAATACAGGAGTTAATAAGTAACAGTAATAGCAGACTTAACGATGTGAGATCACTCACTTATGCTGGGGGTTCACCAAGTCAAGGACTGGTTCCATGTGATTTCCTGTAAGTGAAAAGTATTAATAAGTAGAGACATAATCATCAAGTCAAGCAAGAACATAAAGGAAAATACTCACCTAATTACAAACAAATTCAAAAGTTCAAAGTTGCTCAAACCTCATCTTACTGAAAGCTACAAAGGTAATATTTTCTACACATATTACCTTTCAGAGAAGCAAGATCTCCTAGATGCGTAAATTCCTTCCAACTCCATCCTCGAATCCTACCATCGTCGCCACAGCTACAAAGAAAAACACAAGTTCAGATGCACGTAATTGACAATAAAAAGGTACAGGAAAATTGAACAAGCAAATGAAAGATAGTACTAGAAAACAGAACCTCAGCAGTAAAGCGTCTTCACTGTTGCCATAGAATTTAACATCATAAGCCGGTCCATCGTGCCCTTGAAGAAATACATTGGGTTCAACCCTAAGCAAATACCATCCAGTGTCAGCAAAATTGATTATACTCGGCTGGATACTTATAAAACTAACAATTAACGTCGCACCATCGACCACAGCACTTACTGCTGAGCTTTCGCATTGTTGAATCCCAACGGCTGTATATAAAAAATAAACCAAAACAGGTAATCCAATTTCATCGATAGCATTGAATTGAATCCAATTAATTTAATAGAAACAGAGAATTACAAGCTTGGAGATGCAAGAGGAGATGGAGTAAGAAGCTATTGATCCGTCACTGGAGGCGACGACAATGGTGTCAGGAGTAGGGTGGAAAGAGGGAGGCCATGCCGTTCTAAAGACGGTCAGAGTTTGAAGCTCTCGCTCTTTCAATATGCCTTCTCTGTAGGCATCTTCGTCCCAGTTTGTTGCGTCGCCAAACATTGAAGCTTGTTTCCGGCTTGGAGTTGGGGATGAAATCACCTGGACTTCGCTCTGGTTTAGAGTTTGAAGCAGAAATTGATTGGAGCTATTAAACGTTGTCGTTTCCTTGTGATGTAAGTTAGTAAAGCATCGTCTAAAATTTGTTGCTAGTTTATGCTATTTGGTCAGATATTCAATACCATTTGTATTTATAGCCTTTTATTTTATATCAAAATTTCCGATATGATACATATTCTTATATACAATTAATTTAGAGCCTCTTTGGTAAAGTTATTTTACTTATTGTTTGTTTTTTAATACTAAAATATAAATGAATAGGTGTTTTGTTAGAATTAAAAAATAACTGCTAATTGCTATTTTAAAGGAATCAACTATTCTTTCTAATCAACAAGAAAATACCTCTTTTTTTTTTTTGTGAAAAACATTCCATTTATTTTATTTTTGCTTTTAATTATCCTTTAAAATTAAAATAAAAATCATAAAACAATGAAAGAACTAACTTTCAGAAAAAATAGAGAAACCAGAAAAAAAAAAAAAAAAGGAAACATGGCATTAAAAACATCAATTATTAAGACTTGCTCTTTCTAATTAGGCATTGTCCCCATATATAAACAGTGAGCGCCGGGTTTTCCCGACCTCAGTGATGATAGAATACCGAATATCATATATCCTTATTGTTTATTATGAGAATCGATTCAAGAAGCGAAGATTCGGATTGGAATGAACTTGAAATTTGAAACTGAGAAGAATTTGAAAAATTAAGGTTGAACTGATCACAACAGTCGCACGGCTATCGATGCATTATTAGAATTCTACATGGGAAGACAACCGTTCGGATATGAGGGAGACAAGTCATATCCCATTACGGGATTGTTCTTTGGATTGAAGAGAGCTGTAATGGAATACAACAACAATTAAGAAGAACAAGAGAGAGATTAAGGAAAAGAGCAATTCTCAAATTAAATTCAAGCAATTAAACCATAAAATCTTATGTGACAAAATCTATCATTCAAACCAATCATAAACTTTCAAAGACTTATTTGGGTTGCTGAAATTGGAGAATTGGAGCTGATTTGAAGAATCTCATATTTCAGTTTCAAAGTTCAATTTCGATTCAAATTTGAATTTAAGCTTCATGAACCGGTTTTCTGTCAAATTTAACCCTAGAGAGACATCTAAAAGGTAATTCTGAAAGGCCTTAAACCTTTTTACAGCTTTCTGGATTGATTTGTTGTGTATTTTATCAATTTCAATTTTGCTCTGTTTTTCTGCTTTTTGGAGAACCAGAGCCGTACGGCTATTGCGAGAGCCGCACGGCTGTTGCACTATAGCCATATGGCTGTAGTTTGTTTCAGATTTTAATGATTTTAAGATTTTTAGTGATCTCTCTAATTCTCTTAAAAACAAAGCTGTACGGGTGTTTTAATAGCCGCACCGTTGTTGTTGTTACACTCGCACATCTATAGTTTTAATTCCAGAATTGATTTTTTTGTAAATTTTTCTTATTTTTGCATATCATTTTGATCTAGATTTATATTCTGTATTTATTTGACTTCTGCGTTAATTTCTGTAAATCAGTTCAATGATAAAAACACAAGTTTCTTGAAAATCGGTCCATTTTTGTATGCGTATATATTAAATTAGACAAATTAATTTTCAAATGAGTTTTTAGTCCCATCAAAACCGCGCTTCAAAAAGTTTTCCATGTCAAATCGGGTGATTTATCGAATTTTTTGATTTTTCCCATTTCACATTCTGAGTTATCTTGAATCTCAATTTTGAGTCTATCTGAGTCCTATGTGTATACATATTTATCTATAATAACTTTGTTTTGCAGATAAATGTATGTTAGAATAGATCAATATCTAGCTTTCATTTTTTTTAGAAATTTGTATATAGATTAATTTGTACCATGAATCCTTTTTATATAACTGTATCCATAAGATAGTCATTTGATCGTTCTATATATTTTATATTTCCCAAATTTATTTACTGCTTTCAACATTTTTATCTCGTGTGTATGAGCATCGGCTAAATAAATCAGGATAAAATCAACTCTAGAAAATATAAAAAGCATTGATATAAACTATTATATACATTTTGAATCGAGCCCGGTTTAGCTGAGCCGAGTGGTGACTCCTGTCACTTTAGTTAAAGCATTCGAGTTTATTTGTTTTCTCACTATAAAACCACTTTTTCATAAACCGCTAATTTAAAAATCAATCCTGGCCCGGTCGTAAAGTCCGCTTTTTAGGATCGTTCGCTCATATAAACTTAGCCATTTTACTTCCTGATCCAAAAAAAACTAATGAAAGATATTTTACTTTTTCGAAGAATTATATAATCCAAAGCTGTAAAAAATTTACTCATCTAGAAAAAAAAAGTTCAATCACGGTATGATTAAAAACAATAAAAAGAATAAATGAAAAGCTTATTTAAACATTGATAATATTAACAGGTTTCACTACTAATTGGGGTTCTAAAATAAGTATAGTTTTTGAATAGGTTGAAGATTTACCAATCATTATAGTAATAACTCTTTATCATCTCTTCGTATAACTTGGTTATATGTGATGGTACACCTGATGCTAAAAGCAACATTCATGATCCAAGCTTCTTTGTTGATCTTATAATTAATTATTGTGTTATATTTATATTTTTATGGTTGATTTATTAATTAGTTTAATATATGCCCATATTACTCATTTCACATCCTAACAGTAAAGTTTCATCATAATTCTACCAAACATGAATTATCAAACGACAACAGCAATTAGCTATCAGCAAGAACAAACCACAACAACAAACAACAATTAGCAACAACAAACATTAATTATCAACAGCATACAGCAACCAATAACAATAGAACCAAATAGACTCTTCATCTTAGCTACACTCCTCTCTAAATATTTTCTAAAAATCTAGAGAGAGAAAATTATCTTATTCAAATTTCTTTTCTTCTTGAGGATGAGAATGAAGTTCATCTTCCTCCTCCTTCCACCCTTCTATTTTTCTTTTCCCTTTCTTTATTGATTTTTTTTTTTGCATGAAATAATCTACATCCGATATTTTCTTTTGTTTCAACTACAAAATTGTTTTTCTCGATTATAAATTTGTTGCTATACAATACGATTTGGATATTTTTTTTTCTCATAGGTCGGTTGTCATATGATCTTAGTTAAAAGATTCATGGAGATCTTTACATCGTAGGTACTCACATCTATATTTTTTTAAGCAATATTTGTCCAAATTTGCAAAATTGTTTGGTAATATGCAGTAAGTTAGAGTTCTTATAGATGTGGATCTCTGATGATGTGTAGTGGAACGTAGCAAAACATAGGTTGCAGTGTTACTTTATTTTACCTTGTGTATTTCCTCCTGCTCTTGTAACAAGTTTTTACTATCTCCCAATATGATGAATTTGTTTTATTTTGGTTACTGTGGGGAGAAATTGTTTGATTTATCTTATTTCTGTTACTGATATATCAATTTTGATGTGCTCTACATTTTGAAATATATGTAATTTTCCATTATTATAAAAAAAAAGCTAATATTATCTCTTAAATTATCCTAAATTCAAGTTTTTATTTGAAGTGATATTTTTAATGTTGTTTTTCTAATGCAATCATAACTTGAAGAGTAAAGAAAATATCTCATGATAAGTGAAAGACAATTTTGTAATAAAAAAAGGTATAAAATCAAATGCACAAAAGTGATTCACAAATACACATTGCATCGACAAATTTGGAAGGAAAATGCACTTTAATAAATGAAGTGAGTTATAATACCACAAAGACAAAATGTACGATGGTGCAAATTAAATAAGTAAAATATAAGAGATAGTAATATATTAAACCAAAAGTTGAGGAAGTTATAATTATTTACCGCAATAACGTGCTAGATGTACTGCTTAAGTGTTAACCCATCTAATTACACTGTAAATCCTCATCGAGGTCTGTGGCTTACCCTGAAATTGAAATGGGTAAGTCTACCCTTACCTAAACTTACATTTACCAAAAAACCAAAAAAAAAAAAAAAAACTCTTCGTGTCTACCCTCACACTCGGCACAATTCCATTTGTTTTCTTGTCGACTGTTTATTTTATTGTTTCACACTAATTAATGTTGGGATTTTTCACCGAAAATCAACCGATAAAGCCGAAGAACGCGTTAATTTTCTCAAATCCGTGCCCAGGAGCAGATGATATGGAAATTAAAAACCAAAATAAAACTGAGGAAGATTAGATTCTCACCAAAATATCTCTATAAGAGATGGCTACAGAAATCAAAGTAGACTTCCTCCACGATCCCGTACACGAATGGCTATCGAACTCAAACTCGTGCTAGTGATTCAATCAACCGAAAGGAGAGAAAAGATGGCTGGAAATTTTCTGCTGCAAATCCCTCCACTGGTCCGAAAATCTCAAGGGGTTTTTAACCCTAGGTGGTCGTAATTCACTTACTGAATTTCGGCTCAATTTTTTTTAATTTCATGTGGGCTTTCTCCTTTAAGCCCATCCGAATTAATTCTTTTGGTCCAATCTAATTGCAAATTTTAATTATAATTTAACATGTATGTCAATATATTATACCATATAATATATTACATTTCATTTAAATTAAAATTAATTTGACCAATTAATTTAACAGTGAAATTAAATTAGACTTTTATAAAATTAAACACATGTAAACCTATACATGTAAACCTATTTCCACCTATGAAATAATCTCACAAATTAATTCATTGAATTAATTATAAGAAGGCCAATACAAAATTAATTATATTATTTTGATCAATCTAATTAATCTATATAATATAATTAACGGAATCCTCTCTCTCTCCAGCGTGTATACTCCAAGTATACTGTTGATCCTTTTATTTTAAGCTCAGACGTTCAATGTGTACGATCCTGTGGGTCCGTATTTATGTTGGCAGTAGGCCTATGGCCCACAGACTACAGGCAGGCTCTAGCAAGCCACTACAGCCCCCAATTAAGACGGAGATGGCAGTCCGACTGAAATCTAACCATGTAGTTTAAACTCGTATATTCCACGTCATTGATATCGGTGTCCAACACAGAGGCATGGATTGATCACCCTCTTTTATGTCCGGATATTTACTTGATCCCCAATGAACTGATGCTCACAAACAAGTTCCAACTTGTTTGGGTGTGGCCATACTCTTATCAGTTGCATTCATCAAGTGGCTGGTTGATATCTTCTCAGTGGACTGCTGAGTGACATTCCCTTCTGCATATCCATAGCATTATCATGTTCACTGATATACCCGAACGTACCCATACTTGGCATCTTGTTACAGGCTCTTTAGGCGTACACCAAAATATGACACTTCACATGCAGCACCATCATATGATCAGGTCAAAGGATCCATACAGGTACTGTGAGCGGACGACGCGTTTTCGACGGGACGCAGGACTCCCTTTCAGAATGGGCGCCACGATCTCGGGCGGGCCCCTCCCTCGCGTGGGGTTTTTATGAATGAAAATCGGTTTTCGGAAAAAATAAATAGAATTAGTGCATAAAAGAACCGAGACTTAAGTCTCGATGAATATTGTAGAGTCGCCACTCGGCTCAGCTCAACCGGGAAATTCTTATGCAGCTGAACCGGACGAACGGTCGCTACACTATCCAGAGATTCGGGTCTGGACAAGTCCCTTATTTCGTATCTAATTAAAATAAATATTGCCAATGTTCTCGAATGGTATTTTAAAAAATCTAGAGTCAATTTTATTGAATATAAAAGGCATACAGCGCGCATACAAATATATTAGTACAAAAATAAAGAGAAATAAATATTAATCAGCTTACAACCAAATCGAATAGAAAAATAAAAACACTCGCCTCACTGATACAATCGCCTAGAATACAAGGGAATCTAAAAAATAATTACAATCGCCTAAATACACGATTTAATCTATTAAAATACATCAAAAAATAAAAGAAATTAAAACCTGCAAAAAAGAAGGTTAGTACAATTTACACGGCACGCCACAAGTTGGACTCAAACAGACAGTATTGGGAAATCAAGTATTGGGGGGCATGCATAGAGGGGATAACCGGGTTGGCTTGGCTAGCCGGCCCAGTTAGACCTGGAAAACAATTTTACCTATTTACATGCATTTATTTTTTTTTTTACATTTAAAATGGGTCGGTTTTCGGGAGAACCGGGTCTCCGTCATTGAATTGTTCTAAATGCAAATTTACAAGAAAATTGAATCTATGGTCGTGATGCACACAACAACATTTATTTTGATGATTTTTTGGGTTTTCTAATTTTTTGGGAATTTTTGGGGATTTTTTATGATTTTTTATGGATTTTTTGAGAAATTTTTGGGTTTTAAAGGTGAAATTCTGATTCTGAGAACTATAGTGGTACGACTGTAAATTACAGTCGTGCAAACTCAACTACAGTCGTACGACTGTAAATGCTGAAAATTCAGGATTTCACCAAAATCTTATTTAAAACAAGCTGGAAATAAAATCACCTGGAAATCAAGAATAGTCGTACGACTGTAACTACAGTCGTACAACTGTTCATCAATTTCAAGAACAGTCGTGCGACTGTTCTTGATTTCCAGAAGCAGAAACGCAGAAAATGAGATAAAAATACAGAAAAATCACAATCAACACCTAGAAAGCAAGCAAAATTGAAGAGAAATGAGGCGCCTACCCTTTAGAAGTCCCTCCAAGTCGAAATTGACCCCTGGTGTCGCTCAAATCCACAAGAATTTGCACTTTTCCTCTTGAATTGGAGTTAAGAGCCTTGCGTCCGAAAATCCAAAATGTTTGGGATTCTGATTGTTTTAGTCCGAAATTTCAATTTGTTTGCGAAGTTAACTCATTAACCTATGGATTTCTATCAAGTTTTAATCCTAATTTCGAGAATTAAAGAAAATAGAAGAGGAAAAGATGAGTTTTTTGTTGTTTTTTTTTTTACTTCTTCCTTTTCCTTCTCTCTTTTCTCCTCCTCTCTCTAAATTTTTCACCAGAAATCCAATCCCCCTTCTCTCTCTCTTTTCTTCCCTTTTTCTACTCTCTGATTTCTCCCATTTTCTCTCCAAAATCCGGGCATTAATTGCCCAAAATCCTCTCCTCCTCTTTCTGATGTCATGGGTATCGTGTTCTGCACCTGCCCCGATAATACAGTCGTACAACTGTAATTACAGTCGTACCACTGTAAATTTTTTTTTTCTTTCTTTTTTTTCTTTTTCTTGAATTTTTTCTTTTTCTTTTTTTTTCTTCAATTTTTTTTCTTTTTTTTTTCTTTTTTTTTTCTTTTTTTTTTCTTTTCTTTCTTAAAATCCCGGCGCTTACAGCTGCCCCTCGCGTGATCAAATTCGACACCTAGATTCAGGTTTATAATATCTGAGATGATGAATTTGAGAGCGCGAATCAAAGCGCCGCGAACACTAGAATAAACCTTTTGATGAGATAGGCCGATACCGGGTCTAGGTTACCCGAGGCGAGCTTGATGAAGAGATTGGCCGATACCGGGTCTAGGTTACCCAACGCGAGCTTGATGAAGAGATTGGCCGATACCGGGTCTAGGTTACCCGAGACGATGCTGGGAAGGAAATAAGCCAATATCAGGTCTAGGTTACCCGAGACGGAGGAGTGGATGAATTACGGTTTAGCCGATACCGAGTCTAGTTACCCGAGGCGGACTTGTTAAAGAGATTGGCTGATACCGGGTTTAGATTACCCGAGGCGAGCTTGATGAAGAGATTGGCCGATACCGGGTCTAGGTTACCCGAGACGATGCTGGGAAGGAAATAAGCCAATATCAGGTCTAGGTTACCCGAGACGGAGGAGTGGATGAATTACGGTTTAGCCGATACCGAGTCTAGGTTACCCGAGGCGGACTTGTTAAAGAGATTGGCTGATACCGGGTTTAGATTACCCGAGGCGAGCTTGATGAAGAGATTGGCCGATACCGGGTCTAGGTTACCCGAGGCGAGCTTTGCTGGGGAAATAGATGAAGCTGATTTGTGCCGATACTGAGTTTACATTACTCGAGGCGGATCTGCTGGGGAACTTGGATGATGGAGCGGATCTGGGCCGATACCGAGTTTACATTACTCGAGGCGGACTCGCTGGGGAAAGTTGAGATAATGGAGCGAACCTGGGCCAATACCGAGTTTACATTACTCGAGGCGGATCTGCTGACTTGCTGAGGATATTAAGCTGGGGATGAATTCCTGCACTTAAAATGGCAAGTCTTCATTCCTTGATCGAAAGATTTTTAAACAAAAATTTTTGCCCCTTCGATCAAGAATGAAGACTAGCCGGGGATAAGTAATTGATATATGCAATGTATGGATGCATGCTGATGTATATGTACATGTATGTATTTCCTGTTATTTGACGCTTTTGTCTTCCGCTGGGGAGATATGTTGTACCCCTGGTTGATTTTGCTTTTCTTGGGGCATTGTTTGGTGATTATCGAAGGAGTGAGGTGACTGCTGGGGAAATGATCGTAGTATTCCTTGTAGAGATTCCGCTGGGGAAGAGTGTGACAGCTCGACTAGGGAAACAATTGTGGTGTTCTTTGTGTAGACTACACTAGGGAGTAACATGGCGACTTTGCGGGGAAATAATTGATGGTGTTCTTTATGTAGATTCCGTTGGGGAATAGTAGGGGAAACTCTGCTGGGGAGTGATGTGACAAACTCTGCGGGGAATACCAAGGATGTTCTGCTTTTCCTGCTTTGTGGGGAAGTTATGAGTTTGTAAGTGCTCTAATTTTTGCCTGGATTGCCCAACTCGGGTTTTCAGCCTAGCGAGCTGCTCTACCTTTTGCCTAAGGCGCCTTTTCGGTTTTCGCCTTAGCGAACTTTTCATATGCCCTAACTTTTGCCTAAACTGCCCGATATGGGTTTTCAGCTTAGCGGGCTGCTCTAATTTATGCCTGAGGTGCCTTTTCGGTTTTCACCTCAGTGAGCTTTTTTTTTTTTTTTTTTAGATTTGACTAAAATGGTGTTGTGACCCTTTATTGCTCGTTTGGAAGATTAACTGGACTTTAGAGGACGATAAAAGATTTTAAATTGCACGTATTTAATACATTTTCATTTGCCAAATAATGTGATGATATTGATCAGTTGAATGCAAAGTGCTTTCTTTGAATGTGTGTTTATGCAAGACAACTTTGTTTGTGCATTTGTCATAACCATGCAAATATATTTAAACAAACACTTCACTTTATTGATGAAGTCAAAATGAGTACATTTGAAACAAGTTGGTTCCTAAATGGTACAGATTCCACACTGAGCCAGAATCCGTCACCAGTCGTCCTTTTCAGATTTTCCGACTGATTATTTTCTCTCGTGCTTAACTTTTGCCTAGACCGCTCTTTTCGAGTTTTCAGCCTAGCAGACCTCTCTCTTTTTTTTTATACATGATAAAGCTTTAGCCTGTCTTGGTTGATCGGGTTGGTGAACTCGTTTCCATCCATGTCCATGATGCTGACAGCACCTTTTGATAGCACCTTCTTCACCACATATGGTCCTTCCTAATTGGGTCTGAACTTGCCTCTAACATCAACATTTGAAGGCCTTAGTTGCTTTAGAACCAAGTCTCCTGCTTTCAACTGCCGCTTGGAGTATTTCACATTTCGATTATAGGCTCTAGCCATTCTGCGCTGATACATCTGCAGGTGATCCAGTGCCTTTAGTCGCCTTTCATCTAGTGCAGTCAGCTGCTCATATCTAGCTTGAACCCATTCAGTCTCTGGCAATTGAGCTTCCAGGGCAACTCTGAGTGACTTGAGTTCGATTTCCACCGGTAACACCGCTTCCACTCCATATACCAAGGCATAGGCATAAGGAGTTTCTCCCATCGGCGTTCTGACACTGGTTCTGTAACCCTAGAGAGCATAAGGCAATTTATCGGCCCAGTCCCTGTAAGTGGTTACCATTTTTGATAAGATCTTCTTTATTGCCTTATTAGCTGCTTCCACTGCACCATTAGCCTGAGGCCTGTATGGAGAGGACTTATGATGTTGAATACCATGTTCTGCAAGTAGCTCAGCTGTCGCCCCTTGAAACTGTACTCCATTATCAGTTACTATGTGGTGAGGAATCCCATACCGAGTGAAGATGTTCTTCTGGATAAACTTGACCATTTGCTTGGCTGTCACATTAGTGAAGGATTCTGCTTCGACCTATTTGGAGAAATAATCAACTGCTACAACTATGAATCTGTGCCCATTAGATGCAGCTGGATGAATTTCACCAATCATATCTATCCCCCATGCTGAAAACGGCCAAGGAGACGCTAGATTCTGAAGTTTGAGTGGAGGAAGATGACTAATGTCTGCATAGATCTGACATTCATGACATCTCTTCACTTTTCTTATACAATCTGCTTGCATTGTCATCCAGAAATAGCCTTGTCTCATGATCTTTTTGGCCATGGCAAGTCCATTCATATGTGGCCCACAGGACCCTGCATGTACCTGCTGCATTACTTTTTCTGCTTCTTGCTCTGTTAGACATCTTAAAAGGACTCCATGTGCTGTTCTTTTGTATAACTTGTCCTCGAAGATTCTGAATTGACTGGCCAGCTTTCTTAATGTCAACTTATCAGCAACACTGGCCTCTTCGGGATACCTACCCTCCTTAACATACTGGTGGATGTCAATGAACCATGGTTTTTCTTCAGCTGATAATTCCATTACTTCGTGCACTTCGAAGCAAGGATGTCTGGAAGTGGCTATAACCAGTGGTTGAACTTGTGTCTATTCTGGATTTTCCCACATGGAGGACAGAGTTGCTAATGCATCAGCCACCTTATTCTCATCCCTGGGGACATGTCTGAATTCACACTGGCCGAATAAACCTTTTCTGAATTGCAGCAGCTCCAAATAAGGCCGCAAGGCTTCTTCTTTTAGCTCCCATTCACCCTGAGCTTGCCTGATCACTAGAAGTGAGTCACCAACAATTAAGACATCATTTGCCCTTAAGGTTAATAAAGTTTCCATTCCAAACAAGCATGCTTCATATTCCGCCCCATTGTTGGTTATAGGAAAAATCAGCCTTTTGGATAAGGGAATGACTTCACCATCTGGCGTTGCTATAAGTACCCCGATCCCAGCGCCTTTTCTATTCACCGCCCCTATTGAAACACATGACCCACCTTTTCACTTCCACCATGGCTAGTTGCTCATCAGGGAATTCCAGATTCTCTGTGTAATCTGATTCTAGGGGTTGATTTGCTACAAACTCTGCCACGGCTCGCCCTTTAATGGTTTTCTTCGTGATGTACTCGATGTCAAATTCAGAAAAAAGTAATAACCACCTGGACAGCTTCCCAACCAATGTCGGTGCTTCATAGAGATACTTCATTGGATCCACTTTAGCCACAGCTTGTATCTTGTAGGATTGGAAATAGTGGCGCAGCTTCTTGGTCAACCAAATCATCGCCACACATGTCTTTTCCACCAGTGTATACTTGGTTTCATACTCCAGCAATTTCTTGCTAAGGTAGTAGATAGGATATTCCTTCTTGCCATCTTGTTCTTATGCAAGCATTGCCCCTATAGAGGATTCTTCAACTGCCAAATACAAAATCAGAGCCTTCCCTGGAATTGGAGGACTCAACACTGGTGGCTTTACCTTGTAAGCCTTGATCTTCTTGAATGCCAGCTGACACTTGTCATCCCACATAATTGGCTGATCTTTCTTTAATAGCTTAAAGACTGGCTCACAAGTGGAAGTTAGCTTGGCTATGAAGCGGCTGACATACTGCAAGGAACCCAGGAATGATCTGACCTCCTTTTCAGTCTTTGGAGCTGGCATATCTTGGATGGCTTTGATTTTATCTGGGTCCATTTCTATCCCCCTCTGGCTAACTACATGGCCCAACAACTTCCCTGATGTGACCCCGAATATGCACTTCTTGGGGTTAAGCCGCAAGTTGTACTCTCCAATGCGTGTTAGAAATCTATCCAGGATAACAGGGTGTTCCTCCCGGGTTGTTGATTTAACAAGCATATCATCGACATACACTTCAACTTCTTTATGGATCATATCGTGCAACAGAGTTGTGACAGCCCTCTGATAAGTGGCACCGGCGTTCTTTAATCCAAAAGGCATCACTCTGTAGCAGAAAGTACCCCATTCTGTGATGAACGACGTTTTCACTTTGTCTATCACATCCATCAGAATCTGGTTGTATCCCGAGAAGCCATCCATGAAGGAGTACATTGCCGCTTTTGCTGCACTATCAACCAATACGTCAATGTGACGTAGTGGGAAATTGTCCTTAGGGCAGCGTCGACTCATACTCTGACCCTTCCATCCTTTTTAGGCACAGGGACAATATCAGCTAGCCATTCTGTATACTCCACCACTTCGAGAAACTTGGCATCTATCTGTTTGGCCACTTCTTCCTTCACCGGTATAGCCCATTAGTCTTCTCAACTTCTGTTTTACCGGTCTGAACTTGGGGTCTGTCGGGATTTTATGCACTGCTATTTCTGTATCTACACCCGGCATGTCTTCATACGACCAGGCGAAAGCTTTAACATGTTTTTGGAGTATTCTTATTAATTCTCTTTCTTCCTCGGATTTTAGCTCGTGTGAAATGAGTACCATTTTAGGGTTTTCATCTGTACTTATATTGATTTCATGCAATGCAGTGTCATGTATGCTAAATATGCTTGATGGTGATTTAAATGCATGCACAGAATTATCAGGATAAACATCACACAAGTAAGCAAACTGGGATTTCATTGCATTAAACTTATCATAAAGTACATCAGTTACATTGAAAATGGAAGAAATAGATACAACAAAATCATTTTCATCCTCCACAGGCGGAGGGCCTTGTTCTTCCTCAGCTTCCATCTTCCCTTCCAAAGCATCATCCGGGGTTGCAACTTTCTCTGCTTCTTTCCCGGTCGCCTGTGCCTTAGCTTTTTCCATAATCTTGGTGATTTCAGCGACCACAGAGTTAAAATTCACTTTGGCCATCAGTTCTTCGCCAAATCCTTGCTTGGATTTCCCAAAAGCTTTGTTCAATGCAGCAGTCAAAGCACCTGAGATGATTTCTGTAGTTTCAGCACAGGTCTCCTTTTCATCTTCTTCCTCGTCCACCTCTATGGTTTCTGCTATCACCTCAGATGATTCTCCTTTCAAAATTTCAGATTCAGCAATTGCTTCCTCCACCATTACAGGGGCTACTGGCTCTTCCTTGCTTTTCTCAAAATCAACAACATCTGCAAAGATCTCAAAGCCAGGGTACTCGACATTTCCAACCAACACCGATTCAGCTTGGCCCTTGTAAAGGCTTTCTCCTGCCTTCAGAAATGGCTTCATTATGACCTTGCCATTCTTGCCCTTTTTCAGATTCTTCTGCTCGGATGACCCCTCTACATAACCAAGGCCGTACTGCTTTGACTTTCCCGAGTCGATCTTGAATTCTGGCACACCTTGCAAATTAATCCCGAGTCCCATTCCCGGGACAAAGTTCAGCTTGAACAGATATTGGGATAGCCACTCCGGCATGTAGTTCTCATAAAGGACCATAGGAGCATCTGTGGTTTCTTCCTCCTTAATGACAGCAATTTGGAATCCACCAAAAGGAACCACTCCTTCATCCACTGCATCTACCATCGACTGGGCATCCACCTCAACAGTCATAATCCTATCATTCATAGAGAATTTAATCTTCTGATGCAATGTGGAAGGAACACCTCCCAAAGGATGGAACCAGGGCCTTCCAAGCAATAGGGAGAATGTGACCGGGATATTGATCACTGTGAAGATAACCATGGACTTGATGGACCCAACCTCCACCTCTGTTTCGAAGGTCCCTATCACTGTTCTTTTAGAATCATCATACGCCCGAATGACTGTCGAGGACCTCTTCAACACTTCTTCATTCATGCCTAGAAACGGTAACATTTTCAGCGGGCATATATTCAGAGCTGAGCCGTCATTCACCATAACGCACGGCATCACCTTATCCATGACATAGGCTCTAATGTAAAGAGCCTTGTTGTGGGCCTTTCCTTCTGCAGGTAGGTCTTTCTCAGAGAAAACAATATTAGGAGCTCCAGGATGGACATTGTCTAGCAGGCAGCACATAGCCTCTGGTGAAGCTATAGGGGAGACTTCAATTTCTGATAGCTTCTTCACTAAAGCCTCCCTATGCTCTTTGGAGGTCATAAGCAGATGCCACAAACTGGCTTGTGCAGGGGTCTTCTTCAATTGGGAAATGACCAAGTCTTCTTTCTCAACTCATTCCGGTGCCGAAGTGCTGCCCAACCCATTCATCGGTGCTTTATCTTTCGTCTAATATGCCGGCTGATGTACCCTTCCACTTCGGGTCACGTGCTGCACTTCTGAAATCTTCAGCTTCTCAACAGCTGGGAGTTTAACAGCCTCTCTTCTGTCAAATTCTTTGTACTCATCTTCGAAGTCGAGATCATCCAGACTTATGGGCTTGATCTCCTTACATCCCTCCTTTTCACACTCGGGTTCCACTTCGGGTTTCCCTACCGCCACTGCCTGAATCGTAGGGTTCGCTTGCAGAACTTGGGTAAATATAAAATTAGCCGGCAACCCCGACTGAACCATGTTAACCCGCTTTTCAAATACCGGCAGTGGGTTGGTTTTAGTGCTAGGTTTAGCTGGCTCTTGCTGCTTTCCCTCGTCAATGAGCTTCTGGATAGCATCCCTTAGCTTGTAGCAGTTGTTGGTTCGGTGGCCTGTCACCACATGATAAGTGCAGAAGTTATCTTTGTCGGCTTCTGATGGCTTCTCAAATGGCCTTAAGGATTGCAACAGGCCGCCATTCCTACACTTGGCAAATATTTTTGCCAAGGTAAGAGTCTAGGGCGTTATGCCTTGTCCTCCAGGACCTCTATTCTGACTGCCTTGTTGCTGATTCACAGTAGCCACTTCGACCTGCTTCACCTCTGATGATTGCCCCTGTTTGCCACTGGAACCTGAACCAGAACCACTACCAGACCCAGCTGTGGCGGTTGATCTATACCCTAAACTATACCCTGTACTTCTTCCCCCTTTTTGACCAGCTGGCTTCTCCTCTTCATCCCTTTCTATCTTCATGGCCATGCTATAGACCTCACTAAGCTCCTTGAAGGGATGGAATTTCATGTTGTTCTTGAAAATATCCTTGCTGCCATCAATGAGCTTCTGTATAAGCTCGTCTTCATCAGGGCGGTTCTTTAGGAGGATCATCTTGTTCATCCACCTCTGGTAGTATTCGTCAAAGGGCTCATTGAATTTCTGCTTCACCCTCTCCAAATTATACAGCTTCACCTGGATTTTGGTGTTGAAGCTGTAGTACTTGATGAAGGCTGCTGACAATACCTCCCAGTTAGATTGCTCCTCCTCTGACAGTGAGTTATACCATCCCAAAGCACCTCCCTCCAGTGTGGTGGGGAAAAGATTAATCAATTGTTGCTTTGTAGCGCCTGCTGTTAGCATAACCAGGGCATATAAATTCACATGGGCCTCTGGCGAGCCCATTCCTTTGTAAGTGGGGACTTTTGGCACTTGGAAGCCGATAGGAAATGTCTCGATGCCCCTACTGATCATGGCATCAACGTTCACCCCTTTCTTGGATTCCGCACTGATACCAACCCCCTTCTTTAATTGGGCCATGACCTCGTCTAATTCAGAACACTTTGCCTTCATCTTCTGTTCCATAGCTGCTTCTATCTCTTGCAGGTTTTCAAGGCTAGCCGAAGCGTCACCACCATGTTGAGATGACTCAGCTTCTTTTTCTTTTCCGACTCCACTACCGCCGGTCTCACTAGCTTCTCTAACCACTGCCCTCATTTCCTCCTTTAACATGTCGCGGAAATCCTGCCACCTGAAGAAATCTCTCAAAACATCAGTCATGCTCGGTGTCTGTTCTGCCATATTCAATCCTTCCCCAGACTCAGAATCACTGTCACTCTCGACTACCCTCTGTCTCTTAGCTGCCCTTGAAGCTTGGGATCTTGTCCAAGGTCGCTCCAGTGTATTCTGCTTGGGAGTAGATAGGAGATATTAGGGTGACGTGATGTGACATGAAAATTAAGACATTGAACATGCTTGAGATGCATGGAGTGGAATTATGTATGGAATGATGTTATGAATGGTTTCTTTTTATTATTATTTTTTTTTCTCGAGGCATTCCGAGAACACCCAATGTTTATGCAAAAACGTCACGTGTGGGCCGTCACACGGACAGAACTTCGGCGCCTTTGGGGCACCTAATGAATTCGTGAAATGGTTGCGTGTATACCGGCACACGGACAGAGTTTTGACGCTTTGTAGGTCTATGGGATGATATGAAATGGTCGCATGGGCCGGGTCCGCGGACAAGGTTTTGATGCTTTTGAGCGCATGATATGGTGTTATGAGAAAGTCACGTGTAACAGGGGCACGGACAAGGATTCGGCATTCGAGGAACGCCTTTCATGATTTGGTGATGTTATGGGCCTATATGTATACTAATCGGGCACTCGGGGAGTACCTTGAATGGTGAGTTAATGTCATGAAGTGGTCGGATGTGGACCACAGTGTTATATGATGTTTATGATATATGGGTGTGATGTCATGAAATGCATCGTGTAAATTATTATACGAAAATGGGCCTAAGGCCGTTGTGGCTTTTATTAAATGAAATGATATTGGTGGAATGGCAGAATGCAATCCAGTGCATTGGCAAAACACGGGTAATTTTGGGTACCCGATATGTTATGAAATGGAATGGGATGGTCATGATAGGCGTTCTTTGAAATGCCCCTTAGTTTAATTTAAGTGAAATGTAGTGAATGAACATGTCACACAATATGCAAACGGCTGCACAAAAACGTGGGTTAGGATGCATGACATACATAATGATGTTATGTATGCTATGTCAAAAATAAAATGCTAATCACACAAGTTTAATGTTATGGCTGAAAAAGAAATCGTTAGTATAGATGACAAGCGAATGAAGTAATGTTTTACACACGAAATAAAATGCAAAATGGCTACATAAAAATGTGGGTTAGTATCACACAAAGATGTTTGTGTATGGAAAATGGTGATTATGGTATGTTATGCACGCGTTGGCGATGTGTCACGAGACGGTGAAGAACACATAGCAAGCAAAACGAATTCTTCCAACCTTATTCCTCCAATGTGGTCGGCCTCGAAAATTTCTAACCGAGTCCTAGGCAGGGTTCACTTCAATCACCAACCGGGGGTGATGAAGGCGCGATTTTATTATTATTATTCACACAATTATTTTGGTATCCTAAGGGAATCCAACTAGAGCTGCCTATATGGGTTCGGTCAAAGTCGGGATAACATCAAGGTTCTCATAGCAAAATATACTCCTCACTTCTCCCCACTTAAGGGTCCTAGCGAAGGGGTTCGTACGAGGCTATGAGTGGTGTTTCGTATTCGTGCCCCTAAGACCAAGAGGAACTTAGGCGACACTTCAACAATCCACCGGGCTATAAAGGGATACCTAAACTAATGCAAAAATGGCTAACTAAAATGCAAATAAAATACCATAAGAGAATCATCCGCCTTATTTTAATTAGACACTTTTCAGGGCTTGTCAAAATTCTTTTAAGTTTTTAAGAAAACTTTTTTAAGAAATCCCCAGCGGAGTCGCCACTGTGAGCGGACAACGCGTTTTCGACGGGACGCGGGACTCCCTTTCGGAATGGGCTCCACGATCTCGGGCGGGCCCCTCTCTCGCGTGGGGTTTTTATGAATGAAAATCGGTTTTCGAAAAAATAAATAGAATTAGTGCATAAAAGAACCGAGACTTAAGTCTCGATGAATATTGTAGAGTTGCCACCCGGCTCAGCTCAACCAGGAAATTCTTATGCAGCTGAACCGGACGAACGGTCGCTACACTATCCAGAGATTCGGGTCCGGACAAGTCCCTTATTTCGTGTCTAATTAAAATAAATATTGCCAATGTTCTCGAATGGTATTTTAAAAAATCTAGAGTCAATTTTATTGAATACAAAAGGCATACAGCGCGCATACAAATATATTAGTACAAAAATAAAGAGAAATAAATATTAATCGGCTTACAACCAAATCGAATAGAAAAATAAAAACACTCGCCTCACTGATACAATCGCCTAGAATACACGGGAATCTAAAAAATAATTACAATCGCCTAAATACACGATTTAATCTATTAAAATACATAAAAAAATAAAAAAAATTAAAACCTGCAAAACAGAAGGTTAGTACAATTTACACGGCACGCCACAAGTTGGACTCAAACAGACAGCATTGGGAAATCAAGTATTGGGGGGCATGCATAGAGGGGATAACCGGGTTGGCTCGGCTAGCCGGCCCGGTTAGACCTGGAAAACATTTTGAAACGTCCCTGTATTTTTGATTTTGTGGGAAAATCATTTTTGAAAACAATTTTACCTGTTTACATGCATTTATTTATTTATTTATTTTTTACATTTAAAATGGGTCGGTTTTCGGGAGAACCAGGTCTCCGTCGTTGAATTGTTCTAAATGCAAATTTACAAGAAAATTGAATTTATGGTCGTGATGCACACAACAAAATTCATTTTGATGATTTTTGGGGTTTTCTAATTTTTTGGGAATTTTTGGGGATTTTTTATGCTTTTTTATGGATTTTTTGAGAAATTTTTGGGTTTTAAAGGTGAAATTCTGATTCTGAGAACTACAGTGGTACGACTGTAAATTACAGTCATGCAAACTCAATTATAGTCGTACGACTGTAATTACAGTCGTACGACTGTAAATGCTGAAAATTCAGGATTTCACCAAAATCTTATTTAAAACAAGCTGGAAATAAAATCACCTGGAAATCAAGAATAGTCGTACGACTGTTCATCAATTTCAAGAACAGTCGTGTGACTGTTCTTGATTTCCAGAAGCAGAAACGCAGAAAATGAGATAAAAATACAGAAAAATCACAATCAACACCCAGAAAGCAAGCAAAATTAAAGAGAAATGAGGCGCCTACCCTTTAGAAGTCCCTCCAAGTCGAAATTGACCCCTGGCGTCGCTCCAATCCATAAGAATTTGCACTTTTCCTCTTGAATTGGAGTTGAGAGCCTTGCGTCCGAAAATCCAAAATGTTTGGGATTCTGATTGTTTTAGTCCGAAATTTCAATTTGTTTGTGAAGTTAACTCATTAACCTATGGATTTCTATCAAGTTTTAATCCTAATTTCGAGAATTAAAGAAAATAGAAGAGGAAAAGATGAGTTTTTTGTGGTTTTTTTTTTTTTACTTCTTCCTTTTCCTTCTCTCTTTTCTCCTTCTCTCTCTAAATTTTTCACCAGAAATCCAATCCCCCTTCTCTCTCTCTTTTCTTCCCTTTTTCTACTCTCTGATTTCTCCCATTTTCTCTCCAAAATCCGGGCATTAATTGCCCAAAATCCTCTCCTCCTCTTTCTTATGTCATGGGTATGGTGTTCTGCATCTGCCCCGATAATACAGTCATACGACTATAATTACAGTCGTACCACTGTAAATTTTTTTTTTCGAAAATTTTTTCTTTCTTTTTTTTCTTTTTCTCGAATTTTTTCTTTTTCTTTTTTTTTTCTTTTTTTTTTTCTTTTCTTTCTTAAAATCCCGGCTCTTACAGGTACTACTCGAGAATCACTTGTGATACTATACCATATGGATATCTCGTTTAGTGGATCTATCCAGTACCATGCTCTTTTTGCATGTACTCATTAACTTGGTTGACATCCCATATCCAATGGCCGGTAAGACACCGCCATCCAACCAAGCTAATGATAATCTCTAGTTCCATTAATTTCCATGACTGAGACAGACCACGGATTACTTTATGGTCATATCATTTTCCCCATTCATGGTCTTACTGCCAAGTGCATGACACTTGTCAACATGGATATGGATATGTCCATTGGATACTCTATTTAAAACATAGCATAAGATATATAATAAATAGATTAATGCCTTTATTCAATGATACAAATTGTATGATACATCAAATCCAATAACATTGTACAAATGTATAATACAAACACAAAGACCAATGTCTCGGGACTAGGGCATATCCAACAATTAATTAGGCCAATTTTCTCGTAACTCCTTTCTTTTCCCCTTTTATTTTTACCACCGTCCATTTTATTTGAATTTTAGGTTGTATACAATTAAGGGTTTACTTTATACTTTTAAATGAAAACTATAGACTCTTCGACATAAATTTTAGCAGTTAATTTGTAAAGTCTAAACCTTAAAATAAAAATTATAAACCCTAAAATATAAAATTTACAGGCTAATTTATAAAGTCTAAACCATAAAATTAAAATTATATATCCTAAAATTAAAATTTTAACCATAAAATATAAATTCTAAAGGTTAAATTATAAAGTCTAAACCTTATAATGTAGACTTTATAAGCTAATTTATAAACCCTATATCCAAAATATAAATTATAAACCTTGAAATATAAATCTTAAACCCAAAGGCGGCGATAAAGAGGAGCATTAAGGGGCAGTTGTCCCCCAGTCGCTGGAATCTGGCAAAATTCTGGGGCTGCCACCGCCCTTGGCACTGGTTTCAAAACCAACGAAGAAGATGAGCTTTTTTATTTTTGTTTAATTTTTTTAAAGGCCAAATACATAAGCGCCTCCTTCAACTTTAATTTTTGAGCCGCTTGGCCCCCTCAACTATTTTAGCGATCTATCTAACCCCTCATCTAAAAGTCAAATACATATGTAGCCCCTTTAATTTTTATTTTTAAGCTGTTTGGCCCCCTCAACTATTTTAAAAACCTATCTAACCCCTCATTTATTTTAAAGTGGTATTTTCAAACCTTTGAGTGAACATAACCAGATACAACAGAGTACCATGCATTACACACGTCTGACACTAAAGACATGTAGGACACATGCTGGAAACCATCTTCTATTTAATTAATATTACAAACTATTATAAAGTGAAGATTTCCCATCAATTAATAAAATTCAAGAGGAGGAAGAAATATGATTGCAGAAGAGACAACAAAGAAGAACGAAGATAGTTTAACCAAAGTGAGAAGAGAGAGAGGGAAAAAAATGCAGATAATTTTTTTATATAATATTTACAAAATATTACCCTTGTAAAAATTTTAACTTCATCCCAAACGCGCTGACATTTCTCTTACCTCCAGGTCATATGACACATCAGCATTCAAGTGTCTAAAAATACCACTTAAAAATAGATGAGGGGGTTAGATAGGTCGCTAAAATAGTTGAGGGGGCCAAGCGGCTCAAAAATAAAAGTTGAAGGGGCCACCTATGTATTTAGCTTTTAGATGAGAGGTTAGATAGGTCGCTAAAATAGTTGAGGGGCCAAGCGGCTCAAAAATCAAAGTTGAAGGAGCCGCGTATGTGTTTGACCTTTTTTTAAATAATTAGTTTATACCCATACCACACCATTATGTCCCTCCATCCTCTGATTATTGCCACGTGAGTGTTGTGATTAGTTGATTATAGTCTGTCTTTATACTAAGTTTAATCTTTTTTTTTATATATACATTATTTATTAATTCAGCTCTCAAGTTTTATCCTTAAGATTTTTAATCTTAATTATTTACATTTCTGAAAAAAAAAATCTTGTGAACTGGACTCTAAATGAAAAAAAAAAACTTTTATTAGCATAAAAAAATAAAGACATTTTGCAACAGTTTTAGAGTTTAGAATCTCTTAATAACTATTTACTATCTATTAGTAGTTCTTGTATGGCGAATACATCATCTCTGTTAGTTAACAAAAGAATATTTGTTGGTATGCAGAATATATTTATATAACAATCGCTAATAAAGTTGTTAATTAGATTTTATATCGTTTAATTTATTATAACATATACTCGTTATTAAAATTTTTCATAGGAGTTTTTGTCCTCCCAAACTCCGGGTGCTAGCTCTGCAATTGCGTAAACCCTAAAATAAAAATTATAGACCCTAGCATAAAAGCTAATTTATAAAATCTAAATCTTAATATAAAATTTTAGACACTAAATTATAAACTCCATATGCTAATTTATGAATCTAGATCCTTAAAAAAAAAAGATTAAATTTCAAGAATTTTAAGTCTAACAGGGTGTTTGTTTTGGGGGATTAAGGGTGGGATAGGGATTTCTTATCCCCCATTTGTTTTGGATTAACTGGGATAGGGATAAGGGATTTTATCCCATCCCTATCCCAGATGCAAAAACTCCCCCCCCAGGTATAACTCAGCTGGGATAAGGGGAAGTTTGATTTTTACCCATTTGTCCTCATCTTCTCCAACAGCTCTCCACATTCTCCTCCTTCTCCTGCTCTTCTCCAGCAGCTCTCCACCACGTTCTCCTTCATCTCCTGCTCTTCTCCATCTCCTGCTCTCCTCCATCTCCATATTCTTTCTCCAGCCATATCTCTCCATCAGCTCCCACGTCCCTGTTCTGCTCTCCCTTTCTCATCATCATCTTCGGTCTCATCTTCTTCAAGCTGCCTCCTCCCACCTCCGGTTAGGTTGCCGGCGAATAATTAACCGCCTCCGTAGTAGCTACTCTTCAATTTGTGAGTTATATCTCTGATTTCATCTCCAATTTTTGTGATTTCATCTTCAATTTGTTGTGCTTGGTTATGTCTTTAAACTTTTGCAGATTTGTGGTTTTGTTCTTGATTGAATTTGTGGGTAACCTCTCTCTCATATAATCTAAAAATTCTGAGAATGCTATGGTTTAGTTTCTTGATTTATGCCTCCATTGCATTTTGTTTGTATGTTATTTGTCTTGGATGAAATCTTGGCATATGCTTCCATTCAATTTTAGAATGAATATGTTTATGTTTGTGAACCTACAAGACCTTCTCCATTCACAGTAGATGTTATTTACTTACATATGTACACATTGACAAATATGTTATTTCTCTTCAATTTCAATTTCTATTTTTTGATGAATGTATGATTATGGAATGTTGTGTATGATTGTGTTGTTATAATAGTGTTTTGTGAAATTGGTGCTATTACAATTACATGACCAATATCAATATACAAGAAATCAAAGATCACTACTAAAAACATGCATGTTTATTATTTGTGTTGTCTTGAGCATGCGGGAAGAATAAATTGTGAGATAATGCAAAGATTATACTTTGTAGTGGCAATGTAAGAAAATGGTTTTGTTTGGCTTTAAGTTGTATTCCTTGACCCTTACGAAGTTATATGTTTCGTAATTTGTTTTTATACAGAATGGCTGATCGTGTAGTGAATATCAAAATACATCATGGGGGTTCCTTTTCAAAGGAAGGTGTTTTAACTTATGTTGGAGGTCAAGTTTCTTTTTTTCGGAATTTACATGTGGATCAAATGTCAGACTATAGTCACTTGCTCCATATGCTAAAAGACGTAGGCTTAACAGATGGTGATAAGTTATATTACACCATTCCGGGTTTTAGTCTTGATGAGGGTGGTTTAGATGAAATTCAACATGACGAGTCTGTTTTGCAAATGTTAAGGTTGGCAAAGCCGAATGTCTTTCTTGAAATTTATGTTCAACATTTTCATGCTGAAGCAATGGAGGATGTCACTATGGATAAGGTATTTGATGGGGTCCCAAATATGATATAGTGCTAATACGTGTTATGTGGAATATGTTGTGTTTTATTGAACCTCTATTTTGTTGTTTGTATGAGTTGTTTGCTGTGTTTGTATGAATGTATGTGAAACGTTAATTTCTCTATTTTATGTCAAACATATTGATATTAGCTTGGGTTTTATTGGCAGCAATGGCTCGTCCACCGGCCAATCGATAATTTCTAATGTTATGGCATTCAATGAGACAACGTAGAGTTAAAATGTTAATTATAACATATTTTCTTATGCTTATGCTGATTATTTTGATTAGGAGACGTAGATGTAGGATGTTTAGGGAACCTTGTTGGTATGATCGAAATATTCGATCACAACATTTGAGTAATATCATAGATAGAAGTGACAGATTATGTATTGAGCAACTTCGAATGGATAGACGTTGTTTTCGGGTGCTATGCTCTTTGGTTTGAGAGATTGGTGGCTTACAAGATACGAAAAACATGAGCGTAGAAGAAATGGTTGCAATTTTTTTGCATATAATTGCTTATGATGAGAAAAATAGAGAAATTAAGTTTGACTTTCAACGATCACAAGAGACAATTAGTAGACAATTTCATAATGTTTTGAGAGCAATTTTAAAGCTTTGGCGAGTGTTACTAAAACCCCCTCAACCAATCTCTGATGATTGTATAGAAGAAAGGTGGAAATGGTTCAAGGTAAAAATGAATTAAACTAACTATTTTCCTATCCTTAATATGAACATTAAAAATTATTTTAACTATCCTTTGTATTATAGAATTGTCTTGGGGCTTTAGATGGAACTTATATAAAAGTGAATGTTCGTACCGTTGATAAACCACGATATCGGAGTAGAAGGAATGATATTGCAACAAACGTTCTTGGTGTATATGGACCCGACATGCAATTTATTTATGTATTAGCTGGGTGGGAAGGCTCGGCTGCAGATGGAAGGATACTTCGTGATGCTATTTCACGAGCAAATGGTCTTAAGGTTCCTAGAGGTAAGAAATTTCATATGCATTTGATAAATGTTATTGAATTGTACACGTGATTCTATTTTCTTATGTGGTGCTTTTTAATATAGGTTGTTATTATCTAGTTGATGCTGGATATAAGAATTGTGAAGGCTTTCTTGCTCCATATAGAGGGCAGCGGTACCATTTACAAGAATGGAAAAATCCACCAACTAAGAAGGAGGAATTATTTAACATGAAGCATGCTTCTGCAAGGAATGTTATTGAAAGGACTTTTGGGTTGCTAAAAATAAGATGGGGTATAATAAGAAATCCATCTTATTATTCAGTTGAAACCCACATTGATATAATATTAACATGTTGTTATCTTCACAACTTCATAAGACAACAAATGAGTTATGAACCAATTGAAGAAGAATTGAATGAATACATGCATACCCAACTATCCCAAGATGTTGATGGTATTGATTCTATAGAGACATCAAGCCAGTGGAGTAATTGGAGAGATGAACTAGCTCAAGCTATGTGGGATGATTGGATGTCTAGAAGCCACATTGTTTGATGTTTGTGAAATTTTCGATTGTGTTTTTTTAATTGTGAAACTTTGTTTATCTTTACATTGCTTTGTATTTCATTGAGACTTGAATTTGTTATGTGTGATTGTATGTCTTTGTGAATTGAGAATTATTTAAGCTTTTATAATAAAGTTGCAATTTTTTATGCATTATTTGTTGTTATTATGACATGCTGTTGTTTTTTAAGAGAAAAGGCAAGAAGAAAATGGCTACAAAGAAAAGGGACAGGAAGGTTTGGTCTACTGAAGAAGAGTCCATGCTAATTGATATACTCTATGATATGAATACTTCTGGTTGGAAGGTGGATACAGGCCACAAGTCGGGATATCTAGCATTCATTGAGAAAGAACTATCCAAGAAGTTGCCAAATTCAGATATTAAAGCCGATCCCCATATAAAATTGAAAGTCAAGGTTATGAAGAAGAATCTGTCATATATTCTTGAAATCCAACAATATGGAAGTGGCTTTGGTTGGGACGATGAGCAAAAAATGGTGACTGGTGAAAAGGAAATCTTTATGGGGTGGGCAAAGGTAATCCTCTAACTCGGGCTTTATTACTTTGTACAATGTGTGTGATTCATATGGATGAATAATTGAGACTTATATGTTTGTGAAATTTAATTTTGTGACTAGAGTCGAGATGGAGCAGCTTCTCTATGGATGAAGCCCATGGTTCATTATGATAAGCTTGTAGAGATTTATGCTAGTGACTTGGCAAAGGGATCAAAAGTTCGGGGTCCGGGAGATCTTGAAGAAATGGATGAAGATCAACCCAATACAAATAGAGTTGATGTTGAGATTCAATCAGTCGATGAATCTGTGTCTCAATCGAAAGGTAACTCTACCCCTAGCTCAAGGCAATCGCTAAAAAGAAAATCTTGTGACACTGATCCACTTGAGGCGGAGTTTATTAAAATTTCAAAATCAATCTCAAGCTTATTGGAAGCAGAAAAGGAGAGCACTTTGGCAATGAATGAAATGAAAAAAGCATTTGTACATGAGGTTGATGTTCATGAGCAAACTAGTAATAAAAGAAAAGAATTGTTCGAAGTTCTTCGCGGACTTCCTGGACTGACCCCGGCACAAGTTGTGATGGCCACACGTCTCATTGGCCAAGATACAGCTAAGATGGAACTTTTTTTTAATATGCCGGATGATTACAAAGTTATATTTGCTCGACAAGAAATTGATGATTCACAGTAGATGTTATATAAACTTGTATGTTTTTTTGTATGAATCTGATGTAGTTGTTGACTATCTTTTGGGTCGGTTAATATAATATATGTAAATTAATTATTTATTCTATAATTCTAATTATGTGCGTCCAATTTCAAAAGTATATCAAAGCATAAGTCATGTTGTTGTTACTTACAAAAAATTGCGAATATGGGCATAATTTGGTCGTTATGCGAAAAATTTCATTATTTTTTGTTCAAAACTTTTTAGTCGCAAGCGTGAAAATTTTCTCGCGATGGCGAAACAAGCATTAAAACTTACCTGGAAACAGCGTGGGGGCACACCGGCGTGCTGTCTCGGCACGTCGTGCTGTCTTGAAAACTTCATATTTGGCACGGCGTGCTATAATTTGGCACGGCGTGCTGCTCGTTGTACAACAATGTACCTTAGAAACAGCGCGACGGCACGTTGGTGTGCTGAGTTGGCACGTCGTGTCACCTTGAAGACCATATAAATGGCACGGCGTGCGGAATGTTGGCACGGCGTGCTGCTTTCTCGACCACAATCCTCTTCTGGAACAGCACGACGGCACGTTGGCGTGCTGTTGTGGCACGTCGTGCTACCTTGAAGACCTTATAAATGGCACGGCGTGCTGCTTTCTCGACCACAATCCTCTTCTGGAACAGCACGACGGCACTTTGGCGTGCTGTTTTGGCACGTCGTGCTACCTTGAAGACCCTTACTTTGGCACGGCGTGCTCTATGTCAGTCACGGCGTGCTGAATTGCTCTTGCACGCCATTTTGGAACAGCGGCCTGGCACGATTGCGTGCCACACTGGCACGTAACATGCCACCCCAATCTCGCCTTGGCACGACGTGCTCATGGTGGCACGGCGTGCCACTTTGAATCTTTCCAACATACAATTCACTCCTTCTCCACCCGACTCTCCGAGCGGTTCCTTGTAAGTCCGTTCACAACGAATTGTCGACTATTCAAGGGGACAACACAGCACCCATATAGTGTAATTTAAGGATTGAGAAATTCTTACGCTACTTTTTTTTTTTTTTTTTTTAAGTTGATACAACTTCGTTTTGTGGAGATTTCCTTATTAATAGACTAATTTTTATATGTTTTCAGATAAGTAATTTTTTCTGTGCTATGTCATTTTAACAAAATTTGTTGTGCCAAGATTTCCTTATTTTCATAGACTAATTTTTATATCTTTTCACATAAGTTATATAACATTTATTATTTTAAACATGTTTAGGGGTAATTTTGTCTTTTATATTGATTTATCCCTATCCCTATCCCACATACCAAACATATGTTAAATTATCCCTATCCTAATCTTTTATCCCTATCCCTATCCCTATCAAATGCCAAACGCCCCGTAAATGTTAGCACAAGACATTAATTAAGAGTTAAAAAGGAAAAAAACCTCAAATATAAAGGATTAATATATACAAACTAGAACTAAATTATTGAGAAGTCGCCACGTATGCGGGACTAGGCTGCAGAAATCTGAGGCGGGACAAGCAACATTTTTCTTATTTACCATCAGATAGTTTATTAGATAAAAGAAAGAATTTGATTTAAAAATGAAATAAAATTTAAAATAAATTAATAAAATGAATTCTTATGTCTCTCATGAGAAAATTACGAGATAAATACCTTTTCGTTCTGAAAAAATGAGCCAATTTAATTGTTCATGTAGTTTTAGAAAATCTATAGCCAATACAAATTAGTTTTTCTATATATTATTTCTTAACTTTACACTATTAATTAATTCAAAATTATAAGTTAACGGTATTATTTTTTATTATATATTACTCCATCTGTTTCTAAAATGATGTGTTTTTAGCTTTGGCATAAGAATTAATAATGTCATTACTAAAATATCCCTATAAAATATTTTTGCAAAACTGATAACATTATTAGTTAGATTACAATCAACATTAAATGTAGGGATATATTTATAAAAAAAATAAAAATAAATATTCCCTTGATTTATTAAAATAATAAGTACTTTCGAATAAATATACTTTGTTAAAAGGACATCTTTTTAGAACTGGAGGGAGTATATAATATCAATACACATTAAATAAGAGAATACAAAAAAGTTAAAAATGTAACTGTAATTCTAAAAAAAAGTAAAAATGAAAACATTAATTACCTCACTAAAATAGAATATGTAAATTTAAAGGGCAAAAACACCTTTTAAACCTCTTTACTATCAATTAATTATTTTTTTAGTCCTATCATTTTATAGTTGCTCTTTTAGCGTTTGTTTTATTCAAAATCATATTCAAATAAATCATAATTGACTAGTTTGTTATTTATTTATAATTTTTAATGAGAATAAAATAATTAATTATGATTTAAATAGATATAATTTTATATGGTACAGGAATTAAAAGATAACTTTGAAATGATAAAAATAAATAAATAAATGATAGGGAGAGAGAGGCCAAAAAAAATCATAATGCCAAATTTAAAGGTTAAAGTTTACATTTAATTGTAAAACTCGAGGGTCGCTTTATTACCATGAGGGTATCGCCCTAGTATGTAAAACACGGAGGACCAAACCAAAACAAAGAAGCCCAAACACGCTTCCTTCCTCCGCAGCAATTGGAAGCTCCAAAGCCGCCGCTGAAATGATTGTGGGTTTCATTGCTTAGGTTAGTCTTCCACTTATCTCTATACTATTGCCAACGTCAATCGTCTTTTGTACTACACTCCCGCGAAGCTTCTCCTGTTTACTGTGAGTTGAATCTTTCTGATTTATGTTTCGTAGATCTATTAGTGTTTGATACATCGGTTGTATTGAAATTTTTGTCTGCTAATTATACTATGTTATAGGAGTAGAATCATAGTTTTATTGACTTTAAATCACTGTTTTGATTGCTGTGTATGCACTATTAATGATTACCGTATGATTCAGGCAATTTCGGTTGAATATCGCTGTTGAAATTGAAATTGAAATTGATTTTGTGGAGATGGATGATAGTAATGGTACTTCGCCCCCTGGATCTCCTAAAGAAATTGCCAAGGATGATGACAAGCTGGAAATCATTTCCCGTAGGATACAGGACTCATTGTCTTTAGGCAAGCCACACAAATTTTGGGAGACTCAACCTGTAGGCCAATTCAAAGATTTAGGTGACACAAGTTTGCCTGAGGGACCAATTGAGCCTCCAACTCCCTTGTCTGAAGTGAAGCAAGAACCTTACAATCTCCCTAGCCCGTATGAGTGGACCACCTGTGACATAGACTTGGAGGAGACTTGCACTGAGGTTTATAATCTTTTGAAGAATAACTATGTTGAGGATGATGAGAATATGTTTCGATTTAATTATTCGAAGGAGTTCCTTAGGTGGGCACTTCGCCCTCCTGGTTACTATCGGAGCTGGCACATTGGTGTCCGTGCCAAAGCTTCGAAGAAGCTTGTTGCTTTTATAACTGGTGTGCCTGCAAGGATTAGGGTGCGCGATGAAGTTGTGAAGATGGCCGAGATTAATTTCTTATGTGTTCATAAAAAGCTCCGGTCTAAGAGACTTGCCCCTGTTATGATCAAGGAAGTTACTAGAAGGGTTCATTTGGAGAATATTTGGCAAGCGGCTTATACTGCTGGTGTGGTTCTTCCAACACCGATCACAACTTGTCAGTATTGGCATAGGTCTTTGAACCCAAAGAAGCTTATTGATGTTGGCTTCTCTAGGCTTGGAGCAAGGATGACAATGAGCCGAACTATTAAACTTTACAAGTTACCGGATTCACCAGCTACTCCTGGGTTTAGAAAAATGGAGCTTCGTGATGTCCCAGCTGTTACACGACTGCTTAGGAAATACTTGAGCCAGTTTGTTGTTGCTCCTGATTTTGATGAGAATGATGTTGAACATTGGCTTATTCCAACTGAGGATGTGGTTGATAGTTACTTGGTTGAGAGCCCAGAGACTCATGAGATCACCGACTTCTGTAGCTTCTACACTCTTCCATCATCTATCCTTGGCAACCCGAATTACACAACTTTGAAAGCGGCTTACTCATATTATAATGTCTCCACTAATACTCCATTGTTTCAGTTGATGAATGATGCACTTATAGTCGCAAAGCAAAAGGATTTTGATGTCTTTAATGCATTAGATGTCATGCATAATGAGTCTTTCCTGAAAGAGCTGAAATTTGGTCCAGGCGACGGGCAGCTTCACTATTATCTTTATAATTACCGCATTCGAAATGCCTTGGCACCAGCAAAACTTGGGCTTGTACTCCTCTAGTTTTGTATCTGAAGGTGCGCGCAGTGGTTTGCTTAATGAGATGAGCAGGCCACATGTTTTCTATAATATTCTCTGGAGCAGCAGCAATAGTAGCAGCGAAGAATGAGATTTCAGAGATTCTATTTTTAATTTAACAGCTTAAGCACCTTACTGAAATTACTATGTTGTTAGCCGTTGAAATTGTTACTTGGACACAGATAATGTGAGAACATGAATGCCCCGTTTTATTCAAGACTTTTGTTGTTGCAATTTCAAGTCTAATTCTGTGGGAGTGGCAGCATGGCTTTGCTTATTTGGTTTGAATTGCTTTCATTGTATGTGTATGCAGGCTTGATCTAGGCCTGTGATAATATGTTGCATATGATGACTATTGAATCATGCTAGACTTGAAAGCTACTCTTTCATAATGGCCTGTCAAGCAGTATTCTGCACTGTTTCTAATTTGTTTGTCCAAGATAAGAGGGTCATAATCAATTAACAGAATTCGTTTCTGCTAGCAAAATCCTTCCTAATCTGATTGACAGGGAAAGCAAAATAATGTATATCTCACAAAAGTCAATTTAATAATCAGATGAACTACAAAAAGGTGCATAATTCTGCAGCCCTTTAGGTCATGGCCGTCATACATGAATGTAAATGCAAGTGTGCTCAAGGGATGTAAATCAGCACTCTTTGTTTTTTTAAATGGAGATGAATGCATGATCAAGAAAATTGAAGCTAGAAATTCAGTTTTAATTTAGTACAATATGGGAAATAGATCTTTGGCGGGATAAGATGTAGAATCTGGTCTTAAATAGACTCAAACCTTGAACCTTTTTGTTGAGTGAGATGCCTGCATGACCAAAATTTAGTAGTTGTAATAATTGAAGCATCATTAATGAAGTAACTGAGCTGCTTGCTGCTTCGATCTCACAACCAAATCAACTGGAGGGCATAAAAAAATTCCAAATGTTTCACTTAGGGACAAAATAGCTCAATTTTACATTTTTGTGCAAAACCGCACTGCTAATTTTATTTTATTTTTAATTCTTGAGTTTTTTTAATATTTTTGTTAAATAAATTTGATTATTTGGTTCAAAGTTAATAACACAACATTGAAGCTCTAGCTTTAGCAATTTAAGGTCCATAATCACTCGGAGGAAATCTTAATTGGTATGAAAATTTGAATGTTCAGTGCTGGAGATTTCCGATTATAAATGTTATTTCTCATGCAAATCCTGGGAGATCGAAAAGAGCCTTTTAAGTGCCAAATAGGTAATTTGCAAACCAACTAGCTTGAAAATTTTGTCACTATAAAATGATCAGACAAAGTTCTCCAAGAAACAGTTACTCTATAAATATTTGAAAATTATACCACAATTTTACAACAGAACAATCCTTTTCATTTAACTTGATCATGTCTGACAAAAATGTGGAAAAAGAAAAGGCAATATTTACACACATATTGTAAAGGGTCATCTATTTATTTGACAAGGAATGTATCCATGGGTTATGCCATAAGCACAATCTCACCTCTTGAACCTGTAGAGTCAGAAAACAAATTAAGTAAAACCTCAATCAAAGTAAGCAAGCAATGTCAAAAGGACACAAGAATCTGAATTTACATTTCTCAAATATCTCAGTGGCCAATTGTAGTAGTGAATCTGTATCCTCAGCCATCTTTGAAATCCTCTCTGCCTCCTTTACTGCTTCAGCTGCAACAAATGATTTATTTTCTGCTTCAGCAATCCTATAAGCAGCAGCTATTGCTGCTTCTTCCACAGTATCACCAGAATTAATACAACCAGGGCTCTGCAATGGCCTAGGCCGGACTTCTTTTTGTTTTGGAGTTGGTGCTTTTACAGCTAATGAGGAATTGTTCTTTATTTTATAACAATTTTGGACCTGCATTTCCATTACATGGTCAAACCGTCAGTCCTCCAAATTCAGAGGAAAGATATTCTTATATGAAACACAAAATAATTCCCTTTTATCTCTAAAAGGGTTATGTCCCTTCTCCAAGTCGGGATTGTATTTTCGTAACGTTCATGAAAAAGCAGAGGTAAACATAGGCGATGGTTTTCCTACCAGCTATAACTAGACGCAATGTCTACTAGAATTAACTTTTCTTTAGATATCACATAATGATCATTCCTTTAATTTGAAAGGGGATGGGGACAGCTAGCCGTTGCTATAATAATTTTAACTTGGTACAAAGTAGAGCCTAATGTTGTGTTTCAGCCATACTTTTCATTCCCATTTTTTGTATTAGGAAAAATTAAGGGCATAATGCATAGGAGAAGAGAAACAAATGCCATAATGAAATAATAAAGCAGAAGTTTAATTTGGTATTCGAACAAATATAAGCAGGCATCTTCATCAGCATCAAGATAGTGTCAAGCAGGATACAGCATTCAATGGTCAAACATTACCTTTTCAAGTTTATCTTGTGCAACCAACCTTCTTAACCTCGAGCTCAATTGCCTTCTAAAGTTTTGTGGTACCACTTCCCTTTGCTGCATCAATATCAAGGAAACAACTAACCCATCATATTTCTCAAACTTAATAGAGAATAAAAAAATGAGATTGCAGTCATGCCCAAAAATGCAGCAGAGCGCAGCAACACCTCAAGGCTCAAGATTATGGGAAGCTTTTGCACTTGCACTTTACAACACAAGTAAATCCTGATCAAATGTTTTCCAAGTCCTAAAAGGAGGAACCAAATTGTGGTTTGTTTCTTATTACTTCATGCATTAATAACCTTTAATGATAACATAGAGGTCCTGAAAACTATAATGTTATTTATTTATACAGGTAAATGAAATTGTCATCTTCCATTGCAGATCAGTTCTAGTCCAAACATCAAAGATGACAACGGAATAGCAGCCTATATGCAGGTTAAGTCATCATCTGCCAGGACATATAATCAAATGTGAAAAAATCATGCATCATTGTTCTTCCTATGAATAAAAGGTCCCCCATAGTAGATCAATAACTAGTGATGCAGAATAAAGGAACAACTTCCTTCATACCTCAATATAGCTGACAATTGCACTTGTGTCGATTCCATTTTTTTCATTCAAGGCTTGAATTGCTTCAAAAATCATTGCATTGTACCTGAAAATAAAATAATTTAGGCCAACGACAATTCATTAAATAGCCAAAGAAAGGGGAAAGAGAAAAGCATTTAGCAAGGCCTCTGCGACACCAGTAGGTAATGACCAACAAAACCAAAATGTTTCATATCTATATATGTCGTAAATATAAACTTTATAACCAATGGTGTGATGATTAAGTACTTGACACTTCCATTGAATGAAGACATTAAAAAATGCACCCACAGTACAGAGAGCAAAGGATCACTTTCGAAAACGAAGAGCATACTTTGGAGCACTTTTTCCGTCCACTATGCCTTTAGAAGAATCATCAATCATGGGATTTGCCTTAACTGGAGCAACAGAAGCAGGAGTCTGTAAGTTAGAAACTGGAATTGGAGAAACAGCAGTAGTAAGAGCAGGAGTAGCAGCAGGAGCATCAGAATCAGCTTTTGGTTTAGGGGTCCGTGATTTTTCCCTTGGGCCTTGGCCACCAGCACTGACACTCATATTCCGCCATTTGTCCTTAAAAAAAAAAAAGAAAAAGAGAAACAGTAACACATAGCAAATACCGTAAGCTAAAGATCTCATTCTCACTCGAGTTCCCATTGAACAAAAAGATCTTCATCCCGTCACCATTGAATAACTTCAAAAGTATGTCAGAGAAAATAAAAACAGGGGGCAAAATTTTCAGCTTCATAAATTAATTCAAAGAAGCACCACCCACCTTTCGTTGCCAATTTCGGGGTCAACCAAAGTTTAAGATTGCCCTTTTCCAATAAAAGGTAATAGCTTTTAACATCAAGTTTTGTCAACGCAGCTGAATTCTCGAGAATAGAGTTACGTTATTTAGCACGAGAATACTCAAGCGCACGTTTTGTTTCAAATTTTACAAATCAAGAACTCAAAAGAAATATGTACACAAAAAAAGCGGGAGAGGAAGAAAACCTTAAGGTCGATGTTGGAGCGGGCAAAGAGGAAGGGATTGAACTCGGGATCTTTCTGAATATTTTTCCATTTTCCGGTGCCGTGCTTGGCGACTCCTGCTCGTAGAGCCTCTTCTTCTTCCGCCGTCCATTTTTGCTTTGGATTTCCCATTGAACCGATTAGCCAAGTTTGCTCCTGTAAATTTTCAACCTTCTTTACTCGGACTGGACTACACTAAACACAGACGCAACGGACGAAACCGTTTGCACTGTCAGCCCTAAATTTTGCAAATAAAACGATGACAATCATGAAACGGTACCGTTTAACTGAATGTTAGTAAAACGTTACCGTGTGACTTGTTTTAGCCGGACATAGTCATCCGACGGACTTGGACGAGCTTGGATCAAACTGTGGAGCTTCATAACACGCCAAGGCCACACAAAGTTTTTTATTTCCAGATTGGATCGGGCTAAACCGGACTTGTAATATCAATTTCAAACCTAATCAATTTCATCCACTATCATTAATTACTTCCCATTTATTTTTCTATTTTACTAATTAACCAAACAGAAACGCTGCCTATATAAAAAAAAAATTATATCACCTAAATTTTGAAAAATTTCTGGAATATATCGGAAGTAGATTGCTTCTGGTTTATTCAGTGCTTACCATGTGGCAGTCTGTGATTGACCGGAACTGATGTGGCAGTCTGTGATTGGTCAAAAATAGTTACTTCCGGCACATAGTAGAAATTCTCCTAAATTTTGTTAAAAAAACGTTCATAATAAATTTTAAAAAAATATATATGACGTGTAAATTAAAATTAAAATAAAATATATTATACAACTGGAGTTTGGACGGACTTGAAAAGAAAAATGTATGTAAAAATTCGGCTTTTATGTATCCTGTATTCCGGCTAGACGGCTAGCCAGCTCAATAAAAGTCCTAGACTTCTAGCAGCTTTCTTGATTTTCTGCCAATAGTAATAACCCACGTGTAAGCTTAAGGGATGACACTTTTTCCAACTCAGCAATGCTCCCTATCCCAAACACTGAGAGCACAGAGAAAGAGGGAGAGGTAGAGCGAGAGCCAGAGAGCCAGAAGAAAGGTTTTTTTGTTGAGGTTTCAACCGCTACACAGAGGCTCACACAATCTTCATTTCATCTTCCTTCAACTAACTAACCAATACAAATGGCGTGAAGCATAAGGTTTCTCTTTTATTTGAAGAACTAAGAAGTTTCCCTGCGAAATTCTCGAAGATAAAGTCCAATATGGAGTGTTTAGGAGCTCGAAACTTTGCGGCAATGGCGGTTTTTTCTTGTCCTAAGGCCAGGTTGAGGAGGAGAACACTAAGAAGTAATAAACACAGAGTTGTTTCAGCAAAGCGGTTTCATCTGTTTCAAGTGAGAGCAAGCAGAGGAAACTACAGTTGTGTGGCTGTTAAAGAAGAATTTGCTGATGAGGAGGATTTTATAAAGGCCGGTGGTTCCGAGCTCTTTTTTGTTCAAATGCAGCAAAACAAGGCCATGGAGGAACAATCTAAACTCGCGGATAAGGTTTTACTCTTTTCCAACTGGAATTTTACTTGATTGTTCGTTTTAATTTTGGAAACAGTAAATACTTTACTCTTTGGCTGATGCAGTTGCAGCCGATACCCATTGGTGATGATGTTTTGGATTTGGTAGTGATCGGATGTGGTCCGGCTGGGCTGGCTCTCGCCGCAGAATCAGCTAAGCTGGGATTAAGTGTAGGACTTATTGGTCCTGATCTTCCTTTCACTAATAACTACGGTGTATGGGAAGATGAATTTAAAGGTAAGAAAGTAGTTTTGTTTCTGTATTAGGTGACAAATTCGATGCCGTAGGTTAGTTACTAATAACAAATGATAAAGTGCATTTGCTTAATTTTTATTTTACTTCGATTTGTCTTTTTTCATTTAGTGGTAGATCTTCTTTACTTGTCTTTTTTTAATAGGACGATGAAGTTTGTTATTATGTTAGGAACACATTGAAAATATATCAAACCCTTGGCGGTGCTGAATTCCTTGTTTGCGTTAACATCTAATTGAATTTTATTTGTTGCCTTTTAAGATCTTGGACTTGAAAGATGTATAGAGCATGTCTGGCGGGATACCATTGTATATCTTGATGAAGATGATCCTGTTTTAATTGGACGTGCCTATGGACGAGTTAGTCGACATTTACTTCATGAGGAACTGTTGAGGAGGTAACAGTGGCCAAATTCTTTTTGATTCATTTGGTGTTGATATGTGGCGTTCTATAGTTTTGTAATCTATATTAATTTCCGCTAGGTGTGTCGAGTCAGGTGTTTCATATCTTAGCTCAAAAGTGGAAAGAATTATTGAAGCTCCCGATGGTCACAGTGTCGTAGCTTGTGAACATGATATTTCTGTTTCTTGCAGGTAAAATCTTATATCCCCATTTTAAGCTCTTTTAATGATAGCAAGCATAAAGTTAAAACATATACTGAGAATTTTAGAATTAGAAAACATTTCGCGATGGATTTACTAAAGAATTCAATTTTTCACAATATGCCAACTTTCTTATGTATTATTCTAGGCTTGCTACTGTTGCATCTGGAGCAGCTTCAGGGAAACTATTGCGGTATGAAGTGGGTGGTCCACGGGTTTCTGTTCAAACAGCTTATGGTGTGGAAGTTGAGGTAGGAGTAAAGATACTTTTCAAGAATTACATAAAATCTCTACTATTCCCAAATTTTCTGAATTCAAAATTTGTACATCTGGGAGCTGATAAGTGCCCCTGTTGTTCTTTTCCCCTGTACCGGTATTTTTCGACGGCACATTTTCTACTTTTATATAAGACGACGCACCTCATTGTTTACAATTTACCGTTCTGTTGTCTATATTCATGTAGTTGGAGAATTTTTCAAAGTTCTCCAAGATGCTGATTAATAACAATCATGATGCTATCAGTTCTGTTTCATGTTTCCAGGTCGAAAGCATACCATTCGATCCTAGTTTGATGGTCTTCATGGATTATAGAGACTATGTTAAACAAAAAGTTCCCTGTTTAGAAGCTGAATATCCAACATTTCTGTATGTTATGCCTATGTCACCAACAAGAGTTTTCTTTGAGGTTTGTTTAATTGGATTTGTTTTGGTGCATAAAATTTTTCCTTGCATGTGTGAAGTATTTAAGGACAATGTTATACAGGAAACCTGTTTGGCCTCCAAAGATGCTATGCCTTTTCAGTTGTTGAAAAGAAAACTCATGTCAAGATTGGAGACATTGGGAATCCGAATTTTGAAAACCTATGAAGAGGTAATCTTCTTAAACGAAGTGTTATGTATTCCAGGTAATATGATCTTTTATCCTCCGAAGATGCATGATAATCTTGAACCTTTTCTATTTTCTTACCTTAAAAGAGATAACTTGTCTCCTTTCTTGAAACTGTGGCAGATTTGGCTTTATGTCGCTGTCAATATTCTGTCCTTACCAAATTGTGGTTGTTAGAACTTCGGACACTTTTCATGTTGCAAATATTTGAGACTGTGTCAATAGATTCTGTAATTATCTATGGTGTTATCATTGCATGTCAACCAACAATCTAAGAGGTTTTCTGTTGACACCTCTTTTTTAAATGTCCGTCTCTCAAATATGATTCTTAGAAGATAAGAAGGAAGCTTAAATTTGGTGTTGTTTTATTTGATACCAGTCAAAGATAATTTTGTTTGCTTCCACAGTGCTGTTGAGGAAAAAAAAGAAATGGGGTGCTTGTCGATTTAGATATGGAATTATTAATTATTGTCGCACCTTTATCACTTGATAAACATCCTATCGCACATAGCCCAGAATTTTGCAAGTTCTTGTTGCCTACCAAAATACAAAGACTATCTACCAAGTTCCTGTGCAAGGGAATACCTTAGCTTTACAACTTAGTCCTGGTCTTACAATATGAATTATTTTGATGATATAACATTTCTATGGTTGCACAAGAGAATTTATTCTTATCCTTAATACAGGAATGGTCTTATATTCCAGTTGGTGGTTCATTGCCTAATACAGAGCAAAAAAATCTTGCATTTGGTGCTGCTGCTAGCATGGTGCATCCAGCTACAGGTAAGAAAAGAATGAGAGGTATCTCAAAAGTTAAAAAAAAAAAAAGAAAAAAAGAATGAGAGGATAACATGCATGTTAAAGAAACTTAAAATTTAAAGAAGACCATTCTTTTTCTTTTTTTTTTTTTTTTTTCTTTCTGTAACAGGCTATTCTGTGGTGAGATCATTGTCAGAGGCTCCAAATTATGCTTCTGTAATTGCAAATATATTGAAACAGGAACATTCTAAGGACACGATTGCTCTCAGAAGTCATGCAAATGTTTCAATGCAAGGTACATTACATGTCAGCATATTTGCATATGCATGCACGATAATACCTTTGTCATATGCTAGCACCCTGTGGACAGAACAGAACAGAACAAGATAATATCAATTACTATACGGCATCACAATCTAGTTTGAGTCTATGTATGCTACATAACTAACACACATATAAAGAGCATTTGCAGCTGCAATTTAAAATCCTTTGGGATCTATCAATCAAGGCTTTTTCTGGGTCTGACGCATTTCCACAATTATTAGTAAGGAAAGGATAGCTAACTGCAACATGCCCTCCTGTGGTGCAATGAGTTTTCAGGTCTTTGTTTCATGCATTTAAAGTACTAGTTAGTAAGAGGATAAAGTTATCTTGTTTACAGATGGCTGAATGGTTAAGAACTCTTTTCTATTCCGCCTAAGGGTCTTAGGAGGGTCTCCTGACATGGTTGGGTTCTTCTGAATCTTATTTGTAAACTGCCAAGATCTGAAGATATTGAGCTAGGGGTAGGGCACTGGATTTTGAATTTGGAGAGAGCTAGATGGAAACCTGTAATTTATTCCCACTCTTGTGTTGTCAAATTGTTAATTGCAGAACTCAAGAAAAGCGGAAACCATGTAACTTTTAGAGCTTAACGGCTTTAGTGTTAGGCAGATTGTTGGGTAATTTCTTGGCTTCATTACAAACTTTGCTTAATTGGTTAGGTTTGTCTGGGTTATGATTTTCTAGATTTCATTTGTGTTGTGTTGCTAGGACTTAGGAGGGATCAATTGTGTCTTGTACTCTTCCCCTTTCGTTGAACTCATTAATGTGGCTCATTCAGACTTGGGATGAGATCATTAAGTGAACAAGAGAGGTAAGAAGAGTTTGTATGTGATTATGCAATATGACAACCACGATTGATTCATTTCAAGTTAACACCATGAGAGCTAAACATTAACTAAATTACTAACTTGTAATTTCTCATATGCTGCATATATCAATGTATGTAATGAAATTTTCCTGGTGTGCATGGCTACTTAGAAACAGCGTTTTCTTCATTAGGAAATGCATATTTTTAAAACCATCATTATGATATACTGTTTTCATACCTAGTGACAGATATTAATCAATTTTTTTCATGGAGCACATTAATGTATAAATTATTTTCAAGAATACTGACACATTGTTGATCAGGCATAAAACTAATAGTAGCTTCCGTGATAAATGACAACTATCAAAAATTGCATTCAGTTGCTATTGAATGTTGTATAGGACAGTAAGTCAAGAAAAATAAAGTGCCTGTAGCGTTTTTCATGCTATAAATATACAAACTGCATGCATCAAAGTGAATGCAAATGAGAGATTTGGTTTATGATGAATACATCATCACTTTTGGTCAGCTTGGAACACTCTTTGGCCACAAGAGAGGAAACGTCAAAGGGCATTCTTCCTCTTTGGACTAGCACTTATATTGCAACTGGATATGGAGGGCATCAGGACATTCTTCCGTACATTCTTCCGCTTACCTAGTTGGTAGGGATTAGCTTCCTTTTTGCTTCATTCTTATCACATTTATCTGCACGACATGCATAGACTTCTTTTCAGTTTTCAGACAAAGAACTTAGGTTTTAATATGAAACTTACAGATATAAGCATATCTAGAAAACCAGTTTATCCTTAGTAAGCATAAGAGAGTAAATATCATATTGTATGTGGTTCGAGTGTGGTAAAACATATCTTGACCAGATAGTTTAGTATCTTGTAAAGCTGGTAAGGAGGTGCGAATTACACACCATAGCTATACGAATATGAAATATCTAATGTATTTTGTGCCAGTTGAATCGGGTTAGCCAAATTAAGTGAATAGATAATACCAAATTACTAGTTGATTTTTGTTGATGCAGGATGTGGCAGGGATTCCTTGGTTCAACTCTATCTTCAGCAGACCTCATACTATTTGCATTCTATATGTTTGTTATCGCACCAAATAATATGAGAATGTGTCTTGTTAGGCATCTACTTTCTGATCCCACAGGAGCAAATATGATTAGAACTTACCTCACATTCACTGTATAGTCCCCTCCATCTCTTCCGTGTCTACTCTTGGTTGGTTGGTTCTATCTTAAAATTTCCAGAAATATTAGGATCCCACTTACGCCTAAATTAACACTAGGTACTTGTATATATACATATATACACATTTTGCAAATGTTTCTTCTCTCAGTGTTGGCCAATTGTTATTACTATTTCATAGCTTAAGGGGTGATTATATTCTTAGACCCCTAGACAAGTTGATGTTTTGTCCTTCAAATCTCAATCTTCAAACAATGTGAGCAACTGTGATAGGTAAAAATATGCTAGCTATGCTAACTATTCCGAATTTGTGGATTAATTTGGGGTAACTTTATTAATTAATGACATATTATTACCTTAGCATATAAAGTCTTAAAAATAAAGAAATTAATAACTCTGGCTATATGCCCGTTGAAAAATGGAGACTAGGCACAATGTTTAATTCTGTAGTGATTGGTTTTTAGCAAATTCAATGGTTGTTAGTACAGTAATTTGATTAATTAACTTAACTTAATTATTGGCGTATATATATAGATATATATACTTTGTGCCACATTCTTAATTCTTTAATTCTACATCTTAAATTTGGGACTTAACAATATAATTATTAAAATGTTCCTTAATTAGGCTCTGTCGACTTCACAATGGATTATGTTCATAATTAATTGAACAAAAATATTTCTTTCACTGTTATTCTATTTTGATTATATTTTAACATCAAAATTACGTTTATTCCATACTTCAAAGATTTTTTTTTTTTTAATACCACTGGTTTTCGAACACCACATTGGATACCGACTAATTTGGTTCAGGATAACATTTCGATAAATTATGATATTAAGACCTCTTTCAATGTTGATACTGAGATTCGAATAGTTATCCTATCCCTAACTCAGTATACCATCTACGCTACCAAATATTGTTCCGTACTTCAAAGATTTAAATATAGTGCAGGAGGTTCTTAATTACGTGATTCTGGGCCAATACACTGGACCAATGAAAAATATATATTATACTTGTATTATATGATAAATATTAAAAAAAAAAAGTAAAAAATTCTAAATATTTCTTCTCCTCTGGTATCTGTATTGTTGTTGCATGAACCGGAACCACATGCACTCTTAGATTTCTCCTAATAATATATATTATATGTAATAATATACTGTTATCCTGTTTGCAATGATTAATTTGCATGATTTTTGAAAATATTTAAAATTAAAATGGCAAAAAAAATTGAGAAATATAATCAAAATAATAATAATTAATGGTTATATAATAATTATAAATTCAAAGGATTGTAAGGAGGGGTGAGGAGCCTTTAACTGTGACTAAGGTCCGAATAAGATTATCTCAATGAGGATACATGTGCTAATAAAAAAAATTATAATAAATAAAAGCCATATAAATTAATATAAAATTCTTATGCATAAGGTATTTAAATTTTTCCTGGAAAAAAAAACTCAAAATCAAATATTGTTGGCTTCAATGTCTATATATTTAATTGCTATATATATATGAAAAAAAGTTTTGAAGCTAACTACATTTTATTGCTTAAACAAATTTTATTAAAAAAAAAAAATAAATTATAAATGATAACAAAGTAAGAGATGAATATATGGGAAAACATTAACTAGATGGGGAATCAAAGAGATCAAATATAGAAATTAATATTTTATGGTATGGATTATATTCCCGAAATACAATGTAATAATAATTGTGAGAATTGAAGTGATGTAATCCTGGCCTTTCTGATCCCCGCCTATGTACAAATTCCATTCCTCCATATCCATCCAAGTGTGTATAGGTATTCTTAATTTCCTCCTGCAAATCAAAAATTATAGTACATAGTTTCATAATTGAAAGGCTGATTTGTGGTTGCAATTAAGCATTTAAGTGTATGTATTAGTTAATATAATTAATAGTAAGGAGGATGACAGAAGAGAGTGAGCGCATGGGTTTTCTTGCATATTATGGCTTTTATTGTATGTCTAACAAGAAACATTATGGTTGGATATTAGTAGTTTTATCCACTGAAATATTGTATTGTATTAGAGCATTGAGCACTCACACCATGAAAATTATTTGAATAGTGAGAATTTGTTTCTAATTTTCATATTGTTTTGAAATCTATTAATTAGATTTGATTTTATTACTAATTTAATTCTATGTATCTGACCATTAATATGGCAGTTTGAGATGGTAAATGTATTTTACATGACTTTAAGGTTGTTCTCAGAAGTTGGTAATTAATTCAATTTCTAAATTTTGTTGAAAATGTGTCGAGCAAGAACTTCAAGTATGGGCTTGTATGTATGAAGCCCAAGAGACTCGCCGTTGAATCAGCCATGAAATTGCAAATGGAAGCCATTTAAAAGTCAAACTCTACTTCCCTTCAGGTATGAATCATTTCCTGCAGAGCTAATTCTATGCCGGAAATGAAATCGGTTGCGGTAGCCGTCAACAGTGGTGACCGCTTCAGAGGAAAGGGAAGCAGACGAGCCGTCAGGTGGGCAGTTGAGAACTTATTGCCTGAAGCTGAACGTTTCATCTTAGTCCACGTTATTCCCTCGATAACTTCTGTGCCTACTCCATGTACCCTCTCTCTCTCCCTCTCTCTCTCTCTCTCTAATTATTTCTGTTTCAAGAATTTTGTTTATCTTCTTAATTTTTGATTCTATATCAAATTTGGGATTATGATATAAATGGAACAATTAAGCCGGAGATAATTGATAATTAGAGTCTAATGTGATCAAATACAATAATGAATTATCTACGGGCGTTTTTGTTAATGAAGATGGAGCTCGTATCCCTATCGACACATTGGATGAGAATGTGGTGGCGCTGTACGTGGAGGAAGTGAAAGCGAAGTCTGAAGAAATTTTTATACCTTTCAAAAAGTTATGCAACAGACAAAAGGTTCTGCTTTCTAATTCCATTTGTCTTTGATGCTGCGTTTTGGTTTAAATTTTGAATTTTGAGAAAAGTGTTCACAACTTAAAAACCAATTATATTTTCATAGGTGGAAACTGTGGTGCTTGAAGATGATAATACAGCAAATGCGCTTTTAGATTATGTATCCGAATCAGGGATTAGTTGTTTAGTACTGGGCTCTTGGTCTCCCAATTGTATAATCAGGTATACTGGTGGCTTAGTTAAATGCCATTTTTCCTGAGTTTAATACTAGGAAATGTATGGTTTTAGTGTTCATATGATCATATCTTAAGTTATCTATTGCAGTGACTGCAGTTAGGCTAGAATGGTACTGCAATTGTTGAGCTTTGTTGCATCTCAAATATTAGTTCTTAATGCTAATAAGTTGGTTTGCGAAGCTGTTTCTTTTGATGGTCCCAGTTGGTGAACTTGTCTGTGATGTTTAGAACATCTGGCAACATTGAGGGTCATAGTAGAATATGTTCTGGTTTAACCCTACCTCACTCCCCCTTCCTCTGCTCTGTTTCTATGAATGATTGATTGTTGATAATTGTTTCTACCCCAATTTCATTGATATTTCGTTTTTGCACTCATGTAATGTTTCAAAACGTTTTTCTTTAGGAAGCTAAAAGGACCAGGGATACCTGTATCTGTACTGAATTTTTCTCCAGTGACCTGTGATATTTTTGTCATATTTAAACGAAAAATCATCACGAAGTCAATTAGATCTTCTTCCATTAGTGGTATGTTGGAAGTACTCACTTTCATAAGTAAACAAGTTAGTGGTGTTATGTTTGTTATTTATTTTTTCTTTTCTTTTGGTATTTTCCCTGCAGAGATGAGCTCTAGGCACTGGTTGCTTCAGAAAGGAGATTATAAGAAAATTGTCAATAGAAAACTTTCTGATTCAGATATTTATTCTTCCACTGTGGGATCTGAAATTCAGAAACCGTTTGACATATCATCAGCATTTGATGGTTCTCGCTTGAGCTATCAAGCTACGAGCTCCATCATTCGTGCTAGTGATATGGATAGGTCTTATCAGAACTTGGGAGATAACCTTCCAAGTATTAGTACTAAGAGAAGCACGTCTTCAGCTTCCACAAAAACTGATCAACACCAAGTAATTGATATCTCTTCTTCACTTGATACCAATATTAAATAATGTGATGTTTTAAGGAAGTTTCAGTACAAGCTTTGTACCTTATTTCAAAACCAGCTGATACCAAATATATTTTTTTTCTCTTTAATATCGATATTGATTGATGTGAAGTTTGAAGAATTCTAACGATGAGGTTTTTACCCCGGTTTTAGCCACATGTGCAGGATGAAATTGAAAAGCTACGCCATGAATTACAGAATGCTGTCACCATGTATAAACGAGCTTGTGAAGAGTTGGTTCATACTCAAAGCCAGGTGCAGTCATTTATGGTTATATGCTTTAACAATTAAAGAATTCTGGATTGAAATAAATGGCACCGAAAAGGCGTTCTCCGTATCTTATGTCTCAATTCTACTTCATTTGTGAAAATGAACTGGAAAAATTTTTATGGTTTGAATGGCCTGAGATGGAGGCCTTGGATCTCATATTTTACTGCTTACTGCTGTTGCTTTAATTTTGTAGGTAGAATTAATTTCTTCTGAGTGCGTTGAGGAAGCAAGGAAAGTGAATGCTGCTCTAGAAAGAGAAGAAAATTTGAGGAAAGTTGTTGATGAAGAGAAAGAAAGATATTTGCAAGCCAGGATGGAAGTAGAGGAGGCGAAAAATTTGCTTGCTAAAGAGGCTTATGAAAGGCAGCTGGCTGAGCTTAGGGCCTATAAAGAGTCCTCTGAGAAGCAGAAAATTGTTGATGAACTTTTCTTGAGGGATAAGAGGTACAGAAGGTACACTGTGAATGAGATTGAGTTGGCTACAGAATTTTTCTCAGAAAGCAAGGTCATTGGAGGAGGAGGATATGGGAAAGTGTACAAATGCAATCTCAATCATACCCCTGTAGCTATTAAGGTTCTCAGGTCAGATACAGTTCACAAGAAACAGGAGTTTTTAAGAGAGGTAACTTATAACAGTCTCTTATTGCCATTGTAACTATTATGGTGAAGTGTATATTAGGAGAAGAACTGCTTTGGCTATAGAAGTTGCAAAAGTCAATTCCCTTACCTTTTAGTGAGATATCCTTGACTACTAATGCTACCTAATTGTTTATGGTACTGAAATATTTGAAGAAGTTTCAAATCCATTGCTTAAATCTTGTTATTATTCTTTGGTTCTTTGCAGATTGAAGTTCTAAGCCAGTTGCGCCATCCACACTTGGTTTTACTGGTAGGAGCTTGTCCTGAAAGTGGTTGCCTGGTCTATGAGTACTTGGAAAATGGAAGCTTGGAGGAGTGTATCTTTCAACGAAATGGAAAACAACCTCTTCCTTGGTTCGTTCGGTTCCGGATAGCTTTCGAAATAGCTTGCGGGCTGGCATTCTTGCACAACTCAAAGCCAGAGCCTATCGTCCATCGGGATATAAAACCTGGTAATATATTGTTAGACAGGAATTATGTGAGCAAAATTGGAGATGTTGGACTGGCTAAACTTATGGCAGATATAGTACCTGACAACATCACGGAGTATAGAGAATCGATAATTGCTGGTACACTATGCTACATGGATCCTGAGTACCAGAGAACTGGGACCATCCGACCAAAGTCAGATCTATATGCTTTTGGAATTATAGTTCTCCAATTATTAACAGCTCAGCGTCCGAATGGACTTGTGTTTACTGCCGAAAATGCCATAAAAAATGGCCGCTTTGCTGATATTCTGGACACATCAGTTACAGATTGGCCACTTGTTGAAACAGAGCAATTAGCTGAAATTGCATTGAAATGCTCCAAACTTCGATGCAGGGACAGACCAGATCTTGATACTGAAGTTTTGCCAGCTCTCAAAAAATTGGTAGATGTTGCAGCTGCTAGCATAAAGGTTCAAGGAAGTAATATTTACGCACCAAGCCACTACTTCTGCCCAATTCTTCAGGTGATTCGTAAGATGAATGTTTGGCTTTTAAATCTCATATATGCACTGCTTCTGTAAGTATGAATGTTTTAAACCAATGCAGGAAATAATGGATAATCCATACATAGCGGCTGACGGCTTTACATATGAGCATAGAGCAATCAAGGCATGGCTTGACAGACACAATGTGTCACCAGTGACGAAGCTTAGGCTTCAACATTCAACGTTAACTCCAAACCACACATTGCGTTCAGCCATACAGCAATGGAAGTCAAGTGTGCATTCTCAACTCTGTTGAAGAGTCAGTTATGTTCTTCCTCGAGTGAGATGAAATATTTTCCCACAAGTCTTCCCTTCAAGTCCAATGGTTGTGATGCCCACAAAAATGTATAGCAGCATAGATGTACGGTAGTAGATTTGTAGGAAAATGATTTAGCTGTTGAACCACAATTATACATGAGATGTGAAATATACATCAACTAGAAAGAGCTTTGGCTTTAATTTAATATATAGTAGTTTGATTCCAATGAGTGTAAATTATTTTATGAAATGAAAATTTGTTGCAGTTGAAATTTTTTCAGATGTGCCATAAATCCTTGCTAGTGCTTCAAACTTTTTCCGAGTTAGCAATAGATTTTCTAAATTTTTGAATTTGAAGTAGAAAAAATATCTTTATAGTTCAAAACTAATGCTCTGCATCTTCTGTTACAAAATAATAAAATTTAGATTGGATTTTTTTTTTTTTTTTTTTTTTTTTTTTTTTTTTGGGGGGGGGGGGGGGGGGGGGGGGGGAAAGAAAGATTTAATTCATGTAGTTAAAAGTAAAGTTAGTTGTCTTCTCTTAATACGTACACATATGAATGAATATAGTAAAATTTTAATAATACATCAACAATTTTATAAATTTGAAATTTAAAATATATCTACGACTTTGACAATATATAAACAAATTATATATATATATATATATATATTCATGTGTAATTTGGTATTACATGGATAATGATTATGAAATAATTTATTTATTTATTATTATTATTATTATATATAGGTAAGAACCCAGGAAGGGTTTTCAAACCCCTCCTAATCCATCTCTACTAGAGGTGATACATCTATTTAATTTAATCTTCAAGAAGTATAGATTTTGTCAACAGGTTGAAGATTATATCCTTACTATAACTAAAGCAAGCTTCGTTTTTATTTCATGCATTTTCCATTAAATATCTGATAATAGTGGCCGATATATTTTTCCTTGATGATACTATTCAATGTATGAGATTTTTCAAGCCCCCAAAACACTAAAGAAAAATTAATAGAAAATAGCCACTTTTAGAAAATATTTGCAACATTACACCAGTGTTTTCTCTTTTCATTTCTCAATTTCTCTTTTTTCATTTTTACACCAATTACTTTCTCTTTTATTCCGTTACAAATTCCTCAAAGTTTGACACCAAGACTAAATTGGTTTCTATTTAAAATAATAATAATAATAAAAAGTTAAAACTTACTTTTGTTACTTTATAAATCTCAATCTCAATCTTAATCTTAATCATGTAAAAAGCAACAGTTGTTGTTCACATTGCATAAAAAAAAAAAAAAAAAAAAAAAAAGCACAAATGAGACCACCAGAGAAAGAATGAGGAGCTCAAATATCGATTTTCAGTCTTTTGCAAGACCAGCAAAAAGCATGTATGAATTATGACTTCTTGTGTAATAGATTTAGAGTTGCACCGGCACTGAATTCTCAGCTACAAATAAATTGATTATTACCCAACAATTGTCATCATAAGAACTATTCTCAACTGCTCATCAATGAAAAGCAAGGGACTGATTTCTTTGGCACATCGAAGAACCTATATCCTGTACATTAATTTGGTAAATAAGTCCATGTTTCTGCACATCTAATATTTGCAATGTATACACATTCTCGTCATTTGTTTAATACCTGAGAGACCAGAGTAGAACGAGATTATTCATTGTTCATATTACAGTTTCTAGTTTATGTCTGGTCAATCAGTTATCCACTTGAGTAAACTCCAGAGCATTTGCATCTGGATCTCGTGTAAAGATTGCAGGCCGACCTGACCGGCTATGTGTATAGGGAATACCTACAGAGAAGAACAATGTTATAAATAATCATATACAAATTTTCTTAAGCAAGTCAAACAGCTAGTTTGGAATTATATTATGTAAGATCGTGACTTCATTTGGTCAAAAAGAGTTAAAACTTAGCATGTTTTAGGCATGTTCGACTACTGATTAGGAGGAAACTGGGTTTATTTTAGCAAGGAATGACAACAGGGAATAGGGAGAGAAAAGTGTACCGGCTTTATCAAGGATTACTTTTAGCTTAGATACATCACGAATTGCAATGCAAGTGTGCCGGTCTCGGCCGCCGTGTGCAGGGCGTCCAGTTAAGGGGTCAGGATTTGGAAGCTCCATTAAATGGATCATTTCAGAACCTACCCACAACCAAGCACCTCTATATGGAAGCTTATCATCTGGCCTTGCCTCATTTATTTCCAGACCTAATATCAAATACAAAAAGATAAGTTTTAGCCCTTTTCTATTTTTTTGTTGCTCTCTCCTGCATCTGGAAACAAGACGTCAAATTAGAGCAATAGAAAAGGAAAGATATATGCATGAGAAAAGACATACCTAAAATACCCTGATAAAATTCCAGTGACCTCTCCAGGTTTTCGCAAAGCACTCCAACATGATGAACACTAACAACTCCATAATCTGCAGTAGTACCAGAAGACCAATAAAAATATTTGATAGTTAGCATTTCTGAGCCTTAAAGTACAGATCTTGCAACTAGAAAGCACATGTAACAAAGATGTATAGATGATGAAGTAGCAAAGAGAAAAGAGGGGGGAGAATGAAGATGCCTCCACCACTTTCTATTTGACTTTAGCAATCCAAATCTTTGTACCTAGTGAAATGATAATGCAGTTCCTTCATTGCGGAAAGGTAGAATGCAAACAATGAAACATATTAAGAATTAAGAATTTAATATTCAGTTTAGTAACATTTAACTCAAACTTTATTTCCATATTTAGATAGAGAACAGGCAGTCCTGGATCAGAGTAGTAAAGGACCCAAAGAGTGGAAAGCATACACAAGGGGGCGGAAGGGTAAAAGGGGCAGCAAGAGAATTGCTGGTTGGGCACAGTGAGTGGGCTGAGTTAGTTGTTTTGAAGGATGAGCTGGAGGGTAGGATGGGAATGAAGAAAGATTATATAGAGAAGTTGTTTAGGGGTTTTAGGTATTGAGTGTTCTGTGAATATCGTGTTTGGCCGCTTTATGCAGATGCCTCTGCCATTTTGGTGGAGAGGGGGGTCGAGCTTAGCTCACTCCGTTTATCTTTCCATTTTCTTCCTACAATTTCATATTCCATCTACTATATAATCATCAATATGCATCTATTCTATTATTCCATCACATTGTTCTGTGCGTGATTCTGTGTTTGGGTCATTTTACTTGACTGTTTGTGAGTTACTATCATTGATTCTCTATCATATTTGAAATAACAGTAACAAGCATTTATCAGAAGAGAAACAGGATGCTGTTTTCTCCAATAACATAATTCAATATTAAGGGATAAACAAGCATTAAGCAGAGGAAGACAATATGATCCAACAATGTATACTGTTAGCATTTTGCATTCTGAGGGAAAAGATCACATCCAAAAGACTTAAGTGAAAGGCTATCTTAAAAAATTACTCAGAAGTCAGAAAATTATCTTGGATCAAAATCACGACAAGATTGTTTAAGGCCAATGACTTGCTCTCATCAAATAAAAAATGCTTAGACAGAACTAACTTCTATCAGAAATGAAAAGCAAGACAAACAATTACCTATCTTCTCAATGGAACCGGTTGCTTCTTTCTCAACAATGTTTGCTTCAGCAGACAGATTGGTGGCGTTTTTCTTAAAAGAAAGACCATGATATCTATTACTACCAATAACAATCTGATGAAAATGAGAAACTGCGTTTGAAGATGAAGGTTTGGCACTAAAACAGTACAGCTGCAACATAGAAAACGGAGGTCATATATCAGCAAGGGCAATTGGCACATTAGTTTTCTTCAGCAGATTAGCTGCTTAAAGAATTATAGCAGTTCTCAGAATTTCCCTGCTTAAGCACAACTGAATAACAGTGAGAAAATGAAAAGAGAAAAACAAGCAATCGTGTCACAATCTTTTATTCCTAGCCAAGTCTATAACTCTAATCTCTATTAATTACACAATCTTCCCGTCTCTCATCACTTGATTCGGTTCCAGATTTTTCTCAGGAACCAAACAGATTGGTATCGCTGAATTGAAGAGTATAAAAATAGAAAAATAAAAAAACCACTTAAGGAATGTTTGACGAAGCATAAAAACAAAGCAATCAATTTTCTACTGATGCAAAGCTAAATCCTATACGATTAGGAACAAGACTGTAAAAGCCAAACAAAAAACTACAATAATTCCTTACAAGTGCATATATACAAATCAAAAGAAAAGGATTAACAAAAAACAGAAGAGTTGGGAGAATTGGTAGCACATATACCTTGGGTTGCACAGAAATTACAGCAGATGAAGTGATAATGGAAGCCATGGAAGAGCGATAATCTGGTTTAAGCTAATTTGTTAGAGTATTTAGTGAGCTGAGAAGTCCCAAATGCCATAGACACGGTGCTGGTAGGATTTTTGGGCCACAAATCTGAGAAACGAACCAAGGCCACCACTTCTAATTATAATTTTGAATTTTGTCACACATGCTGTCCGCAATAATGACAGTATGGAAAAAAATTTAATACTCTCCGCATACGCTACTCTTTATAAATTTATTAGCATTTATAAATTTATTAGCAGAAAAAGTTGATGTCGAAAATTTAAGATATAATAAAAAATATATTTATTTATTTTTATAGTTATTGTAGTCTTGATCCAACAGTGTATTTATTGAGGGGGAGATCGATCATCAAAAATCCGGTTGCCTATGAATATGGTTGAAATCGCTGAACTACTCAGGGCGGTACCTATTACAACGAGGGAATGGTTTCTTCCTTCAGACACTCCGATGCTGAAGTTAGTGATTATAATGATGAAACCATAAAAAAAGAACCCTTTTTCTCCATTTGGAAGAGCTATTTATATATATTATAAAGGAGGTTGTCTCCAAAAGAATCATGTCCCACGTTCCTAGTAATTTCTAAAAAGTGAGCTGACAAGTTGACTAATAAAATAACTGTTCCTCCAATTATTCTATTTAATGTTTAAGATTGACTAAAAAACTATATTAGGATTTTTTCCTACCCTTATATCAGGGCTATATCAACCGCTAATAAAGTAAATACAAGAGCGATGTAGTTTGTTTATCTTTGTTTATCTTCAACTGACAAATTAGCATTGGTCTTGTTTTTTCTTACTCAAGTCCACCTATTTTTACAGCTCATATATATTTATGTAAGATACTAAACTGGAATTTACATAACAATTTTGATGGAAGAATTTTATTTAAAGTTTAATCATAGCTAAGATTTTTATTAAATTTTGTGGATGTATTGAGTAAAAATTAACATTGAAATCTCTTATATATACTTTTTAATACTTATAAAACCATCCAAGTGTTACATCTAAAAATACTAGAATTCTATTACAATCTTTGTGTGTACTTGTCTTGAAATAAATTAGTGTATTTGATTTATGGTTTTGATTATTTTGACATGTATCGAATGTCAAAGTATGAAAATATATTGTGATTTTGGGGCATCGTTGCAATTCAAAAGTTTGTAAATGCAGGGCTAAGATCTTCTTCATTTGTAAAAGTAAACATTTTCTACTAAAACCGTGCAAATTTGCTTGCATCACTAATATTCGGAATAAAACCTTAACAATTTTTTCGTCTTACAATATTCATTAACCAAAAGCATACGATTATCTCAACAATACCCCTTCTATAATATATCAATAAAATATTTTAAAGCATAGAAAATGATAAAATGGCTAAAACTCTAACTCTTTACTAGATTTGTTCATGGACAGACTAAGCTAGGTTCAGACCGGACTTAAGTGGACAAATTTCTAAAATGATTAACCCAAACATGGCTCAGTTCACCTATTAATTTTACGAATTGGGACTTAGCCGGGCTCGGGCTTTGAGATAAATTCACAAGCCCAGCTCAAGTCCGCCTATTTAATTTTTTTTAAAGTTTATAATTTATAAAATAAAAATTAAAGAATAAATAATATTTAAAATCTTTTACAATTACACCTTATAATTTTATACTTTTAATATATATATATATATATATATATATATATATATATATTAAATATTATATAAATTTTAAGTTCGGGACAAAAAAATTAGATTTAATCAGGTCTAGACCGGATCAGATCAGGCTATATAAAAAATATATTTAAACAGATCTGTTCAAATGTTACAGGCCTCGATGAGTACCTAAACCCGTGAACAGATTTACTCTTTACTAGCTATCCTAGTGGAAAAAAAAAAAAAAACGTCCATGCAATCGACGAAACCTTTAACACATGTTTGTAAACCACATAAACCCCTTTACAAATTGGGAACCATAAAGTTTATTTTTACGAGTCTCTTGTTTAACTTAATGATATTATATGATAATATATGGAATGACGAGTGGTTCCGCTTTCTTAGAAGCCATGACCCTTTGAGAAGCGCCTGTATCAGTCAACGACAAAATGCTACTTAACGCGTAAGAAATGGGTTGCGTACTCACTTGGGTGGCCGTGGACCCAAAAAAAAAAAAAATTATTACAAGTGACAAAACTTGCAATTTAAATTTCAAAACGTTTTATCAAAATTTAATTTATTTTTAGAGCTAAAAGAAACTAAAAATAATCCTGAAAAACTAAAATATTTCGTTACAAACTAAAAATTCTATAGGAGTACTTTTTTTTTTTTTTTACAATTATTATTCTCTTTAATTATACAACATATAATATTCGAACTCTGATTTTCCATTTAAGAAAAAATACATAAACTTATCACTATGACGTAAGTGGATATGTATTTATGTGACTACTTAATTCAACTAGCCTTAAAAATGAAAAATTATTCTAAGAGAAAAAAATGAAGCCATAGTAGAATATTAATTTAAAGTAACTAATAAGTGTAAAATATGTAATTTATGTATTTTTAACAACTAAAATTAAATTATAAAAATTAACGGGAATCAGCTCATAATGAGAGAATTGTAAAACGTATGCATGGAAATTAAAATAAAATAGATGCAATATGATGAAGTATGTATATCATTAAAATTAAACAACCATTCAAAATAAGTTGTGGAAGGATGATGGAAGGTTAGATTGATCATCCATTTTCAAAATATTATAATTTATATAATTTAAGCATAAAGATATACATTATTCAACTCAATACTTCCCAAGAGCTGATAACAACAGTATGTGTTACATCTTGGATCATAATTTTAAGTAATACTTAAGATTTGGTTAAATGAGAAAATCAAAATTCAATTAATCATGTCTTAATTTCTACAAATATGAGTCCATTCTAATTTATTCAAAGCACTTAAGCTTTATTAGATAATCTTATGCATTGACACTTCCTATATGCAAGTTATTGTCAATTTAATTGCAATTTAATTATTAGGTTTTTTTTTCTTCAACTAATCTCATTTTAGCTTGTAACAACCATATGTTAGAAGTCAAATTCTTATATTTTGAGAAGTTTTCGTACAAATTTTACCACACCCTTAATCCAAATAAAAGAGCTGAAACAATAATGAAAAAGAAAAAACTTTCCATTTGACTTTGGTAACTATAATTAAATGCAAACACTGTTTATTTAACGGCTAAGAAATGCCTTTTCTTATATATATATTTTTTTTTAATAAATATGGATTTTTGAAGATGTTGTATATTTAACACATGACTTTCCATTTTCAATTAGAATTTGTTTGGTTAGGGTATAAAAAGGATTATTAAAGAAAGAAAAATGAACGGTTTTAGTGGAAAAAAAAAACGCAAGAAAATAATTTTAACCCTTTTAAATTCTCCAATTTAGTAGGTCAAAATTTAGAAAAAATTGATAAGCCTTGAACCTTTACAGCATGTTTGGTACTGGGGATAGAAGGTGGGATAGGAATTTCTTATCCCTATCCCACCTCTATCCCCCATTTATTTCTATGTATCTGGGATAGGGATAAGAAATTTTATCCCTCTCCTATCCCAAATAACAATCCCAGCGCCACCCCCCCCCCCCAAATGTATTACTCACATGGGATAGAAAATTTTTGTCTTATGACCCATTTGTCCTCTGCTCTCCCTCGTTCTCATCTTCACCTTCACAAACCCACCTCCACCTCTCTCATCTTCTTCGCTCTCATCTTCTTCGATCTGTCGCCTCCCGCCTCCGGTTAGGTCGCCGGCCAACAGTCAACCGCCGTCCGTGCTCGTTACTCGCCAATTTGTGAGTTATCTCTCTTTGATTTCATCTCCAATTTCTGATTTTATCTTTAATTTGTTGTGCTTTGTTATCTGTTTTAAACTTCTTCAGATTTGTGCTTTTGCTTCTTTTTGAATTTGTGAGTAATGTCTCTCTAATTTCATCTCCAATTTCTGAATGCTATGGTGTTTCTCTCTTTCGTTTCTTAATTTACTCGTCTTCTGTGTTTGAAAACCCCTCTATTGCATTTTGTTTATATGTAATTCGTTAGTTAACATGTTCTTTATCAGCTGCTTATTTCTCATACATTTATCATTGTACACGTTGAAATGGAGTATGATATATATGCAGACAAATATTGATATGTCTTGGATGAAATCTTGGCATATGCTTCCATTGAATTAGAATGAAATACGTTTAAATTTATTTCTGTTTGTGAACCTACAATAAGACCTTTTCTAAGAATAGATATTGTTATTTACTTAACTCTTCAGTTAATGAATTAAAATATTTTTTTACAGATGTACACATTGACAAATATGTTATTTCTCTTCAATTTCTATTTTTTGAATGTATGCTTCTTGAATGGTGTGTTAATGATTCAACAGTGAGAATTTATCATTTTCTCATATCCTCCTCATTCTTGTTACACTGTAATGCTCCTTCTCTTGAATCCTAGGACGGTTGTTATTTTATGATTTCTTCTTGATATTGTAATGAAATGTAGTATGTTTTCTAGAGATAACAGGTAGTACATAAATTGCAGCTAATTACTTTCCATATCTTTGGTTCTTCTGAGTTTGATGATATATGCTATCATAAAATGGTGAAGCGTGGATGTGTACCCCTAAATAGTTAGAGGAGAGTTGAATGGATTTTGAATTTGGGGTAACCCAGTTCTGTGTCCTATTGCACGAAGCTTGTGTCTTAAGTCCAGGTAGTTTGATTTCATTTTCATGGTGATCTACCAGTATGACACCTTAAGGAGAAATGTTGTCCAGTTGAACAAGTTTCTCGTTTTAATTAAATTAACCATAAAATAGTTGGCATTCATGCCATTTAACTTTGCTTTCGTATGAGCTTTGTTATATGAGATTAAAATTTACCAAATGCCAGCTGATTCCAATGATGAAAGATTCTCAAAGAAAAGCAATATTTGTCTTTAAGTTCCTATTTAATTGATAAATTAATATGATTTCTCATATAAGGGTCTCTTAGAGAGTCATTTGTAATAGTTTGCGAGAGAAACTTTGGAGTGACGGGGTGATAATTAAGATTGTGTTGTTATAATCGTGTTTTGTGAAATTGGTGCTTCTCTTTCTTTGTTGTTTGGTTGTTTGTTTTGGTATTATTTAATTGATTTTTGGTCCGTTCATCTATATGTCAAATTGGTGCTTATTACAATTACATGACCAATATCAATCTCCAAGAAATCAAAGATCAATACTAAAAACATTGCATGTTTATTATTTGTGTTCTTATATAGATCAATACTAAAAACATTGCATGTTTATTGTTTGAATTCTTCATTTATGAATAAATCTCAGCATAACGTACCGTAAGCGTATGCTTTTACACAAGTACAATGCGCATTCCGGGTGCTTTTCGATGATAAGAACAACTATTTTGAAACCTCATATATTAGCTTAAGCTTAGAGATAATAAAAGCTATTTTGAAACTAGAATTATGAGCTTAAGCTCTTCAGTTCAATGGTTATTTGACAGATTAACAATTTTGTAGGTGTTGAAGGAAGGGAGCAGTGAGACCATTACAACTCCTACAAAAGTGCAGAGACTGGAGAGGCTGCAAACATTTGAAAAAGAACACAAAGATATATTAGAAAGAGCTGCTACTCTCAACATACCTTATGCTGTGAGCGTATAGGTGGAAAGCCAAGACACAGAGCCTTCTACGCAGGGTAAGAGTGAAGGTGAACATGTCCAGGAACTAGATTGCATCTCGGTTCGGCGAGGACCAAGTGGCACGAACTGCTTGAACAAGTTCTAGAGAAAGATGCCCAAAAATAGCAGTTCTGAACATATTCATTGAGGATAGGGTTTTTTGTCCTTTAACATTCATTTAGAACAAACAAGTTTGTAGGATTTTTTTTTTTTTTTTTTGTGTGTGTGTGTGTGTGTGTATAAAAGGAGCTTGCTTGCAAGATTGCATACAAAGACAGTTTTTTTTAACGAGAGATATAGTACGATCCAGCATTAGTTTAAAGGTTTGTAGCCTTATTTAATTACATGGATTTTGCCAGTAAAAGCTTCGGTCGCGAGCGCGACAATTTGTCGCGTGTCGCGCTCGCGACGTTGCTTTCATTGGCTAGTCGCCAGCGCTGTAAAAACAGTCGCACTGGCGATGAAACACCATTTTACCAATAAAAGCTTCGGTCATGAGCGCGACAATTTGCTTTCATTGGCTAGTCGCCAGCGCTGTAAAAACAGTCGTGCTGGCGATGAAACACCATTTTACCAATAAAATATATTTTTGACATAAGTAAAATATATTTTATTACTTTTAACATGTTTAGGGGTAATATCGTCAATTATATTGATTCATCCCTATCCCTATCAAACATACCAAACATATCTTATATTATCCCTATCCCACTTTTAACTTTTATCCCTATTCTTATCCCAATCCTTATCTCTATCCCTATCCCCATCAAATAACAAACGCCGGTTAACGAACTCTTATCCTCTTAATAGCCTCCAACAATGTAAGTTTAATTATACGTTATTTCTTTATTAATTTTTTAAAACCTTTGAGCCAGACAAAGTGTTGTAGAAATTACTTCCCATCTCCATATAGGGAAATGTAGCAGTTAAGACCTACCCAATTGGTAGGACCCATATACTATACCTTCGAATCATACTTAATGATGTTTTGACTCTAATAGTTTATATATTACTTTCTCTTTTTTTTTTCTAATTTTATTTTTGTAAGGTCACTCGATAAGAAGGACGCTTGTCAAGATAAATTGATTGAAAAAACTAAAAAAGGATAAATTGAAGGTCACAATCATAAGGATAAATATTAATCAGCGTATTGAATAATTCATTTTCAATAAATTTGCTATATGTCGATGTGGTTGTTGCTGACTACATTGGATTCTTTATAAATTAAATAATTTCTCCACGTATTTATTTTAAGTCTTAGTAACATAGAAATAATTAAAAACCGTTAGTAAAAAAAAAAAAAACTTCAACTAACATGGTTAATAAATGATAACATGTCAGTAATACTTTTATCCAAATAATTTTTTATTATTTTTATATTACAATTCTTGTTTTCTCACTCCCCTTTCTCTCTCTCTCTCTCCAAAATTCTTTTGCACATCCAATTTCACAATCCAATCATGGACTCCTCCTCCTTCACCGCTACCCCTCTCCTCTGTCAAGAATGGTGATGGCTTTATCAGCTCCGCCTCAAAACCAATATCTCCACCGAACTCTTCAATGTCGCAACATTCAACTCTCTCATGTCCTTTCATTCACCTTCTCCTCCATTAAATACATTCGCTACAACCAAGATCGATTTTGTGAAATCCAAATCCACCTGTCCTCGTTCTTGGCTTGGCCTTGAGATCTGATTCTCGCTATCTTTGCCCTTGTATATTAGTCCTCATCACTTGCTCCGGTTCTGATCAATGCTCAATCGACGAAGCCGATGATGAGAATTCATTGACTCGATCCTCTCAACGATGAGTTAACAAAAGATTGCGGATTTTATCGGCCATTCCAACTACTCTCATTGTGTTCTTATTTGGATTAATCTTGTGTTTTATTCGTGATCCATCTATAGTCAAAGATCTTAAATTTGGTCATTCGAGAATCCAAATTCTGAAAAATTACATGGGAAGATTGGAAAATTGGGTTTCTAAGAGGAGCAATTCTGTAAATTCCCATATCAATTTTGAATTCAGTGATAGCAGTGTGTAAATGATCGAGTGATTTGTTCTCCAATAATGAATTATCATTAACGAAAGTGTCAATTAGTGTTGGATTGATGAATTTGGTGCAATGAGTGTGCATCTATTTTGTTTATTGGGATTAGGAAATTGGTGATTGGATTGGTTTTTGAGAATTCATTTGAGAGGATTTTGAATCAATTCCCAATTGTAAGTATTGGTGTTTTATTGCTCTTTGTTGGGATTGAATTGGCGATGGCATCTAAGGATATAAACACAAAAGAGGATTTTTTTGTATTGTTGCTCAAATTGATAAGTTTGATTTGGCTATGGCATCAAGAATTCCTAGGGTTTCCATTTGGGAATTCTAGATCAAAATTTTAGAAAATAAAAGATGGGATCAGAGAATGAAGGAATGCGATTATCGAGCATGTGAAAGTAAGAGGGTAGGGAAATCGCAAATCTTGTTAGAAAAAAAAAAAAAAAAAAAAAAAAGAAAAGAAAATATATATATTATTTAATAAGAAAGAGGAGAGAACATGAGAAAATGTAATATAAAAATAACAAAAAGTTATTTGAATAAAAGTATTCATGTCACATTATTAATTATTAACGGTGTTAGTTAAATTTTTATTTATTTTTTAGATAATTTGTTAAAATCATCTTCAATTTATAAAAAATTAAATATTTATAATTTATTTAACAACAAACATTTTTTTTTCCCCTACATATAATATGACATACATTTTTTATTTCTTAAATCGTGTATTTCTCCTTTTTTTTATTATAATACTATTTATTAGGTAAGCAATGACATTGGATTTTGACATTTGACTTTTTGACCTTTTAGTAATCATGAGTCGAATTTGTGAATGATGCCCGCAGAATTAGTTAGCCTATTGGCAAGTTGAAGTACAGCTCTTAATTACTTATGGATATAAATTATACATATTTATTGATATATACTCTTTTCCAGGTGTTTTTACAAATTTCACTCCAAAAATAGAACAATTCACCAAATTTCATAAAAAAAATAAAATTAATAATAATAACTAGTCACTTATATTTTTTGAATAAAACATAAGCATCAGATCGTTTTTTTTTTTTTTTTTTTTTTTTTGGCAAAATAGATCTTGTTACCCAAAATAATACAAACTAAATAAAAAATTACCATTTTTTAAAAATATTTGGAGTATTTTTAAATATCTATTTATTGAAGTCATTGTCTAAGTTTGTTGTGCCAACGCTTGGTTTGCAGATTGCACTTTTTATCCAAGTGTGAATCAAAAAAGATATTTTATGTATTATTTATCAGTCAAGAATGTCAAAAATCGAGTGGTTGACTTGACTAAGCAACGCGTACGAATTGAAGGAGTTGGCTGCGTTGACCAAAAAAAACAAGAAAGGATGCTTAATTTCTCTTGCTTACATTATTGTATTGTATTTTGTATCTGTGTAGTCCCTCTTCTTGTTTCGCATCCAAGCCACATCAATAACAAGAGATTTATGTAGTTCAGTTATATTTGCCTATATCTGCAAGCAAAGAAGAGCATATGATTCATTGATAATTGGTTAGCTGTTACAGTAGTGATAAAATTACATCATTTATATATATCCCTAATTCTCAAATCTCATAACACCTTAATAACATTTACGACTCACGTGTATACAAGTTCAATAAGCACAAGCTTCAAAACTCTTACCGCGATAAATGTTTATTGATTATATAGGTCTCCAAGTAAATGTTAATAGGTTGGTTTTGACAAGGAAGTTAATATGTCATATTATAGTTGAGAAAGCAAACATAAATAAGATTTTTGAAATATCTTAACAACCGTAAAATAATATATAAAAGAAATTCTGAAAAATATAAAAATATACATATTTATAAATTACAATCAACTTCAACTTGTGAAACCAATGAAGAAATCGTGTTATAACAAGGTTAATTAAAAAAATATATATACAGTCTCCATCTGATTAAATAAAAGAAAAAAATACTAAGTAATCAAACACATAGTTGTGAAAACCGGACCGGACCGGCCGGTCGGACCGGATTCGACCGGAACCGGAGATCAGACCGGTCGGTTTCTGTCCGGTTTTCACTTTGGTCAACAACCGGTCAACGACCGGTCGGACCGGCCGGTAGAACCGGAAAACCGTGAACCGGACCGGTTTTCCGGTTCGACCAGACTTTTTTTTTTAAAAAAAAATATTTAAATATAAAATTTAAGTTATTATTTTGAGGTGTTTTTAATTAAAATAAAATATAGTTTGTATTTTTAAATTATTTTAAAATAAATTGACATTTAATTGTAACTATAAAAATTATATTTCATAAATTGAGTTTTTTTAATTAGTATATTGTGTTTGAAATGCTTAAACTTAAAGAATTATAATAAAAATATTCAAATTTTCATAAATTATAAATATAAAAATAAAAATATTTTAATATTTTAATATATTTATTAAATCCGGTTCGATTCCGGTTTATTCCGGTTTAATCCAAAATCCAAGAATCCATCCCTTCACCGGTTCGATGACCGGTCCGGTTCTGAAAACCATGATCAAACAAGATTAGTATATTAGTTTTTAAAAATCTAAAAATTTAACTAACTAATATATTATATAAGAATATTTATTATTGAATTAGAAAGCACATCGCTTTTATTTATTTATTTACTTATTTAACTATAGTTAAATTTATTGATATTACAACTCTCAATAACTTATACAGTATTTTTGAGTGAATTTTAATTACTTTAAGTTTTCAAGTGCATTCAATTAAGAAAGAAAAAAAAAAAAAAAAACCTATACTCTAATTAATTGCATTGAATTGATCGATACATTATTTTCAGTGAGCATATATATAAAATTAAAAACCTAGGTAGCTAGAGTTCATCAAATATTACTCCGACCTAAAAGACTCATAAGTTATTCCATACAATAATCTAATGATGTAGTTAATCTTATCATAATTTAATAATTCATTTCCCAATCAAGTAAGTAACACAGGTTGTCGACAACTTGGCACCAATTACATGATTTGGGTATTTTATGGTTCTTTTCTTTTATATAAGTCTTCAATTACAATTTGAGGTATTTGAATATAATAAATATTCAGGTGAGTGAAGTCATCCTGTTAAATTAGCATCTACTTGTTAGTATTTATTTACTATTATTTTCTGTTCCTGGAAACAGAAGGTTTATACGTTCAACCTAGACTTTGAACTCATAATCAGAGTCAATTTAGTTTAAAAAATTAAAAATTTTATTGCATGTATTTTATTTTTTTCTTAAACCGAGTCAATCTAATTTAGTGTTTGATAATTGTTTTCTAAATGCACGAGAACGAATCTATTCATAAGTTAGACTAATAGATAAAAAAAAAAGGAGACAAAATATTATTTTAGTTATTAAAAAAAAGCCAAAAAGGTTTCACAAATGTTTCATATATATTTCATAAACGTTTCACGTTAATTGAAAAATTTAGATAATGCAAAATATTTCACCAAGTAATTATTGTCACTGGTTTATTATCAAATTCTATAAAATAGAAAAGATATAGACAAGCTAACGGAATATATGAAAAATAATACAAATTAACGGGAGCCATGTGAAAATAATAAGACAATAAAATTTCAAAAGAATCTAATAGATGTATCATACATATCTATGTATTTTAAAGGTCTTACAAATAAAAAAAAAATTAAATTATTATAAATTGTTTATACTCAATCAATTCTCGTATTAAACAGGTGTAACATTTCAGTAATGAAAGGTTAAAAATTTTATTTTTTGAGATTACAAATAAATTTATATTTCTATGTGTCTTGAATTTTGACTAAATTGCATAGAAAGATAATTTTGGTTGTATTAGACACATACCGCCCCAAAAGAAGCTAGAAATTACTTCTGTTGTTCTAAAAGATATAATTTATTTATGTTTACGTTAGATACTAAAAATCTCAATAAAGAAAAAGAAAAGAAAGGAAAAATGAAGAAAGATCACAAGCAGAATAATATAAAAGTGTAAATTACAGTCATACCCTTTGACTAAATTCTTTATCTAGAGCTTCTATCTAGTTTCCCCCTGCACCTCGACCCCATTTTGAGGAACCTTCCGCACACTTAACTTTCCTTTATCATCAACGTGTATCTTCTTAAGCACCCCAGCCCATTGCTTATAATTTCTTTTTCCTTTTTCAAAACAAACTTAAATCTATCAGCTAAATGTATTTTTTTGTTCTCCTCCGTTTAAAATTGCTACTTTAATTTCCGGACGTGTAAAATAAAAAAAAAAAAAATAAAAAATTATACATTTGTTTAAATAAATTATTACTTTCTTGTGTTTCTCAATCCAATTTATATCTTTTTAAAGTTTATTTTTGTCACACTGTGACCTCGTTTCATTTATTATTAAATATTTTTTATAAAAATTATTGATATTGCTAATATTTGTGACTAAAATTGACATTATCTATAATATTGATTTCGTAATGGCCTGGTCACAAAATTACTTTTTCTCACTTATTATAAGACTTTTTGTTTTCTTACACTTTAAGTTATGGTTGCATTATAAAGACAATTAAAGGGTTTATCCAATAAAAACTTGAATATATAATATTTTAAAAAATAATATAAGTCCAAAAGTATATATCACGCTAGAAATTTTGATATAAATGATATAATCATAATTAGAGAGAGATCATAGTGTGATGGATGTAAAATACATGGAGGTATATATTAGATAGGTAAAACATAAGAATTGAGTGATGTATTCGTCCAAACCTCATGAATGTTATAATTATTTAAAAAAAGAATTTCATTTCACAAAATTTTAATACTATGATGGCAAACGTATTTCTAAATATTAGTAAGACCATATACTATCCCATCAACTAAGAATTACAACAGTAAAATAAATTAAATTTTTTTCAGTAATTAGAATGAGATAGAGCGTTTTTACTCAAATAGGATGGCAATCAATAAATTTTAATTTTGCTCTGAAAATTGTGAAAATGTTTGGAAATAAATTTAAGGGAAGATAAGCCTCTTTTTGCATACATTAGGGAACAAAAGGGTAAATTCCAAAAATTTGGGACAAAAGCGCATATAATAGATAGAACAGGGACTAAAAGGCTTATACAACTGAAAAAAAAAATGGCTAAAATAAAAATCCTACGCCCCCAGCCCCAGGCCCTAACCGCGTAAATCTTTTAACATAATACTCCAAAAAGGTCCGACTCACCGTCCAATATACCGCGTTCACACTTGCCCACACGCTTCTCTTTCCTTGTTATCACCTTGTAAATACATATATATACTTGTTTACTCGTAGATTCTTTCATCCAATTCAATTTCACATTCCACTCACCCAATCTGAATCTGTTAGTTCACACCTGAAATTTGTTCCCTCTGGGGCATTTTCTCAAACACTACACCGTCTTTTGTTGCTTTCACTTTTAATGGAAATCTCGTCTTTCCCATTTCTTAATCAGGAGGAGATTTCACATTTCTACACTCTATTACAGGACATGGATGAGACTAATAACAGTGCTTTTGGTGTCAATAATAACGATTTAAAGAAGCGGAAGAGGAAGGACGAAGATGGCGATGGAGATGGAAATAGAAACCCATTTCAACAGGGTAACAAAGACGAGGATTTGAAGAAATCTGCAATGCGTGATATACTTGCTTCTCTTTTATTGTTGGATGAAGAGGAGAAGCAAGAGCAGCAACAGTGGGATTTTGAAACTCAGCAACATAAAGCGTTTTTCGATTCCAATTACAAGAGAACAGCTGATGTTATGAATGATTTTAATTCTAATCAACAGTCTCATTACTCCAATTTGGATGAAATTGATCATTCCAGAACCAAGCGGGCTCGCCGCTCCGCTTCTGTGGTTGCTACGGCGGTGAGTGAAAATGTAGCCGCTGGGGATTCTGCTCAGAGCACTGGCGGCGGAGCTAGCGGTTCAGGCCAGCAGCGGCGGCTATGGGTGAAGGACAGGTCAAAGGACTGGTGGGACCGATGTAACCACCCGGATTTCCCCGATGAGGAATTCAAAAAAGCGTTCCGGATGAGTAAAGCCACATTCGAAATGATCTGCGACGAATTAGATTCCGTCGTAACTAAAAAGAACACAATGCTGCGGGACGCAATTCCGGTGCGGCAGCGAGTGGCAGTCTGCATATGGAGGTTAGCCACCGGCGAGCCATTGCGATTAGTCTCAAAAAGGTTCGGATTGGGGATTTCAACCTGCCATAAATTAGTCCTAGAAGTCTGCTCAGCAATAAGAAACGTTTTAATGCCCAAATTTCTCCAATGGCCAGATGAGGAAAAATTGAGGACGATTAAAGCAAAATATGAATCAATTTCAGGTATCACAAATGTGGGTGGTTCAATGTACACAACCCATGTCCCAATTATAGCACCAAAAATCAGTGTCGCTTCTTATTTCAACAAGAGACACACAGACCGGAACCAAAAGACATCATATTCAATCACAGTACAAGGAGTCGTCGATCCGCGAGGCGTGTTCACTGATGTCTGCATTGGGTGGCCTGGTTCAATGCCTGATGATAAAGTTCTAGAGAAGTCTGCTTTGTATCAGAGGGCTAATAGGGGAGCATTAAGGGATGTTTGGATTGTGGGTAATTCTGGGTACCCATTGATGGACTGGGTTCTAGTTCCTTACACCCATCAAAATTTGACATGGACACAACATGCTTTCAATGAGAGAGTTGGAGAGGTTCAAAAGGTGGCTAAAGAAGCATTTGCTAGATTGAAAGGGAGATGGTCTTGTTTGCAGAAGAGAACTGAAGTTAAACTCCAGGATTTGCCTGTTGTGCTTGGGGCTTGTTGTGTGTTGCATAACATTTGTGAGATGAGGAATGAGGAGATTGCTCCTGAGCAAAGGTATGAAATTTTTGATGATGAAATGGTGCCTGAAAATGGGCCGAGGTCAGTTGCAGCAATTCAGGCTAGAGATAATATTGCCCATCATCTCTTGCACCATGGCCTTGCAGGAACTTCGTTTCTATAGCTAGTAGTAACAATTTTGTAGTTTGTTTTCTTTCTTTGGGTGGGATTATTGTACTAGTTCAGTAAGATCATTACAATTTTTTTGATGGGTCCATGTAAAATATTTGTTTCTCCCGTCTTTAAAAATAAATGAATAAAAGATGAAAATTTGAGAAAGAAATGTTCTTCTTCTTGTTGCTGCTGCTGCGAAATTGGATGCCCCATCAGGCCAATGCCACCCTTTTTCCTTATTAATTGCTATGTTAAGACTACAAGTAGTTTCAACTTTGAGAATCTAGAAATTTTGTCAAAATTGTGATGGATTCATTTGTCTCTTACATACATATGCAGGTATATTTTAATGTTTCAGCTAAGCAAACTGTTTTTCTTAATTGACTTTCTCAATATTGTTCTGTATCTTTTTGGTATTTCTCGGCACTGATTGGGGAATAAGTGATTACGAGTCTTTGCTAGCTTATGCTCAATTCATCATCCCGTACCGTTGGATGTTTGACACACAATTAATTATGCGGATGTATCATTCATTTAATCGTGAAAATCACGTGTACCGAGAATATAATAAAATCTCTTATAAATAACATTTAAAAAAATCTGTGAAGTTTGATTTTTTTTTTTCCATATATTTGAGTTTGATTCAATTTTTATTTAGTAAAACGGAATTTTGATTTTTGGTTTGATTTTAAATAAATAAAGTTAATTAATTTTGGGAATTACATGTGAAAAAAAATGAAAATTAAGTAATTATAAATTATTTGGAAAAAAATTTTAGTAGTGAATTCAATTTCCATTTTGTTAGATTTTTTTTAGATCGTCTCCAAATTGTTTAAAAAATTGTACGATAATTTGTAAGACCCATAATTATAAGACTTTTAATTAAAAACCAATATTATGTTATATTATTTTAGAAAATAAGGCATTAATTTGATTAATTTTTAGCATTTTTCTCTTGTTTTTCCCTCCAATGTTAAATAAATAAAAATCTCACCAGAAAAAAAAAAAAAAAAAATCAGTACACATAATAAAGGAAACAGACTTCCAATCCAACTTCAGATCTTACTCGCTTCTTAAATTCACCTGGGCCCCACTTACATCATCGCTCTTGATCTCATCGATGACGTTACCACTAGGCCCCACCAGAGGATCCTAGTCCGTTTGATTTGACGATATTGAAAGCGCGGGAAGCTGTGGATGATGACAAATGTATTGCACTTTGGTGGGGCCAGAGTCATTCATGTCACGTGTCAGACAGAAAAGCCGCTACTAAAAAAAAGAAGGAGAAATCAAAGAAAGGATTCACCGTCGTTTCCTCAGGTCTTGTTTGGGGTGTCGTCCCCTCTATGCCAAACAGGTAGCAACCTGAGTCAGCTTTTCCCGTTGTCATAATCACCAAAACTGTTGCAATATAGACAGCCAAAGAACGAGAGAGAGAGGCAGAGGAGGAAGAAATGGAGAGTAATCATAAGAAGGATGAACACGAGGAAGACGACGATGTCGGGCCCATGGCGGGGGAGGAGGAAGAAGGAGAGGTAGGGTCCAGTTTGACCCTAGAAAGGGTTGCGGCGGCCAAGCTTTTCATTGAAAACCACTACAAATCCCAGATGAAGCACATCCAACAACGGAAAGAAAGGTTTCGCTGTTCCTTTATATAATGTCTTAATTTCATTTGAATTTGAAGGATCTCATTCAAGGATTTCGTTTGCATGTCACTATTCCAATTGAAATATTTAAGAACATTGCTCGAACAAATTTTGTTCGTAATTTAAATTTTTACGTTTTGGTGTGTTTGTTTTGTGTTTTGGTGGGTTTGTTTTGTGTTTTGGTGCTTCCATTGTGACAATCTATGTATGTGGATTGTCGCAAGTTTTGCATGTGATATTGTTTATCAGAAAAATGAGCGCTGCCTGGAGTTTTATTGAATTAGTTCAATTGTATTTTTTATGGGAGACTAGTTCATTAAGTGTTATGATGTTATCAGTTACATCTTTTGAAAGTTTTCACTTCGTATGCAATATGAAATTATGAAAAGAAAACCTTCTAATTTTTTCCTACACTGACAAATTTGCGAGGATCATAACCCCTTCAATTTTATTAAGAAAATATATAGTGAAGAGCTAATCCTATTTAAATGTACTTAATTTTCTTAGGGTAGAGTGTTAAGATTTCGGTACCTTGAAGGAAACTATTTGTTAACCCAAATTGGATGCTTGTGGTGTAAAAGCTATAACACAAGCTAACAAATTGATGAATTATTGGCAAAGGAAAACAAGAAAGAGACTAATTTAAATTTTCATTCTGAATCAACGAATGAAGAGTTACTATGTTGTGTTGTTTAAATTTCAGACGGCTGGGGCTTCGACATAACAAGCTGAGAAATGTAGATGCACGTCCAAAACTGCCTGCCGCTCTGAAGCATGAGGATGTGCTTTTTTGTTCCCTTTGTTTTTCGAAACAAGCCATAGAGATTGTATTATGGTTTCTGATTTTTTTTTTCAGTCCTGCAACTCAAGTTGTGGCCTATTGGACACAAAAATTGACTGCATAAAAGTTGCATTTCATTCAAAGTCATGAATCTGATTGTTCTGTCTGAAATTTTCAGCTACTTATGCAGTTGGGTGTATCTTTTCAAAATTTTGCTATATTTGCTGTCTCTACTGATCTCTGTTTCGTAGCTATTTGACACTTCATTTGCTGACCGCTTTAATTACAACCTATGAATACAAAGAGGGCAAAGTAGCAGATGCGTGAATGTGTTGTTGAATTTTCATTTCCCCCATAATCATGTGCCTTCATTACATGTGAAATTAGTTTATTTAGAGATTTTCAGTTGCTGTGGGTTTGTTTAGTTATTGATTTTTGTACTCCTTTCTGAAGCTATCACATTAATTGCAGGCGTTCAGAACTCGAAAAACAGTTGGCATCTTCTGATGTATCTGAAGAGGAACAAAATAATCTACTAAAGGATTTAGAGCGAAAAGAGACAGAGTATATGCGACTGAAAAGACACAAATTTTGTGTTAATGATTTTGAGCTTTTGACCATCATAGGAAGAGGGGCTTTTGGAGAGGTTAGTGTTATGGTCCAAGGATTTAGCTATAGGAAGGGTTCGTTTTCTGCCTTGTTTGATGTTTTTGTTTATGTTAAAGCTTGTTAGAGAGAACCCCTCGATCTCTTAAAACTAATTTGTTGGAAAATACTTGCTTTTCTCTTTATTTCTTTCAACATAAATAGAACATAGGGGGCTGTTGCTGTAGCATGTAACTGCTGTCCAAGACAGTTGCTACTTGTAATTGCTGTCTAAAACAGTTACCAGAATTTACAGGCAGTTTTTTTAACAAAATACTGAACTTAGGACACATAAGGAGATAGACTAATAACTTAGGACACAAAAACACAAAACTAATAAAAAGTAACTAAATTCATGATGCTGCTGGCACACAACAATTAGGCATATACATGATCAGTAGACGATGAAGATGATAACGGTGATTCCTTTTGATGATATAGTTGATACATTTCTGCACTTTCCAAGTGCTTCTGGATGTTTCTGAAGAGGAAAAAATTAATCTACTAAAGGATATAGAGCACAAAGATACAGACTATTTGCAACTGAAAACACACAAATTTTGTGTTAATGATTTCACCTTTAGGCCATCATAGGGAGAGGGGCTTTTGGAGAGGTTAGGGATATGGCTGATAAGTAGATGATGAACATAATACCATTAGATGATTATTAACATATTTCTAGTCTTTCCAAGTGAGAATTTTGCCATCTATTCCATAAAGAGGTTGAACCTGTATATTGGAAGAGTAGCATACACTAGTAGGTCGGAAAAGAGCATGTTAAAGCAAGGATGGAATACGACTTTTCCTTGTTGGGTGTGGGGAGCAACACTCAGTACCAACCTTGCAATTCCATCACTGATTGTGTTTCTGAACTCCATTATAGACTTATAGGTTTGATCAAACTTGAGTCTGCTCTTTCTTCTATTGCTTCCAAATGCAGAAACACTTGGGTTTGTCATTGTGATTGATTCCAAAATTGCTTTATCAAACTTTGACAAATGTGCACCATCTCAATCACATATCTAGGATTTTTATGTTCTTTGGTTCTCTTAGCAAGGATGAAACTGTTTTGTTGCATACTCGTTTCATAGTCCCACTTAATATGATATGATTTCTACCCAAGGAAGCCTACTTGTTTGTGAGAACTTGAAGATAAAACAATTGAGGTTAGATGGAGAAAAGTTTTATGGTGGCAAAATTGGTTCCAGTGATAGTGGTTCAGTTGATGGCTTTTAAATTGACCAAATTGTCTGCTCCTTTCTTTGATGTTGCTTGTGCCTTCCTTCTACGGATATACAAGAGTTAATTCTTTTCGGAAGATTCTGCAGGTTTCTTTTTTATCTGTATTGTGTCACAAGAAGGTGCTTGAAATGGTGTCAGTGCATTTTTAAAGCCTCCGTTCTATATTTTTAAGCTGCGTTTCAAACTGTGTGAATTAATATTCCACAGGTGAGGTTGTGCCGGGAGAAAAAGTCTGGCAACATTTATGCCATGAAAAAATTGAAGAAGTCTGAGATGCTTAGCAGAGGACAGGTGAAAATTGAAACTAATGAAAAGTTTACTTTTTTAAGAGCTTTCCCTGAACTTTTATACAATACTGTTTATTTCTTACTTCAATTAGACTTTTAGATTGAACTGATTACTGATTTCATCTCTTAGGGTTGTACTTTAGTGAATACAGTGTAAATGCTTAAATAGTGTACATAATTGGCTTGTGCCTTTTTGTCGTTTGCATTTGTCTTCAAAAGAAATCTTCAACTGAACGAGGCCAGTAAACATTATCAATAGGTCTCACATGACAGAGGGTTGATAATTAAGAACTTGGTTTATTATGATGATTTGCAAGTATAATAAGTTTGTTGCTGTTTCATGATCCATATGAGAACTTGCCGCTATATAAAAGCTTAATTGTATTCTATCTTATACAGCTATTGGCTTTTTCTTTTATCTTTGCCAGCAAATATAGTTAAGTTAGAGAAGAGAGATAACATTGGCGATGCTTTTACGATCTATTTAATGAGACTGTAAACTACTCGGTAATTCCCTATGCAATATCACCAACTGAAACTTGAAGGACATGGTCCTACTTCAAATGATTTTTGTGTATAAGCTGGACAGACCCTACATAATATTTTCATAGTTTGGGTAGTCATTAGATCAGAAAGGCAATAAAGGAACTGCAACATGGTGCAATAAAGGAACTGCAACATGGTGTAAAGTACCATTATAATTTTGTAGTTTTTTAGGCATATATGCTTCATTTTTAAGAATTTCATAGGAAAAATGGTTGATTTGAGGAATTTTGGTTGTTGAGATAATACTGTCTTGAGAGTAGCTGATCAATCATTCTAGTATTTTGAGATTCATCAAAAGATTTTATTTGATTTAACTCCTGTAGACAAGATGAAATAAATTCTGTTGAGACTCTGTGACACATTCTAGGGAAGATATGGTTAAATCCTGCATTTTTTTTGTTACACTCTTATTTTGTGTACATAATGTAGGTTGAGCATGTTAAAGCTGAAAGGAATTTGCTAGCAGAAGTTGCCAGTCACTGCATTGTCAAACTCTACTACTCCTTTCAAGATGCTGAATACTTGTATCTAATCATGGAATATCTGCCTGGTGGTGATGTTATGACTTTGCTTATGAGAGAAGAAACTTTGACTGAAACTGTCGCTAGATTCTATATAGCACAAAGCGTCCTGGCTATTGAATCTATTCATAAACACAACTATATCCACAGGTGGGTATTCCTGTCGAGTCATTTGCAAATAAAAAAAAAAGTAGACAAATTATATCAGAAGCCAAAATATCTTAAACTTTGTTATATTTCTACTTCCACAGAAATCTTGTGAAGCTACTTTCTTTCTGACAGCAATTTTGTTCTCTCAGAGATATAAAACCTGACAACTTATTGCTGGACAAAAATGGCCATATGAAGCTTTCAGATTTTGGTCTTTGCAAGCCTCTTGACTGCTCCAATTTGTCTACCATAAATGAAAATGAGGCACTTGCAGATGAGGATTTGAAGGAATCCATGGATGTTCATGGAAAATTCCCAGATGCTAGTGGAAAGCGCTGGAAAAGCCCCCAAGAACAGCTACAACATTGGCAGATAAACAGGAGAAAACTGGTAAAGAGTCAATACTCTTTTTTTCTCATAGTATTTTGTTCTTTTGTCAAACTTAAATTCCATTTTCCAGCTGGATGTGACAACTGTTGAGAGATTAATTACATACTTAAATACAATGTATTATATCCACTATCCAGAAGATTACTGCTACCATGATATGACAAGAAGTGTCGAGAAGGGGCTGGATAACAATGCACTGTCTCATTTCTGATCATGTCCCATGTGATTGTGAACATATACTTCTCCAGCATAATTTATATATACTCACTACTCCTTTTTCTTGTCCAGTTTACATGTTTAAATACAAGTTATTCAATTAATGATCTCCACTGTGAATGTATAATTTCTTTTATTTGTAAATTCCTTTTTTATTTCTTGAGCTTTTATCATTTAAACTTTTTGGTTATACTTTTCTTTTTGCCTTTTGTTCTCCTTGGACCTCCTATCTTTCAAATTCATCATACTCAAGCTTCATTGCTTGCTGTTCTCAACAGGCATATTCCACAGTTGGGACACCAGATTATATTGCTCCAGAAGTATTGCTCAAGAAAGGATATGGCATGGAGTGTGACTGGTTAGTTAACTAGAGTGAATTGTATTAAACTTACATTACGGATATATTTCTTGCACTGTTATTTTCATTGATAGTAGGGAACTGCAAAAAGTGCATTTGACTAAATATCTCTCTTTCTTGTGTTTACAGTAAAGTCATTAAGACAAAAGTGCAGAAATGAAAAGGATTGGAATATCAATAATTTAATCATACCCCTGGAACTGCAATTATGAACTTCTCCACAAACATGCCCCATCGTAATAGCCCCACCTTCCCCTTGCATTTGGCGCTATGTGGCCATTGCTATTTTGATGGCTAAGCTACCACTAGGATGACTTCTTGTCCCTTCCAACACTAACCCCACCACCATATACCATATCCATATCCCCTAGTCAGCACTTGCAATGTTATTTAGGAATTATTTATTCAAAATGATAACAAAATCACCATCTCCATCTCACTAATTAAGCATGTGGTCACCACGTGGAATCTCTAGCTATGCCAAACACATGTCTAACACCCTTATGATAATATTATAACGCTATTTTGCCTTCATCCCATAATTTTATTTTGCTAACTTTCGTCTACAATATAAATTCTAGGGGGAATGTAGCTTACTTAGTTGCAGTAAGATTTATGTTGATTTAGATCTTTCTGGAATTGGACTACAAGTATGGTGTTGAAAATTTGGGCCTAACTCCATCTCAAAGGAGAGTATTGCCTCAGCTTATAAATAGCTCTTGGCTTCTATAACCAGTTAATGTGGGAAATCTTATACACCCCATCATGCCCATGGTTGAAAATTCGGAGCATGAAGTTTGCAGGAATGGAAATTTATGAGTAAGCCAGCATTGAGTTGCTTAATCTTGGACTAGATGACTCTCATACCATGTTGAGAAGCTTTAGCATTGGAGTGAGAGGAATCCCATACTTTAATTTACTCTTTGCTTCTATAACTGGCCATCAATGTCGGTTATCTTACTATATGGTGTTATTTTTTTTTATTTTTTGAAGGTCACCTAGAACATTTACTGAAAGCTACTTTCCTTCTTTTGAATTTTAGTCCAGCTCTGATAACTAAAGTTACATAAAAACGTTTTGATCTTGGGACTCCCTTATATGTGTGTAACCCCAAACATGATCTAACTCCTTTCTTCTGTATTTTATCCGTGAATTTTTTTTTAGTCCATAGTCTTCTACTTTTAAAAAAAGAAAAAAAGAAAATAGATAATTGCCTTCAAACAAGACTTAACTTCATTTTTTGTGGCAAAACAAGCAAACATCTCAAAAAAGTGTATTTTGAATTTCTCTTTAAGATCTTTCTGGAACCATTAGTGCTTTATGGTGTATTTTTCTTTTATATATATGCGAATCAATCATTGTTTTAGCTTTAAGGAGCATTTTTTCCAAATAAGGTGGCTTATTGCAAGTTGTAATCAGTCCAACAATCATAATAGCATTGTGAACAAATAATCACTTCTTGGGGGAAGCAACTAGGAAGTGGAAATTTTAAGAGATTTGAACTTTTTCTTGTTTAATAGAGGGGTGAAACCAAGGGGGAAAGAAATGAAGGAAAATCCTCTCTTAGGCCCATGATCATTTTGTTGACAAATTTGGATGAAAGTGAGGTAAAAACGGGGAAACCCTTTTCTACCTATTACATCTTGGGCATGAAAATAATAATTTCATCTGCTTGAAACAATGTAAATAAAAATTGTGCTTGTAAATAAGTTTTCTCTCTCTCCACTTTCATTCCACTTACTTCCCTTGTTCCCAAAGTACAATTAAATTATCACACTTTAGCATATTTCTGTCATCAATTATGACATAATTAGCTTCTTGCAGGTGGTCACTTGGTGCAATAATGTATGAGATGCTTGTTGGTTATCCTCCATTCTACTCTGATGACCCAGTAACAACCTGCCGAAAGGTTCAGTTTCTGTGCTTATTTTTCATTTACTATCTGCTAAGTTGATTCATTTGAAGTCTGATTAGCATTAATGTCATGTGCTTCTAATGTAACTTAGAATATTCTTCTTATTATTGTATTGTTACTGATTTTGGGGGTATTTATTGTTCCTGCTGTTACTTTTGTTCCAAGTGAATGTCATATCCTTTGATTCTTTTTTAATATTATAAGGATAACTAATATTAATATTTAACAACTAATATTTAATATTAATCGATTCTTGATGTGAGTAAGATAACTAAAAATTCTCCTTTGGAAGCTATTTGATAATTTGATAAAATCATTCTCCCTAAAGTATTAATTTTACTTAGCGTTAGTTTCTTTTCACCTAATTATTCTTTTGAACTTTGAACCTAATTCCGATCCTTTCCAAATCTCCTCTATTTTAATGGAATTTTGTCCAATTTCATAGACATGATGATGGATATTTGTTCAACTAATTACACTTTGCACGATATCATTAATCTTTTCTGTATCATTTACCTTTCTAGAAACTGCCTATAGATGCGCAGGACCAGTTATCTCCTAATATCTGAAATCAGCTTAGTGCACAAGCATGATGGAGCAAATGCGAATGGTTCTTTCAACTTTAGAATTAGGCTTTTCATACGGTGGACCCTACCAACACGGCATGAAAAGAACCAAATGTAGTGGCATTTTCTAGGCTAATATCTGTATTGAAATCTTTGTACCCTTCTTATATTGCTTTAATGTGTTTGCTGATTTCTGTGCATTTATTTATTTGGGGAAGAGTAAATGAAGAAAACAAAGTTTTCACAGTAGGATATGAAGTTGACGTTGAAGAAACATTGCAGCATTGTGGTGTTGTTTATGTTATTCACGCTTGTTGGATATGTAGCCTCATAATTGATATGTGCCAGATTGTGCATTGGAAAAATCACTTAATCTTTCCAGAGGAAGCAAGGATGACACCTGAAGCAAAGGATCTGATCTGTAGGTTGCTTTGTGATGTTGAACATAGGCTTGGCACTCTTGGAGCATACCAAATTAAAGTGTTTTTTGAACTCACTATGACGTGTGTACTTGTAAGCCATTTTTGATTCTCAAATATATTATTCTTGAATGTTATCAGGCTCATCCTTGGTTCAAGGATATCGTATGGAACAAACTTTATGAAATGGAGGCAGCATTTAAACCAGAGGTTAATGGGGAACTTGACACTCAAAATTTTATGAAATTTGATGAGGTATGTTGCAACAAATTTACTCATTTGTTTCTTTGCTGAGAAGGTCCATCAGTGTTCATGCGTATTTGGCATTTAACTCAATGAACACATTGTCATTGTTTTATCAACTTGAGGGAGGGGAAAATGGTATCAACAAAAAAGGGAAAAGATGGGTAGTTACCTTGCTCCTTGAGTGTCTTGGAATTGTGTTTCAGACTTGGATCAAATTTTACATTTCGCATGAAATGGAGGTGGGTTTGATGAATACAAGGATGTCTAGCTCCAAGGGAATGGAAGCATCTCCAGCGACATAAATAAGTATTTTCTAAGACCTGACTGCTTTGAGGATACCTTTGAAGTCTGATGAATAAGTCATAGTAATTTGTAGAGATAACAAAGATTCACTGGCATCCTATTATCATGGTTTGACTAGAGAGGTTTAAACAATTTTCTTCTTTGATGCTGCCTGTATAGTTTAGTGCTTTTCTTTCTCCTCTTCCGTTGATCTGGACTTTAGTAGACTTCTATTTTGTTCAGTATGTTCAGCTTTTACGGAACTAAAAATAAATTAAATACTTTAAATGTAGGTGGAAACTGTGCCAACTCGAAGAGGATCAGGACCTGGAAGGAAGGTATTGTTGGTCTGTATGCTGGTCAATTATGAATTCTACTATGCAAAGTAATTTTTCATGAAAATTGTGGGTGACACATTCCCCTCAAAAATATTTTTCACGTTGTATGGTAGCTAGACCTTTAGCAGCTGGAATATTCTAGGAAAATTTTTCAAGTTAAGTATGCATAAATAAATTCTGCAAAGATAACCGATGATAAAGTGGAGATTGGAGGTACGAAATTGCTATCATTATGTGATACATATTTGGCCTGGTAATGTGGAAGTAAAGTTTCATTTGTCTAAAACCTTCCCACAATAAATTTGGTCTTCGTTCTTAAACTTCAAGACATACTTGTGTAAAGTTCCAGATTTTAGAGGGCATCTACAGTCGAAATGAAGTTCCCAATACGACTTGGGGATTTAGGGCCAGTTTGGGATTGCTGTTAGTGAAAGTGTTGTCAGGGAAAGCTAGGTTTCGTTGCTTTCTTTAAAAGTAGTTTTAAGTGTTTTTCCAGTGCTTTTCTGAATACAATATGACTTTTACCAATTGTGCATTTGAGGCTGTTTTTTACAACCTCAAAAGCAGCTTTCAGCCAAAGTAAGGTTCTCCATTCTTTGGCTGAAATAGGGGTGGAAGTGGGGCGGGGATTACCCCAAAACCATGGGGATCCGAACCGGCGGGTGCGGGGAATAACCAGTATTATCCCCCACGGGGATGGAGATTATATTACCCCAAGTACTTAAACGGGCGTGGGGGCGGGGAGTACTATCCTCGCCCCGCTCCCGAATAAATCCCCACATAAACCCCGTATATATATATATATATATAAAGAAAGAAAGGAAAGTGAGATGGGCGGAAGCAAGCCCATCTCAGCCCATCTCACTATATATATATATATATATAGATTAATTAATTCCTATTTAGTGCCAAGTCCATCTCTGTTTTTCTTAAATGATTGGACTTCAATTTCAAGTTGTTCAAAGAAAGTTCACTTGGAACTTAAATATTTGTAATATTGGATATATTTTATAATTTGGATATATAATCTTAAACAATATTTGTAATGTGGTAGAATTTGTATTTTGGATATTGAATGTTAAAATGGTTATTAAAATAACGAAATATTAATTTATTTTATTTATTGGATATGGGCGGAGATTTATCGATACCTGTAGGCACCCGCGCGAGGCGGGATGGGGGTAAAAAAATCCCCGAAATATTAAATGGAGAATCACTGAAACCGCCCTTGCAGTCATTGGGGGCAGAGTGGGGAATGCACACCCGCCCCCGCACCCCCACCCGCACCGTTGCCACCCCTAGGCTGAAAGCTGCTTTCCGCAGCCCCAAACTGGCCCTTAGTCTCTTATGAGAAATTTGGGCTCTTGATAGAGATTTGCATCATAAACCAATTTGATGCATTGTCACCATATGGAAGTTGTGATATATTGCTTCATTTTTCATTTTTTAGACATTTAAGTACATACCACCAGGGTCAGTCTCTCGTGTTAATCTTTATTTTCTTCTACTTACACTATAAGAACTTCAATATGCTCAAGAACCCTTTTATTGTTTACATATCTATCCTATGTCTTCTTCTTATTTGGTTCCCACGACATTCGTGTCAGGCAATGCTATCTCCTGAAGATCTTAGTTTTGTTGGTTACACATACAAGAACTTTGATGCAGTGAAAAGGTTATATAACTCTGATGGTATGTATTCTTTTCTTTTTTCAGTGATTCGTCGTACTTTTGGCGTGGGAATTTTGTTAAAACTCTGCCCTTTTTCATATCAGGATCAGTTCTTGTTTGCTGTCACTGAAAGATTCTAATTGCTCTGCATTTTAGCTTGAATAGAATTGATGACAAATTATTAATATGTATGTATGTATGATGATGATGATAATAATAATAAATTGTTAATATAATAAATAGTTTTTTTACTTTTTCTACTTAATATTTTTGACTTATAATATATAAGCATTTTTCTCTACTCAATATTTTTGTTCACTTAATTTACATAAACATTCTAATTTTACTACATCATTGTGTCAATTGGAACACCAATGAATTCAAAAGGCATTTTTATTTTATATTTGAACTAATAACATATGTTACATTCTGTTGTGATACTTGCAGTTGCATTTGCTTTTAGGACAAAATTGTATCTTCTTTTGGTTTGTCAGAAAGTTTTATATACAATGTGTTACCAAAAATTGCAGTTCTTTTACTTGAATCAATACCATTATCACTGAGAATACTTTCCTTCTCAGGAAGCACAGATTATTCATTGGCAAGTATCAAAATCCTACCCATGGCTACTCTATTAATTGAATCAAATTAATTGGATTTTCAGATTTAAGATTATGCTATATATCTGTTGCCATTACTGTAAGTATAAATTATGAAACAGATGCTTCTTTCAAAATGGAAAAGCATTTTGTTTACTTTGTTTGAAGTCTTGCTCGTAAAATCAGGCATGTTTTGCAATTAGGTGGACCTAAAGTAGGATGTTAGTTATTGGACAGTTTGAATGTAATGAGCGAGCAAGAGTTAGGATTTTAGTGTTTGTCAAAGTAAGCACTATAGAAGGCTCGGGCGAAACTGAATTATGATAGGCATTTATGAGTATGCTATTCCTTGCACTATTAGAAGCACGAGCACCTTTTTCGATAGGAAATTATTACAGATAATATTCATTCTTTGTGCTGTGTGCAAACTTTGATTGCGAGACCTTCCAGCCCTTTTAGTGTTAGTATTCTGTGTCCTGTAGCTTAAAGTCTTGCAAGCACAATAACTGATTAAAAAAACACAGATTATTGCAGCCTCCAATTACTTTCTTCCCCTTTCTTATGGTATTCTTTTGGCGTTCATGTGAAAATCAGCAAACAGCTATTCTCAAATTTATCTAACTTTTGCAGATTTGAAGTGGATTGCATCACGGTCGTCAACTGACTCATTAAATAGTAATGGATCCATACACAATATCATATGATTGTGATAATGTATTCCGTTCTAGTATTTCATGGATTACTAAAATTGTAATTTCCCTTTCAGGTGATACTGCAGTAGACTTGTCCGAAATTCAAAAAGTTACTTCAGCAGAAGATTCTGCGTAACCTGTGAAGAGTCATTGAATTCTCACCATGTAAAATATCTCTTAATAAGGGATGGAGCGAGCGTACTTTGAAGATGTTAGGTCTAGCTGTTTCTTATATCAGGTTTGATCCTAATCTGCATCATTAATGAAGCCTCCAGCAGAGCTTTCAGAGTGTATAGTACTGTAAGAGGAAATTCAGCTGATTGTGGTTTTGGTTTTGCAAGCTGTTATGCTGAGATCCCCTCACAGTGTAGAACCTTTCTCTTTCGGGTCATTTTTTTGGGATAGTCTAGGTCCTCTAGGAAGCTGAAAAAGACAGGCAGCATAACTGTAATCTGAATTCCCACTTATTGACAAACTATTACAGTACGTAGTTTCTTCTTACTCACCTGACGTTTATAGAAAATAATGCAAGATATTAACTCCTGCCTGTATAGATGTCTAGATTTATTTGTCAGATCTATGTATCAGAAAACCGTATAAATGTATATGTATCCATGCATAAGCAGGTTTGTGCACATATAGAGATACTTGCGAGTTACATATTGCTCAAGTTTTTTGTGTCTCTAATTTGTCAATGGCTGATGGCACCATAATACGACATTATTTGGCTAAGCATGATATATCTGAAATTATGCTTGATATTAAGTAATATTTAGGGATTTTTATTTAAATTTAGGCAAGATTAGAAATAATTATGAAAATAATGAATAAGGTTTGGAATGAATGCAGCTGGGAATAAGAAATTTGTTTCCATCCACGGCTCTTACTTTTCTTTACTTTTCTTTAAGCAGTTCTTGCTTACTCGAAGTCTTGAATGTTTAAGAAGCTTGCACCGCCACCAGACACAATAAAATCAAACATGTGAAAGGCAGTCAAATCCATAATTTATTTTCGTAGTTTTGTAAGCTAGTGATGAGGTCCATGGATTGGGGTGTTGTTCCAGTCGTCGTGATCCCCAGTAGAAACTCCAGTGATTTAGTATAGATGTAGAGAGAGGAAGCTAGAGAGAGAATGGGAAAGTGAGAATGAACCTTCTACTCCTTGTGGAGTGGTGGAGCTCCTTAAAGTGGATAGCGAGCTAGTTGTACTTGTATGGATCCGTCGTAGTCATTGAACTTTAATTTGTGTCAATAAAGTTATTAAATTTTCACTTTTGTATCAATAAAGTCATCCTCGATCTAATTCATCAAAATTTAGTTTCAAAATGATGACGAAACAAGTTAACACGAAGTCAACCTTACTAGCAAAATATTACAACAAAAAATTAACACTATGTCACAAACATGGCATTTTTGTGCAACATTATAGAAAAAAAAAGATTAAAATTCAAAATTGATTGAAGTTGACATAATGTTGTACTAGTATGTCAGAATTGATATTGACTTGTTACATCATTATTTCGTCACCAAAGTTCGACAGATTAGGGCTAGAGTGATTTCATTGACACAAAAGTAAAAATTCAGTGATTTTATTGACACGAATTAAAATTTAATGATTGTGAAAGCACAAATTCCAAACTTCAATAGATGGCGATAAAATTAACCCGTTGAGCTTCCATGCCGTATTTACCTCTTGAAAATAGTGAGCTTATGTTTATTGAGTCCATAGGAGACGAGACCATCCGCAAGAGTTTGTAAGGTTGAAGAATGAGAGAGTAAAAGTAAGTAAAAATTGTAGCTAGGATGCCAGCTTGGAAAAAGAAAAACCATGTTTTTGTTTGGTTAAAATTGTAGCATTCAATAGTGACGCAGGACATTTGTTCAACAATGTATTTTTACAATTTTACTCCTTTAAAAGAATAAAATAATTGGTTTTACCTACCAATAGTAAAGAAATAATTAGTTTCTCAACGAATTTGTCTAAAGAATCTGAAATACAAATAGTTGTTACTATTATTTTGGTTAATAAAAGGGGCCAATGAATTAAGAATTGAGATTGTAAAATTAAGCTAATAATTAGTTAACGAAGCAAAATGAAAAAATTAAGAAGATAAATCAAAATTTTTTTTTTTTTTCTTTTGGGATAAAGCATATGTTAAAAATGAAAAGAAAACTAGGAAATTCAGTCTCGTGGAGCATAAAATATAAAAATAAAAAGGTAATTAATGATTAGATGATTTGTATGTTATACTTTATGGATGGATGAGTCAGTCAACAAAACGAGCTGAGCTGACAGGAAGCGTTGAACTGAGCTAAGTTTGATCTTAGGCTTTGAGCTGTAATAACTGGTATTAACTATTCACTTTTTTTTTTTTTTGGTGATAAATAAACTATTCACATTTCACAATATTATTATATGATAAACAAAAAGTTGAAGAAATGCAGAGTCTCATTTCAATTGGGCCACTAGACATCAAGAATGTAGGCCCACTCTTGTTCTACATAATCACAGGATTACCATTATAATCTCAACTCTAAAGTCTAATTTGCAATTCCATTTGATTTTAATAGAGCCTTTTACGGAAATGTAGTGAAATTACCCAACAAGTAGCAAAAATAATAAGAGATATTTTATAGTGGACCGGATCCAGGTGGACCGTTCCAATGAAAAACTGACACGTAAGCAATATGTGTATTGCTAAAATAAAAAACACTTATGTGTCAGTTTTTTATTAGGAATGTCCACATGGACCGGGCCCATTGTATAATTTCACAAATAATATATAGGGAAGAAGGAGTTTCTCCTAAATGACAAAAAAAAAAAAAAAAAAAAACTTATATTTCTATAGGTTTCCCTGACAATTCAACCTCGTATGCTCTTGAGTTCATCTGTGGGGTTGTTTTTGAGAAAATTATGGCAGAAAGCGGAAGAATAGAGGTGAATGCGGCTTGAATTGTTTGTTTCTGTTTTATCTCTTTTAATTCTCCAAAAATGAAAATTATCTCTCTGATATTTATATCATTTTATTCATGATGTTGAGAACTTTGTTTTGATACTAATAACTTGATGAAATGAATCTTATTATGTCGACGCAGTTGGGAAAAAACAAAAAATCTCAGTAGCAAAGGGATTGGAGGTGGACCTCTAATGTTATTTACATATCCTTTAATTTTTGTTTTGTTTCTTTTTAATAATTTGTGATTTTTAGTAAGAAAATTGACAAAATTTATGTTATTATCATGATAAGAGCCTAGACATATGATATAAGGCATAGGGTGATTTCATTTATACATTATGCCTAAATGGTGTAATAAGCCAAGTAAAATATATTCAATTCATTTATAATTATTAAGATAATTTTATATTATTTTGTTTGATAAATATAAATTTGATACTTTACACATAACTTGATAAAGTAAATAATCATATTGCATCGGAAAATAATGAATTTATTTAAATGAATAAAAAGAGTATAATTAATTACTAGAAATTCTTGTCCACCACATTTGTCCTTTAGCCTAATACCACCTAGGACAAGTTTGGGGTTACTTTCTGCAGTACCGAAAGCAGCTTTCAGCCAAAATATGGGGAATCTTACTTTGGCTAAAAGCTGTTTTTGGGGCTGCGGAAAGCAACCTTAAATGCACAATTGGTAAAAGTCAGATTGTATTCAGGAAAGCACTGAAAAAACACTTAAAACTACTTTTGAAGAAAGTAACGAAACCTAACTTTCCCTGACAGTACTTTTACTAACAGCAATTCCAAACTGGCCCTTAGACCATCAAATTTATTACCAAATCACATTATAAATCGGATATAAAGCAGTGAGAGATCTATCATACATTTAACGTAGACTTATTTTAGTTTATTTGAGTTTTATTAACTTGAAAAATCATACATTTTTTGGATTTTTGTCTCATCATACGCTTGCTAAGTATTATTTCCATGTTTCACTCTCATTTAGTTTTAGTTGAATATATATTTATATGATCAATGTAATGGTAAGGATGTAGAAGTGGGAAGAATGTTGACCTCGTTGACAAACGATTTTGCTCCAACGACTACTTTGAAATTGCAAGGGCAACCCTTCGACACATTTATGTTTATATTCGTGTGGAATGAATAAAGTACTATAAGATAGATGTTGATTTTAATTATTTTATAAGACAAAAGTAATAATGTAGTAAAAAAATTAAATAAGAAATATTTTAGAAGAAAAAGGCAAATTATAGAAAAAGGATAGATATAGAATTAAGAAAAAAAGGGTGGCTGTCCGAACCGAAGTGGTTAAAATTGTAAGACAGTTTGAAGCTCCAAACCTGTTTCCAACTGAAACTTCGTTTTTTTTTTTTTTTTTTCTTTTCTTGCAAGGACCTTACACGACCCAACACACAGCCTCAAAAAAACAAAAAAAAAAAAAAAAAAAAAAAATATATATATATATATATATATATATATATATTAGCCGGCTTCCAACTGCATACAAGCCGGCTCCACATCTTTATTCCCAAAATGCCCTCCTTCCCACCCGTGCTTTCCCATGTTTGGCGAGCCCATAACGTGGAGAAAATCGTAATTTGCTTAAGGCCAATTTCCATTGCCGATCAAAACTCAGGGCGCCTCGTCCTCCATGGCTTTGTACGAACTTTCGATTTGGAGCTCCAACTCTTCTTCGTCACCGATATTTAATTCGATTCTTCAAATCACTCAATCCCCACTTCTCCTATATCATTTAGCATTTTTTTAACTATTCAAGGTAGAATTCGCTTTCAATTTTGAATGTGTTTGTTTTGTTTTTTAATTTTTAATTTTTTTGCTTGGTATTCAATTTTACGCTTGATTCAGGTCGTAGGTTCTTTCTTTCTCGTGAATTGATGTTTTGTGCTGATGTCGGGGGGGATTCTGTTTCCATTTTATGGGTTTAATGTTGGTTTTATTCTGCAGGTGCTTTTTAAAAAAAAAAAAAAATTATTGATTTATTTTTGCTTGTTTATTTATTCAACGGTTTTCTTCAATGAACTGAATTGGAATGACATATAGAAGAACATATATTGAACAGTGTCTGTGAAGTTGTGCTTGATTTAGTTTTTGCAATGAAGCAGCTAATGTGATTTCAAAGATCTTTTCTGATAGGATATAGAGCAAGTAAACGAAATATTTGGGTAAGAACGAATCGAGGAAGAGGAAGAAAATAGGGATCGGAATGTTATTTTGTTTCATTGTAATTGATGAAGTTTTAGTGGCAAATAAATTGAAGTACTGAAGTGAAGTTGAATGGCAATTCGAGGCCCAATTTAGGAAACTTTATTGTCGTGGAGCTATTAAAGTTAATTGCTACTCTTACTGTGTGGTGAGTGCAGATTGTAACTAGTGGGGGCAATGGTGATCATTTTGCATGTAAGGAATTGGATATGATCCAACACATTACCAGGGTTTATTTATACGGCTTCTTTTGCATTGCATAGATAGTTAAGTAATTGATTGGATTTGCGCTTAATGTTCAGTTTCCCATTTAGTATTTGTTGATTCGACTTAATTCTCCATTTAATTATTTATCTGATTTTCCTATTTTTGTAAACTACTGTTAAATGTTTTTTCTGCGGGTGCAATGTGTATTAATTACTCCGATGACTTATCTGGCGATGCTATAGCTGAATGTAAAGTGATTGTCATTTCATATCATCTCATGATTGGAATGGAATTCTTTCGTTTGTTATTATTGCAATTTGGGATCTGTTATTAGTGTAATTTGGAGATCATAAAAACTATTCTTAAGACTTTCCTATTAGTTTAGCTATTGGGTTGGGTGGTTCTTTGACACATAAACTGTTTAATTGAAAAGTGGAAGGTATTGGTAGCCTTAGGAACTATAGATTGCTTAGGTATGAATACCAATCACGCTATTAGTTGACTGGATTTAGGATGATTTAATGAGTTCAATTTGAATTAAATATACAATTGTTGCAGTGTTGAAGTGAGATTTGAGATTGCCTTGTTCTTGTTTATGTTTGTTGGGCGACAAGAGGATAAACGTTTCGATTACTTTTGAAGTATGTATCAATGATATACTTAAATCTTTGAATTATCATCTTGATGACCCTATAACTACTCCAATCCAACAACTTTTGGTTTTAGATATTTATCATATTCAGAACTATGATTGCCCATACCAATTGTGACTATGTTGTGCTTATAGTCATTGTATTGGCAGAGTGGTTGGATTTGCAACTGCAACCCCTAAAACCATGATTGTATAAGTTGAGAATATCTATTGTGATTTGAAGTTTGAAATCACCTGCTGTATTAAAGTAATCCTTAGTTGAACAGTAAGAGATGCCTGGGTAAAGTTTATATGAGGCGTGAAAATGGAATCAATTTTCCATACACTGTTGTATTAGGAACTTGTGCTGGGATTATTTAAGAACTCTACCGAACTATAAAAGGAAATGCTTGTGTGAGAGGCTAGACCTCTCCTTGATTAAAAGCTAAAACCTGAAATTTTTTATGAGTGTTCTGTTGTGTGCATATTGATTTCAACAACCACAAGGGTTAAACAGGGATGCAGTTAATCTTTAAGCTATTACAAGAGAAATGAAGAAATTTGAATCAAGATTTGGGCCTAAGGATTAGTGACTAATGATTAAATAGAGGACTAAGGCTTTAACTTGGCAAATCAGAAGTGTAATAATTTTAAGTAGTTGGTTCTGAGGCATCCTATTTCCTGATTTGAATTTTATTTATTTAATTTTGTTTATTTTCTGGGAGCAAATATGTTCTGAACTGCTATCCTTGTATTGCTCTATGCAAGTGCCAGAGAGATTATGGTTTTACTTTCTATTTTTTGAGATTCAGCTTGCAGTTTCTTAGTCTGTCATGATTAAAGAAGAGTTTATCTTTCTAGAATCATCATGTCTATGAACCCTTGGACAAATTGATAGTGGCATAATGCCAATAATGTTACTTGTTGGGGTTATATGAATCTTAGCATAGTTTAGTATTCGTGAATTTCTCAATAAGGAACTTTCTTGTTTGTTTTGGGCCTTAACGTGCAACTTGTCATTACTGATTATCTTAGTTTCCGTGATAGTCGTTAAGTATTGAGAAAACTGATAAAGTTGAGGTAACACATGAGCTCTGTGTTTTCATGGTGGAAAATATTTGTTTTTGGTTCTCATCGGGAAGTTTTTCATTTTCAGGTGCATTTCCATTAAATTCCTATTAAGGCTCAAATCGAGCTTTATGTGTAGCGGTTCTATATTTTGGTCATGCATTATTGTATCTATTGGGTTTGCAATAAAGAGGATGTGAGGAAACCCATGCAATGGCAACATCTAGTAAGTTTGATCTATCTTCTGATAGCCCAGATAGGCCATTATATGCTAGTGGGCAGCGTGGATCCCACTTAACTGCTCAGCTGGACAGATCTGGTAGTTTTCTTGAGAGCATAGAGAATCCAATCCTGTCTTCTCTCCCAAACATGACTAGAAGCAGTTCTGTTTTAGCACAGGAAGATGTAGTGAATTTTTTTCAATGTATGCGCTTTGATCCAAAGGTGGTGGCTGCTGAACATAAGTCCAATCGCCAAGGAGACTTCAAACGACACTTGAATATTGCTCTTGGTGTTTCAGTGGATGATTCTTCATCTGGTCCTTCAAAAGTCAAGTTGCCTGCACCAGAGGAAATCAAGCGGGCCAGGGCTGGTCTGCGTGAAAGCTCTGTAAAGGCCAGGTAGTTCTTTGTATGCTGTGCATCTTGTCTGATAATTGTAACTGGTTTATTAAAACACAGTTGATTAACAGGGAACGCATGAAGATTTTTAATGAAGCCTTATCAGTATTCAACAAATTTTTTCCGAGCATTCCGTCAAAGAAGAGGTCTAGATCAGATGGTATTTCTAGTGATCGTCCTAATGGCTTGTTATCAAATGATAGATCTGTTCTAGGGCCAAGCCTTAGTAAGATGGCAATGCATAATCATGCTGTTGGCGGTGCTTATGAACTTGAACAGCAGAAGTCAGAGGAAAGAACCAAAAATGTTGTTCCAAACAAGCGAACACGAACTTCATTGGTGGATGTGAGGGTTTGTGTCCTCTATGCCTTGTTCTGTCTTTACTTCTCATTGCCTGTATATGTTATGTCGGTTTGCAGTATCTTTTATCAAGTCTCATTTATGTAACATGAAATGCACTTCTTATGTTATTTGGGGCTAGTGTAACTTTTTCCTTTTATTATCATTTCTGCTGCTTTTCTCAGAGTGTTTATTTGTCAGATAGTTTCATTGCTTGGTAGCCCTTTTATTATGTATTCTCTCTTCTTTTTGGGCTCACTGATTGTTTTTGCCGATTTTTATTGTATACTGAAGTTCCTGCTTTTTCAACCCTCCATCTAACCTCATCCACATACTTGAAAAATATGCTCAGTGGAAATGTGCAATATTTCTGCAGTTTATTGTGGGTTATCATTGACGGTTCCTTAAAAGCACTAAAGTTCCTTTTTGGCATCTTCTTTTGCATATCATAAATATAGTACTGATATTGTTTCTGTATTGGCTCTTTTTTGCTGCATCTTGATTTTCTTTAGAAGGGACTTCTTTGTGATTTCTAACAATCTATATGGATGTGCAGAGCAATCCTCCTGTCAGACCATCTGGTACTATAGATAGAGATAGGGAAATGCTGAGGCTTTCAAGTAGCGGTGCAGTTCAGGGTGAAGATCGAACGTTGTCGATTGGTGATGGTTGGGAAAAGGCAAAAATGAAGAAGAAGCGTTCTGGCATAAAAGCGGATGTTTCACCAAGTGTTGGATCTACTAAACCTAGTGATGGCTACAGAGAGCTGAAGCAGGGGATGCAGCAAAGACCTGGTACTGAGGCTCGATCAAGGTTAAATAGCGACTCCCATGGATTCAGGTGTGCCTTTTTTAGCTGCTTCTATTCCTTCTTGCCTCAACCACTATTTTACGTATCCAATAAGTTATACTTTTCAATAAATCATCCTTTTGCTGTTGTTATCATCTGATCATAATTATCATTTCTATTTCTTTCACATGGAAAACTTAGTAGCGCTTGACTCTCTCGTTGGTTGACCTTTTTGTCGCTGGGATTCTTTGCATGTCTAGATAAGAGCTTCAGTTGCCACATGTTACTAGTTGGCAAACATTAGTTAGTTTCTCGCCAGTATTTAGGTTTAATCTTGAGGATTGATTGGTGTGCAACCCAATATCACAATGCACCCAAATATTGTGGTCACTATGTCCAAATTGAACTACAATTCAGAAATCTGGTGGCTGGACAATTGGGTAGCTGTTCATAATGGTTTCATATATAGTTTTTCTTTTAAAAGGATACTTGATTAAATACGTAATTTTTATTACAATGTGTAAAAACTGGCTGCATCATTTATTTTCTCCATTCATTTTCATCAATCCACTAAACATTATTTGGTAATAGATATGCCAAGGACATACAACTTTATCATCTATGTCACTGTCAACTATTTGGAACTCATAACTGTAAATCATATGTTGTCAACATGAAATTGTCAGAATGGGCCTATTTAACTTTTAATGTGTTTTGAAGCTCTGAAATGCAATTAGGAACTGGAACTCAAAACAGATGGAACTTGAATCAATAGCTGATTTGGCAACTAATTTCTTTTGGTTTAATCTTCATATTCAGTCTGGTTTTAGTGTCTCTGTCAAGGATGATGCAGCTTGTATGTTCATAATATGTTGTTGTATAAGATTTCTTAAATCACTCCTAGGTAGTTCCTTTTAAAAATTGTGTTCAATTCCTATCTGCTTGGTGGAAATTTGAAATTTTTTTCACTGTAGACCAAATTTTGTCTTATGCTTCTGTATTACTTTTTCAGTGCTCCTTTTTTGCAATCTATTCTGTGGTCTTCTATCCTACTACTTTGGTGAAATAAATGCGAAAGTGTATTATTTGTATATCAGAATATGCAAGTAAATTATGCAAAGTCTTTTATGGTTTGTTTAATGATTATCTTATCTGTATTTAGTGCCATCTTATTCGCTGCTTTCTTTTGCACTGACTGTTGTTGAAGTTAAGAATAACTAGATCATAAAAAAGTTATCATCTAATGTTACTTATTGGTCCCTGCTGGAGGAAAACATATAATCCCTGAAATGCGTGTTTCTATGCAACACATGGATGAGCTGTATACTTTGGATGTATATTTTGAATCTCAAACTTCTTGTTAAACTTTCTGCCATGATACAGTCATCAACTTATTATGTTTTACCCTACCACATGGGTCTAGCTAGGATTCATATGATAAAATGTTTGTCTGTGAGAACTGCTATATCTGGTTGGTCGTGGTTAATACATGGAGTTCTTGTTTGGTGATTTTTATATACAAGATCACTGCATAGTAAAGATACTTTTTTTTTTTTGTTCAGTTTTGACATTTTGATGATTTGCGTAGCTTAAAAATGAAGAATTTTTGTCTATTTTGTACTTTTGGTAATTTACTATTTATAGATAATCTTCAGTTTGTGAGGAATTGTCAATTTCTATCTTACTATAGGCCTGGAGTTGCAAATGGCACTGTAAACATTGGAAAATCAGATGGCATCCCACAATCAACAGGTTTGAGTATGCGATCAGCCATCCCTAGGGTTGATCCGGAAAACAATTCTCTTGTCAGTGACAGAAGAGAACGACCTATTGGTTGTGATAAGGAAAGGGTGAATGTCAGAGGTGTTAATAAGTATGTACAGTATTTATTTGTTAAATATACAGTATCATCCATCCCTACTGTACTTATTCGTTTAATATACAGTATTTTTTTCCTATTTATTTTATTTTATTTTTTTGGGAGGGGGAGGTTGTTTCAGTTATATCAAATTTTCCTTTATCCTTTTCATTTATTTCTTGGGTAGCACATTGATTCACGTTCTTTCATTTTCTGCATTGTGCAGAACAAATGTTCGAGATGATTTTAATTCAGCTAGTCCCACCCCTAGCACAAAGCTGAATGCATCTATCCGAGGTCCACGATCAGGTTCAGTAATTGGCCCCAAGTTGTCCCCAATTGTCTCTAGAGCAACTGCTGCAAATGATTGGGAGCTTTCTCACTGTTCGAACAAGCCACCTGCTGCTGGAGTCAACAATCGTAAACGTACAACGTCAACTCGATCTTCATCTCCACCTGTTGCCCATTGGGCTGGCCAGAGGCCGCAGAAAATTTCTCGTTCAGCAAGAAGGACTAATTTGATTCCAATTGTTTCAAATAATGACGAAAATCCAGCTTTAGATACTGTGTCTGATGTTTCTGGTAATGAACTGGGATCAGGGTTTGCCAAGCGTTTAACTGGCAACTCTCCTCAGCAAGTTAAAGTGAAAAACGAACCTGTTTCTTCTACTGCATTATCTGAAAGTGAGGAATCAGGGGCTCCTGAGATCAAATCTAAAGACAAGGGGAAAAGGTCTGATGATATAGATGAGAAAGCTGGACAGAATGTTCAAAAGGTATCTGGTCTTGGCCTACAATCAAGAAAGAATAAATTGGTTACTGGGGAAGATGTTGGCGATGGAGTACGGAGGCAAGGAAGGAGTGGACGGGGGTTTACAACTAGGTCCCTTATGCCAATGCCGGTGGAGAAGGTTGGCAATATTGGAACAGCTAAGCAGCTTAGAAATGCCAAACTTGGTTTTGACAAAAATGAGAGGTTAGAATTTTTTTGCTTATGGTCTTTTTCCGTGTTTCTATCCAATGTCTTTCCTATGTTGTAGCCTAGAAATGTTAGACCTTTCAGATTGAAAGCTCACAGTTACATGAAATACTTAAACTCAGCAAAGCAGGTCGTCCACCAACTAGAAAACTTTCTGACCGCAAGGCATATGCCCGTCAAAAACATACAATGGTCAATGCACCTGCAGATTTTCTTGGTAATTATGCTTAAATTCTCTTAGAAATGTTTTTCTGAATATAATTAATTTTTGACTATAAATTATCACCCTATTTTTCACTTTTGGCTTGATTGATTAGTTGGTTCTGATGATGGTCATGAAGAGCTTTTGGCTGCTGCAAGTGCTGTGATTAATCCTGGTACCGTTTTGTCTCTGAAAAACTTGTTACCAATTTGTTGCAGAAGCTCTTTTCTTGGTTAATTGATTCTGATTGCATTGCAGCAAGTGCATGTCCCAACTCCTTCTGGAGGCAAATGGAGCCACTTTTTGGTTTTATATCTGATGCTGACATTGGTCACTTGAAACAACAGGTAACGCGCGCTGCTTTGCAATTGGTTATTTTCTATTTTTCTCAATATTGGTTTCCGCAACCACAATCATTTTATCTAACAAATTCATGGTACTTTTAGTATTCTAATAATCCCATTTGAAGTTTTCATGTATTTCAGATTCAATAGTTGTGTCTACCACTTTTACAGTTCAACTTAAGATAGTTTCAAATGTCAGGACTATTCTTTACTGTTTGTACATCAGTATTCATGAGTCCAAAACATCTCTCTTTCTCTCTGTCACTGCATTACTAAACCTTGATACCAACTTGTTATAGCTTCTGTTTCACCAAGTCAACCACTGCATTTGTGAAGAAGCCCAAAGTTGACATCTCTGGTTTTCTTCGCTTCTGTAACTTTAATCTGCTTAGCATAATACATAACTAATTATGGACACGTGTATGTTTATGCATACATATATGTGTGAGATGTCTATGCATACATATATGTGTGAGTTATTTAAAACTATCTATATATGTGGGAATTATTTAAATCTATTTTTCCATCTATCCACCTTGATGTCATTGGGACTTCTGACTTGAAAGTTCCTATCAAAATCATTGGGCAATTCATCAACATGACTGAACTGCTTCCAGTCAAGAAGTGGATTTCTCATGCATTTTGTTTTATCATTTGTTACTCTTGTCATGGCTAGCATTTCAAGATCAATTTCAGTAAAGAAATAATGTGCAATGGGCGAACATGAAAAATCTACAGAAACAAGTCTGTCTTGAATTTCGTCAGATGGGAAACCATAGACAGAATATATTTTCTATGTAATTTAATAGTTTGTTGTTATATGCTATATGACCATCTGTCATGTTTTCCTGTTGCAGTCTGAAGCCTTTTTATCGCCTATTTTGTTTGAGAGATTCTCTTTTAGTCCTTCCTCTAATAAATTTCTACATAGCACATGCAGCTCACTCTTTGTAACAAGATTAGTTTTCTAAATCCTGATATCACTGGACATTTGTTATTATAATTGGAAAATCAAGTAAAAGTGTTCAGCTTATAAAATTAGGAGTTACAGCTTCTAAATCTGAGTTGCCTCGCAAAAGTTTTTGATGTTTGTTACTTATGTATGGTCTCTTTTTTTAGGGAGATATCGAATCTGCTGCATCTTCACCAACACGTTTTTCGTCTGATGTAAATACTTATAGTGCTGTTCCCAATGGATGTGGTTTGATGGAATATGAGGGAGAATTGCCTGTAACAGGAGAAATCTCTCTTTATCAAAGGCTCCTTGCGGCTTTTATTTCAGAGGAAGATTTTACCTATGGTAATAGAGATCTGGAGTCTGATTCATATGAACCAGGAATAGAGTTGGATGGAGAATTGGGATTAAATGGTCTTAGTCAAGTAGATAACTTAAAGTTTTCTGGACATACCATGTTTAATGGTTTTAAGGTGACTGGCAAACGAGAACATGATGAGGCAGAGATTGATGCATTGAGCATCCCAACTACGGGCATATATTCGAACTTCAGTCGTTCTGTAAATGGATTACTTGTTGACCAGGCAATGATTCCTGGGATGTTCTGTTCAGAACTTGAGTATGATAACAAGCAGATGACTGAAAATCTTCGTCTGGAGCTTCAAAGTATTGGAATTTTTCCAGAGACAGTGGTAGGCTCAGTGGCACATTACTTTTGCTTGTTATTGTTGTTGTTGTTGTTATCTTTGTCTATGTGAGCATGTTGACCATAACCGCTGTTGTGCTCTTAATTTTTTTCAGCATATTGCTTCACATGTTCAGTTGCAAGCTTCTTCTTCATCTTTCTGCATTTTCTTATTCACTTTTATGTTACAATTTTTTTCTGTGTGATAGTTGGGTGGTTGACAAGGTACAGATAGTTGGGTAAGTAGTCTAGGGTTTGCCTTTCATAGGAGAGATGCCTGAATGTTCTTACGTAACGTGGCTGCCGCCTTGACTTTGACATATGCTACTAGTCGCATTTTTTTTTTCATTTCCTCTTTTTCTAATCACTCGTGATACGCAGATGGAGGATGAAGGAATCGGTAAAGAGATAAAGAACTTAGAGGAGAAGTATCATGGACAGGTACTATTCATTGCTTATTCAGAAGTCACTTGCCTGCTTTATTGACTGCATTTTTCTCCTCAAGTTCCAAGTTGTTGTGGCTTTAATGGAATTAATCTGGAATTTTAACATTTATCTTCCTTCTTCAAGTTGTAACAAGAAAAGCTCAAACTTTTGCTTGAGCTGCAGCTTGTTGCTGTTGAACTTGCCATGTTTATGATACCATTCCAATGAAAGCTGACATTTCTTTTTTCTTTTCTTTTGGTAGGTTTCTAAAAAGAAATGTTTACTTGATAACCTGTTGAAATCTGCCTCAGAAGTGAAAGAACTGCAGGAAAAGTAAGGAATTTGTTCTTCTTGATGGAAATCCTCATATCCTTTGCTTTTGAAACAATTTTACCTTATTGTGTTCTAAAAATACCATATATGTTTCTGTAGGGAATTCGAACAACGTGCTCATGAAAAACTTGTTTCAATGGCTTATGAAAAGTACATGGTAATTATTTTTCGTTAAATAATTCTTCCATTTTCTTATTTAATCTCATATGTTTTTGTCCATATTTTCCTACATTATAGTTTTAAGATTACTTGTGTTTCCTAATTGTGTAAGTTGTTTTTTTAGAATAAGGAACAAAGTCTGTTACCAGATTAAGTCATATTGAAAGAAGGCTTCAGTTTGTTATTATGGTTTAAGATAAGAAATAGAAATTACATGGATACTGAAGACATCTATTTTACTTAACCCACTCCTAGATACTCTATTTTTACTTACCATGTGGACGTTGGCTGTTCAGATTGGATTTCACCATAGTGGGTAGTAATGAAACCAGTATATTTTGGTTAGGCTAATCATGACAGAGCACTACCATTTTCTGGGTCCTACTTGTTATGATGAGACGCTCATTTATCTTTGAGGAGTGCCTTCCCTCTGCCATGGAGGTGTAATTCCTTAGATTTGTATCTCTTTTGTGTTGTATATTGGGTTTGTTATTTCAACTAATACCTGGGTTAGTTTTCTTTTGAATCTATTTTTTCTTTTCCCGGCCTCAGGGCCTCCAGGGTTGGAGAACAAAGGGGCTTGAATGTAGAGTTTCTAGAAGGGACTAATAATTCCAAACATTTGTTTAAAAGTTTTGTGGCTTGTTAGTTATTCGGCATAACATTTGACCTTACAACTTGGACACAGTGGAGAAGTTTGTGGTCCAAAAAAATTGTATATCTATTTGTACAATACGAACATGTTTCACAAGTGAAACTGTTAAACGTTTTTTTTCCTTAACTGGTCAGCATACAGCTGGTTTACATCAGTGCTGTCAAATTCATCATTAACTAATGCATCTTTTCTTGACAGGCTTGTTGTGGTCCCAGTGGTACTGGTGGGAAGAGTTCCAGCAACAAAATGGCCAAGCAAGCTGCCATAGCTTTTGTCAAACGGACATTGGAACGATGCCATATATATGAAGATACAGGAAAAAGCTGCTTTGGTGAACCCTTGTTTAGAGATATGTTTCTTTCTGGGCCTTCCCACCTGAGTGGTGGAATATCATCAGGTACCCCTGCAGACGGAGAACCTTCTAAATTAAATGCCAGTGGCTCAAGCAGATCTTTGGAAGTTAGAGTTTCAGGTATTTTTGTTGTGGCTTTGATGTACTTTTCCATTCCATTCATTCATGGATTCTTTAAATCGTTCTTGAAGTCATTAGCTGGTCTAAATTTCTTCTTCTTCTTCTACTTGTGCTTTATTTTTATTCATGTGGTACAATTTGCACATTCTTTTTCTGTATTTTTTCTGCAGCTTCTATGGGTTCACTGCCAAGTCCTCGAACTTCTCGGTTGAGTTTGAATGGGGATGGCTATGTTGCTAACTCTTCTGATTTGCAATCTACTGGTAAAGAAGATACATGGTCAAATAGGGTGAAGAAAAGGGAACTGCTGCTTGATGATGTCGGTGGTAGTGTAGATACTTCAAGTACCCCTTCAGGAATTGGAGGATCTCTATCAAGCAGTACGAAAGGAAAGAGAAGTGAGAGAGATAGGGAGGGAAAGGTTTTATCGAGAAATGGAACTAATAAAATTGGTCGACCATCATTGTCTAATGTTAAGGGGGAAAGGAAATCTAAAACAAAGCCCAAGCAGAAAACACAATTATCTGTTTCTGTGAATGGGCTTCTTGGCAAGCCATCAGAACAACCTAAAACGGTATTACCTTCTGAGGCAAAGTCTAGGGAAATCATTAGTGGTAGCAATAGGAAGGAAAAAGATGGTTTTGGCTTGGACGTATTGGATGATCCTGAGGCTATTGATCTTTCCATACTGGGATTGGATGATGGCCAAGGGCAGGATCTAGGTTCATGGTTGAACATTGATGATGATGGATTACAAGACCATGGTGACTTCATGGGCGGGCTTGAAATTCCAATGGATGACCTTTCAGACTTGAATATGATGGTTTGAAATCCTTCTCTGTATAGTCTTGTTCATTATACTATTTGACAAAGAAACATAATCACTGTTGTCAAAAAGTGACCAGTTACGCATATGGTCATTTGGCCACGGGTCCACAATTAGGTTATATAGATTCTTTGGTAGACTTCACAAGATTTTCAGTGAACCTTTCAGATGCTTTGGATTTTATTCTTGTGTTAAGTTGGTAACTTCGACTGTAAAGATCTTTTCTTCAAGGTACAAGTTAGCATATCACAAGTTAGTATGTCAGTAGCATTAAATTGCAGCAAACACTGTATCCGGGCTGTAGCTTTACAAATCAGAGAACAATGCCTCTTGTACATAACATTTTATATTTCTAATAAAATCTTCTGTTCATTCAATGTACGTTGCCTCTTTCAGACTTAATCACATAGAGCTTTGTCCTTTTTATTTTAAATTTACGTATGTGATTCCTTGCTTTGATGCAGTTCAAGTTATGGTAAAACAGAACTTTTATTTCATGAACTAACTTCTTGGTATAATCTGTCAAGGTTTTCTGTGACAATAGAACAAGGTACTCAAACTACTCGGTCTTCTCTCTCCCAATTTGGTGCCTTTGTTGGTTATGGTTAACTGTATCAACTTTTGCCCTCTATTTGGAAGACATTAGTGCTTAACTGCTGACTTATTAAGGTCCTTGGGTCTCTGTCCCTTTATCCAATGAAAATCAATCCCTAACTGGAGATGACATGAACTATAGAGTATTGTTTTACATTTTGTGTGCTTATTGATTTAAGGTAATGCCAAATTGCAGACGCTTCTTCATTTGGATTTTATAGCAGAATAACTTGTAAGTTGTGTCTTTTCCCAGTTTTAACAGAATTTGTTGTCTGTAGAAAATAAATTTTCTATTGTGTATTAATTTGCACTTTAGTTTTGATGGAAGAGGAAAATTCATTCTTCCTTGCTGTTTCTTATGATCAGTAATTTGAAAATTCATGCTATAACTGCTAGTCATGCAAAGGTTTTTGGGAAGAGGAGAATGATCATATGTGCTATGTTGAAGGTATTGGATATTTGTTTTAAAATTGTTTCAGAAAAGTACTCACCTGGCTGTGGAGACCTTAATTTGTTCAGCGGATCCCTTGCAGCACTGCAGTTTATCTTGGGCTGGAAGCTCAGCGCAACTTGCAACTGCTTGGATCGGAACTACTTGATCATTCTATGTGGTTCAGTTCAGCAAAATCTAATGAGAAATACGATCTGGCTAAGTACATCCTCAATTATTCCCAGATATTGAAAGAATAGAGATAATACTTTCAGTTATACACAAGCAGAAGCAATAAGTAACATGACAATTTTTTTATTTTGTCAAGAAAATACTGCGTTCGGAGAAAACCAGCAAGGTATATTATATGAAAGCCAAATCTTGTGATTATTTCTTTCTTGTTTCATTTGAACTTAGTATTTATATATTATTAACTTGTTAACACTAGACCAAGTTTATGTAGCTGAAAATTTCCTTTTCTCGGTGTAACTTCTGTTTCAGTTTTCTTAAATAATTTCGAATCAAGTCTTTGTGATTCTTATTTAAAGGCTTGAAATTTTATATCCCTCAAAACTTTGCCTGAATAACTGCGAGTTTCTGAATTCCATATGATAGTATCAGTATACGAACTGAAAGGAAATGCTTTTTGTGATTAATGTGATGGTATAAACCTGGAGTTAAATACAGTTTTGCAGTTGTGCACGTCTGTTTGCCTGAATAACTGTGAGTTACGGAATTCCGTATGATAGTATCAGTATATGAACTGAAAGGAAATGCTTTTTGTTATTAATGTGATGGTATAAGCCTGGAGTTAAATACAGTTTTGCAGTTGTGGACGTCTGTTTGTATTTTATATGTGGCAGCTAAAATTCTTTCAATGATTAAATGATGGATGATGTATGCATGTAATTATATAGGTGCAGGCAGATCTTGAGTTCGGTGGAAATGCAAGGATGAGAGGATTAGGATGTCTACTCAAGATCAGGATCTATATATTTACTTTTACTGTACTACTTTGTTGTAAAAGTCTTTTGGCTTTCTCAATAGCATGTGGAATCAAATGGGTCTGAGGAATGACATCCCTCCCTGCCCTTCTGGATCCCCATCCTTCCTTTTAATGTTCAGTAGATTTTGGCATAATCCCTTTCACATTTTCTGTTACTTTGGCTCAGTCGCTTTTGTCTTTCTTCCCCAGTCTCTCCCTCTCTCTGCCAGCATAAATCTCACCGATCAAAACTGCACCAGCACCGTATCACTTTTCTGTCACTGACATTGCCACATCCTTCTCTCTCTGCTGCGTGATATCTTCTGTCTTTGCTCTTGTACTTTTGAGATGCCATTTGGTCTTTGTGCAACTTCCTAGGACTTCCCTTCTTCTTCAGGTTTGATCTCTCATCTACTCCATCGATATTCCGTTCATGCTGCATGCCTGGTATGGTTATCCTTGTGCTTGTTACTTTTATCATTTTCATTAATATTAATTGTTTATTAAGAGTTGCATAGCTTCTTATTATTCAAATTATGAATTGACTGAAAGAATGCACAACTTATTGGTTTTATTTTTTTCAGTGACCTCATTATGAACCACCAAACCAACTCATTGGCGAGATACCAAGATGACTGTAATGAAATGAAGTTCAACAATTCATGTTAGTATTTGGGCAAAGATTTAACATCCAAAAGCACTGAACCTCTGATTGTTGGCAACAATTTTGTCTTGAAAAATTGTCTGATTGTTACAGTGGTTGACATAGCAATTCGTTTATCGGAACTTTCAACTTGAGAAGTTGATCTCCATTATTGAAGATAACCAGCCATCTCATATTCTGATTAGAGGTAAGCTTGATCTCCATAATTCTTTTAGATAAAATAATTCTTTTCCAATTTCCTTTCGGTTTGTGGTTGAGGGCTATGGCTGTGAATATTACTTGGGTTGCTGCTCTATCTGTATTGCTGTGGTTGCTTTGATATATATACTGTTTTATTTTGACAACAGTTTATATATATCAACATTGTAATTTTTATTAGATGATGCTTCTTTTTTTGTTTATGTTGGATAAATATGTTACTTTTTATTATTAAACTTGTGATTCGATACTAAAAAAAAATCATGGAGTGGGATCCTGACTTATGGGGGTGTTCTCCTCGTTCTATGTTCTGGGGCAAGAACGGAGTATCTTCATTTGGGAGGATATGAGGGAGGTAGCCCCTGTCCTAACCCCGCCCTGTTTTGCCAGTTGGTACTCCTAAATCAAATAACTGGTGCATTATATGATGGCAAGCTTATTATTTGGTTTTTGAACTTTCAGACTTTTGTTTATTTAGCCTTGTATCATTGTTAGTGTTATATTAGGTTTTATACTTAATATGATTGACTGAATTTAAATACGTTATGAGGACAATATTACTATTTTTGAGCTTTATAATAAAGCAAATGTTTGATGTTGATAGATAAAAAAAAAATGTAAAAGTTTAGAAGGCGAGTCGTCAAAATCTGAGCATTTTGCCATCATGAGTTTAATTCTGAATGGATCATGCCTCAAAATGATGCAGTTTGCAAAAATAACTCTTAAAACCGATGTTCGAAATATGTTTCTTTGAATGTAGTGCAAGGAAAAAAAAATAATTATCAAGATAGAGGATCACTGCAGTGTCTCCTATTAAGTTATGTTTTATGCCAAAAGCTAGTATTTATCCTCGTAATATGCAGGATTTGGCCGGGGTGCGAGCTGCATATGGAGTTATATTGAGCTCTGTGTTCATTTTTCATGTTCCCAGCTGCCAAGCAACAAAAGGTGTTTCAAGGTAAAATAATCTTTTTTTTTTATCATTATTATTATTATTATTCCTATCACTATCAAAATTTAATAAAAACCACTTTCCTATAATCCTTTCAACCTTTCTCTTAAAAATTTGTAATTAAAAATAAATAATTTTAGGCAGATAGTATGAGGCTGAATGGGTTTGAAACCCTAGTTCCTCAAATTTCTTGTCTTGGAGTTCTATTAGGGTTTATTTTAGGGGTTGAGTTATAAATTGAGCTTATGTAAATAGAATGCGAGTGAGATTCGTAAAATTTTGAGTTCATGTGAGCAATGGTCGTTGCGTTTTACTGATTGTGTATTTTATTTTTTTTAGCTCTGTGTTTAGCAAACTTAACAATCATTAACAACATCAATTTCCTCACTAGTGGTATTAAATGTTTTAAGTATTTTGGTGTGTTAATTATTCAAATAGAAATTGTGGGTTAGTTAATATGAATTTGAAAAAAAAAGGCATTGGTGGAGTAGAGGAAGTGGTTTGCCTCTTGTGATAGAAGAGCAATGCAAGTTCATGTGTATTTTGGTGTGTTCATATTTTTTAAGAGAAGTGGTCATGGGAATTTCTAGTGGAAATCATACATTTCAAGTTTATAGTTAGAACTTACACTCTCTCCACTCGTTGGCATAATTGATCGAACCAAACATATTTGTGTTCCGTGTTGAAGTTTTCAGTTACACAAATTCACCATGCGTTGTTAATTGAGTTGTAATTTGTTGGTAGAAAATTTGCCCTTAATGTTTTTGTTAGGAGTATATTACATGCTCTTGTACATGATTAAATAATTCTATATAATGCTGCACAAAATTGTCAAAAAATTTAAAAATGGATCTCTGAAATCGAAATCAAATCGAAAAATATGTTAATTGAAGTCGATGGATTAAGTAATAATTTTTCATATGAGAAATTGTTGGTTAGCTTAAATTAAAAAATTCATTAAGTAAATGTATAGTTCTATTTAACCTCTTAAATTAAAAATATTTAAAACCTTCAAAATATTTTTCACCAAGCTTGTTAATATGTAGTTATTATTCCATGTTTTTCTTAAATGATTTTTGTGGTATTTTGATTAGTTTAACGTATTTGACTTGCTTTAGTAATTTGTTACTCTAATTAGAAATGGTTAGTAGTGTTTGAAGTACTCTAGTTTTAGTAATTTTACCAACAATTTCAAAACACATTAATTTGAAGATACAAGTATAAAACTACAGAAATAATAATTGTTACTAACTAAATTATTTCAAGAATACTACTGTAAATTTAGACATTACCTACGGGAAAAAAAAAAAAAACGTAAATACAATAAACACAAAATAGTAGCAGATGGAATAATGTAAAATTGAAGGCAATTGTAAAAATTTAATAATTCAATTTAACCAACTTGTAGTTGAAAATGGGAAATTTGATCATAGAACACAATATAAAATTAGTATGTAAATAAAAAAGGTAGCTTGTGGTTGAAAATGGCCACTTATAAATGTTGTCATTTCCTATATGAAAATATCTTTTATGATCAAAATATCTTCACAAAGTCTCCTGTGAAATTGACGTAATCAACATTCGGAATATCTTTTTTTCACAAGTTGTTTTATGAAATTTAAAATATAATTATATATATATAAAAAAATCTAAATATCCATTGTAATTGGTTAGTTAGCACGGCAAGGGAAGATTTTTTAAGGTTAAAAAAAAAAATACAACGAAAACAACATCCTTAAACAAGATTTTTTAAGGGAAATGTTTTACAACATTGGTTATTTTAATGTTCATCTTGTCAATTGTAAGTTAATGTGTATACTTATAATCATTCAAAATTTCAATATATAATATTAAAATATCCAATTTTAATCAATAAATATTGAAAACATCAAAAGGTATATATATATATATAATCTGGTTAAAAATACTTTCTTATTCTATATGTATATAATAATAATACTTTTATCTTCGCAAAAGATATTTTTGTATATTTATATGCAAATCACGAGGAGTCTAAGATTTTTTGTGTCTATAAAAAGAATGATCTATCAAAAATATAGATATGTCATTTACTAATACACGGGTTTAATATTTATTTTGCTAGTTAGTTAGTGAGTAGAAAAAATCAATAACATATAAAAGATCCTAGTTAAATCAAAAAATCTTAAAAATATCCTTATTCAAATAAAGTATTATGATATTCTTTTAGGCTAAATAATTTATTAATCCCTGTATTTTTATGTATTATACTAGTTCGTCGATAGATATATTTTAAGACTCTTAAGTTTTGTCTTGATAAATTCTTTAGTAATTTCCTTCGTTTTTGTATATGAAAGTACTAAATTACCCTTGATTATAGGTAAAAAAATTATCTTTTAATTTTCAAATTTGATTAAAGTATTTCTGATAAAATTTTTTGTATTATATATACATGTACCAATATTTCTATACTTATTTATATTAGTAATAAAAATAAAAAAAAAATATCGCTATTATTTATTCTCTTTATTATACATTGTCATTTTTTATTAATTTAATATAATATCTATAAACAAACAATAAATATTATTATGAATCTTGATTTTTTTTTTAAATGATATTTTTTTGTTTATTAATGTTATTCATAAGGTATATTAAAAATGAAAAGTTTGAATTTATATCCACACCTAATTTTATAATTTTTGAAATATTTTTTTTATTTAGTTATTTTACTAAAAACTGCCAATAGAGTTTAATATTAGGATTATATAATGAGAAAAGTATAAAATAGAAAAGATGATATGTTTAATTATTATAAAATAGAATAAATGATGATTTTGATATTATTAGTCTGATTTGATCATTTAACTGTACCAAAGGATTAAACAGTTGACAAGCATAAAATTTAGAAACTATATAGCAATATTAATAAATTGTTTCGATATATATATATAATTTTTTTTTTTCTTAAAAAAAATTTAAAAAAAGGAGGAGGGCACGGAATAAGATTGTTGGTAAAACAAAGAACAAAAGCAAAGGGAGTGTGTGTGTGTCAGTTGAGTTGAGTTGAATGCAGTGCATGTATCTAACCATTAATTGTACAAATACAGTATTTCTTCTGTATTTTAATAATCTCTTTATTTACCCAATACTACTTACACGTCATCCACCTTCTCACTAACCGTCCATCCTTACGTGTCACTTTCTTAGTGGCATTTCCATATGACTCCTCTCTCTCTTTTTTTATTTTTATGTTTATCTGCTCTGTACATTGTTTTTGTTCATATTCCTTCTAAATACATTCTCTAATTTAATATCTCTTTTTTCTATTACTTATTTTTTTTTTTTATAAATCCATAATAAAATAAGCATTGAATTACCCATTATATTATAACATAAATGCAGCAATAATAAAAGTAAAATAAAATAATCCTATAAAAAATATAAAATATAAAATCAATTTGGTATATATACTGGGTAATAATAAAGATAAATATATATATATATTTGAAATATTGACATAAAAATCTACAAAGAAATTAATAAAGTTAGAATAATTAAAAATCAATTTACTTAAAAATTTTCAATCAAAGATCATATATATAATAAGAAAAAAATAGGGGAGAAGTAAAGTAAAGGGAATGAGAAAGAAACAAGTCAATGCTAAATTTTCTACTAATTTTTAAAAAATAATAAAAGATAATCAAATGTTGTTAATCAGAGTTTACCGAATACCTAATATTGGGATTAGGAGAGTATGCGTTGTAATAATTTCATCACTTCCACGTGTCAGGCTGACTTGGAATCAAACCACAGGCTCTTCTCGTGCTTTTTTTTTTTTATTTTTTTAATTAAAAATTCCTTATTTTCATAATACATAAATAATATATTAATTAATTTATCCCTTTGCTTAAGGGCTTCACATGAAACCAAAGTGCTTTTCTTTTTTATTTTAACAACAAAAAAGTTCACAAAAAAGGACACGTGTGGATGTCTAATTTTTCAATTTCCATTTTTTGACGTGATTTGTTTCTTTTGAACTCTGCTCTTCTTTGCCAACTTTCCCTTCCTCTCCTTCTTCTTCTTCTTCTTCTTCCAAGTAAACGCAAGCAATATCTCTCGCATCTGATCCTTGTTCTTGCTTGCATTATTTTTTTTTTCTTTTTTCACTTTTTCAGTTAAGTTTTTGTTGAAATTGTGTGGTGACTCTATTCTTTTTCAGTTTACGAAAAAAATAACCCAATTTTCAGGAGGCTGAAAAAAATTGCCTCTGATTCAGGGAATTCGATTCGTATGCGTTTTTTTCTGGGGTTTTCCATTTTGCTTGAATTGACTCCTGCTTCCTTTCCCCTTCTGTTAAATTTTACTGATTCTCATGCTTAATTTTCCCTTTTTTGATTTCAATTTTTTTTTTTTTTTTTGCGTTCTTTCCCTTTCTCTGTTTGGTTTTTCTGGACTGAGAATACTCCAGTTTAGGTTCTAGAGCCATCTTCTTCTACTTTCGAGTATTCTTTTTCTGTGAATTCTTTGATTTCTTTCAATCTTTATATACTGTAATTGAGTTCGATTCTATTAACAATTCTTTCAAGCCCAATCAATTTACAAGGTACAGAAATAGCAGGCAAAGTAGCGATTTCTGATTCTTTTGGGGTTTTTTTTTTTTTTACTGTTTGTAAACTGAAATGAATACAATGGAGGAAATAGCTCCTGCAGTTGCTGTTCCATTTAGGATAGACAAAATGATTTGCAGCAAATCGCCGTCGCTGAAGCGTTTGGCTGATAAAGGCAACTTGATATCGAACCCTACAAGGAAGCCAAATATGGCTTTTGAATCTGTTGCTTGCAGGAATGAAAGTTACTGCAGCAACAATACAGAGCAGGTATGGAAATCTGGGGAATTTGTTAGTAAGGACTTGGAGTCGCCTGAGATTATAAATTGTCAATCTGTGGGCAACGATAATAGCTGCTGTGAAGAACTTGTGGCTATGGAGGGTAATTGCAATTCTAGGGATTTTATTGATGTTGCAAAAAGCCTTGGGGATTTTAATATGATTTCCAAATCCCCTAATAATGAATTAGAACCTATGGACGGTGAGATATGCTGTGTTTCTGATTCTGATCCAAAGTTGTGTATTGATCTTCCTGATGTGCCAGAAGAAAACAAGATCTGTAAAACATTTGAATCAGATGGCAAACCACTCTGGGGATTTACTTCTATATGTGGAAGGAGACCAGAGATGGAAGATGCACTTGCAGCAGTGCCTCAATTCCTGCAAATTCCTTCTCAAATGCTAATGAATGATCAGGTTCCCAACGGCGCGAGTCACAAACTTGGTGGTGGCTTTCCTGCTCACTTCTTTGGTGTTTATGATGGACATGGTGGAAATCAGGTATAAATCAATGCCTTTAATTTTCGCACTTTAGATCAATTCATAAGGTTCTTGATCAATAGTTCAATACTGAAGTTTGTTTCCCTATTCAGGTTGCTAATTATTGCAGCAAGCGGATCCATTTGGCTTTGGCTGAAGAGTTAGAAATTGCAAGTGCAGCCTTGCGAGATGGAGGAAGCAGTGGGAATAGTTGGCAAGAGCAATGGAAGATAGCCTTCTCTAATTGTTTTAAGAAAGTTGATGCTGAAACAGCAGGAAAAAAAAGTGATAACTCCCAGGCTAATTTCGAAGAGATTGCCCCTGAAACTGCTGGTTCTACTGCAGTAGTTTCCATTGTTTGTCCAACTCATGTTATAGTTGCAAACTGTGGTGATTCGAGGGCAGTTCTGTGTCGCGGAAAACTGGCTATGCCACTGTCTGTAGATCACAAAGTAAGGGCTTGAAGCTTCTCTGTTTTTGCAATAGTTTCCATGGAAAGTTTCACCTTTATGAGATCAATCTTCTTATCAAGTTTATTTTTCTTGCAGCCTGATAGAGAAGACGAATATGCAAGGATAGAAGCAGCAGGAGGCAAGATCATTAGTTGGAACGGGTCTCGCGTTTTTGGCGTTCTTGCAATGTCAAGGTCCATAGGTATATTCATCTCTACTCTGATCTTTAATTTTGTTGTCTTGCACACTTATAGTTCCTGGTTTTGGCCATTTTTGTCAGCCCGCTTCCTGATGCCGCAAAATCAGAATGGTTAAATTTGAACTAGCATATGCAATCCTTAAATTGTACATGAAACACTTTTGTTGATGAATTTATGTTGCTTTTGTTGCTCTCAGGAGATAGATATTTAAAACCATGGATCATCCCGGATCCAGAAGTAACGTTCGTTACTCGAGCAAAAGAAGACGAGTGCCTTGTCTTAGCAAGTGATGGTTTGTGGGATGTAATGACAAATCAAGAAGCCTGTGACATTGCAAGAAGAAGAATCCTTCTTTGGCATAAAAGGAATGCTGATACATTATCTGCAGAAAGCGTGGATGGAGTGGATCCTGCTGCACAAGCCGCAGCAGAATATCTCTCCAAAGTTGCTCTTCAAAAGGGAAGCAAAGACAACATCACTGTTATTGTGATAGACTTAAAAGCTCAACGGAAATTTAAGAGGAAAAAACTTGACAATAATTAGTTTTTTCACCCATGGATGAAAATTGAGATCCTGTTATTAAGTGGTAAAGATATAATATATATATATATATATATATATATATATATCCAAGAAAACTTTGTTTGGCCCATCAATTTTTATTTTGGGCTAAACGATATATGCCATCATCCTTCCTTATGTACTAATGTGGAAGCAATCTTATAGAACAAAATATATATATATATATATATATATATATATATATATATATATATATATATCTCAATCTGCAAAATTATGTGACTTTTTCCTCAGATGCATCCTGTTTATCCGTGTACGTTCACAAGTTCATAGGATTAATAATGTAGTTGTTCGGCTAATGGTGTATCCTTTGGAGTATAAATTTGTTGTACTTTTCCGCAAAAGTCTTATCCCAATGGACAACTGTATTTTTTCCTCATATTCCTTTTCAGGTAGAAATAGGCATACTTATATGATGTGGGAAATTGAATCCCAAGCAGAGACTCAATTCCTCACTCCTCGGATCAACTCTTATTGGTTACTTGAATTTTGTTTACTATCTTTTAATTAAATAAATTAATTATAATTGCACATCTTGAATCCTTAATTCTAAAAATATTAACTGTGAACATCAAATTTAGCTTTTTTAAAACAAGATGTTTATTCATTACTTCTGTATTTGGTATTACATTTTTATAGCTTTAAAAACTAGTTTTTTTTTTATAGGTATGATATGATTATAGTACTGTAAACATTTATTTTGAAAACGTAAAGAATATAATTTAAGATGCAAATAGAGCAAATAACACAGTTTTAACACTCTCATGTTAATCAGCAACTCAAATCTGTCAAATTGAAATATTAGTGGCTAAATCAACAAAAATAAAATAAAATAAAAAGAGTCCAACTTTTGTAGAAACCATACTTTCACCTCCACGCAAGGAAACAGATTCCGTAAATTAAATGCATTTCCAATCCTAATAGAGCCACCTAAAGAGCTAGTAATTCTGCTTCTTCTTTCTTTTTTTTTTTTTTTTTTTTTTTTTCAGTCATACCGGATAGCTGGATAATATTCCTTGAGACGTCAAGCAATAATATAAAAATAATACCTTTCCCATAAATTCAACAGAATCTGACGTGTTCTTCATATGAGAATTCCTCTGGCACAGCAATTTTCTATGATGCAGACTGGTGCTTCTAAAGAGCCTGTTGCTTGTTTGTTATAGCAGCAGGTTGTTTATTGTCAGTTGCATTGGCAGTTAAAATCTTATCATGTTCGAAATTCAGGCACAATTTTCCGTTTTGATTGTCTCATATTCTACCTGTTTGTCAACGGAGCACTATGAGTAATAAAATTGTACATTCAAACCTCAAACATAATCTACGTAAGAATACAGTTCAGTATGCAAATTGCACAAGCTGTTTTAAGGCACTTCAGACATAAATCTACATAAGAATACAGTTCAGTATGCAAATTGCACGAGTTGTTTTAAGGCACTTCAGACTTGGAAAATACAAGATCACTTATAAATACCAGATAGCTTGGGGTTTAGAACAAGAAATTTATTAGTGCTCCGTCCCACAGAATGGCCACAGGTGAGGCGCCACTATGTGCATAACTCACAGCTTATGCATATAATCTTGGTATCCAACAAAAAAGGCACGAAAAGGAAGAGGCTTGGTGGATTAAACTTGTGCAAGAATATCCAAAACTCGTGCTACAGTAAAGACTTGTAATTCTCGACTCAAGGTGCCATATAGCACAAGAGCTAAAGAAACTATAGCTTTTGAGGATTAGAGATTTAAAAACAGAAATATGAACTTACCAGGGGTTTCAAAAGGTTGCAAGTGGAGAGCCAGCGGCTTTGAAGTAAGATGAGAGATCAATATGCCGGTCATCATATATGTTCAGAAAAGGATGTGCCTAATATTTGCAGATAGAATACATAGAAACATCATGTCAGAAGTCAGGGAATTTACTAAGTTACTCCATTTGATTTGGACTGAAACAGAAATTTAAAATATCACATACCATAAGCTCATGAGCTGCCAGTCTGTTGTCAGGGTCCTTCTGCACACTGAAAAAGTAAGTAAAACACAGATAAGAATCAGTGACCATCTAATTCATGACATTATCCAGTCTATAATGTTATTACAAGAGCCTAGATGAGGGTTACTGCTAGAAATACAACTCCATTAAAAGAAAAGGGACAAAAGTGACATGAAAAATTTTGTGCAAACACAAAAGTGCTTTTACTATTTCTTTTGTTCCAGTACAACTGGAGACAAGCATCCTACATTCAGAACAGCTACATGATAGACATGCGTATAATCTGAGTTATTCTATATATATAAACAAATGATGGGTAGTAAATTGCTTGACACTCAGAAGAACAAATCAACACGGTAAGTAAACAAACATGGAAGTTATACATATTAAGTCTTTGAGTATTAACTTGTCAATAAGACATTGAAAAGCATGAATTACTCCCAGATATTATGGAATTATGATGTGGAAACACCACATAATCTTTACCACGAAGATATGAACGAGCAAAATTCTGGAGAAAACTGATCAGGGGGTGCACAGGGTTGTGGTTTGTCAACAACAGCTTCCATCAGCTCATAAACATTAGTCCAGCTATCTTCCTGATCTGGAGGGGAATAAGGGAATTGACCAGTTGCGCATTCCAGTAACAACAAACCTAGGCTCCAAATATCACTTTTATTGCCATACTTTGAACCACTGATTCTCTCAGGCTACAAAAACACAACCAGAGACGGATAAGTTTCAGCACAAGCAGAATAGCAGTGGAACTGCGGAGGTGGAAAAAATCTTGCAAAAGGGGAACAAAAAGGAATGGAAAAAGAGCATTATAACATTCCCATTTAAATACTTACGGACATATAGTTGTATGTACCCACAAAAGTATTTGCCTGCCCAGATGTGCTTGCCATTATTGCACTCACACCGAAGTCAGTAATCTTGACTTCTCCTCTATGATTTATTAATAAATTTGAAGGTTTCAAGTCCCTGTGGATAATGTGTTTCTCATGATGTAGATACAATAGACCCTTTAGCACCTGCAGCAACAAGAAAACGGATAAGTAAAACAATTGGGCTTTAAGCAAATAAGAGGCTACTAACAAGCATAATTTCAAATATTTCACCTGCTTACAGATAGCAGCAAGATATGCTTCTGGAATTGATTTAACTTTTCTCAGAAGATCTGCCAAAGATCCACCATCCATGTATTCTAAGATAATTGAAATGACACCATTGTCATAAAAAGACTGGTAACACATGACAACATATGGACATTGTGCCGATTGATTAATTTTTAATTCCTTAGCAATTGCTTTCCTTGTGTTCTCCTCAATTGTCATTTGTATAACCTGAATGCAAACAAGAATAACAAAGTTCACGTAGGGAACCATGTATGTACACATGTTCACAAGGGAGCAATCTGAAATAAAATTAATATAAGGATGACTACCAAAACCATGCAACCGGCATTACAAAAACTAAGAAAAGGTTTCATTTCAACCACCCAACTTAATCTGAAAGAAAAATTAATACGTTTACGAGATCTCTAAGTCCCAAAATTCATATCATCAGTATACTCTGTATATCAGAATATTAGGGATAAGGGCTAGTGGAACAGAAAAATTATTAGTCTTAAGTTTTTTAAGCAATTCGTTGTAGTAATGCAAATTATGACATTTTTAAAATTTGATATTCTAGCATGAAAAAAAAATGAGTTCTACAAATTAAAATGTGACAAAAGCACCACATATATGAACTAAGAAAAATGTGACAAAATGTAAAACATTCTCTCTAGCCAGACAATTAAAGCAGACCGTTGTGCTCTTCAAAGCTTGAGAGTATTTTCATTAGCCAAAAATAAAGTGCAAAGTAAAATAACCAGAAACAGAAAAATCAGTATTAAAGCAATCATAAATCAGTTCTAGATACCTAGCAATCAATAAAGAAGAAGGAAGAAATGATATTGATGCTTCAAGGTAAAAAGAAAAAGAAAAAGAAGAGCAGATAAAACACCAATCTTTGCTATGACTAGGCAATTATTAGCAGTTTAGAATGTAGATAAGAACTAATGGACCAATATTCTTCTAGATGCATCAGCCATAAGATGAAAGCCAGACAAGTCCATATAAATGTACCATACCTTTAACGCAAAAAACTGGCCAGTCCATTTGTGTTGCACCAATTGCACAATTCCACTACTTCCCTTCCCTATGACCTTAATGGTGTCTATGTCTGCTAAACTCAATTGGTTGTCCGTTGGTTTAATAGGGGCTGGCTGAAGGCAGGCATGCACATAAAAGAAACTAAAAGTTTGTAAGGCAGAAAATTACAAAGTAGTTTATCCATCTAATAAGGATAAACATACCAACATTAAATTTCATGCATTAATTATTGCTCATAAATTCACAAAAATCGTAGATTTACAATAAAAAGCACTGTACCTAGATTCATTCATGTCTAGTCATCATCCAAATCCATTCTGATTTTTACTGAAAATAAATAAGAAGAAACAAATCCCTGTGGAGCTATGGATGATGCTGTAAGATATTCTACATTGTGTGAAGGTGAATAAGTATGCCTTCGATAAACCAGATTGGAAATTCAGATATGTCTATTTAGGTTAGTGACTGTCTAGATTTCATGTAACTTATGTTAGCGAAACAAGCTACGAATATCATATATGCGAAATTTTACAATGGACCCAGTCTACATGGACAGTTCCAATGAAAAATCAACAGATATGTACTTATTTTCTTGATGCACTTTTTAGTTCTTCAATACTCATTTTACTAGGGTCAAGTGGATATTTAACTGATTAAAAAAAAATCTAAAAGGTATTACAAGATCCTTCAAATTATTAAACTAAATCAGAAACATGAAGCTAAATTCAATTGTAGCCAAACTTTCTTAGTACACTTGAAGTAATTTTTCAAAACTGAAGCAGATGAACAAAATTAGTTGGAAAAGTATATATCAGCTTTAGTTATCAAAATTCAGTTCCAGCAAACTGAGCATTTCCGAATTATGACTCAACCAACTATTCAAAAAGATAAAGATTGAGAGAAAACGTCCTCCAATCATCGATCCAATGTTAATCTCTAGAATTCAGAACTTCAGCTTCCTCTCTAAGAAAACATATTCCAATAAAATCATATCATTTTCAAAGGAGAAAAGATATCACTGAAAACATCATCTTACAGCTTCGGTTTCGTTTTGCGAGACAATTCGAACTCCATCGCGATTGACGAGCAGATCGCCATCCACAAAGGTACCGCTTTGGGTTCTGCGAGGAATCAGACACAAGAAATCAGCAAAAGTAAATGCAACAAAAAAATCCATCAAAGAAAGAGGAAAAGAAGCAGGCATACAAGAACTTAGCAAAGGAAACTTCATCAGGAGGAGGAAGAGAAAGCTTAAGCGTCATATTAGGGTTTAAGGCAACCCTCCTCATGGTTGAATTGGAAGAATGAATGGAAAAATTAGGATAAACTGGGAATCGAGAAGCAGAGTCGTTGCAGGTCTATGGCGAAGAAAACGAAAGAGTGAAAATGAGTACTAGTAATAGAAAAGTGAAAGAGCAGCGGCGTAGTTGTAATAAAAATTGGTTGGTAAAGAAGATCAGTCCCCATTACAGAAGCACCGAGGAAGGCGAGACTTTCCCGTTTACTTTTCGTTATTTCACTCGCGCTTTCTTACGTTACATCGGCCTTTTAACGTTAAAATTCACTCCGTCAGATTTAAATTATTTACCATTATAGAAATATATTATTACAAGCTTTCTAAACTTTTTTTTTTTTTTTCAACTTTACTAATATGAGATATTATTATCTTAACTTTATTTTTAAAAATAAAAACTATTTATAACTTAGTATCGATTAAAATGATAAAATGAATATTCAAAATTAAAAGTTTATATTTTACTACGGCTAAAACATTAAAATTGTGTATGTTAACGGTACCTGTGAACTTTGTTAGCAAGCCAATTGTTTGCGGATATATTTGTGTGTGGGATATGCTTGATTGCACCGCGGGATACTAAAATTTAATAGTTATGTATTTATGTTATCAAAATTTAATTTGCATCAATAAAATCCATGAATTTTCATTTTGATATGAATAAAGTTGTTATCGCTTAAATTCATCGAAATTCAACGTTAAAATAATAACGTATCAAGTTAATACCAAGTTTGACTTGTCAACTTGGTATCATGTCAGCCTTAATCAATTTTGTTATTTTATCTATATAGTGTTAAACAGATGAGAATTGCATCGGTAACACGTATTAACTTTTTATTGGATGAAGTTGACGTGGTATCTTGCTGATATATCAAGTCATGTTATTAACTTGTGATTTCATCATTCTAACATCAGATTAGAACAAGAGTGGCTTTATTGATAACAAAATGAAAGTTAAATGGTTTTATCGACATAAATGAAAGTTTAATGACCATAAATGCACAAATTCAAACTTTCAATAACTATCGGTGTAATTAATCCATATCAAAATATATCTAATTTTTTACGAACATGATCGGGGCCAGCTTCTAAAATAACTATGCAAAGCCTAAATTGAGCTCATTGGTTTCGTCACGCTTCGCTTAGGTGAGGAACTAACATGCAAACAATAAATTTTCGACAACTGATACCTAGGCCTTGTTTGATAACTAGATTAATGACTTAAATTAATGCATTAAACACTTATTTATTTAAGCTTGTTTGATAATAGCACTTAAAATTTTCAGTTAAGTTAAAAAATCACTTAATCTAACAATTCAAAACATTTGACTTAAAATTTTAAGTTAATCATTATCAACAGGTTTTTTTTAATTTAGTACTTTATTTTTCATATTTATAAAATAACTCTATCGTTTATAATATTTAGCATTTAAAATTCAATGCTTAACTTTCTAGCACTTAATTTTCAGTGTTACCAAACATAACATTAGGGGGACTTTTAATTAGTACGTTAACGATTTTTTTTTTTTTTTTAAATTAAGAATTTGTTTAGTACAACTGTACAAGAGAAGAAAGAATGTCAGAATTTCAAGCCATGCATTCAGAGTCTTGGACATATGATTTAGAGATATTGTCTAATTCCAACTTTCATTTTTTTCCTTTTTACTCTCTAGAATTGACGCTTTTGAGAGAGCTTAATATAAAAACTTAATAAAATTGTTAGATATAATCAAACCAACTCATTTCTTTCCTTTTGTTCTTATTTGCTCATTTTGTTTTTAATTCAGATTTTATCTTTTAACTTGGCTAGCAAGTAGAATAGTGTTTATCGGACAGACTTTTCGGTTGGGTCTATCGGGTTTGATAATAAAAGAGTTTATTCAAACCCATCTTAACCTGCATGAACATTAATTTTGACTTCGGGCAAGCATGAACCGGGTTAGAATATCAATATTAAGCTCAACCCAAGCTCATCCAGTAAAATTAAGTTTTTTTATTTTTCAATTTTTCTAAATAATGGACTAAAACAGAGAAAAAATATACTTATATAATGCAACACCACAAAACTAATATCATCTAAATAAATTTAGTAATAAAAGTTTATAATAAATTTAGAAACCATTTATATGAGTATCAATTGAAATTAAAATAAAACAAATAGTTAAGTATGTATCAGTTGAGTTAGGTTCAAGCCAGTCTAACCCGCTAAACTTTGGACTTCACTGGTTGAGACTCGTGCTCGGGCGTACTCAACATATAAAATGCAAATACAAATCCGATTTTTAAAAATAGGCTCTGGCCTGGACGGACTGATCATGTACCCCGATAAGCAAGTCTAAGGTGCAGTAAAGTTTTTTCTCTTTTCTTTTTTTTATGAAAATATTATAAGAAAAATGGAAATAAATTAAGTAAATATATCTTAAAGCTTAATAAAACAAAACACTATATATATATATATATATATATATATATATATATATATATATATATATATATATATATATATATATATATATATATATATATATATATATATATATATATATATATCATAGTTGTGAAAACCGGACCGGACAGGTCGGTCGGACCCGGCGATCGATCCGGCAAACCGTGAACCGGACCGGTTTTCCGGTTCGACCAAGCTGTTTTTTTTTTAATTATTTGAATTAAAAATTTAATTTATTATTTTGAGGTGTTTTTAATTAAAATAAAATATAGTTTGTATTTTTATATTATTTTAAATTAAATTGAATAATATTTGTAACTATAAAAACTATGTTTCATGAATTGAGCTTTTTAATTTCTATATTGTGTTTGAAATGCTTAAACTTAAAGAATTATAATAAAATTGTTCAATTTTTCATATATTATAAATATAAAAATAAAAATATTTTAATATTTTAATATATTTATTAAATCCGGTTCGATTCCGATTTATTCTGGTTTAATCCAAAATCTATGAATCTATCCCTTTATCGGTTCGATGACCAATCCGAGTTTAAAAACCATGATATTTATACACAGGAAGTCAAAAGAGTTGCATCATGTCACTTGTCAAAGGCAGTTGCGGAGAAATAACATCAAAATAGTCAAAATAAAAATGAGTATTAAATGCCTCAACTCATTTGGAAAAAACATAAGATCACTTGTTTTTCTGCTGTGGTCATTTTCCAGTCACCAATTTCGGCTTAGATATATATAGTTACGAATATTCATCTCCAATTTCGGTTTAGATTTGCATTTTCTCCTCTTTGTTCTTCGTGGAAAGTAAGCAACAAAGATTTCTACCAACAATCTTTTACTACAGCCCACTCTCATGCTTTGAATTTTATAAGGCTCCACGAACAACTTAAAAAAAAAAAAAAATCCAACTTTTACTTTTCATTTGCATATGTCTATTGATGTGTTAGAGATGATATTTATATCGTTCATAGTTATCTTTTATTAATCGTGTATTTATCTTTTAGAATAACACCATTCTTACGGAATATAAGATAGAGTACTACTTCATGTCGAGATTTGAATTGAAAGTGGCCATTTTTCAAAATGGACATGTTGTTGCTTACTCCTTTTGGTCTATAAAGTCGTTTAAAGTATAATACGTTCACAAAATATTATTCTTTTACTAAAGTAATTTTATTAACTTTTATTTTTGCAATTTGTTTAATCTTGATATTTAAGTCATACATAATTTATAAAGGTGAAATGAAGAGATGTTAATATTTTTATTCATCTTTTTTTTTTTTTTGGTATTAAGCGATTATTATATAAAATAAATAGAAAGTAAAAATGAAAAAAGTTATTTATTTGTATTTTAATTTTCTAACATGACAACCATTTTGAAAATATAAAATTGGCTAAAATAACATCTATTATGGACTAGAGAGATTACTTATTAGCAATATTATTAACTATGAGAAGATATAAAATCAATATAACTGAATGTAATTGATTTAGCCGGTTCAACTAATTTATTATTTTTCCTTAAAAAATAATATTATTTAATAGAACTTTATAAGTAATAATAAGTATCAAACATTTACAAATAAATAAGTCGCAAAAATCGTAATTACAAATTATAAAATACCCTACTATTCATAAAATATCATATTAAACTTTCTGATTTATGCGATCTAATCTTTGTTTAGAAATAAATTTAATAGTGTTGAACCAACTATCAATCCTATTGAACTGATCCAATTGGTATGATCAGATTTTATAACTTTATCAGACCAGATTGTTGATATCAAATTGACTCTCTAGTCGTAGGACTAGAGAAGGATGGAGACGCCATTCATAAACTAGTAATGACTTAAACTCAACTTTAAAGGATACTTTCGAACAGAAAAAGAGATGAATAATAGAAAAAAATGCACATAAATAAGAAATATAAATTTTGCTCCCATCATGATAATTATCATATCATCACCAGAAGTATGATGATGGTCCCTATCAATGACAATTACCAGACATCAAAATTTGACCCAATCATGCCAGACAAGCGAGCCCAAACACTTTTTGACCAAATAAGTAGCTACCAAAATTCCCACTACCATATTTCCACTTAATTCCAAACACACACACTTTGCTTAATTTTCCATGTCACAGTATCAAAATTGAAATTCCAGACTCTGTTTTTGCTTTTTTGTTTTTTCAGATTACTAATGAGACAGTATCAATATTGAAGACAGAATTCCATAATCAATATACAACGAATATATAGTTACCATAAACAGAATAAATAAACAAACTTACAGTTTATATGCAGCGAAAACTCGTTTATGAAATGGATCTGATCTACGTGAGAAACCGGATCGTTCTAGTTGCCTTTCCTACGAGTGTATGAATACACTGAGTACAGGCTATATCCGTGAATTCTTCCGACGAACGAAAAAATAATCCGTGTTTTATCGCTAGGAACGTCTTCCCCGGGTTTAGAAGGGAATCTCTACGAATATCTCTACGTTTGGGAATAAAGAAACTTCTTCTCTATTTATAATGGAAATCCCAACTTCCATCTATATATAGGGTCGGACCAAATTAGACATTTAGTCCCTGTAATTTACACATAATTACAGTTTAATCCCTACCGTTCCAAAATGTAATGGACGGACCAAAAACCAACAAATATGAAAAAATAATGGAATATAATCGTAATAATTGAATTAGGCACCTAAAAATTCTTTAATTACCCATAATTCTTACAAACGCATCAACTCTAGAACCAAAAAAAAAAAAAAAAAAAAAATAACATGTCGAAATAGATACAACATATTAACATTACACATTTAAGTATCACTAATAGAACTGACTACATGTAAAAATTTGTAGTGTATACAACATTTCCATCAAAATTACCAAAAAAGTATAAATCCAAGCACGGATAAAGAGTCAAATTAGCCTCTAAACTTGGTTCGCAAGATCAGTGTTGTTCAAATTCTTTTAGTACAGATTTTTTTTTTTTTTCCTGTATATGCATATAATTAGTTTCTTTCTAATACGTATCAATTTCTAATGCTAGCACATGTGATTCTGATTCCGCAAACCAAGTTGAATGGCCATATTGACACTTCACGTCTCATCTTTATAAATACAACTAAAGACGAGATATCTAGTTAAGCATCAATTATGTTGAAGGAGAATTTCGATAGCAGCTGCGGTACTCCAGCTACAACAGGGCCGTATGTCTACAAAACAAAATGCATGACAAATGAAATCATTTGGATGTTTAACTAGTACTTTAATTTGTTAATTACATGTTAAAATGCCTAACAATATCCTTACCTTATGATTTTCATGAATCTGGCATAACGGAACTGCAAGCAATTTAAGGTTTTTAGGCACAATGAACCTCCTACTTTGAGGTAAATTGACAAGGTAGAGTTTTGTGCATTCCTAACAGTTCGATCCAAAACCATGTTAGAATTTTCACCTTTCGTATTCTGACATCATCGATGGAGTAGTTTCAGTAGAATAAGTAATTATTACCTTAGGTGTTTTAACATTAGGAGGCATGTAAGGATATAACAAAGCTTCAAAGTCAGGCTTCCACCACATTCCTAGGCAATCTCCTACCTGGAAAAAAAAAAATATGTGTAATTGGAACAAAACTTAATTAAGTGATTAATTACAGAGACGGCAACTTAATTAGTGCTGGAAAACCAATTACTTACCTCCCACTTAGTTTCATTTTCATCTACCGAGAGCTTTCTTGATAGCTTTCGTTTCAATCCCTCAATATCTGAGAAATCCAATAAAAATTATATATGTCTCTATTTAATTATTTATGTAGAGTTTATCAATAAAGATCCTGAGGCTCCTTCAACTTTACAGATTTTACACAATTTAAGTCCTAAACATCCAGTTTGATATTTGGGGCAAAAAAAAAATTCTAGTTTTGCGAATTTGCAAAGATGTCCCTGTGGTTTATAAGAGGAAAGGTCAGATTTTTTCACCAAATTCACAATTAGCAAATATAGGGGAAAAAAAAAAAAAACTGTCTTTGCAAATATAGGAAACTTTAGACCCACTTATGTAAGCTTTTAAAGTGCAGAACTCAAAAGGTTTGTTTTTGTACAATGCCCAGGCTCAAATTTGAAATCCAACAAATTATGATTCAACTAATTGTTCTATTAATTCTAACTTTAAGCACTATTAAAATCAGTAATTCATAGGACATATATACAGCAAATTGACAGGCCAACATAATGGATGACGTGTGAATCAACGGATCATGCTAGAAGAGTTAACTAGAATGCAGCGTTAAGTTTGGTTACAGAAATCCGAAGGCTTGATGCATGGAATTGAAAATCAGTGGCTTAATATGTAATAAAAAGGCACAAAACTGACAAACCGAGGGGACAGGACATGCTTTTCTCCTACAGTTAATAATAGTAACGAAGTAGCTACCTGATTCGCCAGGTCTAATGCGGCCACCAGGAAGCTTAAAGATGGAATTTTTGATTTGCAACAGCAACAGATGTGGATGTTTGAACAACTCTACCTGCTTTGTTATTAAATTATTTACATTACAATTAATCTTGCAATTCATTCATTATTACCCAAAGAAAGCAGAAAACTGACCAGAATAACAGCCTCCACACATGTCCTTAATCCATGAGCTTGATAACTGATTCCACAGCAATTAAAATCCAGTCAGTCAAATTAACATATCAAATATCGAAATTACAAAAAAAAAAAATGAAGTGAAAGAAGTACTTAGATTTGAGCCTGCGAATTCGATCAGCGAAAGTCTCATCCCTGAAAGGAAGAGCGTCTTTGGATCCAAAATAGTAACTGCTCAGAGGGTAAATGTCTATTACAAAACCTTCATCCCTGCTGGAATTAATGTTGTCGTTGCCTCTGTTGTTACTACTTACAACGACAATTTCATCAGCCATGTTTTTCAATCGTGCTGAGGATTCAAGATGAGAAGATAAGCTCAAATATATAAACAAAGAAAGAAAATTGAAAGGGAGACAGACAGGTAGAAGAGTGGAGAAGAAAGAAGAAAATTAAAGAAGTCTTCTGTTCTGTGCTTTTAATATTCTAGTGTAGTGTAGTAAAGACTAAAACGTGGCGTTTAGATAGGCTTTACTTCCACTGTTAACGAACCACCACCTGTCGGCTTTACAAGGTTTCTGAGAACTGAATATTTGAATGCAACCCTAAAAAACAATATTAATTAATTAATTATGGTTTAAAATTGAATTACTATATCGAGTTTCAAAACTCAAGCAGGTTTGACTACTTGTTAGTAAAATGGAGCTGTTTTTAGGAAAAGAGATTGAATTTGTTTTTATTGGAACCATGGTTTTCAGATCTGGACCGGTCATCGAACCGGTGAAGGGATGGATTCATGGATTTTGGATTAAACCGGAATCGAACCGGATTTAATAAATATATTAAAATATTAAAATATTTTTATTTTTATATTTATAATTTATGAAAATTTGAATATTTTTGTTATAATTCTTTAAGTTTAAGCATTTCAAACACAATATACTAATTAAAAAAACTCAATTTATAAAATATAGTTTTTATAGTTACAATTAAATGTCAATTTAATTTAAAATAATTTAAAAATACAAACTATATTTTATTTTAATTAAAAACACCTCAAAATAATAACTTAAATTTTATATTTAAATAAATTTTTTTTTTAAAAATCTGGTTGAACCGAAAAACCAGTCCGGTGCACGGTTTTCCGGTTCGACCGGCCAGTCCGACCGACAGTTGACCGGTTGTTGATCAAAGTAAAAACCGGATAGAAACCGACCGGTCTGACCTCCGGTTCCTGTCGAATCGGGTCCGACAGGCCGGTTCGGTCCGGTTTTCACAACTATGATTGGAACACGACATTTTTTTTAAGATACATAGAATACCACATTTGATATAATCGTGTTCTATTAAAAACATGAGTTAAGTAGTAGGTAACGATTAAATTTTTTATAGATGAAAAAAGACTAATCATTACTAATATCAGTTGGAAAAAATTAGTTAAGTAATAGATAACGATTAAATTTTTTATGGATGAAAAAAGACTAATCATTACTAATGCCTGTTGATCGAAGTGGTAAGAAGCTCGCTTCTTTAAGTAAGGTCTCAAATTTAAACCTAGATATTTTTTTTATTGCTCTACTGAAAATGTATAGTTACTTGTCTTTCAATTGTAAAATTTTCATTTGTAATTATATTTTATAGAAAAAATACCTAATAGTTAACTATTTTTACTTAAACGGATAGGGTTGAATTTCATCAACACTAAATTCATCTAATAATTCACCCACCGACAGTATTTAAAGAGAAATACAAGGAATAAAAGCAATAAAAAAATAATTAAAAAAGCATTACAACCTACTTTGTTAACCTCCATCACTATTTATCAGAATTTCACAACCATATAAAATTTCATATCTTGTGTATAATAGTATGGAATTAAAAATAAAATAAAATAAAATTAATAGTGCTGATTTAGGACCAGTTTAAGATTGTTGTCAGTGAAAGTGCCGTCAGAAAAGCTAGATTTCATTGCTTCATTTAAAAGTAGTTTTAAGTGTTTTTCCAGTGTTTTCCTGAATACAATCTAATTTTTACCAATTATGCATTTGAAGCTGCTTTCTCCATCTCCAAAAATAGTTTTCAGTCAAAGTAAAATTTTTCATATTTTGGTTAAAAGATATTTTCAAAACTACTGAAGGCTGGTTCAAATTGACCCTTAAACCGAAATCATGCAGTGCATTTAGAATTATTGAATTAATTAGTTATTATGTAGGCTATCACTCGCTGTCATTGGCACTTTCACGTCGTCAACATCTTTGGACGTATTGGTGGGGAAAAGTACATGAGCCCATTAACCAAAGTTGGTGACAGAGAGATTCATCTTTTTCAGATTGGATTAGGGGTGAGCATGGACCGGTTCGGTTCAAAAACCGAACCGAACCGAAAAAACCGATCCAAAAAACACTATATTTTATAAACCAATCCGATCCAAACTAAATCTTGGTTCGGTTCGGTTCGGTTTGGACTAGCTAGAACCAAAAACATCAACTTTTTTTTTAAAAAAAAAAAAATCAAAATAAAAATTTTATATAAGTAGTTTGTTTTTGGAAAAAAGAAATACAAAAAATTAACTTAAAAAAATAGTAATATTAAATAATACTATTACATCACAATAAAATACTAAAATTCTTTTTTTTTTTTTTTTTTTTTAACTCTCAAGTTTTAACAACTACAAATTAGTATAAAAAAATAACAATATAAAACTATAAAAGAATATAATGTCTAAAATTCTCTACAATTATTATATATTAATTTTATAATTAATTATAATATTTTACCAATTATTCGGTTTTTCGGTTTTTTCGGTTTTTAACCGAACCAAACCGAACCGATCCGAAGTCCAAACTTATTCATAACTTAAAACCAAACCGAACCAAACTATGAAATGGATCGGTTTGGTTCGGTTTGGTTCGGTTTGGATTTTCGGTTTTTGGACCTTGGTTTGGTTTTGCTCACCCCTAGATTGGATTGGATATTTGCATTACCACCAAAAAGTAAAATCACGCATAAACTTTGTTAAATAATAAAAATACATCTTTCTTTACTGACCCACAGTTAATTAATGATATGAACGACTAAAACTAAAGTTTACAAACCATAGTTTGGACTTGGATATAGCTAATATTTATTTGGAGATGAATTGACCAATTTAATTATATATACAAATGATTAATTGTTTAGAGTCACATTATCATGATGTTATTAACATTTGTCCTTATCTTACATTTTCTCCAATAAAAATAATTTTTTATTAGTATTATTATATTTTAAAAAAATTAAGACAAAAATATATAAACCCATTCTCAAAGTCCAAACAAACTACAGATCTTAACGAAGATTACAAAAATATTTACAAATCCCATATTAATAAAACTTTAATTTTAAAAAAATCAAAAATTGAATCCCAAACCCATTAAATAAAAGTTCTAAATTTTAACTCTTTAATACTCGAACCAGCCCTTATAGTATCAGCTTGTATTATAATTCAGAAGCATGCCTTCCTGTCTTAGATATGAAAAAGATAAAAAGGACAATATTTACTCTACTTAAGCCTGAAGAACATATGTTATTTTAGTACTTATTTATAATTTTCTTTCTTGAGATTATTTCTTTTATTTTTTTTTACTAATAGGTAATATCTTTATTTATATTGTAACAAAGGCCGTTATCAACAGGCCCAATGGGCTTGAATGTTGGACCGTAAGTTTGACTTCGAAAGGCGCATTTTTACTCCCCATAATAATCACAATAATGTTGTACTATAAAGAACATTTTAGACTTTTCTTTTCATTACTCTTTTTGTTGTTGGGTCCAATTTTATTAATAAAGAAATTTTATATGGACCAATATTGCAAATAAATACTTTTTTACTATTATAATATAAAAAAGGTGAGCGTGATTTTAACTTTTTGAAGTATTATTTCATTTCGATTTAAAATTTCTTAGGTTAGCGAATTAGACGGCTCATCTGCTGGTTAGAGCAGCTGATTCTTCGATAAGTAGAGAGACGTGACTCTATGCTTGTCTACCTTTAATTAGAACTGTAATTGCTTCTGATTCATCTTAATGGATGTCTTTCTTCCCGTAAAAAAAATTCTGTCAATAAAATTATATAATTAAGTGTATTTACCTTATAATTGAAGCTCTACAGGAGAATTGACAGATTCAATATACACACCAACATGATATCTTTAATGACCAAATATTTGCTTAAGTTTTGACGAGTAATTTACAATACATCTTAATAAGCCAAAAACTTATAATAAAAATATACAAATTGATATGAATTATTGAATAATCAATGCATGATTGCCGGCTAGAGGTCGGCAATAGTTTTGTTAACATTTGTGGAAAAATGATTTCCCAACTAATTATTCCTTAACCAGAAATTCCTATTTTTGTATTTTTAGGTCACACAACAACAACAAATAAAATAGGGGGAATACGTTCCCATATATAATTCAACCACTTCATTATATTTTCGGCAAATATCATACTTTTAGTTTCTACTTATCATAATTTTTTTTTAATATTTACATATTTTAACAATTTCATTATTCTTAATTAATGTATGGTACTTATATTGTTTTTGAAATTAGCTGTTTAATTAGTAGATGTAACGAATGTATCTTTACTTTATTTAATTGGTTAGACAAAATTTAAGAGAATTATATTCGAAGAAAATAGTGACGTATTTAATAACGAAAAAGTAATAAATATATCTAAACACAAGTACTAGAATATGATTTTTACGAGAAATTTTTTAATTATTTCAAAACTAATAATAATAATAATAATAATAATAATAATAATAATAATAATAATAATAAAGACTAAATTAAGACAAATATTTATTTTTGATAAATAAATTCTCAAAAATATTTATAAAGAAAAAAAGAAAAAAACCAACCATGTGTTACATCAACAAACATATTGAGATTGGTTTTTTTTTTTTTTTTTTTTGTTAAGGAGAAAAAAAAAAAAGATAAACAATTTTTGAAGTTTCTGAAGTTTCCCTAAAAACAATAAGGAAGGGTGGCAATGCGGCAGGGATTATCCGAAAACCATGAGGATCCGAACCGGTGGACGCGGGGAGTAACCGATTTTATCCTCCACGGGGATGAGGGTGAGGGTTATTTTATCCCCGATTCTTAAATGGGCGTGGGGGCGGGTAGTACTATCCCAGCCCCGCTCATTTATATATATATATATACACACACATATTGTTTCCACACTCACCTATCATATTCAGAAATAGTCATTAATGGATGTGTTAAGTTGTATTAATTTATTCATTAATTAACAACATAGATTAATGTATCGTTGAATCATTACACAATCGAATGTATTCCTGCAATAAATTCCTTCTTCTGTTATGCTCTTCATTGACATAATATCTCACTTGATCTTGACTCATTGGCTCCTAGATAATCTTCCAACTTCACAACAAATTTCAATTAATTCAGCCCAGCAGCAAAGGAAATTTAATTAGAGGGAATTAATTAATACCTGGAGTCGAACAAAAATAATAATAAAAAAGAGATTCTCTTTTGTCAAGTTTTGCTGCCTATTGGATTTGTCACGTAACACTATACATTACATATGTCTTTATTTCTCTCCCTATTAATCACTATATAAATTAACATTTTTATCAACTTTTTTAATTGATATTGTCACTTTTTTTTATTTGTGTTATCCTGCATTATTTTTTATTTGTTTAAACATTTAATTAAAATAACGAAACACTAAATTTTTTTATTTGTTGGATATGGGTGGGGATTCACCGAAACCCGTAGGCATCCGCGCGGGGCTGGAATAGAGGTAAAAAAATCTCTAAAATATTAAATGGAGAATCCCCGAAACCACCTCCCAATCATTAGAGACGGAATGGGAAATATACCCCGTCTCCGCACCCGTACCGGTGGCACCCCTAATAATAAGAGAATTAATTAGAAGAAAGGAAAAGGGTCATATACATACAACAATGAGTCAAGTTAGCTCTGCGTCTACTGATTTTATACCAAACGAAACGAAGACCTTTACTTGTCATCTAATACTCTTCTCATTTTACTTCCTTCATCTTACGCTTCAATTTTCTCTTCTTTCCTATCTCTTTCATCTAAATATCATATCTTTCAAGGCCCTAATAATCTCTTCTCTGCTTTTCGCAGGCAAGAATCCCGTTTTCTCTCTCTCCTTATTTTTTTTTCTTTTATTTGAAATTAATGATTGTGGTTTTTGTTTTTTTTTTCTTGTATTAGCGGCTAAATTTTGATTTCGTTGAAATGAACTTTTAAGTAGTGTTCTGAGGTTTTTGGATTGGTTGCCAGGCGTTTGAAAGAAATTCTTTTTGCTTAACGAATTGACGGATACTTTTTTGCTGTTTGTCTTTTCCTTGTAGATTTTTTCTCTTAAATTGTACTGAATTACGTTTTTGGCCAGATGTCATGGTGTGTGCTGCCTAAATTTATCATTCTAATGAATGATTGTCAATTATTACTCACCATTTTTAAAATTTCATATCTTATTGTATTTTTTTGAAAGGTGTGGAAGTATATCATTATCTTTTTCTGGGCAAAAGTGAAAGAAAAAAGTCAAATGGTTGTGGTTATGTGGAATTCAGAAGTATTTTAGTGATGGATTTTCTTTTTGGTGATGGAAAATTGGAAATTAATTGGGGAGATGCAAGAATTGCTCAACTTTGATTGAAAGCTTATCTGTTAGAGGGTAATTTTTCTTTGTAAGTGTACCTGCAAAGGCTATAGTGCTTGTTTAGATGGAGTATTTATGATCTAGTGACATGTAAACCTCACGAGGAACTGGGGAAAAATTTTGAGTGAGAATGGATTTGTTTAGCTGCTGTAAATTAGCTGAATTTGGTTAAGGAACGGTTTTTTCTTTCATTCTTGCATTTAAGGTAAAATTTTAAATATGAACTTTGAATAACAAGGCAAAGTACATAGCTTGGTGTTGTTTAATTCATGAGGCATTGGTCAACTCACGGATACTTGGGCAACATATAGGATATGCTTTTCATTATTATCTACTTTTGATGGAATCTGCATCTATTTAGGTCCAATTTCTTTCATGGCATGAACCTAGAAATGAATTGTTTTATTGCTTAACATTGATTTGAATGATAGAGATGGCTATGGTGTTATTTTTCTTTGCCATCTTTGTATTATTACATGGTATCATCATCAACAAGATTGTGATGTGGATGTTATATTAAGTGCTCTTTTATTTTATTAAGCAGGTATTTTGAGGAATCAATAAAGAGCTGAGGAGGACATCCGGTTGATCACTTGCCTCAGCACAGATGGATCAAAGTACTTGCATTCCCTTTCTTCTGAAATACTTGGTTACTTCTTTTTTGAAAGCTCACAATAATTTTTTCTAGATGAGCTTGTGAGAGTCTTTATATGATTCATTTGAATCTAAGTCCCCTTTAAATTTATGCATTCATGGTTGTTGCTTATGAACATCCCAAAACTGAATTGATTAGCTTGCTGAAAACTGACTTTGTTGTTTCAACATAAGCTCATCTTCTTGGTGGTACAGATGTTAATGTTGATGAAAAAGGGGGTTTGCGGAATGACCTTGAGCTTGTTAAATCTGTCTCTGATAAGCATATTGATCTTCTCAGGCCTTCAGCTCGATACTATTCAGCATCTAAAGGTAGGAATCGGATTCAAACATTAACCTGCTTGATAAATGGATCAATCTCAGGAGTCATGATGAATTGCAGCCCTCCTTGTTTATGTGTTATTGGGGTTGTTGTCTGAGTTTATACTCGTGAGAAAGTGAGTGGTGGACCTAAGATGATGACATAAAGGGAAGTATTCATAAAAGAATTGAACATTTAAAAATTAAAGTCATGATGAAGAAGTAACCTTCAGATGGGTGGGATAGCTAAGAAATGGATCCATAATCAAAACCAACCATTTAGACCCTAGTTGAGTTGGGTATAAGAGTTTAATTTGCTTATTTCAAATCATATTTCGGCAAATAAATGTATGTTGATGACCCACTTTCTGTATGTTGGTACTAGTTCGGATTTGGCAACCCTTTAAATGCAAAAATATTAATGTTCATATGGATTTCTATAGCACTGTTTTCCCCATGTATACGTTTCGAGATCCAAGTGCATTGACACTCTCTCGATTTACCTTTCTTTATTCTTCCCTTATTAGAAATTTCTTGACTTGTAACTTTATCAGAAACTGATATTTCTCTGTACTTTCAGCTAAACCAATCTTGTCAAAATTTACTTCTTATTTCAAGTTAGATCTCAGACTGAATTACCAGTCATAATTGTCTTTGGTTAGTGTTAAGAGTGACTGCTCCATTTACATATTTGCACATCACTTTTTATCCTTTTTTATTACCTGTCCTATAGCATTCTGTCTGTTAGATGAAGTATTTCACAGTATGTATTAGTTTATCCTAACATCTGAGAAACACTTATAATGCAGGGTCAGGCCCAGATGCCAAGTATACCCTTCTTAGAGATCCTGAAGATTTCCAAGTTGGAGCTTATGACAAACCCCTTCCATGCTTTGGTTGTGGTGTGGGATGGTTCTCGTAAGTATTCTTGAATTATTATCTACTTTCACTCTCTTTCACATATTCTCATTTCTGATTCTTCTTTCGCAGTTTTCTTATAGGATTTGCTTTCCCATTCATGTGGTATTATGCCACATTTCTTTATTTTGGAAATTATTACCGCAAGGATCCTAGGGAACGAGCAGGCCTTGCCGCAGCTGCCATTGCTGTAAGCTCTCTCTCACACTCTCATTAGTGAACCATCAATAATGCTTTTTGGACTGGATGATAGATGCTAAGTGAATCTGTCTTGCCCATTGGCCAATCTTCAAGAACACTATGCAATATGTCTACTGGATCCAAAACCTAACTGTAGATGCAATTCCTATTGCAGGCAATGACATGTTCTGTCGTGCTGCTGATCCTTTTAGCTTTTTACACCTTATTTTAGCCCAGCACAGGCTGAGTTTGCCCGTAAAGCATACACTACAAAAGTATATGCAACCAGTCTGAAGATATTGCCTATGCGGTGTAGATAAGAAAGCTGAAGTTCCGGCCACGCTGCACAAAGAAAATGTAATTATTGATTGCTGCTCAACAATTAGAGATACTACAGTGATACAACTTAAGAAGTCGCATACAAAAACTGAAACTTCTTTTCTCATGTTTTGAGTTTATTTATGATATTATATATTAGAATAATATTTATGTAAGTGTTTGTTTTGAGGGCTTTTTGTGTATTGGGATAAATCCCGCTTGTTCTTCAATCAAATAGATTTCAGTTACCCTTCAAGAACTCGTTGAAGTTCCACGTGAGAAGTGTTTTATACTGTTGGAGCATGACATAATGAGCAGGATCGTTTTTCTTTTTTTTTTTTTTTTTTTTTTTTCAGGGTAGTTATTTTGAACTTAACTCAATTAGATGTTTCACTATGCAGTAAGAAGATAATCTTAATGAGTGTTATTGTAAAATGGTCAAATTAACTACTCCCTCCATTCCTTTTCTTTGTATGTTTTAGTTTAATATTAATGGAGATTATTATAAACTAAAAACTATGATAATTAAGAAAAATAAAAATCTGCCTTGAAACCTAGACTTTTAGGTGAGTATTTAAGATAATTAATAACCTAATTAATGCGTCATTACACAACTCCAATTGTACTTTTAACCTTTGCTCCTGCAACGATCATACATAATCGGTATAAAACTTCAACTGAAACAGATTATAAATATTTACATTCCACAGATGATTATAAATAATTTAATGCTTCATTAAGGCACACTCTCAATCCAAAAAGTGGCATGCAAATCTGCCATCCCATTGGTAACAATCCTCTCGCCAAATGGTACACTTCAAATGGAGATCTCTAGCTAATGCAAAAGCAAAAACAAAAGGATCATCTGGAGAAGTTTTCTCTAGTTACTACTCGATCCCAAATATGAAAGAATTAAAAAGAAAAACACATGCTCCAATTGGTATGGTTCTCAATATTGCTGGCCCCAACAGTCTCTTGATTCTTAATCAATGGGTTAATCAATGGAATGCTTCCAGTTCAGAACTTGCACCGGAAGACTGGTCAAACTGATGAGAGCTATCCATTCACGATGTTCTTCTACACAACCAAAATGTTCAATATCAATCTTTAGCCACTAGACGAACATATTTATTGTCAACTGTGAATCTGGAACTTGAATTGATCTGTCCACAGCACCAAGGAGATTATGCTTATATACATTAGTTAAAAAAAAAAAAAAACATAAAGGAACAAGATAGCAACAAGTGTTCTACCTTTTGCTCAAGAATACCAACGAGTTCGGTTTCATCCTTTGTTATTCCAGATTCCAGGAATGATCTAAGAACAAGCTTTTTTAGTTTCTTCATCTTCAATGCCCCATCTGGATTCTATATTCATCAAACATATATAGAAGTCTTAAAACTACGGACGATAATGAAAATGGTACAATATATGCCAAGTCAATGTTAGAGGGAAAACTTTTTCACATCCCTTTTTAAGGGCCTGCATGTATGTGTCAACCAAGTTTATTGTATCAATAGCCGGATAACAATCCAATCTGAATTCTGAAGTTCATTTTATTAATCAAGATGTGGATGATTTACAAGATATTTGAAATAGACGCACAAAGAAATGTGAGATATGATTTTACCAAAGATACATACCGTTTTCAAGGCTGCTTTTATTATCTTCTTCAAGTTTATCTTCTTGTTTGTATCTTCTTTGTTAGCAGATTCTACAATCTTATCATCTATATCACCATCATGTTTAGCTTTCTTCAAATGGCTCTCTAAATCATCTGATTTGGCTTTATGACCCTGAAGCACAACGTTGCCTGTTTCATTTTTACCATTGATGCCATTCTTTTGTACGAGACCATCATTTGATTCATCAAGTTTTCTCTTCTTCTTTGACTCCAAGTTTACAGCCTCTGTTTCTGAGGCGTCATGTCTCTGGTCAGCTTTAGGCGTATGCAGTACTTCTTGTTCCTCCACATGTTTATTATCAACCAATTCACCATTTGTATTTCCATTGGAGGCAGATTTAGCATGAAAAGCTCGAGCCTTTGCCCGGTGTTTCTTACCATCAGCATGGAGAAGCAACGCTTGCTTACTAGTAGCCTTGGTATTGCAGAGACTGTAAATGTGCAAATTTATTAAAAGTGGACTTGGTTATATGGAATCATAAGATATTACAAACAGACAAATAAAAAAAATAAAATGAGACCAAAAAAAAATTTAACAAAACTAAATGCGGGTACTCCACATGCATAAGTCTTGAAATGTTAACTTGTGGGCCACTATATTGGAGATTTCACATTTCACTGCTTAAAATCCATCATTTGAATTTGTTTCACAATAAATGCTGACAATGAAATTCTAATGTTATGTACGAACCCAGTCCTATATCACATTCTCACCTCAACCATTTTTTCTGCTGAGGAAATATACATTTTCCGCTAAAAGTCAAAAGCTCTAAAAATGAGAAAACTCAAACGCATTTGCAAATGTCCATACAGTAAGCATTCCACTAAAAGCTAGATCAAACCTAAACGAATCGCCGTACGTGTGATCTACAAGGGACATACCTCACGCATAAACTGCCAGTGTCAATCTAGAAACAATTTTCTAAATACAATGCTCAAGCATGAAATCCCAGAGTTCGTCAATTCATAACAGGTATGCAAGGGTAGGAGAAACTAAAACACACTTGTTTCGTTTCCAATTAGGAAACAAACTCTCTCAGCATATTCCATAAACTTAGTTTGATTTCACTCTTCTAAATAATCCATTTTTTTCTGAATCTCTTTTTTTTTTTTTTTTTTTTTTTTGAATTCTTCTCTTCCTTGTCATTATCCCACTTGGATACAATCAATCTAAATGGATAAATCCATTAGTCTGAATCATTGCATAGAAATATAAGTCTGTTTTCTTGTAATTTATTTTATTATTAGTCAATCTATTGAATTGAATAAAACCGATTGAAATAGAGCTCCAGCTATCATATTTTAACTTTCTTTTCAGTGGATAAAATATTTATTTGCATACTTCCATCAAGATTCTAATTAATATCATGGGCAAGAAACCAGAAAGCATAATATCGATTCCAGTATTCAGTGGTATATCTGTGACTTAAGACTTGTGAGAGATTCATTAACATATTTTCATCAAGAATGTAAATTTATCTCATAGGCAACAAACCAGAATGTATGCCCATAATAATAACAAAATTCCAATATTCAGTGGAATATCTGCTAACTTATGATTGAAAGACTAAGCATAAACAGAGGAAATAGGCGAAGTATAAAACTCTGAACTGACCTACAAAACCAAGGAGGGCGTTCAGATAATCCAACAGTTATATCTACATCAGGTTGTTGCTTTGTGTTCTTGTTGGATTTGGGAGTGGCACCATTTAAGGTTTTTCCTTGACCCTTAGGACCATATTTTTCCTGAACACAAACAAATTTTTAGAAATCACAGAAGAAAATGCATTTAAAGCTGCAAATCATCAAACAGCTCGCTGACAGGGAAAGAAAAACAAAAGAACTAACCGCTTCAGTAATACACTGATTGTGGCGCTGAACGCTTTCCTGCCCGAACATTTCTCCGCAATCAATGCATGATAGCTACAGAATCACAATCAAAGAAAAAAAAAATCAACAAAACAGTTCAAATTTGTTTAGATTAGAAACAAAGAAAATGGAGGAAGTGTCGACCTTGGTGGCAGAGCAAATTCTGAAGTGATTAGGTAACTTCGGTTTCTTTAAGTTCTCTCCACAATCCTCACACTGAAACCACACCATTTTTCGATTCGAAGCAGTACAGTGCGGGAAGGAAGGAGATGAATTACGTGACAAAGGAGCTCAGCAATGCTACAGATGGAGAAGGGAATTTGGGGTTTAAGACGTTGATTTAGGGTTTTCTGTATTGTCCGGACCCATGGGATCCAGAAACTTCGGGACCCACTATACTCCAAAACTCCCCGTTTCGAATCTCTAGCTAGGGGTTTGGGCCGTTTGGCCCAGGGATTTGATTGAGTTATATAAACCAAGCTGAGTTCTTTTTTTTTTATTTTACTTTTTTTCTTTCTTTTTTTCCAACTAGAAATCCCATTTTTTTCACAAAGTTAGATATTTTTATATTCAATTCGATATTTATTTTTCACTGTTGAATATTTCAGTAGTTTGTTAAATATCCAATCATTATTACAATTATTAGTATCATGTTTTTGAAAATTCATAATTCATACTCTTCTTAAGGGTATAGTATTTAATTTTGGAGAGATTCGCATTTGATCATCCTATCTAGAGAGAAATATGCTTACTTCGACTATGTAATTGGATATATATTTTTATTTTAAATTTTATTATGGACTTGATCTACTTGGACACTTTCAATAAACAAATCAACACGTGTATCTTTTATTAATTTTTTAAATATACTTTTTAGTTTTTTATACCTATTTTTGCATATGTTATCCTTTTTTTTCACTAAAATGGTTGATATGTAAACCAGATCCATAATAAATTATTAATATTATCTTTAACGATTATTTTAATACATAAATAATATGTATACTATAATAAAGATTAAATCGTATCTAACTCAATTGGGTTTTGTTATGATTTTAAATTTGGTTAGTATCAACAAACTAAGCTTTTTTTCAACTACTCCACTTCAAATATGTATAAATTTCTTTATTTTATTTTTCTATAAATAAATATTTAGGTATAGAAAAATTATCTCTAACCTAAAATCAAGGAAAGTATCAAGATAATAAAAAAACTTACGAGAAGACTTATACATCAGTTCCATGGATTCCAATAGCTGCTACTGTCGTAAAATTTGCTTCTTTACTACCAAGTCCATTTTCATCGGATTTTGTAAGAGATGTATAGAATCATGAAGAATCTATCAATGCTCAAACAAATAAATATGTGAAGTGGAATGTTGATGGGGATTTTTTTTACACAAAAAAGCGCAGTGGTTTTGGTTTTGGTTTTGTAATCCAAGCTTCTTTGGGTTCTTTTTGGGGCAAGTACCGGTCCCCTTTTTTCATCATATTGATTCATCTTTGATTGCAAATTTATCCAGCAACAGTGGCTTTCTCTTTCATCACTAATTATTTGTGATTGGTTTCAGAATTGTTAGACTGTCATTTTAGTTGTGTTAGAAAAAGTACGCAAATTATTGTGGTACTTGTACTCTTGCTAGAGTTTTCCAATTAGATTAAGTAGCATTTAGGTCCTTGTAGTTATGCGACGGGAGCGATGCCCTCCTTATTGAATTAGAAGGCCTAAAAATCTCCTTTTTCTTTGAATATGAGAGCAATTTAACCCTTTTCTAACAGTCAACAACCGATTCCATCTTCTCCTAATTAATCAATTTCACAAACACATTAAACCAAATTAATACGTAAATTAGAGCAAACAACCAAACCTCAGCTTAGGCAGAGATGCTCGGGTGCAAGCCATGTGAAAGCAAATGAATAAAGAGTTGAGCAATCAAAATCATTAGGTGTGCGAACTTTTATTTTATTTTTTATTACGAAATCATTTACGAAAAAAGGAGCTCTGATGCAACTAGAAATGGTTTGAAACCATTCTCTGCCAACAAGGTTCACCAAACCAGATTAATTATAACTGTATAATTATCTCGAGCTTTTCTACAGAGGATTCATTCTTCGACTCGATCAAGGAGCTCTCCTTGTAATTCTCGGAAACCTCATCGGCAGCTTTTACTTGATTTGGACCCATCTCGTTGCCGGTCGTTGACCGTTGAAAAAGGACCAAATTTATCCTAGAGAATGAGAAAAGGGAGATTTTTAAGCTTTTTTATTTAATAAAGGGAAAAAACACTCCCGACACAAAACTATAAGGGCTGAAATGAAACTTTAACCTTTTCCAATTCTATGTCTCACGGAGCCGTTTGCTTTGTTATGCTTATGCAGCCTTCCTGTATCCATGATATGTTAATTTTGGATATTTAATCAGAAGTTTTTTTTTCTAAAAAAATGACAATGCTAATATAAATCTATAGAGACATAATGTGAGAAGGAGAGGAGAAGGAGCACTTCGTAAATAATTGACAACTGTTAATTGGATCTATAATTTTGTATTTGCTAGCTTTCATTTTCACATGTATTTTAATTAATTGACGATGAACTCGATAAAAAAAAAATGATGATAAGCTCCATCCGGTGTAAAGTCATGAGCCCACAAGGCCACAATGGTGGATCTACTTTCAATTGCTTCATTTGGGGAAGGAAAGTGTTAAATAATTTTTTTTTTTTAATTTATACTATAAAAATAATTAAAAAGAATTAGATTGTGGAAATGATTATTTATGTTTTTAGCTCTTCATTTGAAAAGATTTGAATTTTAAAATCACTAACTTTTACACATGAGATATCAAAAACAAATGTTGTATTTTGGACATTAATAAAATATGATTGTTACCTCGAATAAGTTGAGCAGGGTATCGTTTAGTTTGGTTACCAAATTAACCCCGAATTTTAGTTAATCAAATTAAAACATACTTAAAAATAGTAACCAAACCAAATCAAATAAAAACACTAACTAAATATATCGAACTGAAATTTTTTTGTTTGATTCGGTTATTAACTGTGGTAACCAATTTTTTTTAATATAAAAATAAAAAAATTATAATAATTAAAAAATATTTAATTTGATATAAATTAAATATATTACATAAAAAGTTTAGTGATTGATTGGTATTAAATAAGCTAAATGAGTAATTAGAATTAGGGCTGGCCATGAGAATCAGATATACTGGACCAGAGCGAATATATGAGGAAAAAGATCCAGAATTGGATCAAACTATTGACTTGTTTTTAAAGAACTGGACTGAACTGTAATTTATCCAGGACCGGACTAAATTAGACTGGATCGAGGACCGGACTGAAAGAACCAAAAATTTATTAGTATTAAATTCATATTTCATATATAAAGAGATTATTTAATTTTAGAATTTTATAATATATTTTAAAAAATAATTTATAATAATTCTAACTATTAAGTAAACTTAATTTATAAAATTCTGATAGATATTATTAGAATTTGTATTTTTTAGTTGAAATTGTATAAGAAAATATATGTTTTTTTATTTTTACAATTTATTTTATATATTTGGATTGGACTAGACTAAATTTCCGGACTCCATAACCGGATAGGACCAGAACCGATCTCTGAATGCCCAAACTGGATTGGACCGAAATTTTTTGGAACAATTCAAATCTGGAGATTTATTCCTCCAATCTAATTCTGGAGATTTCTAAATCTCCGGATTGGACAAACTGTATCTAGTCCTAATTAGAATTATAAAACCATAAACTAAATATTATATAAACACATAAAAAAATATTTTAGTATATTTTATCATAATTCGGTTCGGTTTCGGTTAATCTGAAATTTTTCATGGTAAAACCGAACCGAAATCAAATACCAGATTATGTGTGAACTTGTTACCAAACCGAACCAAATAAAATTTGGTAACCGAACAAAATTTTTTATTCGGTTTGGTACAGGATTAGTGTTCAGTTTTTCAAAATAATGCACTCGCCTACTAAATCTATGATTCACACGTTATTAACAACGTGATTGGCCTTCTTTATAGTCTTTTTCTACGCATATTATATATTTTTGTTCTGTGAATTTGGTTTGTTTTATGTTTATCCGAATATGAAATGTGGCAAGTAATTGATTTATTTCAGCATATCATATTTTGAATGTGGTAAACTGATAATATAATAACATATTTCATTATGGTCTTTTCCTGTATGACAAGGCTAATTAATTAGTTTATTAAGAAGGTAAAATTGGAAATTTATGAATTATAAATAAACGAAAATTTCCAATTACTTTATAAAAATAATAATAATAATAATAATAATTGTGACATGAGATAAAGAACAGGCTGTCCCTACGAACAGAAGTAAGGTGTTGGGAAGAGTATACTTACAGGACACTTCATGGTTAGTGGCTATCATCTTGTAATCTGTCCTTTTTACTAATTTGTTCTTATGAAGCAAAACCAGTTAAGTAGCTCATACACTGATATGACAATTTCTGTCACAAATTTTGAACAAGTTGACAACAAGGTTTTAATTTTGGATTAAGTTTGGGGTTTGTTTATTTGCTAATCTGATCAAACTTGATCATTTCATTCTTTAAGAAAGTGCTAACTAGGAGTAGAAATTTGGTCGGAGTGAATAGGGGTGTGATGATTGATGGGTGTAAACTCTCTAATATCTATTTCTGAAAGGATGTAACTAATTGCTAAGAGAATGAAGGATTGTCAATTTGTCCAACAAAACTTGTTATATATTACTTCTTAGATTTATTTATTTCTGATGTGGGATCTTCAATATTCTCCCTCAAGTGCAACTATACTTCAAACAGATCTGTTAAGCCTTGTCCTACTCTGATATCACGGACAGACTTCGTGGGCTTTGAGAATGTTGATTTTGACTGTATGAGTGAACACATATGTGAGGTTAGGAAGATGTAATAATACAAAACAAATTGGCTAAGACTCAATTTATACCACTTATGGATATTTGTTATATGATCCTGATGGTTAAGATGGTTATAAGAATGAATGGTGTGTATTATATGGCTCCTTATATAATGTGAAATAATTTTTCGTTTTTATTATATTTTATTATAGTAAATTAGGCCTTTATTTAAAAAAAATCACACAACTATTTAAATTAATATGGGATATATATATTTTGTGATTAAATATGATTATATGTTATAATCGGTAAGAAAGTAAGAAGAAAAGGAGAAAGTGTTATATATATATATATGAGAAAGTGGAGGGCTTGGTGTATGAAAATGGTAGCTATAGGCATGGGACCTGAGTGTTTGCTGGATTCCAACCTTTTAGAAGGATGAAGATGAAGTGGTGGGACATGAACAGGATAAACTAGTCTTGAAATCATTTCCCTCCAATTTTTTTTTTTCCCGTCAAGGATATCGACTTTTGATCGTAACTAATCTTAGCGTTGGCTTAAACACATAGTGAAGGATGAGAAATCTAGTCCAAAAATTTAAGATTGTTTCATACCTAAAACGATGATCGAATCTCGACACTTGGTTAAAGGTGGATGAACTTCTACTACACAATTAACTCTTAGATTAATATCCGTCCATTCTCAGAGCTACCACTTCATCCTAAATTATTTTCACTTTTTAAGAGGTCCAGCAATAGTCACGCTTCAAACAATACCCATCATGCATTATACATTATACATATATATCTGAGCCATCTTTTTAATTTATTTTTTCACATATCTTTTTAATCATATATATATATATATATATATATATATATATATGATTAGGGTTGTTTTTAGTGGTAGGTTTGTGAATTAAGCTACTCACAAAAAAGTTCAACTGTTTTACAAAAATATCAGTGGACTTGTCTGGACTTTGGATTGATTGATTTTTTTTTTTTTTTTTTTAATGTGGGAGACATCCAATTTTTGTTCTTATGATCACGTGTGGAGACTGGAGAGCTATCACTTTTTCAAGATGGGAATTTGAAGATAAGAAGTGTAAATGAAACCAACGTTTGGAGAAGGAGAAAGTTGGAAAAATAAAGGTGTTGTGTCTTGAATTGATTAGATTGTTTTTTTGGTCCAATCCAAGACATTAAACTGAAAAAAACGACAGAACAACAGAAGAAAAGGAACCAAACCCAACATGAACCGGCCGGGAAAAAAAGTAAACTTCGGCATTATCCTCCCGTCAACTCATGTGGAAATAGTAACGTACTATAAAAATTAACAATACTTTATTTGAACATGGTATATTCTGTTTAGTTATAATTTTTTTTTTTTCAAATTTTACTCTCTTCATTTTGAGTCAACTACTTAAAATTGATCATAATTCACCTTATTCAAGTCAACATTATTAGAATAATACAAACATTATTACAAGAAAAACATCTTGGGTCCATTTTAATGTTTTCAATTGTTATGCATTAATTGAGTACTAATTTTCTAATCTGGCACGTTTAGGTATAATTTTACATATAATCATTAATATTCAACCGCAATGAAGCATTAATTGTATCGAATTTAGTTAAAAGAAATTTGCTATTTTGTGTTTAACTTTTTCAGTACCAATGATATAGAGAAATTATTAAAAAAAAATTTCAAATTGTAAATAAATTATAATTTAAGGTACTGAAAATGAAATAATCATATATTTTAAAATAAATTTTATATATATATATATATATATATATATATATATATATATATATATATATATATATATAACTAATAAAAAATTCAATATAATTTGATTGATTTGAATCTAATTAAGAGCTTGTTGCATAAATATCTAAACCGACAAGACGTCTCATAAATTTTTTTCTCTTAAAATATCAATACAAAAGAAGCTTAATTAGGATAGGGTAGGACACTTTATGTTTTTCATTCAATTCTTTTATTGTTTAAATTTCTATCTGTACCACTTAGACTATAATGTAGTACCTTTACATATTAATATATCCTTTATAACATATTTATTATTTTAATATATTATTGGAATATATATTAAAATCTGCAAAGTTACTCATATAGAAAGGTGTGAGTCCCTCTTATTCTTTTATAAAAATTGTAAAATATTTAAATTGAATATATATATATATATATAAAACACTAAATTATTAAATAATGTTTGTTAGAGTAAAAGAGATTTTGGTCATTTCAGTAAAAGATTTCGTGATCAAGTTTATAGATGCAATAAACAACAATCTTCTCACAATAGGACCTGACAATATCTCAATTGGAATTTCGTCAGGATATTATAGAATCGCGACGTGTTTACATTAGGAAAAACAAACGATATCAATTTAAAATAGAGTTGAACAATATTATAAATCAAATTAGTTGATAATAAAGGTTGATGAGTAGACAAAAGGATTAGACAAATAAACAATACTTCCCAATATCTCAACCTGGTTCTGATACCAAAAACAACATCATCGCATATTAATTAGATTTTATGTTTATTTAACAATCAAGAATAATATCAAAGGGATGAGTATATGACTTAAATATTCCAATTATAAATTTAGCCAAAGTTTTTAATGGTCTTAATTTTCTTGTCATTCTTAAAAATTCATTTTCATCAAAATTTCTATTTCTTATTTTTAATTTAGTTTCATAAAATTGAATTATCAAAACTAATTTTCTCAATAATAAACTTAATTCTTGCATATTATTTAAATCTAATTGATTAATTGAATTGATAAAGTTCTGATACTTGATTATTTTGAAGTTCTCCAGAAAACATATTTAATTTAGATAGTTATTAATAAATTCAAGTAAAACCATAATAAAATGGCACTTTATCTGAAAATCTAAACAATTACCAAATTCCTTCAATATGAAAATCATTATGTTCTTTAAATATTTTTTCTTCTAATTCTAATAATTCATTTTTGAAAAATATTAATTCTGGAATATGAGAAAAATCCATAAGTTTGATATTAAAAATAATTTTTTCTATATGACGAGGCATAGTTGATTAAATACCTATTTGATTAATCACCAAATTCTTACAAAGAGTTGATTCTGGAATACATTGGGGAAATATTTGAATAACAGACTCTTGAATAGAAGACTCTGACTCGTTTTGAATACATGCACAAGGATTAAAAACTAGTTGGAGATCTAAGGTTTTTTAACAAAATGAGGTTGAAATAATCAGGGGTTTTTTTTCTCTCTAATGGTTATTCACTATGGGAATTAGTGCGCCTGTGATCTTCCTACAATCTTAATAAATAGCTAAGGAGGTTTTAGAAGATAAGTTCTGTCTTGCTACATGTGTGGTCTCAAAATGAAGAAGGAGATATTTGATTAAAGCTGATGTCTCTCAATGATGAATTCTGCCATAATGGAATTTGAATAAGTCTCTGCCAAAATAATTGCTAGCTAAATATTTGCCATAATTTGATTAAATCCGCTGTAAGCATCGGAATTTTCCAGACTTAAAAAAAAAAAAAGTGTGTCGTCGTAGTTTTGTATTACAGTCGTACGACTGTAATACCAGAGCAGGTACAACAGCCCATACCTTTAGTTAAGAATAAATTTTTATACCACCTAAAATCTTGTAAATTTGGACAAGTTAGATTTTGTATACTTCTGAGCTTTTATCATTATATACTCTAGGATCTCCTATAAAACCTTGCATAATTGTAAATAATAGTGTTGGAATAATATATTTTTCTTCTGTTTGTATCATTTGATTATTTTTTTTCCTTTATTAATACTTTCTTTGCACTTAAAATTTTATTCTTATCTTCCAGGGTTATGTAATAATTCCACCAACCTTTTAATTGTCCTGTAAAATCTGAAACTAAAGCTTGTATTACTTGTATCTCATTATTATTTTTACTTCTATAAGCAATAGCTGCCATTGACATTTCTTGTAATAAATTGATTGTTTGGTATTCTGACAAACCATGTATATTCCATTCACATAACGCTTCACCATCATATTTAGCTTACACTAAACTGCTGCTTTCTTCATATTGAGTGTCAGGTGGAGTAGGTTTACGATAATAATTCCTTGTTTTTGGAGTAGGTGTATAAGCATTGAATATTATTTTTTGAATTAATTGATCTTCTGTTTGAGTAAATTGTCCCGCTAAATTATTTATGTCTTCAATATCAGTGTTAGATTCTTTATTTATTACCATAATTTGTTTATCTTTACTAATATTTAGCCGAGCTAGCTTAGCTTCGATTCTATCTAAAATAAAATCTTCTTTTTTAACCTAATTTTAATTCCTGTCTCAAATGTTTTGAATAAAGGTGTTTCATTTTTAGTATTTGATGTAGAAGCTTTAGTGAATGAAGATTTGATTGCTGGTGTTTGTACTACAGATTCTACTCTATTTAATTGTTCAGACATAGTATTTAATACTTGATTTGAATAATTATTTTGTAATATCACTTGTTGTATATCTTTAGAAATATTATTCTCATTGGTTTCTATTTTCCTTAAAGGGGATCCAATAAATGTCACATCATTATTTTTTATTATTATATTATCTAGGGGAGGAATTGATATTACTGATTCATTATTAACGGTTTCCTAATGTTTAGCTATTTTAGTATTTATATTAATTTGGCCTTCAAATGGGTATTTTATATAATTTTTTCTTTACAATAAAATTCAAACCATATAAATAAAGGAATATTAACTTCGAATTCATTTATTTTATTATACAAAATAGTTCTAAATTCTTCTAATCGTGATTTTGAAAAATTATTAAAATATCATTCTCTTTTTCCTTTAGTATATTCTACTTTTAAATCTTTTCTTAAAAACTCTTTATCAATTTCAAATTTACTCATATTTATTTAATTATTATTTTAGATTGAAAAAAATTTTCATTTGTGATATAGCAGAACTCATAATACTTTCTTCCCTAACTTCTTCATATATAGGTTTTGGAATATTTTTACTTAAATCAATTCCTAACATATTATAATTCTTTTCTGAATTAGATCTTAATAATGTATTATTACTGGATGAAGGTCTCTTATTTGAATAAATTGACGTCCTAGCAGGCTGATTTAAACTAGAAGTAAAATATATTTTAAAAGAGCCATCACTGTGTTCAATTATTCTAGATATTTGATTATCTATTTCTAAAGGTTTACTTTCACTAATTTCTTTTAGATCTCAAGTTCCAGATCTAGTAATTTCATTCCATATTAATCTTTTAGGAATTTGAATATTAGAGTGTGCCTTATTAGCATAGTTGTGAAAACCGGACCGGATCGACTGGTCGGACCGGATTCGATCGGGAATCGGAGATCAGACCGGTCGGTTTCTATTCAGTTTTCACTTTGGTCAACAACCAGTTAACTTTCAGTGGACCGGTCGGTCGAACCGGTAAACCGTGAACCGGATCGGTTTTCCGGTTCAACCAAACTTTTTTTTTTAATTATTTGAATATAAAATTTAAGTTATTATTTTGAGATGTTTTTAATTAAAATAAAATATAGTTTGTATTTTTAAATTATTTTAAATTAAATTGACATTTAATCGTAACAATAAAAACTATATTTCATAAATTGAGTTTCTTTAATTACCATATTGTGTTTGAAATGCTTAAACTTAAAGAATTATAATAAAAATGTTCAAATTTTCATAAATTATAAATATAAAAATAAAAATATATTAATATTTTAATATATTTATTAAATCCGGTTCGATTCCGGTTTATTTCGATTTAATCCAAAATCCATGAATCCATCCCTTCACCGGTTCGATGACCGGTCCGGGTCTGAAAACCATGCTTATTAGCTTCAAATAATATTGTTTCATTTTTATTAAAAACTTGTTTAGATCTTGGATTAAGTGTTGTTGTCATCACTTTGTAATATATCCTATAAATTATAGCAATATATTTTACATTATCTTTGAATTCTAAATTCTTAGTTTTAACAATTAAAATCAAAGTATCTATTGTATTATGATCATATAAACTTATAGAAAATCCTGGATAACAATTAAAACACATAGGACCATTTGCCAAATTAGTTTCAACCATAGCAAGTAATGAATTAGAAAAATTAACATGCCTAGCATCACGCAAACATATCAATACTGGTATATCCAATCCTTATCTAAACAAAGGTTTAATAACAATTTGAACAAAATCAATATGCAAAAATTTATATTTTTTCATCCTATATTCTTTAATAGCCTTTTCAGAGAATAATTGGATATTTTCGTGATCTTGATTAATAGCAACAGTTTGTTCAGCAGTCTTAATAGAGTAATCAGTCATAAATTCAAAGTTACCAATTGAATAAATTATATTAATATTTTGTTTGGGTATATTCAATCAAATAAATCATTTTCTATTCTAGGAATATTAATTTCTAATGAATTTAAATCTAGATTATTATCATTTTCAGTAGCTGTTCTGCTACTAGAGCTTCGTTCTCTATTAGAAAATATTCTTGTAAGTCTATTTATCTTGATGTCTATGCTATTAAATTTAATCACAATAATCCAAAGATAAAAATTAGAATCTGTTAGCATATCACGGACCATCCAGCCTACCGGGACCACCTATAGCTCTCTTGGCTCTCCACGGCTGACCAACGCTAGGCCTTTCAGGGCTGACCAACGTTTCAAAGCTAACAAGACTTATTTCCATAGCTATATTTTTCTAAGAAAACTTAATAAACATAAAATCAAAAGAATTAGACAAACAAACAATACTTCCCAATATCCCAACCTGGCTTTGATACAAAAAACAATAGGATCGCATATTAATTAGATTTTGTGTTTATTTAACAATCAAGAATAATATCAAAGGGATGTGTATATGACTTAAAATATTAAACACTAAATTATTAAATAATGTTTGTTAGAGTAAAAGAGATTTTGGCCAAGATTCCGTGATCAAGTTTATGGATGCAACAAACAATAATCGTCTCAGAATAGGACCTGACAATATCTTATTTGGAATTTCATCTGGATATTATAGAATCGCAACGTGTTTACATTAGGAAAAACAAACGGTATCAATTTAACACAGAGTTAAACAATATTATTAACCAAATTAGTTGATAATAAAGGTAGATGAGTAGAAAGTAAAAAATGAAAAGAGCAAAGTTGTATGTGTTTGAGAGAGAAAAAGTAAGGTCGGTAATTAAAAGGCAGTGGCAGTGTGTTTTTTCATGTTTTAGTTGTAAAAGGGTATGAGTTAATGATTGCTTCCACGCTCCAATCATTCTGGGACTCTTTTTTAATTATATATTTTCCTACATTTCTTCCCTCTTGTCGTATAGTTTATGGACTACACGTGGTCATCATTTTCATTTTTTAATTACCAATTATTATTATTATTATAATAATATAACAAGGTAAATCAACTCTTTTATAAACCCGAAAAAGAAATTAAACATATCTTGCTGCCTCAACACATTGAATCTTTGAATAGCCATAATCATACATATTTAATTCTTAATTCATACGAACAAAAGTCGGAATTATATCTTTGAATTTTAGATATTAAACTCGATTAATCTTAACAATATATATATATATATATATATATATATATATATATATAAAAACGTTGATCAAGGTTTGCTTGAATAGTGAAATTCTTTTAGTTTAAGTTCAATTTATAGTGTACAAAAAAAAAAAAAAAAAAAAAAAAAAAAACTGTAATTGAAATATTATGTGAATAAGCTTGAATTAATTAATCATATGTAATCAGACAATAGAAATACAAAATAATATGAGCAAAATAAGATGCCTATAGGATGAGTTTGTTATTTCTTAATTTGATTGTTATTGTTGGCTGATAATTGGAAAGTTTGTAGTCTTGTCAATTTGTTTTATATATTAATTGCAAACGACCATGATTAACATGACCATATGCATATTTATTATTTTTTGCGGTCAAATCACAATATATATATTTTATGTAAATTAATTTTTGATTAATTCAGTTATATTATATTAATTGACATGCTTGTCTCTGTAAGGCACTATTGAAATCAGATAATAAGTTCAAATAAAAAGATTTTGACACAACATCGATACGCTAAGAATCTATGTATGTAATCTGTATTACGGAACCTGTTTCCAATTATTATCTTACACATACATTATTTTAATTATAGACATATATGTTCCAAAATAGAATTAACAAATAAAACTTTTTAAAAAATATTTCTGGAATTTAATTGATTCTTGAACAATACTCATCAAATAACACATATGTACAAAGAGCGTGACTCAGCTTAAAATCCCATTGCAAATGTCTGCACACACATGTAAATAAGCCAAAATTAAAATAGTTATTATGACTTGATCGTAAGTTTTGTTTTTTAATATTGATTATTGTACTTCATGATGTAAAGAAATAAGGCTCCTCCCGATATTGTCTGTGGAAAAATATATTCATATTTCTTTAAATAATTAATAAAAAATATTATTTTTAAAGATGAAAGTTAAAGCTATTTTCTTTTTAACTTATTTCTTAGATGAATAAGAGAAAATATTTTATTTTTGCTAACATGTAATTTAAGTAAAAAAATGTTGCTTTTATTTTTTATAATTCAAACGTACTCAATTAATATATTTATTTTAATTTCAATACCTATAAAGGAAAAAATAAGCAAAAGAAAAACCTCAAGTAATAGCAATGTACAGACATTTGAATATTTGAATAGCAAACATTAAACTAGTTAAATTTAGCAATTAAAAAGCCACCCATTATTTCATTTGTTTAATACGCAACATCTCTGTCCCGTAAGGTCAAGTTTCTCCAAAAAGCAAAAAATAAAAATAAAAAACCCAATTCTCTCTTCCCCCACAAGCAAAACCATTACTCACTCCAACTTAAACACACCCACCGCTCCAAATCTCTCCCCTATCTTCCCTCCTCCATGCCTTCCAGCCGCCGCAGCTCCTCCTTTGCATCTCAATTCCTCAATCTTCCATTACTAATCTTTCTTTTATCTCTCATTGCTTTTCTTCTCTTCTTCCTCCTTATTTCCACTTCTTTTCTCTCTTTTTCTAATTCTCATAAACTTCGACCAACTACTGCTGTCAAGAAGAGCTGGGATTCCGTCAATGTCTTTCTCGTCTTGTTCGCGATCTTCTGTGGGATTTTCGCTCTGTTAAACGACGACGATTCGGGCCCTGCCGGAGATGATAACATCGCCAACCGCAATGTTAAGGAAGCAAATGGCGGCCACTCCACTTCTTCTGGTAACTGGTTTGATCAATTTTCTAATCCATCTCCGGCGGCTACCGGCGGCCTCAGGAGGTTAAAGAGGAGTAGCAGTTCTTATCCGGATCTGACGCAAGAATCTTTGTTTGAATCCGCCGATTATCGCTCACGCTTCTTTGATGATTTTGAGTTGCATAAATATCGGTCTCCTGAGCCTAGTTCATCCTCCGATTATTTTAACCATCGGAGGCAGCGAACTGTGCTTGAAGACTCTGCTGTTAAGGAAATTCCGGTTGATACTTATATGCTTCGTTCCACTACATCCCCGCCGGAGCAACCACCAGCATCGCCGGCGCCTCCTCCTCCTCCTCCACCGCCCCCTCTTCCGGTGGAAACAAGCAATTCTCGACAGAAGCGATCTTATAGAACAGTTGAGCGTAAAGAAAAGATGGAGAGAGAGGATGATAATGATGAATTCGTGAAAATGAGGAATCGTCCATTAACACCGCCGCCTCCTCCTCCACCACCACCTCCGCCTCGACCTCCGCCAACACCGCCGGTTGTGAAGGCGACGCCGTCACAGCGGAATTACTGGAAAAGTGATCGTAAGAAAACTAATGCGACTAAGGAATTAAAGATGGTTTTGATTTCATTGTATCATCAGAGTAAAAGAAAAAAGAAACAGAAAACGAAAAATTTGTACGATGAATCACTTCACTATCGGAATGAATCCCCGTCGTTTTCTGTACCTCCACCGTCGCTGCCGCCGCCACCTCCTCCTCCCCCTCCTCCTCCGCCATCCGTATTTCAAAATTTCTTTAGAAAAGGAAATAAAAATAAGAGTATTCATTCATTCTCTTCCCCGCCGATGCCGCCACCACCACCACCTCCACTTCGAGTACCATCACTCTCCTCATCAAAGAGGTGGTCCAAACGCAAGAGCCAGGTCCCGCCACAGCCACCGGCGCCACCTCCACCAGCACCCCCGACACCTCCGCGAGTGCACTCCCGGTGGCAAAATCCCAGCGCCGCAGGCCGACCGCCATTGCCAACAAGAATAAACAATGTAAGCGAAGAAAATGCATGTGTGAATAGCGGAGGACAATCACCGCTCATTCCCATGCCGCCTCCGCCACCGCCTCCGCCGTTCAGAGTGCCGGGGTTCAAATTCAGAGTGAAGGGAGACTATGTGAATATAAGGAGCGCCAATAGCTCACTCTGCAGCTCTCCAGAAAGGGACGATGTCGACCTTAGGTCAACGGAAAGAGTCAACGTGATGGACGGTCGAGATGGGATCGTTGGATCAGTGATTTGTCCAAGTCCAGATGTGAATGCCAAGGCTGATACTTTCATTGCCAGGCTAAGAGGCGAATGGAGATTGGAGAATCAAGGAGCAAAGAAGTATGGGGCTTGACTTAAGAATCAGGCCCAGGACAAAGACCAGGCCCACCCAGGCCCATCTACAGTACGCAACACGCTTCCTATATTTCTCTTTTGACATATAATAACATAAATTCATATATAGTTACGTACGGCATGGTATATATGAATGCAAATAAATAGGATGGGACTCTTTCTAGGTGTGTTTTTCATTCACCTTTTGAAGCTTCCCCATAGAGATTGCGGGTTGATTTTTTTTTTTTTTTCTTTTCTGGAAGTTTGGAATTGATGATGATATTTAGTGGAGATAGGAATTTTGATTTATATATAGGTGTGTACACATGAATAAGGTGCAAGGCTCTGGTTGTGTTTTTTTGTCACTTTTGAGCCACCCTTTAAAGTTTAAAGTTTGAGAGTTGAATGCCAAGTTTGGGTTGTGTAACGGTTGACTGTTTTAAATAGTAATAGAGTGAAAATTAGTGTGATGAATGAGTTCCAATACTTTTTTTTTTTACATAGTTATGAAAGTTAGATGTTAAATTTGCTTTTGGATTATATATTAGGATAATTATTCAGTAACAACCCGCCAACCTCAAACTTTTTAGATGGTAATAAATTGATTAGTTGAATTTCGGCTAATCATAACCTACTTCATCACCAGGGTGTTGTAAAGCACTTTATCAATCGAATAAAATATCTTGAATCGTTTTATTAATATCGTCTTGAATATCTTGCAAAATAAATTAATGCAACATCAACATCACTAGAAAAACAACCTTATGTGGCAAAACATTTTTGGTATGAAAATGTCTAAATTTCCACCTAGGTCGTTACAAAATACCAGCGCAATGAAACGAATTTGTTGTAAATGTGTAAGTTCTCCCTTAAAACTAAGATTCGTACTGATACTTAAAAACTATATTACACAATAACTATTTCTAACTAGTATAGACGTGTTATTACCTCTAAGGTCAAGCCAATAATTATTAATTGATAGTAATTTTATTATTTCAAATGTTTTTTTTTTTTAAGTAATTTTATTAACAGCACATTATAATTGGATTTTGGTGGTTTATTTGAAAATTATTATTATTACTATTTGATTGAATTGATTGGGAATGAGAATTTTTAAGAACTAGTCTTCACCCTGGACGATGCCCACATCAATTAATATAGAAATATAAGAGTGTTAGATGTATGCAGTAACTTTATATATTTATATTGTGTAATATATATATATATAATATTAGATAGAATCAAATTTAATATGTGAAAATCCAATCAAAATTATTATATTGAGAAAATTTATTGATCTAAATACGTGGAAAATAGCAAATTTTACTAAATAATCACTATAAATTAAACATTTATATTGTTTTGAGTGGACAATAACGTGTATAATGAGTGCAATGATACTTCTACCTCTCATCAAGCGGGTATAATCTTGATGATTGAACCGGTTTTCAAATATTAAAAACTCCTCTTCTTCTAAGTGACTAAGCATGTAATCAAAACATTAAAACATCTCTTTGGTGCAGATCTGAAGAAATGGAGTTAGAAATCCACTATCCACAAAAATTAGGCCAAATGAAGGTGTTCTCAATTGGGTGTTTATGAACTATACCATAGAAGCCAATGTTATCATAACCGTACCAGACATCAAACCGATGAAGCTACTGGTACGTGGTACAACCGGTTCAACCGGATTTTACCGGTGGTTATACCGGATTATTATTTTTTTGGAAAAAAATATTATTTAAAAAATAAATAAGCTTATAAATTCATCAAATACAAGTTTTAAATGTTTAATACTCAAAATAACTTCATGAAATATCCTAAAACTTCATGAATTTTAAATTTTAATAATAATTTATTTAAATTTTAAAATTTGAAAAATTTTGGTTTGAAACCGAACCGAACCAGAACCAAACCAAACTAGTTCGGTTTTGTTCAATTCAAACTAAAAGTATATTAGTTTGATTTTCGTTTTTTATAATTTTCTATGTTTATTTTTTGATTCGGTTCGGTCCGAAACCAAACCGAATCACAAACCAAACATAGAAAAATTATAAAAACTGGTTTTTGACCAGTTCGTCGGTTCTCTAGTTTTTGACCGATCGAACCGGTCATATCCGGTTTTTTGTCAAACTGGTGATTTTAATTAAACCGATCTGATCCATGATCGGTTCGCCATAAAATCGGCCGAACTAGCCGAACCAGCCGGTCCAGCCGGTTTTCACAACATTCATAGAAACACGTTTAGTTTGCCTTAACGATTAAACAATTTTTTATTTTAAAATTGAAAATTTATAGAAAATGGCTGCTCAACACGTGGCTTTTAAGGCTATTATTTTACGGATACTAGAGATGAATAGGAGAAATTTAAGCAGCAAGCAATCTGATTATAATTCCCACTAGAACCCAAGATTTTTGCAAAATCCCCATAGAAATAAGGGTTAACAAATTGTTAGTCGCTATTGTAAAATTTATATTTATTTATTTATTTATTTTTTCACATTGTTGTAATATTACTAATATTAATTAATTTGCTAAATTTAAGTAATTATATAAACTAATCAATTTGCTGCGGAATTTGTTTCACTAAAATAAATAAATAAGTATTTTTAAAAATATAATGTAGGAGTAGAACTATATAACACGGACACTTCATCTCGACCTTATGAACAACATTAATAAAAAAAATATTATTTTAAAAAATTATTAAAATTATAAAAACATTTATTGCTACTTTAAATATATTATATTAAAACTAATAAAGAAAACGATAGAAAAAAATTAAGGGAATAAGTAATAGTGAAATTTGTATTTTTATAACTAATTTATACAAGTATAAAAATATTGATGTGCGTATATATTCAGTAAAACATTATTACAATTATTCTAATTTGATTCATGAGTTAAAAGATTTTTTTTTTAGTCATAACTAAGGGTAGTTTTATACTTTCACATGCAAATATATATTGAATGACTAAAGAGTCGATCAAGACAAAATTTAAGGATCTTATATTATATATATGAACTAACAAGTGTAATATGTAAAAACATATGGATTAATAAATTGTTTATGCTATAAATAAAATATAGAAAATTGACATAAAGTGGTCAATAGAACCTCAGTAGAAAAAAAAATGAGAACCTTGAGGAATCGTAAAAAAAAAAAAAAAAAAAAAAAAAAATCAAATTAACTAAGTTCAACCAATTTTTAGGAAGTGAAAGCAAATTAGAAAACACAAGGATGGTGAAGCAGTAACTTTGATTTCATTTGTTGGATTCAATTTCATATTTGGAAATTAGATTTATTTATCGAAATAACCAAATAATTAGTTAACTCTCTTTTTAAAACAATCAAAATTGGTCATTTAAACTATGAGTATAATAGCGCTACAAATGTCCAATAATACTCTCGGAGATAGTAATCATTAGCTAACGGGATTCTCGATTACACTAATCAAGCTTATTTCTTTATCTTAAAAAGTATTAAAATATGTATTTGAACCGAAACTAATAGATTTGGAAATAATATATGTTCTGATCATAAACTTTACATATGTTAAAAAAATGATCGACTTAAATTACCTTGTATTAACGACTAAATTTATCGTTTAGATTCTGATAGATTGATATAGCTATCAAATATTGTTTAAAAATAATAAATGAATCTGATTCCATCTTGTACTATGCAAAAAGAATTTTTTTTTTTTTTGTCCTAAATTGGTATTTTTTAATCAACTCTATAAATTCTTGACGTAGATTAATTCAAGAGATTTTTTTTTATTAATTTGCAATGCTAAATAATTAAACTATGCTGTTCAAACATCACATATGGAAATTTTTTTGAGAATGTTCTACATAAATTTTGATAATTTAAAATTAACAAATATATTCATTAAGAATATTGGTTTAAAGTTAACACAAAAAAAAAAAAAAATTAAGGTTATTTTGTATTTGTGTAGTGTAGGGGCTTGATGTCGGCGACTCGGCGAGTCGCCATGACTTTTCTGAGTTGACATTTTACCCTCTTGGCAACATTGCAACTAAATTATGTTAATTTGTTTTATATATTTGATAAGCTTTTATTTTTGATTTTTTTTTTAACTAAAAAAATATATATAAAGAGGAAAAAAAGAACCAAAAATACTCAAGCATGAAATAGGATTTTAGGGGAAAATTGTTATTCTATTTTTTTTTTTTTTTTTCAATTGTAAGGTTTCTTAGAATTTTGATGAAAGTATTTTGTTGTTATTATCACCGTATAATATAAATAAAAAAGAAAATATTAATGTCGGATTCGGGAACCGGACGCTAACAGAAGTACAGAAGTATCAGTATAAAGAAAAACCCAAACTGAATCCCGAACTAGGGTTATTTTCCGCAAATTCAGATCAATGAAACTTGCAAGCCTCAAATCCGTCGAGAACGCACACGACGAATCAGTATGGGCTGCTACTTGGGTTCCTGCTACTCAATCAAGACCTGCTCTCCTTCTCACTGGCTCGCTCGACGAAACCGTCAAGCTCTGGAGGTCCGATGAGCTTGTCCTCGAGCACACCAACACCGGCCACTGCCTCGGCGTTGTTTCCGTGGCGGCGCATCCTTCCGGCGTAATTGCTGCTTCCGCTTCTCTTGATAGCTTCGTTCGAGTCTTCGATGTTGATACCAATGCCAGTATTGCAACTCTCGAAGCTCCTCCTTCGGAAGTTTGGCAAATGCAGTTTAATTCCAAGGTATGAGAAAATATGGAATCTCTTCCGCTTTCTTTCTTAGTTTTTACTTGTTAGTTTGAGAAAGAGAATTCTGTCTCGTGTTTTCAATTTGAACTTCTAAGGCTATAGCTGAAACTGAATTGCTGAAAGGTGGGAAATTGTTTTACTAAATTTGATACTCTCCTGCTGCTAGATCATTCGTTTACGTGGTTATAAGCGTCAGTTGGACATTTTACTTCTCGTCGTTTTACATTCATTGAAGGTTTCTACTTACTCTTCGGTGATAAATTTGCAAAGAAATAAATCTAAAGTATCATATTTGCTTTATTGAGCTGCTTTGCCTATTGGTCGTATAAACCATAATAATCCATTGTGTTTGCTGTAATTTGCATATCTGCTGCCATTCATTACTTATGCAAACAATGGACGAGCGAGTCCTACCTCCTTACCTATTAGTTGACCTGATAAATGTTTTAATCAACTCGCTTCTTTTCTTCTTCTTCTTCTTCTTCTTCCTTTTTTTTTTATGAATTTGTTCAGCAAACTACATAATAAGTTGGTCATTTCTCCTCGTTTATTACTTCCATCTCGAGCATTGGTGAGATTCTTTATAGCTGGTGCCTACTCGAATTATTTAGCCTTTAAGATTTGTTGTATTGGGAATTGTATGACTTAACTTCTTTGAGTTAAAAAATTGAAGCTTGTTTTTTTTCACCCGGAAGAAGACAAATAAAATTGGAGCTTCTTAAACCTATTATTTTGTTGAAGTAAAACTTGTTTCTACTACTACTTTTTTTTGTCCTGTTAACTGCTTGTAAGCTCTGGAGAATATATTATTTCCTGCTCATATTGCAGGGGGTAATCTGACATGAAGCTGAACACTTATCTGTAATCATTCTGGGAAGTATATGGAAATTGCTTTGCGTTTTGAACACTTATCTGTAATCATTCTGGGAAGTATATGGAAATTGCTTTGCGTTTGTAAACTCTTCATGAGTCATCAAGAGTTTGTGTTTATGATCTTTAGGATATTCGCCTCTTGCAGCTGTCTTTTTCATGCCTTATGGAGCATGTAGTTGAATAGTTGTGTGATAATCATTTTAGACCAAGCAAAAGTGAAGCTAAACTTAACAGAATGATGATAACCTCAGTCGGTTTGAAAAAGAGGCGTCCGTACATTCAACCCCAACCAGTCATGAGTGTCATATAAGCAGTTGTTAGCTTCCTTTTTTATTGTTTCGACGCCAACTTGTGTCATGACCGGTTGTTCTGAGGCCCAAGTTAAACCTTAACGCTGCCTTAAGTATGAAGTCATATCCCAAATGAGGCAGCAAGACGTGCATGTTTATGGGAGTGTATAGTTCACAACATCTGAAAGCCTCTTTGTGCTAAGTGTTAACACAGTTTTTATACGATATTTTTTGTAACTTTTTCCATGAGGAGATCTGCTTTTTCTGTGTGTATGAAGAAAATTGCATTTTTGGCATGAATTATTTTTCTTAAAAGAATTTATACCATGCACAAACCTGAGTTATATTCTATAGAGCTATTTATGGTGCTGCTACATTTACAATATGTTATTTATATTCTACAAAATTTGGAACATGTGCACTCACAAATGCTAACGATAGCTCTACTACAGGGTACAACTCTTGCAGTAGCTGGTGGAGGGAGTGCGTCAGTCAAGCTTTGGGACACTAGCACATGGAGATTGGATATGACCCTATCTGTTCCACGTCCAGAAGGACCCAAGCCCTCTGATAAAAATAGCAGCAAAAAGTTTGTCTTATCAGTTGCATGGAGTCCTGATGGGAGACGACTTGCTTGTGGCTCAATGGACGGCACTATTTCTGTTTTTGATGTAGAACGGGGGAAACTACTGCACCATCTGGAAGGCCATTTCATGCCTGTGCGTTCTCTTGTATATTCTCCAACGGATCCTCGTGTGCTCTTTTCTGCATCAGATGATGCTCATGTGCACATGTACGATGCTGAAGGGAAGAGTCTGGTTACAGCAATGTCAGGCCATTCAAGTTGGGTGTTAAGTGTTGATGCAAGCCCTGATGGTGCAGCTATTGCAACAGGGTCAAGTGATAGAACAGTGCGGCTATGGGATCTTAGCATGAGGGCTGCGGTGCAGACAATGAGCAACCATAGCGACCAAGTTTGGGGTGTAGCGTTTCGACCACCAGGCAGCAGTGGTGTTCGAGTTGGTCGCCTTGCTAGTGTGTCTGATGACAAGAGCATATCATTGTATGATTACTCCTGAACATACATGTCATGTTGTCAAACACAGAGCTTATTTAACTGTTAGAAGATTATTGCCTCATTTTTATTTAGCACATCGTTTTTCAAAGGAATGCTTGATTTTATATCTCTTTCACCTTGCTTAAATTTGTTTTGCCTTCATCATACGGTAAACAGGGAGGCTGAGGAAACCAGAAGGAATATTATGGGATAATGGGATTAAACTAAAGGCAAGAAAGGTTAGGGCAGGATTAGGATAACATGTCTAATGCATAATTCGGTGAGTTGAGTAATGGGTGTTGTTACTAACCGGTAATGCACTCGCCGGTCATATTACCTGTATAGCACATGCAAAACCGAAGAAAATATCACAAGAAATTGAATCGAGAAGCAATTTGTTTGGAATTGCTCAATACATCGCGGTGCCACCTTTAATGTAAGTCATATCATTAAGCGCTAACCTACAAAATCAATTGATTTGTGTTGTGTATTCGGTCACAAATTGAGAGGAATCATAAAATCGACAGAAAAGATATAAGTTTGCCTCTCTATAATTGATTTTAATTTTGTTATATATATATATATATATATATATATATATATATATATATATATATATATATAAGACCCTTCAAGGTAGTTGTTAGGTCCATAATAAGGAAGACCTCCTCCGATTATATTTTTCGCATCCGTAAGTTCTTAAAGCTTGATGATATCAATGGATGATACGGTTGATGGATAGATAGAAAAAGAGCTTTTGCCCAATCACTTTCCGAAAATGTTTAAGCCACAACCACGTTTAAAACCTACAATTATTTGTGCCCACAAAACGGTATATATTAAGTACAATCATTGCTAGAGAATGTGGGGTTCCTTGCATGGTCCTGTTTAATTGTAGCAAACAGCCAACCCAAACCATGTCTGCAGCCCGCTAGAAACTAGTATTGGAGTTTATTTAAAATCTTTATTTATTTATCATATACACCTACTCAGCCACTTCATATTGTAAGACTTATCCCAGTCTTGATGCTGAATAGTAAAATTCACCGGAAATCTATCAAATGCAGACTACACTCAATTTTCCAATTACAAACCATGCCTCAAAATCATAACAAAGCAAGATATCATTTCAATTTCAATTTCAATATTGGCTATTTTGAAGATCTTTTTTTTGTGAGCTAGAGCATAAGCTATTGTTCATCTAAGACCAGAAGTACCATTGTGCCACTTAAAACACTGCCAAATAACTTCCGTAACCATGAAAACAGAATGTCCAATCCCAGCTAGCAAAAGCACAATCCTTTCTTGAACAATACCCCTGCAGAAGCAGTCTAAAGGGACTACGAAAATTAAAATTGGTAATCATCGAAGTGTTCTTTTGATAGTTAACTACACATTAAATTTGATCACTGAAACAGAAAATTGGGGGTAGCTTGACTACACATTTCTAACGCCCGGATGCAAACTGCTTCTGAGAGAGCAGGCTAAGCTACAAAATGAGATATAAATAAAAAAGATCTCATTATTGAAAATTCACTTGAACACATACTAAAGCACAGCAGCTAAATGTCATGAACTGGGCCAATTAACTGCTGAAGTATGCAAAGTAGTATCTCACATTAGATATTTGTGAACTTGTTTAGAACTGGCTTATGCTTCTACTTCCAAGTCAATAGTATCAGCTCTTGCTACATTACATATCTGCTTAACAAAACCTAGATGTCAAAGAAGATTCAAGTCTTAAAACCCAATCCAGCCTACAACAAAATTGATAAAGAGAAACAAGAACAAAAAAGTTATGTAAAAAAAACACAACTCAGAGTACAAGTACTTAACTAACAGTGCTGCCAAGCAGTTTATTTAGGAGCCTTATTCCCCAAATAATTCTTCAAAACATCCATGACTGCCCCAAAATCAGCCTTGACTTCCACAGGTGGGTTTGCAAACCTGCAAGCCATATCTGGAATTGCCTTTGAGTGGTAATCAATCTTAGACTGAGTAAATTTCAACCCATGAGCTGTGCTCACTACCACTGTCCTGTCCATAGCACCTATAACCCCACTATTTCTAAGCTTATTCAAAGCAGTTAAAGCAACACCAGTATGAGGGCAAATAAACATCCCTGTAGAATCCGCTTGTGCTGTTGCATCCATCAACTCCTCCTCAGTAGCTTCCTCAACAATCCCATTTGAATTCTTCAAAGCATATACAGCTCTATCAATGGAAACAGGGTCCCCAATTTGGATAGCTGAAGCAAAAGTGGAACTTGCTTTCACAGGATTAAAATCTTTCCACCCAGACTGATAATACAAATAGAGCGGATTGGCATTGGCAGCTTGAGCACAAACCAGCCTTGGTATTCTATCAACAAGGCCTAACTCTTGACACATTTTAAACCCTCTGTAAAACGCATATATATTCCCTAAATTACCACCAGGAACTATAACCCAATCGGGCACTTCCCAATCAAACTGCTGCAAAATCTCAATTGCAGCAGTTTTTTGTCCTTCAAGCCTCAAACTATTCAAAGAATTTGCTAAATATATAGGCAATTCAGATGTAACCTCTCGTATTAGTTGCATACAGCCATCAAAATCAGTATCTATACTCAATACAAAAGCTCCATTTGCAATTGGCTGCACCAGTTGCGCCATTGAGATCTTGTTCGCGGGCAGGAAGACAATTGAAGGAATTCCAGCCGAAGCGCAATAAGCAGAAAGTGCCGCTGAGGTATCTCCGGTGGATGCACAACCGACTCCGACGACAGGCCGGTTCATTTTTCGCAACCGGTTCACTTGGCTAACCAAGACAGTCATACCGAGATCCTTAAAACTTCCGGTATGGCTAATGCCGCATTGTTTAACCCACAGATCATTCATGCCTAGAAACTGTTTGCCAAAACGCTCAGCCCAAAACAAATTCGAGTTCCCTTCAAAAGCCGAGACAATATCATCAGGATGAATCTCCGGCAACACCCACTCCTTCTTCGACCAGACTCCCGAACCGTACGGCCACGTGGTCTTCCCCACACGGGAATCAAACAAGTCACGCCAATAAGCACCGTCATACTTCTTTAAAGCTTCCATATCATGCTGTACATCAAGAAGACCACCAGACCGACTCCTATACACAATCTCATCAAGCGAGTACCACTCGCGGGATCCCGGTGCCGCGTTAAACGGAACATACTTGGCAGAAAAAGTATTCGCAGGCGAGCAAGAGCGTTCCCGACGGGCCTCATCACGGATATTCTCGTCGGCGGGGCGGCGGTGTTTGGTGACCACCGGCGGCGGCGTGTCTTTAGAAGAAGGAGAGGGATCAAGAGTAGATGAGGCGCAAGATATTAGGAAAGGGGAACGAGGAGAGGTGGAAATTTTAGGGTTTTGACGGAATTGTTGGCGTCTGCAAGTGAGAGGAGAAGCGATGGAGGAGTGGAATAGTGAGGAGGACGTTGCCATTGCAATGAGCGGTGGGAGGTGGCCGGTGATTTGCTGGTTGGTTTCTTACAAAATGGGATAGGGTCGAATGGGAGCGGTGGTTGTTAATAAATAATGTAAGAGTATGGCGCCATGGTCCAACGGACCACGGTAGGTCCTGTCCTGTCCGTTCACTGGTTTAACCAATGTTTAAATTGGGCTACACTAGCTATTAGCCCGGTTAACATTTTTCATATTAGAAGGATAACTACTTTTTTTTTTTTATTGTTAATATATATTGAAATATATTTAATCTATGAAATGTAAGAGATTTTATTTTATGAGCTTTATTTCATTCTATTGCAAAAAAAAAGCAAGACATTTTATCTCAGTCTTTTTTACTTTTGATTTTGTTTGAAACATTTCATAATAATGATCGGTGCCCCTGTAACGAATAAACTTTGATGCTTGTATCCAAACAAGAGAATAGAAAAGAGGTCGTGAGCAGTGGTGGAGTATCCGACTTTTAAAGGGCTAAAAATAGGGTGGCAAGTTGTTAGTAGGATTTTTTTTTTTTTTTTAATCGGCAAACATCTTTGCTAGATTGTTTTCGGGGAATCGATATCGGATTTCTCTTAGCTCTATTAACAAAAAACCTACTCATTTCTCTAATTCCTAAAATAATAATACAATCAAATTATTAAACATAAAATTAAAATCCTAATATCTAAAATTCAATCCAAATTACAACAGTTAATTCAATAATTAACTTTTGAATTGAGCTAATTGTGTTGTAATGGATTCAATTTTTTAATTAATTTTTTAATTGAATAATTAATTCAATTTCAATCAATTGTAACACAATTAACTCAATTCAAGTGTCAATTTATTCAATTTTAGTAGTAATTATCAATTAAAAGATTGATTTAAAAGTAAATAATAATACATGAACAATTTTATTAAATAAAATTAATAAATTATTTGCTAACAAATATCTAATACAATATTATACTATATAAATTTAATATAAATGTAAACTAATAATATAATGATTTAATTCCATAAATTAACTTTCTGAGAGAGATGGGATACAATAGTTACAAAATGGTTTTAAAAAGCAAATGAAACCCATATTTTGAAAGTTTATTATGATTAGGTAATTATCCAATATTGATTTTGTTATTTAAAAATGTGCATAAAATTAAGAAATTAGAGAATTTGGAAAGATTTTAGACATGCCAAGTAGGAAAAAGAAAATAAAAAGATGGAAGGATTGTTCGTGCCATAACAACTTATTTCAACCAGAATTTTGATCTATTTACAATCCAAATCAGACTTTAGAGTTCCGAATAGAAATTGTATATCTATGTCTAAGATTTTCAATAAATCTTGAATCACATCAATCAGAGTAGAATTAAGACAGTTATAATGAAATTACCACAAGACAGTTATAATGAAATTACCACAACTAATCACAATAGTGTGGCTCTTGCATTGTGGAGAGATTTTCAAATTGCATGTTCCAAAATCTTCGAGTTATTCTCTTTGCAATTTTTTTTTTTTATTCATGTTGATCATTAGCATTAAGTGAACAAGGATTTAAGTATGAGAAGATTTGAGAAAGAGGAACTCGAGGTAAGAGAAACTCCTTAATCAAAATTGAACTCTCCTACCTAGTCCAAATTCTCTACAATTTACGAGAAATCTTTTCTTATAAAAGGAGCACCAAGTGTTCACAAATTTATCATATTATTTTAAATATTCTTAAAATTTTATGTTCTTTGCGACTCATTATATAATGTGACAAATTAGGTAGATTAATTAGCACTAAGATTAAGATCAATTTGGTGCTGAATATTCCTCATAGAAGGTAATTCCTTAAGTAATTCTTTAGGGATAACAGCAGCAAACAATTTTTGCTTCTACAATTTTTGCACCTCCATTGGTAACTTGATTATAAGTTCGCATTTTGTTTTCTCGCCTTTTACAACCAACAAATACATTAATTGACTTTTCCTTCACTCATTCAAGAACACCCTTCAACTTCTACAAACAATCATAGGTCGTCTTTCTTTAGTAGGCTTCTTCTGTGATATTGCTTCTTGCTTTGAGGTTTTAGTGTATATCTTGTTCCAGCCTCGCGAAATTGATATGTATTTTGTCTACAAAACGTAAAACATCTAAATCAAATTGTCAAGGGCTTCCAACCAAAACATTATGAGTATTCATATCAACAACATCATATTAAATATTATTAGAATGCTTGTCAAAGCTAATAAAAACTAAACACCTTTAAGTTACCGATTGCATTGACATCCTTTTATCCACCTTATGTTGTACGTTTCAGGATATGATTCAAGTGTAAATCAAACTTACAAATTGCTATTGATAATGTTCTCCTAACTACTAATAATTAGACGGTAAAGTTTTCCTTGAACTCTACATGTGATTGAAAATTCATGCATCTCCACATGATCAGTCTCGTAGTAACTCCACCTAGAATTTCTTAATCGATTTCTTCCTTTGAAGTACAACCATTTTGGTTATCAGCTACATTCCCATCAGTCGTGCAAAAGAGATAATATATCGTGCAAAGGACTTGTCGCCTCCTTAGAGACTTAGGATGATGGTGACCAATTTTGTTATATTTTAAACATTTAACATAATGTGGCCTAACATATGGATCAGTATTTGCTTTAAGAGGTAGCGGTACTCTTTTGCTCGATGTTTTGGTTCAACACATGTATTTATACCAAAGTTATGTATTGGTTTTGTTCACTTGATGCAACCCCGTTTTTGCATTTATCAATTACTTTTGGTCTGTATTTCTTAGCATTTTCACCTTTATATCATCTATAGATTTCCCTTGACCTCTCCTTTATTAAGGCATAATCTTTTAGTGCTACATTCCGAGCATCTTAAACTCTAGTGATCATTTGAACCCCAATATTTTATTGAATAATTGGATTTAAGCCTCCCAAATAATGAAAAGTTTGCTCGTTTTTGTTCTGGCAAGTTAGATCTAGTAGTTAATATATGAAATTCAACAGTATATTCACACACAATTTTATCCTTAAACCCAATTTTGATATGCCTCACAAATATATTATTTATAATCAGGAGTTAACAATTGTTTCATTTGACACCGATATTATGTGGGTTCTTGACTTGTATCTTTGGAAAACAAGAAGAGAAATACATAGAGGATGAAGACTAAGCAGCAAAGAAAGAAAAAAGGAATTAGACATAGAAGCGCCTTTTTTTTTATTAAGAGAGGCAATTGCCTTTTATTGGGATTTGATCAACTTTTACGGTTAAAATTGAATAAAATATTAAAGTAATTCAATTTTCTTAAACAAATTTTGGACACATTCTTGGAATACCAAGCAATACTTGAAGCAACAAATGAGCTCCTTCATTTGTGGTGGAGGCCAATGCGAGGTTGGATTTGTCAAACTTCAGTTGAAATTAAAGACAATTGTTGGAACTAGCAAACTCTATAGTCATTGAAATTTCAGAAATTGGACGAGATTCCAGCAGAAGGTGGCAAAGCTGGATCCAACCATGAAAGCAGCCATGACGAGTCTTAAAAGAATTAATAAGGAGAAGGAAGAAAAAGAACAAGAGTAAAAGAGAGAAGTAGCAAACAAAAAAAAAGTGATCCCGATTCCAGACTGAACCAAATAAAATATGTAAACGGTGATTTCGGTTCTAGTTCTATAACATTCCAAATTCAATTCAATTTCGATTCCAAAGTTCCAACTAAACGCCCCTCATTTTTGACCAAATTTCTCATCCACTGTTCTCAACATATCAAATCAAATAGCATTGTATTGATTACATTTGTTACACATCATGATTTTGATATATTTTTTCTGATACTTTGGTCGTCATCTACTCTTGATCAAAAATTCATGGAGATCTTTATATTATAGGTATCTAGATCTATCTATTTTAAATAAGATATGTTCAAATCCGTAAAACTCCTCATTGTTATGCAGAAGTTGGAGTTCTTATGATTGTGGATCTCCGATAACGTATGGATGAGCTCAACAAAATGTAGGTTGTTGTTTTATTTTTTTTTTATTTACTTATTTATCACATTTGGTAATAGCAATTCTTGTTATCGTGTTACGTTTTTTACCACATTCTACATGATTATATATAATATAATAACAACAAAAATAACATTCATGTCAAACGGATCGAGTCAAACGGATTATCTCTATAAACCGTGTTGTCGTGTCAGAAATTGCTATCCGATTCACATTGTAGAAGTAGGTAACTTGAGGGGCTAATGTGGTATAACTTGATAAGTTGAGTGATTGTAGGTGAAATATACTAAATTCACAAACATAGGTGTCTGACTTGGAATACGCAAGGACATGTAAACGGTATTAGCGGATTTATACAGTAAAGATTCTCCGACTGAAATATATAGCTTAAAAAAAACCGCGCCAGCAAATTGTGGGCGATATCATTCTGTAATGTCTCACATTTTTATTATTATTTTTTTAATTCTGTTGATAGGGCTGGAAATATCAAATTTTCAAATCCTTAGCTCAACCATGTACTTCAAGGTTAATTGTAATGTAAGTACAACTTTACCCCTGCTTCGCATAAAATTGATTCAATAGTCTCACACGCAATCGTGAATTATTAAAAATATTAATATACATTGATATGCACAATTAAAGAAAAAATACAGATAGGATTTTTATATTTTAAAATTTTGCTTTTTATTTAAGATTGTTTCCCTCATTATAATATACAATATAGTATAGGAAAAAGGCGTATGTATTTTGTTAATTTAATTCTTGTAAAAATTAGTTTTGTTTCTATCATTTCAAAATAATGAATATTAAAGTAAAATATACTTTATTAAAGAAAAAATAATCATAATTTTTTTTTATTAAAAAGTGACTAATAATTAAATTTTCATACGGCAGAGTCAATGCATTATGAATGATAAATTTTAATTATTTAGTTGTATACATATATTAAAAATATAAATTTTTGATAACAGTAAATGATTAGATTTATTTAATTGGTCAGAGAGATTGTACCGTTTTTGTTAATATGAATGGCAAATCCAGTAAATAACAAGAATCTCATGACTAAAGACAAAAAAATATAATTAAATAAATTTGTCCTAATAATCTTTGCTGTAAAACCGGGGTTTAAAACATAAATCCTGTGTTAATGGCGACCACGAATACGCAACTAGTCTCGTGCCGCTGTTGAGTAGCATTGGACCCCACTTGACCAGCAAACCAGAAAATTTACAGAGAGAAAAGAGCTTGGCTTTTAGGTATATATATGTATAAACCTCTTCTTAATCAAGTTTTTTTCAGTTTTTTAAATTAAGAAACGAAGAAAGGAGAGGGCAAAATAAAAAAGTTTTGAAAAAGGGGTGAAAATTCTTGAAAAATACTTTTGTTTGCTTCTGCTCATCATCTTCTTCTCCAGCTGAAATTGAATTCGACCGCCTGTTTTAGTTGGTCTCGACGAAGCTGAGGAACGAGGAGAAGGAGGAGAACGACGACAATAATAAGTAGAAGAAAGGGAGCTTCGGAATTTACAATAGGAGACGAAGTCCGTCCGATCGGACTCACTGATTCTCATTTCTGATCGGTTCGGGCTTTTTCTTCTAATGTGTTGACAGAGAAAGAAGATCGCAGTATAGAATCGATATGGTAAACTAAATAATTGTAACATATCTTGTTTTACTTAATTTTTTGGATTGGTTTATGCTCTTTTTTTATGGTCCTGGTTGATTTGCTAAGTTGAATCGGATAGGATTTTGCTTCTGAGATGTGATTCGGAATTCGAACTTATTTTTTAAGCTCTCTATTGGTCGATAATATCTTAGCAAATTTTGTACTGTATTTAGTTTTTTTGTTTCATTTGATGTCTGCTTAATCGCTTGGCATTACTTGATAACTAGATATGGCATTCTAGATACTGAGAATCATAGATTTTATTTGGCGAATTATTTTTGCGAAATAATTTTGCTAGATTAGTAGTGATATCTTTGTTCGACTAATAACAACCTGTCAGGGTTGTACATAGAACTGGTCAAAAAATAAATTGAAAAGGCATTTAGGTGCGGTTTTCCTTTGGTGGCACTTATATTTATTCCAGCTCCATAATGATTGGGGATAATTTTGGTTTAAGGTAAGACATGGACCAACTATGGGTGGAAGCGGAGATGCTGTCTCTCTGGAATTGGCAGTTACAGTTTAAATTGAGCAAATTTAGAAATTTTCATTTCTTTAACTTAGAATGTTTTTTTAACTCTTGCAAATGGTGGTGCGATGATGTAGCACCACTTACTTTTACTTGGTCATTGGAATTTGGGAGTTTATTCTGCAATTCGGATTGCTCATTTTCTTCACATTTAGCTAATAAGCTCTTAGCCAATTCTAGAAATACTGTTAGGATGCTTTGGTATTTTTGTTCCAATCTTGTCATAGCCAAAATCTTGAAAGTTTCACATATTTTTCTTCTTGCTCCAAAATCTCTCTCCATAATTCGTCCCTGTTCTTTGTTGCTTTTGATTACTTCTTCTATGAAGGCCTGTACCCTTTATAAGCTATAACATGAAGATGAAAGCTTTGGATTTTCTTTTAAATATAACTCGTATAGCTATATATACTTATGAACTTTCGTGAGAAAAGTATTACCGTTCTCATTGGAGTGCACTGGTAGTTGTGCATGGTTAAAATCAATTGTCCGTTGTGCTGTAAGGTCATTCTTTTCAATGTGATTTGTGTTACTATGATAAGTTTTAAGCATTAGTATTAAAAATTGTAAATCTCTTTGTCAGGTTGATAAAATTGTAGAGGCTATGCATATATTGTTGATTGATTTAATTTTAAATATCCTATTTGCTTAAGTACCTGATTCTACTATGTTCCTACTACGATTTTTTTGCAGGCTACGTCAGTTAATATTATAGTAGGTTCTCATGTCTGGGTTGAAGATCCAGTGCTTGCATGGGTGGATGGAGAAGTTTTTAAAATTAATGGTGATGAAGTTCATGTTCATACCACAAATGGCAAAACAGTGAGTTTTTATTGGGTCAATTTAATATGCTTAATTGTGTTACAAATGTCACATACAAATCATATACCTAGAATGTGTCGTGTACGAAATGACAATTTTTAGCAGGTTAAGAATTGCTTGGCAGCTGCATTTTCAATCTATTTTGAGATTTTTTAGCCACTTTCTTGCATTCCATTTGCACATATATGATTACTATATCTGCTTCCCCTCCTCTTTGGTGTTCAAGTTTCATTTTTTGATTTTCAAATGGCAAAAACTTTTGTAGGTGGTTGCAAAGATATCCAAAGTGTTTCCCAAGGATACTGAAGCTCCTCCAGGTGGTGTAGATGACATGACAAAGCTGTCATATTTGCATGAACCAGGAGTTCTGCATAACTTGTCTACCAGATATGAACTTAATGAAATCTACGTAATCTACTTTCTCTTACAATTGATATATTGAAGTAAATATTAAATTAAGAAAGTTCCTAATTTTCAGTCAAAAGGAAAAAAAAAAAAAAAAAAAAAAAAAGAAAAGAAAAGAAAAGTTCCTAATTCAGCAATAAGCTTTTTCATTTTTGACTTGTTTTAAACATATCAATTTATTGTGCAGACATACACTGGAAATATATTGATAGCTATTAACCCATTTCAAAGATTACCACATCTGTATGACACTCATATGATGGAACAATATAAAGGTGCTGCATTTGGAGAGCTGAGCCCACATGTTTTTGCTGTTGCAGATGTTGCCTACCGGTAATCAATTGCCATTGTTTTAAATCTCGCATTATCCTACCAAGCTTGTACTGAACTATGTGTTTGCTTGCTCAGAGCAATGATCAATGAAGGAAAAAGCAACTCAATTCTAGTTAGTGGTGAAAGTGGTGCTGGTAAGACTGAGACAACAAAGATGCTCATGCGGTATCTTGCATATTTGGGTGGTCGATCTGGTGTGGAAGGACGAACAGTTGAGCAACAAGTTCTAGAAGTAAGATGGGGATTTATGAATATAAATTAGTTGAGAATTCTACTTTGATAGAAAGTGTTTGCTGATGTGGTCTTTCTGGTCTACTAAAATATGCAGTCCAATCCAGTTCTTGAAGCATTTGGTAATGCCAAAACTGTCAGGAACAACAACTCAAGGTAACTAATTTTTTACTCTTTCACAAATGTAATTATATACAGTACAGTGGTTCGTGATCTAAACTGGAGGTTCAACTGAACAAAAGGTCCAACAAGTTAATAAACTAAGAGTTTATACAGGATTTATATTTTTTTTTTCCCTCAAGGCAGAAGCTGTGTCAGAATTTGGAAACAACAAATTGGATTGGTTGTTGCTCCAAGTTTAAAATAGTACTCTGTATCTCCTTGTCATATGACGTTAACTGCACATGAAATGTTAGCACGAGCAATGCTATTATCTTTTAGTTCTAGTTGATGCAGCTGTAATTTTGTGCTTCAGTCATTCTTAATGGCTGTTGTTTTCCTGTTTCTGAACCTCTGTTATTTTCCCCATCATTCTGCTATGGATGTGTTTTCTCTTGAATTTATTGGAGATGGATAGACTGATGCATGCATATATTTATTTGCTTGGAAAAGATAATCTTACTTTTTCTTTGTGTTCATCTTGGCATCAAAATGCAGTCGTTTTGGTAAATTTGTGGAGATTCAATTCGACAAGAATGGAAGGATATCTGGGGCAGCTATCCGAACGTATTTGCTTGAAAGGTCTCGGGTTTGCCAAATTTCAAGTCCTGAGCGAAACTATCACTGTTTCTACCTTCTCTGTGCAGCCCCACCTGAGGTGTTGATTCTTTAACTTCATATGGAAATCTGTCCCATTGCCAATTGAATTTAATTCTTCCTTGCTTTCTGTATGACTAATATGTGTCGCTTAATTTAGGAAAGAGAGAAGTATAAATTGGAGAACCCCAGATCTTTCCATTACTTGAATCAATCCGACTGCTATGAGTTGGATGGAGTAAATGATGCTGAGGAGTATCTTGCAACTAGAAGGGCAATGGATATAGTTGGCATCAGTGAAGAAGAGCAGGTCAGTCTCCCATTAGTTTTTGTCAATGCTATGTGCATGCTGCTGCTTTTACAAACTACACATCACCTCTTTTCAGGAGGCAATTTTTAGGGTTGTAGCTGCAATTCTACACCTTGGAAACATTGAGTTCGCTAAAGGAGAGGAGATAGACTCATCTGTAATCAAGGATGAGAAATCAAGGTTCCATCTTAATACAACAGCAGAGCTGCTCAAGTATGGCTTATTTTTCTCCAGAGTTTTGATGTATTTGTGATCATTGTTATGTTTGAGTATTTGAAGATTTTGTCTCAATTACTTCTGTTGTTCTATAGGTGCGATGCCAAGAGCTTAGAATATGCCCTGATACAGCGTGTTATGGTAACTCCAGAAGAGGTTATTACGAGGACCCTTGATCCTGAAGGTGCATTAGGTAGTCGGGATGCTCTGGCTAAAACTATCTATTCTCGCTTATTTGATTGGTAAGGGAACTTTTATGCAGTTGCTCACATGCAGCATAAAAACTTGGCTGGTGACCGAGGGCAGCTAAAAATATAAAAAGAATGACACTTTTTGTAGCTTTTAAAATTTATCATGGTCACAGGCATCTATATTTTAATCTGAATGCCGGGTTCTTATTTTAAATTTTTGCAGGCTTGTGGAGAAAATCAATAATTCGATTGGGCAGGATCCAAATTCAAAACAGTTAATTGGAGTTCTTGATATATATGGATTTGAAAGCTTTAAGTTCAATAGGTAGGTCATTAAACCTCAAAAGTTTTTTTGGTTTGTTCTATTTTTCATTGATGCTTGAATTTTTCCATGTCATATAGTTTTGAGCAGTTCTGCATCAATTTCACAAACGAAAAACTGCAACAGCATTTCAATCAGGTTTGGCATTGTTTGGCATTGTACCATTGTGTTATATCACTGACTTTACCTATTTTGACTGTATGTTTATGGTATGTCTGCAGCATGTCTTTAAAATGGAACAAGAGGAATACACAAAAGAGGAAATAAACTGGAGCTACATAGAGTTTGTTGATAATCAAGATGTCTTGGATCTGATTGAAAAGGTCTTGTACCCTTATTTGACAGTCATTCATATTTTTCTTTTATTTGTTTGAAGGATAATATGCTTGATAGAGCACTGGTACAACATTGCCCAATAAATTATATTTACTTGTCCTATTCTTCTGGTGTTTAGCCTAAAATATTTCAATTATTCTCTTTAATATTTTGCAGAAACCTGGTGGGATTATAGCACTTCTAGATGAAGCCTGGTACGTACTTGATTTTTGCACTTGATTTTTTTTTTTTTCCTTGTAAATCCTATGCAAGTCTATTTCTGGAGATACAAAAGTCACAAAACCACTGTTCACACTGCTACTAAGTTTTTATTTCAAAGACTGACTCAAATAAGATGTTTCATACAGCATGTTCCCAAAGTCTACACATGAAACTTTTGCTCAGAAGCTGTATCAGACCTTTAAAAACAACAAGCGATTTATCAAACCCAAGCTATCTCGCACTAGTTTTACCATATCTCATTATGCAGGGGAGGTAAAAATATTTCTTGTAAATCTTTTTCTCAAGCTCTTTACAAGGGATGCAAAGGTGTTCATGGTTTTTTCCCGCAGGTTACTTATCTTGCTGATCAGTTTCTGGATAAAAACAAGGATTACGTAGTAGCAGAGCATCAGGATCTCCTGACAGCTTCAAAGTGCTCATTTGTGTCTGGTCTCTTTCCTCAACTTCCAGAGGAAACATCAAAATCCTCCAAATTTTCTTCCATTGGGTCACGCTTTAAGGTACTGTGGATTTAGTTTTTCTCCAGCCTTCCTAGAACTTGAAGTTATCGCCATTTACTGATATATTTGATGGGGATGGTTGTACCTGTTGCTGATGGACTAAAACATATGGTTTGTACCAATATACACAGATTATAAAAATTTCTTGAACCTATAAATGCAAAGTGTATTTTGGTTTGATTTGGGGTGAGCAATCCCTTGTACGTCAAGGCTATACAGTCTGCAAGATAAACCTGCAACTGTAAGCATATACAAAATCTGCTAAGCTGAAATTATTGAATTTAGCATGTACAATAGTTCTGGTTCTAAAACAGTTGTTCCCTCTCAAAAAAGAAATAAAAAATAAAAAAAATAAAAATAAATAAATAAATAAATAAATAAAATGAAATAAAATAAAAAATCTTCTGAATAATGGGTGATGGAAAAGGGCTGTGGTTGCAGTTGCACCATTACAGCATAAATGATGCAGCAGCTTGTTGAGGTGTTAATGGCGCATTGTGAAAGGTATAAAAGATTAATGATCAAGACTTAGATTGTGAGTCTTGCAGTAGGTAGACTGCGCTATTGCAATCGTGCAACGTTTTGCTTTATTAGTTTATTTATTACCCCACTGTATATGCAGGTTTGAGTTATGCAAAATAATGCTGTATTAGTTCTAATTTGATGAATTCTACATCTCCACACAAAAGCAAAGGGTCATAAATTTGGCTCAGATTATTTTTCATTTTCTTGTGATCAGCTGATGTATCTTGCATGAATTCCTTGTTATTTTGGATTTAAGTATTTAACAAACAAAATAATTTCGGAATAATTTTAACAATCACTAAACTGATGGAAATGATACCATTTATGAAAGGCTGATTGGTGCATGCATGTCACTAGATTTAGTCGTAGGATTTGTTCCATAGTTCATTATAGGAACTTGTTTTTGTAGGCTGCTCTTGCTTCTAGTCATGTTTATAAAGATGTATTTTCTTAAACTGCAGCTACAACTACAATCGCTGATGGAGACCTTGAGTTCGACTGAGCCCCACTATATCAGATGTGTGAAGCCAAATAATGTTCTCAAGCCTATGATTTTTGAGAATGCTAATATTATACAGCAACTGCGTTGTGGGGTGAGTATAATGAGGCTATTGCCTCATATTTGTTGCTGATTCCTTTCCCTTTTTCCTTCGCAAGCCCAAGGCATTTCAATCCATCCATTATTCTAGTATGATATGTATTTGTCATTATTTTCATTTATTTAGGGTGTGCTTGAGGCAATTAGAATAAGCTGTGCTGGATATCCAACAAGACGAACTTTCTATGAGTTTCTTCTCCGATTTGGTGTTCTTGCTCCAGAAGTTATGGAAGGAAAGTAAGTCATAATTTTAGGGGACCAATTAATTGGCATATATTCTTTTTTCACTCATCGACTGCAGCATTTTGCTTCTCTAGAATAAGCTTTCATCACTTTTTCTGCACAGTTATGATGATAAGGTTGCTTGCCAAATGATTTTGGATAAAAGGGGATTGAAAGGTTATCAGGTAATGAAATATTTGATATAAATCTTCTCTTTGTATTCTGCTAGAGGCCCAGTCTGATTGTGCTCGCCTCTCTATGTTAAATAATTTCACAGTTTGGAGGTATCGGATAAACTTATAATTTGGAATCATTGTGCACAGTGTTGTGTGAATTCATGACTGATTTTCTAATTGATCACCAATTCAGTGTAATTTAGCTGTTTGCCTGTCCTGAATTTGAAGCCACAAGAGGTCCGGTTTTGTTTGTAAGAATAAAAATAGCAGAAAGGGTGTAATTTCAGATGTTCTTAGTGCGTTGACAAGCTATGTTTGCTATAATTTTCTTTCTCCCAATTGTTTGGATATTACGGGCTCTTTGGTACAAAATACCCAACAGACTTTTGAGGTCTTGAATTTCCTGCCTTGGAATGTTCAATTGCCATCAGAATTATTGTGGAGGAGTGGATAGACTGTATGTGGAGCCCAACCCAAATGCTGCCTTGGAGTGTTCTATTGCCATCAGAATTATTGTGGCATCTCAAAATCTAGCAGTTGACAAAAACTTTTTGTTGTTTTGTCGGAGGCTTGAATTTCCTGGTTTTCAAGCAGCTGCAATATCAAAAATCACCAATAGCTAATCACATCCATAACAACCAATTTTTAGTTCAGGTTTCTTAAGAATCTTTGAATCCTTGCGAGTGTAATTGCTGCAATCTATCTGCATGAACTAAAGACCCTAGTTTGTGGGATATTAGGAAGGCTTTTTACCCTTTCCCTCCATCATATAGTAAATAACCACCCCATATTTTTCACAGCATGTCCTACATGTCTCTCTGTAAGTTTCTAGTGTTGGTTGATTGAGTATAGAGTCTCTGATTCTAATTGTGTGGGAAATCTGTTGTTTCCACAGATAGGTAAGATGAAGGTTTTCCTCAGGGCTGGTCAAATGGCTGAACTTGATGCTAGACGAGCAGAAGTGCTTGGCAATGCAGCTAGGACTATTCAAAGACAGATCCGCACATACATTGCGCGCAAGGAGTTTATTGCATTCCGGCAAGCTGCAATTCGCTTGCAATCTCACAGCCGGGGTATTTTCTTTTCCCTATTTTAGTGCATATTTGTTTATGTATGTTGATGCTCATCGTGGTTTGTTCAAATTTCTCACGTGGCATAAAATAGTCGTTATAGTCCAAACACAACATATGGATTTACATGTGTGATTGTCTACCTGTGGTTGAATGTGCAGTTGTGTTAGAGTGCTTGCATGTGTCTTTAAAATGTAGTCACATTTTGTTGCATAAGATATTCTGTCTTTCTTTGTGTAGTTCAGGTGTGCAAGAGGGGTAATAAATACGGTTGGCTGGTGAAACATGTAGTAAAATTTTTGAAGGAAGGTTGAACTATAGAATTGGGTCAATTAACTTCAGAAAGCATGTTTCTGCAAAGTTATTTATGTTCTGTGACCATGCATGGCTTCTTACTATCTTTGTTTCTGGAGATCTTATTGGGATTATAACCTTTTTGTTGCTTGTGACAATCAGGTGTATTGGCTCGCAAATTATTTGAACAATTGAGAAGGGAAGCAGCAGCTTTGAAGATTCAGAAGAACTTTAGACTATGCAGAGCCAGGAAATCCTACTTGACAATATACTTGTCTGCAGTTACGATACAGACTGGCTTAAGGGCAATGACTGCTCGTGATGAATTCAGATACAGAAAGCAAACTAAAGCTGCAATTGCAATCCAGGTCAAACACCAAATCTTTTTCATTATGCTAATCTTAAGAGTTAAAAGAAGCCATGGTTTCTAATTGCAATTTTGAGTGTCAGAAACATTGTTTCCGTTTATTTTTCCAAAAGAAAAAAAGAATAGATGATTGATTACTTTAATTCTTTTGATGACTTGCAGGCACAATTGCGTTGCTACATAGCATATTCTTATTATAAGAGACTTCAGAAGGCTGCACTAGTTAGCCAATGTGGCTGGAGGCAAAGAATTGCTCGAAGAGAACTCAGAATGCTTAAAATGGTTCGTTAAAATTCCTTAATTTGGCATTGTTTTCAAAGATGTATTATATTGAATAGACTTCAGAGAAGAATTCCGATCTAAATGATTAGGGTAAATTTTCAGGCTGCAAGAGAGACTGGTGCACTTAAAGAAGCGAAAGACAAATTAGAAAAGCGTGTGGAAGAGTTAACATGGAGGTTACAACTTGAGAAGAGATTAAGAGTATGTTTTTTTCGCCTTGTACCCGTACCAGTGATATGGACTCCCTTGCACATACATTTAATTTTGTTTTGATTTGAACTACAGACTGATTTGGAAGAGGAAAAGGCCCAAGAAATTGCCAAATTACAGGAAACTTTGCATGCAATGCATGTACAAGTAGAAGAAGCAAATGCCAGAGTAATTAAAGAACGAGAAGCAGCGCGGAAAGCTATTGAAGAGGCACCTCCAGTCATTCAGGAAACCCCTGTTCTTGTTCAAGACACGGAAAAGGTTGAACAGTTGATGGCTGAGGTAGAGAGTTTGAAGGTAAGCACCAAAAAAACAACGATCAGAGTTTGTAATGTTAGACCAACATGAATCATATTTTGTCATATATGTATAATTATGTAAATTAAACGTTAAATTTAAATGTAGATTTGTTCAATGCTGCTCTGAAAGGAAACATTTGAATCTATGCAGATAGCTTTATTGAGTGACCTTTCTCTTGTCTGCTTGTTGTGATTAAATCTTCAAATCAACTAGGAGAGTTGTTATTTTTCCTACTCTAGAAACTGTTTAGGTTGTCAAATTTGAACCCTTACCTGCTTGCACCATGATGCTGGTTCTGGACCATTAGCCTATTGACATACTTCTGATTTTGAATTCCTTTCTTCTGAAACTTCCTAGTTTCTTAGAATTCCTGCTTATAATACTGGCCTCCGCCACCAAAAAAAAAAAAAAAGAAGAGAGCATTTAGGCAATTTTACTGATACCTATTAGGTTGATGCCCAAATTACTCGGGGCACGATTATGGTTTTGCTTAATGTGTAGATCGTGCTGTACATGACTCATTTGGCGTTGTCAAGCTTTTTCTAAGATAATCGAAGTTAATTTCAAGTCACCTCAAAATTATTTGCTGTCTCTTCAGAGACCTGATGAATTTCTGTTGCTTTCCAGGCTTCTCTGCTTTCAGAAAGACAGGCAGCAGAAGAAGCAAGAAAAGTTCGGGAGGATACTGAGGCCAAAAACTCAGAACTGGGGAAGAAACTTGAAGATGCAGAGCAAAAGGTTGATCAACTTCAGGAGTCAGTGCAGAGGTTTGTTAATGCTTATTGAAGCAGAACTGTTTGGGTGTTAAAACTATAACCAAAATATTTTTCTTATCCTTGTTATGCAACATAGATAATCAGCTTATGCTTATCAACTCAATCAGAATGTTTCTGCTCCTGTCTGGTCATTGTTTTTCATATGCGTCTCAACCTTGTTAGTAAAGCTGTTATGTCTGCCGCAACTCATCATTTATATATGCTCTCTGCTTCTCTGTGAAGATGCTTTCTTTTGAACTATATGTCAAAAGTTCTACATTACTTTTCAGGCTAGAAGAGAAACTTTCCAACTCAGAGTCAGAAAATCAAGTTCTTCGTCAGCAAGCACTGACCATGTCACCAACAGGAAAATCGTTGTCTACACGGCAAAAAACAGTAATTATACAGGTGAATATGATTTTAGTTGTTATTTGTCCTTGCACTGCGACCTAAGAATCTCATGCAATTTATGTTATTTGTTAAACAACAGAGAACTCCAGAGAATGGGAATGTTGCCAATGGAGAAACAAAACAGCCATCAGTACGGGCACTTATTCTTTTGTGATAATCAAAATTCACTGTATTGGTTTTATTATAAATTTTTTCCTGCTTTCTGTGATGATTCTAGGATATGGTGCTTGCTGTATCACATGCACGTGAACCTGAATCTGAGGAAAAGCCACAGAAATCCCTCAATGAAAAGCAGCAGGTAATTTACAGGCAAACAACTTTTTGTCCATTACTTCATCCAACTGACGTGAAATGTGACACATCTACTTTTGATGCTCCCAAGGTCATGATCCCTTCCTAATTTGTCTTTTTCCATTTACTTATCTTCAGGAGAACCAGGAACTGCTGATCAAGTGTATATCACAAAATTTGGGATTTTCTGGGGGCAAGCCAGTTGCTGCTTGCATTGTATATAAATGTCTTCTTCAGTGGAGATCGTTTGAAGTTGAAAGAACCAGTGTGTTTGATCGTATTATTCAAACAATAGCTTCAGCCATAGAGGTATCTTACAATCCATTTCTGGCAAGGGACTTGTCTGCCTTTTCTGGAAAGCAAAGGCAAATAGAATTGCTTTGTGTGTGGTTATGAATGTAGGACTGATGTCAGCAATCTTGAATTTTTTGAAGGGCGCAGATAACAATGATGTCTTAGCCTATTGGTTATCTAATTCATCTGCATTGTTGCTCCTCCTCCAACATACACTCAAAGCAAGTGGAGCAGCCAGCTTAACACCACAACGGCGGAGAACATCATCTACTTCTCTCTTTGGAAGGATGTCTCAAGTGAGAATTAAACTTTTCTTTACTTAAGTACCTTATCTCATAAATTTTATTAATTCTCTTTTCCTTGTTGTTTATGTGGACTATAGGGGCTGCGAGCATCTCCTCAAAGTGCTGGTCTCTCATTTCTTAATGGTAGAGCTCTTAGTAGACTAGATGATTTACGACAGGTTGAGGCTAAGTATCCAGCATTGTTGTTTAAGCAACAGCTTACTGCCTTCCTTGAGAAGATATATGGAATGATAAGGGACAATCTTAAGAAAGAGATATCTCCACTGCTTGGACTATGTATTCAGGTCGCTGCTTATTGCACATGCTCTTATTTGTACTGTTGTTCCTAGAAATTTCGAAAAGACTGAATCCAGAAAAACAAAGTACTATATGAGTTCTTTTTCCATAAAAAACTAGGAACTGAATTGGGACTTGTATTCTCTCCCTTAATGTGCACATGCATGCATATGTATGTGCATTAGCTTATACCTTTTGACATCTTTTGAATATGAATGCAGGCACCTAGAACTTCACGGGCAAGTTTAGTGAAAGGCCGTGCTCACGCTAATGCTGTTGCTCAGCAAGCTTTAATAGCTCACTGGCAGAGCATTGTGAAAAGCTTAAACAGTTACTTGATGATGATGAAAGCAAATTATGTGAGTAATAACTGCTTGATATATGCTTTTTCTCTGTTGAGAATGTCAACAACTGTTGTCGTCCTTCTTGAAGATTTTTATCATTCTTTGACATCTGTTTTGCAGGTGCCTCCCTTCTTAGTGCGTAAAGTGTTCACTCAAATATTCTCATTCATTAATGTTCAGCTATTCAATAGGTAAACACTTTCAACTTTCAAGACCTAAATCTTCCTCTCTCGGTTGATTCGTTTGTTTAATCATGAAATGTTAGCAAACCCGTCATTTTCATGAATTTCACACAGTATTATCCTTTTCTATCTTGCATTTTCAGTCTTCTTTTGCGGCGAGAATGTTGTTCATTCAGCAATGGAGAATATGTAAAAGCGGGTTTAGCTGAATTGGAGCAGTGGTGCTACGAGGCGACTGAGGAAGTAAGTAGTTGGATTTCTTTATGATCTTTATTCCTTGCGGTCTTGTTATGCATTTACTTAACATCTTTTGTTTCTTTGCAGTTTGCAGGCTCTGCTTGGGATGAATTGAAACATATAAGACAGGCTGTTGGATTCCTAGTAATACTTGTGCCCAGTTTTTCTCATTTTCTCTTGAGCGCAGATTTGCATTGGTTTACTGACCTTTTTCTTTCATCAGGTCATTCATCAGAAGCCAAAGAAGACCTTGAATGAAATTACAAAAGAACTTTGCCCTGTCAGTACTCTATCTTTTCAATGAGCTTTTTCATTAAACAGCTGGTTCTTTGTTTCGTTCATCTTCTTCTCTCTGGTAATATTATGTCATGCTTCTTGGTTGCTGCTTCTTCAGGTATTGAGCATACAACAACTCTACAGAATCAGCACAATGTACTGGGATGACAAATATGGGACACACAGCGTGTCTTCAGATGTAAGTTGCCTGTGGGGCCTTTGGAAATGTGCAAACCTTTTTACTAATGTTCCTGGTGTAAGATTCCTGCAAGACATCTTTTTTGGTCTAAAACAACTTGGATTTACAGGTTATAGCTAGCATGAGAGTTATGATGACTGAGGACTCGAACAATGCAGTCAGCAGTTCTTTTCTGTTAGATGATGATTCAAGGTACAACTTGACTATCATCATTTCCTTTTTGGGTCTTTTGAAAAACCCATAGCTTTCAAATTTAGTCCCAGTTGTTTATATACTTATGACAAGCAAGCACACACAAGAACAAAAACACAATAAAATGTCTAATCCGCTTTACAATCTGAACACTACGCAGCATACCATTCACTGTGGATGACATCTCCAAGTCAATGCAACAAGTAGACATAGGAGATATTGATCCGCCACCACTAATTCGTGAAAACTCTGGTTTTGGTTTCTTACTACCACGGGCAGATTGATGTTTCATCATCCCTTCTGTGCCAATCGTGTTATTGTGGGTATCCATGGGAGTCCTATGCGAGAGAACACAATGTGCTTACACCTGTGCATATAGTCTCATTGTTCATCACCATCCATGTGTATAATATATTTTGCATTTGTCTCGGGCTATCATCATATTTGGTGTCTGTCAAACCTCATTCCCTCACGTTATTTAAACAAGAGGGTATTTTGTTCAGAAGCTCTATCACAAATTACATGATATTGAGCAATCGTCGGAGGCCATTGTGCCTCCTAAATGGTCAGGGCCTGCAACAGGCTTCCTTCATATTTCTTTTATTATTTTATTTTTTATAGTCAGGTTTTTCCACACAGTGGTTTGTTGGTTTTTTGGGTTGCTGTAGTGGTTTCATGGTTTATCTAACATCTGCCGCATTTTATAGGCCATTGTTTGTATAAGCAAACATATTGTATTGATTTAGTCTTCATTTTCTTTTCCTTGGTGTCAGATGTTAGTTTCTTTTTTTTTTTTTATTTGTTTGAATATATCATGTGCTATTATAGTAGAAATGCTCCATACATCCTGGCTTTGCTTTTCCAAGCGCGGTATGCCTTCACGGAAAGCTTCACTAGAAATTAGTAATGTAAATCAATCAATGAAAAGAAACTTCATCATGAGGTTCGTCTCTTTTGTTTTTCTCTTCGTGTTCAAGCAGGGAATTGTCCCCAAGGGAGAAGCTCTTATGACAGTCTTCATAAATTGTGTACAATTGCTCATAGCCTTGTATGCTTTTGTTTCGTGGGTTATATTAGAGATTTCGGGATGTATATAATGAAATTATTGTTATGGAAAAGAACTTTTTGAGTTTAGAAACATTGGTAAATTTGGTATGTTGGGATTTCGAACCTAGTCATTCCTTCTGTGCCAATTGTTTGAATATTAGCTATAACTCTATGGGGATCACTTCGAGCCCTTCACACCACACCGAAGCAGCAAAAGAAACTCCCCTGCTACTAGCCAAAAGTGGAGACTTCCCAGCTGCCCTCCTGTACATCAAACTAACAATATGCTTCCATCCGTAACCGACAGTCTGAATCTAGCATCTCAGTATAACAGGTTGCTAAACATAGGAAGTAATAGGACAAGCAAAGCATTTTCTGTAATTTTCAGTCATTGCAAATCGACTTGAGCTAAATTGATGCATTAATATTTGAAATTTCGAAAAACCACTTAATTTTGCATCACTGGAGACGATTCTCAGAGAAGTAATTCGCAAGGGCTTGTAAATGCATTACTCATTGAATAATTATTTGGCTTTGGTCTAGTGGTATACCTTCCACTAGCTATGTTGCATGGAAATGGAAAACTCAAAACGATATTTTGTAAAAAATATGGATTATGGAAACGCGTAAATAATAAAAACACAACGGCATACTTTTAGATTTTAAAATTACAATTATCCATTGTATATATTTTGTACACAGGAAAAAAAAAATTACATACAAATCATAGAAACACAACAGCATGCTTTTGAATTTTAAAATTACAAAAAAAAATTACATACAAATCATATAGAAGAGGTAAAAAAGAATTTTCAATTTTCTAAATTCTAAACAACGAATTTTTAATTTTTCAAAATTAGTATAATGCAGTCCTGTAGTCTGAAATATTTTATACAAATTTTCGGGAGCTTCTAGATTCCGAATTATGGAAAACATTTCAAAGTAAAAATTTCCATGAAACATGCTTCACTAGTTTTATCTCCAGGCTTAGGAAAAGTTGCCTCCTCCCAGATTCTCATGCAAATAAAAATCAGTGAATCACGTCAACCACTTGACAAGTATATGTTAACCGACAATTAGATGACGTCATTAGGTAAGCAGTTATATAATCTTAATCCTACGCTTCTTTGCCAAACTATACAGTGCGACCAATCTATAGCACAAAAATTATTAAACATTTTGAAAACAGCAACTCAACATCAACAGGCTAGGGCAGCTATTTTTTATCCCCCCTAAACACAAAGGATCTGATCTCTACAGTGGGAAACATACATGTTTCATCGATTAAAGAAACTATTGCCACATGATATTAGGATTCCTGCATCTCATCAGAATCAGTGCCGTTTATTATTTTTTCCCTTCCATTTTCAGATGGTTCCTGCTGCTGGAATGGTGATGCTGGCTGTTTCTCTGTTTTCTTCTTCTCTTTGAGGATCACCTGCCTTGGCATTACATCAAGCAGAAAACTTCCTCCATTCCAAACGGCTGCCGAGATTTTTAGAATTTGGAAAACCACATGAAGTTCATAAGACAAGAAGATCGGAACAGTCAGAGCCATGGTTGCCACAGTAAATATTCCTTGCAGCAGAATGTACATGAGTAGACGATTCTGATCACCAAGCAAACCACTTAATCGCCACCACACGTTGTTTGCCTTTTGTGCCTTTTTTGAGAGCTCTCTAATCAAAAGACAAAAGAAATACAAGTAATTATACTTGATCAAATTTGAAAAACAAACCATCTTTACTCACATAATAAAAAATGAAACATTTTTATTTAATGTCTGCACAGTTGAAACGAACAAGGGTTTCATTACCGGTAAGAAGTCATGACTTCAGGATCTCTTAACAGCCTTTGCCTTCGTAGGACATTGACAATGAGAAAATAGAGTGCCTGCCATAGAGTATAAGCAACTAAGGGCACCAAGAACAACCAAGTTAACAGGTAGTGTTTATCTTCTACTACATATGGCCATGATGCCCTGCGCAAAGTTCCTTCAGGATGCATGGCTTCGAAGGTTGCTGGATTCCACCAACGTATAGTGAAGAAAACTAAACCTGCAAATAATACTGCTCTGTTAAAATCTGAAATGAAGAGTTGTTGATAATTGCTACAATGATCTAAGCCATAAAACTGATTTTCCAGCCCTATGCTGATGGTCTATAAATGACACCAAGAGATGTTGCAATTTGTGCCAGATAAGGATTATGAACAGAGTTACATTCACTACTTACTGAGAACAGACACAAGTTTTTGTTGCACTCAGTGCTTTAAAATAAACTCCATACTGAATTTTCCAGTTTATAAATTCCCTTTTTTATGTCAGTGATAATGTAATCCAGTGTCAAGCATAATACACAAAAACATACTGCAAATTTGTAAGGTAAGATTGCTATGAACTTGGTGAGCAACTCAAGTCAGTCTCACTCATCCTTCCATGCAAGAAATACCGTTAACAAATCCTTTTAAACTGAGTGCTTCGTTTGTTTCCTTTTTCCTTATAGATAAGTAATCTCTCTATATCCTTGCAAAACCTATAGTCCAAAACCCAAATTCATCTAGCAACTATTAACAAGAAATCAGGCTCATCATCTTTGATTTAGACTGTAGTCCATCAGTTGCCCCCAAGAAACAATGCTGACAGAAGCAACAACATAAATAGCAAGAAATTACGATAGCAACATTCTCTAGCAAAAGCAATATAGAACTTTTTACTCGCTTGCTAAGCTATCAAAACATGTTAAATGCTTTCTCTATGCAGATCTTTGAAAAGCCACAACATAATAGTTGACACAGCCAAATGTAAGATAAATGGGTGGACACATAACTATTAGCTTGGATAGCAAACAGGAAGGCTCCAACTAATCGGAAAATAATGTCTTTCTCACAACATGGTAGAATGACAAACTTCAAATTGACAAAATTATCGTTTGCATAAGCATAATCCCATTACAATAACCCTTCTAAGCATCATTGGAATTGTCAACAGGGATCAATATTCAATAATCCATTCAAAAAATGTAACTCATTTTTTCCCCAAATATATATATATATCATCAGAAATGAAAATCATATTGTTCTGAAGAATTTTAAATGGATCCAAAAAGGAAGGATGAACTCACCCGGTAAAAGATGTATAAGGACACTGACAAGTTTATCTGCAGAACTAAAAACCAAGCTACACCGCCAAACAATTATTGCCCATGCTAATGGCCCCTAAAGCATTATTTAACAAGATAAATCAGAAAAAGAGAGAAGATATATCATCCATCAACCAAGAAGTGGGTATGCTGGGACTACTTACTTCAGCAAATGAAAAGCAGACCATGAACAATTTTTCATCCTTTGGATAAAGAAGGAGATGAACCAAGAAGATTGTGTTGGCATAATAGCAGAAATCCTGAACAGCAAGAACATTTAAGTTTATGTACTATGCATAGACATATGTAAATGATAAATCGCATAGAAGTAGTGATAGATTTCTTAATGTTTCGAACTATACATATACACAACTGTAACATTGTATTGGTTTTATTAGTGATATACTTGGCATATAGATATGTGAAATATATAACACATAGAACCAATAGTGATAGATTTCTTAGTGTTTCGAACTATACATATCCACAACTGCAACATTCATGCTCAAACCTGGAAGAGGTTAGCTGATAAAAATGCTTCAAATGGAACTTGCATTATATACAATAACAATGTTTGAATCAAACTTCCTGTTTGTGTTACATGAAACGCATTTAACAATAACAATGTTCTATTGAAACTTCCTGTTTGTGTTATATGAAGTATTGAAGTCTTTGTTTACGAACACATTTTAATGCACCATATGAACCTTATGTCACACTAGTCAGGACTAAGGAGGTTATTGCAAACATCAACGGTTGAATTCTAACAATGATTCCTGAATCCAGTCCTACTTTGACTCCTAAATTTTTGGATAAAAAATATTCATGTAACTATAAGGAAAAACAAGGTACTTGAGCTTACCAAAAGATAGTAATGCCATTTTTTGAACCGATAGTAAATCCACCGAAGAGGGACGAAAGTGACATAAAAGAAGCAGTAAACATAAGGAATATCTTGTGGCCCTGCACAGAAAACAATAACATCAACCGGCAAGCAAAATACTCAGCAAAATTGTTTATACAAAAGGACTAGTCAGTCAATCAATAACAGCAAACTTACTTGCTCCAAGGAGGAAACAAAATCCCCCAAACCCGAGAACGCCAAGAAAATGAGTCACCTAATATATTCAAAAAATACAACATCAAACATTTGTGTGCAATATAAGGGAATGCTTATATCATCTCAAACAGCAATTCAATGACAACAACAACAACTCTCATTAAAAGTGATTATACAATACAAAGTCTAACAAAGAGGCAAACCTTACTAAGAAAGCTTTCATGTTCCTCGGCTTGTTTGGCTATTTTAACCGCCTGCTTAGACAAGATCTCCTTCGTCTGATTCGCTTGTTTCGATAATATTTCTTTCGTTTGAGCCACTTTCTGCACAAAAACAAAATAATATATCAAAAAATTGGAGCAAACCTGCCAATAATCCATTCAAAGACACAAAAGCCAATAAGAAAGGGAAAATTTGAACGCACCATAGATCGATCCTTGAGCCTCTGCTTCACTTTTTCAAATGAATCTCCATTCGAAACTAGTTCCTCCACAGACATTTCTGTTCCTATTAACAGTTATTCGCAACGGAGATAGACACAGAGAGAGGGAGAAGAAAGGAAGAGAGAGTTGGAAAGATATATACAGAGGAGAGGCGAGAGAAGAGGGAAGGGAGAGAGATCTTTGTCGACGATGAATTAAACAAATGCGTGAAATTGAAGTATATGATTTTGGATAATCATTAGATTGCTAATTAAGATTAGCGGCAAAGAGCTTTCCTACTAATTATTTTGTTTTTATTTTATTAATCAAAAACGTTCACCGCTCTGTCGTCCTTATTTTCTTCCATTCCATTGGAGATAATCATTTTATATGTTTTTCCATCCTTTTTCCTCTTCATATATTAATCTTTTCTTAACTATCACGTAGTTCTTAATTTGTAATTAAATTCGATTAATCGAATTAAGATTTTTGATTTATCATTTAATAATTTCTCTTTCAACCTTAAAGAAATTAAAATACTCTATGTTTTAAGTTTTTTATTCTGTTCTTTTTTATTTGATATTTTACATTACCAATATATTTTTTATCATGTTTTCTCATGTTTATCTTTATTTAAAGTATAGGAGAAGTTGTAAAAAATACTACATTAACATTGATTATTAAGAACAAAAAGAATTTTTGTATGGAAAATAATGTTTTAGAAGACAAATATCAAGGGTAAACTAATTATGCAATAATCTAATTAATATTTTATTGGTTTTAATGAACAACCTTAAACATCATGTAATAAAAAAAACAGAAGTATTTTGTTTTTATTACTTTAAATTGCAATCTATTTGAATTTTTACATTTTTTAATGTAACATATTAACTTGCCAAGTATAATTTTAAAGGTGAATTATTTATTTAATATGATAAATGGAAAACTCAATTAAGAACACTGTGTTTTTTTCATATTAATTTCTTTATTTGGAGAGAAAAGAATCATTCTACTCGCTTATACCAATATTGCACAGGTCAAAATATCATTTTAATTTATAAAACATGTCATGTTATACGTAATACATATAAGTAGTCATATATTTTTAATTAAATATATTAATATATTTAAATATTAATTTTTTTTTTTAAATAAAAGAAACGTGAGGAAACAAAACCTTTTTTTTTAACTTATAATAAGCATTTTATATATGAAAATTTATTAAATTATAATTTGCGTTTGATAATTTACTAAATTTGGTGTGGGCCTTGTGGTGGGAATGAATAATAGTTTTCCACAAATGACCAAAAAAACTTTCAATAGGAATGACGTGGGAAATAAGCTGTTGTTGCGCGTAGTAATAGGATATAACGTAAACGACTAATAATTTATAATTAATCCAGTGATTATGAATTTAAGACGTTAAATAAAACATTGACGTTGACTCAGCAGGTGCGGAAGTAAAACAACCAAAGAGGTGGCAGAGGAAATGTCTAGCATCTTCTACAAGATGATGATGGTAGGGAGTAAGGACGAGAATTAATATAATCGTTATGTGGACCTTTATTTTTTAATTTATTAATTAAATTCCAGTTAAAATAATATTTTTTCTGTGTCATTCTGGTAGATAAATTTTTTTATTTTGTGTATTAAATAATATAGATATTTTTTTATTTTTAACTATTACTTACATATACCTAAACAATTAAAATAACAGTATTTATTTCAGTTAATCATTTGATATATTAAAGGTCTTTTTTAATAAAAATATAATGTGTTAACTAATTTTTTTAATAACCGTGTAATTAAAAATTTACCTATCAAAATTGAATGGTGGAAGTAATATATTAAATTTTAGATTTTTTTATTACCAGTGAAATTAGGTATATGTAATTAAAATTATTTTCTTGGATATCACACAAATCTTTAATTAAAAAGTAATGAAAAAACTCAAATATTTCTATGTGAGAGCCAAAACTTATGCAATATGATTCCCCGAATAAAAGCATATATCAATAGAAATACGTAAAAGGTTTATCAACACTGAACAACTAAATCAAAATAAGAATAATTCAAATACAAATTATTGATAACCAAAAATAAATATGTGCAAATCACTCACAAAAATAATAGAGTAAAATTATTGTTATTAAATCAATTTTTTTCAAGAGATTGCTACAATTAACAAAGGATGAGAATAAATAGGACAAGTGTAATGATAACTACAAAGAAACCAAATGAATCTCTCATAATTTATTCAAAAACTAGTGTTATTATTCGTAAAAATAGTTGCATTGCTGTTACACTCGAAGACACTAGTTGAAGAATAATGCAAACAAATGAATAACTATCTAATTAATGCCCACCAAGTCGAAAATTTGAAACTATAATTAGAGATAATAAAACAAAATAAAAAAAATGAGAGATTAAGATACAAATAAAATCCAGACATGTTATATCAAAGGAAAACACTTCTAAAATTTCAATTTTCGAAGAGGAAGAAGGAATATATTCCTTTTATTCTCATTTTTGTTTTTTTTTTCATTTTTTTTTATTTTGAGTGATTTGATTGAAAATAACCCGTCAAAAATTGATCTATAACTGTTGGACCAACATTTTTGTTTCATTATCTACTTAATTTACATCCTTTCAAATATAGCACAATGTGCGAAAAGCATTTCTTTCTAACAAAAATTTTCGATCATGGTAAGTGCATTTTATTCAAACGATATTTTCATATCTAATTACTCGGAAGGACTATAGCGTTGAAATTTTTGTTGTACTTGTTATCCTACAATGGTAGATTGATCGATAATAGTTGGATCTTCTTCAAATTATATTTTATGGTCCAAGTTTTTATTTTTTATTTATACCTACGTGGATTTATTTTTATCATTTATGATTTTTTTTCTGTTTATAAAATTTATTATCAGGCTTTAACTTGATTTATAATGGAAATATTTTTTATTTTTGTCTTGATGTATTATTTCTTTTATTAAAATAATATATGCTTCATTATTTAAAAAAAAAAAAAGTCCGGACATATTTCAAACGGAAAAGAAGAATGCTAGAGCAATTACTTAAGCCAGGATTTAATTGTCTATATTAATTGTTGAAATTAATTGTTATACGTATAATAAATTCGACAGTATAATGGTTAAAATAAAGAGATTTATCCAATGTGTCCGAATATCACGCGGCTCAAGAATAATTGGGGAAGGGGTAAAATAAGTGATAAGTTCGGATAAATTCCAAGCTCACATTTCCCAATCTTTCTTTCATTGAAAATCTCCTCGCATTCCCTCATTCAATGCTCTTCAGGTTTTTTTTTTATCTCAACTTTTTTTGCGCAAATTTATTTTGTATTTTTCATTTCTTTTAAAAAAATTATTAACTTTATGCTTGTTTGGAAGGATGGACGAAAAAAATTTTAAAAAATATATTTAAAAAATATTATTCTCTCCTCTTTTCATCCACCCCTTATAATAAATATACTCTAAATTTCAACTTTCAAGTAATAGTATTCAATTTGGCATGGATAATATCTTCAAAATTCGAATAATTTATTTGCAATTCCAATATTTTATAAATTTAGATTAAAAAAAATCTAGAAATTTGATTTTTATAATTGAATTCAATGGAATTAGTCCGGGAAAATTCCTATCAAATAGATAAAATTTATAAATAAATTTCGTGTTGCATGTAGAGAAATATTTTATGACAATTGTACCATTATTGTAGTTGTATTATAGTTTTATTATCTCATATAACTTTTATGTTTACTAATTTTTTTCAACATGGATTCTAAATAATAAACCGTTATTATATTAATTATATTTTTTTAGTTGATATTTTTTATTTTTAATACTGTAAAGGACAAGACAAAAAAAAAAGTAAATTTTATTTTTGAATTATGCATATAAGCTTGAGTGCTAAGGATTTCTAATCACTTAAGGGTCTCAAATATGATTCTTAATATGCATAAAAAATCTTGATTTGGAGAAGAACATCTAAATGATGCTTGAACAATCTCGAACTAATTATTTCGATAATAAAAAAAATACAATACGATAAAAAAATATTCATATCTCAATCTAGTTATAAATTATTTTAAAAATTAAACTTTTATATTTTAATTTTATATTTATGGTGTATTATTAATTAAATACTTATAATAAAAGTTTATTAATAAAGACAATTCATTAACTACGCAAAAAGTTTTTAATTTTTGCTTCAAGCATAAATTTATAGAATTTATTTCAATTTTGTAATTTAAGTTATTTAATTCCAAACATGAGATTTGGTTTACAATTAGGGTTGTTAACGGGACGAAAATTCCCCGCTTATGATTCCCGTGGAGCGGAGACGGGAACAAATTTATTCCCGAATGCTAAACGGAGACGGGGATGAGATTATCTCTCCCCGCCCAACGGGTCCGTCCCCGTTTAGTCCCTGCGGGAATCCCTTTAATATCCACTTTTAAATTTTTATTTTATTATTTATATATATGTAAATAATTCAATTTTATAATAATAAAATAAAATAAAACTATTTTTATTTGAGAATCGGAATGTATTAACTTAAACGGGTTTTATATTTTGTTTAATGTATTTTTTTTACTTATTTTTATATAAAATAAAAAAAATTGTTTAATGCTTTTTTTTTTTGCTTTATTTTTTTTTTCTAAATTGTCTTAATAGGGAAGGGGATCCCTTTGGGGAACCCATTCCCCGACAGAATTGGGGACTGGAATTAAAATTGTCCCCATTTACTAAACGTGGATGAGAACGGGGATCCCCACCTAACCGGTGGAATAGAAATGGGATTGTCAATCCTCATTCTGTTAACATCCCTATTTATAGTTGTGAGCAGACGATGTTTTCGACGAAACGCGGACTCTCTCGGAAGGGAGCCTCGATATTAGGCAATCCTCCCTCGCAGGGTTTTTTTTTTAATGTTGGAAATTCTATTTTTAGAAAAATCATTATTACGAAAAAGAATCGAGACCTAAATCTCGATAAAAAGTGTAAGAGTCGCCACCCGGCTCAGCTCAACCGGGAAATTACAGTGTAACTGAACCAAAGCGAGGACTGCTACACTTTTCAGAGATCTAGGTTTGGACATGTCCCTTATTTCATGTCTAATCAAAATAAAAAATGGCCAACGTTCATTGATGACACTTTAAATTTCTAAAAATTGATTTTATTGAATTGAAAGCACATAGTGTACACACAAATAAAAAAAATAAAACAAAAAGCATAGAATAATTAAATTATTACAACCCGATCGAATGAAAATAAAAACTCTCAACCTCACTTTACAAACACCTAAAATACACGATGATTTAAAAAATACAACCGCCTAAAATACACGGATTAGTCTATTAATTACATCAAAATGAAAAACAAAATAAATTAAAATATGCAAAACAGAGAGTTAGCAAAGTTTATGGTACACCACAAATAGGACTTAAACAAGACAGAATGAGATTTTAAGGAGTTCGGGAACATGCATTTAGGGGGTAACCGGGTCAGCCCGGCCGGCCGGCCTGATTAGACCTGGAAAACATTTTAAAACTTCCCTGTATTTTGGTTTTGTGAGAAAATCATTTTGAAAACATTTTATTTTCTGGTTTACTTTGATTTAGCATGTGAAGTGGGTCGGTTTTCGGGAGAATCGGGTCTCCGTCGTTGTATTATTCTAAATGCAATTATATTGAAAATTAAATTTAAGGTCGTGAATGCATACAACAAAATTCATTTTTGATGATTTTCTAATTTTTTTGAATTTTTATGATTTTTGGGAATTTTTGTGGATTTTTGTGGATTTTCTGCCACTGGATGAGGATTACAGTCGCACGATTGTAATTACAGTCGTGCGACTATAACTACAGTCATACGACTATAGTTCATCCCTTAGCAGAAAATCGCCAAAATTTTATTTAAATGAACAGGGAAAAATATGGAGAAACTAAAAACAGTCGTACGACTATTGTTTGGGTGGCACGACTGTGACTGTTCTTAATTTCCAGAAGCAGCAAGCAAAAAAAAAAAAAAGTTTTATGCACGAAGATCAACCAAAACACCCAGAAAATGAAGCAAAACACTAGTTTTGAGTGTAGTTACCCTTTTAGTGTTGATCCACCGTTGGTTTAACCGCTGGAAACACCTTAATCGGCTCCGGATCGCTTATTTTTCTTTGTGAGTCAAGGTTACGAAATGGGTTCGAAAATCTCCAAAAATCACGGATTTATGTAAATCCAATGTCTAAATTGATTTGGTTTTTATATGGCAAGTTTAACCTGCGATTTCTGATAAATTTTAGGCCTTAACACTTTAGAATTCAAAAGAAAAGAGTGGAAGAAAAGATGGAGTCTTTGGCTTTTCTTTTTTCTCTTTTCCTTCAATTCTCTCTCAAACTTTCTCTCAGTTATTGTTTTGCCCCTCCAGTCTCTTCTCTCTCTTGTTTTCTGCCTTTTATTTCCTACTTTGCTTCTGAAACAAACCGAGCTTTAATTGCTCTGAATTCCCTCAATTTTTTAATTGAAATGTATGGGTTCCTGCAACCTGTTCCATTCTTACAGTCGTACGACTGTAACAAAATCCCCACGATTGTAATTACAGTTGTGGGGGACACGGCTTTTTTTTTTTTTTATTTCTTGACCCGGAAAATTACGTGTTTACAATAGTTAAGTTTCACGTATATTTATAAATGAATTTTTTTATTTTCATTTTTTTATTCCAATCAAGGGTAAGAAAAGAAAAATAAAACAACAAAAACTTACCTACAAGTAGCAGAACTTTATTTTATTTTATTTTTTTAAATAAAATATTTTGTTTCGAATTATTAGCAAAATAAGTAATTTAATTTAGTCTTTATTAACAAATATTGATATTACTGAGAGGGCATATTGACATTGTTGATTCAATACAATAAACTACGCTTTTTACTGGTGTGATATATTGCCTTGATAATGAAATGTTGACTTCGTGATATGTATAAGCACCGTTATTTACATTTCTTTTTCTTGTAATAGTAATGTATAGGAGTTGTTCTACAATAAAAAAAATATTGCATTTTTTTCTTGCACATTTGTTTATTTAATTTATAATTTATAATTCTTTACTTCTTCCCTAATTAATACATCAAAGCCATTTACAAAAAGAAAAAATTGTTAAATTATATTTATGGTCCTATAATATAGATACTTTCTAGAGTCTTTGTGCATGCTCATTTTTGTCGCATACCTTGAAAATTAGATAAAACCAAAACGGTTGTTTTGTGCCACATTAGAGTTTCATGGTTACTTTTCGATTGGCTCTTGAAATTTCTCAGATTTATTTATCGTTCATGTTCAATGAAAAACTTTCCCACTTCTCGTTATTTATTGATTGAATCTGTTTAGTGAAAAAAAAATAATCTTGGCTTAGAAACAATAATTTTATTGTGATATTATCGCAGATTTAAAAATTGGATCGTACCGACTAGTCGGATAGGTTCAATCAAAATCATATGTCAATTCGATTTGTTTTCATTATGTTCAAATTTAATTCAATAACCGATTAGTAGCCGATAATATTGATTGATTGAACCGAAAACTGTGAATCAAACTATTCTTCCATTCAATTTGACTTGTTTTAAGATAAATATTATTATAATTAAAATATTTATAACATAGTTTTTTAATCACTTTAAATCAAATTGGCATTTAATTATAAAATATAAAAATTGAATTAAATATATTAGCTTTTTTTTTAATTAATATATTGTCTTCGAAATCTCTATTTTATAAAATTGTTCTTGACATACTAAAATAACAAGTTATAAACTTATAAAACATAAATATGTTATTATGTTTATTACATTTTTCAAATTCGATTTAATTTGAGTTGAATCTCTAACTCCTATATTTTTAGCCATTGGATAACCAATCATGAAAGCCAAGTTATTATGTTAGATGCGAATTCATAATTTTTTATTTCAAAACCTTAATTACTCAAATTTCCTATTAAATTAACATTTGAGTAATTATTTTGCTTTAAAATATTTTTTATGGATAAATTGAACACTTAATCATTTTAATATAACACATGTGTAATCAAACAAATTACTAGAAATCGTCCATACGCAATTCAAATTCAAAGAAAAAAGGCAACATAAATAAATAAAAAAATTTAAGTAATATAAATATCTTAATTAGTAAATTAATAACGTACCAAAATGAATGACTTGTCAAATGAAACGACGTTATCCTATATATGGGAATATGTTGCTTAATATTATAGTGCCTAATAAAAGAATATTCTAATTCTACTTCCATAAGTTGTGCCACATTCTTTTAATTTTTCCAAACAACACAAGCCAGATAAGGAAGACAAACTACTGGGGTCCTTTCTGCAAATAATTACAAAACAAGATGACCAAATGATACCACTGAGGAAAAATATATAGGAATGAAATTTGAATCCAATTGCCTGCTTCACATTAGTCGGTTATTAAGGGTCAGTTTGGGATTGTTGTTAGTGAAATTGCTGTCAGCAAAAGTCAGGTTTCATTGCTTTGTTTAAAAGTAGTTTTAAGTGTTTTTCCAATGCTTTTTTGAATACAATGTAACTTTTACCAATTGTGCATTTGAAGTTGCTTTCTATAGCCCCCAAAACAGCCCCAAATGCGACGTAAATCCTTATTATATATATATATATATAAACCAAATTATAGCATCCAATAAATTATGTAACTTATGTTTGGCAGCTTCTACCTCCAATTTTTTCTGAAAATTCAAAATTTCAACATTATCAAAAAGTAACAACCAATTTTGAAAATGGAGAATTATGTTGGTTTTTGGTCCGCCCATGACATTTTGGAATGGCAGGGACTAAACTGTAATTATGTGTAAATTACAGGGACTAAATGTGTAATTTGGTTCGACCCTATATATAGATGGAAGTTGGGATTTCCACTATAAATAGAGAAGAAGTTTCTCTATTTCCGGTTGTTGTTGTATGATGGAATCGTAGAGATTCCTATTCGATTCCCGGAGAAAACGTCCCTACTGACAAAACACGGATTACTTCTTCGTTCGTCGGAAGAATTCACGGATATAGCCCGTACTCAGTGTATTCATACACTCGTAGGAAAGGCAACCAGAACGATCCGGTTTCTCGCGTAGATCAGATTCATTCCATAAACGAGTTTCCGCTGCACATAAACCGTAAGTCTGTTTATCTATCTGTTTATGGTTATCTATGGAATTCTGACTTCATTGGTATCAGAGCCGAAAGGTTTATAGATTGATGTGTTCGAATCTAGTTTTCTGGTATTCCATGAATGATTGATGTGTTCATATCTTGGTTTATGGAAATCCGTGAATAAGAATACGTTTCTTCATTCGTGCGAATATGTATTGATTCGTTTAAATACATATTCATTCGTTTTTGATACGGATTCATATTGAAATCCGCGTCAAAATGATTCCGTAAACATTGAAATCCGATATTCCATGACAAGAATATGTTTCTATTTATTTTGAATTCATTTTTGTTCGTTTTGATACGGATTTGTGTTGTTATCCGCGTCAAAACGATACCGCAATAGATCCAACAGTAAAAAGTGTCAAAATTTTTTGTCGGAATTTCGTAAATCTGACCGCACCACTGAAATCAGCACGAAATATCGAGTCAGAATGCCAAATTTCAAGGCCATCGGAGGCCCGGAAGGCGGCGCGTGGACCTCACGCGCCACCACTGCGGCTGGGATTGGCCGCTTGACGGTTGGGGAAGTTTGGGTCGGCAGGACACGTGGCGCAACTCGATTCGTCGATTTTCTGACGGTTGAAAAGTCCACCCAATAAAGTCTCGACACGTGTCCACGTCAACTGCCTCTGAACGGTCAAACGCCACGTGTAAGAAACGTGGGCCAATAGCATGTTGCCACGTGGCAAAACGATTTGTGATTCTGCCACGTCATCGTGACACGTCATCACCGTGAACCAATAGTATGATGACACGTGTCATGTCGGTGACACATCAGCTCGCCATGTCATCAACCACGTCATAAGTTGACCCAATCAGGTGATGACACGTGGCATGTGTGCCACGTCAGCGCGAATCACAAGTTGCCACGTGTCACGTGAGTCAGCAAACCCTTTGTGGCGCGTGAGATCGCGTGCCTGCGCGTAGCGGCGCGTGGAGCAGGTCCAGACGGCGCGTGTGGGCGCGTGCGATGGCTTCCTTCGTCCAAATTTCGTCCAATTTTTTCCAGAATTAAATTTTACATTTTTCTTGAATTTTTGGTATATTGTGATGAATTTTTGGAATTCATTTGATATTTTTTAAACTAAATTTACTTGTATTTATTGTGTATAAATGCTTAATTTATGTTTAATAAATTCATGAAAATTCAGTATATTTATTATGTATTTATATACTGATTTTTGGTTGATCATTTACAAGTTTTTGTTATTTCTATATATGTTATAGAAATAATAACTTTCGTAAAAACGCCGAAAATAATCCAGTCTCAAGAGGGGGCGAGGACTATACAAAAACTTGAAGGTGAGCTCTTCTCTAAGCGATATTCTCTGTTGGAGGAAGGGATATTGTTAGAGTTATGGATTGGTTTAATGCGTTAAACCGGGAAATCCAAGAGCTTGTCCGGAAATGAGGTTTTTCCTTTGGAGCTGATCAATTAAAAATGTTAAAATTTGTGAAACAGGCTTTTTTTTTTTCATGAAATACACTTTAAGATATTTTGTTTTGGAGAAAATTTTGATTTTGACGAACTAGTGGAGTCCATTGACGGATTAGTTCCTGAATAGGATTATGGATCCCAATGCAAAGTGTTTGTGTTGACCTTGGCCAAAGAAAGAGCTAAGTTATCTTATAATCCTAGAACCATGTTACTTAGAAGTAACAAGTTGGTTCATCGCCCATGTCTGGATGCTGTTATTAAGGGTGTTGTGAACATGTTTTTGGATCTCTACTATAAGTTCGTAGAGATGATCCCAGTCGCCTTAAAAGAAATTGAGACAGTTCCACTCGATGTAAATGAAGATTGAGCTCTTCATTTTTCACTCTTTCTCTTGCTGATTTCGTTTTTCAATTTTGTATTGAAGGGCTTTGTGCTAAAGTTTTTATTGTGGTGGTAATTTTGACTAAATGTTGGATATTTTTATGGTATTATAAAATGTTTATTTGTTAAACATTGCTATTTTAGTTATTTGTTTTAGTAATTTTTAATTTATTTATTTTGAGATTATAACTCAGTGTTATATTACTCATTAGTTTTATACTTAAGAGAAGTATAAATTTAAATAAATTAAAATGTAATCTAAAACAAAACTAAATATATATTTATTATTGGAAATTTAAACCTAATATGGTGTTTGTATTAGCCTATGTAAATGGTGACTCGATGCATTGCGCATGGATGTTCGATTTTACATGAACCAAACACTATTTTTAGTTTTAAATGATCTTATAATAAATATGGTGTATCGCTTACTTATCAGTGCTATTTTTGTCTTTAACGGTTTTTCAATAACTGCTTCGAAAGCAATAGTTGCTTACCTAAATAAGGAACCTTAGTTTGGACGGTGACAATTATAAAGTTTGGGCTATGGAAGTCCAATACATAATTGAAGAACAAGAGGTTCTTGCCAATCTGGAGCGAATAATGGTTCCTCCTGAAGAGGGTACCACCGTTCAAGCAAGGAGGGACCTTGAGGCTTATCAAGCCTGGAAAAGGAAGAACTCATCTGCCCGCATCACCATGCTTAGTGCGATGAATGATGATATCGTGAAAAAGTTTCACGTATATAACACATGCTTAGTGCGATTTATGCTCTCGAGGAGCAGAAAGTTCAAGCTGTGATACGTTCTTTGCCGAATGAGTGGGAGCATATGAAGTTGCACCTAACTCATGTCGAGTGGGAGCATATAAAGTTGCACCTAACTCACGTCAACGACATTAAGGCCTTTGATGATACCGTTCATCATCTTGAACTGGAAGAGGACTGTCTGGCCTCTCTTAGTGTGAAATCTGAGGTTCACATGGCTAGTTCAAGTCCTGGTCTGAAGTCCAAGGAGAGGAACAAGAGGTTCTTCAAGAAGAAGGCAAAGAGAACGGTGGGCAGTGTTCCAGTTCAAAAGAAGGGCAAGAAAGATTTTAACATTTCTAGGGTGAAATGTTATAATCGCAGATAGAAGGGGCATTTTGCAAAAGATTGCACAGCTCCTGAGGTAAATGTTACCGAAGTGTATAAGTGTTATACATTTGTTTCAAGTTCTGTTTTCCTAACTGAATCTCGTCCTTTGTGGATCATAGACTCAGGAGCAACAGACCACGTAACAAAGGATAGAGATTCTTTTGTTGAGTTCCGCTGTGTTCCACCGGGAACTAAGTGGATATACGTGGGAAATAACTCTAAAGAGGAAGTCTTAGGGATTGGTTGTTGTCAGCTGGTCTTGAATGGTGGTCGACCACTAATTCTTAAAGATGTCCTCTATGCTCCTAGGAATTCAAAGGAACTTGATATCTGTTTCTACCCTTATGAATTTAAGATTCATGTTATCTTTTGAATTGAACAATTTTAGTCTCTTTATAAACAATATCTGCTTTGGTGGTGGACATTTGTTGGATGGTTTTATTGTTTTGGATTTGGATCCAAATTATGTGTGTCATAATAGTTTTTCCTTTACTGTTAACTCATCTGTGGATAATGTTAGCATTTCAAAAGTGTGACATGCGAGACTTAGTCACATTGGTCAACATCGTTTAGTACGATTGGCTAAAGCAGGTTTGTTGGTTGATTTATCAAAAGTAGATCTCCCAACTTGTGAAAGCTGCTTAAAAGGAAAGATGACAAGAAAACCATTTGGTAAAGCTACGCGAGCTGACCAACCATTGCAACTGATCCATTCTAACATCTGTGGCCCAAATGAATGTTCGGGCAAGGCATGGTGTGTACTATTTCATTACATTTATAGACGACTATACAAGGTATGGTCATGTCTATTTGATTACACATAAATCTAAAGCATTAGCATGTTTTAAAAGATTTATGGCTCTAGTTGCAAATCAATTAGAGTAGAGAATCAAAGCTTTAAGGACCGAACGGGGAAGAGAGTACCTCTCCGAGGAATTTAAAGTTTTATGTGATGAAACAGGTATTGAACATCAGTTGACAATACCTAGGACTCCGCAACAAAAATGGAGTAACGGAAAGAAGAAACCGAACCCTCTTAGAGATGGTAAGGTCTATGATGGCTGAAGCCAATTTGCCTATCTCCTTTTGGGGAGACGCACTATTGGCTGCCATATATGTACTCAATAGAGTACCTTCTAAATCCGTTGAAACCACGCCTTGTAAATTGTGGACGAGCCGCAAGCCCAATTTGAACCATTTGCGACCATAGGGATGTGTTACCTATGTTCGTGATACATCTAGCAAGCATGGCAAGCTAGGCCCAAGAGGCAAGAAAGGTATCTTTATAAGATATCTTGATCTCTCTAAAGGATATGTTCTAGTGGGAGAGAATGAGAATGGTCAAATAACAGAATCTGAGTCACGAGATGTCACATTCTTAGAGAATGAATTTCCTAAGCTGGGAGAAGTGGATAAGAAATACACTTTCTTTGTAACTCAAGAGTCTGAAACTTCAGGATCGCTCAATCCGAGTGGGAGGAATGAAGTTGAAGACGTAAGGGAAAGGGAAGAGAATGATGTTTTTCAACCTTCACAAGCGGATTTGAGTAATCCTGACCCTAACTTGAGTGGTCTTGGTTTGAGTGGGAGTCTTGCTCCAAATTCAAGTGCGAATATGGAATAGATCCCAGTGGGAGTGGTCCCAGTGAGAGTTCTGCCCAACACCTTGATGAATATATGAGATTTGTTTATCAAGAAGCAGAATCTCTAAGACGATCACAGAGGGAAAATATCCCGCGACGCTGTCATTTATTTGATGGCGAAGCTCTCTAGATCATAACTCAAATTAAAGATATTCCAAATAACATGAGAGAGTTATTGGAATCCCCAGCGAAAGAAGAATGGATTAAAGCAATGGAAAGTGAAATGGAGTCAATAAGGGTCAACAAAGTTTGGGAACTAAGTTGACCTGCCCAAAGGGCGTAGAGCCATTGGGAATAAATGGGTACATACGATAAAGCGATCAGCGGATAGGAAACGTATCCAGACTAAGAGTCGGCTGATTGCGAAGGGGTTTGCACAACAGGAAGGAATTGACTATCAGGAAACTTTTTCACCTGTTGTCCGTTTCACGGCTATAAGAAAAGTACTTGCTTTTATAGCATGTATGGACCTTGAATTACATCAAATGGATGTAAAGACTGTGTTCTTAAAATGGTGAAATGAACAAAGAAATCTATATGGTTTTATTGTCCAGAGACCATAACATAAGGTTTGTAAGTTGAAAAGATCAATTTATAGCCTTAAGCAGTCTTCAAGACAATGGTATTTTCGTTTCCATGAAATGATTATATCAATGCAATTTAAGGTGATTAATGCAGACTCGTGTGTCTACATTAAGCGTGAAAACGGAGGGAAGTTTGTCATTCTAACGTTATACGTTGACGATATCTTGCTAGCAGGAAATGACACTTCCTTACTCAAGAAAGTAAAGACTTAGTTGTCTTCTAACTTTGAGATGAAGGATCTAGTAGAAGCTAGTTACATTCTTGAGGTTAAGATCTCAAGAGATCGATCTAAGAGATTATTGGCTTTTTCACAAAGAGACGTATATCAATAAGATCTTAGAACGATTTGGTATGGCTCACTGTGATCCCGATCCAACCCCTATTGCATAAGGTACGGAACTGAATGCAAGTATGTGTCCCACGACTCCAGAAGAGACTAAAAGGATGGAGAGAATTCCTTTTAGGTGTGCAATTGGTAGCTTGATGTACGCTATGATTTGTACACGACCTGATATAAGTTTTGCGGTGGGTTTCGCAAGCCGTTATCAGGCTAATCCGGGTTTGAAGCATGAGGCAGCAGTGAAAAGGATATTGAGATATTTGAAGGGGACTTCAAATTATTCCCTTTATTACCAAGGAAAGGATCTGTAGTTAAAGGGATACATAGATGCTGATCACGGAACTGATAAAGACGGGAGGTAGTCCACGTCTGGGTATATTTTCATTATAGGAAATTATGCATTTTCCTGGTGTAGCAAGAAACAAACTTGCGTGGCATTATCGACTATGGAGTCGATATATGTAGCTACAGTAGCTGCAGTACTAGAAGCGTTTTGGTTCGCTTCATAGATCTTTTGGATCTATTGCCTAAAAGGAAATATACGACTATCTATTCCGACAGCACTGCATCGATAGCTTATTCCAAGAATATTTGTTATCATGGAAAAAGCAAGCATATCGACATAAAATATCATTTTGTTAAAAACAAAATAGCACAGAGAGAAATAAGTTTAGCGCATGTTCCAACTGGTAATATGATTGCAGATTCGTTACCAATGCCAATAGTTCCAAATGTTTTTAGTAAACAGATTTTGGAATTTGGTCTTCGTAGGTTATAGGAACATATTGTTGTTTTTGAACTGTTATAATAACTTTGGCAAATTCTATTGGAATAGAATGTGAGTTATTTGTTGTGTTCAAATTCATTCACTAATTAAAGCGATACACATAGAGCTATTGAGTATAGTTCAGTATGTTGGCGAAATGTCATCTACTCACATAGATGAATCTTTTACTATGAATTGTGTGTTCATAGGTAAAAGTGGGAGTGTGAGTTACTCCATATGTGATATTTTGCGTAATATCATTATTTCGTTGATACCGGAAGCTGTCCTGTGAAAGGCTTAAAAGTGGACTAGAGGTGCTGATGCATTAGTTGCATTTAGAGACTGAATGCTTTCGCATAGTGTTTATAAAACATACGTCCTAAGTGGATTAACACTATGGCATATTTTAGTAATATGTGTAAAAGCCGACCAAGGGATGGAAAGAAGAAAATTGATCTCAACTTTCCTAATGTGAGACCCAAATGAAACTATGAGTTTCAAGTTCACCCTTAAGGACTCTTGTAAATAACAAGAAGGGTATGTCTGATGATTAACTTGATTGGAACCCTAAACTAGGCTTCGTTAGCTATGAACGGGCATATAAGGACCAGTCAGATAACCATTAGACATATGGTGGAAGGTTATTTATAGAGAGGAAGTACATTTTCAGTAACATGTCACTTAGTAAACATATAACACTCGAGCTCAATACTTTTTCGTGGAAAAGGTATGTAGTGTATATGAATGTTTTCGTGAGATCAAAAGTGAGTCGAAAACTAGTGATCATGGAAAATGGACTAGGGGGAAGTCACGTTAAGCTAAAGGTGGAACGATGAAGGAGAGCTTCAAGGTTTAACCGTTACGTTGACTGGTCGCGTGAATTCGCCGAATAAGAACTGAAAGAAGTGTGTGTGTTCAATCGCAATGAAAGTGTGTCTTGTCATGTGCGAGTGGGAGATGTTGGTTTTTGGTCCGCCCATGACATTTTGGAATGGCAGGGACTAAACTGTAATTATGTGTAAATTACAGGGACTAAATGTGTAATTTGGTTCGACCCTATATATAGATGGAAGTTGGGATTTCCACTATAAATAGAGAAGAAGTTTCTCTATTTCCGGTTGTTGTTGTATGATGGAATCGTAGAGATTCCTATTCGATTCCCGGAGAAAACGTCCCTACTGACAAAACACGGATTACTTCTTCGTTCGTCGGAAGAATTCACGGATATAGCCCGTACTCAGTGTATTCATACACTCGTAGGAAAGGCAACCAGAACGATCCGGTTTCTCGCGTAGATCAGATTCATTCCATAAACGAGTTTCCGCTGCACATAAACCGTAAGTCTGTTTATCTATCTGTTTATGGTTATCTATGGAATTCTGACTTCAGAGGGAAACGAAATGAGTTCATACGTATACTTAATTCATAACTACTATATTATTGACGGATACAAACAGCTTGTGTTTCTTTTTATGGATAATAGCTTTTGTTTTAATTTTATAATTTATAATTTATAGCCGAATTAATTTAGATTAAGTCCAATTCAATATTTTATTTATTTTTATCTTATTCTATTTTTCACACCTTTGATCAGAGTGATTACTGTCTAATGCATTATTATATTTTCAACTCACGGGGCGTTTGGTATTTGATGGGGATCGGGATCGGGATTGAAATGGGGATAAAAGATTGAAATATGGATAGGGATAAAAGTTACAATTGGGATAAGGATAATATAAGATATGTTTAGTATATTGGATAGGGATAGGAATAAATCAAATGTAATTTACGATATTATCAAGTAAAAGGATTGAATGGGTAAATTCCCACCCATAAATTAAGCAAATGAGTTATTTCTTCATACATCATAGAGATGCAGACAAATGACTGAAATAAAGCATCAGAAACAATGTTAAAGCCAGCATTTAGGCCCATAATCATATGCTCATCTCAATATCAACTTCATAACATAATGAAAACAGGGAAAAAAATAATAATGAATCAATTCGGCTTCTCATAGGAAATCTGCTCTCTAAATTCAGAGATAGCACTTCGAATCATTTCAGAAACATGGGCTTTGCATGAAGAGGTGAGTCCCATCAAAAACATGAATAATAAACTTCTGTGATGCAGGCAGTGAAGCATTCATATTGATTATAAATTGTGCCATGGGAATGTCACTGCAATACATTAACATAAACCACAATTTTTCATAGACCAAATTGTTGCCTTAATACATTCAAATGCCATCTTAAAAACCTAATTGCTAGGCTATGAATTAATCCAGCATAGGTTTAGAATAAAGCAGAGATTATTAAGAGTAATAATATACCTACCAAGATATGAACAATCCTTTGGTGGCATTAACCATCTCTGATCAGGAATCTTAATCACAGCACAAACCTAATACAACCAGCACAAAAAAAAAAAAAAAAAAAAAAAGAGGATATTTAAGCACTTGAAGATTGAACAGGCAAAGATCAAGACCGTGTAGCAATTTCATTTGCAACTATAGAAGAACAAAAACCAAATGACTGCAAGTTCATATTTTATCCAACCACCAGCCAAAAATTATAAACAATCACAAGGTCAAATTCAATAGGATCCATACAAAAAAATTTCCCGGTAAGTGAATTCATTTTAAGAAAAAAAAAAAGAAATCAAAGTTGAGATACAAAGGAATTTAACCCATGAATAATACCAATTTTTTAGAGATAAATGCTGTGATAGACAAATTAAAAGTGTGATGAGCTTGTACCTTCCGATCGTGGTGGCAGATGGCCGGAATGAGCAAAGGAATTTCGACGGGTCAATATCTTCGACCGGGGAAGATGCACCTTTAGGTGAATAAATCCCTGATTAGAGACTTTGCCTCTTTAGAGATGAAACTATCTCTTTTCCCCTCTCAAATTAGTTTCTTAGATGCTCAGATTAAGAGGGATTACAACCTAACACAACCCCATAAATATTACTAATTTTTGAGAGTTAAATACCAAGTGACAAACGAATTCAATGTGTAACCGGAGATAGAGAAACGGGAAACTGAGGCGCGGCCGAAAACGGAGAAATTTTTTGAAGCAGCTTCAGTTCAAGATGCAGATCGTGATATGGGTTGGGGGGAGTTTAGGTGTCCTTTAACAGCTTCATTTGGCCAAATGGGTAAATTCCCATCCATGAAATTTAGCCCAAGTCTTATACCGGGGGGCTGAGATATAAGAGATGGGATAAGATGAAGGTTAATAAATTTATCTTATCCCCATTGCTGGTACCAAAGATGGGATAGGAGGTGAGATAGGGATAAAAAAATCCCTATCCCACCTCTTATCCCACCAACCAAACAATGTGTCAAAGTAAATATTTCTATCCACATATAATATTTTTTTATTATTATATTAATTTTCACATATTATTTACATTCTTTTTATTATCTGATAAATTATATTAATTTGTTTCATATTATAATGTTATTTTTGAAATTTAATGACTACATACAGATTAATTAATTCAAACAAATTATAGTTTAATATTCAATTGTAGAATATATATTATTATAATTTATATAACAATATAAAATTATAAATATAAATATAACAAAAATAATAAAAAAATATTTAAAATATAAACACAAGTAATACATCACAGAATCTATATTTACATAACAAATTATTATATTAATATTTTTTAAAAATATATATATATGAAAAATTTCAAGCGCTAAATTGTCACGTGAACAGATAAATTTTATAGTGGACCGGGTCCATGTGGACCGTTCCACTGAAAAACTGACACGTAGGCAATATGGCCATTTTGAAAATAAAAAATGCTTATGTGTTAATTTTTCATTGGAAAGGTCCATATGAACCTGGTCCATTGTATAATTTTGCGACGTAAACAGTTGTAATCCAAATATGGAGTATCATAAAATTATGCCGCAATTTACAAGCATGGTATTTGTCGTGGATTGTCCAACCCACGGAAAGTATGACGTGTCCATTAATTCCATATGCCTGTTACATGTAAGCTTTGGATGTATTTATATCTAACGAAATTATTATATATGATAATATATAAATACCATAGAATGCTATAGTCCCTTTTTTTTTTTCCTCTGAAATAATTTTATTTTGGATTTTTTTATTGAAAATCTAAAACTAAAACTGTGGTTCAATAAAAAATGATTTTTTTTTTCTTCCTCTTATTTCATGATTTTACATGTTTCTTATGCTTTTTTATAAAAAAAAATTGAGAAAAAAAGTAATTAAATATAAACTTATTTTAATTAGTTAAATTAAAATAGAAGTAAAAATCTCATTTCCTCTTTTGATAAATCAATTTCCAATTTTTAAAGAACATAGTTAAGTTACTTAATGTGATAAACGTGTGTGCGAAGAATAATCACATGTTACATGTTAAATAATTGGAAGCAAAGTATTTGAAGAAGAGAGGCAAATGGGGACAGCTAAGGCTTGAGCTTCACCCAGTTGACTATCTCTCGAGTCTCAAAGCCCAAACAAAAACAAATTAAACTTACCATGTATTCTCTTTATTATGTTTGCAGTTGCAGTACATATTTTTGCTTTATTATTTTTTTTCCACAAAATAATTTCCCTCCCTGCCTTAATAATTGTGAAATTTACTACTTTTAGATCTCAGATTTGTTTTAAATTTTTATTATGCCTTTTTTAAGGCTTAATTTACTATTAAGTTCAGTAAAAAAAAAAAAAAACCTTGCTTTTAAGAAGCCTCCAAAATTAAATCTCTCATATATGTTAATAAATTTGTCTTAAATTTGACTCTATAGCCATACTATCTCTAATCTAAAATAATAAATTGACTTTTCTCATAAAAGTTTCCCTTTTTTTTTTTTGATGGAATATAAAATAAAAAATGTACTTTTTTTCAAAGATATGAAAATAATATTTTAGCTACTTTTTCTTATCAATAATTTAATATTTTTTTTTCATAAGTATTATTATTTTTTTAATAGAGATATAATTGAATGAGTTTTACTTTAGCAATGATTGATAAAATAATAATTATCTTTACCCAGAAAAATAATATGGAGGTACCTTTTATTAAGATGATGCTTTATAATTATTGATGACATCAATTATAAAGTATTGATAATGTTAATTTACATAATAACCTATAGTTTTTGAATTTTTTTTTTGAAATTAGAACTGAAATTCACTACAATTCAAATCGCATAATTTTGAATACAAATTAAAATTTATTTAATATCAAATTGGTAATATTTCTGTTGAACTAACATCTGCTCAACTAATATAGTTCATACTAAATCTGAGTTATTATATGAATTTTAAGGCCAACTCAATTTTTTTTTTTTTTATATATAATTAATGTACACATATCCAATAAAGAAAACTCAAATTTTTTATTTCTAAAAAAAAAACGTGCGTAGCTTAGAAATAAGCATGGAGAGTACTGTGGTATAAAATCAAATTAGCGAAATAACAGGCAAAAAAACAATATTATACAAGAGTTATGGGCACAGTTTGAAAATAGCTTTTAAATGCTTGCCAATATGGTTTGAAACTTGGATTGAAAGAGGCAGCGGCAATTCTGAGAGAGAGAGAGAGAGAGAGAGAGAGAGAGAGGGATACAGAGCGGGGAGAAGAAGAGAATATTGAGCGCTAAACACGGTTCAGACACCGAAACTCTTTTCCTTGACAGTACAGTCCTTATTATCCCGCTTCATTTTCTCGTCCGTTTGATATAAAAATTGGAATTTGAAATTGGGAGAAGGTGGATTTGTTCCAGTGATTTAGGGTTAGCTTTCAACAGAGTTTCTGATTGCAGGTAAGTTCCTTTGGTTTATCTGAAAAATTGAATAATTCAGTTTTTTTTATTTTTGCATTTATTGTTCTTTGTTTTTGGTTTAATATAATCTGGTGCTGGGTATGGTGATTTTTGTGATGTCTTTGGAATTGCTCGATGAACAATGCTTGAGATTTGGTTGATCATGTGAACAGATGAATTTTAGGTTTTATTAGCTGTGAGTTTTTGGTATCCTATATGATTGACTGATTATTCGTTCTGTTTTCTGTTCTTCTTTTGTTTCTAGTTTTTTAGTATATGAAAGGTGACGATGTCAAAAGTTGAAGGTAGGAAAAAAGTGGAGGATTCAGGAAATTCGAAACTGTTGAAAGAAATAGAAACTATAAGCAAAGCTCTATACTTGGACAAAAACCATCCGCGGACCTCAATTTCTGGTCCCAGTTTTCGGTCAAATTCATCTGGAAAATTCCAAATGGTTGATTCTAAACCAAAGTTAAGAAATGGTAATGAAGATTCATCAAACAAGGAAAAGAAGTCTATTTGGAACTGGAAGCCACTAAAAGCCTTTTCAAATGTTAAGAACCGTAAATTCAACTGTTGTTTCTCTCTTGTTGTACATTCTATTGAAGGATTTCCCTTGAGTTTTGAAGATCTTAGTGTTTGTGTCCATTGGAAGAGGCGAGATGGAGAGCTAGTTACACAGCCTGTCAAGGTTTCTGAAGGCATTGCTGAGTTCGAGGAGAAGTTGACGCATACGTGCATGGTATATGGGAGTAGGAGTGGAGCTCACCATTCAGCTAAGTATGAGGCTAAACATTTCTTGCTCTTTGCATCTGCAATTGGTTATCGGGAGCTTGATTTGGGAAAGCATAGGGTTGATCTTACAAGATTGCTTCCTCTCACATTAGAGGAATTGGAGGAAGAGAAGAGCTCAGGAAATTGGACTACAAGTTTCAAGTTGTCAGGAGAAGCAAAGGGTGCTAGGTTGAATGTTAGTTTTGGGTATACCGTGGTTGGAGAGAGCCCTGTGCCACATGGCAATAACCAGAATTCTCCAGAAGTATACAATGTGAAGAAGAGAAATTCAAGGACAACGACATCAGTTCCTAAACTTGGTCTTGTTGATGGGAAGAGCAGAATGCGTCGCACTGGAAGTCTTCCTGGTACTTTGGATAGGCAGATTCATGCATCATCCCAGTCTATTGAAGATGGAAGAGATCTTCATGAAGTGTTGCAGACATCAAGATCAGAAGTTACCAGTTCACCTCCTTTCCTGTTTCCAAAAATTGATGAACATAAGGTGGATTCTTCATTTGAATGTAAGACTGAACTATCCAGCCACAAAAATGATGAAAATGAGCGTGAAGATAGTGAAATCTCTGGCAGAGCAAAGACAGTGGAATCATCACAAGTGGAAGACGAAAAGCAAAAACCAGTTGAAGCTGCTGTAGAGTCTGCTGAGGTTTCCTTAGTAGAAAATATTATTGAGGTAGGTTCTGAAGAGGGTGGTCAGCTTGGTCTCGATGATGGTAGCAATGGTAGTCATAAAGATGACCAAGTGGAGGAAGATTCCAATTTTGACGAGCATGAGATATGTTCGAGAGAGTCTGTGATGAAAGCATTAGATGATGCATTGATTAATGTAACAAATCTGGAAGCTGAAGCATTCAGTTCTCCTGAAGATGAAGAAAAGCACAAGGAAGTTCAAATTGACTATGAAACTAATGAAAATGAGACATCACTAAGCTTGGATGATGTTACTGAATCTGTTGCAAATGAATTTCTGGACATGTTGGGTATTGAGCATAGTCCAGTTGGCTTGGATTCGGAGAGTGAACCAGAGTCCCCAAGGGAGCGCTTACTAAGACAGTTTGAGAAAGATGCCCTTGCTGGGGGCTACTCTTTTTTTGAATTTGATATTGCCGGTGAGGACCAAATAGAATGTGATCACAACTCATCAGCTGTGTCTGAGTGGGGTAACTTGTCTGAAGACTTTGAGCTGTCATCAGTTATTCAAGCTGCAGAGGAGTATCAGATGGGCAATCAGGCAGAGATTGGCAAGACAAGGGCAAAAGTACTAGAGGACTTGGAGACAGAAGCTCTTATGCGTGAATGGGGCTTGAATGATAAGGCTTTTCAGTGTTCTCCACCCAAGGGTTCTGTTGGCTTTGGGAGTCCAATTGATTTAACTCCTGAAGAACCACTTGAATTGCCTCCTCTTGGTGAAGGATTAGGTCCATTTCTGCAGACAAAGAATGGTGGTTTTTTGCGATCTATGAATCCTGCACTTTTTAGGAATGCAAAAACTGGTGGGACCTTGATCATGCAAGTTTCTAGTCCTGTTGTGGTACCTGCAGAAATGGGCTCTGGCACAGCAGAGATACTGCAGCAATTGGCTGCAGTTGGTATTGAAAAGCTCTCTATGCAAGCAAATAGGTTAATGCCTTTAGATGATATCACTGGAAAAACAATGCAACAAGTAGCATGGGAAGAAGCTGCTTCTCTGGAGGGACCTGCGAGGTTTGTCGAGATTTGTTTCTTCGTCCTAAAATAAGAATTCATAATTATTCTTTGTTTTTCAAATGTTAGGATAACAATTTATTTGATTGTTTCTTCCACTGCACAGCCAAGGATTTTTGCAGCATGGAGTGGAGATTGGGCAAGATAAATCTGGTGGGCAAAAGTACGTAAAGAAGTATTCTGCTCCCAGATCTGATAATTTGAAGTCAAATAAAGTAGGGAACGGGATCGGGTCAGAATATGTATCTTTAGAAGATCTTGCCCCCTTGGCAATGGATAAGATTGAAGCACTTTCAATGGAGGGATTGAGAGTTCAATCTGGCATGTCAAATGAGGATGCATCTGCAAATATTAATTCACAGTCTTCCGGGGGAGTTTCTGGCTTTCAGGGAAAGGCTGTTAATGTAAGTGGGTCCCTTGGTATGGAGGGAGCTGCTGGGTTGCAATTGTTGGACATAAAGGATGATGGCCGTGATATTGAGGGATTAATGGGTCTATCATTGACGCTTGATGAATGGATGAGGCTGGATTCTGGTGACATTGGTGATGAAGATCAAATCAGCGAGCAGACTTCTAAGATACTTGCTGCACATCATGCTAGCTCCTTGGACATGATTCGTGGAGGGTCAAAAGGAGAAAGAAGGCGTGGCAAAGGATCGAGAAAGTGTGGTTTACTAGGGAATAACTTTACTGTTGCATTGATGGTGCAACTTCATGATCCTCTGAGAAATTATGAACCAGTTGGTGCTCCAATGCTTGCTCTCATTCAAGTTGAAAGAGTCTTTATCCCGCCAAAGCCAAAAATATATTGCAAGGTTTCGGAGGTAAGAATTGACAATGATGATGATGACGAGTCTGAGTCAGTGGTGAAGGTGAAGGTAAAGGAGGAGAAAACTGAGGGAAAAGCGTCCGAAGAGGAGGGAATTCCTCAGTTCAGTATCACTGAAGTCCAAGTTGCTGGTCTCAAGACTGAGCCCAGCAAGAACAAGTTATGGGGTACGACAGCTCAGCAGCAATCGGGTTCTCGTTGGCTGCTTGCCAATGGAATGGGGAAGAATAATAAGAATTCCTTTGTAAAGTCAAAGGGCATTTCTGATAAACCTGCAACTTCGATGATGACAAAGGCGCAGCGTGGTGATAAATTGTGGAGCGTCTCATCTCGTATTCGGGGTAATGGAGCAAAATAAGATAAAGAGTTCAATTGACATGTACAGAATCCTACTAAGACTCCATTCAATCCGCATACAGAATCCAATGTAGAATTTTCCGATGAACTCCTCAGGCTGCATTGGTTGTCCACAGAATTCAGGCAACTTGTTTGTAGCAGGATTCAGAGAACCCAACTTGGTAATACTTTGCACACACCATGTTTGATGGTCCTCGAGGAGTTCTTGTATTTCTGATGTAGTCCACCAATCTCTTCCAGAAATACATGGCAATCTGAATTGATAGATTTGGTGTATTTGTTATCTGTATTCATCATCGTTGTTTATAATCTTGCTCGTTGGTTGTAATTTATAACTGATGTCCCAATGCCCTAGTGAGGAATGGTATCAAATTGAAACCTATTTGGCTGTAGGAATTTATTGGTCTTTGTCAAATAAAAATGTGTAAATCTCTGGCTATTGGTTTATCCTATAAAGAAGTTTCATGTCTAGTAGATATGCGGCAAATAATTTTACTAGATTGAACACTAATTCCTTAATGTCAGATAATGGTAGCAGCATTATAAATAGATCACAGATCAATAAATGCACAATGAAAGTATTCAACTTTATATTCATGTCAGGATTTCAGACATCATTCTGATGCTGATCTTTTGCTTCACTTCTTGCCTTGAATTTCTTTTATTTACAAGTTTTTGAACCTGTTTAATCATCCTTATAACAGCACGGGCAATATGAGCTACCAAAACGAAGAGAATCAATCCCAACCAAACCCACAACGAAGCTCCTAGCACTTGCAGGTAAACAGTAGATTGCATACTCTGGGAAATCCCATGCAGGGGAACCAAGTAGGAAATGCCATGGATGATATTGTTACCCACATTGTAGCCATTAGCATGTACATTACAAACCTTCGCCTCAAAGGCAGCCCGCTTACCAGCAAGAATAGTGTACTTAATGAAGACGTAAAAGAAATTGTGTTGGCTATTATAAACTTTGAGTATATCAGATACTGCTAGCACTGATGTCCCAGCTCTAAAAGAACCATGTCCGTTCCCATCCGAGTCATGGTCCCAAACACCACCCGGTGGGCTAAGCACAGCTTGATAAGCCATTGCTGCTGTCACACTTGCAGCAACCTTCAATGAATCTCGCTTCTTTTCGAACCAGCTCTTCTTGTCTTTGTTTCCATTACTTTGCAATCCTAGCCCCTCTACTTTTCCATTAGTACTCGCTGTTTTCGTCAAAGATTGATAGTTGTCGTTTGTTGATTCCCCAACTTTTCTCAACCTAAAGGCTGCTCCTGCTTAAAGAAGGCAATCTTGGATTTCCATTGCCTTTAGATCTCTTGGCATAAATTCTGTAAAATCCAAGGCGGTTAAGCCATATTGATTCGCTGCATTCACTTCCACGATAGTTCTATGAATCAAATACTTTATCATCTGCATAAGGTAAGAAATATTTCAAACATTCTTCACAACAATGGAATTCTCAGAAATTTTATTATAGCTACTAAGTTACAAAAATAATTACCTCAATCTGTCTCAAGGAAGTAGCTAGATGCGAAACCGTGTTTCCAGAGTCGTCTTCTATGTTTACAAAGTCTTCATTATCAAAAGTTTCTCGTTCTAATTCTATTAACAGCTTCAAGGATTAAATTCGGTTATGCTTCACGGCCAAATGAAGTACAGTTTCGCCTCTTTCCACTGTGTATCGGACTACTTGTGGTTTGGCTTGAACTAACTCTGTATAACATTTGTTCTTCCTTTCATGACTGCTTGGTGAAGAGGCGTTCTGCCATCCTCATTGCGAATTAGGCACATCTCAGAGTTCACAGATAAGAGCAATTTGACAATTTCTGCATAGCCATTAGCTGAAGCCAAGTGAAGAGGTGAAGAAACTTGGGAATTCAACTCTGCAGCTAGATCTGGTTTGTAACTCACAAGTAATTTAGCAAAATCAACCAAGCATTGCAGCGATGTGCAAAGGGTGTCACTGAAGGAATATGTAGATATTCTGGCTAGAGTAAGTGGGTCTTCTTTCATCAACTGCTTGAATAACTCTACATTTCCATTCAATGATGCCTCGTACAGCCTTTTGTCTCTTTCACTTTCCATATTCTCTTCTTTTGGGGATTATCTGAAGTAGTTTACAGTGATAATTTGCAGGAGAGAAAATAAAAAGCTTTAATGAATATATTTCATGATTGCATAAGAAAGAGAAATTGGAAACCATGATGCAAAATTCCTTAGTGGAGAAAATATATGGACATTATGTTTTAGTTTATGATTGCATAAGCTAAGCTATTGGTCCACCGTATAGTGGAGACATATAGTGACATTATGCTTTAGTGGAAAACATACCAAGTTCAATTTATTAACTGAGCTTCTGTGATATATAAAAGTTCAACTAAGTTAAGGCCTAACAATTTCTTGTGACTTTTCAACAAATGAGAGAAAGTGTGTGCAGGATTCTTTATTACAAAGAAATGTTTAAATTCAACTACAGTTCTGGTACATGTGTATGTAATAGAAAGAACAATGTTTTCATTATCTAGCATAAACAAATCATACTTTCCAATCTTTCAAGCACTTGATCAAAACTTCCCCCAATCTCCCTTCATCAATACACTCAAGAACTTTCTCTATGTCCTCTCCTGGACTCACCTTCTTTTCTCCACTAAGAAGTTTAGTCCCGACTTCACCTCTTACGAACTGATATACAGGATAAGTCCTGCATTTTTGGATTCTGTTTTCTGTTACGAATTCACCATTGTCAAATCTTTCTCTTGCCTTTGACACTGTTTCTCCTAGTCTCGCTTTCAACTCCTCCATAAAGACTGGTATCTGCTTAAATATTGTGTAACCACTTTCATCTGCATCTCCAGATTTTGAATCTGCAAATGCTTTTCGGACTAGTACTTCTTGCAGTTTAGGCAAAAGTGCATAAGAGGGATTTGTTGGGTCATCAAGATATGAGAATACATGCAGATGTTCGATAACCTGCAAAAGTTCTTTCTCATAGAACTGTGATTCGAGCAGCGATCCATCTTCAGCCATGTAAAGAGTATTCCTTATCACGCGGCGTAGTTCTTGTTTCACCATTTCCTTCATGTTTTCCTCCAAATGTCTGAGATCAATTGCCTGGCAAAGTCCGACCATGAAGGTTGCAGACATGAGCTTTAAGATATCAATGGCTTCTGCACTCTTTCTTGCTGAAATCAAGCCAAGTGAATTGACATCTTGATTGTGTTGTTCAGCACTTTGGACATGTGTAGTTACCGGATTTGCCAAGTACTGAAGCTCTGAGCAGTACGAGGCCATGGCTATTTCTGCACCTTTTAGACCATAATCCAAGCTCGGGTTAGGCCCTCCGCTCAAATTGGAAGGCAACCCATTGTTGTAGTAGTCGCAGACAAGCTCTGAAAACTGAGCAAACATCAGTTTCCCAATTGCTGCAATGGCAATCCTAAGATTGTCCATGGATACTCCAATTGGCGTTCCTTGGAAATTTCCTCCGTGAATAGCAAGGCCACGAGCAACATCAATGAGCGGATTATCGTTGACAGAATTGATTTCCCTCTCAATCGAGTGAGTGGCTGAGCGGATGACTTCAATCTGAGGACCAAGCCACTGAGGAGAAGTGCTAATGGCATATCTGTTCGTTTTAGGCTTGGTAAGGGGGTTTTTCTCGTGGTGAATTTTAGCTTCTTTCATGTAGTCGCTTTCATCTAACAAATGTTTCATTATTGCAGCTGCTTCGATCTGGCCAGGATGCTGCTTAAGCTCATGAGTTAAAGCGTCTGTGTATTCAGGTTTTCCATGCATAACTTCACAGAACAAAGCAGAAAGGATTTCTGCATTAAGCGCCAAGATATTGGCATCGAAACAAACAGTTGCAGCAACAGCAGAGCCAACTGCAGTTCCATTCACAAGGGCTAAACCTTCTTTAGCTTGGAGCTCGAATGGAGAATTAATTCCAGCTCTCTTCAAAGCTTCCACAGCCGTAATCTCTTCGCCTTGAGGGGTTTGGACCTTGGAATTATGTCGGCCAGTTAGCAAGCCAGCAATGTAAGATAAGGGAACAAGATCACCAGAGGCAGTAATAGTCCCTCTGAGGGGCAGTTTAGGAATCAAATTATGATTGATAAGCTTGGCAATGGAATCAAGAATCTCCCAACGAATACCAGAATAGCCTTGCATAAGTGTATTGGTTCGAACCAACATAGCTGCTTTCGAATAACTAGTGGGAAGATACTCTTTGCCGATGACCCCAGCATTCAGGAACCGAATAAGCTCAGTTTGAAGATCAGCAGCCTTGTGAGTACGCCTGTGAGAAGTAGCACCAAAACCAGTGGTAACACCATAAGTGTCTGTGCCTCGAGAAATGTTGAAAGCAACCCAATCAGCACTCTTAGCCACACGATCGCAAGCAGCAGCTTCATCGAGTTCAAGCCTTACTTGTCTCTTTCGAGCAATGGCAGTGACCTGGGCAACAGAAAGAGTGGTGCCTTTGATTTGAACAGAATCGGAATGATCAAATTCAGATACCATTTTAATAACGTCATCAAAATGAGAAGATTGGATAGACTCAGCAGCCTTTATCCAGCTTTTTTGTGGGTTTGAAAGAAAAGAATCACGAAGTTCTTTGTTTTCAGTACTAGTAACTTTGAAGACAGACGAAACAGTATCAGTAAGTGCAGCCATTGTTTGATTTGGAAACAAAGAGATGAGCTAAAAAAGGATCAAATTATTAAAGGAAACGAAAGAAGGGAAGCAGTAGGTGTAATTGTACTAAGGATTGAGAAGAATGGAAGTGTAAATTTATAGGCGTCATGGAATTGAAGGGTCAAATAATTAGGAGTCGACAGAGGGGAAAAATGGCGAGGTTGGGTTGGTGAGAAGTGAGTATATTACACTACTCTGAACTTAAATTGTTTATGAATCAGTTCTAGTCTAGTTCTAGATGCTATCATATATGTGTTTCTATGTCAGATGTAATTTAACTATCATATAATAGTAATAAAAAAAAAAAAAAATGCATATATGGAGACTGGACGGCATATAAACAAAGGGCTAAATTGCACTGATGCTCATTAAAGTTTGGAATTTGTGCATTCGTATCCTTTAAAATTTAATTTGTATTTATAGAATCATTGAACATTCATCCTGGAGTCAATAAAGTCTCTTTTCATCTAATATGTCGAAATTTGCACTAAAATAATAACGTAAATTCAACTGCAAATCTTACCTACATCATGATATTAAATCAATTTTAGACAATAAGAAAACTAGTACGTCTTAACGATGTAGCATCCATGTTTACAACGCCACAAAAAAAAAAAAAATCGAAATTCAAAATTGATTGGAGCTTACGTAATACCACATTGGCAAGTTTGATTTGGTATTAACTTGTCACGTCGTTACCGATGTTAATTTTCAATGGAATAGGAGGAGAATAACTTTATTGACTCAGAATGAAAGTTAAATTACTTTATTAATATATATTAAATTTTAATGACCATTTCTAGAGAAATTTCAAACTTTTGACTGTTGAAAGTTAATTTGGAAGAATTTTTAAAATAATGATATTATTATATTTCAACAAAAAAAAAAAAAAAAAATTCATAGCTGGAGACGTTCGTAGGGAAAAAAAATTTCATCTTTAAATTTATTAGAACTTTGGCCATTTAATTTTTGTGCTTTAATTTGCACACATTTGATCTTTATGCAGTAATATTGAAATAAATTTGGTGTATTGAAATATAGGATTTTGTTGGATAATTAAACTGAATTGTTAATGAATTGTTTGTTTAAAACTTTATAAATTTCGGAATTAAAGAATTCAAAATTTTGTATTACCACAATTTCATATCTGAGGTGGGTGGATGCAAATTGGAGAAATAAAAAGTCAAAAGTTTCAATTGGTTGAGCATAACCTGCTTATCTCACCATCACCTACTCTGCTGTTATATATTGTTAGGGTGTGGAAACTAACAAAACTAAAGTCCTACTTTTTTAATTTGAAAATGTTGATTTTATACAATTATTGAATTGGGTGGGAAAAATTCACAAACATTAGTTAAATTTAATAATTGAACATATAGACTTCTTTTTTTTTAGCACATGCATAATTTGACAATTGAAAGTTGTGCGATCTTTTTTAAATAGATATGTTAAGCTCTTTGATATTTAATTTTTGAACACATTAAGAGCCTTTTTGATTTAACGGTTACTTTTTGTAAAACTAGAATCAATAGCCCGATCCATTATTTCCTTGCACTAGAAGCCTAAGTCGATTTGGTATAACGCAAACAATCTACTGGATTTGTTAAATAATTAACAAACCTATGATGCTTGAATCCCCCGTACAACCAGGGAACGTAATCATAAGTTACACACAAAATTCAAATAATTACTCTGAAATATACCAACCATCTATCTGATAAAAAAATTTCAGGATATTAATTCACAATGAACGGCATCAAATTCAAAGAAAAATTAAACTATCAGATAAGAAAAGGAAATTACTTGTCCTTATGTTAATTACAGTATAGTGAGAAGATGAGAATGTTGAGTTATGCGTGAATCACTACAAGAAATTAGGCTATTTGTGTCAAGAAAAGTCGTCACGTAATCATAAAAAGTTGTCACATAAAACTTTATGTGACAAGAAATAATTGTCACGGGCTTGTCGCGTAAAACTGTGTTGCTAAAAGTCTTTCACATGTGTGACAAGCAAAAGTTGTCACAAATTTTCTTAGTTTTTGTAACAATAAAATTATTGTCACTTTATGCACATTTGTTACAACATTCATTGTAATTAAAAAATTAAGTATTGTCACAAAAAATGCATATTGTCACGTATTATCCAACAATCTAAACTAAAAACACATGACAATTATACTTAGTTGTCACAAAAAAAAACTATTTGCGACAATAATTATTGTCACATATTACAATTTTTGTTACAACATTATTTATTGTAACAGTTACATATCAGTTACTACTATTTTTGTTATCACATAATATATGTAGTTACAACTTTAATTTGTTACAGTTAAATATTTGTTACACTTTTTAGTTATCACCAAAAGTTTTGTAACAATATTCTCTTGTCACATATGGTTGCAGGGTACAAAAATAATTGTAACAAAATATAAATTAGTGACAATATTATTCATGTTACGATATTTAATTATTGAGTCAAATATAAATTTTCATGTTTTAACATGTGACAACAACATATTGTCACAAAATAATACTACAAAAATTAGGATTGTAACAAATTATAAACCTTGGTTTCACTATTATCACAATATGTAACAAAAAGCAACATATTTAAAATATTTTTTTATATTTACTTAATTAATAAATAAGTAAATACAAAAATACAAAACAATGAAATGAATAACATACACACGAATTATATACAAAAATAAGTATTTAATTCATAAATTTTATATTGGTGTATCAATTCAACTAAAATTATTGTTTACAATAGCCATCAGCATTGCCATCCCATTTACCTAGTCTCCTAACCCCATTAATTAGTCTCCTAACACCAACGAAATTCTTGAATTAGTTCTTTGAATATGATGGGTGTTGGATTAGCTTCATCCAGAGAATCTCATCTCATGATACGCACAGTTCTTCTTTGTGAAATTACTACCTGTAAGACATCAAATTAAAAAAACAAATACCAAGCCAATTAAGTCAAATAAAAGCATCAAACAAATAAAAAAAGAAATTGAGATGATGAAATTGAAACTCATACTTCTCTTAATTTAATAAACATCACATGATTTGCTTGCGACATTATATACATAGTCCAATCCCTTGCAAGAATAAGAAACAAATACATTAGCAAAAAAATAATGCTCTAATTAGGAAGTAAAATTCGAAATTCATGGATTCTAATATGAGTACTCTTGTTGTCTACAATCCATGTAGTGAACAAAAAGGAAAACATAAAACATACCAAAATCAGAATTTCGTCAAGAACCATAATGCTCTACCATAATGCATTCGGGATCGAACGAGTGTCTCATAATGGAATTGGAAGACTAACTGTTAGAAAAGATGTGGTGCTTGCAAACAAGAAGCCTGCTAATTAATCTATAATGAGAATACGGATGCTCCATATTCGATAGAGATGAAGAAAGGGAGATAGAATGGAGAGATGATGAGAGATTGCATATTGACATGGAGATAAGGGAAAGGTAACTAACATATAAAGAAATCCTTAGTGGTGGAGAAGAGATATAACTGTGTAACCGCCTCAACTTGGGTAATTTATTTATTTATTTTTTTTTCTTTATCTCTAAATCACATGTTAATTATCTTGTGTTTAATGGCATAAAATTAATCTAACCTTTATTCAAATTACGTTACATATTTTTTAATTAATATCTTATTTGTAGGATTGAATGAATTACCTATTTTTCAACTCTTTCTTTCTATTTGTTTAAAAAAAAAAACTGTTTCTGTCTAAGTTTTATTTTTCTTCTTATTTTTGTAAATTTTTCTTCCAAATTATGTAAAAAAAATTATATTTCACATGTAATTCATTTAATTTTTAAGTGTAGAGAGAATTAGGGGTGAGCATATATTGGGTCAATTTACAATCTGACAAATGACAGATAAAGTTAAAAACTACAATTAAATCGAACCAAATTTTAATGATTTGGTCAATTATTTTTGTTAGGTTCAATTTTTTTTTCATCGCTAAAGAAAGTATTAGTAAAGCTAATAGTTAACCGTAAAATACAAGTTATTTTTTATAAAATATATTAAAATTTCTTATAACAAATGTCATTGTGTTTGAATGCCAACATAATAATACAATAAAATCTTGTTGAACAAATGTCAATCTCAAAACTTTCTTATAACGTGTGGCATTGTGTTTGAATGACAACAAAATAAAGCATTCATCTTATTTCTTTTTCTATTTCCTTGATTTTTAGGAGACCTTTGGTTGATCTTTGGTTAATTAATATAAATAGAAGCTAATTCACCTTACAGCATCTAACTAAATGAAAAGACTAATAAAATAAAATGAAAAATAGACACCAAAATTAGCTTTAAGCAATATTTACTCTGTTGTAGAGTCCAAACTAAAGATATAGTTTTTTTTAAGCAAATGCTATAACAATTTAAGCATGCAAAGAACACAGATCAAGTTAAAAATCCACGGGAAAGGTAAAATGCCGACTCTGCAAAAAATGTCCAATTTTGTAATAACCTAATCATATCCAAGTTTAACTCAATGTAAAGAGATCATGCAACAAAATGATAAAATCTCTTTTCTCTCATGGTCTTAATAACTTAATAATAATTTAATATTATATTCCAGACTGAAGATAAAGTACCAGCACTCTGTTTTCACTGAAGATAAAAGAATCTGAAGGGGTTAAATAGCATGGTACGCATTTAGTTGCTTTGGCATTTTATCAAGCACTTGGTGGGTGAATTAAAGTCAAGCTCCTATCAAACAAATTAGCACACATATCTCGTCAGAATGGACAAAATCAAGAGATTTCAACCATAAGCATCATTATTGATCACAAAAGAACCCAAAAAAAAGGAACTAGATTCATCATAAAATTTTAACTCAAATCATGAATCCATCTCATAATTTTCAATTTCCAAGCTATTACAAGAGAAATAGTAGATATCTTACTTGGTGAATCTACTTCTTGGGTTGGTTGAGTTTTTCTTTTCTCTTAGTATGGTTTTAATTGGCCTTCATGTGTGAGGTTAAGAAAGGTACAAAGAAGAATGAAAAAAGTTAAGAAAAAATGAGGAAACGAATTCTGCTTTTGCAAATAATAAGGTATTTCATGTTTGGGCAAAACGGTATACTTATTAGAATACAATAAATGATTCCCACAACAGCATATCTCTTCAAGTATAAGATACCCATAATTACATACTGAAAAAAGAAAACACATTAACAACACAATATGAGACAGTAGTAATTAAATTATCAAAAATCAAAAATTGAAAAAAGTGGATAAAAACAAATGCAGCAACAAAGAACATTACACAAACAGTCCATAAAAATCGATCTACCAGCATAATAAAACTTGAAATTAAGCATGCATTTTTATATTGTAAACCAAATATGGATAAGAAGAGGGAAAAAAAGGAGGTAAAATAAAAATAGAAAAACAAGGATAAATGTGGGGTAAATAGCATGCCAGACATTTAGTCACTTTGACATTTTATCAAGCACTTGGTGGGTGAATTAAAGTCAAGTTCCTATCAAACAAATTAGCACACATATTCTGCTACAATGGACAAAATCAAGAGATTTTCAACTACAATCATCATTATTATCACAAAAGAACCCAAAAAAGAAATTACATTCATCATAAAATTTTAACTCAAATCATGAATCCACTCATAATTTTTAATTTCCAAGCTATTAGAAGAGAAATAGTAGATATCTTACTTGGTGAATATACTACTTGGCTTGATTGAGCTTTTTTATTTTTTTTCTTGGTATAGTTTTAATTGGCCTTCATGTGTGAACTTGAGAAAGATATAAAGAATAATGAAAATAGCTAAGAAAAAAAATGAGGAAACGAGTTATGCTTTGCAAATAAAAAGTGAGGTATTTTATGTTTGGGCTCAATGGTGTACTTATAAGAATACAATAAATGATTTTGACACAACATATATTTTCAACAACATATCTCTTCAGGTATAAGATAGTTGAAGTTTAATAAAAATAAAATCCTTTTAGGTTGGAGGGAAAAAAACGTGGGAACAGGAAAGAAAAAAAAAAAGAGGGAAAAAAGGAGGTAAAATAAAAATAAAAAAACAAGGATAAATGTGGGGACAATAGTTGAAGTTAGGTTAAACTTAATTTCTCAACAATCCTTTAAAATTTGGTTACAACAATTTGCTGCAATAAAATGTTTAATTTCAAATTAATTATTTTTCGTTTAAAAATTAAAGAATTAATTTGTCTGATTTTTTTTTTCAATTCATCACAAAATCAAGTTATGTGACAACTATAATTTTATTGTCACATATATTACATATTTAGTTACAGTTATCAATTGTAACAAAAAAAATTAGTTGCATACAAAAAGTAACGTCACAAAATTTTAAAAAAAATTGATTTGTTGCATTTTTTAAAAAATTGTCACACAATTATATTTTGTGACAATTATAATTATGCTGTAACATATTTTATATTTTTAGTTACAATTTTAATTGTCATAGAAAAAGTTAAGTATCAAATATAAAATTATTGTCACAAAAAAATTTAATTATATATAATGATTTAAAATTAATATTACAGAGTCCCCAATTAGTTTTATTGTATATAATTGGGGACTCTGTAATATTAATTTTAAATCATTATATATAATTAAATTTTATTGTCACATATATTACATATTTAGTTACAATTATCAATTGTAACAAAAAAAATTAGTAACATACAAAAAGTAACGTCACAAAATTAAAAAAAATTGATTGTTACATTTTTTAAAAAATTGTCACACAATTATATTTTGTGACAATTATAATTATGTTGTAACATATTTTATATTTTTAGTTACAATTTTAATTGTCATAGAAAAAGTTAAGTAACAAATATAAAATTATTGTCACAAAAAATTTTTAATTATATATAATTATTTAAAATTAATATTACAAATTTTACTTGCGTGACAATTACAACAATTATTGTAACCTAAAATAGGCTTTTTGTTACAACCATTTTTGTGACAATATATCATGATTTCTTGTAGTGAATGGAAGTCGACAACAGGCCACGGTATTTTGCAGTGTTATTTGAAGGGTAATTCAGTCAACTCCAAAAGTTATGCGTGAGCTTTGACGGTTTAACTAACGAAGCCGTCAGCCAGTGAGGGGCTGAATGTGTATGAAGATTAAAATTCGAGGGCTTAATCAGGAAACTTAATAATAAAAAAAAATTAAATATATATTTTTAATGTTTTGAAGATTTCGAAATGAATATCTAATCCACCGATAATGAAAGATTGATTTTATTTTATACAATAACAGCAAATGTGATCTATCCGAAAATTACCAACATTGAGGAAGTTGAAACTTTCATTGACGTGTTAGTTTGGTAACAGATATTTTGAATTTTCATCTGTAAGAATTATATATCATAAATTGATCTAATTTGACGAATAGAAATGTACAAATTCGTTAGCTGATTCCAACGAGCTTTTCATAGTTCATATTCAATCAACAGAAAAGGAAAATAAATATTTGCATGATTCTTTATTACAAAGTATCATATATATGTATATATATATATATATATATATATATATAGATCTATACTTTCCAATCTTTCAAGCACTTGATCAAAACTTCCCCCAGTTTTCCATCATTAATAGCCTCAAGAACTTTCTCTATGTCTTCTCCTGGACTCACCTTCTTTTCTCCACTCAGCAGCTCAGTTCCAACTTCATTTCTTACGAATTCATATACAGGATAAGTCCTGCATTTTTTTATTCTGTTTTCTGTAACAAATTCACCATTGTCAAATCTTTCTCTTGCTTTCGACACAGTTTCTCCTAGTCTTCCCTTCAATTCCTCCATAAAGACTGGTATCCGCTTAAATATTGTGTAGCCACTTTCATCTGCGCCTCCAGATTTTGAATCTGCCAGTGCTTTCTTGACCAGTACTTCTTGCAGTTTAGGCAAAAGTGCATAAGAAGGATTTGTTGGGTCATCGAGATAGGAAAATATTGGCTGATGTTCTATGACTTGCAAGAGTTCTTTCTCACAGAATCGAGATTCAAGCAGCGAACCATCTTCAGCCATGTAAAGGGTTTTCCTTATTACTTGGCGCAGTTCTTGTTTCACCACTTCCTTCATGTTTTCCTCCAAATGTCTGAGATCAATTGCCTGGCAAAGTCCCACCATGAAGGTTGCAGACATGAGCTTTAAGATATCAATTGCTTCTGCACTCTTTCTTGCTGATATCAAACCGAGAGAATTGACATCTTGGTTGTGTTGTTCAGCACTTTGGACATGTGTAGTCACCGGATTTGCCAAGTACTGAAGCTCCGAACAGTACGAAGCCATGGCTATTTCTGCACCTTTGAGACCATAATCCAAGCTCGGGTTAGGCCCTCCGCTCAAATTGGAAGGCAACCCATTGTTGTAATAGTCGCAAACAAGTTCGGAAAACTGAGCAAACATTAGTTTCCCAATTGCAGCAATGGCAATCCTGAGATTGTCCATGGATACACCAATTGGTGTACCTTGGAAGTTTCCACCGTGAAGAGCAAGATCGCGAGCAACATCAATGAGGGGATTATCATTGACAGAATTGATTTCCCTCTCAATGGAATGAGTGGCTGCTCGGATAACTTCAATCTGAGGACCAAGCCATTGAGGAGAAGTTCTAATGGCATATCTGTCCTGTTTAGGCTTGGTAAGGGGGTCTTTCTCGTGGCGAATTTTAGCTTCTTTCATGTAGTCACTTTCATCTAACAAATGTTTCATTATTGCAGCCGCTTCAATCTGCCCTGGATGGTGCTTAAGCTCGTGGGTTAAAGGGTCTGTGTACTCGGGTTTTCCATGCATAACCTCACAGAACAAAGCAGAAAGGATTTCTGCATTTAGTGCCAAGATATTGGCATCGAAACAAACAGTTGCAGCAACAGCAGAGCCAACTGCAGTTCCATTCACAAGGGCTAAACCTTCTTTAGCTTGGAGCTCGAACGGGGAATGAATTCCAGCTCTCTTCAAAGCTTCCACAGCTGTAATCTCGTCGCCTTGAGGGGTTTGGACCTTGGAATTGTGTCGGCCAGTTAGCAAGCCAGCAATATAAGATAAGGGAACAAGATCACCAGAGGCAGTAATAGTCCCTCTGAGAGGCAATTTAGGAATCAAATTATGATTGATAAGCTTGGCAATGGAATCAAGAATCTCCCAACGAATACCAGAATAGCCTTGCATAAGTGTATTGGTTCGAACCAACATAGCAGCTTTCGAGTAACTGGTGGGAAGAAACTCTTTGCCGATGACCCCAGCATTCAGGAACCGAATAAGCTCAGTTTGAAGATCAGCAGTTTTATGGGTACGCCTGTGAGAAGTAGCACCAAAACCAGTGGTAACACCATAAGTGTCAGTCCCACGAGAAATGTTGAAAGCAACCCAATCAGCACTCTTAGCCACACGATCACGAGCAGCAGCCTCATCGAGTTCAAGCCTCACTTCTCCCTTTCTAGCAATGGCAGTAACTTGAGCAACAGAAAGAGTGGTGCCTTTGATTTCAACAGATTCAGAATGATAAAATTCAGATACCATTTTGAAAACTTCATCAGAATGAGAAGATTGGATAGACTCAGCAGCCTTAATCCAGGTGTTTTGCGGGTTTGAAAGAAAAGAGTCACAAAGAATGCGGCCTTGATCTTTGGACACTTTGAAGACAGGGGAAACAGTGTCAGTAAGTGCAGCCATTGTTAAATTTGGAAATGAAGAAATGAAGTAACTGAAAAGGGAGAAAATGTAGGATATAAATAATGAGAAAATGAAGGAATGGATTGTAATGAGGAATGAGAAGGAGAGGAAGCGAGTATTTATAGGGAGAAAAAAGAGTAAGTAAGTGGGAATGGGCGGCCTGATTGGTCAAATAATTAGAACTAAGAAGAGGAATATACGAGGAAAGATGGAGAGAGTGAATGGAGGAAGAGAGAAAATGGGTTTGGTTGGTGAGACTGAGTAAGTGAGAAGTGCTCTGAACTTGACCATTGACTAAAAATTGGTAGAACGAATTGTTGGATTAATTTAATGTGGACGCTTTCATGTATATTTTTATATCTCATATAAACTAAATACCATATTAATAATAATTAATTAAATTATTACATTTCACCAACCATCATTTTTGTCTTTTAGCTTCTTGTATGGAAGGGCATATAATCTGAAACATATTTTATGGAAATATGTTGTGGTCATCAATTTATCGGGGCTGTGGTATATCCGTAGGCAAAGGTTAAACTAACTTACCAAGAAATCAACCATAATTAAATAATAATGATAATAATAATAATGATAAAGAAGATAATTAATCATCTCATAGAAAAAAAAAAAAAAAAAACCAATTTCTTACTTTTGAAATTATTGAAGCACAATTGTCAAATTAAATTTTAATTTTGATGAATATTTCAGATTTTTATCTTTGTTGATTTTTGTTATGGAATTTCTAATAATGTGCATAAATGCAAGTAAAAGTAAAAAATTAAATTTTGATACAAAAACTCTAGAACTTAAATACAATGGGAGACACATTTATAAATAAAAATTTTATATTTTTTTTAATAGAAAAATCTACTGTTACATAACAACTTACAAGTTTACATCACAAAAATTAATCGATGGAATTGAAATACTTAATGTTATTAGCATATAAATGGATTCGAGGTGTACTGTTGTTTAAATATTTATGCATTAGCGTTATTTATTTTCATTGTGATAAATTCAATTAAGACATAAAAAAGACATTTTAAACTTAAAAAGGATCAAATGGGGGCATAAGATGCTAATCAACATTAATATATATGGATAATATAATACAATAATATTATTGAGAAATTAGGAGGCAGTGGGAAATTGCCCCCACTATATTACATGTAGATCCGCTCCTGAATTAGGATATGTAGAAATATATATATATATAGTTTATAAGTAATTAATAAGAGCAATATGATTATTTGGCATGTATATAATGAATAAAATCACCGTTAGAATTGACGGCAAAAGATTAGAAGCGGGAGAAATAAAAATATAAGGAAGTTAATTTTAGTTTTTGATATTATTGCATGTATTTAACTGAAGAATGTCTAAACAAATTATTTAAATGGCAGATAATAATAACAAATTTTATTTCAACACTTCAAATAAGAAAACATATAAATCAAAGGGGATGAAGTATATTGTATCCTATAAATCATAATCATTATATCAATGACACTACAATAACTTAGCTATCAGATGAAGAAGAAGAAGAAGAAGCGTAGGCAGCTCTTGTTTTGTCTGCAAGAAACGTGCGTCTTGGTTCAAGGAGGGGGATTCGAATATGGCAATTGGGTTGAATGGAGCGGTGGTTTGGAGGAATTAATTCAATCTATTTACACTGATCTTTTTACCACAGTGTGAACACGAAATTTTATCGTAAAAAAAAAAAAAAAAAATTTACAGTGGTACGACTGTAATAAAAAATTACAATCGTACGACTGCATGATCGGGGCAAGTGAGCCAACTCATACCTCAAAAGCTGAAAGAACTGAAGAAGAGAGGGAGGGACAGAAAAGAGGAAAAGAGGAAAGAAAAAGAAAAAAAAAAAAAAGAGAAGAGAAGAGAGGAGAAAATCAAAAAGAAAAGGAGGAACTCCTCATTAGAATCCTTCAGCGTTTAAAATCTTTGGACCCAAAACTCTCAAACCCTAAATCAAGGAGAAAAGTCCGGATTTTAGTGGATTGGAGCGACGCCAGGGGTCAATTTCGACTTGGAGGGACTTCTAAAAGGTAGGCGCCCCATTTCTCTTTATTTTTGTTTGCTTTCTGGGTGTTGATTGCGATTTTTGTGTATTTTTATCTCATTTTCTGCGTTTCTGCACCTGGAAATCAAGAACAGTCGCACGACTGTTCTTGAAATTGATGAACATCGTACGAGTGTTCTTGATTTCCAGGTGATTTTATTTCCAGCTTGTTTTAAATAAGATTTTGGCGAAATCCTGAGTTTTGAGTGTTTACAGTCGTACGACTGCAATTACAGTCGTACGACTGTAGTTGAGTTTGCACGACTGTAATTTACAGTCGTACCACTGTCGTTTCCAGAATCAGAATTTCACTTTTAAAACTCAAAAATTTCTTAAAAAATCCATAAAAAATCATTAAAAAAATCCCCAAAAATTCCCAAAAAACCCAAAAAATTAGAAAACCCCAAAAATCATCAAAATGAATTTTGTTGTGTGCATCACGACCCTAGATTCAATTTTCAGTGAAATTGCATTTAGAACAATTCAACGACGGAGACCTAGTTCTCCCGAAAACCGACCCACTTAATATATAAAAATGCATGTAAACCGGAAAAATTGTTTTCAAAAATGATTTTCCCACAAAACCAAAAATACAGGGATGTTTTAAAACGTTTTCCAGGTCTAACCGGACCGGATAGCCGAGCCAACCCGGTTATCCCCCCAATTGCATGACCCCAAATACCTAATTTCCCAATTCTGTCTGTTTGAGTCCTACTTATGGTGTGCCGTATAAATTGTGCTAACCTCTGTTTTGCAGCCTTATTTTATTTTAATTTTCTATTTTATTTGTATTTCAATAGAATTAAATCGTGTATTTAGGCGGTTGTAAATTTTTTTTTTAGATTCTCGTCTATTCTAGGCGGTTGTATCAGTAAGGCGAGAGTTTTATTTTTCTTTTGATTGGGTTGTAAGCTCTTAAATATTTATTCTTTTTACTTTTTATGTTGTATTATTATTACATATGCGCGCTGCATGTATTATTTAATAAAAATCGATCTTTTAGCAATTTAAAGTGTCATAACTAGAACAATGGCAATAATATTTAAATTAGACACGAAATAAGGGACTTGTCCGAACCTAAATCTCTGAAAAGTGTGGCAGTTCCCGCTTTGGTTCAGCTACACTGTAATTTCCCCGGTAGAGCTGAGCCGGGTGGCGACTCCTATACTTTTTATCGAGATTTAGGTCTCGATTCTTTTTTGAAACAATCCGCTTTCCCAAAAAATGAATTTCAAAACCAAAAACCCCACGCGAGGGAGGGCCCCGCCCGAAATCGAGGCGTCCCTTCCGAAAAGGAGTCCCGCGTCCCGTTGAAAACGCGTCGTCCGCTCACACATAGGAGGGGTGGAATTTGCAGCTCTTTTAGATACTGTGCCTTGTCGAGGCACTTAGTCTGTGCCAGCCATTTGTTCCGGAAGAGGTTAAGGATGCATCCCGATAAGGCGCCAGGCAAAGCATCGATGTGTTCAATCTTAATTGGTTTTTAATCAGAAATACTTTATGTTTTGTTTACAATCTTTGCAATCGCATAACATTCCGGTGAACCTTAACCGCACAAAAATTGTTTTAATTCCCAAGGTCCGAAATCCGACGCGGGTAACGGAGCTGCGACCCATATCATCGTGTAATGTCTTGATTAAAAGCTATTACCAAAATGCGTGTTAGGGAAGGTGATTTTAGAGGTGCAGATTTATTCGTGGCTGATTTATCACAAATAATATTTTATTAGCCTTTGAGATTGGGCATTTTCTGAAGCGGAGGTGTGGAGGAACGGTTGGTTTGGGTGCGTTGAGAGTGGATATGGCAAACGCTTATGATCAAGTCGAGTGGAAATTTTTACAGGCCATGCTGAAGTTGGGCTTTCCGGGTGCACTGCACTTGTTGAGTTGATTATACATTAGGCGACTTTTGTCACTTATAAAATAACTCATGCTACTGGAAATTTTTAATTATTTCTCGCTGCAACAGGAGATTCATATGGGGGATCCGTTGTCACCTTATCTCGTTATAATTTGTTCAAAGGGTTTATCAGGTTTGCTTCAAAATCGGGTAGTGGCGGGGTCTTACATGGTGCACACATAGCCTCACCTGCACTGGTGATTACTCATTTATTGTTTGCAGATAATAATTATTTGTTTTTCCGAGCAACTAGCGCAGAAGCAGGGATTAAAGAAAAATTTATGGCACTATAACAAAACATTTCCCAATATATGGTGAATCTGGAACAATTTTTGCTTTTGTGGTGTTTTTGAACAAGTCCGCTTATATCGTTAGAGGACATCATCAATTTAAGTCAAAATGCCAGCCATAAGGAGTCCGCTAGTCATATTTATGGACTTAACAATGTCCAATTAGTGGACAGAAAAGGTCCACGTTCTTTAATAGCAGACAATGGATATGGAATGACAGGTCCGGTAATAAGAAAAGTGGACTCAATAAATGTCCAGTAATAATAAAAGCAGACTCATTATAAAAAAAAAATTAAAAATTCAGATACATGGACTTGTCTTGTCAACCAGGCGATGGCTGCTTTTTTTAGCAGTAAATAATACTAAATATTATTCTATTTATTATTTCGTTTATTTATTTTTTTAGTTAATTTCTTTTTTATTCTATATAATTTGGAATATTATTATAGAATTTAGTAATTTAGTATTTTTTTATTAATATTAATATTAATATTATTCTATATTATTATTAATAATAACGTTAATAATTTAAATTATTAATATAAATATATAATTAAAATAATAAAAATAAAAATAATAAAATATTAATTATGTAATTAAAATTGAATAGAATTATAAAAAAAGATTCAATAATAAATATTAAATATATAAATAAATATATAAAAAAGATATAAATTCAATAAAAAGATATTCAATATATATTCAATATTCTAAATATTAATTAAATAAAATATTATTATATTAATATAAATATATAATTAAAATAATAAAAATAAAAATAATGAAATATTAAACACACATGGACTTGTCTTGTTAACCAGGAGATGTCTGCTTTTTCAGTCCTCGAGCTTGGAAATTGGACCCATTTTATGTCTGCAAGCATTAAAATTAGACAAAAATAAGTCCAATTTCTCTATTTGCGGACACAAAAACAAGGTCCAATTTCACTGTTTGCGGACCAAAGGAGTCCAATTTTAAAATTAGCGGACTCTTTTTTTTTTTTATGTCAGTTTGATTTTACTATTTACGGACTAACTGTCCATTTTTTCTAAAAATGGACTCCTATGAGTCTGCTTTTTTTGGACTTAGTTTAGTCTATTTTTTGACTGGCGGACTAAGTGAAAAACAAATTTTTGAAAAGAAAACAGTTGTCCGCTAACGGTATAAGCGGATTCATCCAAAAACACCACAAAATCATAAATTGTTCTAGATTCACCATATACTGGGAAATATTTTACCATAGTACCATAAAATTTTCTTTCAAGCAGAAGCTTTGAAGGAGTGAGTCTCAAGGTCAATTGATTAATTATGGCAACCGTTAGTCACTTTAAAGACTGAATGGGGGGCTATGTTGAGCATTTTGTGTGTTCGAGAGGTGCAAAATCAAGGACATTATCTAGGACTTCCTTCTATGATGGGGCATTCGAAGAAGGAAGTGTTTAATTTTATTCTTGATAAGGTGGGGCGCCGTTTTGCTGGTTGGAAGAAGCAGAAGTTGTCGCAGGGAGGGAAGGAGATCTTGACTCATTTTGTGGCGCAGGCTTTACCAATGTACGCCATGAGTGTTTTCCTATTGCCAAATCATGTGGTGGTGGCTTTGGAGAAACAATTCTTTGGTTTTTGGTGGGGCTCTTCTACGGCTATTAGATGGAGGATTAAAGAAAAAATTATGGCACTATTACAAACTATTACCCAATATAGGGTAGAAATGAAACTAATTCCAATTTTATGGTGTTTTTGTCAAAGTCCGCATATCACATTGGCGGACATTCCTTTTTTTTCTCCCGCCGTAGGTCCGCCAGTCAAACTAATGGACCCAAAGAGGTCCGCCTATAAAATTAGCGGACTGAAAAAGTCCGCTCATAAGAGAGGCGGACGCTTAGGTCCGCTTTCAAGGAAAGCGGACCTAAAAGCTGTCTTGTCCCAGTTGATGGGACAAGGCAGAGTCCGCCTACAGAGAATGCCGACATAGAAGTCCGCATTCCAAAGACAAAACCTATATTTCATAAATTGAGCTTAATTGTCAAATTAAATTTCAATTTTGATGAGCTCTTAATTTTTTTTTTCATTGTAGTTATTAAATTCTAATCATATCATATTTTAAGAATTAAAAATTTAACTCTAGAAATAAGTCTCCCAATCTTAAAAGTACAAAATTAATTAAAAATTAAAAAAATTTGAATTAGAAACAATTAAGAAGAAGAGCAATATGGTTATTTGACATGTATTTAACAACAAAAATACCTTTAATACTTATGGAAGACGATTATACAAGGACAAAATAAAAATATAGAAAGGTTGAATTTTTTGTTCAAAATCAAATTTTAGGGAAATTTAAATTGTTAAAATGGGACACAAGAATGCGTAAGTTTGTCTTTTAAAACTTGCCATTTCATTATTTTCAACGAAAATAATCAAAAATAAATGAAAAGATGTTATAGCGTAATAAATGTATTAATTAAATTAATGGGTAAAATAAAAAGAAAATAATTGACCAAAATGCAAAAAATCCGTAATTAGTTACTCTTTCATAAAACACTCTCAACATCCAAAGCAATAAAAAAAACCATTCAATTAATTTTTTTTCCTTTTTTTATATAGGATTTTTCTACATTAAAGTGAATTCTTCTTCATGCCTTTCATATGGTTGACAAGAGTCCAAAATTTGGATGATATAAGGGAAATTAGGTGGCAAGGGTTGAATTAAAAAGGAAAAAGTTAAAAGAAAGAAATTGCAGTGAGAAATCTTGCTACGAATTTCAATACCAAATTGCAGAAATCCTTTAATTGGAATGATTGTTTGATGACATCTTTTGATTAATTTCACACTTGGAAAATGTTATGGTAAAATTGGCAATATTAAAATTGGAGATAGAAAATGATGCTAATCACTTTTCTAAATGCAAGCTCTTAACGAGTGGTCATAAATTATTTCCATATTTATTTTATTTTTTCCCCCTTTTACTGTTATTAATAATACCATAATAGTAAAATTGTATATTTATTTAACGATTGTTATAACTCTAGAGTTCATTTATATTCTATATAATTAAAGGACTTTACTAAAAATATTAATGCTGAATTAGATAATCATAATACTAAATTACATTATAATATTAAATTACATTATAACACTAAACAACAAAAAAATACATAAGTTACATAATTATAAAATTAAACTACTACTATAGTCATCTCCTAATCTTAAATTTAAAACCATTCCTAGGTTAACTTTATTACAATTGTCTACTTGACATATTGGCAGAGTTTCTAGAACTTTGCCAACCAATTCTTGGGGTAATTTTATACATTCACTCTCCTTCGTAATTAATATTTTTACCATATTATCATAATCTACAGGTGATTCGTCAAAAATCTCATCAAATAAGCGTTGATAACGCCAAGATAATCCATTTCTTAGCATCCACATTTGTTCCCTCGTTCGCACATCAAATTTGTAGCCAGACATTATTATGTCTTGTAATTTTTCGTTCATATTTAGCAGGTACTCCAGTAACTTTTTTCCCCTTCTCATCCGAATTTTTTTTAAATTTTCTATTTTCTTCAATGCAAATTCCGGGAATCGCATAATCTTTGGGGTCAGTATTGTTTTAACCATCTACAGGTTGCATAAAAAAATATTAACCTTAATTGAACCATTTCAAATACACATTAATTAATTAATTAATTAAACAACAACTTAAATAAAATATTATATATCACTACACCAGTTTTCTATTTTAAACCCTTGTAATAATAATAATCATAATAATAATATTAATATTAATAACGACAATAATAAAAATAAAAATAAAAATATAATTTACAAAAAAATAACTTGTATTAAAAATAATAACAATAACAATAATAATGATAAAAATAAATATAAAATTTTACACCAAATTAAAAAAAATTCATTTTCACTAGCTCAGTTTTATTTTTTTTTCCAATATTCTGTAAAAACAATAATATTTCAAATTTTAATAAAATTTTTAAACAAAACTTATAGAGATATTTACTAACTATATAGTTTATATCATATCTATATGATTTTTCAAACATATAAATATTATATACTCACTTCACAAAAATAAATCTAATACAAATTTATACATATTCCATTTTTTCATAAATCTCCTATATATATATATATATATATATATATATATATATATATTATTCCAGAAATTACAAATTTTTACAAAAATTTTATATTTACCTTTTTTTCTGTTTAATACTACAATAACTGTTGTCTGGTGGTTGTAGTGATAAAATTTTTTGTTTCCAATTTGATGCTGACAATCCTGAGAAAAAATTACAAAAAATTGATTAATATTATTAACAAAAATTAATTATATAATTATAAATATAAAATAAAAATTACGGTTAATAAAATAAACCTACCAAAAAAAAGAAAACAATGTAGAAGGAGCTGAAGTAATGAGCTTAAAAGGAGAAGAAAGAAGAAGGAAGGTTTAGAAGGAGAAGGAAGGAGAAGCAGCAAGGAAGGAGAACGAAGCTGAAAAAAAAATTTATCTGATTCACAGATTTGTGTTTAGAACGTATAAATGAGTAAATATATAAATTGATCGGACGGTTGGGATTATATTTACATTTGATCGGATGGCTGGGGGGCGAAGATTCTGGATGTCAGTCCGCGTGTTTGGAATGCGGACACAGGCGTCCGCATTTCAAAGACGCGGACTTAAAATATGTTCATCAGTCCGCGTCTTTGGAATGCGGACTTCTATGTCCGCATTCCCTGTAAGCGGACTCTGCCTTGTCCCATCAACTGGGACAAGGCAGCTTTTAGGTCCGCTTTCCTTGAAAGCGGACCTAAGCGTCTGCCTCTCTTATGGGCGGACATTTTGAGTCCGCTAATTTTATAGGCGGACCTTTTTGGGTCCATTAGTTTGACTGGCGGACCTGCGGCGGGAGAAAAAAAAGGAATGTTCGCCAATGTGATATGCGGACGTTGACAAAAACACCATAAAATTGGAATTAGTTTCATTTTTACCCTATAGTGGGTAATAGTTTGTAATAGTGCCATAATTTTTTCTTTAATCCATTAGATGGATGCGGTGGGGCCAGCTTTGCATGGAGAAGGATCGAGGTGGAATGAATTTTCACAAGCTACGAGAGTTTAATTTGTCAATGTTGGGTAAGAAAGCTTAGCGAAATGTTTCTAAAACAAATTTTGTCCTTAGCCGAGTTTTCAAGGCTAAATATTTCTGTGATACTTCATTTTTTAATGCAGAGGCTGATTCTAATGCAAGTTTTATTTGGAGGGGTTTGTTGGCCACCAAGGAAGTCTTAAAGTTGGGTCTCGGGTGGCGAGTAGGATATGGGTTGGAGATTTCGGTATGGAATGATTTTTGGCTTCCTAATATGGAAAATCCAAGAGTTCAGTCCCATGTGTTTCCAAGATATGAGGAGGCGATGGTTAATTTGTTGAGTGATGATTCTCGGAAGAGGTGGAATTATGAGTTGCTAGAATTGTTGTTAGTCCTGACCATCTTTTCTGGAGGCTGGATAAAAATGGTAATTACACACTTGATGCAGGTTCATTATGCACATTTACCTTCCAATTTCACCTCTCATTGATTGGACTTGTTTTTGGGATTTGCAGTTCCGTTACGGGTTCAAATGTTCTTGTGGAAGTTAGCCACAAACGTGTTTCCTACTGCTGCTCGTTTACGGGACAAGATGGTTTCAATTGATGAACTTTGTCCTCTTTCTAGAAGTGCTTCATAGAATTCATATCATGTTCTTGTAGCTTGTGATTGCCCAAGAGATGTTTGGGAGTTTGAGTTTGCTGAACGATGGCCTGTGGATATAACTACTTTAGATGGATAGTGGTCATGGGTCAGTTCGCATGGGAGGCGAGCTGTGGAGAAGGCTACCATGTTGCTTTAGGCATTGTGGTTTTGTAGGAATAAATTGGTTTGAGAAGGGAAGGTTCGAGTTGCATCACAGGTGCGGCTCCATGAAATTGGTTTCATGACTAAATGGCAGGGTGCTCGATGGAGTCCAAAGGCAAGGGGTGGTTCTAGTCTGTCCCGGGTTGGCAGTCAGTGGCGGAGACCATTAGAGGGTGGTTTAAATGCAACGTGGATGCCACATATTTTGAGAATGGTCCATGGCTGCATTATACGGAATGATAGAGGGGCTTTTGTTGCAGTGAGATGTGATTGGCTTGTGGGTAGTGGGAATGCAGCAATGGCGGAGGCATTAAGTTGGTTAAAAAACTTTGTATTTTCTCATGCAACTGTTGAACTTCATGCATTAGCTTTTGTTACCCAATTAAATTCTTCTCAGGTTATTAATCCTCCAGTTGGGATGGTTATTTAAGAATTTATTCTTTCGGCTAAAGCTATTGGTTCCACTGTTTTTGTTAACTATTATCGTGAGGCGAATTATATATTGCTAATTCTTCGATACATGTGGAGATCTGGTTTTCTACTTGTCCACCTTTTATTAGTGTTGTGCTTATTAATGATTATTATTAATAAGTATTGATCTTCCCGGTCAATAATAATAATAATAGTGTTTTCACCTAACTAAAACTTAAGCTATATAATTGATTTTAATCAAAAGAATAATAATAATAATATCTGATGGATTTAATAAAAATTTTAATTTCGTCGATCTGTATTTATTTCTTTAGCAAATTTAGGATTCTATTGAATCAACTGTATTTCTTATTCTAGTTGTAAGTTTTAGCAAGTATTAATTTGTTAATACATGCAAGTTAATCATTTCTTTCTTTCAAACATGTAATTTACATCCACTGCAATTTATAGTTATAATTTTTAGTCAACCAAACTTTTTATAGTCTTCAAGGAAACTTCTTACGTTGATATTATTTTTATTTTTTTAATTTCAGGAAATTGTTTCAATTAAGTCTTTTTTTTTTTTTCCTTTATTCCCAACGGTGATCTTTGATCTTAAGAAGTCAATATCAGATTTTGAATGTGAAAAAACTATAACACTTCTAACAAACTCCACATATTTATTTTCTGAAATAAAAAATCAAACGATTAGTATCTTATTACCAACTATATATTTATATCTTATTAATTACTCACTACAACAATAATTATGAGCCACATGATCACTTGATGGGGTCGAGGTACGTATAAGTTCAAGTCTGATACCATTTATAAGTCAATTCAGTTTCTCTCACAAGAAAAAAAAAAAAAATTCAAATACACAACTATAATTTGCTTTAGTCAAAGTATTGTGAACTTGAGAAGAAAGGATATGGAAATTGAACAAGTCTTTTTGTTACATTAAAGAAGAGTTTAATTCTTCGCGTTATGATCATGGAATTTGCAGCACATACATAAATGCAATTCACATGGAAGTTGTTTGATCAACTTACAATAATATAGTCAGCAAATTGAATTATTTCATGGCCAATGCATATTAATTGTTGTCACAAGAATTCTTGACTGTTACTTGTGAAGTTTTCCATCAATGAATTGACTTCGAATTTTTGGCAGCATTTCGATAATTTCTTCCAGACTATGGGGTCCACTGATCCTCTATGACCCCCTGAAAATTCACTTCTCATAGGTAAATTAATGTCGAATGTCAATTATTTAAGGCTAAATGTTAGTAAAATAATTTATCATAGTTTTACCGCGTAAAGAAGTAAATATTCAAGGGTTTCATGATATATTGTGGTATTATTTGCTCTCTTTGGCTCATGTAATTGTCTAAATTTTTTCAATTAGCTCATCTATTCTTATTTGGAATTAATTAGCCTTTGTATTCACATTTACTGAATGTTAGTCACTTTCCAATAAATTTGTAAATTTTATACATTTTGTGAATTTTATTGAAATAGAAGGCCAAAAAAAAAAAAAATATATCTATAATGAAGTCGAAATTTTGTATCTTAACACTAAAAATGTAGCAACAGATCATTTTTAAGATATTTGGTTAAAAAAAAAAAATTGTAAAATCCAATTTTCTTTTTTCTGCACAGATTCAAATCCTTTTAATTTGTAAAATTATACAAATACACAAGTTATAGACTAAATTATCCAACAATTGAGAGTATAAGGATTAACTAAATCTAAACAAAAATAAAGTAGCATATTAAAAAGATTTAGAAAAACATATAAACCAAAAGGTTGGTTTTGTTGGGATGGACTTAAATGAAAAAAGACATCAACTTTGATTTACATGTATAATATTCGTAAGTTTGTGTCTATATGGTATGTGGGTTGGTGTGTGTTTCATCTCACTATATTATATTACTAATAACCATATAAACCTACCTCCAATCATGCCTCTTTGCAAATTGCTGCAGTGGTTGGTGTTTGGTAACGTAGAAATTATTTGAATATGTAAATTCCCAAATTATTTGAATATGGAGAAAATGAAAGATAGACTTGTTGAATAAGGAGCTAAGTGCAAGTGGAAACGGAGAAACTGTTTCACCCATTTTCTTAATTAGTCAAATGTCACTTGGTTCAGACTCCTGACCAACCAAAGCACGTTTTTTCCATTATAGATAATAATAATAATAATAATAATAAGATTAAAAACTAAAACAAAAGGCCGTTAATTTTTCCTGTGTGTCTTTCCAAGCAAATTCCTCTTATAATCATTTGACCAATCAGGCCGCGCATTCCCACTTACTTACTCTCCCTTTTCCTATAAATTCACACTTCCTCTCCTTCTCATTCCTCACTACAATTGCAGCTATTACTTTCATTCTTCATTTTCTCGTTATTTGTTCCTTTTTTTATTCAGTTCATTTCTTCATTTCCAAATTTAACAATGGCTGCACTTACTGACACTGTTTCCCCTGTCTTCAAAGTGTCCAAAGATCAAGGCCGCATTCTTTGTGACTCTTTTCTTTCAAACCCGCAAAACACCTGGATAAAGGCTGCTGAGTCTATCCAATCTTCTCATTTTGATGAAGTTTTCAAAATGGTATCTGAATTTTATCATTCTGATTCTGTTGAAATCAAAGGCACCACTCTTTCTGTTGCTCAAGTTACTGCCATTGCTAGAAAGGGAGAAGTGAGGCTTGAACTCGATGAGGCCGCTGCTCGTGATCGTGTGGCTAAGAGTGCTGATTGGGTTGCTTTCAACATCTCTCGTGGGACTGACACTTATGGTGTTACCACTGGTTTTGGTGCTACTTCTCACAGGCGTACTCATAAAACTGCTGATCTTCAAACTGAGCTTATTCGGTTCCTGAATGCTGGGGTCATCGGCAAAGAGTTTCTTCCCACCAGTTACTCGAAAGCAGCTATGTTGGTCAGAACCAATACACTTATGCAAGGCTATTCTGGTATTCGTTGGGAGATTCTTGATTCCATTGCCAAGCTTATCAATCATAATTTGATTCCTAAATTGCCTCTCAGAGGGACTATTACTGCATCTGGTGATCTTGTTCCCTTATCTTACATTGCTGGCTTGCTGACTGGCCGACACAATTCCAAGGTCCAAACCCCTCAAGGCGACGAGATTACAGCTGTGGAAGCTTTGAAGAGAGCTGGAATTCATTCCCCGTTCGAGCTCCAAGCTAAAGAAGGTTTAGCCCTTGTGAATGGAACTGCAGTTGGCTCTGCTGTTGCTGCAACTGTTTGTTTTGATGCCAATATCTTGGCACTAAATGCAGAAATCCTTTCTGCTTTGTTCTGTGAGGTTATGCATGGAAAACCTGAGTACACAGACCCTTTAACCCACGAGCTTAAGCACCATCCAGGCCAGATTGAAGCGGCTGCAATAATGAAACATTTGTTAGATGAAAGTGACTACATGAAAGAAGCTAAAATTCGCCACGAGAAAGACCCCCTTACCAAGCCTAAACAGGACAGATATGCCATTAGAACTTCTCCTCAATGGCTTGGTCCTCAGATTGAAGTTATCCGAGCAGCCACTCATTCCATTGAGAGGGAAATCAATTCTGTCAATGATAATCCCCTCATCGATGTTGCTCGCGATCTTGCTCTTCACGGTGGAAACTTCCAAGGTACACCAATTGGTGTATCCATGGACAATCTCAGGATTGCCATTGCTGCAATTGGGAAACTAATGTTTGCTCAGTTTTCCGAACTTGTTTGCGACTATTACAACAATGGGTTGCCTTCCAATTTGAGCGGAGGGCCTAACCCGAGCTTGGATTATGGTCTCAAAGGTGCAGAAATAGCCATGGCTTCATACTGTTCGGAGCTTCAGTACTTGGCAAATCCGGTGACTACACATGTCCAAAGTGCTGAACAACACAACCAAGATGTCAATTCTCTCGGTTTGATATCAGCAAGAAAGAGTGCAGAAGCAATTGATATCTTAAAGCTCATGTCTGCAACCTTCATGGTGGGACTTTGCCAGGCAATTGATCTCAGACATCTGGAGGAAAACATGAAGGAAGTGGTGAAACAAGAACTGCGCCAAGTAATAAGGAAAACCCTTTACATGGCTGAAGATGGTTCGCTGCTTGAATCCCGATTCTGTGAGAAAGAACTCTTGCAAGTCATAGAACATCAGCCAATATTTTCCTATCTCGATGACCCAACAAATCCTTCTTATGCACTTTTGCCTAAACTGCAAGAAGTACTGGTCAAGAAAGCACTGGCAGATTCAAAATCTGGAGGTGCAGATGAAAGTGGCTACACAATATTTAAGCGGATACCAGTCTTTATGGAGGAATTGAAGGGAAGACTAGGAGAAACTGTGTCGAAAGCAAGAGAAAGATTTGACAATGGTGAATTTGTTACAGAAAACAGAATAAAAAAATGCAGGACTTATCCTGTATATGAATTCGTAAGAAATGAAGTTGGAACTGAGCTGCTGAGTGGAGAAAAGAAGGTGAGTCCAGGAGAAGACATAGAGAAAGTTCTTGAGGCTATTAATGATGGAAAACTGGGGGAAGTTTTGATCAAGTGCTTGAAAGATTGGAAAGTATGATCTATATATATATATGTATATGTTTTAATTTCTAATTTTATGTTAGATAGTCATAACATTATTCTTTTTGTTTTTCATATATCAAAACTGTACTTGAATTTCGACCCTTATTTGCAATAAAGAATCCTGCTACTATTTTGTTCTAATTTATGATCCATATTTGTTTTAAATTCTAATTTATGTTAGATAATCACTACATTTTTCTGGTTATCATATAATTATACCAAAACTGTAGATGAGAATTTCAACATTTCTTTGCAATGAAGAATCCTGCAATATTTTTTCTCATTCGTTTAAAAGCCTGGCTAGCTAATGGCCATAATTCAATCCCAATATCAGATTTTCATTTCTGTAGTTATGTCTTTGTTAGATGTTTCATTGAAATCAGTATGTAGCCTGTGAAGATCCCAATGTAATTCAAGAGTATTTTTGGCTTAAAAAAACTTAAGTAATTTAAAACATATAATTTTTTTATATACCATAATATGCTTGGATAAAATTTCCCACTAATTGAAAATTCAAAACCTTGTCGTTATTGAATATTTACCATCTTAATTCCACTGGTCTAATGTCCACATCATTTCTCTTGCCAGATTTTAGATTGGGGGATATATGATTCTCGTGGTGATGAAGTGGGAAAAGATTGACTGAATAACCGAAGTCTTTGTTAAAAGAAGAATGAGACCGGCAGACGTGGGCCAAAATTGAATTCAGATGGCCTTTTTAGTTCTACCAATGCTGTTTCAGTTAGTGAAAGATTGAATATTAATTGTGGGTTGTTGGGTTAATCACACACTATTATTTAATGGGCAAATTACAAAAAAAAAAAAAAAAAACCCATGTAGTTTCACTTTTTTTTTTTTTGTAATAAAGGACTGTGGTTTTTTTTTTGTTTAAACAAGAGAATTGTGTTTTAAAATGTTCACAAAAAAAGGATAACTAACATTTTCCAGTTAAAAATGATGATATAGCGGAGGGTATTTTTAGTTATTTAATATACCAATAATTTATGTATATTATTTAAGAATTTTACATCAAAATTTGAATATTTTTCAAAAATTTTTCAATTTGTTATATTTTTTTAAAATTTATTATCATTATTTAATTTATAAAAATATTTACGCTTTTCAAAAATTTTCAAAATTTATCATTCATGTGTATTGTATTTTTATCAACCAACTTAAAAATTTTGAATTCAAAATGAACAAGAAAACCCTATGTAATGTCATGATTTAATTTTAGTTATCCTTTATTTGCAAAAAAATGAAATCACAGGGTTTTTTTTTTTTTTTTTTGTAATTTGTCCTTATTTAATCTGATTCATATAGGCATATGTGATATTTAATCTGAGATGATCACTCAATATATTGAGTTTACCTTCTAGGGTTCATTTTATGTCATTCCAATTCCAAATTCTGAAACAATAGTACAGCTTCAACTGGAACACATTCATAATTCCAATATTTTAAATAGGAAAATTGATTCCCTGCACAGTGGAAATTATATTTCCATATTCAGAATCTACTTGCCATGTTCAATACTGAAGCTACCAAACACTAAGAACGCAATCGACGACTTTCCAAAGACGATGTTTCCTAATACATATATTCTGCCAACATATCAAACCTGACTACCTAAGAAGTTAGCTTACATGAACATGAGAAACTACAGAGGTGCATAAATATCAAGGTCTTGCTCGCTTATTGCTGCATGATGGGCATTTGTAATGTTTGATGTGCTCAGCCCTCGCAGGAGTTATCTTCACACACTTCCCATGGAACCACTTCTCACATGCGTCGCAACAAATCCAGAACTCATCAGAAGCATAGTTTTCTCCACATGCCCCGCATAATGTATCTCCATGCTCTTCCTCGTCTTCCTCATCCAGTCCATCATCCTCATATTTTATCTGCCCCTTCGAGTATTTGCCAGGTTCAGATCCCCGCTGTTTTCATGTTAGTGAAGTGTTATTGTTACCTTTTCACATGACAACTAAATAAAAAAAAAAACGTGCATCATGTCTCAGCAGAAATAACAGAACCACCATGAAAATGCCATCTTAGTCGTCCACACAAAAAAGTCATTTTAGAATCAAGAATCCTTCACTTAATAAAGTTGGATAATGATTGATGGTCTCCAAAATTCAAAATCCTATTGCCATTCTATTCTATTTTCCATGCAAGTAAATACCAGATTAAAAAAGGCATAATAAGCTACAACTAGAGATCCTAAAAACGTAGACAGCCACACAAATCTTCATCAGAAACAGTTAAATTTGAACAAGAATATGATGCTTTACTCGAGTTATTCTAAATGATTTAATTGATGTCATATCAGGAAATCTCACAACCTAATCTACTTATCCAAGGCTGAGTCCCACCACACACTTCTAGTTTGACAATTGAATAAAAAGTTTCTATATTCAGTGCACTGGAGAATAAGAAGAAATTAGCTTTACCCCTTTGGAGTTTGACTTGGACTTGTTACTGCTGTGATTTGAGACTGATGTCTTCTCTTTCACCTGTTTCTTTGCAGTTCCAGTCACAACCTCAAATATTGTTGGGAGATCATTTATCATAGCGAAGAGACGTTTCCTATAAAAGGATACACATTTTATTTCTAGGAAATGGAACTTTCAAAGCACTTAAACATTTAAAGAACAATTACTCTACAATCAGTTATCAGCTACCATGAATTATAAAGAAAAACCAATTGGCAATATTTCTCTTCTGTAATAACACAAATTGCAAGGCTCCACCAGGGGAAAATATCTTAAATCACAACTCTCGAGAAAAGCATTAAAGGGCCACACCAATTTCCAAATTTTGGTTAAAACCAAACCTTGATATGCAACACTCTTGTCCAAAGCATTTCTTGGCACCAAGTAATGACATGTATTTTCAGTAAAAAAGTATGACTCACATGCCAAACTTCAAACTAGATTGATAATCAAAATCTCTAATTTAAACAACCTCCTCCAGCATCCTTTCGTCTCGCCTATTTCAAGCACAACCTATAAGAACTTTGCAAAAAACATTGTAAACTATACATAGTTTATTTCACCGTTCAAGCTTCAAAAAACTGTCTAAGCAACTAATACTAGAAGTCTAGAATCTCTTTATACGTTGAATAATAATGTGAACTATATGCATTAAATAAAGACATAGGAAACAGGCGTTGAATATCAAAGCAAAGCAAAGAACATATTGCAGACACAGTATTATGGATACTTTTATCTTTCATACTATCACATAAATTGTAATAGGAAGCTTAAATTTCTTACCACATAGCATATATGTGACTAAGATGCAACAAAAACGAAAAACAGAAAAGTACATGAAAGCATTAGACATAAAAGTCCAGCAAAAATTCAAGATATAATAATGTGGATCCATCAATAATATAAGCATGTAACCATTTGATTCCACTTTGATCATTCAATACTTGGACGATTACCAATGATGAAATATCTTCTCCAATTGAAACAGAATAGAAGAAAGAGGTAGGAAAAGGAGAGGAATACCTATCAGTTTTATCGAAACCAAATCTAGCACCAAAGTAGAAAGCTACAGAAAGTAACCATGCATCACTGTGAACAGCGACTAGAGAGAGCCAATCTTTTTCTTGCATCCCATCTCTCGCAAAGTTAATACCCAATGCAGGTTCTGGAAGCTCTGGAGGCACTTCTTCCGCAGGTAAATTGACTTCCCACTGTTCATTAGGGAACCCATAGAGGCAGAGATTCTCCTTCTCTGAACAAAAGTATGCAGGTTAACTGTATGCATTAAAAATAGTTTTTCCTATGACAATGAACCCATTTGAACTCCATTTTTCATTTCACGAGTTATAAGCATTACATGACTTAGTCCATGACCAGTATCAACTATGTCAAGGAACTTATAGCATAACACTATGTACACAACAAACATATCTGCTCTTTCAAATTGAGGTGCAGAATTACTTAAAACTGGGTTTTTAAGAATTTTCTTTGAGAATTAGTGAAGCTCCAAAGGAAAAGGAAAAGTTGACTAGAAACAACTAGAAAGGAAGGAAATTTTTGACCGAGATTGCAAAGGTAGGGAAAAAATCAAAACTAAGCCGAGCAAGAAATAAAGAGATTGTAGGCACAAATCTGAGGCTCCACCTCGTAATTTCGTAGTTTTTAGTAAAAATTGAATCAAGCAAACAAGTAGAAGCTTCAATGCAAATAAGCGATACATTGGACATTATCAAAACATGATTTGAACAGAGAAGAAACAAACAGAAGAGCACATAAACCAAAAAAAAAAAAAAAAGAACCCTCAAACAAAAGTAGAAGCAAATTAACCCTAACCAGGATCGCACAGTTGATAGAACTCCTCGACATCTGCAGCAGAAATCAAAGCACAAAGAAGACTACCCATTAGACATTTAACCTCATAATGCAAAGAAAACAAGGAAAAGAAGAAAACTTGAACAACTAAAAAACCCCAAAATCCAACTTGGAGGAAAACAAAAAGAAAGAAGACATTTTTGTTTTGTTTGGAGTAAGAAAGAGAAGAGACCAGTAGTAAGGGCTTTGATCATTCCAGCTCTACGGCCCTTGAAGTCCCTGAAAACCTCCTCTACTGTTCGTGGGTTAAACTGCGCACCTCCATCCATGTTCGTATTGCAAAAAATAACTTTGGTATTGCAGATAGAAAACAAGTTCTAAAAATGGAAGCTGAAAGAGTGAGAGAGGGGGAGAGTATAAGAAGGGAAATCTATAAATTGAAAAGGGTAATTGTGGAGAAAAACAAAGATTACCAATTCCGCAGAGAAAGAGAGAGAGATTGGTGGTTAATTTTTGGATTTTTAAATAAGAATAATTCTTAATAAAAAATTAGAAAAGATATTATTATTACCTGACAACCAACACTGAAATTTACTCACAGAGTCAACTTATTTTTATTTTAGCTGAATATTTCATATTTCCCCCTTTTTTTTAAATAAAAGAAAAAAAAAAGAATTTAAAACTAAGGTTGGTGATAATGACTCCCTTTTTTTTCCTCCACGTGGTCGGCTGTTGTAGTGCCACATCGGATATCGGTTGGTGGCTGCTAATGTGAGCCGTGGGTATGGTGTGCCTATTTGCTTGAGTTGATGACAGAGCCTCAGTGGCCATTCCGCCGGAGACTGATGATCGGGAATCTGTTTGCGGTGGTGGCAGCCAGGTGAAGAGTGAGGGGTGGTACGTGACTAACGTGCGCTTGTTGGTTTTTAAGAGTGTGGGAGAAATGGATTGTGATCATTTGATAAGGACGAAGATAAGGACGAAGAAAGAGCATTTTGGGCGTATTGTTGAAGCTTATATAGTCCCTTCCAAACGATTTAAATGACCATTTTGCCCATAATAGTACTATCTCCCTTCCTCGAATTCCATGGAGGCAAAAGTCAATGGGGATGTTAGCAAAAATTCCACCAAAATGGGACCAAACATGCATTTCTTGTTGAAGCTTTTGCGAAAGTCTTATTTTGTTTTTGGCTTTTTTTTTCTTTTTTTGATCTTATTCATTCTTTTTTTTTTAATCTTGTTTTTAACTGTATTTTATATTATGTTTTGTTATTTTGTGAAAATTTTGCTCATAAATTAACGCATAAGAAAACTTTTTTTTATGTGTATTTATCTTTCACGTTGCTTTTACATTAATCTAGTTATTTTACGGAGAATTTGCGCATGAAAATTAGCAAATTCATTCATACATATTTAAAAGAAAAAACATTCGTTCTGATGTTTTACTCGTACAGGCAAATATGATATTTCATCCGAAAATCACTGATATTGAATTTACCTTCTGGTTTTCATTTATTTCTGAGGAACAGCAAATTGAAAATTCAATGAACAATAGTACAAGGTACAGCTTTAACTGAAACACATTCATAATCCCCATATCTTAAATAGGAAAATTGATTCCCTGCACAGTGAAAATTACAAATATATATCCATACTCGGAATCAACCGGCCATGTTCAATACGCAAACTACCAAACACTAACAGACAAACCACTAGTTTCCAGAGACGATGTTTCCTAATACATATATTCTGCCAACATACTACACCTGACTACCTAAGAGGTTAGCTTACATGAACATGAGAAAGTACAGAGGTGCCTAAATATCAAGGTCTTGCTCGCTTATTGCTGCATGATGGGCACTTGTAATGCTTAATGTGCTCAGCCCTCGCAGGAGTTATCTTCACACACTTCCCATGGAACCACTTCTCACATGCATCGCAACAAATCCAGAACTCATCTGAAGCATAGTTTTCTCCACATGCCCCGCATAATGTATCTCCATGCTCTTCATCGTCTTCCTCATCTAATCCATCATCCTCATCCTTTATATGCCCCTTCGAATATTTGCCAGATTCAGATCCCCGCTGTTTTCATGTTAGTTAAGTGTTATTATTACGTGAAATAGTTTTCACATGACAACTAAAAGGATAAAAAAAAAAGGATGATTTGTCAGCAGAAATAACCAAACCACCATAAACCTGTAATGGCTAGAAACTAGAAAGTATAGCTGTCAATCATAGCTTTTAGTTGTCCAGAACAAATTCATGACTTGCATAACCAAATTGTTTCATTTCAGAGTCAAAAATCTCTTCAAAATATTGTTGACTACGGACCAATTCATGCAAGTAATACCATCCTCAAAGAAGTGTTTCGTTTTGATACTACCATGTAGTTCCAACACTAGTTTCAACTTTCAAGTAGGTAATACCAGGAAAAATATGCATGATAAGCTATGGCTAGAGGTTCTGGAAAACTAGACAACTATGCAAATCTTCATAACATCAGTTGAACATGAATTATAAGATGATGTTGTATCAGGAAATCTCACATTCAAATATACAATATTCAATGAGCTGGAGAATTAAGAAGAATTTAGCTTTACCCCTTTTGAGTTTGACTTGGACTTGTTACTGCTATGATTTGATACCGATGTCCTCTCCTTCATCTGTTTCTTTGCAGTTCCAGTTACAACCTCAAATATTGTAGGGAGATCATTGATCATAGCAAAGAGACGTTTCCTGCAACAGGATACACATTTTAATTCTACGAGATGGAACATACAAAGCACTTAGTTTTTAGGAAATGAAATTTATAACACAACCATTCTGCATTCAATTATCAGCCACCATGGAATATAAAGAAAAACCAGTAGGTTATTTCTCTTCTGTAATAACACAAATTTCAAGGCTCCGCAAGGGGAAAATATCTTCAAGCGCAACTCTGGAGAAAAGCCTCCAAGGTCTGCACCAACATCCAAACACCTTGATATGCAAACACTCTTGTCAAAAGCATTTGAGTGCACCAACTAATGCCACGTATTTTCAATACAATATATGAATTACATGCCAAAACTTCAAAAGTTGCGAACTAAATATGACAATCAAAATCAAGCCAAAATCTGAAGAAATTTCAGAGGTTCGGAGTTCTCTCTAACAAGCTCAAGAGATTCAAAGTTCTCCCTAACAAGCTCCACTTCTCTCTAACAAGCTCCAAATCAGTTTCCACTTTCAGGTTCAAGGATCCATAATTCCATCTTACGCTCAGGAGAGTAACAAATCCAAATAAAATTTTGATCCCCAAGTCAAAGAACTTCCTCCAGCATTCTCTAGTTTTTTATATTTCAAGCACAACCTATAAGAATTTGCAATACTTATGTGACTGCAGGCAAAAGAAGAGAAAAAAGCTAATCATTGCAAAACGTAAACTATATACAGTTTATATCACCTTTCAAGCTTCACAATATTGTATGGTCAATTAATACTATAATCGGTTGCTGCATTGAATAATGATGTGACTTGTATGCATTAAGTAACCACATAGGAAAGAAGAATCAAGTATCAAAGCTGAGCACATATTGCAGATACAGTTTTATGGATACTTCTGTCCTTCATAGTGTCATGTACACTGTAATAGGAAGCTTAAACTCCTTACTACATTGCTTATATGCAACTCAGATGCAGCAAAAACAAAAGGTAGAATAAAAGAAGAGAGCATTAAATATCAAAGGACAGTAATATTTCAAGATATAATAATGTGTAGCACATAACCATCTGATTCCACTTTGATCATTCAGTTCTTAGATTAGATGATTAGCACTGACGAAATAATAATTGTAATTGAAACACAAAAGATGGAAGAGGAAGTGAAGAAAAAAAGATGAACACCTGTCAGTTTTATCAAAACCAAATCTAGCACCAAAGTAAAAAGCCACGGAAAGTAACCATGCATCACTGTGAACAGCCACTAGAGAAAGCCAGTCTTTTTCTTGCATCCCATCTCTGGCAAAGTTTATACCCAATGCAGGTTCAGGAAGCTCTGGAGGCACTTCTTCCGCAGGTAAATTGACTTCCCACTGTTCATTAGGGAATCCATACAGGCAAAGATTCTCCTTCTCTGAACAAGAGAGCAAGTAAATCGTATGCATATTGCATCAAACATAATTTACTGTCACAATGAATCCTTTGAAACTCCATTATCCATCTCACGTTAAACATTAAAAGACTACAGTTAAACAGTACAGTATAGAGCAAGCAAAGGAGCTTGACCATACAACAAATGTATCAGTTCTTTCAGACTAGAAAAAAGAAAATTGGGTTAAAGGTTGAGCTCCACCTTGTATTTCATAGCATTGAGCAAAAAATTGAATCAAGCAAACAACACGTAGGAGCTTCAATGCAAATAAGCGATTCATTGACCATTGGTATAACATAGTTTGAACAGAGAAAAACAAACATCAACAGAAAATTTAAATAGAAGTAAACGCAAAGTAACCCTAACCAGGATCGCACTGCTGATAGAACTCTTCGACATCTGCAGCAGAAATCAACTCATTAGACATTAGCCTTACAATGCGAAGAAAACTTGAGAAACTACAAAAACGCAAAATCCAACAAAGAGGAAAGAAGATAGTATGAATTTTAAAAGTCAGGGGGGAGTAAGAAAGTGAAGAGTAGAGACCAGTCGTAAGAGCCTTGATCATTCCAGCTCTACGGCCTTTGAAGTCCCTGAAAACCTCCTCTACTGTTCGTGGATTGAACTGCGCACCTCCATCCATTTTCGCACAGCACAATACAACTGTGGTTGCAGAGAGAATCAGAGAAAAGAAATTTGAAAAAGAGAGAGAGAGGGGAGAGGATAAGAAGGGAAATCTGTAACTTGAAAAGGGCAAGTGTGGGAGATATTGTCAGGTTAGGGAACCAAAAGACTAGCAATTTCGCAGAGAGAGAGATTGGTGCATAATTTTTGGATTGTTAAATAAAATTATTTTTTATAAAAATAAAAGAAAAATATATTATTATTATTATTATTATTATTATTATTATTACACCTTTAATTTAGAAGGAGTATAAGATAAAAAAATTATTACCTCACTAGAATTTATCAGACTCAACTTTGGACTTTAGTCATGGACGAATATTTTTAGTTCCCCGTTTGAAAAGAAAAAATGATTTCTGATAATGACTCTTTTTCCGTTCACGTGTTTGGCTCGTGCGTCGACACACACGATGGTTGATGCTAATGTGAGCCATGAGATTAGCGTGCCTAGTGCTTGATTAGATAACGGAGATTCCTTGTTCGGAGTTTGATGATCAGTGGTGGCAGGTGAAGAGTGACGTGCGATGGTGGAGGCAGGGCTAACGTGCGCTTGATTGCTTCTAAGGCTGTGGGAAAAATAGAATTGGAATACTGATCCGCGGCCAGTAAGATTAATATACCCCCTTCCAACATATTTCTGTGACCATTTTGCCCTTACTATTTTTTGCTTCTGTTTTTTAATTTGAAAGAGGCACCACATGAAGGGGATTTTTTCGCCTATTGCAGCTTTAAAATAACCAATTGGACATAGTCCAACTGGTTGATTGAGTAGGATTAGAATCATGCCACCTCCGGTCTTTATGTTCTCTTTTTTCAAAAAAACTTTTAAAATAGAAACTGAGAGAGAATATTACGATTCCTCTTTACTTTTTTTCTGTTTTTGCTATTTAAACATTGATGACTTGAAGAGACAGAGGTTCCAAATGCATTCCACCTTTATCAGATCTCCATGGTATTCCCATATTCAAAAAGTCTCCGCTTGTAAAGGTTCATCTTCATTTCTCCATCTTTTTAATCACTGAAGTGAAACGACACTTCAAATTTACCGGGCCATTGCCACCCACTTTCAACATGCGTTCGGCTAACACCATATATTTCTTTACTCTATATATTTCTTTACTTTTCTCATGACCATTAGATAACAGAGTTTGAACTCAATTCACAAGGAAATGAAAATCATATAGCAAAATCATCAAGAGTGTACCAACATTTGTCCTGTACTAACTGAAGCAACTGTGCCTGTGCAAAAACATGGGCAGAGACAGCTAGCAATAACCATGATTGATTCCAATTGGACCATAAGTAATTTCAGACTTTAGAAATATCGGAATCAGATCTCACAGACATTATTCACTCATCAGAAGGCCACCCATATTTTTATGGACCAACAACAAATTCAACTTCAGTTGCTAGAAAGGGAAATCAAGATGAAAGTGACAATATTATACATTACAACCACCAAAAACGGTGAGCAATTTGTCTCGAGATTGATATGCCCATCCATAATCCATCCATCTATCAACATCTATCATTACCAATGCATTGTTCAAAAGTCCCTCCAAATAGCGGCCAAACATTGTCAACCTTCAAATTTCTAGGTCCATAATAGGCTAATAACCAATACATGATCAGTCTTAGGAGAACTTGTAAAAAAATAAAAATATGTCGAATGTAAATCTAAGAATTGTCTACAAGGTCCAAGTCCATTACGTCAAACTATATATGCCAACTTGTAGATATATCTTATTCTTACAATGAGAACATGTCAGCATAGACTAACTAATGGAGATGTAGGTCAAAATGTTGTTTGTATACCAAAGGTATTTGCATTTTTTCTGCCATTTGCTGAAGCTCCTAAAACCAACAGAAAGAATCTTTAGGAAAAACCAGAATGTGTTGGACAGGTCTCTACAAGTAGCTACTCCTCACATAGAGCTTTTAACTGCTGCAGCTTCAAAACAAAAGGCACAAATGCTTTGAGGACCTGGCTCGAGCTAATTTATAACATCTCAAAATTCTACAAGCAAGAAGTCACCTTCCCTCAAAATCTGGAAGCAGAACAGAAAAATTAAAAGAGTAAAGACACAAAAGGCTGTGTGAGTGGTTGGCGTTATTGATTGAACCAACACATTGTTTGTTATATATCTTGTCAGAATTCAACACATTAACAGATCAGTCCTGTGCATATGACTAAAATACTTATTGAACTAGAAGTTTCAAAAATATAAGAATAAGTACAGATAGGCCATCAAGAAGAAAAGCATGAGAACAGAGGAGGAAGAGGGGTATGAACTTCCAAGAATGCAACGGACCGAGGGCTCCGACTAATGAATATTTTCATTTTGCGAACACAACCATAGTTAAATCTTCAATCAAAGAAGAAATGAGGTGACAAATTAAAATGGCTAGTTCAATTCCGTGGCTTTCATTACAAGATTAAGATATTGGCCTCAAGGAATAACTTATTCCACAATTTAGACCATGGGACCAAAATTTTCTAGTAACTGGACACCCACTGCATGAACTACTAAATGGCAGCTAAATTTCACCAATTGCTCTCAAATTTATTCATGTTTCCCCACTTTAACCCATGACCTTCACTTTTGTTTTGTCACATAAATACTCAAACTTATTAAAATTGCAACAAAAAATTTTCTTTTGCATCATTTGCACATCATTCAAGAGAAATAAGATATTTACCTTTCTGATTCAGTGTGGATTGTGAAATGTCCAATTTACCAATATGTATACATAAAGAAGATTAGGGTACACGCTTGAAGGGCCTAAGTTGATCCAAATCTGGTTTTATATCTCGGGTTTGAATTTGTATTATTAGTATTATATTAGACAGACACGATCCAATTTTGTCCCTAATGTTTGGTTCAATAGCCAGCTAAACCCATATGATTTGTTTTCCTAAATTAACCATTGATTGTTCTTATTTAGCCTAATTAACCATTAACAGCATTTTTGTTAGTAAGACACTTTTCACAAGATAACCTAGCAAATCAATGACAATACAGCACAATTTCAATGACAAGTTGCAGTTTCTGTCACTGAGCCCTCCGCTGACAAATCTCATTCCCCTTATAGCTAACATCATCACCATGTGTTGATTCTTCAACGACCACCATCCAACAACCTTTGCTAATTCAAGCACTATGCTCACCTTCCTATGCTCCTCGTGTCCAAGTCCATCCCAGGTTCATTGATGGGTTTTTTTAGCAAATATGTTAAGGCAAAGATTACATTGAATCTTGGATAGCACTGGAATTACTTCAGTTTTTGGTGGGTTTATACTTGTGTACTTCAGTAGATTAACTGGGTCATGTGTTTTGGTTGATGTGATGATTTAGATTAGCCAAGCTCTTCTAGTTCTTGTTACAGGTTTTAGCAGATGAAAAATGAATTGATTGTCCTAAAAATTTGACATAGGTGGATTTTGAAAATCCTGCTTTTCCATCAGAATCTAATCATTTGTTCTTACTGCTTAGCAATGCTATCTATTTCTGTGTTTCTTTTCCTTTTCTTTTTGTTCCAGATCTTTTTCTTTTCTTTTCCCTTGGAAACTTTGGAGGTTCTTGGGATGTGTCAATATGTCTGCCACTTGTCTTAGATTTGCAAGCTCATCTAGTGAAATACAGGGATTAAATTTAAACACACAAAAAGTGTTTGGGGGTGTAAGCTATTGAGCCACATCTGAGGGGCTAAAATGGACTATATCACTGTATTCGATGCACTTTTTCATAGTACAAAATTTTCAGAAGCAAAGGAACTACCTTTTTCATCATCGTATGACTCATTCTCATTCTCCTTCCCCGGAACATACTTCTCAAGAAACTGCTGAATAGTACTCCAATAATGATCACCACCAGCTAGCCAGGTGTCCATGTGCATACCAGTAGGAAATTCCACAAAGATGCATTCCTTGTTATGAGCAGCTGCCTTAGCATACAGCATTTGCATATGAGATGAAGGCACCATTTCATCTTGCAAGCCAGAGAGAAAAAGGATTGGCTGCTTAACCTGCAATGCATCAATGTTATGAGATGTGCACAAGGAGGATCTAACAATGGAGGCAAAAATGCATCCCAAAAAAGATTTGTATCTACTAGCAACAGAAATCCGTAGAACAACACAAAAAGAAATTGCTGCACCAGAAAGCCATGTGGTAATAATACACATGACAATAAACTTGCTGGGACACCAGAAAAAGGCATGGAGCATCATCAACTATATGTAATATATAAATATGTCCTCATTTATATTCTCACCAGTAAAGCAAAAAACGTCGAGTGTCCTATGAAACACAAAACACATTCCTCGCATGGATTTCACTCATCTAAGTGCAAAAGTGGAATATATTTTGAATGGTTCACAATACATGGCATGAGCTTAAACATTTAGGCTCACCTGGCCTATGATATCAATGGTGCTCCATGGAGAACGTACAAGAAAATTAAGAATTTTGGGACCTTTTGAATGAGTACGTCCAATAAACCATTTTAAGAAGGGCAGTAGAACTCCTGCCATGTCTAGAATAGATGTAAAAGTATTTTCCAGTATCAGTCCAGCAACCTGCAAGGCATTGGCAGGTAAATAGATGACACACAAAACTGCCAGTACAATCTTATGAAACTTGACAATCTTAAAAGAAATAAAATACATATAAGAAATAACAGAAATCCCCAAATGAATGTTACTGAACAGATAGGAAGCTTTTAAGACCAGTTCGAAGAAATTTTCTAGCAGTAGAATTTATCCACATAAAAAGATTATATCAAAATTGTTGCAAAAACAGTCATTTTAATTTGCTTTTTCTCTTGTCCGTTAATAAAACAATAATACATATACAAAATACAATAAAAGATCATCATTCTTTAGTTTAGCGTATTCCCAACTGAAAACATACAATATGAAACAAAATACCAAAGACCATTAACCAAAGATTCGCTCTAGTTATATCATTAAACTTAGTTTGATGAGTTAAAGGACATAATTAGTGTTTTGGTATTCCCCAGAATAATAATACATGCATGTTTGCACCACAAGGAGAGTATTGTCACCGATATAGAACTGTAATAAATCAAGACCAACAGAGCCACTGCCAACTATTACTACCAATCTCAATATCTTTTTCTTAATTTACCAGCAAAAAAAATTGCCAAAAAATCATTTTAAATTTCCCACCATTTAAGGTATGTGCCTTCTATTCCTCCAAGAAACAAATTCAACATAAATGATGCATAAATAATCAATATCAGATGTTACTTGGGCACGGTGTCTTTATGTAAACAAACATGGCTCAGCTGTTTTTTATGAATTGGCCATGAGATAGAAGTGTGCTATTTCTTCGCAAAACTGTGCTCAATTATTTTGTCACCTGGTTTGTGGTTTCTTTCATCAATTATAAACTTCCCAACATACAGCAGCACACTAAGTTGTTGCTCTTATCACATATAATACCATTCTACCCAAAATCCTAACAATTATAAGCATATTATTCTGTTAGTTGACAGTTGTAAGTAGTTTCTAACAAAATTCCACTTGGCAAAAACAAATCTAAAATGAAAAGAACAGCATAATCTGGAGAGTCAGTCTTGCCATTCAACAGTAGAAAAATGGATAATGGTTTGTGGAATTGATATATTAAATTAAAAGGTTAGCAGACATCAAGTATATCTGTACTTTTTCTTTCACAGAGTCACAACACATTTAGTATATCCACCACAAAGCAACTGAACAGGAATGTACTACAAAAGTAGTTACCACCGAAAAGAAGAACTTAGTCATTTGGAAAACCAATTCGTGAAATGCAAGGAACTGTTTGAGAGCCACAAGCACAAGTTCTACAGCTATTGTGGAGAAAGCATGCAGTTGAGCTATCCCAAATCTATGCCCCAGAGATTTGATATAGTTCTAAAGGATAAACAATGTGGTATAAGTATTGCTTTTAACAATGACAAAAAAAATTGTAGAACAAAACCTTGTCAGGGTTGTTCTTGGTCAGCAAAGCCCCAACAGCACCTCCAAGTGACCTCCCAAACACAACTATTCTAGATGTGTCAATGTCATTTCTCTGGTGAAGATGGTCCAGAGCAGCCTGCCAAGGAGAGAAGGCACACCAACTTAGAACATACCTAAATTACAAACAGCAAATTTTTTAAAGAATAAAGAGATAAAAAGAAATGCACACCTGAGCATCCCTTGTGATTCCATGTTGAGAAGGATATCCATCACTTGCTCCATAACTGTTTAGATCACAAAAAGAATGAAGCATACATTTCACTCAGTTATATGAGCAGCACAGAAGCATGAACCCACATCCACAGTATATAATCCTTGGAAAAAATTCAGAAAAAAGAAAAGAATGTCAATGCACATTAGCAAATGCATACCCGCGGTATGAAAGCATGAACACATTGCATTGCAATCTCTGTATCATTATGCGTACCATCTCAAGACGATGAGCAATATCTGCAAGTTAATAGTCAAGGACACCAGCAAAGTTTTTGAACTAGTAGGTAAAATTTATATAACCAATCAATAACTGGTTTTTTGTAATAACATCACCACATACTAATAATGATGAAAGGATACTTCCAGCATTCTCCTGGAAAAACAAGATGGTAGGGCCTGCAATATCAACAACAGTACACTTACACTAGGAGAATTAAAGCACTAAAGAAATAGGAATCACAAAACACAAAGGCGACAACGAAAAGAGTACCGACAGAGTTATGCGATGCCTATAAAACCATGACAGAAATTCATGAACAGAAATTGCTCTGGGATCACATCAGGTAATCTTTGATTCTAATTCGATCTACTTTAACAAGTTTTTGTGAGAAAGAAGTTAGATGGCACTGCAATTTCTGCATTTTCGCTCGTCATGTAGCTCCTAACTTAAATTTGGAGTAAATCATGATCCACGACTGTATCATAATCAAATTCAGCTAGAAACACATATCGAAAACAAAAACAGAAAAACATCAAATTTTGTAGTTATTGAACCCTAGCAGATTCAAATTCCACACCAAGCATGTTAACATGACTTCTCAACCGAATTGTTATGATTGCATTTCAAACGCCAGCTTAGGCAAACCCTAACTTAGTGAAGTAAACAAAATTGCAACCAAAAAAAAAAATCCAATCAAGAGAATCTAAATTAAACAAATAAAAAAATATTTGACCTCGGCAATCAGGGAAGAGCTTGATGAACCAAGCGTGGAGGCGTACACCATCGGAGGATGTGAGCCAAACGTCGTCATAAATTAGACGGAGTCGAGCGGGAGTAATGGAGTAGGACTTGGTGAGGCCGGGTAAGACGGGGACATAGACCAACTTCTCTTGAAAGGCGACTAGCAGTGCCATCCCCGCCACCACCAAGCCGCCCACTCCGTAGAACAAGGCGTTGACGTACGACACCATATTAGTACTAGTCGGTTGCCGTTTTGATCTTTTTCGTACAATGGTGATACTGATTGGTATGATTCCGGTTTGATGCTTAGAAATTAGGAGCCGGCGTGGTTGCCTGTGGCCGTGAGCTGCGAGCGAACCAGCTTCTGCATCTGCTTCTCTGCCTCCGCCTCTTTTTCTTTTTTATTTTCTCAGCTAATAATTGTTAAATTAATAATACTAATAATTCTTTTCTTTTTTTTTTTTAATATACTTAAATAATTTAAATTGCTTTATGTGAATTTCATGTTTGGGAAAAGAAAACGGAAGGAATACCAAACGGGAGAACGTGGATCCCGCGTTTAGTAGGTGGGCTCAAGTTTCTTTCTTCTATTTTATTCATTTTTTTTTTTTTTAACAAAATTCTTTTTTGTTCATTTGTTCAATGGTGCTACTTTTTTTCTCATAAACTTTTTAATATTCTTTCTTCTATTCAAGAAAACTACTACAACTCAACTACTAAATAATCAAGATATATTATAATTCTAATTGATATGATTTTTATTTTGTATCCATTTTAAATAGATATAATGGTTGACATTGTTGAAAATTTATCATTATCATAAAAATGGTCTAATATTATTCTTATAATAAATATTCTAACTTAATTTTACTTTTATAATAGAAATTTGAATTCAATTTTACTCTTTTGTAAAATGAAAAGATACAAAAATTATAAATAAAATTTCTTGAAAAATAACAAAAAATAAATTAAAATGTCTAGCTTGTGAACAACATTTAATCATTTTATACAATAAATATAAAATTTATTTTTTTCTAATTATTTTATGGGCAAAATTGACCCTTACAAATTTAAAAAAATTCCATGTAACCTAAAAGTAAAATTAAGATACTAACTAGACAAATGATAATAATAATAATAATTGTCGCTTAAAAAGAATATTAAAAAAAGTTTAATAAAATGAATTTGAATATTTCAAAGGCTTACTTGTAGTGTTTTGGTTGATAATGTGGAAACAAAAAAATAAATGTTTTCATTGAAAAGCTTTTCAACTCCCAAAAAATAAAATATTAACTCTCGTTTTACATGAGCCAATTGTCACCTTTACAGCTTTTAAGCCTTAAATGTAAGGCTGTCTATGTCTCCACTTCCAATCTTCCATAGATTCTGTCTTCATTTTTTAAACTAAAAATCCCCATTATTCTTCACCTTTTACTCTTAATCTTTACCATTTCACAAGATTGGGAAAAGTGACAACATGATCCCTTTCTGCCAACTATTTTTGTAATCAAATTTCATATATCACGTGTTTTAAAAATAGCAACAACATTCAAGGGCACCACACTACAAACATCAGATTCAGTATCAAGCAACAAACTTTCACAATTGCAAACATTTACCAGTCCAAATTAATCCTACCCCACGATGTAGAAATCTTAAGCACCAGTTTATTCATGTTCATATAGCCCGAATATTCATTGAAGCAAACAGAATCGTGCTCATGCACTTGTTTTTCAACTCGTAAAATCATTCCGAGTAAAGTACACAAAAGCCAAGGATGAATTGCCCGCCCAGTTATGCTGCAACTGGACAATTGAAGCATGGTGTTAGGTTCCTCTGTACATCAGGCTCCCACTGAGTTGCATGCCTTCACTTAAGCAAGATGGCATAGCTGAGTGATCTGGCTGCCTAAAAATGGCATCACCATCAGAGATGCTACTAATATCTGAGCAGTTTGAGTTTGAATGGAAACTTCCGAGTTCTTTTGTATCATTGTTCTTCTGCAGCGAGTGGATGGTACTCAACGCATCCTTCCTGATACTAGTAGAAATTGGATCCAGCTGCTGGAGCTTTTTGGTACTGAGAAAACGTCCACCAGATCCTCTGGTCCTATTTAGCGCATGCAGATGCCGAGACTCATGAAGATATGGCTGCATTCCATTGAATAAGTCCATAAAATAAAGTTCTAACATTAACAGGAAGCAGATAGCTCAATCAGCTTTCCCCAACAATTTATACCAATCTCCAGAACAGAAAAACAAAGCCCTAATACAAGCATATTATTTGTACCTTTCGAGATTTCATAAGTTTTTTCTGAGTCTCTAGCTTGGCTCGCGATCGTCTCCTCCTGAGAATTCCATGGTACTGTTTTGCATTAACATAAATAGGGTTATCATCAGCAAGATCAAGGGGCAGTGGGATTCGTGTTGACGTCATTCCAGTAATCTGAGAACCCACCTGAGGCAGAATCTAGTAAATTTCAATTAAATAGGAGAGTACTAATGATGATACAAATAATGGAAACTGATGCTAAGATCATTATATTAAGAGAATTTAAACCCATCTTAGCCCATAAGGCATATGATTTTGGATGAAAAAATGGTACCATAGCAAATTCACAGTCCAATCCTGGAACATTTCCTTCAAATAATAAATATAAACAATGTGAATCTCTTGTATAGTATCATATACTTGGGCAGATCTATGATCAACCCTACTTAAAAGCAACAGCATAAAAAAGCGCCTATCAACTAGAGCACACAAATACAATGTAAACAATAGAACTCACAAGCAAATGTGGTCCATATGGGTTGAATAATCCACCAAAGTAGTGTTCAGCACAGGGAAATGGAGCTTGTGCCTGACATTGAAGAAGAACCATTAGTTAGCTTATAACAAAGCCAAAAAGCTTAAAACATAAAAAGAGAAGCCTTTAGTCTACCATTGGATTGTCAGCTTGTGAATGATTAAGTGCAATTTTAGGAGAATTAAACATGAAAACACTCTTCATTATGCCTTCAGTATCCTTCCAAGAACTTTCACCCTGACCTGAGTGCAGGCAACAAGAGACACATAAGAATCACTAGTTTGTGATTGATTTTGCAAAGTTCAGGTAAAGTAACTGATGTAACCACAACACTAGATGCAAAAAGTAAGCATAAACAAAAGACGAATGGAAATGTCAACACAAAAAAAAAAAAAGGAAAAAAGAAAAAAAGATTCAAAAGTAGATTTTGAATATGAGATTTATTTTTGGTTAAGAGGGAGGAGGGCAAAAGCACAAATCAGAACAAATCAATATGATTTCTAACTATCACTTTATTGTGCATAACTGTATTAGCTTTTTTATGATGGTCAGCATCAATGCTATGGGTATCCACATAGTGCACGTACAAATATATCAAAGCAACCCAAGCATACATTAAAAAGAAAAAAAAAAGAGGATGAGAACACAAAATAAAGATTCAAAACAAAATCCATTTTAGAAGCATTGTAAACGCATGCCATTGAAAATTCAAGTCATTGTTTACCTCCTTGTAAGCTAGTTGAGTAAAACACAAAATAATAGTAATAATTAAGAAACAAAGGTAAAGATAGCATAGCAACTAAATTATGAGCTCTAAAAATCTAATAGAACTGAATCATCAAGCATAAACATTTGGCAAGAGGTACTTAAATTTAACATTGGAAGAAAAGAGAAGGCAGACAAAAGTCTTGCAACAACTTTCATTTTCATGGTCATCCTCTCATTTCGCCAACTTAATGGTCTATGCTTTACACTGAAAAAAAAAAAAAAAGAGATGAAGAAGAAGAACGCAATGCAAAGAAATTTTTAATCTAAACCATGTACCAGATTCAGGAGAAATGCATTGATCTTGAAAGTTGGATCCTCCACCAGTACCAACTTCACTGTGAGATTGATCAATCGATTGAGTTGAAGATGATTCTTGGTCAGGGAGTTGAAGACCTAAATGCTTTGCTTCGTTACAACGTTGGGATAGACATTCCACTTTAAAGTTAATATTCTTGGATGGGGAATGAGGGAGATGCTGGTCATTTGAATGCCACCATGATGGGCAACTGAAAATAAAGTGGGTTTGACCAAAGTTTTTCTTGGGCAAGTTTTCAATTCATACAGCCATCAATGTTTATCTGTTTACCCCTCCATTGATAAGCTGATTAGCTATCCATGGAAAAGGCACAATGAGCTAGGGCTGCCTGAATAATGTAACATGAAACAATGACAGAAAGCAGCATCAGTGCATAGAGATCTAATCTAAGATGCACAAGAATTTGAGGGTATCCAAGTTCAAGAGTTGAGAAAAACAAAACAAAGAGTTAAGAGACCATCATTTCGTAATTCAGTTCAACATATACAGCTGCAAAACCACAACTTCTCGTCTCTATTTATCCGTGATTGTAGGGTTTTGAATCAAGTTCCGGAAACAAACAAATAAACAAGTAAAAATTCCATGTTATATGCTACGCTCAAAACCAAATTTATCAAAATTAGTAGAATTCTAAAAGTGATTATGTGCCACTAAAACTTGTAATAAGGCTCAAATACCCTAAAAGAAACAACCTAATCTCCATTTCCTTTGTTCTTTCCCTCTTTATCAACACATATAGGACATGTTAGGGAAAAGAAGCCAACCATTTGATTCCTTAGTTGCATTCAATACAAATTTCTAAGTACACCAAATTTGAAAACTAAATTGCAAAAGAATTCTTCTGTAGAACTCATTCGCAATGAACATAATTCCAAATTCATTGGCTTTCAAACAGTTAAAGTTTTAGAAGTGAGACGTCCAAGTTCTTCAAAGAACCTTATATACCATTTGCAGACCAAATAATGGTAGCATGAAGTCATTTGCAATGAAGCTTCAAATTTACTATATCCATGCCATTTATATAGTCCAGACTGTAAAAAATATTATGCAATTCTACATCAACACAAGAGATTAAACCACCATCAATAACACAATAAACTGAATAAAGTCAAGCATTTCTACTAGCAAGGGACCAAATCAACATATGGGTGTTTAAGTCTTGAAGTCTAAGTGCAAATGTAATGAAAAGGCCTTCAATGATTATACTTTGAAAAGCTCTGTATGATGATTGCATGAAACAGAAAGCCATATTTGAAAATCATATACCAGTTCAAAATAATGTCTTTCTCACAAGACATATTCTACAGCAAACTCAAAAGAGGCTCAATACATTCTTGAAATTGCCAAATGCCATTTTCCAGCAGGTGGAGGTAGAATATGCTCCCTCCGTTTTTTATTATATGATGTTTAAGGTCGTTCACTAAGACCAATGAAGTACTAATTAGGTTACTAAAATGACAAGTTTACCCTCAATACTTCTCTCCTATAACTCTATTTTCCATGCAAAAAATTTCTATCTTCTTAATTATCAAAGCTTAATATAGTACCTTTTGCATTAAATAATAAACCTCTCTCGTACTTTAAATAAGGGCAAATATGAGAAAACATGGTAAAAATACATTACCATGTAAAGTGTCAAATAAAAAAGAACAAAGTGAAAAACCTAAAACATCGTATAATAAAAAACGGAGGGAGTAGCATTGCAGTTAAGAGGCTCAAGACTAAGAGCACCCGCTCCACTTGGATTTCATATTTCCTCCACAAACCCACAAAAGCAATGCATCATGTGAAACATTGAAAGACTAAAGAGCAAAAAAGAAAAAGTCTAAAACTACAAGCACGGAAACCATCTTGACCAACACCCCTGTTTTAGTCCATTACTTATATTCAGAGTAAAACCATATTAAGCACAGAGAGAAAAAAGCAAAAACAAACAACATAATCAATTATGAAACCAAGACCAATCACAAATTCCCTGTTAACCGATTTAGCATGTGTAAAAGAGACACACCCAGATTTAGCTGAACCCAACGATACATCTCTGAATAGTCAACAAGGAAAAAAAAAACCTAAAAACTTATCATTTTCTAACAAGATAACAAATAAAACGCATTTCCAAAAGCACTCCAAGACTACCCAAATAACAAAGTTGTAAATTTATAATATTGATCAGAAAAAAGAAAATCCAACTATAGCAAGATATCAAGGCCAAAAATTAACAAAAGAAACTCATTAATCTTGAACTTCACGCATGCAACAAAAAAGGGGCAAACGATACACAAGCACTAGTGCTTGTGCTTCCTTCCTACCCATAAACCATCACTACTAAGAAACACAAAGTACAGAAAACTAAAGAAAAGGAGGTAAAACCACAGGAATGAAAAAGAGAACGACTGAAGTAATATCAAAGAGGCAAAAGAGTGAAGAAGAAGATGATTTTGGATAAATGGATAAGTAAACAAATAAGAAAGAAAGAAGAAAATAAACACCTTTGGGATCTGGTAAGTCAAGAAGGAGCAAGAAATTGAAATGTTGGGAAGAACTCGAACATGTCTGCTCTCTTGAAAATTCCACCACCTCAATTGAAAAAACACTTTCTCACTCTACCTGTAGAGATAACAACAAAAGACTCTTCCTTTCTCTATCTAGAAATGGATTTCTTTTCTTCTTTTTTACGATAAAACCCATAAGAATGAGTATAAAAACACTGTCCACGTCCTCATCTCTTTGCCAACTATCCCAAACGCCGCTTGTCTTCTTCTGCTGCCGCCCTTAACTGTCCATTGTTTACCACGCCCCATTCGTGCCGTGAAGAGTACGTGAATGCTTATTTGATGTGTTTCCTAGGGAGGGAGTGAGAGAGCGCGTGCGGGTCAGGATTTAGAAATTCGACCGCCGGTGTATCTTTGTATTTTGTCGTTGTAGGTATAATGAGATTGTCATTTACCAAACTAACCCTTTCGGGTCATTTTCATCTAAATCCTTTTATTTGGTTTAATAAATTACAAACGTAACCCAAAGTAATCAGTTGACCGTTCGATAAAACAGTGGCAACAGAATCCAACTGTAAGTTGTATGCTATCCAATTTAACACCAAGAAATCCTTAATACTTGCACCAAGTAGGAGTAATAATTAACAATACTAATTTATACTAATTAAGTAAGAGTAATTATTAACAATACTAATCTACTCTCTGTCTCATTTTTTTACTATTTTAGTTTGATAATTTGATTTTATAAAATTTATTATTTTACGATTTTAGAATATAACATTAGTTTAATATTTATAATTCATGTATCAAATTCACTTCAACTTATAAATCATTTCCACACCACTTGGAAAGACGAGATGGTAACTTGATTGCCAAGTAACAATCTCATCACGTCTTACAAGTGGAAGAACAAAACATAGTCAATTCGTGCGGAACTACAACGTACAACAGTCTTCATGTTATCCGTACACGTGTAGGGTTGAATGACGCCATAAAAAGTTTAGGAGTTGACCAACCATCTTAACATCATGACTTGTATACGCGGCTAACAAAACCCTTATAAAAGAACGATTTCACCCTCATCCTACACGTGTCACAATAACAATCATCAGTCATAACCATGGATGTATCATGCACGCTCTTAGGTATTTTATATAAAAGTGGCACAAACTATAAAACTTTACATGATTATTATTCTCTCAGTTATTATCCTCTCAAATACTTATATCTAAGTTGACCATCAAAATATAAACACCGGTTACCTAATCTTTACTCACCGTTTGTTATCTCTTGCATGATTCAAGAATTATAAGGCTACCGTCACCACAAATATTATTAAAAATTTATTCATATATTTGAAAATGTATAGTTCCCAAGAATATGATTTACTAAGAGTATCTTCAGTAACAACTCGTACATTGCATCAGCGGCGAAATACGAAAAATGTTGTTCTTTTTTTTCTTTTTTTGGCTAGCAAACTAATGTCTGCTTGAATCATTGCTCCTGACAGAAGTACAAAGTGGCATCTTCCCTGAACCTAATTTGAAAACATATAATGTTACTCTGGTATAATCTGGGATTGAATGTACAGTAAGTTCATCTTTCTCTTTTAAGTTCTACAATTGAATACAAGAAGTTCATTTTTATCTTGAAGTTTTATTCAACTATTAGGCCAAATATATATGCGGCCCCTTCAACTTTAATTTTTAAACTGCTTGGCCCCCTCAACTGTTTTAGCGATCTATCTAACCCCTCATCTAAAGGTCAAATACATACGTAGCCCCTTCAATTTTTATTTTTTAGCCGTTTGGCCCCCTCAACTATTTTAACAACCTATCTAATCCTTCGTCTATTTTAAAGTGGTATTTTTAAACCTTTGAGTGAACATAACCAGACATAACAAAATACCATGCATTACACGCGTCTGACACTAAAGATATGTAGGACACACACTGGAAACTATTTTATATTTAATTACTATTACAAACTATTATGAAGTGAAGATTTCCCAGCAATTAATAAAACTCAAGAGGAGGAAGAAATATGATTGCAGAAGAGATAACAAAGAAGAATGAAGAGAGTTTAACCAAAGTGAGGAGAGAGGGAGAAAAAAATGCAGATAATTTTTTTTATATAATATTTACAAAATATTACCTTTGTAAAATCGTAAACTTTATTTCAAACGCGCTGAGATTTCTCTTACCTCCAGGTTATACAACATATCAGCATTCAAATGTTTAAAAATACCACTTTAAAATAGATGAGGGGTTAGATAAGTCGCTAAAATAGTTGAGGGAGCCAAACGGCTCAAAAATAAAAGTTGAAGGGGCCACGTATGTATTTGGCTTTTAGATGAAGGATTAGATAAATTCGCTAAAATAGTTGAGGGGGTCAAACGGCTCAAAAATTAAAGATGAAAGGGCCGCGAATGTGCTTGGCCCAACTATTATCCCAGTATAATTACATGCTCACACTGAACGCTGAACATTCTTCGTTTAATATATAGATAAGGCTACAAGAGACATCAACATCTACCCAAATATAGAAGTGCTTAGAAACTTCACTAATTCATCCTCAAGAGAGAATTACCACACACAAATGGTCTCAAGTCTCTAGAGCTAGCCAATGTGAAAATCTTTTTCCCAAAGCTGAACATCTAGAACATGAAATTTGCAGAACTAGCCATTTGTGAGTAATCCAATACCGGATGAATCAACGACGTTAGGTGACCATGTCGAGATATTTGGACATAATTTACCCCCACAGGATACCTCAAAGAAAGAGGAGGCCCACACGTATAAATGGCTCTTAGCCTAGCTGCTAATGTAAAATACTTGACAAAAAGGAAACAACAAAATTGTGAAATTTCATTCACAGTTTAAAGAAAGTTGCACAATTTATCGAAAATTCCAGGCAAACACACAACTTGACTGCACCTAGAATGGTTGGCATGAGAAGTGCATCATCTCTTGGACGTTGTTTGGCTCTCTTTCTCCTAGCATAACCAAGAAACTCACCCTATGATCCTACAGCTGCAAGTCAATCTTCTCAGACCATTCGAAAATATCAGAATGAACTTGGTCTCCGCCCAATTCCTCTCCTGTACCTCCTGCTGCTACCCTTATAATGTCCTCTATTAATTGAAAATTGCCCAATATATCTACATGAACACCACTTTGGGTGCCCCTACCTTCCAGAAGATTAGCTGGAGGAGCATGATTGTATTCCCTTATGAATGTACGAATACCTGAAGGATTAAATCTGGTTTTCCCTCGCCAAGCCTTTGCACACATAAAACCAGCACTTAAAACAGGAACTGTCTCATCCCCGTTAACACAGAATACTCCGTCTCTTAGACAAGGGTTCTCACTTCCACCTGTTGCTGAGCCATCTATCTGAAATGGGATAGAGCATTCAGCAGTAGAGGTTAGCTTGTATACATATGCTCTTTCAGTGGGTATTCCAACTCCATACATAGCATATATCTCCATATCAGGAGCATTTGGCAATCTGTAGAAGCAGTTAACAAACGTCAGGAGAGTCCTTATCTTGCCGCATGAAAAATTTGAGCAAGCTGTAGATGGTGAAACATCATAAAGAGTTACCTTATGCATAAAAGAAATAACCAACATACAAATAACACTACAAAGAGTTCATAGAATCAGCCAAACTGGAAATCATTTTGAAGGGAATTTATCATATGTACCTGTGTATGATGATTGTTAAAATCTAAGCGGCTGAGGGAAATTTATGCATATAGAAAACTAGAAGTATTTTTAGATAGTAGAATAAATCATGAGTTTCTTTTGTTCCTGAAACTTGTGCACATCCTGAATTCTCACCAAGTTTTTATGCAGTAAATAAAAAACCAACAGTCGTAAAAAGTGAAGGTGGAAATTCTTACTTTGTTTCCAAGGGGTTTGACCAATATTTATAATGTCCATATTTAGGATCATCCAAATTGTCTGCAATTCCGTGTGAAAAATGAGCTTCTCCTCGTGCCATAAGCTTGGGAGCAACGAATTGAAGCAGATCCAAAAATGAATCAGCTGTGTAAACTTTGTAATCTTCAACAGCTTTGAGTGCAGCAACACCCATTTCATGGTACTCGGTCCAGATGTCACAGTTGTTCGTAGGTCTGCTACCCCTAACAATGTCCTGAAGACAGTAACAAAATTGATAATGATAAAAACAATAACAAAGTAATTGAAAATCTTCAATATTGTTCAAATGAGTAACAGCAGCTAATTTCCCTATTCAGGATAGGGACAAGATAATCTTTTATATCACTGTGAATTTGTTGCAAAGCATCAAATTAAAATAAAGAAAAGCATTGACCTGAAATAATTGAAAAATGAAAAATTTTGAAAATCCAATATAACACTCAACCTCTTAAATGGTTGCATTCTCACCAATTATAAACAATTGAGTCATGCAGAGCTATACAATTTAGCATTTCTGCATTGCACTTTCACCAAGAAAATTTAAAAATGCAGTACTCCTCAAGTCGAGATGATATTGAAGGGCTAAAACAATATCGTCAGCACTGACAATAAGGCAAAGAGAAATATGAAGATGTGCTAACTAGATCAATATAGAACATTAAATTCACTGCCTGAAATGATGCTTAAAGTTCTAGTAAGGGTATGCATAAGGGAGAATGATAACCAATGAGGGTATGGCAGGTCATTTGTTTTTATATACATGATACACAATGCAAAACACCGATAAACTGAAATCGACATTTACCCTGAAATCTTTCCTGTCAATTTTGGATGAATGGAGCTCAGCCACATCCTTGCCGAATGAGATAAATCGGCCATAGTTCACACCTTTCAAATTCGAAGTCCCTTTTCCAGTTTGACCTGCAGAGTTTGTTGTGTTCTTCGGTTTCTTTGCACCACAGTTGTAGTTTCCTTCAGGTGACCAATCAAGCCCACCCCAAATTGTATCCCCACCTTTTGGTAACATAGACATGGTTGAATCCCATGTACGAGTCGTCCGCATTAAATGTTGAATAGTTTGAAGACCAAAGACATCCTTGTCCAAAACAGGCGCATAAGCTCTGTAAAATGATTAGCATTTAATCAAACACCTGACTAGAAGGCACCACACATCAGTTGGAAAGATAATTTGGCGTATCAACATCAGACTAAATAAAAAATGGGTTGAGAAAAGAATAAAGAACAATTAGTTACAAATAAATTCATAACCAGAAATAAAAATGTCGGGGTATACACATCTAACAAGGGAACATAAACCTTAATCATGATTGCTAACTTGATTTTAGTAGTTAAAAAAAAAAAAAAAACCTGGCAGCAGCAACATCCCTGGCTTCATTAGAGAAATGCCCAGACACTGCCTTAGGCACACCTAAAAATGGCGGACCAATATTCATGACAGCCTTTATATGCTTAGCACACCAATCTGCTCCACCACCGCCACCCATTGGAGCAGGTGCTTCAACCCATTTCATGAAATGCAGAAAATATAGAACACCCATTGAATGTGGAAGAACAACAACCTTTTTCCCGCCATTAGTAGCCACCATTAGTTCTATATTACTTTTTATCCTGCTTAGAGTTTGGTCCCTAACCTGATCAAATCAATCAAGCAGAGATGACTGAGCTAATGCCAAAAAAAAAAAAGCCACATTTCAAGGGAGAAATATCAATAAAAACCTGCTTCGAGTAACAATGGGCATCAGAAAAGTTTATAAGTACAAACAGTAATAGCAAAACAAATGATTTAAAAAATCATACCTCAGTGTTCTGAAACGATAATCTCCAATCATATGAGGCCATATACATGTTCTTCTCCTCATATCCAAGGCGAGCCAAATTAGCAATTAAAACTGCCCAGATAAAATAACCAGGCGCAAAATAATCAGCTCCCACAAGTCCAGACACAGGCCTAACCCTGATACCTGGAGGGTCCAGTCCAGTTTCATTGTCCAGTGACATATGCTGAAGCCAGCATAATGGTCTGTATGAAAATCGAGAGAAAGAACAGCGAAAAGCTTTAAAGGGTCAGTTCCACTAATTTTTTTTGTATAAACTTGTAAGATAATTTATAGCTGTTGAGAAAATTTTAGAAATTGACACCGATTAATTTCAGCAAAAGTGAATTATTTCCTTTTTTTCATCTAATGCACATATCATATACAGAAGACAGAACAATAACAATTGATATATCATAGTTGCTTCACTCAAAATCATCATGCACAAAATAAGAAAGTAATGCAAAAGGTCCTGATGACTTGTAGTACATACTAAATTTTGCCTTAAAAAACTCAAATGAGGAGAATGGGGTCAAATAGTGCCCTTAGTTGCAAGCACATAACTTCTATTTACTAAATTGTATGCCCCCAGTCATGAGAAATTTTGATCCAACAGAGAAAGATGGAAAAGTTAGATATCAATCATGAATGAAGCTTTCTAATCTGGACACCTAATCCACTAAACTTCCCACTCAGACCAACTTACTAGAGATTTGGATTCTTTTTCTACACCAAATTTATAATGGACTTATCTTCCCTGTTACATTGTTCATGCAGAACTAGATTCTTATTGCAAGCCAATAATATGTAACATATGGTCAAAGTAATCACCTCAATATCATCTAAGACTACACCCTGTTCACTCCAATTATTAACTGTTTGAATCATCTGTACTTATAAAAGCTGTCAAATTATCCAATGTTCCAACTTGTCAGCACTAACAACAGGGGAGGGGTTTTGGTGTTATGATTGTACACACTTCTGCTCATCCCATCAGCTTGCTTAAACAATAATAAACAGATGCGAGGAACCAAATTACTATGCTAATATACATGGAAGCTACTAGACACAATGATACTCGAACTTTAGACTACTATAAACGTTTAAAACAAGTTACCTGTTATAACCGCCGTTATTTATGTTCAAAGACACTTCTTTTGATCAATACCAATTTTTTAGATCAAGAGCAATGACCCTAAAGCGACCTCACCCACCAAGACAGCTTCTACCTAAAGCAATATTTCTAAACTTTAAAAAACCAAAAAGACGAATATGAAAAAAGCAACCGCATAATATACCGGTTAAAGACATGATTACAATCCTACTAAGAAGTGAGAACCACAATTTCTTATTTAAAAAAAAAAAAAAGTACTAATAATATATCAAATTCAGAAGAATCAGAACCATGATATAAGTTTCTTTTTTCTTTTTTTTTTTTTTTCAATTACCTTCTGTAAACTTCACCGAATGTGCCACCCCAAAGACGCTTTCTAAACAGTCCATCAGCACACTGGTGACCCTCCCACAATTCAAGCCCACCTGTAATAATTCCAGGAACAAAAACCACCGGATGCTTCACACTAAGGCCTTCCCTCTTCAATTTCACTCCCGGCGGGTCCGACGACGGCCCCGATATCGCCTCTGTCACGTACTGAGGGAAAGAAGCAGGCATTGCATTGAATAAGAAAAGCAAAAACCACCAAATCGAACAAGTACAACCGATGAACCAGCAACAACTATCCAGACAGGTCCATTTCCTCACTCTCCTCCCTCTGTCAGTTTGCCTTCTCTTCAGCTTCTCCTTCTCTTTCCTATCGTCGTCTTCAGATAAATCCGATGAACTCCGTACTTTCGACCTCCGTTTCAAAATTGACATCTCCGATTACTCTCAAATAAAACAAGAATATAAATAAGTGAATGTACAGCTGCTATGTTTTCTTAATTCATTTGTTTCGGTTCATGAATGGAAAGAGAATGTGTTCAGCGTGAAGCAGACTAAACAGTCAAAACCAAACCCTAAGCCCCTAGTTTATTAGAGTCGGACATTTCTGTTAGCTGAAGCAGAAGCAGAAAGGCCGGGGAGGGGAGAGGGAAATCAGCCGGCAAAAGACGAGGTGGAGTAGGAGAGCGAAGTTTCCGTTATATAAACGTTTGAAATGAAGAAACCAAAATGACAAGTGGAATCCATGAGTGATACAAAATGTAGACGTGGCCTCATTAAATAGATTTGGAGAAATGATTTGTTAGCTCCTGGTGAGTTAGGAGTCTTGTGACCAGCAAGTTAACGTGATCAAACGCCGTATGTAATCAGTCAAAAAAAAAGGGCCTACATAACCTTTCTTTTGATCAACGTATATAACCATGGTTATCAAACCCCGTTTGTACAATCAATCCGGAAAAGGTAGAACGTCAGGGGTTTTAAGGTTCAATTGGGGTCAAACTAATTTTTAATAAACATATAAAAAATTATTATTTTCAAAGAATTTAAACATAAAACATGGTAAATACTATCTCTAACAACTTCATAATATTCAATCATCACAAATTCAATTATTTTATCGCATTATTAGAGAATAAGATTTTTTATTATTTCTTTTAGTCGTTCAGGTTTATTAATTAAATGATAGCTAAAATAATATTAATGTCTAATTAATTATTAAAAATTCAGAATTCCAAAAAAAAAAAAAAAAAAAAAGAGTATTTGCTTGACTCATTTAACTCATTTATCCGTGCCCGGATTACTGAATTACAGGGTCACCAGTCCGACTGGCAGGATCTATGGTTAAATAAAAAGTCAAGTAATAAAAGATTGTAAAATGATTCGGCCCACTTTAGTCACTGAATCCGAGTATTTCTGATCATACCAGCTAGGTCTAACAACACTATTTATGACTTTGAATAATTGTATATTTAACTTTGAATAATTTGTTAGGTCTTTAAACGCATCACTGTAAAATTTACATATATGAAACTTTTATAATTATCTTACAATATATAACAGAATGATATACGTCTATAAAATATATATCGTCGCTATAGAAAATAAGAATTTAAATTTTTGAAGTTTCTAAAATAGTACATAAGATTTGCCAATATTTATCGTCTAAAACATATTTAAATATGTATAAACTCCTTAATATATATACACTATTTTCATTGATAATTATCCTATAAAAGATTAAACTAATACATGTTCAACTAACTATCTTATAAACAACTTCCTCTAATATACATTTAACTATTTTATTTTTGTATTTTCTGTAAATTGTTTTTAGAGAGCGTTGAATTACTTTGTATATTGAATGTAGCTTAAATACAGATTATCACTTTTGTTAAACTCATATGTTAAATAAAATAGTTGCATGTGATTTATGTATTGTAGCTTGAATATATATATAATTCAATCTAAATATACTTGTTACAGAAGTAGTAAACATTAGAAGCCATCATTAAATAACTAATTTCAATTATAATTTAGAGTTGTTTTATTTTGTGTATCAATCCTACATATAGAATGATAATAATAACTTAAATATAGGTTTAATATAATTTGGTTATGGATTGAGTATAAATTAAATATAACTTACATGCGGTTTTTATACAATTCTTTAAGCATGTTGAACTTATTTACTAAATTGGTTATTTAATATAGTTTTATATATATATGTATATATATATATATATATATATATATATATATATATATATATATATATATGTATAACTGGTAACAAGGGCGAATCTATAAATGAAGCAGTGGGGGCCCTTGCCCCAGTGGCGAAGCCATAGTATTGGGGGCACAAACTCATAACTAATAAGAAATGAACAATATAAAATCCAACTAACAACATACTAAACAAATATATACATACCAACAAATGAACAATCATTTTTTTGTTAACCAACGGAGATGACATACTAACAATAAAACAAGGACTACTGGTAACATGTAAATAGTTTCTTCGAGATATCAAATTCTAAAAATGTTACATAATGACTTAAGTGTCAATGCTAATAAAAACCTCTTTTTCAAAGAAACACAATAAACAATGTGAGAGAAAGTCATCTATCATCCGGTTGCATAAATCGGTCTTGACAATATTAATTACAGAAAAACTTCTTTCAACAATAGTTGTTCTAACAAGTAAGACCAATGCCAATTCGATAAGTCGATACATTAAAGAAAAATAAATACAATACTTTTTCTCCACCATCTTCTTTGCAAGAGCTCCAACATCAACAAGATTAGAGAACTCTTTATTTGATTTCATATCAGAAATGTAAAATTGAAGTTCATGGTTAAGCTACATTAGCTCGGCGCTAGAGAGATTTTTTGAATATAACCCAGCAAGACGCAGTAGTCACTCATGACAAAAAAAAATTAGCAAAGGAGTTTAAAGGATCAAGACACATTATGCACTAAAGTAAATGAGTGTGCAATTCTAGAGCAACAAGATCAATTACCTACCATTATATGAATGAAAATAATCTAGAATATAAGCAAATTAAAGATTAATGTCGTATGTATCAATTATAATATATTAAAGGGAAATTAAGTACCTTTATAAAGATTTCCGCATGAAAATTGTGAAAATGAGTCTTTGATTCTCCATCAAAAAGCTTTCTACTATGGTTTGGAACAATATCCTTCAATTAGGTACTTTAATTTTTTGTCCTTCACAAAACTCATTGACTTCTTTCAACAAATTATCCCAACGGTCTTGTCTATATATATGCTTGTAAGTTCTTCTTCACCACATCAACTATACGGATAACACATCATATATTTTGATCTTTTGCTTGTAAAATCTTTGATAGAGTATTTGTCATTCCCAAAATATTCAAAATGAACTTTTCAACAAATACAAAATCAAAGTGTACATCTTGTCAACCACAGCAGTATATCGAATTTTTTATTTCTAACCATCCTTGTGTAATGAGAGAAGCACTTCTCCCACTAAATTCCACATATAAAAAAACTTAGATCGATGTTTTATAATGAGAATCCCTACGTGTATCACCTGATCGAGTTAAGCTTATTTCTTGATTCTTACCACTTCCTGTTGAAACCTCACCCATTTGTATTTTCTTAACAACTTCTCTGTGGTGTAGTTAACAAAGAGCATCTTTCCTTTTACATGAAGGCCTAATCGTAATCGCAATCATTAATAAAGTTTCAAAGAATTGACCCACAACACCTTTTTCCTGTGCAGCGAACACAACAACAAACTGAAGTTGGTGAGAAAAATAATGGATATATTGTCCATGATCATTTTTCATTTAGAATGATTGTTTTCAAGCCATTAAGTTTCCCCCGCATATTATAAGCCCTATCATAACCTTGACCTCTAGGTCTTGCAAGAAATAATCCATTATTCGCAAAGAATTCATCAATGCCCTTTTTTAGACACGTTGCAGAAGTCCCACTAACATGAACCATTCTATAATTTCACCTATATTATTCATAAATCTCAAAACCACTGCCATTTACTCATTCACTAAATTGTCTCAAGCCTCATCAATCAAAAGAGAAAAGAACTTACCTCCAATCTTATTCAATATAACTTTTTTGTTTCCATTGTACAACTTTTAATAATATCTCTTTGGATAGTAAGAGAAGGCAATTGATTATTTTTAAGAGCATTGGATTGCATTACCTTCTTTACATCTTCACGTCACCCACAATACCAACTAATGAGTTCAAGAAAATGACCTCAGTGCATTGATTCAGGGGACTCATCATGTTCTTAAAAAGCCAAACCTTCCCCTAAAAAACATCGAGCGATATGTACAATGTTGTCAATCGAGTAGGACACTCATCTTCTATAACAACAATTTTTTACGATAAGACATAATCCACATTCTCTCTTTGATTTTGATATTGATCAACCTTAACTTTATAGTAAGTGCATGAGCTACTATTACCTCCTTCATGATCAATAAAGTTCTCTCCATCATGTTTCTAATTATCATATCCAAGTTCTATAAAAATATTTCCTCCACTTTTATTGTTATTCACAAACAAATAACAATATAAACAATATGCTTTATTTTTAGGTATACTATACTCTAGTCAATCATTTTTCTGAATCCAAGTACCTTGAAACCTTCTTTTTTTTTCCAAAATAAGTCAGTAAAAATTCATGTCCAACTGTTAACGGGTTTTTAGCTAAATATTTCCTACTTAATGAATCTCAAATTTCAAAAGTATAACTATTAATTCGTATCTACAATTCCCGATTACCAATGATATCATCATTTGAAACTTCTTTCTCAATACAGGCTCTTTTTTCACTATTTTTATCAATAGGTGCTGCATTACTATTTGTTAAAGGTTCGAGATTCGATATGGGATTTCTCTTAGTTCTAATAACAAACTTGTTCATATCTCTAATTCCTAAAGTCGCAACACAAGCATATTATTAAACATAAATTTAAAACCATAATCTACTAATTTCAATTCAAATTGCAATACAATTCAATTAATTCAATAATGAACTTTGTAATTAAACAATTAACTTAAGTTCAATCCAAATTATGACACAATTAACTAAATTCAAGTGTCAATTTATCCAATTTCAGTAATTTTAGCATTATATTTAATATCAAACAAATAATTAATTAAACCTAATTACAAACCCTAATTTATCAAATTATCAAATTCATAAACAATAATAGAAAAATTGACTCAAATAATAATATACTAATAAAATAACAAATTTTAATTAATTTAACTTTAACTTTGTTTTAATTTCTCAAATTTAATTTAGGGTAAATTAGTGGATATGGATGAAAATTGGAAAAAGTAACTTCAATGAAGATGAACAATTGTGTAAAAGGAGAGGGAGCAATGGCGGAGATGGCGATCAGAGGAGGTGCGGCGGCGGTAGTGGAGGGGTAGCAACAACAGATTGGGCAAAGCAAGGGGTGGGTGAAAAATGATTTTAATTTTGTTAAGAGTCTATCGAGAAAGGGAGAGGAAGAGTGCTTAATATGATTTTATTTTTTCTAAACCCATTTTTTATCCTGAGGGGCTTATTTTTTTAATTTATCCCAAAGTAAAATGATCATGGTTGGAGGGACACCAGCTCCCAAGCCCCCCTCCCTCGGCCCCCAACTTGCCTTAACAGCCTCTCAATTTTTTATTATAATTTTTATAAAAAAGGAAAAAATTAACTCATGTGCAAATTATAACACATTTGCTCCCAGTAAATCATAAGAATATATATTACTTTTCTAAAAATATATTGTTGGCACTTGGCATCATTTACCAAAAGTAATGCAAAATGATATTATCATATTAAATATATTAGTTTGATTACTTTTTTCATTAAATTTATACATAAGTTGTTATATAGTGTAATAAACATTTCTAAGTTTAATATACAAGTTTCTCATATGTAAAATTTGCCCCCATTGGATTTAACTTTGTTACCTACAAAATGGACACTAGTAAGTGTACTAGGTCGCTTAGTTGTAGGAGGCAAGACCAAGTATCGTTTTCTCAAGGACTAAGGGTAAACAACCTTAAATTTCTTAACAAATAGGTGAATATGATTTCCCTCAATATTTTGATAAACAAATTAATATAAAATCTACTGAGACTAAGAACAATAAGTACACAAGCATTCAGAAGACAAGATTGCTTAAAAACAAAATAAGAAAATGACAATGATAGAGGTACACAGGCTTGTCCAGCAAGGTTGAGTAAGTTCAGTAGCTCTCTCTCCCTCCTATTACAAGTAAGTTAAGAACGTAGATCTAAGGTATCTTACCCCTCAAATCACCAAGCTTAGATCTCTCCTTCACTTCGATTTTATGAAACTACACCTACTTAAATCTCCCCCTCATAGGATTCATTTCATGCATTAAAGTTTAGGTAAGCATTTTATCCAATAAGATAAAAACCCTTAGCATGTGCCTAATCTCCTCTCGGTCTCATAGTACACATATGTTTAGTGATATATTCGTGTTTACAAATCTCCTCTCGATCTCATTATAAACACTAAGCATGAGGTGGCCAAACTCCTAAGAAAATATAAAGCACCACTAAACAATCATCACAACATTTTACTTATAATAAAAAGAAGAGAGAAAGAATATTTACTCCTGTCAGCCTAGGCTAGCTCAAGCCTGCTTGGAGACTGCTCACTCCTCATAATATATGACAATCGAGCAGTCTTCTCATATAGAACTTAAAGTAACTAATACTAAATATGTTAATAAAAAAATTAAAAATTATAAGAGTTGGCCGGAGAATTTACTCATATCTTCCTAAAACTATTAATTGCTACTAAACAAAATAAGAGCCAAAGTATCCATACCCCTTGGAAAGATCTAGAGAACAATAATAAAGTCAACAACTAAACAGTAAAATATTCCCAAAAATATAATATCCACAAATGTTCTTTCAATGATAACCACATGTCAAAAAGGCAAGGTCAAAGCTGTAAATTCCAGATTAAAAATACGTCCTCTCTCTCTATTGGGCTCCTTGCACAGTCCATCCAAATGGTTATTTTCTCAGCAGTTTTAAGCACCAAAGCCAGTCTGTTTGCTCTAATTTTATCCAGCAGCCTTCATCAGCTACTAAGCAACCTGAAAATAAGTTTTTTTAGCAATAATTCTTTCATTTTAATTCCAAATTAAGCCAAATTAATTCTACTATGCTCTAAAATAGTTAGTACATTTTTCACTTATCAAACTTCTGGATTGGTCCATGATTAATAGTAGCATTGTTATGCAAATAAATCTATTTATGTATCTTTATAAACTTAAAACTCTCCACTTCTTTAATAGTTTTAACGTAAACATTTATGTGTAGTTCATGCATGTAACACACACTTACATGTAGAGTTGTCAACGGGGACACTGGGGCCCGCCCGAATGGGGAAGGGGATTCCCAGTTTAGAATCCCCAGGGGCGGGGGCGGGGACGGGGACAATTTTGTCCTCGTTTACTAAACGGGGTCGGGGGTGGAATTTATCTCCCCCGCCCCGTGGACCCGTCCCCATCCCTGTTAGTCGCCGGCTTATTTTATTATTTATTTATATATATACAAAAATAATTAAATTTCATAATAATAAAACTAAAACTAGGGATTGCTTTATATTCCTTTTTCACTTTTAAAGTTTCTAATAATCAATCATGTGTGCTTAATTGTTGCTGCTGATACTAAATATATGCAATTGTGTGCTTATTTGCAGAAATTATGCCTAGGTGTAAAACTTAAAATTTAGCCTTTGCACTTGATAGAATTTATCAATTTAGAAACCTCTGATTTAATTTCTGCATATTGGACTCCTGTACTCTATTTTGAAATAATAATATTAGTAGTTGTAATATTTTAATTAAATATCACTTTCTTATAAGAAAAATTAAGTGATTTATTTAATGGTCTCCAAACGGTAATATGCTTTTTAACTTATTTTTATACCAAATTGAATTTTATTTAAAATTTCAAAAAAAAAAATCTTAACGGGGTCCGGGTTGGGGATGAAGATCGTTCCCGTTTACTAAACGGGGACGGGGATGGGGACGGGGATCCCCGCCTAGCCGGGGAACGGGGATGGGATTGCCAATCCCCACCCCGTCCCGCCCCGTTTACATCCCTACTTACATGTAAAGGATTCTTCCGTATGCTTAGTTAATGTGTGCACCACATACTATTGTTTCTTCCATAAAAAGCATGCAAGTAAAAGAAATAGGAATATTTGTAAAGAAAAGAAATAGGAACATATGTGCTAATTTCTCTACATCTCTTTCTAGATCATACCCAATTTTATTATCGTATCCGCAAAATTTGTTCTTATAATATTTCATATCATTTTATTACATTAAAACAATTTATGTTGTTTGCATAGTATTCAATATTTATATAAAGAAAACAAAAATAATATATTTGTTTTAAATAAAATATTTAAAAAAAAATTTTTGGTATTTATAAAATATCATCTCAATTCATCAATTTGATCGGGATGTAATATGGTATAACTTTGTTTGGTTTGGTTTGATGTATTATTAGCATGGACTAAATCACTTAAACTAAGAATTTGTGAAATTAAACATAAGAACTTGTGAAGTTAAGCATGGTTTACCCCAATCCAATTGATCAACATGTCTAATTAATAACCATAACACTCCATCTGCAAAATTTTTAAGCCTTGTCCATGACAAATAAAAAATATAACTTGACATATTTAAAATATGTTCATTTTTGTTTCTTAAAAATATTTTTCTTAATTAAACATTTAACTCAATTTAGATATGCAAGTATAACGCTATCTACTTTATAATTTTCTCATATTCATGCAATTTATATGTAATTTAGAATAATAAAATTAAATGTGCTCAAATCTAGTCTGCTTTCTCGAGAAAGAGGAAGATGAAAGGCGAACATCCCAATGCTAAAACATTCACATAAGTCCTCGGTGGACATCGAAAAGGAAAGACATAAAGAGCCTATTTACCCTTACATACTGGAATGAATATCATGGCCCTATCTATTCTCTACATCTGCCTTCCCTTGCTATAACATACCTAATCGCCCTCTTTTCCGATCACTAAGAAAGAAATCAATGCCAATCAAATCAAAAGCCCTATCTAAGTAAAGTTTCATTTGTTATTTTATTTTTCCAGTCCTAAGGGAGTTTACTTCTTTATGATAGGTTAAAGGGCAAATAGGTCAAATCAATATGCCAGTGAAGGGACACATTTTGGATGAGTCAGAATGCAAGAAAGTCCTTTTCGTAAGAAATTAAAGAAAAAAAAAAACCTTTTTGGACTTTGGCGAATTGACCTTTTTGGACTTTGGCGAATTGAAAATGTATCTGTTTATCACAAATTTTGGATAGTGAAGATGATTTTTCTTTTTTCAAACCTTTATCTGTGATCTAGTTAATACTGTGAGCGGACGATGTGTTTTCGACGGGACCCAAGACTCCCTTCCGAAAGGGGCGCCTCGATTTCGGGCGGGACCCTCCCCCGTGTGGGGTTTTTGGATTGGAAATTCGTTTTTTGGAAAATTAATTGTTTCGTAAAAGAATCGAGACCTAAATCTTGATAAAAAGTATAGGAGTCACTACCCGGCACAGCTCAACCGGGAAATTACAGTGTAGCTGAACCAATGTAGGAACTGTCACACTTTTCAAAGATCTAGGTTCGGACAAGTCCCCTATTTCATATCTAATCAAAATAAAAAGGCCAATGTTCTATAATGACACTTTAAATTGCTAAAATTGATTTTATTGAATAAATACATGTGGCGCGCATACATAATAATACAAAATAAAAGTAAAAAAATAAATATTTAAAAGGTTTACAACCCAATTGAATGAAAAATAAAACTCTCGGCCTCACGATACAAGCGCCTAAAATACACGAGAATGTAGGAAAATTACAATCGCCTAAAATACACGAGTTGATCTATTAAATACATAAAAAATAAAAATAAAGAAATTAAAGCTGGAAAACAAATGGTTAGCACATGTATATAGCACACCACACGTAGGACTCAAGTTGGACAGAATTGAGAATTTTAGAGTTCGGGTGAGAACACGTAATTTTCTGGGTGAAAAAAAAAGCAGCCTTGATTACCACGACTGTAATTACGGTCGTGGTGTTTTTGTTACAGTCGTATGACTGTATGCTCGGGGGCAGGTTGCAGAACCCATACCCCTTGAATATAAAATTGGGGGAAAATCTTAAGCATTTAATGCTCAAAATTTTCCGGGTAAAAAGAAATAAAAGGAAGGCAGAAAATCAGAAGGAGAGGACTTTGGACTTTTGGCAGAAAATAAAAAGGAGAGGATAGAGAGAAAGAAAGAAGAGGGAGAAAGAAAAACCAAAAACCCACATTCTTCAACTCTTTTCTTCTAAGATTCAGAGAGTTAATACTTAAAACGAGTCAGAAATCCTAGGTTAATAACTTAACTTAACAAACACATCAAAATCTGGGATTTAAACCATCAGAATCCGTGACTTTTTGGAGTATTTTTGGACCTCTCTTGCAACCTCAACACACAAGGAAAAGGAGCGAATTCACGTGGATTGGTGCGTTACCAGGGGTCATACCAACGGTGGATCGGCGCCAAATAGGTAAACACACCTCAATCCTTATCATTTTCGAGCTTTCTGGGTGTTTTGGTTGATTTTTGAGCGTTTTTATCCAAGTTTTTACACTTCTGCTTCTGAAAAATTAAGAACAGTCGTACGACTGTTCTTGTACAAAGAACTGTTTTCAACTTTCTTAGTTTTAGTCTTTCGTTTTAAGTTTTGGCGATTTCTGCTTCAGGTTGGACTACAGTTGCACGATTGTAGTTTACAGTCATACGACTGTAACCACAGTCGCACGACCGTAGTTCTCGGCCAGAATCAGAAATCCCTAAAAATCCAAAAAAATTTCATAAAAATCAGAAATTTCAGAAAATCAGAAAAATCTTGAAAAATTAAAAATCATCAAAAATGAATTTTAGAGTGTGCATTCACCATCTTCGATTTATTTTTTGTTGAAATTGCATTTAGAACAAAACCACGAAGGAGACCCGGTTCTCCCGAAAACCGACTCACCTCACATGTGATAAATGTATGAAACCGGAAAAATGTTTTCAAAAGACGATTTTCTCACAAAACCAAAAATACAAGGACGTTTCAAAATGATTTTCCAGGTCTAACCGGGCCGGTCCAAATGCATGACCCCGAATTCTAAAGTTCCCCATTCTGTCCAACTTGAGTCCAATGTGTGGTGTGTTATATATCTGTGCTAACAATTTGTTTTGCAGCTTTTATTTCTTTATTTTTCATTTTTAATGTATTTAATAGATTAAACCATGTATATTAGGCGATTGTAAATTTTTCCTAGATTCTCGTGTATTTTAGGCGCTTGTATCGTGAGGCTGAGAGTTTTTTTTCCCATTCAATTGTGTTGTAAACCTTTTAAATATTTATTTCCTTACTTTTATTTTTATGTATGTGCGCCGCATGTATTATTCAATAAAAATCAATTTTTAGCATTTTAAAGTGTCGTAATTAGAACATTGGCCATTTTATTTTGATTAGACATGAAATAAGGGACTTGTCCGAACCTAGATCTCTGAAAAGTGTGGTAGTTCCCGCTTTGGTTCAGCTACACTGTAACTTCCCGGTTGAGCTGAGCCAGATGGCGACTCCTATACTTTTTATCGAGATTTAGGTCTCGATTCTTTTGAGAAACAATCCGATTTTCCAAAAACGAATTTCCAATCCAAAAGCCCCACGTGAAGGAAGGCCCCGCCCGAGATCGAGGCGCCCCTTCCGAAAGGGAGTTCCACGTCCCGTCGAAAACACGCCGTCCGCTCACAGTGGCAACTCCGCTGGGGATTTCTTACAAAAAACTTAAAAGAATTTGACAAGCCCTAAAAAATATCTAATCAAAATAAGGCGAATGATTCTTATATGACATTTTATGCATTTTTGTAGTTAGACATTCTTGCATTAGGTTAAGTATCCGTTATTTAGCCCGGTGAATCGTTAAAGTGTCGCCTAAGTTCCTCTTGGTCTTGGGGGCACGGATACGAAACACCACCCATAGCCTCGTATGAACCCCTTCTTTCGGACCCTTGAGTGGGGAGAAGTGAGGAGTATATTTTGCTATGGAAGCCTTGATTTTATCCCGACTTTTGACCGAGCTCATTTAAGCAACCCCAGTTGGATTCCCTTAGGATACCAAAATAAATCGTGTGAATAAAATAAAATGCACCTTCATCATCCCCGGTTGGTGATTGAAGAGAACCCCTCCTAGGACTTAGTTAGAATTTTATCGACTTGACCATGTTTGGAGGAATAAGGTTGGAGGAATTCGATTTGCGTGCTAATTGCTACGTGTTTCCTGTTCCTCAATAACATACCATCATCCACATTTTTCACGAACATAACATTCCACATGTAAAGCATTTGTGTGACACTAATTCACATCTTTTGTATAGCCACTTGCTTTTTTTTCACATGAAAATACATTAATCACTCGCATGACATTCACACTAACCACGTTTTTTTGCAGCCATGTATCTTTTCATTGTGTGAAAACATTAATTCATATGCATCACTTAAATGTCATAAAGCATTAACCAATTTATTTTGTAGCCATAGGGAATGCGTGTCATGCATAAAACATTCGTGAGGACCTTGAACAACCTCATAAGAGCCACACACATTACACCGCCTACCAAGTAAGAAATCATTTAGGTGCTCCACGAGTGCCGACAAAATTCATCTCATTTCATCAAATCATTTAGGTGCTCCACGAGCGCCGAAAAATTTATTTCATTCCATTAAATCATTTAGGTGCTTCACGAACGCCGAAAAATTTCATCGCATCTCTTAAATCATTTAGGTGCTCCACGAGCGCCGAAAAATTCATTTCACATATTAAATCATTTAGGTGTTCCACGAGCACCGAAAAATTACATCTCATGCACTAAATCATTTAGGTGCTCCACGAGCGCCGAAAAATTTCATCACATATATTAAATCACTTTATGTGCCCCATGAGCGCTGGGAAATTACATTTCATTCATTAAATCATCTAGGTGCTCCACGAGCACTAAAAAATTCTATCGCATGTATTCACTTAGGCGCTCCACGAGCGCCGAAAAATTTCATCACAACCATTAAGCCATTTAGGTGCTCCACGAGCGCCGAAAAATCTCATTTCACACATTAAATCATTTAGGTGCTCTACGAGAGCCGAAAAATTACATTTCATCCATCAAATCATTTAGGTGTTCCCTGAGCGCCGAAAATCCTGACCATGTGCCGCGCACATGTTCATCTCATTTCACATCACGAAAACCCAAGGTGCTCCCCAGCGCCGAAACTTGGCCTATATATCATTCTAACCACGTTTTCGTGCAGCCATTTTCAAGACATCAACATAAGCATGGTGTTTATTCTAACCACGTTTTCATGCAGCCACGACATTTTATTTGTGTGCCATGCACATTTATATCCTGTATATTGTTATCTTTGTAAAGCATACACGACATCATCATGTATGTCATGCATCCTAACCATGTCTTTGTGCAGCCACTTGCATTTTTGTGTGACACAAGCATTCACGTCATTTCATATCATTTAAATTAAGGAAATTCTGAGGATACCCTTCATGGTCATTTCATTTCATAACATATCGGGAGTCCTAAAACTACCCGTGTTCTGCCCGTGTACCGGAATACACTCGGCCATTTCACTAAACCATTTCATTCAATAGGAGACCACAATGGTCTTAGGTCTATTTTCGTGTAATAGGTCACACGATATCATTGCATGGCTTCATGTCATTCGTCATTGGTATCATGGGGATGCCGAGGTTCTGTTGGTGTATCGCGATCCATTTCGGATTGTTACATGACATTGACATTATTGTAAAGTGCTCCACGAGCACCAAATTATTATGCATGTAGGGGCATTTCATAGCATTACTGAATCATGAAAGGCGTTCCATAAACGCCGAACTTCCGTCTGTGTCTCTGCCTACACGTGACTTGTCTATAAACACCATCTCATGTCATATGCCCCAAAAGCATCAGAACTATGTCCGTGGGCCGGCCCCTGCATGACCATTTCACTTCATCTCATAAACCTACAATGTGTCGAAACCCTATCCGTGTGTTGGCACACATGCAATCATTTCACGATATTCACTAGGTGCCCTAAAAGCGCCGGACCCCTGTTTGTGTGACGGTCCACACGTGGTCTTTTCGCATTATCTCTTGCATGGCATTGGGTGTTCTTGGAATGTCCCAAAAAAAATCAAAATAAAAAAATCAAATCATCCTCATCATCATCTCCCTCATGACATCACATATGCAACTCATCATTCATGCACATACATACCCCATCATGCATTCATACCTATATCAGCTGTGATTTGGTGTTCTTCATGAGTATGCGCCGTCAATGCTAATAAGTGTTCTTATCAGAGGGAAAAAGGAAAAGATTTCAGGAATGGCCAACCCAATGAACTTCAACTCTGTAACGGATATCGTGGAGGATCATATCGCCTCATCACGGTTCCGAAAGGCGGACAAGAAGGAAGCAGCGGCGATGCTGAGAGAAGTGCTGCGAGATGATCTTGACAAAGTAGAAAGGCTGACAGCAAAGTGCACTGAATTGGAAGCACGAGTGGCAAAACTCGAAGGGAAAATGAAAATTGCGGTACTCTCAGACTCCAACACTAATGTTAGTGAGAAACAGAATACCCAGTTTGCTAACATTCGCCCTCGACACCTTGGAATGGCCTCTCTCTAAGATTCGGGTTTCCCAAGGCTGACTGGTGAAACAGAACTGAAAAGGCCCCTTAAGATGAACGTTGGCACCGACTCCATTCCACGGCATATCAAAAACTCGCTTACCGTGGGTAGCGGAAAAGGCATTTCTCCATGGGCTGACTCGTTAGGCAAGCTATTCCTCAGATGTAGAGAGGAGGGTCTCCTGCAGAGTGTCAGGCCATTTGTAGAGCCGGCAAAAGCATAAAAGAACAATTTCTGTAGCTATCATGTGGTGCTGGGCCATCGGACCAATGATTGTTTTGCTCTAAGGAAGGAGATCCAGAAGCTAATCGACGATGGAAAATTGGAAATCTCAGCCTTCTCTGATAGACAACCAGGGGCAATCAGGGAGCCCGCCAAGGAAATTTCCCAAGTCTCCCGAGGAGGAGTATGATGAAGAACTTCAGAGTCTGCTTTGATAAGAGAAGGTCGAGGATGCTGAAGCTGAAATGGTGACCAATCGGAGAAAATCGGATTCTGTGAGATCAATACCTCTTGGAGCTTCCCTTTCTACAAGGGACTCATTTTGTTTATGGGATGTATTAAATTCATCATGAATGCAATGAAAGTTATTTTTGTCTTACTTATGTGATGATTATTTGTCCATGGCATTATGCATGCATTTGACTATCTGAAACGACATATCCAACACGCATTATATCAAAATGCATGACATCATTTTGAGTATTGTGGGGAACCTAAAAGTGAACATGGTTCTGAATAAACTCTCTCTTGAAAGATTAGCTTGTGAGATAAATAAAATGATATGATGGTACCACATTCACCGAGCCATCTGCTGATTCAACTCAACAATCCTTGAAAGACGCTACTAATCCTGCCCCAGAGCTTCAACTTAAAAGGCACACACGATACCCAAACCAAAATCAAACCAGAAAGCCCTCCTTAAGGCAAAATAAAACCAGAAAGCCCTTCTTAAGGCAAAATCAAACCAGAAAGCCCTCCTTAAGGCAAAATCAAACCAGAAAGCCCTACTTGAGGCAACATCAAACCAGAAAGCCCTCCTTGAGGCAAAATCAAACCAAAAAGTCCTCCTAGAGGCAAAATCAAACCAGAAAGCCCTCCTTGAGGAAATAAAAAAAAAAAAAGAAACTTGGCCTCATACCCCAAAAAGTACCCTATATCAAAATCCCGAAAATAAAAACCCAAACTTATTCAAAGCACCAACCACCAAGAAATTCAAATGGCCTTCACCATCTTATTGTAAAACTCTGAATCATTCCTTGGTTGTAGTGCATGTATAATCTTGTTTGCATGACATTCCCGCGCATATGACATCACGCATGCATTGTTCATCCAAAAATGCATATTAAACACACATGACATGCACGAATTCCAATGCAACAGGAAAACCAAAAGGTTGCTGTGGCTTTGATTTAGTTCCTTAAAAAAAAAAAAAGAAAAGGGGATCAGTGTAGAAGGAAGAATTTCTCTCATGGCAGCTACAATTAACACGGGAATGACTCACCGTCTCAATTTTCATCGTCACCGGATCTTCTATACCCTTTTTGTGAAGGATTTGGACTTTCTCACCCTCAAACAACCTGTGAAAGATTTGGGCTCCTATATCTTCAAACCCAAAACTCTCCCCATCTCGATCTTCATCCATACCTTTAACACCTGTTACCCTCCGTTCAAGCCCAAAGAGCAATCTGCTTATGATTCCCTCTATTTGCCTATGGACTTCAGGATTGGAGGAAATATTGGTTATCATGAACTTCACCAACAGTGTTGGGGCAACCAGGTTTTACAAACCCTTCAACAATCTTGAACGGGGAGGACTTGCAAAGCCCACTGCGCCAATATCCAAAGGAAAGTTATATTTACCAGCCATTCCAAGAACCCAGTCTCCGGCCACAACGGAAGTGACTACTTACTGGTGGTTCTTTTATCTTCCGTGGCTGTACTTTGGAGGATTAAAAGCTATGTTCATCTTTGAGAACTATGCTCGAGTTGGAATCTGAGGTGAATTGGAAACATGTCTTGTAGGATCCAGTGGGTAATCAATTGATGCAGTTCGGTGCTCAGTTGCACACTCTAACATATGTTAGTTAAAAAAAAAAATTTCTCCAACATGGAAAACCGAAAGGACATATTGGTAATTTGAAGGAGCATCGATCAAAGCTAGAGCCACGCTTCGGATTTTCTTAATGCATCCACATTCATTATGTCATAGATGTTTTATATTCAATTTTGATGTTCGATATGCATTCATCATGTCATTGCATGTCAATGTCCACATACGGGTGACAGCACGCAGCGAACCATGTCTGATTGAGTGTTTTAAACCCCATATACAAACCTCTAATACTAGGGGCAGGTAAAAGCCAAACCACTGGATGTTATCAGTAGCAACGTTCACACGACTTCTGATGAACATTGTCAAGGTGTGTTTTTCAATCTCAAAAGGGATTCATACAGAGAGATCAATTCGGTTGGAACGCTCACGCAGAACTCTTGGGCCATTCAAAAAAAATCACAAAGAGAAAATTTCTGACACGGAAACCCGAGAGGACGTGTTGGTAACAAGAAGAGGGTGATGTCTAAAGCCGGAGTCACTGTTAATTTCCCTATTGTACTCATTGTGATGTCATCGTAATGATATTATGCATGTTTGATATTCTACTTAGACGTTCATATCACATACATTGTGTCATTGCACATAAACATCCATCAGTAGGTTGTTGCATCAAAATCCCATAATAATAAAAATGCAGTTCAAGTTGTGTATAGCAATCCAATATATAAAAAAAAAAGAGAAATACAGAGCACTCTATCTAGCTTAGGGGTGGCAATTCGTGTAGGTGGGTCGTGTTCGTGTCATGTCGAATTTGGGTTCGTGTTTCAGTGAGCAAAACCCAAACCCGACCCAAAAATTTTCGTGTCATAAGCGAGTTAACCCAATCGTGTTCGTGTCGGTTTCGTGTCGTGTTTTCGGGTTATATACAAAAATATTATAAAGGAAAGATTAAAAATTTTAAATTTTTATATCATATCTAAATTAACAATTTAACCCTTGGCGACCTAAAATTAGGGGTGGCAATTCGTGTAGCTGGGTCGTGTTCGTGTCGTGTCAAATTCGGGTTCGTGTTTTAATGAGTAAAACCCAAACCCGACCCAAAAATTTTCGTGTCATAAGCGAGTTAACCCAATCGTGTTCGTGTCGGTTTCGTGTCGTGTTTTCGGGTTACATGCAAAAATATTATAAAGGAAATATTAAAAATTTTAAATATTTATGCCGTATCTAAATTAACAATTTAACCCTTGACGACCTAAAATATTGTTCCAAAACCTATTTTACAAATCTTAATGCTCTATTTTTTATTTTGGATTATGTCTTGTTCGCATTTATGTGTCATTTTACTACATCTATTAAGAATGACGTGTAAAATTATTGAAAAGTTGTTTTGCATTTATGAGTTATATATATTATATTACATTTCTTAATGGTGACATGTAAAAATATAGGAAAACATAATAATAAATTTTAAATATTCGTGTCATTTTCGGGTTAGCAAGGTCAACCCTAACCCAACCCAAAAATTATCGTGTCACTTTCGTGTCAACCCAAAAATGACCCATTACCTGTTTAATCAAACCCAAACCCACTAAATTCGTGTTGGGTTCGTGTCGTGTCAGCAGGTCGTGTACATAATTGCCACCTCTACCTAAAATATTGTTCCAAAACCTATTTTACAATCTTAATGCTCTATTTTTTATTTTGGATTATGTCTTGTTCGCATTTATGTGTCATTTTACTACATCTATTAAGAATGACGTATAAAATTATTGAAAAGTTGTTTTGCATTTGTGAGTTATATATATTATATTACATTTCTTAATGGTGACATATAAAAATATAGGAAAACATAATAATAAATTTTAAATATTCGTGTCATTTTCGGGTTAGCAGGTTAACCCTAACCCGACCCAAAAATTATCGTGTCACTTTCGTGTCAACCCAAAAATGACCCATTACCTGTTTAATCAAACCCAAACCCACTAAATTCGTGTTGGGTTCGTGTCGTGTCAATAGGTCGTGTACATAATTGCCACCTCTAATCTAGCTCTCATCTTGTCCCTCTCCCTCCTCCTCCTCCTCGGACTCACTCGGATGCGTAGCCCGATAAGAGTCGAAGTCCTCCCGTATCCGGGTTAGCTCAGCCTGCAGCGTGGCTGCTTGAGCTCTCATCCGATCCGCCTCTTGGGCCCAAGCCTCAAAGACAGCAGCCTGTCTGGCTTGGTCTTGGAACATCTGCACTCGAGTCTACAAAATAACAATATAAATGAACAAGCATACATACATAAATACACATTCATGCATTGCATAAATCATCAGATAATGCAGGAAATGCAGAATGCTTACCGCCCAGATGGCGTTCTCCTGAACGAGAAAGGTCTCCAAGCCCAAGTGCCAATATGCCATGTCCTCCACCTGAGCCCGAGGAACCTAGAAAATGCCAGATCATACCAGAAAGTCAGAAAAAAAAAGCATACATGGGTGGTGTCAACTGGAGCAAACGTAATTGGCTGCTCACTGTGAACCGGCCATGACCTAAAGGACCGGCTGCCATCTAGACCTATCATGTTGAAGCTGGTCCTAAGCTCGGTCATCAGATGACCCTCCACCACACCTGTAGCCTGAGAAGCGGATGCTTCAGCACTGCTAGCACGCACGGGATGACTCATATCCTACACCGGGGCATGCCCACCAATCGTGGCAGTCTCAGCACCCTCACCTGTCGGGCCGCTCGACTGAGCAGAACTGGACCCCCTGCGTCTCTTGACCAACAAACAGAAGAATATTAAAAAAAAAAGAAGTAAATACCTGACGAGCAGGAGGAGCCGCTGGTGCATCACCCGCAACGGGCAGCAGACACTGGCGGATGAATATCAGATAATTGCCATCAACTGTATCAGCACAGTACCCATCCCCAAAAATATCGGGATCTACAGCAGGATCCGTGAAATGGGGCCAAAAAAGTGCAAGCGGGACCGGCGGAGGTACAAGCCGACCAGCAGGGCCGTCCACATGGTCAGATAGGCGGAGGCGCTCACCCAGGTACCACTCCTGGGACATCAGACACTCTAAGACAAACCGGTGATCGTCAAACCGCACAGATGTCTGCATGAGGAGAGAAATGGCGCCCTAGCCATGCCACGGATGAGGCCGGATCTGTAAAAATACAACAAAAGAAATTCAACACAAGTAAGTAAAAGTTAATTAAATTTTTCTACTATTGAGTTTTGTTTACTTACCCTCTGCCAGGAAGCATCCAATAAACCCTGCCTGACCTCCCGCAAGTCACGGCCAATACCCTGCCACCCTTGCGTCCAGCAATGCAGGACGGTCAGCTGGGCGTCGTCCTGGACGTCCCTCAGCTCCGGCGGCTCTAAAATACGGTGCTCGAAGGCCCAAATCTGTAATCAACAAAAGAGTTAAAAAAAAGGAGCGAAGGAAAAGATAATACCAGAAGGCTGAACCAAAAGCCGAGGATCTCCTGCTGCTGCCCCCGAGCACACAAATCCAATACATAGTACAGCTACCCCAATGCAGCTCGGGCCCAATCCAAAAAAGGAAAGGTGGCCAAATCCATCAGAGTCAGCCACAGTGTCATATTGCAATTGCTCTGCCCAGTGGGAAACAATGTGCAGGACAACAGGACAAGCACATAAGCCCGAGCACACCGCTCCACGTCCTCCTCGGACAAGTCTGGGTGAGCAGCCCAATAAGCCTCCACCCTGGAGCATAGAATCTTCCCCTTCTCAGGGGTGCAGCCAATCAATCTCCCGATATAGTCGTCCACCAGCTGCTGAAGGGTCAGATAGCAGTTGCATGCAATCGGGGTCGCGTCGAACCCAAACCCGGTGATAGCTACGAAGTCGGAGGGAGTGATGGTGAACTCCCTAATAGGTAGATGAAATGTGTGGGTAGTGCAAACCCACCTCTCACACAAAGCCGTCAACACGGCGTGGGTAGTATGTGGCGTGCTCGTCAGCAGCGACATAATGAAGGTCTCCAAACCCAAGATCCTGATCCGAGCTCTCACAAACTTGGGAAGGTGGTCCCACCAAACCAGTGGCAACGAGAGATTTCCGCTACCGGAAATCCTATGCTCCTACATATTGGGGAAGTATAATGCATACGTATTCAATTTTTGCATAATATCAACATAATCAACATTAATTAAAAGAGGGCATGCACATAAAAAAAATGGCTTTTTAGCTACAATCGTACGACTGTAGCATGCTTCACATGAGCGTGACTACAGTCGCACGACTGTACACCCACAGTCATACGACTGTTCATAATCTGCATGAACAGTCGCACGACTGTTCATACACCTGCGAACAGATTTTGATTTTCATGCAATTTTCATAATTTCTAACTTGATTTTCCTAGTTTCTTGTTTCTATTAACTACAGGGGACTCCTAGCATGCATTCTACTCAATCAATCAACCCAGAAGGTGGTAAAACATGCCAAATCAGATTCAAATACTTAAAAGGACGAATATTCAAAAACTCAAAATTAAAGACTAAATTTGGATACCAATCTGTGCGGTAGACAGATAAGAACCCATCTCCAGCAAAATCGGGATCTCTATCCCGAGTCTAATCCCGAAATGCTCCATGTATCGCGGGCGGCCATAACCATTTGAAACACTGACAAAGGGGATATCATCTGCATTGTTGGGCCTCTGAATCAAGTTACTTGATAGCTTCTTCACTTTCTTGCCCAATTTCTTCAACATTTTGCAAGATTTTGAGGTTAGGGGTCGGTTTTGAGAGAGAGGGAGAACTGTTTTTTTCGGAAAATGGAAGAATGGAGAAGGAAGGGGCGTAAACCGCCCCTTTAATGCTTTCTACCCGCGAAGTACAGTCGTTCGACTGTACTTCATCTAAAGTCATACGACTGTACTCAAATTTAAATACAGTCGCACGACTGTAGTGGGATAAAGTGGAATTTTTAATTAATTTTTCTTTATTTATTTCCTAAACCCTACTTTATCACCAAATGCTTAATTATTCCCCACGGGAAGATATTTCAGTAATTTTGCAGGGCCAACCCATCAGTGATTAATTTTTTCCAACAACGGTCCGCCTCATCCAAGGGGCACGAAACCCGAGGAAACCACGAAAAATTCACTGTAAATACAATTGCACCAAATTTCATTTTCGACACATCCTGTATACCAAGACATACCAATCCGTCACACGCACACGTACACACTTTACCAAATCTTAGTCCACCGCGACTATAAAACGGAACCAGAATTTCCGTGTCAGTCCGTTGAGTGCGCCAAGTCGCAGACGGCTGTCACACCCCTCACCTAATTTCAGCCCACCGCGACTATAAAACGGAACCAGGATTTCCGTGTCAGTTCGTTGAGTGCGCCAAGTCGCACACGGCTGTCACACCCTTCAACCAATTTTAGTCCACCGCGACTATAAAACGGAACCAGAATTTCCATGTCAGTTCATTGAGTACACCAAGTCGCACACAGCTGTCACACCCTTCACCCAAGTTTCAGTCCACCGCGACTATAAAATGGAACCAGAATTTCCGTGTCAGTTCGTTGAGTGCGCCAAGTCGCACACGGCTGTCACACACTTCACCCAAATCTCAGTCCTCCCGCGACTATAAAACGGACCCAAAATTTCTGTGCCAGTCCGTTGAGTGCGCCAAGTCGCACATGGCTGTCACACACTCCACAATCTCAGTCCTACATAACTATAAAAGGTAACTAGAAACGCGTCTTCCCGTATTTATTCTTGATCGAGGGGCAAAAATTTCTGTTTCAAAATTATCGATCAAGGAATAAATACGCTCACCAATTGCACACTACAAACACCATGGCTCTGTATGATAGGCCGTACGCGGCTATCTATTCTCAAAAGTCATGTTTTTGCTGGCGTCCCTCTTATGTGAAAAAGGATCACAGGGAACCGCTTGGCTCTTAAAGCTGTATTTCCCCGGAGTCTTTCTTATGTGAAAAAGGATCATAAGAAACCGCCTATCCACCTAAAGTCTCATGAAATCAACCCACAAGCCACACACGTGCATACTACCTTTGATCCCGTGTTCTTTATCGTGTACCTAAATCCGTGCAAAGAATCGAACTTTAGCTACACGAGGGGAAGCCTGTGAACACGGAATTTTCCGGGAAAAAAAAAATACAGCCTTGATTACCACGACTGTAATTACAGTCGTGGTGTTTTTGTTACAGTCGTACGACTGTACGCTCGGGGGCAGGTTGCAGAACCCATACCCCTTGAATATAAAATTGGGGGAAAATCTTAAGCATTTAATGCTCAAGATTTTCCGGGTGAAAAGAAATAAAAGGAAGGCAGAAAATCAGAAGGAGAGGACTTTGGACTTTTGGCAGAAAATAAAAAGGAGAGGATAGAGAGAAAGAGAGAAGAGGGAGAAAGAAAGAAGAGAGAAGAAAAAAAAAACCAAAAACCCATATTCTTTAACTCTTTTCTTCTAAGATTCAGAGAGTTAATACTTAAAACGAGTTAGAAATCCTAGGTTAATAACTTGACTTAACAAACACATCAAAATCTAGGATTTAAACCATCAGAATCCGTGACTTTTTGGAGTATTTTTGGACCTCTCTTGCAACCTCAACACACAAGGAAAAAGAGCGAATTCACGTGGATTGGTGCATTGCAAGGAGTCATACCAACGGTGGATCGGCGCCAAATAGGTAAACACTCCTCAATTCTTATCATTTTCGAGCTTTCTGGGTGTTTTAGTTGATTTGTATGCGTTTTTATCCAAGTTTTTACACTTCTATTTCTGGAAAATTAAGAACAGTCGTACGACTGTTCTTGTACAAAGAACAGGGGCATGACTGTAATTACAGTCGTGCCATTTGATCTATAGTCGTACCACTGTTTTCAACTTTCTCAGTTTTAGTCCTTCGTTTTAAGTTTTGGCGATTTCTGCTTCAGGTTGGACTACAGTCGCATGATTGTAGTTTACAATCGTACGACCGTAGTTCTCGGCCAGAATCAGAAATCCCTAAAAATCCAAAAAAAATTCATAAAATCCCAAAAAATTTCATAAAAATCAGAAATTTCAGAAAATCAAAAAAAATCTTGAAAAATAAAAAATCATCAAAAATGAATTTTGGAGTGTGCATTCACCACCTTAGATTTATTTTTCGTTGAAATTGCATTTAGAACAAAACCATGAGGGAGACCCGGTTCTCCCGAAAACCGACTCACCTCACTTGTGATAAATGCATGAAACCAGAAAAATGTTTTCAAAAAAACGATTTTCTCACAAAACCAAAAATACAGGGACGTTTCAAAATGATTTTCCAGGTCTAACGGGACCGGCCGACCGAACCGACCCAGTTACCCACAAATGCATGACCCCGAATTCTAAAATTCTCCATTTTGTCCAACTTGAGTCCAATGTGTGGTGTGCTATATATCTGTGCTAACAATTTATTTTGCAGCTTTTATTTCTTTATTGTTCATTTTTAATGTATTTAATAGATTAAACCGTGTATATTAGGCGATTGTAAATTTTTCCTAGATTCTTGTGTATTTTAGGCGCTTGTATCGTGAGGCCGAGAGTTTTTTTTTCCATTCAATTGGGTAGTAAACCTTTTAAATATTTATTTCCTTACTTTTATTTTTATGTATGTGCGCTGCATGTATTATTCAATAAAAATCAATTTTTAGCATTTTAAAGTGTCGTAATTAGAACATTGGCCATTTTATTTTGATTAGACATGAAATAAGGGACTTGTCCGAACCTAGATCTCTGAAAAGTGTGGCAGTTCCCGCTTTGGTTCAGCTACACTGTAATTTCCCAGTTGAGCTGAGCCATCAACTCCTATGCTTTTTATCGAGATTTAGGTCTCGATTCTTTTGAGAAACAATCCGATTTTCTAAAAACGAATTTCCAATCCAAAAACCCCACGCGAGGGAGGGCCCCGCCCGAGATCGAGGTGCCCCTTCCGAAAAGGAGTCCCGTGCCCCGTCAAAAACGCGTCGTCCGCTCATATCGGGGGCATGCATTTGGGGGTAACCGGGTCAGCCCGGCTGGCCGGCCTGATTAGACCTGGAAAACATTTTGAAACGTCCCTGTATTTTTGGTTTTGTGAGAAAATCTTTTTGAAAACATTTTTCCGGTTTATTTTAATTTAGCATAAAGGTGGGTCGGTTTTCGGCAGAACCGAGTCTCCGTCGTGATTTTGTTCTAAATGCAGAAACACCGAAAAATAAATCTAGGGTCGTGAATGCACACTCCAAAATTCATTTTTGATATTTTTTTATTTTTCAAGATTTTTTGATTTTTCTGAATTTTCTGATTTTTATGAAATTTTTGGGTTTTTATGAATTTTTTGGATTTTTAAGAAATTTCTGCTTCTGGCCGAGAACTACAGTCGTGCGACTGTAGTCCTACCTTAAGTATAAATCTCCAAAATATTTAAATTAAGGACTAAAACTGGGAAAATCAAATACAGTGGTACGACTATAGATCAAATGGCATGACTGTAATTACAGTCGTGCCCCTGTTCTTTGTGACGACTGTTCTTAATTTTCCGGAAACAGAAATGTAAAAAGTTGAATAAAAATACACAAAAATTAACCAAAACACCTAGAAAGCATGAAAAAGAGAATGGAAAAGGAGTATCTACCTTTTGGGCGCTTATCCAATATCGAATTGACCCCTAGCGTCGCTCCAATCCACACAAATTTGCTCTTTCTTCTTGAATTGAGTTTGGGAACTTAGGTCCAAAGATCTCCAAAATGTTAGGGATTCTGACGATTTTAAGGTCTGAAAATGATTTAGATTTCGTGTGTCAAGTTTAACCTATGACTTCTAATTTATTTTAAGCATTAACTCTCTAAATTTGAGAAGAAAAGAGTTGAAGAATGTGAGTTTTTGGGCTCTTTTTTTTTTTTTTGCTCTTTCTTCTCTGTTCTTCTCTCTTTCAATTTTCTTTGCAGATAAGAAAATTGTGTCAAAAGTCCCCTTTCCTCTCTTTTTTCTGCCTCTATATCCCTTCTTTTACCCGGAAAATCTTGAGCCTTAAATGCCCAAGATTTTTCCCCAATTTTTTATTCAAGGGATATGGGTTGTGCAACCTGCCCCCGAATTGACAGTCGTACGACTGTAATTAAGTTACAGTCGTACGACTGTAACAAAAAACCTACGACTGTAATTACAGTCGTGGTAATCAAGCTTCTTCTTTTTCTTTCTTTTTTTTTCAAGACCCGGAAAATTCCGTGTTCACAATTATCACAATAATCTTCTTTTCAAATATTTTTCATATCGCTAATCTCAAATAGGATAAAACTATGCCGATAATGGGCCCTTGATTAGTAATTACACTGAAGCACACCATTTACACTATAATTACATGTATATCACCCCACTTAATAAGTTAGTCATCTATATTTTGAATTTATATTTAAAAATGTCACTATGAACATTTTTTATAACAAAAATATCAAATGGTACATTAAATTAAATTTTTTAAACCTATTTTGTGTGTAAATTCTCCGATATATAATTATTACAGGGTGATAGATAATAATTTTTTCTTTTGAGCTATAAGATTTATATTTTAAAGTTTAGAATTTATAATTTAGGGTCTAAGGTTTATATTCGGGTGTAGAGTTTATATTTCAGGGCCTAAGATTTATAATTTTAGATTTATAGTTTATATTTTAGGGGGCTAGAGTTTATAATTTAAGTTTTTATAGTTTATATTTTAAGATCTACAGGATTTAAAATTTTATTTAAATAATCAACTAATGAATAGTTAATTAATATTTAATTGTCATTATTTTATTGTTTGAAGATGTGAAATAGTATTAAATTAATGGTGTGATAACGTGTTACATTAGAAACGGTGACATTTTTAAAACAATTTTAGCTAAAGTAGTACAAGTGGAAATACTAACCTTTATAATAATATTTTTTGATTTTTCTATATTTTTAAGTTGGTAAATAAATACAAAAGTATTTTCTTTTTTACTGTTAGAGCACTTAAATTTTACCTAATTATGGTTTTGGACTTTTTAAAATAAATACTTTTTCTAAATTACATTATGATATATTTGGTAAACAAGTCATATTCTCTTATACGTATTCCACTTTTCCATATCCACTATTTTTCTCTCTTTTCTTTTATAATTAAAAACTAATTTTTCATTTATCTTTTTATCTGTTCATTTTTTCATCATTCCGTTTTAGAAAGTTTTTTTCTTTTTCTTTTTCTCTTCGAAATGAGATCCATATTCACATATTTTTTTACTTTTTTTATCTTCATTTTTTGTACTAAAATTGCACATGGTATAAAATCAGTAAAATTGCAGTATGACTACAGTATAAAACCCGTATAATCATAGTATTTATAGTATAAAACCAGTATAATCGCAGTATATTGCAGCATAAAACTAATATAATCTTTGTATAAGTTGCAAAATACAATATTAGTATAACTACAATATACATGTAGTATACAATCATTTTTTTATAAATTGTATGCAATATTAATACAAAAAACGAAGACAAAAAAATGAAAATAGATCTAATTTCGAAGAAAAAAAATAAGAAAAATATTCTAAAATGGAATAATGAAAAAATGAACATATATAGAGATAAATGAAGAAATTAATTTTTAATTTTATAAGAGGAGAGAAAAAAGTAGTGTATAAGGGAGAGAGAAAAGTTGAGATAAGGTAGAAAATAAAAGTAGGGATAAAGGAGGGAGAAAAACCATTATTATAATTAATATTTTGTCACAAGATATTTTTAATAATTATTTTTTAAAATATCAATTGTATAGTTTTTGAAATTATTAGTTTTTTTTTTTTTTTTTTTTTTTTTTTTTTTTTTTTTTTTTTTTTGTGTGTGTTGAAAACCCTCGGTGAAATTTGTTTTAAAATCCAAATCCGGACTTCTTAGTTAAACCAAAAAAAACCCATGATGTGGCGCAGTGGGCTTGGAGAAGTCCAATCCAATAAATTCCTCTGCATATAACTGAAAGAAGGAACTCGGCAGGGAAAGGAATCATTTGCTGTTGCTTGACTCAAAGGATCCAAGGAATCCAAATTCTAAAACAGTAGACTAGAACTGCAAAACGCTCGCTCACCGTAACAACCCTTCTGTTTCAACCGGTCTCCATCCGGTAGCAGGTCATCTTCAAAAGCAAGCCAAACTACAGTTTCCCCAAATCAACACTTCGACTCTCCCACCATTATAGCCATTAGCCACCCCAGCATCATTTCTCTAACTCAATTTGTCTCCCTTTTCTCATTCTACTCATCCTCCTCCTCGCCGGAATCATACAAATGCAATCGTCTTCCTCCGCCATTCTTTTTTATGAGGTGGTTTTCTTCCCTATACTCTTTTCTCTCTCTCTCTCTAATGATTCATAGATTCTTCGATTTGTTCATTCATGATTTTGTTATTTTAAACTTAAAATGTGATCAGAGAGTTTCTGATCACGCTGTTTAAGGTGCGTATTCAATTGTTGCATGAGCGAGCGCGGGGCGTAAGGAATCTCTCATTTTTTGCGCTTAGCCATTGACGCTGAATCCGAACCAATTCTTTCTCAGTTTTCATCGTTCTTCCAGTCTAATCTTTACTGGAACGAACTTTGCTTCTAGATTCTCGTTTACTTCAATTCATTTCCACTCCTGCAACTTCGGTTTGCAGGGATTTTGTTTAAAATTGTAATGCTTTCTTGTACCTCTCTAATACAATAGTTTGCAGCTTTTAATTTGAGGTGAAATTGAAGTTTCGGAATCTAAAAACGGTAGCAGGTATAATTTTCTCAAAATTCGACAATGTGTTTACACTGTTTGCGTTTTCTTGTGGTGGTTGACAGAGCTTTTTTTTTTTTTTTTTTAAATCTCTTTCTCAGAATTGAAACATGCTAACGTGTATAGCTCGATCGAAGCAACCCGGTGATGACTCTCTGAGTCAACCCGATGAGTCCGCAACCGCAAATACTTCGAGTGTTAAACAAAATCAAGCGATCAAGTCCCTCACCTCTCAGGTAATTCTTATCCCCTGACGCCTTTTCCCTTACTCTGTTCGGTAATTGAAGATTTAATTCCGGCTTCCTTTTGGTTTTTATAGCTCAAGGACATGGCATTGAAGGCGTCCGGGGCATACCGGCACTGTAATCCATGCACCGCTCCAACAGCTCAGAGTCGTTTCAGGACTAACTCGAATGAGTCCGACGCCGAGTCGGAGCGGTTCAGGTGGTCATTACGTAGGACGGGAAGCTCAAGCTCGACGACGCCAAGAACGTGGGGAAAGGAGATGGAAGCGAGGCTGAAGGGGATATCAAGCTCGAGTGGGGAGGGAACGCCGAACTCAGTGAATGGCAGTGGACGGCGAATCGACCCGCCCATCGTGTTCGTAGAAGAGAACGAACCCAAGGAATGGGTGGCCCAGGTGGAGCCCGGTGTTCTGATCACTTTTGTTTCGCTCCCACGGGGAGGCAATGATCTGAAGCGGATACGATTCAGGTACGCCTTCTTATCGATCAGAATTAGACGGTCTTGATTTGTGTTTATAACAAATGGAATTGATGTAGTTCTTGATCTTTGATCAGACGGTGTAACGTGTGTCGTAAGTGGTAACTGTTTAGTTTGTGTGTAGAAGCAGTACATTAGTTTGTGAGTAGTGATAGTGGATTAGTATGCGTCATTGATTGGTTGCCAGTGATTATTTGATATTTTTTTATTTGATCAATTATTCTATGGAATTCTCTTTATTCAAAATGTGCGCGAAAAGGAGATAGAAAGGAAAAGTTGGAGGGCAGGAATTTGGGTGATTTGGCTTCCTTTAACTTTAGTATTCCTATACTGCATAATAATGTCTGCTAATTGCATTTTTTTTGCTTAATTATAATCCTCACACGATAAAAAGTTAATATTTTTAGATGGAATCAAAGTGAATTTCTTGTTGTGGGAACAGAATTATAATGCCCATTATGTGGTTGAAGGTTAGGAGAACTTTTTCTTGTATTGTTATAAAAAAGTGAAAGAAAAATTATATGGTAGTTTGAATGGAGCATAGCAAATACTTCCTAGGAATGGATAAATAAAGTGGGGGACCTACAGCCAACAGTAAAATTCACGCCTAGTGAAAAAGTAATCCAAGAAAAGTCCAAAAGAGAAACTCATTGTGCCTCATTAGTGGTGGTGGGTCAGGTTTGATTGTGTTGGGTTCTCTTTCACTGAGGATTGTCGTAGTGTCGGGGAAGGCTCTTTCCTAATTTCTTTTTTTTTTTCAGGAAAAAAAAGTTATTCTTTTATTTATCTATCTAATTATTCACGCCTGATTCTCCGTTGCCTTGTCACCTTATGTGATAAATTCTTTGTCATCTTACTTGTGATTTGCCCATATCTCCTGCCACTTTCAAAATGTGCCCTTCAATGTTGGCAGTAACAAAGACATGGCCGGATAGGTAATTGACCTTTCTTCTTTCACAGGGGACAATGATAAGAACGTTCATGGTTAAAACTGTAGTTCCATTTTTCTTTATTGACATTTTCAGGTATTCATTTGACTCCCTGTGCTATTCCTTCCACATTTCCCTCTGCGTCCTTTTTTCTTTTCTGACTTAATAATTCAAAAATAGTTCCATTTATAATTCGATTGATTTTCCAGTTGTTTAGACGTGCTTATGCCATCATTGTGCTTCAACTAATTTATTATTGTAATGATTCCATTGTTTGGTTTGAGTTTGATTCCCCCTAAATATTATTGACTGATCAGTGATCAGACATCCACTAACATGTTGCTTCCACCTAAACTCTTTCAATATTATGTTTAATTCTAGCACTAAGAATCCTCTTTCAGTGAAGTTGACTTGTTCCCTTTTGTCAAAAAAAGAAGTGTTTAATGTCCACTTTTTGTTGTCTTATATGATAAAGAGTTTAAGAGCAAGTACATATTAAAGTATTGATATAGGTCTATAGACTTCATACCATAGCTTGTTGACTAATTGCTTGATGAAGGCTCACTGTTTCCATATGTGAACATGGTTTGGGATTTCAACCCATGTCTTTTTTGGAAAATTTATCTTCTAGGCTTGACCTTCTTGTCAGTCTGCTAGTTGATGATGCAACTTACTATTTGCTTTGTTTTATTACTGCCTATTATTTTTAATTTTTTAGGCGCTATCACATGCCAATTATTCGTGCCCACCACTAATTAAATATTTGTCGGTCATAATTTCTTGAAAGTCGAGGCATCTGAATATTACTGTTGTTTGTTGCAGTCGTGATATGTTTAACAAGTGGCAAGCTCAAAGATGGTGGGCAGAAAACTATGACAGGGTAATGGAACTATACAATGTCCAAAGGTTTAATCGTCAGGCTTTTCCGCTTCCAACACCTCCGCGATCTGAAGATGAGGTCGGTTCCCTCACTGTTTTTATCCCAGACAAAATATGCCTATGTTATATTTTATTTTACTATGAGCCTGTAAAAAAGAAAGAATCTCCATAAGAAAATTTTTCCTTTGGATGCTTTATAACCCATTAATTGCTTCACTGATAATTTTGCTGAACGCAGAGTGGAGCTTCAAAAGTGAAGCCAACGCATAAAAATTTATTTTGGGTGCAAACAAATGTAAACATACACATACATGAGTAATAGGTTATGATACGACAAGTCAATAAGGAATAGTGAGGAAAAAGAAAAACATCCTCTATATCGGAGACAATAACAAAGAATTCATACATTCCTAATTCTTTTCTTTTCAGTGGGATAAACTTATTTTTAATAGGGCAATACTTCAAAAAGTTGGTCTGGTGTTAAGAAAAAAGTGGAACCCTGTTAGTGATCCACCATAGAATTTACGGGCAGAATTCCTGCATTTCAGCCTGTCAGCAAGACCTCCTCGATTTGAATGACTTGCCGTGAATGCTACTATGACTATGGAGTGCTGTCTTGTTCTGCTGGATAACAGAACAAAAAAGGTTGCTAACTAACTCATTTTTTAATATGGTACAGAGCTCAAAAGTGGAATCTGCAGAAAACAGCCCTGTTACACCGCCACTGACTAAAGAACGCTTACCTCGTAATTTATATCGACCAACAGGGATGGGAATGGCTTATTCATCCTCAGATTCTCTCGATCATCATCCAATGCAAGCACGCCATTACTGTGACTCAAATGGTCTCACCTCGACCCCAAAACTCTCCAGTATTAGTGGTGCCAAGACAGAGACATCCTCCATGGATGCTTCTATACGAAGTAGTTCATCAAGAGACGCGGATCGCTCTGGGGAGCTTTCAATAAGCAATGCCAGTGATATGGAAACTGAGTGGGTTGAACAGGATGAACCAGGAGTTTACATTACTATCAGAGCTTTGCCAGGTGGCAAAAGAGAACTCAGAAGAGTTAGATTCAGGTATGATATTTTTATTATACCAAATATGATCAGATTGATAAATTTTCAGTAAGTATATTATATGAAAAGGACTAACAACTTTCAATATAGGAGAAAGGATGTGCTACACAAACATGTATAGGTTGTCTCTTGTCAGCATACTAGAAAACATGATATGTCTAATTGCCATAGATTGATCCCAGTGGCAATTTTAGATTCTTTGCAACTTGATCTGCATTTTAGTTAGCTGGAAACTCCTCTTAGGCAAATGTATGTTTGGTCAAAATCACAATGGTTCCGCCTATGTGGAGATGTGCTATTCTGCTTTAGGCATTATTCATCTATGGTCATCAAGCCTGTGCAGTTTGATTATTATTTCTACAAGTCTGGTGATAAAAGGAAATTATATGAATACCAGGGCATGTAATCTACTTGTATTTGGCATCACTTTTTCCCATTAACGGCAGAGCTGTTTTGTGGACAAAAATTGATGGCTGACAGACTAATTAGTGCTCCATCAAGTAGTACTCAAGCCTGAGTGGATTTGATTTGACTCGATCCAGATTGCTTGGACTTGATGCATGGTATGAAGATTAATTGAGCCAACTAACAATCATGACTTGAATTGACAGCATTAGTCAACAAATTACCTTTTTTTCATCATGCTGCTTCCACTAAATTCGTTTGGTATGTTGCCGGTAACAATACAAATATAACATGAATTAATACAGCTGTAGCTCTCTGTTCTGATCATATCTCAAGCTTATATGATATATGTATCTGCTACTAGTCTTACACCATGCAAATGACTGCCTTGCAGCCGAGAAAAATTCGGGGAAATGCACGCCAGAGTTTGGTGGGAAGAGAACCGAGCTAGGATACATGAACAATACTTGTAAATGAACCGAACAAGGTGTTTGGTTGTCTACATTTTGGCGGTGTGTTTTTCTTATCCTTTTTATCTCACATTTTTTTGTTCTTCTTCTTTCCATACTATATGTTGTTGAATCCCTTCCCATAGAGAATGTAAACAGGTGCTGCTGGCGCCTCTTGATTTTTTTGGGGAGTCCTTTTACGATCCTGGGGAGCAATTTCAACTTATGAAACACTTCAACTTCATAGGTATTTTAGCCTAAAGCATGCCCTTGAGGGACTGGGATCGTGTATTTAAAAAATTAATCTATGCTTTAACAGCATCTGTTTTTTCAATTGTGGGTGGGTCAAACAAAAAAAAAAAAAGCAATGCATTATGTATTTGTAGTTAATATATATATGGGTGGTGAACACATCAGTATAAAGAAAAGAATGTGTTTCCTCTTTCTTCTCTGCTATTCCCTTTTCCAATCAACGTTTCCATCTAAAGGCAGCTGCCTCTACTGATTTAATGCACTGAGCTATAACAGTACCAAAAAAAAAAAAAAAATGCAATCCAGATTTCGATTATGCAAATTGTATTTTTGAAACTTAGTTAATCTACATGTTTCTGCTAATTCAAAAAATTAGTACTCTTGCCTTGCACGTGGTGTGGGAAAAAAGAGGTTGGAGCTGCAAATTTAAGTATTGGATTTAATTGCCAATAACATTCACATCAAAAGATTCATTGGCGGTAAAAAAATGCTCAAATTCAAATATGAAGAAGTTAAAATTTATGATTTTAAATTTCAGTAGCCCTGTCAATAAATAGAAGTGTTAATTACCAATTAAGATCTTGAATTTGAATTCTTGTGTATGTAAGTACTAAATTTTTGTTGGGATTATTATAATCTTATTTCTGACCAGTCTAGAAATATTAATCAGACTTTAAGTACCAAACTAATAGAACAGTTAACTAGGCAGAAGTTGGGCTGAGCCTGATTCAGTATTACCCATAAAATGTGTAGTCCAGGGCCCAGTTTTAGACTGGGACTTGAAACATTTATTTCTAAGCCTCACTCAACGATCAACCCTCCTAATTAACTTTTCTTTTTATATATAAAAGATGTATACTTTTTATATTTGCTATTATAAATAATAATGTTATTATTTTATAGTTTTAAATAATATATATTATATTTAATTATGTATAGTTCGTACACACCTTGTTGGTTTTGAAATCTTTACACATTCTCAAGTCTAACCCAAAAACCGGGCTAGGCTTCTAAGCCCTCACCAAGAAAAGCCCGTTCGATTGACTAGTCTATGTAAGAAGTGGGTCATGAACCAATAAGAGCAGTTTGAGTGAAGCAGTCAAGCTACACAATGCTGTAAGTTAGATCCAGGAAAAGTATGACTCAATCTTTTATTGAGGGCCTACTCAGTTTGTTCCACTAGGTCACCAAAATAGACATATTTTTCACATACTTTGATCCCGTAAATGATGTCTTTGTCTTTCAAACTTTCTTTAATTAGTGGCATAGTTGTGATGTTGATTGGGGATCTTGCCTGGATACTTGCCGCAGGATCATAGGCTATTGTGTTTTCCTTGGTCATTTTTTAATTTCTTGGCGATCAATGAAGCAATCAACTGTTTCTCGCAGCTCTTCTGAGGTTGAGCATCGCGCTATGTCAACTATTACTTGTGAATTGTAGTGGCTTCTTTATTTGCTGGGTGCATTACACATTCCACATCCTGGTCCAACTTTGCTCTTTTGTTATAATTTAGTTGCTTATCATATCGCATAGAATCCAGTTTTCCACGAGCATACCAAACACATTGACATGGATTGTCATATTGTTTGGGATGTTTCAGCGGTTGAAGTCCAAGCTTGGACTTTGAGATTTATGTAGTCCAAGCTTGCAGGAGTAATGAAGTTAAGGGAGAAGCTACTTCAGTTGAAGTAGGGATAGTAGGGATGTAAACGAAGCGGGGCGGGGTTGGGATTGGCAATCTCATCCCCGTTCCTCGGCTAGATAGGAATCCCTGTCCCCATCCCCATCCCCGGCCCCATCTGGGAACAGGTTTCCCGCGAGGATCTCCGTCCCAGTTAAGAATTTTTTTTTTTTTTTTTTTTTGTGAAATTTTAAATAAAATTCAATTTGGTACAAAAATAAGTTAAAAAGCATATTACAGTTTTGATATCATTAAATAAATCACTTAATTTTTCTCATAAGAAAGTGATATTTAATTAAAATATTACAACTACTAATATTATTATTTTAAAATAGAGCACAGGAGTCTAATATACAGAAATTAAATTAGAGGTTTCTAAATTGATAAATTCTATCAAGTGTAAAAGCTAAATTTTAAGTTTTGTTTCTAGACAGAAGTTCTGCAAATAAGTACACAATTACATATATTTAGCATTAGCAACAACAATTAAGCACACATGATTGATTGTTAGAAACTTTAAAAGTGAAAGAGGGATGTAGAGCAATCCCTAGTTTTAGTTTTATTATTATAAAATTTAATTATTTATGTATATATATAAATAAATAAATAAACGGGAATATAACGAAATCTCCGTCGGGGACTAAACGGGGATGAGGACGGGTCCGCGGGGCGGGGGAGGTAAATCCCATCCCCGTCCCTGTTTAGTAAACGGAGACAAAATTATCCCCGTCCCCGCCCCACAGAGATTCTAAACAGGGAATTCCCGTCCCCGTTCGGACGGACCCTCGGGTCCCCGTTAACAACCCTAAGTTGAAGTTAGAGTAGTCAGTCAAGTCATTAAGAAGAATGGACTGAAGGAGAAGAAAGCCAATTCTGCTTTGATCACTAGTGCAAGAAACTCAGTCTTGGAGGGAAAGATGGTTGCATATGTAAAGGATTTTGAAGTCAGGTAAGAGCAAAATTTTTATTCTGTGTTGCGTATTTAGCATAGTTGTGAAAACCGGACCGGATCAACCGGTTGGACTGGATTCGACTGGAAACGGAGGTCAGACTGGTCGGTTTCTGTCTGGTTTTCACTTTGGTCAACAACGGTCAAATTACGGTAGGACCGGCCGGTCGAACCGGAAAACCATGAACCGGACTGGTTTCTGGCTCGACCAGACTTTTTTTTTTTTTTTTAATATTTGAATATAAAACTTAAGTTATTATTTTGAGGTGTTTTTAATTAAAATAAAATATAGTTTGTATTTTTAAATTATTTTAAATTAAATTGATATTTTATTGTAACTAGAAAAATTATATTTCATAAATTGAGTTTTTTTAATTACTATATTGTATTTGAAATGTTTAAACTTAAAGAATTATAATAAAAATATTCAAATTTTTATAAATTATAAATATAAATATAAAAATATTTTGATATTTTAATATATTTATTAAATCTGGTTCAATTCCGGTTAATTTCGGTTTAATCCAAAATCCATGAATCCATCCCTTCACCAGTTCGATGACCGGTCCAGGTCTGAAAACCATGGTATTTAGAATAGCAGTAATTAAGCTTGTTTTCTCCATATAAATAATGAGCTTCTAAGCTGACAATTCTTAATGAAATCATTTGTGATTTTCCACTCATTCTTCAATTTGTTCACATGCAACAAAATTTTTACATAATTACAATAAAAAAAAAGCTTAGTATTAATATGACGATTAATATAGCAAACTTAAAAGTATGAAAAATTTCAAGGGTTCTAATTGATCTTGGTATAAAAATTTTAGTTAAATCAATATGGAGTAAAATAATAATAATAATAATAATAATAATAATAATAATAATAATAATAATAAAAAGAAAAGATAGAAAATGTAGGGATTCACTAAAAATAAAATAAGATTGAATTGATTGAAAAAGAAACTAAAATTGAATTAAGAGAAATAAGTTTAAATTGGAAATAAAATAATGACAAACACTAAAAGGAGAAATTTTGTAGTGGACCGGGTCTATGCGGACCGTTCTACTAAAAAACTAACACGTAAGCAACATAAGTATTGGAAAAATAAAAAACACTTTTATGTCTATTTTTCATTGGGAAGGTTCACGTAGACCGGGTCTATTGTATAATTTCCCTGCTAAAAGATAAAACTGTAAGGCTTCAAAGATAGAATCAACAAAGAAAAATAAAACAAAAATGTGAATTTAGGTATTTTATTCTTTGATACTTATAGCTCATTTTTTGAATTGCAACTCCATACGATCCTCCTACCAGCTTGCATCATCCATGAATTTCTCTTCCAATTACAGCCATGTATGATTCCAATTTCTCACTTTTCACATAAACTCATCAAAATCTCTTAACAATAGTCTCATTCTACTAAAATATCCCTATAACTATGTTTTAGAATATAAATCCCTTTATTCATTTTATTGTAATCAATATTAAAGATGAAGGTATTTAAGGGAATTCTTTTCGAGTTCTAAATATGTTCTAAATTGTATTCTTTCAATTTAGTTGTAATTAGACTGCTTATTATGTAGCAAAACAAACCCTTATTTCCTAAAAAAAAAAAAAAAAAAAATCAATCATAACAAAATCAATTAATATTATTTTCTAAACTTTTGTGTGGGCAGTCAGTCACTAAAAAAGTCACAAATTCTTTCATGGATTTGTAATTTACTCCTTTTTTAGATTCCTAAGTTTCCATTTACCCCACCCTATATTTCTCAATATTACCCAGTTCTTTCTTTCTTTCTTTTACTTTTTTTCACCTTTTCATATTGGTGAGAAAGTTAGGATTTTTTTCCACCATTTTCTTGGAATAAGTTCCAGCATCTATTTTCTTCCCTCTTCTCAAGAAATTAAAACTACACTCACTTCAAATTGATACCATTAAAAACTACTTCATTATATAGTATATAGTTTTTTAACTCCAAAAATAGTTGAATATTTAAACAGAGAAGGGAATTAATTGTAATCCCAGGTTTCAATTATTTACTTATTTATTACTATTATTTATAAAAAAAAAATTACAAATAAGGAGGTAATGGGGGCAGAATGTACAGACAATTAATAAGTTGACCTATTATGTTGATGGTATTAGAGCAGAGCAGAGCACAAGTTGTTGAGGTGAGGTGAGGGACCTGCCTACTCATTGGGTCAATGGCTCTACAGCTTCGAACCACATACCCACTCTCTCCAATTTCATTTCTGCCCTTGTCCAATTATTCTCCTATGTATATTTTGCGGTTAATTTTGCCACTAAAATTATTATTGGATATTTATAGTACAAAACCTTCTAAGTTTGCTTAAATAATAAAAATTCTACTTCAATTATAAAAAAAAAAAATTTAATTTTATAATTTTTTCAAGAGATTTTGTCACTAATATTCATTAGTATATACAAAAAAATGATAACATTAATCTAGAGTTTTTACTATAGAAACAGAATCAAACTAAAAATTCTATTATGGGAGTGATATTAATTGGAAGGTTTTATATGATAAGAATTATAGTCAAATTAAATTTATAACAAGCTTTTACCTAATAAATGCTTTACTCTTTGAAAACAATTTGACCTAATAAAACTTGGGCGTACGTCTCTTTGCTTGAAAGTAAGTATTGTGAAATTGATCTGAAAAAAGAAGGATTTTGTATTAATATAAATCATCTTAATTTGTAATTTAATCATTCTACTTTATTAGTAAAATCCAAAAAATTAAACAATTTTGATGATGGCAACCAAAGCTGTTCCTAATTTGAATGGCAAATACCATTTTCTCTTCACAACTCCTAAATTAGACAAATATATTAAATTATACTCATTTGCAAGAATAACCACTCCACTAATACCCTTTAAATCATGGTTTTATAAAAAAATTTTAAAAAAAAAAGGGTAAAGGTAAATATTAAGGAAAGGAATTATTTGTGAAGCGACTTATGACATGATATAGTGAAAATGACATATAATAATAAAATAAAAGAAAAATCATGATAAAGAAAATAAAATAATAAGAACAAAATCAACTAATATCACACTTTAATTTCACCTCACATTGAGTTATCATTAATTTTCAGTTACCCCAAGTTTACTTTTGTCCTACTTTCTCATCATTTCCAAATTAAAAATTTAAATTATTTTTCTAAATTCACATTTTATCGATGAGAGGTGATTGCGGAAAAATTATTAAAATTCACTTATTTAAATAAATATATAATTCCATTTTCAAAACTTCAAGATTAAATTGTTAATAGTTACTTCGAATTTAAAATTACTACACATAAATTTTCTTTTTATGGAACAAATAATTTAGACAATGGAGCAATAAGTAACTCAATTATTTTAGTAATTAAAGTTAACTTTTATGGTAATTAAGCGTTTACTGAAATTAAATCTCAGAACTAACTTTTAGAATACACATAATAATCTAGATTGGATAAGAGAAGTTATACAGTAAGTTTGACATAACATGTCATTTGTGTGCCAAACCAATAGCATTACACAAATTGCACTTTAACCAACAGAAAAGTAACACGTTGTAATTATTTATTTATTTATTTAATAGTTAATTATTTTAATAAAATTATAGATCCTAAAATAAAAACCCTAGATACTAATTTATCAATTCTAGATATTAAAATATATGACGTAGCGTAATCTTATTGGTTTGGCACACGAATGACGTGGTGTGCCATGCCTATTTTATAATTTCTTATTTGGTAGATTGAAAATAAGAATAGCTGAAGATACGTATAAGCAACCTCAAATTTGTCAATCAAATTTAAATATTAAAAAGTAACTCATTTTTAGTAAGTAATGTGTCATGGTGGAGTTAGGCAGATGACAAAAATAGTTATTGAAAGAATTTTGCATGTACCAAAGTTTTTCTCAATTTGAATCCGTTTGAATTGAGAATACGTTTGGTAGGAAAGAAGAGTGTTGTCAATTGAATAGCAACGAGTTTGTTTACCATCAGAAAATTATGAAAGTCACAAAAAGAAAACCAAATTTGCGAGAGATAAATCTACGCATAAATCATTAAGATATATTAACTTCACATCTCGTATGTTTAAAGTTCAACATTGGAATATTTAAAAAAAAAAAAAAATTAAATTGACTAACAAAAGTTTCAATTCGATTTGGGAGTTTTATTTAATGGGTGTGATTGAACCTTAATATAAGTCAATTAGTTTTAAGTTATACGCGTGAAAAATATGCTTACTTGTGCAACAAGATTCAGCACTCTCAAAACGCGATGTTTCTCTATAGGAGCACAGCCATAAGAAGACCCCGTAGCCGGAGAGATTCTATGCTCGTAGTTTAATAATTTGGTGAAATTTGGGCACATGGAAGACTAAATCTATCAATGATTTTGTCTTTAAAAGTAGAGCCTAGAATTAATGTTTGAAAAATGACAATTACTTGAGACCTCGTTATACTTGAGGGAGAGAGCTAACCACAAGTGACAAAGTGATGTAGATTAGATTTTAGATCCAAACTCATTGGTTTTATATTATATAAGATTAACTCTACATATGTGTTTATTTATGCATGCTTGTGAAGTGTTTTTAACTAGGGGTGTCAAAATGGGTCATGATATATTAATATGATTCGTGTAACACGCAATTTAGCGAATTAGGGTTGATATTGTGTGGGTTAGTGTTGAAAATGGATCAATACGTTTAACTCGTGCAATAAATAGGTCATATTAGTGTTGACTCGCCAATTTATTTATGATTCGTTTAACTCATTCCATGATTACACATAATCTAATTTTCATATAAAAGATGTCAAAATAATATGATAACACGATTCGTATAATATGCAAATTTAACGAATTAGGGTTGTAGTTATACAAGTTAATAGCGGCAATGGATTAACACATTTAATAAATAGATAGTGTTAATATTAATCTTATACATATTAGTGTTAACCCTTACAAAATATAAGATAATCCACTTTTACACCTACCCTCAACTCATACAAATTTTAACTTAGTTACAATATTAAAAAAAAAAAAAAAAAAAAAGCGGTAAGGACTGTCCCGTGCGTGCACACGACAGCCACCCTGTCAATCTCTCCACTATAATTTACCCGCACGCGCGCCTTTTTCCTTTAAAATCTTTCTCTGCTCTGCTTTTTTCACACCTATTTTCTTATGCTCATTTTTCTCTTCTTCTTCTTCCTCTTCCCCAATTCTTAATCCTTATTCATGCTCAATCCGTACATAACCAGAGCACATTTTCACGTTCCTTCTTTACATGTCCCATTTCCCATTTTACTAATCTGTTTTTGCAGCTTTTGACATTCTCTTAGCAGACACACTTCCCTCTAATTTAATCTCCCTGTTCCTTCTTCCCTTACCCATTTCTGCTCTTCTCAGTCCTCTTGTCTCTCATTTCTTCTCTATTTAACCCTATGTTTTCTCCCCTCTCTCTCCGCAATCAAATCATGTACAACAACGACTCCGTTCCTCATAGAAGAAGAACCCCTTCTTTCTCTTCCTCCCTCCTTGACGCAATTTACCGTTCAATCGATGAATCAAACGCCGCCGGAGAAGATGAATTTTTCAAGGAAACGGCAATGAATCAAAAACAGAGTACTCACTCTGTTTCCGCAAAGGATGTGTTTATTGAAGAAAACAGAGCTGTCGTAATTGAAAGCTGGTTTGAGAAAAAACGAGGCGGCAGCTCTGTTCACTCCAATTCCACTTCTTCTTCTTCTGAGTCTAGCTCCAGAGGTGGCAGCGGCGGCGGTGTTTTTTCATCCTCCGATGATGCGGAATCCAATTTGAAGAGAAGGATATCTTCGATTTCAATTCCTCAACGAAACAGATCAATTTCCTCAGAGCAGAAGCCAAAGAGTGAAGGGGGATTTACTAAAACTAAGCTGAGAGCGAAGAAAATCTATGGGGAATTGAAGAAAGTGAAGCAACCGATTTCTCCAGGAGGCCGCATTGCGAGTTTTCTGAATTCAATTTTCAGCTCTGGAAATGGGAAGAAAGTTAAAATGTGTTCAATTGGAGCTATGGACGATGTAACTACAGAGAGGAAATCGAAATCTTCCTGTTCTTCAGTTACATCATTGTCGCGTTCGTGTTTAAGCAAAACGCCTCCTTCGAGAGGAAAACAGAGCAGCAATGGCGGAAAAAGATCGGTTCGATTTTATCCAGTGAGTGTTATTGTTGATGAAGATTCAAGGCCTTGCGGCCAGAAATCTATCTACGAGGAAGATCCAGGATTAATGCCGATTCGAAAAATTGGGAAGAAGAATTCGTCTGTAAAAGAAGATGTTTCTAATGGTGCAAGATATATCAGGCATTATCAGAAGAAGAAGATTAGTGAATTTGATTTCAGAGGGTTTCATAACTATGTTGATGAAGACAGTGATGAACATGAAGATGAAGATTATGAGAGTTGTTCAAGCTCTGATCTTTTTGAGCTAGATCATTTAATTGGAATTGGAAGATTCAGAGAGGAATTACCAGTTTATGAAACTACAAATTTGAAAACTAATCAGGCCATTGCTAATGGCTTCATTCTGTAATTGGGGTGAATTTAATTTAATCATTGTAATTATTGGATCAAGGAGAAAAATTTAACTTAAATTAAATGCCTTTCTCATAATTATTTCATTTTCCTCTTTTTGAAGAAATGGCGGTCATAAAAACAGTGCATATTCAACACTGTTTAACTTTTGAAGCTAAACATTAAGTTGAATTAAGAAAAGTAAATTATCAAATCAAAAAGAAAGTAAGACATAAATATTCTCTCCTCCCCATGAGAATTGATGTTGTTGCTTTTTCACTGTCTCAGCACATGGCTTCAACTCTCTAGTAAAAATTTCCTTACTTTCAATATGATTGCATTTGAGGGTTTTTTTTATTCGGTTTGTTACACCTTCTAAGTTTTAATTTTATTTAAAGAAAATTCTATTATAATCATATTCCATTCTTATAGTATACTATAACTTAAAATTAATCTTTGAGCTATTTCCCATTAGATCAATTAGGGTTAATAAAAAAATTTGAAATTTAATTTAGTGTAATTTTTGAAATCCAAACTATTATGGGTGTTTTCATTACAAAGAAAATTATGGGTTTGAGACTTCTTAAACATCCTTACGTAAATTTTTTAGAAAGAATCTGTTAAAAATTTAGTTTGTTGAGAATATTACCAAACAAAAAATTAGTGATATTGGAGTTATTGTTTACCAAACAAATCTTAATTAGTACTAAATATGATGATAATCTCCATTTTATAAAGAAGATCCTTTTGCTTCAAACTAGTTCTTGCTTTACAAAATGAAGAATATATTTAACAATTTTTGAAATTTAGCTCAATATTCAAATTGAAATGTAATAAAATTACATTTCAATGCTACGAAATGGACAAAATAATAATTGACCAAGCTAATTATGAAAGTGTTCAAACCACAAAATGACGAGGGCAATATCACAATAATAGAGATGAAGAATTCATGAGAAAAATTAATTGGAGACAAGTAGGGTCACATATAAGGAATCTCACAAGTCAAAATATAGCAGGATCAAACATGATAGCTATTTAGCATAAAATCCAATTTAGCTTTTTCACCAAAGTAGAAAATTAAAAAGTTTGCATTACCATTTATTCTACTAATATTCCATTCGATATATTATGAATAATGGGACATGTCGTTGACTTAATTACCCCCAAAAACCAATAACTAGATATCAAAATGCTAAAGCCAATATCATTCCTTTCTTGCAATTTGTTCAAAGTGTTTTGGACTCTTTTGCCCTAGTCAATTTTAAACCATTTTTAATTTATGAAAATCTCGATCTTAATTTAGCATAATTTAAGTTTGTTGTCCCTTTTAATACTTATTGTTAGATTATTACATACTCATTCGCAGAGGATGCAGCTGAGTATGAATTAAAAAGAAAGTTGAATGGTCGACACTAAAAAAAAAAAAAAAAAGGAATAGCAATGAATTGTCAATTTGACTATAATGTTCAACATCCATCGTAATACAAACAAGAGATGATAGGTTACATTTGTGTAATGTTGATTGATATATTACGATTGAATAATCAATCAATCTACAAATAATTTAAAAAATATAGTATTGTTGTTGGATCAATATGAATTTAACCCAAGTCGTGTTTAACGAAGTTCTAATCCACCAAAATCATGTTGAAGTTTTGTTCTAATTGCATGATACATACTATTAAGGATCACATTGAAAAGTAAGAAAGTTATAACAATGATTTTAAATATTCATGTCACGTTTGAGTTAATATGGGAACCCAATCATATGAATCTCAATTTGATCGTGTACTTAACAAAATACAAAAATTTGGTAATTAAGGAAATAGGGAGAAAGAGAAGTGAAAGAAAGTAAGAAAGAAATGGAGGAAGCAACGAAATCCCACTATGAATATTGACAGGAAGAAATAGTGGATAATGTTTCTCACCAACCAAACAACATATCCTTGCAACACATACTAATTTGTAACAAGAGCATGTGGGTTTGAGTATATATAATTCCCATCTATAAGACTCTCTGTGTATGGATGACTCAAATCCAATTAAGTTCTAGGACCACTCACCGCCTTTAAGCTAACCTCTATTTCTTCTATATTTTTTCTCCATAGGTGGCTGCAATATGTACAACTTCCATTGTTTTTGGTCCCAAATCGGACGGTCTCCATTAGAATAACTACGATCATTACACGTTAATTACCCAAAAATTCTACTATAGTATCAGACTATATACTTGTTTGGAACCGTTATGATCATGATGTGTTAATAACTATATTAAGATAAATAAATAGGTATTACTCTTTCATCTAAACTGTTAGTTATTGAACTTTTAAATTAAGCAGCTCTATGCAATACAAGAAATGTTTAATTCAACAGCAAAACTTAAAATACAATAAATTTTGTTGTTAAAACTTAAAATACATATTTAGCAGGAATATTCAAAATTTGCTGCAAAAAATGACATTTTGCAGTGAAATATTATTATAACTAGATTAAAAGTTTTGTATGAAATGATTTGTTAACAATATATGCATGGTTGGCAACCTGTGCGTAGAGTATGCATACGCTATACGTTTGTAGGGTTTCCCATTTGAGTACATATCCATATATAAATTCCAAAATTAATTTCAAATCACAAAGCTGTCACTTGCCTAATTGCCATATTGTTTGTCTTGCTTCTATTATTAAGCTAAGCTACCTACAGATAAGTTGGATTCGTTATTATTAGTTTCGAACCAGTCCTCCATATGTATATATATATATAATTTATTTGTCACCATTTTAGGTATAATTTCGACTGAATGACTATAGTTTTACATTCTTGCTTATATATCTATAAGAGTGGTCAATTCAACTTGCAAACAGAATATCGAATTCCAACCCCTACTTTGTCTATATGGCCTCATCTTGTTTAAGCTCGGTCGATTCTAAATAGGACCGATCCAACTCGGTTGTAGCAGGGGAGTCAATTTTGCAAATAAAGGGGAATTTTGCTCGTATTGACAAATATCGATTTTATTTCTATAATAAGCCCCGCAGTAAAAATTGTAGAATAATTTTATCTACACTGTCCTGCACGATTGTAAGTAGACGAGGAACCAAACAAGTTATTAAAGGTTTACAGTATCATTAACATTTAAAAACATTGTTGGTTCTTATTTAATCTGGGTTAAATTGCTTCCTTGGTCAATGGAGCTTGGAATTTGTATGTCTATAGTCATTAGAATTTAACTTGTGTCAATAAATCACTTAACTTTCATATCGGCATAGAAAATCGGATAATGACAAACTTTGGTGCTTAAATAATGACGTGACAAGTCAACAGCAAATCTGACATACCAACATAATATCACGTCAACTCCAATCAATAAAAAAATGAATATTTATCATTGATGTAGTACCTATGTGTATAGCACTATTAAAAAAAAATTCAAAATTTTAAATCGGTTGGAGCTAGTTGGTATCGCACTAACACATTAGATTTGGTATTAACTTGTCACATCATTATTTCGGTGCTAGCTATTAATGGATGAGAGCACTTTATTGATACCAAAACGAAATCTTTTCAATAGTTTTGTTGGTACAAATTTAAGTTTAATGACCGTGGATGCACAAAACCACAAATTTCAGCGACAATTTGTGTAACTTATTCAATTATTTATTTTTTATTTCTCACGAGATAATTAATGTACTCGCGCCACTACAACAAACACTTATAAATCCAAATTCATATATACACTGATCCTCGACGAAACATTTTAGAAGTTGCTTCTTTTGATGGTGATAATTATTCATTCCGTCCAATTTTGATAGGTAAAATTTTTATTTTGGGTATTCAATAATATATGTATTTTTCAATGTCTAATTATTAATTAAGTGATAACTTGTCAAAAATACCCTTGTTACATGTACCTAGGTAATTAAAGTGACAACATTTACTTCACTTAATCATTTGGTATATTAAGGATCTTTTAGTAAAAATATAGGCTTTTTAACTAATTTTCTAAATTACTGTGCAATTAAAAAATTCCCTATCAAAGTTGGAAGAAGGGAGTACATATATAATGCTTGAATTCAAACTTGGCTTGAGTCATTAAAGTCTCCAACCACATGCACCAACATGATTCGTAAATTTACCTATTTGCAGGGGGTGTATTCAATTAAGACTTTTATAGACTTTTAAAGACTTTTAAAATCCATTGGTATTCAATTGAGACTTTTAGGAGTCCTTAAAAGTAATTAGGTATTCAATTAAGATTTTTTTAAGAATCTTTAAAAGTTATCAGATATTTAATTAAGACTTTTATAGACTCTATGAAAGTATTCATTATATTCTAACAATGACTTTTATATACTTTTTTACAATTTATTTTAACTCAAAACACAATTAAAAAAGTCATACATATTGATGAAAGACTTTTTATTTCGGTAGAAGACTTTTTATTTTCACTTTCAATCGTGGTTTTTCTTAACCCTCCCTCCTTCACTGTGTCTCTCTCTGCTCTCTCTACTCTTCCTCCACCTCCTCTGTCTCCTCCATCCTATAGCCGTCGGAAACTTCCACTCAGTCTCCTCTTCCCGTTACTAATTGGTTGCTCTTTTCTCGCCACCACTCTGTTTTGCTGCTTCTCCTTTCCAAGCCACTTGCCATTCATTTAACAAAGTATTTGTCTAGTCTCTTTCTCCATTCTTTGCTTTATTTGTTGAATCTCCTTGAAATTGAACAACTGCAAGTAAAGAAACCATTAAGTCCGGCTTAAATATTTTTTTATGGTAAAATTTATCGATTTGAGATGGAATTTAAATAAGTATGCGTTTTGAGATGATTTTTATTGTTTGAGCTGGGTCTATTATTTGTTTAGATAGATTATCTTTATAATTTGTGTTCTGATAGTATACTTTTTTGAACGGAATATTCTTTTGGTGAACTTCTGTAAATTCTATTCAATACTTCATTATTCAGGCATACGGTTGTTCCATATTTATTAATTATTTGCATTGGAATGCATAGTTTTCTTAGAAAAGAGTGTTGATCAGTTGAGTTTCCAATTGAAACAAATAGTGAAATTTTTTCCACTACATCAATATCAATTAATCAAGAAAATTATTTTGAACCATTTGTTGGAACGTAAGAGGAACATAGAAATAATATTAATAAATGGAAAGCTATGATTGCTACTTACATGAAGAATAATGTTTAGTATATAAATGATAACGAATATTGAAAATTTTATAGTTAACTTACAAATTTTTTTTAATTAATATTACTATTTAATATTATATTATTATTTCATATTTTATACTTTTAGATTTTTGTAGTTATTTATGTTTTGATGTATTATCACTGCACACATGAAAATTATTATATTTTAGCGTTTTAATAAGTTTACAAAAGTTTTTAAAATTTTATAAAAGTTTATAGAATAAACTTTTTAAAATTCATTAATACTTTTAAAAACTCTCTAAAAGTAATAAAAAATTACTAAAAATCATTAAAATCTATAAAAGCCATTCACTTGGAAAAAAAAAAAAAAATCTATAAAATTCTAAATCGAGCAACACCTTTGAATTTTTATGTTACTGCTTACTACCTACTTAGTAGGAACAATTTCAGGAAGTAATTGTCAGAAAATAATAATAAGAGGAAGTGGGTCCGGAACGTGGAAGGGGCCTACTGCAGCTGGCAATGGTAGAGAGAAGAAAGAGCGTGAGTAGAGATGAAGGAAAAGAAGCGCACGTGAGTAAAAAACCCGCCCACAAAGGCCAATGGGTAGTAAAAAGCGGCCCACATGCACTCGTGTGCACTGGATCATTACTTTTTTGACAGTATGCTGTCACTTAAAAAAAAGGGGTAAAGTGCAGACGTTCCTCTGTCGCATTGGTCGTAATGACTTTTTTAACTTTTTATTTCTTTATCTTCTTTTAAGGCCAACTCAACTCAACTCAACTCAAATATCATTTTTACTTTTAAGTACCCTTATTATTATGTTTCTTACGCGTTGCCTTTCCATTTTGTTTTTCCAATAATAATTTAATTAAGCTTAATATTTCTTTTTAATTATGAAATTCAGAGGTTAAATTTTTCATCTCTAAACTGCTGGTTCAATCTAATTTGGGTTAATTTAGTTCAACGGTGGGTGGAATGTTCTTGTCATTTCAGAAATATCTAATGTTATCATAACCGTACCGGACATCAAACCGGTGAAACTACTGGTACGTGGTGCAACCGGTTCAACCGAGTAATACCGGTGGTTATACCGGATTATTATTTTAAAAAAAAAATATTATTTAAAAAATAAATAAGCTTATAAATTCATCAAACACAAGTTTCAAATATTTAATACTCAAAATAATTTCATGAAATATCCTAAAACTTCATCAATTTTAAATTTTAATGATAATTGATTTAAATTTTAAAATTTGAAAAATTTTGGTTTGAAACCAAACCGAACCAGAACCAAACAAAACTAATTTAGTTTGGTTCAAGTCAAACCGAATGTATATTGGTTTGATTTTGGTTTTTATAATTTCATATGTTTATTTTTTGGTTCGATTTAAAACTTCATCAATTTTAAATTTTAATGATAATTGATTTAAATTTTAAAATTTGAAAAATTTTGGTTTGAAACCAAACCAAACCGAACCAGAACCAAACAAAACTAGTTCAGTTTGGTTCAAGTCAAACCGAATGTATATTGGTTTGATTTTGGTTTTTATAATTTTATATGTTTATTTTTTGATTCGGTTCGGTTCGGTACCGAACCATCGAATCGAACCGAATCAAAACCAAAAATAGAAAATGATCAAAACCGGTTTTGACCGGTTCGCCGGTTTACTGGTTTTTAACCGGTCGAACCGGTCATCTCCGGTTTTTTATCAAACCGTCCATTTTAATCAAACCGACCGGACCCATGGTCGGTTCGCGGTAAAACCGGTCGAACCGGCCGGTCCGGTCCGGTTTTCACAACCTTGGAAATATCTAATATCCTATGTTGATTGATTGTTGAATATAAACTAGTCGGGATAAAGATGAAGTAATGATCTAGTGCTTTTATTAGTCTCGGTAGGAGGAGATTAGTCTATGTATGGATTTTTGAGATGATTTTTAGTTTCTTTTTAACTTCAGTTTGATAAAAAGGGTTGGGAATTTTCACCTTTTTGACAGAGCTACTAGTTTTTTATATTAGTATTGTAGCTGGGGGAATGGTTTGTTGTTCCCCTAGGCATGTCATGGATTTTTTATTTGCCTCTCTTGCAAAGAGATCTTGTCATGGCTCAAAAATAAGCATATGTTGAGGTTGAAATATACGGATGCTGCACGCAAGTGTCACATATTGTTAATGGATTACCACTAATACAAGTGATTAACTTTAGAGTTTTGACTTATGAGTTTTAATTATTGTGTGTTACACTTGTTCATAGATCACTAGATCGGAGAAGTCACGCGTAAGCTTTGGATTTAGATTCTTCATTTGACACAAGTGTTTAAGAATTTGCTCCTCGCTTTTTTCTATTTAATGTTGACATGGGAGCTTAAATAAAGTTGTTTTCTTTAAAAAAAAAAAAAAATTCCTCTTTGTGTTTACACTTTATTACCTTCCAATTTTGAAGAATTATATCAATTGTGTTTAAGAGGTAAATAATCAGGACAACTAGTTCATGTCATATAAGTCCCTTATTATTTCCTTCCATCTGGTACTATGTTTGATTGAATCAAAAGGGGAAGAAACAAAATTCTATTTCTTTGTGTCACATATAGATATCAGGAATCAAAGCTTGTGTAATGTGATTTGTTGAACAAAAACACAAAACACTTAGCCCTCAACAACTAAACCGAAATAAGAATCATTCAAATATGAGTTATTAAGAGCGGAAAACAAACACGTGCTAAAACAAATACAATTGAAAGGAGATAAAACTGTATTAACTATTAATACACCTCAATACATTACAAATCAACGTAAGAATAAAAAAAAAAAAAAATCGTATATACTTCGGATACTTTGAAGGAAATATTCTTTTAAGTAAATTTGTACCACTGATTTTATTCTTATATAAAAATTTGATGGGCTCAGGAAGCCCATGGACAATTTAATGGGCCATATTGTCGAAGTCTGTGACCCAAAATTAACCATCAGCCGTCTATAAAGCCCAAAACCACAGTCGACACGAGAAAATATTCAGATAAAAAACGGTGGGACCTACCAATTAGTGGGCCACGTGTGAAACAGGATAGTTCGTTCCTTTCCGATAAATCATTCTCCCCTTTAACCCACTACCGCGTAAAACAAAGCTGGACTAGTAGCCTAATTTCAACGATCAATTCCTCCTTAAGCAATCTCTCTTCTATATATTCCGTCATCAGATCAGGTTAATCTAGCTTCGATTCGAATTCTGCATCTGCATCTACATCTACATCGGTACTACAAACATGAGTTTCCTGTTCGGCAAGAGAAAAACTCCCGCAGGTTTTCCTTTTTCTTTTTTAACCTTGGGTTCAATTTCAGTTTTTCCGGGTTTTAGTTTTTTAGGTTTTGATTAGGATTTTTTATTTTATTCTAATTATTGATCGGCCTTGAAATTGTCTGATGTTGGTGGTTCTACTGTAGAATTTGATTCCTTTTTTCTATTATTTGTTGGCTTTAATTTTTTCAATAGCTGAGTTTGTATCACGAATTTTCAATTGAATTGCTGTATTTTTTGGTTTCAGAACTTCTGCGGGAAAATAAGAGAATGCTGGATAAATCTATCAGAGAGATAGAGAGGGAGAGGCAAGGTCTACAGACACAAGAAAAGAAATTAATTGCAGAGATAAAGAAGAGTGCCAAACAAGGGCAAATGGTGCGCCTTTTTTTTCTTCGTTGATTGTGTGTTCTTGTTTGTTTTACAAATATTTCCTTCAATTGTATGTTTTTTAGCTATTTGATCTGCTGAATGAACCAGTAGAATACGTAGCTAATGGATAAAATTATTTCCTTGCGTTGGTGCTTATTTTTTTTCTTGTCCAGTGAGTTTTTATAAGTTTGCTTTGGAGCTAAATGCTAAAACACAAAGCAATTTGGAGCTTAGGTGTCATAGTTCCTAAGGTAGTAAGGTGGGCACTATTTTAGAACCAGCTGTCTAGATTTTATACCAAGTTTGTCTGATTTATGCCTTGTTATTTTGAGAATGCAATTTATTCTATTGATCTGACAAGTGTTGCTATAAAATTGAGCAGGGATGTTTTCTTTGACTGAAAGGCTTTAGTTTGTAAAAATTAATTTAACATTGAAAGCTTTTCTCCTATCCTGTAACTTGGTATTGTTTTTTTTAACTATTGAAATTATTTTGAAAGGAAGTGTTTATGTATTATCACATATCTAACCTTTTACGATATTGTTGCAGGGAGCTGTAAAAGTAATGGCAAAGGACCTTATCAGGACGAGACATCAAATTGAAAAGTTCTATAAGCTGAAGTCGCAGCTTCAAGGTGTATCTCTTAGAATCCAGGTATGTTTTGTTCATAAATGCCTTTCACCATTCTTGTTGTTGTTCAATCAAAGTCCTTATGTAGCCCATTCAACAACTCTTCTATAATTAGGCAGCTCTTAGAAACTGATCGTCGCATGTCTTTTTGAACCCTTGTTTTGGAACAAAAAAAGAAACATCTTTTGACTTCTAAAGGTCTAAATCCATGTAATATGCAAAATGCATTCTTGTTTGGATGTGCTGCTTGCAATTTGTGAAGTATAATTGAATTAAAACCATAATGTATAAGTGATGTTCTGAAATTGCAAATAAGATAAGCACAGAAAATGCATAGTGCCAAGACTTATGTGGTTTCTCAATCAATTGAGAGGCATGCATAGTCAAAAACACTTTAAATTTAAACCTGAATCTGCTGCTAAATCTGGCCGAGTTCAGAGAGATTAGTTAAGTATATTTTGATTAACCAATATTCTCTGCGGAACTATCAATATGTTTGAAGCGTCAATTTCTATTAATGTGGGTTTTTCACCATCTGCAATGGATGGATCTTGAGGGCAATTTAGTTGAACTCCTAAGTTGTTGAACATCAGTTCAAATAAGCTCTTGCACTTTTTCTTACTAAATCAATGTGTTGAATATTTGAAATGATGGTTAGACATTGAAGTCAACACAAGCAATGGGAGAGGCAATGAAAGGTGTGACAAAAGCAATGGGCCAGATGAATAGGCAAATGAACTTGCCTTCGTTACAGAAAATTATGCAAGAGTTTGAGAGGCAGAATGAGAAGATGGAAATGGTGACTGAAGTCATGGGAGATGCCATTGACGATGCTTTGGAAGGTGATGAGGAAGAGGAAGAAACAGAAGAACTGGTTAGCCAAGTTCTTGATGAGATTGGAATTGACATCAACCAAGAGGTAGTTTTTCAGTTTTCCTTTTCCTTGTATTTCAGCTTGAGAGTCTTATTCGAACATAATGACAATTCGGTTTTTTTTTTTTTCCTTTGTATCTACAGCTTGTGAATGCACCATCATCTGCTGTAGCTGCACCAGCTGCAAAGGGCAAGGTTGCACAAGCGGAGGCAACTACTGGGACTGATGATGGCGGGATAGATAGTGAATTGCAAGCAAGGTTAGACAATTTGAGGAGGATGTAATTAATTTCCTATGTCATGTTCCACTCGTAAAATTTTTAAATCAACATCATCTAAAAAATTTCCATTTAGGCTGTGTAATATAAAGTACAACTGAAAATTGTGGCAGGGTTTGTAAATTCCTATTTATGGGTACAATTGGAAATTGTACAATTATTTACATGATGCATTGCCTTCGTTTTCTGCGGCTCTAATTGTGCACTTGCACTTGCACTTCCTGAGGTATTACTTCTGGAATACAAAATACTATACATTTGAGGAATAACAACAACCAATTAAAATGTCGTATAACCAATGACTTTAAAATCTGTGTGGTTAAATCTTGGCCTATTTCGCTCTTAGGGGTGCTAGAATTGGGTGCTTAAAATTATAAATTCTTAATTTTTGCATTTTCCAGCAGCAGTTTTCATATTTAGTTAGCAGAATGAAGTACATAACAAAAACAAAAAAAAAAGAAATATACCTATTCGTAGAAGACTGGAAAACATAAAGGAATTTCATTAAAAAAAATTGAAGAATGGAACTCTTTTTTTTTTTTTTTTTATTAATGCAAAATTTATTTTATGTGATATATGATTTTTTACTATTATTTAATGTGGCATAGAGGGGGAAGACTTGAACAATATGCAACTTTTTACTTAATTCCTTTGACAATTCTAATGAGAACAAAGAGTCAAAAACTTATGTTATTACCGTTGAAAATAATTTATTTATTTTTCTGTGTAGTTCATTTATAAAATTACCTGTAAGTAGATTTATTTATTGGGCTGGTTATGAATCCAGTTCGTTCTGGCCCGATCTCTAAAAATTGGGGTTGGATTTTCATTTTGCACCTTGCATAAGCCCGTTGAAACACAAAGTTCAATGAATTTGACTTAGAATTTCTGTAAATACTCAAATCCAGCCCAACTAATATATACTTATATATTTTAATTTATTTTTATTTTCAATTTAAGCATTTTCTAAATTTATTATATTTTTTTATTGAATTATTTATATACTATTAGGTATGTATTGTTCTATTAAATAATTGTATTTTTTCTGTTATATTGTCTTTGTTTTAATTTGATTATTAACAAAAATTAAAAATCAATTTTATTGGATGGCATAGATTGGGTTTGGGGTTGATGCTCTAAGCCGACTTAGGCCCCACCCAAACTCAAACTAATTTTTATGCGGACTGGGCTGGACTGGTCTTGGACAACCTTTTTATTTATCAAACCCGACAGGTTCTACCCAATCTCACCCGATGAATATGTGTACCTGTAAGTGGACAGACTAATAAATAAATATTTACAGAGTTTCAATGAAGCGTTTGGTTTAAATTTCGGAACCGGTATCAGAATCGGAAAGGGAATGACACGGAATCAGAATCAGATTCATCATTTATCAATTATATTTGGTTTACTCCGTAATCGGAATCCTCCACTTATTTTCATGTGGCTAATGTTAAAAATTATTACATTTTATAATAATAACATAATATAATTCATAAGTATTATATATATATATATATTTGGATTGTATATCAGACATATATTATATTATACCATGAATTGTAGATGCAACATGATCTTGTATCAAAAATTGAAAATTTGCAATGAATTGATTCGAATAGGAAGAAATCGGCAATAGTTAAAAAAAGGGAAAAAAAAAATCCACAAATTAATAGATTTTAAAGAAAAAAAAAAGTTAAAAAATAGATAATGGGGGTAATCAAAATTGATTGATGGGGGAGAAGAGGAGAATCATTGATTCCCATGTAAGTAGGGGTGAGCAAAACCGAACCAATATCTAAAAACCGAAAATCCAAACCGAACCGAACCGAACTGATCTATTTCATAGTTTGGTTTGGTTTGGTTTTAAGTTATGAAGAAGTTTGGATTTCGGTTCGGTTCGGTTCAAAACCGGAAAACTGAATAATTGGTAAAATATTAAAATTAATTATAAAATTAATATATACTAATTGTAGAGAATTTTAGACATTATATTCTTTTATAGTTTTATATTGTGATTTTTTGATGCTAATTTATAGTTGTTAAAACTTGAGAGTTGAAAAAAGAAGAAGAGAATTTTAGTATTTTATTGTGATGTAATAGTATTATTTAGTATTACTATTTTTTTAAGTTAATTTTTTTGTATTTTTTTTTTAAACAAACTACTTATATAAAATTTTTATTTTGATTTAAAAAAAAAGTTGATGTTTTTGGTTCGAGCTAGTCCAAATCAAACCGAACCGAATTAGTTCGGTTTGGACTGAACCAAACCAAAATTTAGTTTGGATCGGATTGGTTTATAAAATACAGTGTTTTTTAGATCGGTTTGTTCGGTTCGGTTCGGTTTTTGAACCGAACCGGTCCATGCTCACCCTTACATGTAAGGGGGAGGGAATCACATTCCTATTGTAATCTTGAATATGATTAAATAAACACCATAAAAAGAAATTAAACATTCTCATTCTCAATGCATAATACATTTTTGGCATATCAACATCCTAAATTGTATTTTGTTGGCATTAGTCGCACACTGGATAACGAAGATTTTTACATTTTGTTGTTTCGTTGCATTTGGCTATTGTTTTGTATTTATAATAACAAATACTGAAATAGTCATGTTTTCTTATACTTGTTTGTAAAAAAATCTTACAGGTTTCGTTTCTCTAAAAAAAAATCTTTGTAGTTTCCGACCGTTAACAAAAAATAAATTTTGGCCTAACACCGGAAAAAATTGAACACGTGGCAACTTTTGCCTCTGCCACGTCATCAAAATTTCCCGGTTACGTCATCAATTTTTGACGGTGTTAAGCCAAAATTCTTTTTTTTTTTTTAATGGCCAGAAACCACAAGGATTTTTTTGTAAAAACTGAAACCTCGAGAATTTTTTTGCAAATAAGTGCAACCACAGGGGTTTTTTTATGTAATTATCCCTAAAATTAATTAACAAGAATTTTCTATTTTAGCAATTTACAACTAGATTTAGATATAAATATTTTTTATCCTATTGTTATTTTTTGTTACTTACTAAATAAGTGATTTGTGGTTGTTTAATCATTTTTTTATGACCATTCTCCAAATTAATTTTGCATACGATAAAAATCAAATTTGAGACCTAAATTACGCGATTGGAGACCATTATCTTTCAACCAATCTTAATTTGTTATCATGTATAATTTGAAAAGAAAATTCATTTTTTTAATTTTTTCTTATCATTCACAATATTTAAAATAAATATAATCAATTAAAAATAAAAGTATAATAATAATTTGTTATTTAGAATCTATGTTCAAAAATTAATAAACAGAAATGAATGAAACGAAAAAAAAAAATAAAAGCATAATAAAGTGCAGTGAATTTATCTGTATAAAATGTGGAATTCATTCACAAATTCCATATATATTATGATAGAATTTGCTCAAGGCGGGTTGAATTTTATGGGATTCTAATTTTTTACTTATTTATTTACTTATTTATTTTTTTCCACGTTCCAAGCACAAAAATTTGGTATTGGAAATGAATTCCTCAAATGTTGAGAAATTTATTTATTCCAAGCGGAGCCCTAATAAAAATTTTAACCAACTAACTAGACTCAAACACAGTGTAATTATATTTAGAACAACATCAGGTCAAGAATTAAATCGTAATTGATCTATGCCTTGCTCAATTAGCTATGTAAACTCTCTATGAGGAACTTTATGCATAACCTTTTGATTGATTCTTTTTGGTTGGAAAAAAAATAAAAAATCATTTGATTCTATTCAAACTTTTATTAATATTAATAATCAAGGATATCTGACCATATCAGAAATTTAACTCCCTCAACTGCTCCTCCTTCTCTCTAAAAGTCTAGAGAGAGAAAGCTGTTATTTCCTCCATTGTTGTTGCTTTGAAAAAGGGAGAAGTAAGCTTTGAGCTTCTTCCTTCTCTCCCACTAGTTTTTTCTTTTTCTCTTTCTAGTTTTTGTGTATTGATTCTTGTTGCGTGAAATAATCTACATTCGACATGTTTTTTAACTTCAACTATAAAATCGTTTTCCTCAATTATGCTACACAACACAAATTTGATAGTTTTTTATCCACTGAATTGGTCGTCATATATTTGGCTGGAGTGAAGAGTGAGAACAAGGAAAAGATTTCCGGTTTTCGAGACATATATTTAGACATATACGCTCCTCGTAATCTGTAAATTCTTTCTTTTTGTTCTAATTTCCCTCCAACCAAACATAGTATTATTCAAAAATGCATATCGATTTTTACATCGTAGGTATCCAGACTTTTTAAACAAGATTTATCTAAATCTGTAAAACATGCCTAGTGTTGTGTAGTATGACGGAGTTCTTATGGCCATGGATCATGCATAACGTAAGATGGAGTTTAACAAAATTTAGATTGTAGTGTTGTTTTATTATTATTATAATTTTTACGTTACGGATTTTCTCTTATTCTTGTAGCATGTTTTTTTTTAATCTCCCAATACGATGAAATTGTTTCATTTTGATTGTGATAGGATTAATAGTTTGATTAATTTCGTTTTAATTACCGATATGTATCAATCTTGATGTGAAATGCAATCTTCCATCTTCATAATTTTTTTTTTGGGATCAACTTGGATATGAATTAATCAATCAAATTAATTAAAAAATTAGTAATATTTTATACACAAAAATGGATAAATGAATCTATCACAGCTTTTCCACCAACTCAGAGGAAAAAACCACAAAAACCATTAATAGAAGATTTTAACAAACCTACCTGACCTACACTAACACTATTTACTGTCTCTACTAGAAAAATCGTTTACCAAACAATCATATTTATCATTATCAATGCTAAACCCTTATCTCTAAACACTACACGACACGCAAATTAAACGACAATGGCAATAATAAAGCAACAAATACCATGAATTCACCGGCACCGCCGCAGCCGGCAAGACAGCCATCGGCCCGTCGTCACCAATTTCTACAAGAGAGGTATGAAATGGGCATTTGCAGCTGCTCCTGCAAAATGTTCTCGAGAGAGATTTTCCGGCGCCGTATTAGCCGCTGCCACCACCGGTATACGACGGCAGAAGGAATTCATAGGAGGCTGAACTCTGGCACGGCAAAGCGGGCAATCGGAGTGAGAATAAAGCCACATATCTATACAAGAAGCATGAAAAGAGTGTTTACATCCCGGCAATTGCCGCACTTCTTCTCCTTCTTCTAATACCGATAAGCAAACGGCACATTCAAACTCGCCGCCGTTCTCAATTCCGACCATATTCTCTTTCTTGAACTTGAAGCTTGACAGCAAGCTATTGTTTGACTGCTGAAAACTCTGGCTTCCGCCTGTTGTTGTTGCCTCAACAAGTTGTGGCAGTCTCCGGCCGGAGTTTTCTCGCCGGCGATGCGTGCACCATCTGATGATGATGATGTTGTACATGGCTAATATTAAAGCGGCTGTGCCGATTATTACAAGGCCGTAATATAGCATTGCCATGTTTGAATATTTCTGCTGCGGGGGCTGCGGCGGCGGCGCTTCTATGTGAGGACTTGGAATTTTGTCGCCCATATATGATATATGTGTTTTTATCTATCTATTTAGATTTTAGAGTAAGAGATTGAGAATTAAATATTAATAGAGAAAAAGAGAATGTAAATTAAATCCTCTTAGCTTAAAATACTCTATAAATAGTTAATAGAAAAGTAATCTACGAGTTGTACAGTTGACAATACATACTGAGTTTGTAGGAGGAGATTTATGTTTAATTTCCATCAACCTACGAGTTGTGCGTATAGCTTCGTTGATAATACTGAATGAGTTTGTAGGAAGAGAATTAAGTTCAATTTCCATCGACGTACCTCTGTGTTATAACTCAGTTAACAATACAAACTGAGTTTGTAGGAGCAGATTTAGGTTCATTTTCCACTGATCTACGGGTTATAACTTGGTTGATAAGACAAACAAAATTTGCAGGTGAAGATTTAGGTTTAATTTTCATTGAATACATTTATAGAAAAAGGTAACGTGCTTCAACTGCAATTAAGCTTCGAATATAATTACTTTAATGAGAATGTACTAAAAAGAAATAAAAAGAAAAACTATTGAGTAAACAATAAAAGTTGAGTTTTGGCAAGGGAAGTTGAAAATATAATAAAATTTTGAAATAAATTGATTAAAAATAGTAGAAAATGATGAAGATACATGTACTTGACAGATAAAATAATTGAAAAGGTGTGGTTGAAGAAAAAAAAACCGTGGAAAATGAGAAATTGGGGATATCCATATAAGGCAAGTAATGAAGACAAAAAGGAAGGTTCAATCAGTTGAGAGTTGATGATAAGGATATTGAATTTTGTACTTGTATATTTAGTTCTCTGCATTATGGGGAATCTTACAAAATACAAATTATTAGATAATGATTTTTCTTATATTCTAATCTATAAGGAGAGATATCCGTACGTTCCCTAGTGAGACAATACATAAGCCATATATACAGACCAAAAGAGGTGACCTTATCAATGTGATTAATTAAGTTAAAAAAACACAATAATTATTGATAATCTCTATTGCTTAATGAAGCTTTGAGTCCATATCTAGGAAGCAAATCCTTTATTAGGCACATTAGTAATTGCAGAGCTTTTGGTCTTTCTAAAGTGGAAAATTTCTCACTCAGCCCGATCCATATGAACCCTTTCAATAAAACACTAACACTTAAACAACATGAGTATTAAGAAATCAAAAACTTATTGGGAAAATAAAAAACATTTTTATGTTAGTTCTTCATTGGAAAGGTTCGTATAGACCTCCATTGTAGAACAAGAAATTTTATAGTATTTGTCAAAGAGTTCTCTCATGAGAATTTATACCAAGGATGGGTATTGAGCCCGAAACCTTCTACCTCGTAAATCGAAGGTGTACCAACTGAACTATTTTCTATCAGTAGATTTCTCAATTTTAGTTTCTACTGTTAAACGAATTCATAAAAGCTATAAATAAATCATAATTAAATATAATAAAATGGCAATAAGTTCCTAACTTATTAATTGGTTTCTAATTGACAATAAAATGATTAAATAATGAATAGACCATAAAGCATCCTATTCAAAAGAAGAAAGCACTAGTTTTTTTTTTTGATTGAAATAATTATCCGGCAACATTATTATGAATTATATTGATGTCAATCATTTAATAGTGAGGATCACGTTTTGTCCAGATTACCGTAAAATCTCTTGGTTTTGTATACAAATTTCTTTATGCATTGTTCTTTTACTATTTTGGAAAAAATTAATCTATTTGCATCTTGTTATTTTTTAATACGGGATCATATACTTTGAAATTTTAGATAAAAAATTTCCTAAGTTTACCATTATAATTCAACTTTTTCCACGTTTTAGTTGCTTGGGAGCTTTTTTCTACATTCTCCAAAATAAAAATAAAAATAAAAATAAAATTAAAAAAAAAATTAAAAAAAAAAATAAAACGCCTTTGTATACGAGAATTAAGGTGAAAAAAAAAGAAAATTACAGTCTTTGAATTTTTGTGTATTATAATGTATACTAGCCAATAATTATATATTTCAGACTTTTCGAATATTACTTTTGTGAACACTTAGTTGCATCCAAAACACATTTAGTATTTTGTTATTGCAAAATTGCCTTTATATCATGACATCCGATAATTTATTATTAGTCATAGAGTTTTTGTGTGGCACAATAGTCTGTCCTTTTTATTTTAGTGTGCAAAAAATTGAAAAGGACTAATACAATGTTGAATTTGTTATGTGGTACAATATCAAATTACCTTATACTAGCTTTTGACCATAAAATTTAACATAATATTGGATTTTTTCTTTTTTCTTTCTCTAAAGAATATTGGATGAATTTTAGACCAATGATAAAGAATTGAGAGAAAAAATTCAAAATTTATTTTCAAAATAGAACTTACTATTGTAATTGCCAAAGTTTAAGGATTAAAATTATTTACACAAAGAATTATGGGGTTGAATTATAATTTGCAAAAGGTGTCCCCGCGTGTAACGTTAGGATTTGCCATGTACTTGGGCCACATTTGTGATTTTTTTTACCCATTCTTTTTGCATATGGGCCCGTCCGACATTACATGTTGAGGTTTTAAGGTGAGAATGGTTCGAGTATGTTTCCATCTGTAATCTTTGAAATTAATACTGAATTACATTTGAGCATTTCAATTTCTTTCACTTGGATATAATTAAGGCTGTTTTTTTTTTTTTTTTTTTTGGGAAATTGTCAGTTTTACGCTAAATAATAACTTTATTTCTAGCCGTACGTTTAACAATTTACTCAATTACCTTTTTTCTTTAAATTCTTTTATTTAATACTTAATACTTACGTTTTTTTCTTTTTTACGTTTTTTTTTTCTTACTAAAGGAAAATGGCAGAAATGGAGAAACCCCAAGACCATCATCCTCTCCCCTGTGTCTCCGGCGTCCTTTGCTGCCGGTGCCCGCTGCCCTTCGGTGGTCGTCTTTTCCCCTGTATCTTTCTTGTCTCTTCTGGCTTCGGCACCTTTGTTGCCGATTTTCTCTCTGCCCGTCGTCAATTTCTAGAGTTGCTTGATACTCTGATTCCGGCGACTATTACTGTTTTGCTATGGTAACGGTCGATCTTGTGAGGCTCTGTAAATTCTTCGTTCTCTGAATTCTGTTTCCCTTTTTCAATTTTATAAATTCCACCCCCGACATGATTAATTTTGATGGTGAAAAATGTAGCCAATTCCTGGGTATGGCGTGGCAAAAGTAGTGGAATCAAGAAACCCAAATTTCAAGGAAGGAGATTTGGTACGGGGAACAACCGAATGGGAAGAGTACTCCATCATCACATCAACTGAAGGCCTCTTCGACATTCACCATACTGATCTTCCCCTTTCTTACTATACTGGACTTCTTGGTAGGTCTACCTACGCAAAATTATTTATATGTTTGTCTTTCTATTTAATCAAATTGAACCACTCAAAATATCATTATTTAATTTGCAAACTTAAGTTGTAATTGGAGTAATATCCTTTGTATTTCTGTGTTTGATTGATTAGGGATGCCTGGAATGACTTCATATGCTGGATTTTATAAAGTTTGTAGTCCCAAAAAAGGGGAATATGTTTATGTTTCATCAGTAGTTGGTGCAGTGGGCCAGCTTGTTGGCCAATTTGCCAAATTGATGGGTTGCTATGTTGTTGGAAGTGCTGGAACTCAATAAAAGGTACATTCATTCATCCTTCTTAATGAGTACTTATTCTACATATGATATGATCTGATCTCAACTCTTTTTTGCTCATTTATCATGTTCAGGTAGATTTATTGAAGAACAAACTTGGATTTGATGAGGCATTCAATTACAAAGAAGAACCTTGCAGGTACTGTCTGTGTAACCGCATGGTGGCTAGCACTTTGCAGCTACTGTCTGTGTCATCTAATGGGCATTTGATATATCATATCGAATTTTTTTTTTTTCATTTCTAAACCTACATTTCCTTTTCTTCAATGATTGGGTTGTGCAATTGTGGAAAAATGCTACTTTAGATAAAGGAAAAATTGCAGCTGTCCTATTCGCATTCTAGCACCTCTTGATAGGATAAAGGAAAAATTGCACAAGTTTAACCCCTCAAAGTCTTGGCTGTGGTTATGAGATACTGTGTTACTGACTTATTTTCTATCTCTTCAATATGGGTGCTGCCTGGGAAACTTTTGCATTATCAATTTGCCTTCAAATAAAATTTTTTTTCTCCTCAAAATCATAAATAAAAAAGGTGACTCATGGTGCCTCAAGAATTTTACACATATTTTTCAGACAAGCTGGAGCAAAAAAGAAAAAAAAGTTAAATGGGAAAGGAAAGGCATAGATGCAGGAGTTTATTATTTAAATTATGATGTTCCTTAAGCTATATGGTATGTGAGTGGTTACAACTTCAATAATTGCGTTACAATATTAACGGATGATAATCTTATTAATTCGAATTTGTTACATTTACAAGGGCTCGAGAAGTATGTAATGACAAAGTTATTTACCCGTGTGTTTGCTTCACTACCAGATGATGTTAAAGCTGATGAGCAACTTTCTGAGAAGATGTCTTTGATTTGACAATTTATTAGACCCAAAAATTTATCACGTATTCATGTATAGCGCCAGTTTTTTTACTACAAGGGGTCTATTTACTTTAGCTATTAATGTTGAATATTAATCTGTTGTAAAATCATTGTCAGCTGGTGACAAATTGAACTAATTCTTCAATGAAATACACTATTTATACGCTTCTTATACACTGTTTATATATTGTTTATACACTTACTATTCACTGTTATATATTGTTATACACATCTTATATACTGTTATACATTATTTATAAACTGTTTATACATTGTTTATACACTTATTATACACTGTTTATACGTTGTTTATACACTTCTTATACATTATTATAAATTGGTATATACTGTTTATACATTTGTTATACATTGTTATACACTTCTTATATATTACTATACATTGTTTATACACTGTTATACACTGTTTATACACTTCTTATACACTGTTTATACACTTCTTATACACTGTTTATACATTGTTTATACATTATACATTGTTTATACATTATTTATACACTGTTATACATTGTTATACACTGTTTATACATTTCTTCTACACTGTTATACATTGCTTCTACATTGTTTATACACCACTTATACATTGTTTATACATTATACACTTCTTATACAATGTTAATATGTTTATACACTTATTATACATTGTTATACACTCTTTTATACACTGTTTATACATTATTTATACACTGTTTTTACATTTTTTATATATTATTTATACATTTTTTATACATTATACACTGTTTATACACTGTTTATACACTGTTATACATTTTTATACACTATTTATACACTTCTTATACACTGTTATACATTGCTTATACATTGTTTATACACTACTTATACATTGTTATACATTATACACTTTTTATACAATGTTATATGTTTATACATTTATTATACATTGTTATACACTGTTTATACATTGTTATACATTATTTATACATTGTTTATACACTGTTATACATTGTTTATACATTATTTATACATTGTTTATACATTATACACTGTTTATACATTATTTATACATTATTTATACACTGTTATACATTGTTATACACTTCTTATACACTGTTATACATTGCTTATACATTTTTTATACACTACTTATATATTGTTATATATTATACACTTTTTATACAATGTTATATGTTTATACATTTATTGTATATTGTTATACACTCTTTTATACACTGTTTATACATTATTTATACACTGTTATACATTGTTTATACAATGTTTATATATTATTTATACACTGTTATACATTGTTATACACTGTCTATACACTTCTTATACATTGTTATACATTATTATACACTTCTTATATATGATTATACATTATTTATACATCGTTTATACACTTTATACATTGTTTATACCTTAGTTATACCTTAATTATACCTTAAGATATACTATTCTAGTAATTATACCTTAGTTATTCCTTATTTATACCCTAAGATACATTATTATATTGATTATACCTTAGTTATACCTTAAGATACACTATTACAGTGATTATACATTAGTTATACCTTAAGATACACTATTACATTGATTATACATTAGTTATACCTTAATTATACATTAAGATACACTATTACAGTGTTTATACCTTAGTTATACCTTAATTATACCTTTGTTATACATTAAGATACACTATTACAGTGATTATACTTTAGTTATACCTTAATTACACCTTAGTTATACCTTAATATACAAAGGCATAATTAGTTATACTTTAGTGAAAAAAATATGTCGGAAAAAGTATATACATATGGACTTTGTTTCAAAGATAAAAAAAAAACTTTCTAAAGTCGCATGACAAAAAATTAAACGGATTGAGAGATAAATGCGAAATTAGATTAAAAATTATAAAACGAGGAGAGAGAAACATGGACAAAGTAGAGAAGGTATTTTGGAGATTTTGATTTGTGTTTTGTTGTTTACTTTGTGAATGAATCACGTAAAAATGATAATTTTTGTTTTAGGTATTTTTGAAATTTTGAAAAGTTTTTAAGGTATTTATGCAAACTTTTTCTTTTGAGGTAAAAATGTTATATGGTGCCAAAAGTTATGTATTTATGTAAAATGGCATTTTTTTTGGTAGAAAGGAAAGGAAATGAAAGAATAGAAGAGCAGCAAAAGAGAAAAAAAAGGGAAGCTAGCCAAAATCTTGCAGGACATTCCTAAGCTGACCAACACCTTTTCAATCCTCAGTTAGCACCTGAATAACTTTTTGAGGAGTGCTGGGCGAAATCTACAGACCATTAGGGAAACAACGAGCCATTACAGCCAATTTATCTGCATTGGTATTTGCCTTCCTGAACACGTGCATTAAGCAGTAACTAGGAGCCTTTCCGAGCAGCTCTTTCACTTCCACAAAGAGACTGCGAAGATGGAAGCACTATCAAGAGTAGTGTAACTACAAATCAGCTGAACCATGAGTTGGGAATCTGTCTCAATAATCACATTAGACCAATGTTCCTGCAATGAAACCAACAGGGCCACCTTAAGCGCCCACATCTCTGCCATGAATAATTAAAGGAGTTATGAATGTGACAAAAAAACACTACGAAATATAAAAAATTTGATAACAAAAATTTTTGTTAGGAAAAGTATAAAAGTTTTACCATATAAAAAAGTTATTATACGTTGCTTTTATAAAATTGTGACTTTATGTATTTAGAAACTGAATTTCATAATATTTTGTTTGTTGTTAATGATATGCATTTGGCTGTAGCTTTTAAATATTATTGCTAAATAGTTGTATCTTTATTTTTTATATATATATATATATATATATATATATATATATATATATATATATATATATATATATATATATCAAACAAAAGAATCCTCCAAATGTTTTCTATGAAAAATAGTGTTATATGTGAAATTATTTTCTACGAAATGAATAAAAATGGTAGATAATTCTATTATTCTAAAATCCACACCCATTAATCACCATTGATTAAAACTATATTATACGGGAGATAAGCCCTTGTTTTAACATCTAAAAATTCTTAACAAATATAAATTGGGATAGGATGATAAGTTCTAACATATAAAAAAAATCATAAGTTTTGAATTAGTTATTTATTGTCATGACTCCACTAAGAGAATATTTGAATCTTTTGAAGTATTGGGATCTATACTTGTTTATTGGATTAGGTATTCACCCGGTCCGTCCAAGTCCAATTATTAAAAGCGGGGCTTGGACATGTACTTTACATGTTAAGTCGGTTCGAGTCTGAGCTCAATGAGGCCTGAAATTTAGTGGATTGGGCTTGAAATTTGTGTAAATATTCAAGTCCGGCCCCCTCCAAATGAATATATACATATAGATTTTATTCTACTTTTAATTTCATATCATACTTTATATAAAGTTTTTCTAAATTTATTATGAATTTTTTCAACTAAATTTATTTAGATAATATTAGTTTTATTGTGTTATATCTGTAATTATATTTTTTTGTCATATTGTCTTTGTTTTAGTTAGATTATGAAAAAAAAAGGGAAAAATCGAAGAAGTAAAAAATTTTAGTGGGTGGGCTTGGATTGGGCTTGGGATTGATGTTCTAAGCTCGGTTCAAGCCCGACTCATGTTCATATTAATTTTTATGTGGAATGGTCTGGGCTTAGACAAATTTTTTTTTATCATCAAACAATAGGCGTGACCCAAGCCTACCTCGATGAACAGGTTTATTGGGATCTTATCCATAATTGAACCTTGGAAGGAGGGGTGTACAAATAACTAGTTCTGAAAACCCAAAGCACCAGAGCCCAATAAGGACCACATAGCAACCAAATGGAAAGAATAGCAATAAACTCAAGGGTAAACTAGTTATTCCACAAACAAATGGGAGTATAAGTTACTATTACTGACACCTCATTAATAGACATCTTTAGTACCTCAACTAACTTAACCTTCCTAGTATCTATTGGAATGGGACCTAATCTCGACTTCAAGAGACGACAAGTGGCAGAATCCAAAACTCAACTCATTATCATGAAGATGAGAAATTTTACAATGCTCCAAAAATACATACTCTTTTAGTTATAAAATATTGACGGTCCCAAATAGGCTAACTACAGTACTAGAGGAGGGTAAATAGTACTGTATACCGAATAAAAATTTTCGCAAATTCTTTTTGAAGAAAAATAGTTCTCACCAGATAAATAGAAGTTTTACAAAAATAGTAAAACTTACGAATGTAAATTTGCTTGGCTAAAAAGATGTTTTCAAATAATAAAGTTGTTAATTTAAATTGCAAGAATTTAAATAGCAGTAAATATAAAGAGAGTAGGGATAGAGAAATGAAGATACCAAAATTTATCCTAGTTCGACCCAACCGGTTTATGTCCAGTCCCCAAACTAACCGCTTGAGATTTTCTACTAACATTTGCTTTACGGGCAGGAAACAAGCCTATGTTACTTTTTACGAGTTCTAGTAACAAACTCAATAATTTTATAGGCTTAGTATCAAACCTTTATCGTTACTTTTCTGAGCTCCAGTAACAAACTCTTCTGGACCAAACTTATCTTGGTATTTTTAAAGCTCCAATACCAAACTTTTATTGATGTTTTTTCAAGTTTAAGCACCAAACTTGTACAATCTTTGTTGATCACACTATCAACAAAGTAAACCCCCCACACAAATCCTTTGTGTGAAAATTACAATTCCCTTAAAATAGATATTTGAAAGAATGTGTGACCTAGATGAAGCTCTTCTCTCTTTTTGTACTTGTAGGAATTATTGAAGACTTGAATATAAGAAGCTTAGAATGTGTGAATATTGCTTTAAGTCTTTGACATTGCTAACTTGAACTTCACTTCTTTATATAGGTGATGACATGCTTTATGCAATGGAGAAATGACAGTTGATTTCAAGTCATGAAGAGAATATGGCAATTATGTTCATGTCACAAGCTAAGAAGATGTTGAATACACCTAATAAGCTATGTATGGCTGTTTGTTTCAAGTAACAAAGTGATATGATTGTTGATCTCATGTAACAAGAGATTATGGCAGTTGAAGTCACCTCCTGAAGAGAATATAGTTGTTGTTATAGCTCTTAAAGGTACATTTGCAATTGACTTCAATATCACGATAGTGGAATAGCAGTTGTATATATGTCATAAAGAAGATGTTGAAAACATCTCATGAGCTACATATGGCCATTTGATATAAGTGAGAAGATGATATGGCTTTGGCTTCACCTTATAAGTAATTTGTAGCTCTTGAAAGCATAAGTAGCCGTAGAGGTATTTTGCAACTTATGAGCATAAGTTGTTTATCTAATAAACACAATTATGTCATGTAGCATTTTATCTTATAATGCTTTTGTAGTACTTTGTGTTTATTTTAGCAATTAAGAAATTGTTTTTCTTTAATGTCAACTTATGATCATTAAACTAAATGAAATAATAGGGTTTCTCCCTTAGGTTTTCCATTGATTAGAATAGCATATATACATAGATACATGGGCCGTGTATCATAGGCTGTAGATGGGCTGATTATATATATATATATATATATATATATATATATATATATATACTCTATCACCCCCCCGCAAGTTGAGCGGGGCTTTGCACGGTCAACTTGTCATGTAGAAGAATAAAACGTTGCTTTGATAGGCCTTTAGTGAGGATGTCCGGTGGTTGGTGAAGAGTGGGTATGTGTTGGACCCGAAGCAGTTTTTGGCTCACCTTGTCTCGAACAAAATGGAAATCGAGTTCAAGGTGTTTGCTGTTGTTGTGAAAAATCCGGTTAGCAGTGAGGTAGGTGGCACCCAAGTTGTCGGACCATATGGTAGGAGGTGCGTTGGTGGAGTATCCAAGTTCGCGGAGTAACATTGTAAGCCATAGCACTTCAGATGCAACTATAGCCAAGGCTCGATATTCCGCTTCTGTGGAGGATCTCGAGACAGTCCTTTGTTTCCTGGAAGTCCAAGAGATGAGATTCGGCCCAAGAAAGATAGCAAACCCAGTTGTGGATTTTCTGTCATCTAAACATCAGCCCCAATCTGAGTCACAGAAACCATTAATGTTTAAGGAAGAAGATTTCCGAAGTAAGAGACCATGGCTGGTCGTGTCTCGTAAATACCGTAAAATACTCTTGACGGCTTTCCAGTGTTCAGTGGTGGGTGAGTGCATGTATTGAGACACTTTATTCACTGAGAAAGAAACATCTGGTCTGGTAATGGTGACATATTGTAAGCCACCCACTATACTCTTGTATAACTGAGGATCCTCAAAGGAGCCGCCACTTTGAAGAGAGAGGCGGGTACTGCTGCAGAATGGTGTGGAGATTCCCTTGGATTCATGCATTTTGGCTTGTACAAGAGATCAGAAATATATTTTTGCTGATAGAGGAGTAAGTCGTCGGTTTGCCAGGATGCTTCAAGGCCGCGTAAGTATTTCAGCTTCCCAAGGTTATGGATTGCAAACTTTTACTGTAGAAAAATAATAACTTTGTCCACCATGCCTATGTCATTACGAGTGACTAGAATGTCATCTACATAAAGCAAGAAAAAAATTTGAATTGATGGTGATTTGTAACAGTACAGAGAAGTGTCCGCCTTGGATCAATAGAACCCAAACTGAATTAGCACATCAGTTAAGCATTTGTGCCACATGCGTGGTGCTTGTTTCAGACCATAAAGTGAGCGCTTGAGAAGACAAACATGATCCAGTTTGTGCTTATCAACAAATCCCGGTGGTTGTTGCATAATGACTCTTTCTTCCAGTGTTCCATGTAAAAATGCATTAGATACATCAAGGTGATTAACCACCCAACCAAATGAGACAACCAAACATAGAACAAGACGGATTGTGGTTGGTTTGATTACCGGGCTGTATGTTTGTGCATAGTCCAATCCCAGACGTTGGTGGAACCCTTTAGCCACGAGATGAGCGTTATGTCTTTCAACGGAGCCATCCGAATTTAGTTTGGTTTTAAACACCCATTTGCACCCTACTAAGTTCTGTGCTTGATGAGATGGAACCAATTCCCAAGTCTGATTTTTCATAAGAGCTTCATACTCTGTCAACATGGCCTTCCTCCATTCCGGAAATTTCATTGCTTGGGTATAAGAGGTGGGCTCAACTGGACCAGCACTGATGGTATTTAAATTCATAGGTTGACGGGGTTTGAGGTTGGCGGTTTGAGAATGGGTAACCATGGTGTGTGTTTTTTGTGGTGGAGGAGGAGAGATAGCACGCTGTCCGAGGTCAACAACTAGGGGAATAGGAGGCGGGCTGGGTGAATTTTCGGACATTGAGGTGCTGGAATGGGGGCTGATTAGCGAGTGTTGGCTAGTTCGCATGTGGTGGTCTGGCGGTTGGGGCTGGATTGTGGAGGGAGGCGAGGTGGGTGAGGCCGGTTGAGTTGAAGTGGACGATGGGCGGGTAGGCGGGCTGAGGGGGGACGGGTTCGTGTTTGGGGAAGGCGGGTGGGGGGCAAGTGTTTCGGTTCTTGCTAGAGGTGGGTATGATGTTAGAAAAGTAATGTACAATGGTAGTTCTTGATCATGTCGAGTGGAGGAAGGGGAAGCACCATCACTTAATTGCTGAAACGGAAACACCTGTTCATTGAAAAGTATATGGCGTGAGATATAAAGCTTTTAAAGAGAAAGATCAAGACACCGATAGCCCTTATGAACTTTATTGTATCCAAGAAAGACACAACGACTTGAACGTGGTGCAAGTTTGTGAGGTAATGAGTATCATAACCAAGGATAGCAAAGACACCCAAAGACACGCAAATAATTGTAGTCGGGACGCAACTTAAACAGAAGTTCAAATGACGTACAATTATTCAAAGTAGGAACAGACATTCTATTAATTAAGTAGACTGCTGTTTCAAATGCAAAGGTCCAATATTTAATGGGAACCGATGAATGAGTGAGTAATGAAAGTCCGGTTTCAATAATATGACGATGTTTTCTTTCCACATAACCGTTTTGTTAGGGTGTGTACGGACAAGAAACACGGTGTGTAATGCCATGGGTGCTCAAGTAAGGAACTAATGCTTGGAATTCCCCTCCCTAGTCAGATTAAAAACTCTTAATAGATTTCCCAAAGTGTTTTTCAACCATAGTGCGAAATTGTATAAAGGCATGCATGGCATCAGATTTGAATTGAAGTGGATAAATCCAAGAGTACTTGCTGTAATGATAAAAAAATAAGACATAATAATTATAATTATCAAACGATTTCACTGGAGCAGGACCCCATAAATCGGAATAAATAAGTTCTAGAGGTTCAGAAACAACAGAGCTGGAAACAGGAAAAGGTAAACGGTGAATCTTACTAACAGGACAAGCATGACATAAGAGTTCATGATTTTTATTTGAAATAGAAATATTATTCAAATCTAAAACTTTCTTCATTGCTGGAAGGGCAGCATGACCAAGACATGCATGCCACTGGAAGACGGATGACATGTTTGCAAGAACGGGATCGGGTGGACTTTTCGGAAGGCTGAGGGAGTAGAGACCATTTTTATTCGGCCCCGTATGAAGTACCTGCTTGGTCACCAAATCCTTAAGCACAAAAGAGTCAGTAAAAAATTCAATAGACACGGGGTTAGATTTGGTTAAAGCTGAAACGGATTATAAATTATCTGAGGCAGCTGGTAAATGAAGAACATTATCAAATTTAACCGAATTACCATTAACAGAAAAAGAAGAAGAACCAATATGAGAGATTGGAATTTTGGAACCATTACCTATGGTAACTTCTTCTGGGCCATTGTATCCACTATGAATGTTCAGGTTTTCCAAGTCAGCCGTTAAGTGATGTGTGGCTCCGGAATCAAGGATCCAATCTTGGGTTGAGTGTGTGTTTGTGGCTGTAAAATAGGATGCAGGGGCTGTTCGGCTGTGATTAGTTCGGTTTCCCCTAGGTTGCCTTGGTGAGGGACAATTACGCGCTAAATGATTAATGCCTTTGCAATTGTGACAATAAAAATTGGTGACATCTAATGGTGCCATGGTTGTGTTGGGTTGCAGAAAATTTCCAGCAGTAAAATTTCCAGAATTGGGCACAAATTGATGCTGTCTAGAGGTATTATTTTGATGAGAATTGTTACCAGGAATTGCAGAAAATTGGGGGTTAAATCCCTTTCCCATGGGACACTATGGCCGGGCGTGGTGCTGATGCTGCTGGCCGTGAGTCTGCCTCGGTCCACCACGGCCTGGAGCTGCTGAACCGTGGGCGCCATAGAGGGCAGTAGGCGCATGATCAGCATGTATTTCACGTCTAAGGTTCCTTTCTTCAGAGAGTAAGAGACCATGGAGGTCTTCAAAGCTGGTGGGCTCAACTTTAATTTCTAGGGAGTGAGTGAAGGGGCGATACGCCGGTAATAAGCCATCAACCACAGCATCGACAAGGTCAGTCTCAGAGATTGCCGATTGCAACGCCGTCAAGTGATCAAAAATTTTCTTTGCTATATTGATGTAGGAGGAAATCAGTTCAGCCTCCTCTTGCTTCAGATTGCGTAATTGCAATCTATAATCTCGAATCTGTGAATGAGAACCAGCAGCATAGGCTGCAGTTAAGCGATTCCAAGCCTCTTGCGCAGTCTCAGCGCCAACTATCTGTGTCACAATTCCGGGTGAAAGGGAATTGATTATCCAGCTCATCACTTGAGCATCTTTTTCTTCCCGTCTATCAAAATCCGGGTTGGGATTAGTCGTTCTTGGTAAAAATTTCGGGGGTGGGACTACTCCTCCATCAATATGTCCCATGAGTCTCGATCCCTTCAACAGCGGTACAAGCTGTGTTTTCCATAGAAGATAGTTTGTCGTATCAAGCTTGATCGGGAAGGTCGATGTGGAGGGGATGACTACGACTGGAAGGGAACCAGTGGCAGCAGGAGTGGTGGCCGGAGTTGTCATGATTTCGGTGATAAAGGTTCTGAAATTTCGGTGTGGTGGTGGTATTAGCCGTCAAGCTCTGATACCATGAAATAATAGGGTTTCTCCCTTAGGTTTTCCATTGATTAGAATATCATATATACATAGATACATGGGCCGTGTATCATGGGCTGTGCTGATTCTTATTTACATAGATATATATATATACACACACTATCACTAAAAGAACATGTATCAAACTCTTTTTACTAATGTATTTTAAATGAACAGCATTCTTTGAGAGTATTCTAAAATTTTTCCATAAAGGAATCCCACATATTTTTACAACATCTCTCACAAGTCAAACTCTATATAGATCAAATTGTACAACATAACGATTTTTTTTTTCCTTATATAAGGTAGCAGTGAATGATACTTTTGATAGATAATTTTCTTTTTCTACATTTTTTTAATATTAGATATACATATTTTTACCACCAAAAAAATTCAAGAAAATTCAAATTTTAATATTAGATATACATATTTTTATCACCAGGAGACAACTCGATAGACCAATAAACCAAATATTATTATTTTAGATGGAGTTGAAAAGTTGAAAATATTTCAGCAAAAAGAACAAAACCTTTACAAGAAAATTATTGTCTAATGATGAAAATATTGCATCACTAAAAACCATATACTATGTTGAAAGTTTTTAATGATAAAAAATATATCATCATTATCTTTCACTAGTGGTTAAGAGGTAAAATGGCTGAACTATGTCCCATCATCATTTAGTTATAGTGCTGGTATATTTACCATCATTAGTGTGGAGGGATTGTAGAGTGTGAAGTTGGGGGTACGATTGTGCCTTCAATCAATTGATTCCACCATCTTCATCCAATGCTGCCAACTCTTTCTAGAAAACTTTATGGCAAATTAAAATTCAACCTACATATGTAATGCGGCCGACGATTCTCTTCTTTGTAGGGCTTATGTCACTGAGGCAAAACCATATTAATATTGAAGGGCACAACCCATCTGCTGCCCTTAATTATCTAATTTTTTCACTGCACTTCTCAATTTTAACTTTGTCATTTACGTACCGTCATGTTACTTACAGCGGCTCTCGCAGTCATTGAAGTTGTTAAAAGTGTATTAGTGCGCAACCAATCTATAATTAACATGTGTTGGATAAGTTCTCTTCTTGTTTTTTTCTTTTTCTTTTTCCTTCACTCAATGGGGTATTTTGTTGTGATATATAATTTTATGAGTTATTAGCAAATTTTTTGTCTTATATATGCAGACTGCGCTGGGTGATGAGGTCTCTAGGATTTCCTCGAAAAGGTTGGTTTCTCGGTGAAGATGCATGAAACACATAATTATAACTATCTATTTCTAACAATGATTTGGGAAGCACGAAAAATATAAATTTCGAAGCGCTTCTATTTGAGTATATGATTAATTACTTGCGAGTAATTTGAGACATTTCCTCGGTATATAAATTTAATTTTGGAAATTAATTAAACTACTTATCAAAAAAAAAAAAAAAAAAAATTAAACTACCCGCTGAGAATTTTTTTTGATTTTTTTAGAAAACTTATTGAGAATATCGTGATACTAAATATTGCTTTTCATATTAATATTCTTAAGCATGCTTTTTAGAATTAGGATCTGATATGTAAGCTTAACAAACGACACTTTGCTGGAGAAAGGTTCTCTTAGTTGAATATATTTATGTGATGAATAGTTCAGTTTTCTATTATTTTCAAACTTGAAAGGGAGTTGTGATACTTTTAGGTAGAAATTCTGTTTTTGATGAAATATTTGATGTTAATATATCATGATATCAAATGAAAGGAAAATTTTAGAATATTCCTAGAGCTTGTTGCTGCTTGGGTTTTTAGAATATAATAAAAAAAAAATAAATTTCAAGGGAATATATATTCCGCAAATATCCTAAAATTTCTCCAAACGAAGAACATTAGCATGCAATAATCTCCTTTTATTGTGAGAGCAAAATCTTTAGCCCATTGTTATTTTTACAACAACATTTATTTTGTTTTGGCTATTCTTTAAAATTAACCATGGTTTATATCAATAGAACTATATAGAATTATAACAAAATATTTATATGCATAAAATAAAATATAATATTCACATAAACTAATACTACCCATGCAACACGTGGGCATATAACTAGTATATATATAGAACTAATTATTGAATGATTAACTTATTACTTAAGGGATATACTATTTGAATTATCTATGTTAGGCCTAAAAAATAACATAATTTAGAATTCATAAAAAAAAAAAAATAGGTATTATATATTAAAGGTAGATTTTGCTGTTTAATGTGAATCAGAAGATATTTTGAAATTAATTATGAGAATGAAAATCAACCAACTCTTGTGAATTATAGGAAGTATTTTGTCAAAAATTTCACAACTAGGAAAAACATTGTTAATAATATTGTCATTGACAAATAATACTCATGAATTATTGAAAAAGAAAGAAAGAAAAATCAGAAAAGTAGTTTGATTGAAAGTGTAGGTGAAGCTCTCTAAGTCTTCCATTATGATACCATTTAAGTTGATCCACATGTTATATAAAAAATGAAAAAAGGTGATCATATATGATCAATTAATGCAATATTCTAATCAACAAGGGCAGCTCATTCATAAATCAAGACATAGTCGTGCATTTTCATGTCTTGGAAATCCTGTCAAATTATTTGCAAGTAATTAAATATTATCATACCTAATCGGAATTTGGCTTCTTCTGCCAACTGTCAACTTGGTCTCATTAATTATCATTTCTCAAAAGTCTAAACCATGCACTAACCCTCTCTCCTAACTAAAATTGTCATAAGCATATTAATATTTTAGTTGTTATCTCTTTATTTTTATAAAATAATTTATTAAGTTTCTGATAAACTCGACACCTGTGTTTTTCAGAGGTCAAATATAATAATAAATCATGGGTAGTAATCAACTTGTATCCTAAATAAGAACATTGGGAATTCTGTCCGTAGAAAAAAATTATTATTATTATTATTATTATACATCGTAACAAATTCGTAACTAATTCTAGAAGTACCTTAAGGGTTAAAATTAACTTAACAATATAACGAGCAAATATATTCTCATAGTCAAGTAATGCAAGATTTCAACACACTCCTGACGTTTGATATCATGTAAACAAATGATTAACTAACTCCTAAAAGATATGTTAAGGATTAGAAATGCCTTAATAATATAAGGAACAATATATCCACATAGCCAAACAATGTGGGATCCAACATATATGAATTATAGTATTTAGTAAGAATTAATGTAGAAACAAATATCATGTTCTCAATGTTATTAAATAGGCTTAATTTCACCTATAGTATATCAACTATCATCATAATCACATTTTGGTATACCAACTATTATTTTGCACATTGACATATTTCAACTTATAGGTGGCTTGTCATTATAATACCCACGACCTATGATAGTAGGTAATCCTTACCAAATTAGCGGTTTGGCCGAAGTCAAACCAATTTATGAGCTCATCACTTTATGAATTTACTTATTTATCCTCTTAACAAATTTCATTATTTTCTTTCCTCTAACCCCAACTCTTTCTCTCTCCAGTAATTTTTACCACTTTCTCTCTAACAAATTCTAGTCTCATCAAACAAAATAAACTAAAAATTTTTTCTCATTATTTTTGATTTCTTTATTTCTAACCCTTTCAATTAAATCCAAGAAATCTAAGCCTCCTAATATGTAATTCAAATCAAAATGCAATCTTTTTCAAAAAGTACAAAATACAGAATTATATTCATTCTAAAGATAAATCGAACCAACCCTTAACCCCAATTCTGAGAAAATAAAAACATGAAAACTCCCGATGCTAACCATAATCTCTAATTTAAGATAATTACAGTCCCCGTTCAAACCCAAGTTCCACCAAACCCATTTAAAATAACACCTTAATGATCAAATCTAAATCTGCTCCATCTCTGATTGAAGTTGCACATCAAATGTAAAAGCCTCCTCTTTCAATTGAAAAGCAAACTTCATTAAATTTTAATTTTAATTGTAGCGTGTCACCCAATTTTGCAACGTCTCAAACTTCATTAAACTTGATTACTTGCAGCGTCTCAACCCAATTTTGATTTTAATTGGTTTCTAATCTATGAATTGATTTTTATTTTAATTAAATTTGTGATTCGTGAAGAGAGAAATTAAAGAGAAACAGTAAAGAGAGATTGATTAGTGGAGAGAAAAAGTAATGGAACTTTTGTGAGGAGATAAAGTAGTAAATTTTTATTACATGGTATTCATATATTTATTTTATTTTGGTCCATATGTTAATGTGGTATGATTTACCTGCTATCACAAGTCATAGGTACCACAATGGAAAGTGACTCACAAGTTGATATATGCTAATATACAAAATAGTAGTTGGTATGCCAAAGTATGATTAAAATGATAGTTGGTATGCTATCGGTGAAATTAAAAATATAAAATTTACATAAATGTGTGAAAAGAAGCATTCACACTTTAGTATTTTGTACTTCGTACTTGGAGGGAAGTCTCCACAGATTAAATTCAGTTCACCAAAGCCCATTATAAATATGGTGTTCAACAAAGAGCATACACCAGAGTGAAGCTTCAAGCTTGAAGGAAGAATAAACATGGGTGACCAAACGGAAGCTCCTGAAACTGTGAGCATCAATATCCCCGCAGAAGCATTTGTCTTTAAAAATTACTCTTTACCTCCTGCTTCAACCGATCCTCACAACTACAACGCCAATTCACCATTCCAACCCTCCGATAATTCCAACTCTCCAACTAAATCAAAATGCACTCCCGAAAAGGAGCTCGATTCTGGTACTGGAAATCCAAAAAGAAGCGAATCAGAATCAGAATCGGAATCGGAGAATGATCCCGCAGATGTAAAAAGCATCGAAAGAAAAGGTAAGAAAATCGGAATATTCGTATTCCTCCTTGCTTTCGAATCAGCTGCATTTTCGTGTGCTGTGGTGTTGTTAATTATGAGCTTCACAGTCGATAAGTTGCACAAACCTGTATTTTGGGATCTAGGTTTATGGAAATTGTGTTTGTTGATTTTTACTATTATCTGCGGAAGATTGATTTCGCAACTGTTAACGAAGCTTATATTGTTTCTCATTTGGAGGTTTTGGGTTAATGAAAGAACTCTGTATTTTGGTTATGGAATACGGAAAAGTGTTCTGTTATTTGTATGGGCAGGTCTGGTTGCTCTATCTTGGGTTTTGATAGTTGATCGGGGAGTTGATCGGAGCAAATATAAAACCGATATCGTGAGTGATGTAACCAGAGGCCTTGCCGGTTGTCTAATCGGAACTTTTCTGTGGCTAATGAAGACTTTGTTAGTGAAGTTAGTAGGTTCTATCCATGCCACAAAATTACTAGACAAAACTAAAGAAGCAATCTGCGTTCGTAAGCTTCTTTTAGCTCTCTTAGGGATGGATAAGAGTAATGATAATGGTGACTATGAGAAACCGGAAGGATTGGAGTATCATCCTGTTACGGCCATTGACGAGTTGGTGGATTGGATTGCAACCAGACTGTTGGACAAAATTTTTGACTCGGACAAAAAAGATAAAGATAGGACTGCTCGCCAGACCATGAAGGAATTGATGAATGCTATTAGAGGGAAGAAGTTATTTCCTCTCCCCCATGCAGATGAAAAGAACATCGATGGTGATGAGAAGAAGCCTGATGAGGCAGCTGAGGAAGCTGCCGCTGATATTATTGAAAATTCCTCTGATTCTGACAGGTTAATTATACTTTTTTGCAAGTTCATTTATTATTATAGTAATTTGCTACAGTATTGTTAGTTTCTTTGTTTATGCTTATCATTTGTTTGATGAATTGACCAGGTATATATACATTCCCCTTGACAAGATATTGCTACCTGTGAAGGAAAAGAAAGTTATTGATCAATTAAAAGGGTTAGCAGAAAGCAAACCAGAACAGAATAAGAGTAAAACTGAAGATAATCCAATCCAGAGGAGCGATCAGCAGAAAAGTACAGAATGTCTAAAGATTGAAAAATCTGTTTTCACCGAGTGGATGGTTAGATTTTTATCAACTTTTCATTCAATTTGAAAATTCATTGGTAAAAGATAAAATTTGGCTCTCAAGGTTTGCTAAAATTTGTCAGTTTTACTTTAATTTTGGTACAATTGAATTAGCGATATTAGAATATTACTCGTGCTCTTAAAAAGGAGTGTGTTCATTCAAATTGTTTCCAGTGTAACTGTGTTTTTATTTCAGAATCATCAGGTAAGGACCAGATTATGCTTATAATTATGAAAAAGACGTTAAATATGGCAAAACTGAAGTGTAGGACAGATTATGCCAAATTTTGCTTTTTCCCTGATTGATTAACACACAAACACAAAATGGTTTCTCTTCCATTTACGAGTGTTGTAAATATATTTATCTTTTAACAGGTGGAAGTTTACAGGGAGCATGATTCATTGAATAGTACCTTAAAACACAGCAAAACTGCAATAGACGAATTGAATGTGATAGCTTCTGTGATTGTGGTGATTATAGTCATCGTTATGTGGTTACTTTTCATGGGATTCTTAACAACAAAAGTACTTGTCTTCCTATCCTCTCAACTACTACTGGCAGTTTTCATGTTCGGCAACAGTGTTAAGACTGTTTTCGAAGCTGTCATTTTCGTGTTCTTGGTTCACCCCTTTGATGTTGGAGATCGCTGTGTTATCAATGGAATACAGGCAAGTTGCCAATTTTGAACTATAGTTGAACTAAACTACCACATGAATTTCAGCTTGATTGAAATTTTTAATGTATTAACTGCAGATGGTTGTGGATGAGATGAACATATTGACTACAACTTTTCTAAGATTTGACAATGAGAAAATATACTATCCGAATGCAGTTTTGGCCTCCAAACCGATAAGCAATCTTTATAGGAGTCCGCCGATGAGTGAAAGTGTGGAATTCGCTATTAGTCTTCATACGCCAAAGGAGACTATCGAAAAGCTACGAGAGAGAATAAAAACGTAATGCAACCCCAACCAAATCCAATTTTAAGAATGTTGTGTATTGTTTTCGTAGGGCTATAATGAAGAATGTGTTAAAAAATGCAGGTATTTGGCGGAGAATCCGCGGTGGTGGCGACCGGATCACAGCTTGCAATTCAAGGAGATTGAGAATGTGAACAAGATGAAGTTAGCTCTGGTTGTTAACCATACAATCAACTTCCATTATATTGGAAAGAGGTTCAAAAGAAGATCAGAGTTGGTGCTAAACATGAAATATATTTTTGAAGAGCTTAAAATAGAATATAATCTTCTGCCTCAACAAGTTAACTTAACAGGTTCTGTTAGGTGTCTGCCTCAGCAGTTTGATTGATAGTTCCTCATTTTCTACCACTTTTAAGCTTTGGATTTTAGCTCAAGTCTCCATTTTGCTTTTATCCAACTACCAAGTGCCAAGTACTGTCGATGTCGTATGTACAAATGACAATTGTAAAATTTATCTATGTAGAGTTTGTTTTGTCCTAAGGAAGTGTGTCCATTTCATTTTCTATATATGTATTTCTTTATTATGATTATTAATTAACCCTCCTTTTGGGTAATCAGCATAGTAAATGAATTAACATGGTTGATAACGAATTTCAATTTCGGTAAATATTAGTATGTTACCAACTTGTTTAGAATATTTAGACTCGAAACAATGTGATGGCAGTTTCATAAGATAATATAAAAGCCATGTAATATATGACTAAACATATTATTTTAAAACCCATTAAAGTTGACACTGATGCAATAGATATTTATAGACTAGTTGATAGTACGGAAAATTTTAGAATACTCCTAGAAGATGATACACGTTTAAAATATATTAATAAAAAAGGTTAATGTATATCCTTTTAGGGTATGGTAAAAAATTATTGTTGAAAATATTAGACGGGTCACCCTTGATGGACTCACTACGTATCCGTCCCAGTCCATATACTTTTCTGGATAACTGTAAAAAAGTATAAATAGGGAGAATTTCATAATTTTTTATTCACGTCTTCCCTCTCTATAAAACGAGAATATGTTCTGCGTAAAACGTAAGAGAAAAGGAAAATCCAACTTCGATCTATTCGATTCTCCGATTTTGTCTTCTTCTTTTTCTAGACTGAAGATTCACTAGGGAATTTACATATTTATACCGTGAAACTTATCTCATACCTTGTCGATTCTGTTTGATGTGATTATGTGTTCTATGCGTGTTTACCAATCTTGAATAATAATTGATTATGTATTAATCATGTAAATTCAACAAATATAAATTTTATTTTATAACTAATGTAGTTTGTACTTCGGGACTATTATTAAATTTCTTAGAAAGTACCTCTTTTTCTTTCCCTCCCTTCTAATCCTTACAATCAAATATAGCTTTAAGCAATTGCTATCTTTCTTAAGAGAGCTAAGCAGAGACACTTATATGGTAAAAATACTGAACTGTTTGATAGCATAAAAAAATAAATACTATATTATCAAGAAAAGTAAACGCTAGAAAATAGCTAATAAATGTAAGTGGTGAATATGACAAATAGGGAACTTATTGAATGGTGAAGTTGTTTAAAAAGGATACATATAAAGCATTGAACTTCTTAAGAACAAAAGTTCTTTCAGAAACTTTTTTTTTTTTGAAAATATTTTATTATGTGAATCATTCTTATATAAGAAATTATAATATTATTTTTTGGAATATTGAAATTAAAATTTTGAATTAATTATTTTACTTTATTAAATTAATTAACCTTTTAATTGATATAAACTTGTAAGAAATGTTATCAAATAAGGAAAAACACTAAATATGCAGTATGTTAACTTTGAGAATTTCTTTAATTTCAAGGAAGTGGAAAATAGTATACTCCATCTGTCCAATTTTAATAGGCCAAATTTCTGTTTTGGATGTCTAACTATATAGATATTTTTCAATATCTAATTATTAATTAAATGATAGATTGTAAAAAATATCCTTATTATATTTATTTAGTTGGTTATTTGGTTCAGTCATGTATTTTGGGTATCTCTCTTTTCAGATGTCATATATTTCAATTAGTAATTATCTCAATGAGAGCACCAAAGATTTATGGAATAGCTAGAATTAACTATTAAAAGCCAAGAACTCACACCGAGTGAGCACAAAACACAGCTAACCCTAGGCTTTAAACAATGCAACGTTGGTAAACCAGTTGTTCAATGACTGTTAATAATTAACGCCAACTATCCCATAGAATATTAATGTCTCATTTTAAGAATTAATAAAAGAATATAATTCGAGAAAAGAGATAGAGAGAGATTTAGAGAGCCATTTGTATAATATAGAGGGTTTTTATTTCTGGAAAACATGCCTTTTACAAGCCAGGAAATTCTTCATTTATAGAGCAAAAGACTTCTGAAAATGACAAAGCATAATGCTACATGGGGCAAAAACTTACTATTTTACACATCATTTTTACAGACAGCTCAAACTACTTTACAGCTCAAAGATATAAAGACAAACATAAGGACACCTTATGACTCATCTTAACCATGACTCAGCTGAATTATTACATACAGATGAAATAAACATCTTTTCATAAAGTAACATTATTAACCAGATATTTTACAAACAGCTGATAAACAACTAATAGGGCAACTGATAACGTGGAGAAATTAGAACCATTTCTTGCTTATTGGCTCATGTGAGGGTGACATGTTCATTCGATCTGAACTGTCTAACTCCTTTTCTTGTTGTGGAGGAGATAGGTCTTCAAACTAGGAAGGAGCTTCTGGACTATCTGGATCTTGTGAGTCTTGATACTGAGCTGAATAAGAGATTTCTAGCTGAAATGATGACTGCTGATTGGATGTTTAGCATTTTCTGTCTCTGGTTGTTGGATTGTATAATCAACTGGCTTAACAGCTTGAAATTCTGAGACACTATTAATACTAATGGATAATAAGTGGTAGCATAGACCCAAGCTTCAGATTTATCTATATGACCATTTAACTCACAGAGAAATTTCTTGACTAAAGTTTTATCTTGAGGAGAAGATAAAGGAAAGCCAAAATTCCTCCAGTGATAAACCTGATTCTGAGTGAAAAAATGTCCTTGAGGATGCTTGAAATATAACCTACGAAGGATGAAAATTTCAACTATTGTGCTTTCAATGAATTGTCCTTTTTTCTTGTCATAAAGGTCTTCATAATAAGTTGTTTTTACCGCTCATGTTGCCACTATGAGATTGATGCTAACCAATCCAGAAAAGTAAACAAAAGAGAACTCTAGTGATATGGATTTATGATGTAACGATACAGTGGCAATAATGGAATCTAGATTACAATACAGTAGAAAGTAACAGAACACCATAGATACCATAACTCATGTTTAAGAAGCTGATGGAATGGTGATAATACCCAAACAAGAAGGAAAGGATATTCTTTGAAGAAGGTGAAGGATTGTCTGGAATCTTTCTAGCTAAATCATTCTGGCCAAATACCTGAAAAGATTATTCTTTGCAAATGATTGGATTTGTAGGGTAGTACTAAATTTTTCTTCCAGAGGAAAAGTCTTTTGGATTTTGGGAGAAAGTGGTTATTCCCATAGGGTTTCTAAATGTGAAATGGAAGCCATAAAAATCAAAGGGATGGTTGTTGTGGTGGTGATGAGAGAGATTGGTTTCTGTAAGGGTGGTGTTCTGGATAAGAAATATGGAATCGGATTTTTTTGTCTCCTTTTATATGCTCCACAGAAAAATCATACTTTGCGAACCAATCCTTAAGTCTGAGTAATTGAGCACTTTGGCAACAACTTATTCTGGAAGTCAAGAATCTTGGGAAAAGAGGAGTTGTCCATTCTAACAGTAAAATGATAACTGATAAGATGAAATTCAAATTTCTTAATTCCATACTTAACAGCTAATACCTCTTTAATCGTAGAATGGTAATGTTTCTCTGATTCTTTGAACTGTCCACTAGCATGTCCATAGTAATGATCTGTACCATCAATGTGTTCAATCAGAACTGCTCCCTAGTACTCATCACTCACATTTGTCTGAAGGATTCGTTGTCCATCCCCAGGAATCTTTAAAGGTGGTGGAGACTGTGCTATCTGTTTGAGATAACAAACAGCTTCTATCTATGCTGGACCCCATAGAGGAGGCTTCTTTCTTGTCAATCTGGACGGCTGACTGGTATGAACAGCGATATTAGGGATAAATCTCTGAGAAAATTTACTATGCCGAGAAACTATTGAATTTGGTTGACAGATAAATTTTCATAAGGAAATTTAAACAAATCCTGTGCAATATGTGGACCTGGAATATAGTGACCATTTTTAAAATTCATTCCAAGGAAGTCAATAGAGTTAACTCCAATAGTACTTTTTTTCTTTGAAAGCATGATCCCATATTGATTGAACCAAAGAATGAAACTGGGCCAAAAGATTATTATGGGCCTGATCATTTGGAGAGAAAAATAAGATGTCATCTATGTAGATAAGAGCACTGTGCAATATAGGTTGAAAAATTTTCATCATGGATTTTTGAAGCAGAGAAAGGGCCATTTTGAGACCAAATGGCATAGCGTCCACTGGTATTGAGCAGTAGGAATACAAAATGATGTTTTGCATCTGTCTGCTAGATGAATAACAAGTTACCAAAATCCTGCTTTTAGGTCAAATTTGGAATAAACACAGGCATTGTTAAGATGAACAGACAAAGATTTAATCTTTGGAAGAGGAAACTTATCATCTTAAAGAAAGTGACTAAGAGGCTTATAATCAATGACAAGTCTTTTTTCCCTCTGACAATCTCTAATTGTTTCTCCACGTAAAAGGCTTGGCAAACCCATTGAGACTGAGTGGGCTCAATTAAACCTTGGGCTAGAAGTTATGAACATTCTTCTTGGCCTAATTTAAGATCTGAAGGTGTCATACCAGGATGGGTTGCTTTTGTTGGGTTAATGTCTTCATTGAGTTTAAAAGAAGGGCTATAAAAAAATCTAGGTTTGTCCATAATGGGTTTGGATGATTGAGTTGTGAATGGGAATCAGCATAAGAGGAGAGAATAAGATCTCTTATGGGCTGATAATTGGGCTGTACTTCTGATAAAGAGAAGATTTTTGGGTATGGTCAAAAGGTTTATAAAAATGTTTGAATTTAAGCCTATCTAGAAGAATTCAAAGCCCTTTGTCCTTTCTATAGTCTTTGAAACTAATCAGAATATCTTTGTTTGGCAAAGTAGACCTAAGAACCTTATTCCAAATAACAAAGTTTGGGAAGAATTGTACACCAATGGGCCTTTTAGATCTAAGCTTTGTTGCAAAAATTTCTCCATTTGCAACTTTGAAATATGTCTTCTAAGACTCCTAATCTTCTAATGGAAGAATGGATGGGTTCATGATAGTCTGGAACGAGCCTGTATTTATAAATACAATTACTGAAATTGGCTTTGTATATTTGGATGACAGAACATGAATCATCACATGAGACATCAGATCATCATTGTCATCTTCTAGGGAATGAAGAAAACATTCCTGCAAAGAATAAACAGGAACTGTTTCATTGTTAGAAAATAAGAATTCAGACAAATCTGAGTCTGATGATGTGCCTTCATCTTCAGTAGGATCCCATTTAATAACAAAGATGGTATGCTCGTCTTCTTCACTCTGCTCATAGTACAAAGATTCAATATCAGCTAAAGCATCTTTAATGCTATATAAAGAAACAAGCTTTTGAGCTTTAGTAGGCTTGTTAGGACAGTTTTTTACAAAATACCCTTTCTTGCCACAAGCAAAACATCTGTTGGATCCTTTTTGCTTTCCTCTGTGTTGCTTCTTTCTGAAGAACTTAAAATGTCTGAATGGCAATTTTGAAAATTTCTTAGAGAAAGAAATCTTTTTATTAGAGAATCTTCTGGAATGAGGCTTACAGTCATACCGCTTTTTGCATTTAATCTCAAGATGAGATTTATTGCAAATATGCTTAGCAATATTGTTATTGTGAAGTATGTCTGTAAATAGAGTCTACCGTTCACACATCTTTTCCAGGACAGCAAGAGTAAACTGGTGGATTTCTCTAATTGTAACATCAGTGAAAGGTTTTCTGGTTTGACTATCAGATGAATGATCTCTGGCTGTAGTTCTGTAGGCAGAGAAGAAATATAAAAATATAGAAGGTTAGGATCATTAAGACCATTCAACATGTATTATCTCTTAGACATTCTTTTGTAATGCCTTTCAATATCTTTCTGTTTCAAAGAGCAGCATTTCATATCAAAGTATTCTTGGCGAATCCGTTTCTCATAAATGGAGAAATCACCGATGAAGTGTTGATAAATAATTCCTAAAGCAGTGGCAACACTATCAGTCTGGAGAAACTGAATCTATCTATATTTACCAGGACTTTGATACCATTCCCTCAAAGTTCCTGTAAATCTGGAAACAAGATCTTGAAGGACAGCATGAAATTGAACTCCCTGCTTTGTCATCTGGACATCAATCCAAGCTCCCATTTCATCTATTACTATATGCCATTTATGAGGTGGAAGCTTATTAAAGGTAAACCATGGTCCAGAGCTGGAGGATGATGGAATTAGGTGGCTGTTGATGATGATATCCATGTGGAGAATCCATGTCATCCAAATCAGAGTCAAATTCTTTAACTCTAGGCTCAGTGGAAGGATGTGGATCTTTGGTAGTCTGTGGATTATCAGCCATAAGAATTACAGTAATATCAATCATCTGATCATCAGAATTAATAGAAACAATATCATCAGAAGAGGTATCAGAACCAGTATATAGAGAGATATTCTCAACATTTTTAAGAGAATATTGCATAGATCTTTTACCTGGATCTCTAGGGAAATCTGCAAATTCAGTTGGTTGTGTAGAAGGAGGTAAAGGTTTAGAACTTGGAGGTACATATGGTTTAGGGAGATTGGCAAAGGTTTCATAGATTGGTTTGAAAGGTTGAAAATTATGGTTGGAGGTGGAAATAGAGTTTGATGAGTAAAAGGATAAAAGGGAAAATGATTTGGAGGATCATCAGTAGGTGATGGTTGGGATTTCAGTTTTGCCAAATCATTTTCCATTTTTGACAATTCCAGTTTCAGGTAATGAATCTCTATTATCTTTTTGTTTAAATTCAAGACCAAACTTTTTCCTAGCAATGAGAGATCGAAGAGAGCGATCCAACTGGTCAATTTTTTCAAAAGTTTTCTGATAAGATTCCTGCATAAAATAAAACATAGAATTGATTTCTTTTGAGGTAGAAGCTTGAGAAACAGGCAAATGATCTAGCTTTTTGTCAATTTGGTGAAGATATTGGTTCTGAACTTTTGCATTGTCTGTATGCCAATTCAGAACTGCTTCAGCTGGCTTGGGCTCTTCAAACTGACCACTAGGTGTCAATGTTTGGGGAAGAATATAAGGGGTAGAAACAATCTTGGTTTGAGGGTTTGTGGTTTTTGTCAAAGGAGGGAATTCTAAAAAATCATAAGGATTGAACATCATACATGGAACAACTGGCAGTGAAGGTTGGGTAACCAGATGTTCTGTTTGAATTTGTGAAAGTCCTTTTTGGTAAAAGGGCAAAGGCCTACAGTAAGAAGAACTTTTACTGTATTGATCAACTTCACTTCTTTCTTTCTCAAGAACCCAGTCATGGATTCCAATCCAAGGTCTGTCAAGTTTTTTTTATCATTGAATCCAGTTTCATTAGGACGGCATTCGGATAGAGACTTAACCTGTTCCAGTTCTTCATCATCAGAATCATCAAGATAACAGATACATGAAGAATCACACATACCGCTACTAGGAGTATCCCAGATAAAATGACCATCAATCTTTGCAACATAATTATGAGAACCATCAGGGTTAAAGCTATGGATAGGGACTTTTTTCTCCCTTGGTTTAGAAACCGCAGAAAGAGTCATAACTTGATGGAGAGATCTTTTAGGAGGCTGAAAGATGATACGGACTTGACCATCTGGTCTAGTTTGAAATCTCTGAAGATGAAGATTTTCATAATTTGTAAGCCACTCAAGAGGCATGAGTTGAGCTAATTCATTTCTAGGAATTTGTCTGGGAATCTGGATAATGGTAGAATCATCATCATTATAAGCAATAACAAACAAGGCCTCGGAAGAGGTTTGACCATGAGAGGCAAGATCCATTGCATGATCTTGAAGTCTATAAACAACTTGATGGTGAATAATGGCAGCTACAGCAGTAGGAACTTGTTTAGCTCCAGTGATTTGGACTTGAATCTTTAAAGCAGCAGGAAGATGTGATCTTGAAGAGAAAAGTTGAAATTGGGGAAAAAGGTAAGAACAATGCTTCCAACATGAAGTGTTTTAACAATAGTCCTAATTACAGCTTTTTCGTACTTCAAAAATCTAGAATCAAGAAGATTGACTCTAGAAACATCATTAAGTCCATGACGACCATGAAGAGTCAAGATAATCCTTACTACACCAAGATGAAGGTGAGTATATCCTTGCCTTCTCCAGTTAGAAATCAAAGTGGCATCAATCTGTATGGTAACATACTGTTCAGCTGCAGTAACCTTTAAATGACACTGATCCATTCTGGAGGTCTGGACATATTCTTTTGCAACAGGTCTTCTAGTAGAAATAAGATTTCTAATAGAAGAAGTCAATGAACAATTTCTTCTGTAAACCCTATATGGATTTAGAAGAGGTAATGAAGTAGCTGAAACTTGTGCATCTTCAGGAATCGTAGAAAACTCAATCGAGTTTTCTATTTTTGAAATTACAGAAAATCTGCATGAGGGAGAGATAGTGAGAGGTGAATCAAATCTAGGAAGATTTAATCCAGTCTTAGTTAGACAGAAATGATTTGTATTACTGAAAGTAGAACAAGGAACAAAAACAAGAGTAATAGAAGAAGTAAATGTGGTGCTAAAAACAATTCTCCCGATTATAGATAAATTTTGGAGCGAATGAAACTTATATTTGGAAACCCACAATTAATGTGACTTGATTTTCGATAAGTAGATCCCACAAATCAATTTAAGATTATAATTTGGTAGGCTTCACCCACTTTGGATTGTTAAGATTGTTAGAGTACATACTTTCAATTTATTTTTGCTGGTCACGTCCCTATAGCCTATAAAGCTGATTAAAGACTAAAAATAAACTCAATAATTTGCGTCCAAATCCCTCTTTATTACATTTTTTTTGCTTTTTAAAAAATTTATGTGGAGCCGCCAACGAAATGTGAAGTTTAATAAAATCAGCGGCAAATGGCTGTCCTGCCCCGAGTGTTTTGGAAATTTTAGTTTTTATCCTCATCTGTAATCGGAGATAAATATTTTCTTCATTTCTTCATTTCTATTGTGCGGGAACTGTGATTCTCATAGAACTTTCTTTTTGTTTAATTTATTTTGTAAAATAATTAATTAGAAATTAAATTTATAAAATAAAAAATATTAAACTAATAAACAATTTATACTATTTCAATATTTAAATTAAATATTGTATTTAAATTTTTTAATTAAAAATTACAATTAGACTTCTAAGACTAAAAACAAATATTATTATTTGAAAATAATAAGCAAATAAACAAATGAAAAAGTATCCATCCCCATATCTGAAAAAGATTCAATGATAAAATCATTCTTGTCCCAATATTGCAAGAAATTTGATTGAGAGTTCTCGCTTCTCGTTGGATTTTTTTTTTCTTATCCTTAACAATATTTAAAATAAAATATAATACAATCAGTTAAAAAATAAAAGTAAAATAATAATGGGTTATTATTAGAATTGTCGAAAAAAAATTTATTTGAGAAAAATAAATAATAAAAGTGCAGTGAGGATTGAATTATCCCAAAATATTTCTCTACATAAAACGCGGAATTCATTTACAAATTCCACCTATTTCGATGGAATTTGCTTAAGGCATGTTGAATTCTAAAAATTGAATTCCTTACCCCTAATTTTAAACCTTTACCCAGTAATCCCATGGACTTCAAGTTTCATTAATGTAGATTTTAGAATATAAAATCTCCACGTTTAAAAGTCAAGCATAAACCCAACCATTTGAGTAGTTAGTAAGAGTCTCAACTTAGAAAGGTCGAGTTTGAGTAGATTTTACTATGAAGAGTAATTATTTAAGTGTAAATAATTCATGATGGTAATAGACGTACATTTCTGTAAATATGAAGTATACTAATTTGGTTCACATGGATAATTTTGTCGAAAAAAAAAAAAAAACAATTTAATGATTAAGTATCAGAAATTAAAATTTGACTAAGTAAAGAGCTAAAAATAACATTTGGCTCATTAAAATAAATAATTTAAAAATTGTAGTTAAATTTTTTGTTTACTGGAATTATTGTTAATTGGACGGGCTTTGGTAGCCTAGGCTGGGCCTGTCAGATTTGATAATAAAAAAAAGCATGTCCAAGCCTAATCCATCCCACATGAAAATTAATTCAGGTTCGGGCTAGGCTTAGACGAGGCTTAGAATAACAATTCCAAGTCAACCCAAGCCCACCACTAAAATTTATTACTTTTCCTATTTTTAATTTTTAATTTTTTTTTTCATAATCTAACTAAAACAAAGACAATATGTCAAATATATATATATATATATATATATATATATATATATATATATATATAAAATTACATGATATAAAACAATAAAACAAATATTATCTAAACAAGTTTAGTTAAAAAAATTTGTAACAAATTGAGAAACTTTATATGAAGGATAATTTGAAATTAAAAATAGAATAAAATATATATGTATATGTATTCGTAGGGCAGGCTCGGGCCAGGCTTTGATATTTACATAAATCTCAAGCTCAACCCACTAAACTTCGGGTTTTATTGGGCTCTGGTTCGGACAAACCTAACATGTAAAATGCATGTCCAAGCTCGGCTTTTAGTGATCGGGTTTGAGCATGTCGGGCGGATACCCAGCCCAAACAACAGGTCTATCGTTAAGTTGTATCATTTGATAATGCTTGTGAGCAAAATATAACAAAAATCACTATCAAATTAATCTATATAATTATGGGACAAGAAATTTAATGTACAATAATAGTTATGTTAGTATAGAGTTTAAGGGTTTGGAGTCAATTTAGTAGATTTTGTCCATTTTTTTTTTTAAGACTTCGTAATTTTAAAAACCATCTACATGTAATTAGAAACACTTTAACTAATTTAGCCGAGACATTCTCTCCATTTTACTTTTATGTTGGATCCTGTCCATGCAAGCCCATCGCTAACTTTTATGGTTGCTCCTTGCTCAGACTTTCTTTCCCTACACCACCTCTATTAGGGGCGAATCCTTACAATTTGCGAGGTAAAGCATAATTTGGAGTAAATTTTTCTTTCTCAAATTTAACTTATTGGTTGATTGGTCGGGTAATGTAAATCAGTGTTTACCAAATACTGATCGAGTTGAGTTACAAAATTAAATACTTTACATATATATATATAGAAACATATTTTTGATTAAAATGACTAGTCAATTTGAGATAAATTAATCCCTTACACTTAAATTTAATTAACAATGAAATGATAAGATTTATCTAAAAAAATGCAATCTATATTCTTTTTGAAATGTCTATTAGAGAAAAAACAATTTTAATCCAGAAAGGATGTAATGATATCCCATGGTTGATTAATACTTACAGCAAAAGGAGATAATTGCTCCTAATTTTGACCGTAAAACTGTCTTAATTAAAGAATAAGCAATCAATTAGTTAAGTTGTTGCTATGTTTCCAGAAATTCAATAAACATACATCATACATGGAGGATAGATTGGGCAATCAACCACAATATTCAATTATTAATAACTTATAATTCTTCTCAAAAGAAAAATTGGATCATATGATTATAATTAAGTTGAATCCAACTGCTTGACCTTGGTGATGTATTCAGCCATTGATTGCTCCTTCGTTTTCCCTAAAAATTAAAGATCACGATGCTATAATTAACCCCAAATTATCATTATAATTACAAAATCTATCAGATTATATTTATATAATTGTACTATATACCTTCAATTGCTTTCCACGCATCCCATTTTGCCCTCTCTGTAAGGCTGAAAATTCCAGGCCGATCTGCATTTGTACATTTATATAAAAGTAACAAAAATAATATGGTTAAACACAAGGTAATTAAGAGAATAAATGCAGTAAGTAATTAATTAATTACTGACAAGTATTAACATCTCCAATAGTTGCTTGCTTAAAAAGTCCGTAGAGCAAGAGTTTATCAGCATCCTTAGTCGCAGGAGGTAATGACTTGGCCTTTTCTGCGGACTCTTTAAACTCTTCCTGTTTGTTATTTACATTAGTTTTCGCAAACCCAAAAAAAAAAAAAAGAGTAAAGATCATAAAAAGAGAACCTGTAATGCCATTTTGATTGAAAATTAAAATTAATAAGTGTGAAGTGCTTTCAGAAGAAAATATATGGAGAAATGGAGATAGGCTGGTAGTTGGACCTTCTTCAACCTAACATCCACATTCGGGGTTCTTACCATGACTATACCATAGCTTCCATCTATCTTTTCTTTCCAACTATTTTGGGTTGGAAAAAGTTTCGGATTCTAAATTCTAACTTAGGATCTCACAAAAATTAAATCACACACAAGACAACTTGCATATAGTTCCATCTATTAGGATTCTAATGGAGTCAATCAGGACCGGGTTAATCATAAAGTCACCAAAGTAATGGCTCTAGATCCATATTTTTCAATCCAAATATTTTCTTTTCATATTTCTCAAGGCTGCAAAATTTTTAATCTATATTTTTCTTTGTCTTGGTGATCCTATATTGAACAATTAAAATGACTTTTTTTAGAGGAGGATGCATCTGAAATTTTATATTATCTGCCAAAAAGTTGCTATTGAGATAATAATAAATCAAAATACATCCTAAGCCCCCTGACTTTTTTATGGATTTCGCAATTGGCCGCTCCGATCAATACTTTCAACACATTGAGCACATGATCTTTTTGTTTTGATGATATTAGTTTCAAACTTGACACATTGTCTCATATGAGTTGCAATATTTGTTAACTAGCATATGAACCAATATGGTAACAGCATTTGAAAAAAATTTAATTTTGTTTGGCAATTTGTACTTATGGTAAGAAAGAGGTGTAGTCTTTCTTACCATACTTACAAATTGCCAACATAAATTAAATTTTTTTTAAATGCTATTACCATATTAAGACGGGGCTATTATTTTTCTAGTTCACACGACATGTATAGTTTCAAAACAAAATTTATCCTTTTTCCATTTTTCTCATATGATCCTTCACCGTTTTAATGAAATAATTGTTATTGATAATTAATAATTTACATTGAAAAAAGAAAATAAATTACGAGATGCTTAAAAATAATGAAGAAAATAAAACAGACACACAAACATAGTGGCGATACCATACCAAATATTAAGAGTTAAGAAAAAATTACAAGCGAAGCATGTAAATGAATGGTGAGATATAATAAAAGAAAACAAAATAATATTTTCACTTAAATACTGAATGATGTTCCTTCAAAACAACAAACTCATCAAGTAATGTATCTAAATCAAATTCATTAGCAATTTTTTTTACGTAAACAATTTATTATCCACAACAAATTTAAAAGAAAATTGATCATTTGTATATAATCATAATTCATATATATATGCATATATATGGAGAGAGAAAGAGATAGGGGCGGCGTTGAGGGGGGTCACGGAGAGGTAGCTGACCCTCCAGCCACTGGAAAAACCCCTGAGTAGGGGGCTTCCGGCAGCACCCCTTCAGCTGCAGCACCCTCCCCCCCCAAATTTAATTTTTTTTTTTTAATTTCCAGGGCAAAACGACGTCGTTTTGCCCCGGAAATTAAAAAATAAAAATAAAACAGAGCAGGACAAAACGATTTGGGAAAAAAAAATTGAAACATAAACAGAGAAATATACATACAGCCAACAACTTCATCCCTCTCTTCCTCTCCTCTTTGCTCTCATGCTTGCTACTGCCCGCCTGCCGTTGCTGTCGAGCCGACAATGCCGTCCTCCATCTCAGCCGACCGTCTTTGCTTCTTGTTATCCGATTAGTTTTAATTTTAAATGTTAGGTTTCTAATTTATTTAGGTTTGATTTCAATTAGGTTTTAAAGAAAAATATTTGTGTAAATTAGGTTTGAATTCATAAATTGATTGTGTAAATTGTGTTGTTACTTTTAGATTTGAATTGATAAATTAGGTTTCAATATGGGTTTGAATTGATAAATTGAGGCATTGATTGAGTTTGAAATTTAGCATTAATTGATAAGTTTGAATTGATAAATTGATTGTGTATTGTTATTTTTGGGTTTTAATTGATAAGTTTGAATTGATAATGTATGTTTGAATTTAGTTATGAATTGATAAATTGATTGTAGCATTTGTGTTTTTATTTATAGAAATTAGAAATATGGATAAGTTTGTTACTAGAACAAAGCGGAATCCTTTATCAAATCCCGAACCGTCTTCAACTAGTAATGAAGCCCCTGTTGATAAAGCTAGTGAAAAAGAGCTCGCACAGAAGTAGAAGTTTCAGATAATAATATTGTTGGTGATCCGAGATTCAGGAAACCAATTAATAGTTATCCATTTGACATGAGAGATATATTGAGAAGGAGATACTTAGAGTTAGGGCCTTGTCAACCAATTGGGCATCAATTTCCTTAAAGTAATTATAGTGGATGTAAAAGGAGGTTTCAATCTGCTTGGTTTAAAAAATTTGCTTGGCTAGAGTACAATGTTTCTAAAGATAAAGCGTTTTGTTTATGTTTCTACTTGTTGCCTACGAATAGCAATAAAAGTGGGGCTGGATAGTCCACACACTTATGCTAGAATTAAGGTTGGTCAATGTTAAAACCAATGAGAGAATGTGGATTTTGTTTTGTCATTCAAAAGTGATTCTTTAGATGATGAGTATTGTACTCGATTGACAGCGGTTGTAAAAGTAGCTTGATACCTTTTATGGGAAGGTTTAGGTTTTCGAGGACACTATGAGTCTGAAAAATCAATGCACAGAGGTCATTTTCTTGAACTCATTAGTTGGTTTTGTAAATATAATGAAGAAGCAAATAAAGTAATGCAATCAAATGCTCCTGAAAATAATCAAATGACTTCATCTACCATTCAAAGACAAATAATTGAAGCTTGTGCAAAAGAAACAAGAAAAGTCATTTTGAATGAGATAAAAGACAAGTTCTTTTCTCTTTTGCTTGATGAGACCCGAGATAGTTTTGTGAAGGAGCAAATGGATGTGGTTTTGAGATTTGTGAATGATAATGGAGAAGTTATTGAATGATTTGTTGGAGTGGTTCATGTAACTGAGACTTCTACACAATTTTTAAAGAATGCTGTTGATGAATTCTTTACGAAGAATGGATTATCATTATCAAGACTTAAAGATCAAGGTTATGATGGGGCTTCTAATATGCGTAGTAAGCTTGATGGATTGAAATCACTCATTCTAAATGAAAACAAGCACACGCATTATATTCATTGTTTTGCTCACCAATTCAGTTAGTTGTTGTGTTTGCTGCCAAGGAAAATGATAATGTGATCCAATTCTTTGACTATGTTTCTATGATTGTGAATATGGTTAGAGGTCCATGTAAAAGCCAGGATACTCTTCGCCAATTACACCATGAAGAAGTTGTGAAGAAAATACAAAGTGGTGAGAGTTCAATAGGAAAGGGGCAGAATCAAGAAATAAGTTTAGCAAGACCAGAGACTACACGTTGGGATTCTCACTATAAAACATTACTCTGGCTTTTTGATATGTGGAATTCAGTGGAAGACGTGCTTTTAGCAATAAAAAAAGATGTTGATACAAGAAAAAATCGAGGCACAACTAAGGGTTTGGTGAATAAAATGGGTTCTTTTGAATTTGTATTTATTGGAAAGTTAATGCTGTATATTTTGGGAATCACAGATCCTTTATCAAAGATTTTTCAAGTCAAGTATCAAAACATAGGAACTGCTGTTCGTATGGTTCAAGCGATGAAAAAGAAGTTACAAACATCGAGAAGATGGTTGGGAAAAATTGTTGAAAGAAATCACTGAATTTTGTGTGAAACAAGAAATTAAAGTGCCTAATATGGAGGACATTATTGAAAGCCGTAGTAGAACACTTATTGATGGAGAACCTGTGACTCATTTTCACCATTTTCGGGTGGAAATCTTTACAAAGGTATTCCATTTTATTTTATGGTAATTGATATATATATGTCATTGGTCTTTATTCTTTAAATGGATAGTGTTCTAAATTGTTTTTACTCATATAATAATAGGAAATTGATGAGGTTGCTATAGAATTGAACAATCATTTCAATGAGGCAAACACAGATCTGCTTAAGGGCATAATGAGTCTTGATCCTTCAAACTCATTTGCTCATTTTGATCATCATGAAGTACCCAATCTTACTGGGTTATACTTTGAAGATTTTTGTAGTATTGAGCTCGTCAATCTTAGCTATCAACTTGAACTATACATTTCTGCTGTGAGAGAAAATCTAGAATTCTCTAATCTTGATGATATTAGAGCTCTTGCAAGAAAGATAATGGAAAATAAGTATCACATTTGTTTTCCTTTGGTGCATTGATGAAGAAGACATTTTGCAATATTTTTAAAAGTTGTCATCTCACAAAAACTGTTTGAAACCCATTAAAACTTCTCATGTTATTAGTTCTTCATCGTCTCTTTCGATTAGAAAAAATTAATTGTTAATATGTCATTTGTATTGATTTATTTGGATTAATTTGACTGTGTTGTTGTTTGGATTAGACTTATCTTTTAAATGAAGTTGTTGTTTGGATTAATTTAATTGTGTCCTTATTAAATTGAATTGAATTAACTCAGGTTTGTTGGCCGACTGGGAATTTTTGTTCACCGACCGAAAATTTTTTTAAGCAAATTCTACCCCCCAACGGAAAAATCCTGGCACCGCCACTGGTTGGAGTGGTCGGATCCCCGACTGAGACGGAAAATTCCTCTTGCATTTACATCCCTAACCCTTACCATGGGACAACTAAACCTTTTCTGGTTTAGGGTTGTAAAATCGGCGGTGGTTGCACGTGCGTATCGCTAGAAGCTTCAAGCTTCAATTCTATAGTGTGAACAAAGAAATTAATTATTGACACCAGCTGTCTAAAGAAGAAATTGATCATCTTTTGATAAATAATTTAGAACGTACCACTCTGTTTGAAATTATTTTCCCCAAAATCCGATTTTTATCATTGTGTTAATTAGTTTCAATTGTATATCCAAAAATCTTTGTAACAACAAAAACAATTCTGTACAGTTAGAAAGGAAAAAAAAAAAATGGCAGAAAAATCAAAAGAAGAAATCAATATCCAAATCTCAGAAATGAACTCCAAGAAGCAGCTATCAGTTCTGTCTCAACAACCCATCCACGAAGATGACAAAGCTGGGTTGAATAGATTCGAAAAGGCAATCATCTTGATGGAAATTACCGCATTTTTATGCATTTTGGGTGTTTATAGCTAGCTTAGCAAACCACAAACAACACAATAAAACGATGTGGGATACGGAGATATGGAAATGGTGTTTGTTAATAATGGCAATTTTATGTGGAAGATTGCTAGCTTTCCTATTAACAGAGGCTGCAATGTTCTTCATTTGGAGGTCCAATTGGGTGGATGAAAAAATTCTTTACTTCGCATATGGAATCAAGAAGAGTGTTTTGATATTTATTTGGGTAAGTTTAGCGACGGTAAGTTGGGTTTTGCTGTTCAATCGAGGGGTTAAAAGAAGCAAACATGATAAAAAAATTAGTGCATCATATCACCAAATGTGTGGTTGGTTGCCTAATTGGAGCAAGTATTTGGTTGGTTAAAAATTTGTTTGTGAAAGCAGTTGGATCAGTCCATGCTAAAAAATTGTTTAACGAGATTAAATATATAATCACATTTCGTACTACATTAATTGATATATCAAAAGGGGCAGGTGGTGTGGAAAATTCATCAACTGATTATTATTGTCGTACACATATTTTGAAAGAATTGATAAAATCAATTAGGGGTCAGAAGCTAAAATCTTTCAAATGCAATCTTTCATTTAATTATATATATATGTATGCATGACCATTTCCCAAGTGAAATTTTTAGGCCAAACACATCGAGGAGGAAGATGGTAATCATGAAAACTCCCGCAATTCAACCCAATTGAGTTGTAAGAAACCAAAATGGTAAGAAATAATAGTTCAAAAATGACAACTATAATGACTTACCTGTTTGAAATAGAAGTAGTTTACTCCCGATATATAACGAAACTAATTAGTTTATGTAAAGGCTCAATCTATAGTCCACTTGTATGTCACTTTTTATTATAATTTGTATTCAATATGGGATGTTTGCAACAAGTACAATGACAACATTCATCAAGGGCTGCATTTTAATAAAAATATTGGCATCATTATTATTAATTACTTATTCGCTGTAATGCACTTGTTTATTAGCTATCTTAACTTGGAGGATCTATTGAAATGTGTGAAAGATGAGAGGATAAAACAACGTTTCGAAGGTGGAGCAGAAGTTAAAAAGAGTACTGGAAACAACAACAATGAAGTAGTTGAAAAACAAATCAAGCGATTAGTTTTCAAGCAATGGCTAGTAATTAATGTTACATGAGATTAATCTATTACCCTAGATTTTTTCCAATTAAACATGTGATTCATGTACTGCATATATGGAGTATATCGATGTTATTGAAATCCGACCGAACAATGACAAGTGAATTATTGGTTGATGGTTCCCAGAGATTCAATCGGATTTTTATTTTTAGAAAAATACTATTTAATTGATCTTGTTAAAAGTATTATCCAACCAACGGTTCAACTAGTTCAATTAGCTGGTTTAACCAGTTTTTTCTTGTCAAACCAATCAAAGCTGTTTTTTCCAATATCAACACTTTCGAATCGATCAGACCAATAGCCAACTCATTGTTGAAGCAGCAGGTCCGGTCTAGTTTTAATATCATTGATGCATATGGAATTAATTACAGGTTGATGACATAATAGAAAATTCACCTGCAGGCGAGATTTCTGGACAAATATAGAGCAAAGACCAAGTTCCAATAAGCCGATAAATCCAGTATTTGCAAGACTACAATCCTTCCATGGCAAGGAGACCATATCCTAATCAAGGGATGATTCTTCCTTATTTGCTTATTAAGGAGTCTAAATCCTTTTTAGGATAGAACTCTACAAAGGTATTATTTTACCCTAATTGGGAATCTTTCCTATTAGTCAAACAAGAATATCAATCGTAATCTAATTAGGACAGTTTGAAGCCTACATAAAGGTCTCTCTACCTCAAAAGGTACATATAAATTCTCTTATTTTACTCTACTGCTTCTTGATCTCTTATTGACTTGAGCGTCGGAGTATATTTGTTTTGTTTTGCAGGTTCTGACCTAGTTTTCCTCAATATGAGAAACCTCTTAGCGGTTATGATTTTTTCACATAATTTATCATTGGTGCAGTGAGCGTGGACTCATTGAAACGATAACTTCATCGGGTTTAGAACAAGCAAAAATAGCAAATTCAAAATTTGATCAATAAAAAAAAATTACACCGGGGATAATACATCAGACAAGTAAAATCTCTTGCTTTTATCTATTTAATCGAATCGCAAAAATTAATCAGGCAACTTGTTTATCTATCTTACTTTTATTAGTTTATTCGATAAAATATAAAGTTTCTTAGTGGCTATTGATACAATGTCTCATTGATCAAAATCAATTATTGGATTTGTCTAGTGCTAAGATTGCGATTGCTTCCTTTGAATATTATATGAATCTTTTGTTTAATGAGTATTTATCTCATTTTCTTGCAATTACGAGGGCAACAACCTTGTCATGTGTGTTTGCTATATGAATACGATCATCATGCTTTGTCAATTTATTTTTTAATTGTTGATATCCGGGCAATGGTAATATAGAGTCGCAGGGAGAATTGATTATTCCCAACATGAACTTTAATTATTTGCATTGACATGGAAATTTACATGGAAATAATAAATATTATGATATGGTTTTGCGGATCTTAATTTGTCGATAATTGTCTATCAATTAATTTTTATTTATACCCGAGTGTTAATTCAACGATTGAATTATTTGATGTGCCTAAGATGATTAATAATTTTTATTCAGCATATGCATGTTGATAATGGTAGTATATGTGGCTGCTTGAGGTTTAAAAATAACATATCTCAATTTTAGCTTGTTGTATATTCAATACGTATTTAATCTTTGCATATGCTTATATTATCTAAAGTGTTAATACGACTAACATGACTTTATTTAAAGGCTATTGTGAGCGGACGACCTTAAACGGAACGCGGCGAAGCGAACCGGGGAAAAGGAAAAAAAAATGGAATTGATTGAGATTTGTGAATTTTGTGGAAAACGGGTTTTGTTTATGTTGAGTTGGGAAAACTATTGATTTAATTTGGAAATCCTTTTGTAGAAAACATTTCCTCGTTTTTTAACCTAAAGACCTCGAAACTTAAATTCCGAGATCAGTGACAGAGTCGCCACCCGGATCAGCTTATCCGGGAATTCCGGTACAGCTCTCTACCGAGGACATGCTAGTGTACCTAATCCAGAGATTTATGGTTTAGGCAAATAACTTACTTGACCTCTAGCTTGCTTTCACTTTACAGTTTATATCACCATATTTAATTTGCTTTATTATCTTTCTCTAACTCCAATTAGTTTATTTTAATTATCCGATGCTAAAGCAAAATGCAAGAAATAAATTGTGAGAAATAAAATCATACATTCAAAATATACAAAAGAATAATAGAGGCCTATTATACAACCCAATCGAATAAAATGGAAAACTCTCGCCTCACTTTACAAGCTCCTAGAATACACGATTTATCTAAAAATATTACAGTCGCCTAAAATACACGATTAATTCTATTAAATACATCAAAAATAAAAATAAAAAGCTGCAAAACAGAAGGTTAGCACAATATATAGCACGCCACAAGTTGGACTCAAATAGACAGAATTGGAAAAATCAGGAATTGGGGGCATGCATTGAGGGGATAACCGGGGTTGGCTCGGCTAGCCGCCCCGGTTAGACCTGGAAAATATTTTGAAACGTCCCTGTATTTTTTATTTTGTGGGAAAATCATTTTGAAAACAATTTTTCCGGTTTACATGTATTTTTACATGTGAGGTGGGTCCGTTTTCGGGAGAACTGGGTCTCTGTCGTGGCATTGTTCTAAATGCAATTTTACTGAAAATTGAATCTATGGTCGTGGATGCACACAACAAAATTCATTTTGATGATTTTTGGGGTTTTCTGAATTTTTATGGATTTTTTGGAAATTTTTTGGGGATTAAAACGGAAATTCTGATTCTGGAAATACATTACAGTCATGCAACTGTAAGCAACCCAGAGCCAGAATTTCGCCAAAATTTTATTTGAAATAAACTGGAAGAAAAAGCCTGGAAATCAAGAACACTCGTACGACTGTAACTATAGTCGTACGACTGTAACTATAGTCGTACGACTGTTCATAAACTAAAGAACAGTTGCACGACTGTTAATGATTTCCAGAAACAGAGACGCAGAAAAATGAACAAAAATGGCACAAAACCATACCAATCACCTAGAAAGCGTGGAAAAGAGAAGGAAAAAGGAGTGCATACCTCTTAGAAGCTAATCCAACGTCGAATTGACCTCTGGCGTCGCTCTAATCCATTGAAGTTTGCTCCTTTTCCTTGAGATTGAGGTTGAAAACTTTATGTCCAAAAATCCGAAATGTCACGGTTTCTGATGATTTAAGTCCGAGATTTTGATTTATTTGTGAAGTCAAGTTATCAACCTAGGGATTTCTAACAGATTTTAAGTTTAAACCCTGAGAATCAAAGAAAATAAAAGAGAAAAAAAGAAAGCCTTGAATTGGGTTTTTTTTCTCCCTTTCTTTCTCTAATTTTTCCCCAAAAGTCCCAAGCTCCCTAAATCTTCTTCCTTTTTATCTCAAAAATCTCTGCTTCCATCACCAGAAATCCGGGCAATTAATGCCCAAGATTTCCCCTCCTCTCTCTTATCTACTGCACCTGCCCCGATATTACAGTCGTACGACTGTAATTTTTAAATTACAATTGCACGACTGTAATGACAGTCGCACGACTATAGTGCTACAGTCGTGTGACACCTGCTTCATTTTTTTTAAGAATAAAATTCCGGCGCTTACAGCTATATGGGGAAATTCTTTTCTTTGCTTAGCATTGACAAAATCTTAGGTAAAGGGAAAATAATTCACACAATTAAATAGAAAGGAAACACGATCCAATTTCGGTTCAATTCATTTATTCGTGTCAAGGATTCAATTCGGCAAAACACTGAAGTTTCGGGGGGAGTCCGGAATGGGAAATTGAACCATTCGAATCGAACAAAGGCAATTCATCCAAATTAGAGCACGAGAAATCTTCACAATTGTTGCAACTATGAGATCTCGGTATCCACCATGGAATGGAAAGACATTTGCAGGAGTTAGAGTGCATAAACCTTCGAATAAATCATACGCTTATAAGCCAAGATTGATTTATTCACCTTTTCCCAATACTATCCGGATGAGAAGAAAATCTGAAAAATGAGTAGCTCCAGAAGTAGAAGGAGTCGATTCGGTTGCGAAGAAAATTTGAAAAATGAGTAGCTCCGGCAAAGGACATTTGGATGCAAAGATCTCTAAAAATGAGTAGCATTGAATTCCAATAGTATAACCAGTACAATCGGATGAAAGACCCTTGATAAAGGGCAATATTACAAAAACCCTACAAATTTGAAAGGAAAAACCTATAGCAGGTTCCTAAAAGTAATGGGTCTGTTCATGTGAAGAACCTTGGCCTAGTTCAAGACAGAGCAGCTTATAAAAGGTTAAGGCACAACAATGCTGAAAACCGAATCTTACAAGATGCATCTAGATAATCCATATAACGGATCATAATCTTAAAATGGAAAAATCGATAAGAAGTCAAGCTTACAAACTCAACATTCCTAATATGCAGTAAGAGGTAAAACAACTGAATCAGACACTTGGAATAAACAGAGATACCTCCATAAAGATCCGAGTCAAGCAAAGCTAAAAGTTTTCATGCTGTTAGAGAGAGGAGTCTCAAATGAGAATTGCTCTTCATTCGGTTAAACACATAGCATAAGTGTTTGGACTCAGTGCAAAGAAAAATTTAATTTCAACCTTAAAAGGCTTGAACCAAACCAAGGGGGGACTTCTAATGACATAATAGAAAATTCACCTGCAGGCGAGATTTCTGGACAAATATAGATCAAAGACCAAGTTCCAATAAACCGATAAATCCAGTATTTGGTAGACTACAATCCTTCCATAGCAAGGAGACCGTATCCTAATCAAGGGATGATTTCCTCATTTGCTTATTAAGGAATCTAAATCCTATTTAGGATAGAACTCTACAACGGTACTATTTTACCCTAATTGGGAATCTTTCCTATTAGTCAAACAAGAATATCAATCCTAATCTAATTAGGATAGTTTGGAGCCTATATAAAGGTCTCTCTACCTCAAAAGGTATTTATCAATTCCCTTATTTACTCTACTGCTTCTTGATCTCTTACTGACTTGAGCGTCGGAGTATCTTTATTTTATTTTACAGGTCCTGACTTAGTTTTCCTCAATACGAGAAACCTCTCAGCGGGTATGAATTTTTCACATAATTCATCACCGGTATTAATTGTTGTTTGGAAATGAAATATTAATGCAAGTTGATGTATACAAGGAATATGACTCGCTTAATAATACATTAGTACATACAAAAATAGCAATTGATGACTTTGACAAGATAGCTTCAATAGTAGCCATAGTTGTGATCATCATAGTTTGGTTACTATTTATGATTATTTAACAATGAAAGCACTTATGTTCCTCTCCACTCAATTTGTACTGCTTGGTTTCATCTTTAGTAACACTATGAAGACCCTTTTTGAAGCTGTTATTTTCGTTTTCTTAATTCACCCTTTTGACGTTGGCGACCGATGTGTTGTTGATAATGTTGAGGTATGTGAGTACACTTCTCATTTTGCAATTTTCAATTTTGATTTTATATATTTAAAAAAATCATTAGTGATTCCATTATGCAATTTTCAATTTTAATCGTATACACATTTAGCAATAAGCATGAACTAGGTTAAAAAGTGTTGATTTTTAGCTCAGCCCATGACATTTTGGAATGACAGGGACTAAATTGTAATTTGAGGTAAATTAGAGGGACCAAATGTGTAATTTAGATTAACCTATAAATAGATGGAAGTTGTGATTTTCTCTAGAAATAAAGAAGTCGTTTCTCTGATTCATTTAAACGTAAAAAAAGAAAACACTCCCAGAGAGAAAACACAAAATGAAAACATACTTCTCGATTGTCGAAAGAATTCACGGATAGAGTCCGTACTTTGTGTATTCGTACATACATAGGAAAGACAACCAGAACGATTCGGTTTCTTGTATTAATCAGATTCATTCCGTAGATAAACTTCTGCTGCATATAAACTGTAAGTCCGTTTATTTACATTATCAACAAAATCTGTACATTAGTTGTACAGTCGGACTATATAAGATTGATTTCATTGGTATTAGAGCCGAAAGGTTCAAAGATTGATGTGTTCAAATCTTTAATTCTGGTTATCCATGAATAAAATGTGTTTTTGTTTGATTTGATATGGTTCGATATTGATTTCCAGGTCGATTTGATTCCATATATGCTCTAACAGTATAAAAGTGTCAAAATTTTTTGTCTGATTTTTGAAAATATGATCACACCACTGAAAGTAGCATAAAAAAATCGAGTCAGAATCTTAAATTTGATGGCCAACAAAGCCCTGAAAGGCAGTGCATGGACCACACGCGCCACCACTGTGGTTGGAATTGGCCGCAAAAGTAGTTGAGATGAATAGGAATGAGAGACACATGGCGCACAACGATTGGATGGTTTTCAACGGTTGAAAAGTCAAACTGCTTAAACCACCAATCGCATGTCGCCTCATAGACTGGGTCAACGGTTTTAAAAGCGTCAAAGTTGACACATGTCAGCCACGTGGACCAATCATGTGGTGACATATGGCAGGGCAGTTGTCTACGTGACCCGTCATCATGACACATCATCACCGGGAACCAATCAGGTGATGACACATGGAATGTGTGCCATGTCAGCACCAATCACATTTTGCCACGTGTCACGTGAGTCAGCAAAACTCTTAGGACATGTGATGACGCGTGGACGCAGGTGGCGGCGCGTGGCAGAACTTCCAGCGACAAGTGTCGACATGTGGGGGTGTTTTCAGTGTCCAAATTTCATCAAATTTTTTTCTAGAATTAAAATTCATATTTTTCTTGAATTTTTGGTATATTTTGATGAATTTTTGAAATTCATTTGATATTTTAATTTATTTTTTAATCTAAATTTAATAGTATTTATTGTGTATAAATGCTTCATTTAATTTTTTTTTTAAATTTCAAGAAAATTTAGTTTATTTATTGTGTATTTATATATTGTTTATTGTTCATCATTGACACATTTTGTTATTTCTATATGTGTTATAGAAATGGCAACTTTCGTGAAAACAGTGAAGGAAATCTAGTCTCAGGAGGAGGCGAGGATGATACGAAAACTTGAAGATACGCTTTTCTCCAAAAGATATCCTCCATTGGAGAAAGAGGATATTGTTGGAGTTATGGAAACATTTAATGCGTTAAACTGAGAGATCTAAGAGCTTGTCTGGAAAGGAGGATTTTCTTCTAGCACTGATCAACTTAAAATGTTAAAGTTTACGAAAAAGGCATTTCGTGAAATACATTTTAAGGAATTCTGGTATGGTGAAAACCCTGCATTGGATGAAGTGGTGGACTCCATTGAAGGATTAGTTCCTAAAAAGGACTATGAGTCCCATTGCAAAGTGTTTGTGTTGAACTTGGCTGAAATGGGAGCTAAGTTATCTCATAATCCTAGAACCATACTATTAAGAAATAACAAATTGGTTCACCGCCCCTGTCTTGATGCTGCTTTTAAGGGTGTTGAGAACATGCCTAAGGATCTCTACTTTAAGTTCATAGAGATGATCCCAGTCACCTCAAAAGGAAATTGAGATTATTGAATCGGATGAAGAGGAAGAGGTGGAGATCGACACTAGAGTCGAAGATGATCCCATGACTCCAGAACATTACCACAGTGTGGAGTATTGGGCTGGAAATGAAGATTAAGTTCTTCAGTTTCCTAATTTAGAACGCTCTTTCTCTTGCTGATTTCGTTTTTCACTTTTGTATTGAATGGCTTCGTGCTAAGAATTTTTTTAGTGGTTGTAATTTTGATTAAATGTTGGATTTATATATATATATATATATATGGTAAAATAAAATGTTTATTCATTAAGCATTGCTATTTTAGTTAGCTGTTTTAGTTATTCTAATTTATTTATTTTGAGACTATAACTAAGTGTTATACTACTCATTAGTTTTATACTTAAGCGAGTATAAATGTTAAATAAATTAGAAGGTAATCTAAAACAAAACTAAATAGATATATTTATTATTGGAAATTTAAACCTAATATAGTGTTTGTATTAGCCCGTGTATATGGTGACTCTATGGATTGGGCATAGTGTTTGATTTTACGTGAATCAAACACTATTTTTAGTTTTAAATGATCTTATAATAAATATGGTGTATCGCTTACTTGTTTATGCTACTTCGTCTTTATAGTTTTTAATGGCTACTTCGAAATCAATAGTTGTTGACCTAAATAAGGACCTTCGTCTGAATGGTAACAATTATGAAGTTTGGGCTATGAAAATCCAATACATAATTGAGGAGTAATAGGATCTGGACACTTCAGAGAGGATTATGGTTCCTCCGGATGAGGGTACCACTGCTCAAGCAAGGAGGGACCTTGAGGCTTATCAAATCTAGAGAAGGAAGAACTCGTTTGCCCGCATCATCATGCTTAGTGCTATGGATGATGACATCACGAAAATGTTTCACGTATACAACATAGCTAAAGAACTGTGGGTTGCTCTTAAGGAGAACTTTGGAGGTGTCTCCTTAACAAAACTTCGTTCTTTAAGTATCAACTTTGATACTTATAAGAAAAGAGTTGACCATACAATGAAGAGGCATTTGAGGGAAATGTCTGACATGACAACTGAGCTTCATGATGCTGGTCATAAGTTGACCGAGGAACAGAAAGTTTAAATTGTGATACGTTCTCTGCCAAATAGATGGGAACATATGAAGTTGCATCTCACTCATGCCAATGACATTAAGACCTTTGATGATGCAGTTCATCATCTTGAGCTGGAAGAGGACCGTTTGGCTTCTCTTAACATGAAATTTAAAGTTCACATGGCCAGTTCAAGTTCTGGTCTGAAGTCCAATAAGAAGAATAAGAGGTTCTTCAAGAAGAAGGCAAAGGGAACGGCGGGCAGTGTTCCGGTTCAAAAGAAGGGTAAAAAGAAAGTTAACATTTCTGGGGTGAGATGTTATAATTACAGACAGAAGGGGCATTTTGCAAGAGACTGCAAAGCTCCTAAGGTAAATGTTACCGAATTATATAAGTGTTATACATTTGTTTCAAGTTTTGTTTTCCTAACTGAATCTCGTACTTATGGATTGTAGACTCAGGAGCCACAGACCATGTAACAAAGGATCGAGATTCCTTTGTAGAGTTCCGAAGTGTTCCACGGGGAACTAAATGGATATACGTGAGAAACAACTCTAGAGAGGAAGTCTTCTCAATTGGCTGTTACCAGCTGGTCTTAAATGGTGGTCGACCACTGTTTCTTGAAGATGTCCTCTATGCTCCTGGAATTCGAAGGAACTTGATATCTGTTTCTGCCCTTATGAATTTAGGATTCATATTATCTTTTGAATTAAACTGTTTTAGTCTCTTTATGAACAATATTTACTTTGGTGGTGGATATTTGTTAGATGGTTTTATTATTTTGGATTTGGATCCTAATTATATGTGTAATAATATTTTTTCCTTTTTTGTTAACTCGTCTATGGATAATGTTAACATTTAAAAAATGTGGCATGCTAGACTTAGTCACATCGATCAACATTGTTTAGCATGATTGGCCAAAGCAAGTTTGTTGGCTGATCTATCAAAAGTAGATCTCCCAACTTTTAAGAGCTGCTTAAAAGGAAAAATGACAAGAAAACCATTTGGTAAAGCTACACGAGCTAACCAACCATTGCAACTAATTCATTCTGACATCTGTGGCCCAATGAATGTTAGGGCAAGGCATGGTGCGTATTATTTCATTACATTCATAAATGACTATACGGGGTATGGTTATGTCTATTTGATTGCACATAAATCTAATGCATTAGCATGTTTTAAACGATTTATGGCTCTAGTTGAAAATCAACTAGATATGTGAATCAAAGCTTTAAGGACCAATTGGGGAAGAGAGTACCTCTATGAGGAATTTAAAGTTTTATGTGATGAAAGAGGTATTGAACATCAGTTGTCCATACTAAGAACTCCACAACAAAATGGAGTTACGGAAAGAAGAAACCGAACCCTCTTAAAGATGGTGAAGTCTATGATGGCTGAAGCAAATTTGCCTATCTCCTTTTGGGGAGATGCATTAGTGACTACCACATATGTACTTAATAGAGTACCTTCTAAATCCGTTGAAACCACGCCTCATGAATTATGGATGAGACGCAAGCCTAATTTGAACCATTTACGACCATAGGGATGTGCTACCTATGTTCATGACACATCTAGCAAGCTAGGCCTTAGAGGCAAGAAAGGTATCTTCTTAAGATATCTTTGTCTCTCAAAAGGATATGTTCTAGTGGGAGACAATGAAAATGGTCAAATAATAAAATTTGAGTCACGAGAAGTCACATTCTTAGAGAATGAATTCCTAAGCTGGGAGAGGTGGATAAAGAATCCACTTTCTTTGAAACTCAAGAGTCTAAAACTTCAAGATCATTCAATCCGAGTGGGAGGAATGAAGTTGAAGACGTAAGGGAAAGGGAAGAAAATGATGTTTTTCAACGTTCACAAGCGGATTTGAGTAATCCTGACCTTGACTTGAGTGGTCTTGAGTTGAGTGGGAGTCTTGTTCAAAATTCAAGTGTGAATCTGGATATAGATCCCAGTGGGAGTGGTCCCAATGGGAGTTTTGCCCAAAATCTTGATGAATATATGAGATTTGTTTATCAAGAAGTAGAACCTCTGAGGCGATCAAAGAGAGGAAATGTTCCACGATGCCGTCATTTAGTTGATAGCAAAGCTTTCTCCATTGTAGCTCAAATTAAAGACATTCCCACCAACATGAGAGAGTTATTAGCATCTCCAGCAAAGGAAGAATGGATAAAAGCAATGGAAAGTGAGATGGAGTTGTAAGCGGACGACATTTTTACTGAACGAGAGATGAAACGAGAACCAGGGATTTTCTATTTAAGATGTGTGATGATGTAGTTTGAAAATAGGTCTTTAATCTTTCTTAATAAAATCTTTCATTTTATTGGAAAAACCCTTTTATAGAAAACTTAATTGTAAGTGTGAATTTTGGAAAAAAAATAGGTTTTTAGAAAATCCCAATTTGAACTTAAAGATCTCGAAACCTAAATTTCGAAATTAGATACAGAGTCGCCACTCGGATCAGCTTATCCGAGAAATTCTGGTACAGCTCCCTACCAAGTCTAGACGCGGTACCTAATTCAGAGATTCAGGGTTCGGGCAACAAATCCACTAATCCTCACTTATTTTTAATTATTATTTCATAATGTAATGTTGCATTCACTTAATTCTACTCATTTTATCTTCTTTTTATTTTTAGTTAATGCTCATTCATATGACATAAATATAAAACCAAAATAAAATGCAGCAAAGTAAAAGTGCGGGAAAAGTAAAGTAGAGGCCAAATTATACAACCCCCCCAAAAAAAAAGAAAAAGCTCTCATCCTCACTATTACAACCGCTTATAATACACGAAAATCTAAAAAGTACAATCGCCTAGATACACGATTTAATCTATAAAATACATCCAAAAATAAAAATAAAGAAAAATAAAAGCTACATCCAAATATGGTTAGCACAAGTAAATAAATCACACCAAGGACTCATATAGGACAGAATAGGGGTATTTTAGGAAACGGGATCATGCATAGAGGGTAACCGGGTCGACCCGACCAGTTGGACCGGTTAGACCTGGAAAACCGTTTTTTGAAATGCCCTGTAGGTTTTATGGATGAAAAACCAATTTTGAAAACCATTTGGCTCATTTACATACATTTTCCAACTTTAGTAGGCCAGATATCCAAGACCCGGGGGTCCTGTTCGTGGGTGGGCCTAAATTAAACATCCATCTACGGTCTAAAAAGAATGTAAACACACCAAAATTCAGTTTTGAATAAGAAAAAGATGCAAAATTACAAGTTTAGGGCCCAAAAGGGTAAAACTATAATTCTGCCTTAACTATAGCCGCGCCACTGTAGGTTACAGCCGTGCGGCTGTACATGACAGCCGCGCCACTGTAGCTTACAACCGTGCGGCTATAATGCTCTAGAATTGTGTTCCGGCCTTCTTTTCTCGTTTTTGAAAATCATTTTGCAAATTTAGTGATTTCAGGTAATATGGGATTTCTGGAAACACACTAACTTCAACCAAAAGGATCCCAAACGGATCGAAATAAGTCCGAAAATCCCTAAAAAATCAGAACCGCCAAACTTGAAATCACATCCATCAATTAAAATAAGAAAACCAGGAATCTAAGTATACATGGATGTAATTGGACCGATAATAAATATGAAAAACACATTTAACTTGAAAACGGAAGCGTTATCGGTCGATTCGGGGCATTTGGAGCTTCTGCCCTTGTAGGTTACAGCCGCACGGCTATAATCTGAAGATTACAGCTGCGCCACTATAGGTTACAGTTGCACCACTGTAATCATCAGGTGGGGCGGCTGTAACCGGAATCGTTTCTAAAATCGCAAAAAACTCAAAAACACAAACAAATAGCACCCAAAATGAATTAAAAAGGATTTTTAAGGCCTCTCAGAATATACCTTATCTGTGTTCCAGTGTTTTAGACCACCAGGGATGGATTGGGATGCTGGGAAACGCCTTGCAATCACGAACAACCCAAAAGTGTGTGAGATCTCCGAAGCCCGAGTGAAACCCCGAATGAGATTGAATGTGAGATTATGGTCTAAGAATGCCCCTAGAAAACTAATCCCTCTAAAGTTATGATGATTTAAATGGATTTTTGTTAAGGTTTCTTTTATTATTTTAAACTAAAACACACAATTTTAATCTTTTTCACTCCAAAACCCTAAATGTGGATGTCTTTTTCTCTCAATTTCTTAATTCTTTAATTTTTGTCTGCTGTTCCTAACCCTAAAATCCGGTCACAATCAATTTATATCTCCTATTTAGGTTAAAAATCCGGATTAAATGCTGATTTTGGGTAAAAAAGGAAATCTGATGATTACAGCCGCGCGGCTATAATGTAATATAGCCGCGCGGCTGTAGTACAGCTGCGCCACTATAGTACAGCCGTGTGGCTGTAGTGACCAGATTAGCTTATTTTGCTTATTTTTCATTTTTTTCTTTGGTTTTCTTAAATACTCACTCGAATTCCTTCGGGGTTCCGTACCAAGACTTTGTCACACACATTCGGGTCACCCGAGACATTTCTGATGTCATCTTGCTCATTCCAAATCCACTTCACGTTTATCTATGAAAAAGGTAATAATAGCTTTCATCACCGAGATCGGGAAAAAACCCGTGCTCACAGGAGTCAATGAGGGTCAACAAAGTTTGGGAACTAGTTGATCTACCCAAAGGGCGTAAAGCCATTAGGAATAAGTGGGTACATACTATTAAGCGATAAGTGGATGGGAAGCCTATCCAGACTAAAACTCGGCTGGTTGGGAAGGGGTTCACACAACAGGAGGGAATTGACTATCAGGAGACTTTTTCACATGTTGTCCGTTTAGCGTCTATTAGAATAGTACTTGCTTTTGTAGCATGTATGGACCTTGAATTACATTAAATGGATGTAAAGACTGCATTCTTAAATGGTGAACTGAATGAAGAAATCTATATGGTTCAACCTGAAGGTTTCATTGTCCAGGGTCAAGAACTAAGGTTTATACATTGAAAAGATCAATTTATGGCCTTAAGCAGTCTTCAAGACAATGGTATTTTCATTTTTATGAAGCGATTATATCAATGCAATTTAAGGTGATTAATGTAGACTCGTGTGTCTACATTAAGCGTGAAAATGGAAGGAAGTTTGTCATTCTAACATTATACGTTGACGATATTTTGTTAGCAGGAAATGACAATTCCTTACTCAAGAAGCCAATTATATTCTTGGGGTTAAGATCTCAAGATCTTAGAACAATTTGGTATGGCTAACTGTGATTATGATCCAACCCCTATTGCCAAAGGTACAGAACTGAATGCAAGTATGTGTCCTACGACTCCAGAAAAGACTAAAAAGATGGAGAGAATTCCTTATAGGTATGTAATTGGTAGCTTGATGTATGCTATGATTTGTACACGACCTGATATAGGTTTTGCGGTTGGTCTCGCAAGTTAATATCAGACAAATCTAGGTTAAACATTGGGCAGTAGTGAAAAGGATATTAAGATATTTGAAGGGGACTTCAAATTATTCCTTTTGTTATCAAGGAAAGGATCTGTAGTTAAAAATAGATGCTGACCATGGTACTGATAAAGACAAGAGGAAGTCCACATCTGGGTATATTTTCACTATAAGAAATAGTGCAATTTCCTGGTGTAACAAGAAACAAACTTGCATGGCATTATCGACTATGGATTCAGAATACGTAGCTACAGCAGCTGCAGTACAAGAAGCGGTTTGGTTAAAATGCTTCATAGATCTTTTGGATCTATTGCCTAAAGGGAAATATACTACTATCTATTCTGATAGCACTGCATCGATAGCTTATTACAAGAATCCTTGTTATCATAGAAAAAGCAAGCATATCGATATAGAATATCATTTTGTTAAAGACAAAGTAGCACAGGGTGACATAAGTTTATTGCATGTTCCAACTGGACAAATGATTGCAGATTCGTTAATGAAGCCAATAGCACCAAATATTTTGAGTAAACACATTTTGGAATTTGGCCTTCGTGGGTTATAGGAACATGTTGTTATTTTTGAACTGTTGTCATAACTTTGGAAAATTCTATTGAAATATAATGTGAGTTATTTTGTTATGTTCAAATTAATTTACTATTTGAAGCGATACACATAGAACTATTGAGTATAGTTCAGTATTTTGACGAAATGCATCTACTCACATAGATGAATCTTTTACTATGAGCGATGTGTTCATAGTAAAAGTATAGATGGAGATGTGAGAAACTCCATATGTGATATGTGAAATATCATTATTTCATTTATACCAAAAGTTGTCCTGTGAAAGGCTTAAACGTGGACTAAAGGTAATGATGCATGAGTTACATTTAGAAACTAAATGCTTTTGCATAGTGTTGATAAAACATACATCCTAAGTGGATTAACACTGTGGCATATTTTAGTAATATGTGTAAAAGCCGATCAAAGGATGGAAAGGAGAAAATTGATCTCAACTTTCCTAATGTGAGACCCAAATGAAACTATAAGTTTCAATTCACCCTTAAAGACTCTTATAAATAACAAGAAGGGTATGTCTAATGATTATCTTGATTGGAACCTCAAACCAGGCTACGTTAGCAATGAACGGGCATATAGGGACCTTTCAGATAAACATTAGATATATGATGGAAGGTTATTTATAGAGAGGAAGTACATTTTCAGTAACATGTCACTTGTTAATCATATAACACTCAAGCTCAATACTTTTTCGTGGAAAAGGTATGTAGTGTGTATGGATGTTTTCGTGAGATCGAAAGTGAGTCGAAAACTAGTGATCATGGAAAATGAACTAGTGGAACGATGAAGGAGAACTTCAAAGGTCTAGCTGTTACGTTGACTGGTCGCGTGAATTCGTCAAATAAGAATTGAAAGAAGTATATCTGTTCAATCGCAATGACAGTGTGTCTTGTCATGTGCAAGTGGGAGATGTTGGTTTTAGATCCGCCCATGACATTGTGGAATGACAGGGACTAAACTATAATTTGTGTAAATTAGACCAAATGTGTTATTTGGATTAATCCTATAAATAGATGGAAGTTGGGATTTCCTCTATAAATAGAGAAGTCGTTTCTCTGATTCATTTACGCGTAAGAAAAGAAAACGCTCCTAGAGAGAAAACACGAAACGAAAACATACTTCTCGATTGTCGGAAGAATTCACAGATAGAACCCGTACTATGTGTATTCGTACATACATAAGAAAGACAACTAGAACAATGATGTTTCTCGTATTGATTAGATTCATTTCATAGACAAACTTTCTATAAACTGTAAGTCCGTTTATTAATGTTATCTACTAAATCTGTACATTAGTTGTACGGTCGATTTATATAATATTGATTTCAAAAAGTGTGCGTTACTCATTTTATTTGTACGTGGAATTATATGTTATACAATTCAGAACAAGTTTTTTGGCTTTAGAAAAATTTTAAAAGTCTATTTTTCAAAAGCTTAAAAATTAACTTTTTGGCCCGTACTATTTACCAATTGCCTATTTATTCTATATTTTATTGATGTTTCTTTTTTATCTCATGCATTATTAAAATCCAAGTCAATGTAACCTACAGATAATGAAAAGTAACACAATATGATTCAACAATACGTATATGATGGAACATGTTGCTTTTCGTTAATTCTGGTATGATGTTAACTTGGATTTTAATAGCTTAGAAAGTAAAGAGGAAACATCAATATCACAAGGGCTAAAATGATAAATTGTTGATAGGATAGATACAAAAAAATTTTCTTTAAAACCCATTTTGAAATTTAAAAGAAAAATGTAATCTTTGCACACATTAAATGAATCATATGCTTTTAAATGAATTTGATGTTCACCACTAGTTTTTTTTATTAAACAGTCACCGAGTATGTGTAATTACAATTGATTGAGAGTTCAATGTGCCATATTAAATGAAGTTCACTCATAAATATCAACAATATGAGCTAAAGATTTTTTTTTTCCTCGGTTATATATATAAGTAGTAGTAGTTTAAGGTTAAGAAATTGGAGTTTGGACTAACTCAATTGAATTGATTACATGTATTAGAGCTCGTAGTTGATGAGATGAGAATGTTGTGACAAAAATTTTTGAAAGGCAACGGTGAGAAAGTATACTATCCAAATGCAATTCTATTTAGCAAGCCCATCAACAATCTTTACACGAGCCCACCCATGGGTGATTCTTAGGGTTGTAAACGGGGCAGGGCAGGACGGAGATTGCACTTCCCATCCCCATTCCCAGACTATTCGGGAATCCCATATGCCATTGACAACCCTCTTGATTCTCTCGAATTTGCCATTGATCTTTCTACTCCCATTACTCTTCTTGGATAATTGCAGAAGAGAATCAAAACGTAAGTTTGTACATCTACTTAATACTTACACATTTTTTATGTTTTCCTAATTCTAACATTTTTACTTTTATTTTAATAATTGTTGAAAATTAACCACACTCGTACAATGTGTATCATGTAGCGAATGATTCACATCACAGATTGAAAATATTCCATGATTCTTGAGGGTGTTGCGCTTTATTTAGTGTCATTTATTTTCAACACTTTCACTTGAATGTTACTATGCACGAAACAGTTTTCACTTTTTAAATATTCTTTGGTCTATCTCTTTTGAGGCCAACGAGTCTTATATAAGTGAACACATAAGTATAGAGAGTTGAACTCATTTGACACAAAAAAAAAAAAAAAAAAAAAAAAAAAGAAGAAGAAGAAAATAATAAAAAATAATAATAAAAAAAATAAAACTTTATACGAGCATTGAGGTGAAAAAAAGAAAATTACAAGTCTTTGAATTTTTGTGTATTATAATGTATACTAGCCAATAATTATATATTTCAGACTTTTCGAATATTACTTTTGTGAACACTCAGTTGCATCCAAAACACATTTAGTATTTTGTTATTGCAAAATTGCCTTTATATCATGACATCCGATAATTTATTATTAGTGTGCAAAAGATTAAAAAGGACTTGCACAATGTTGAATTTGTTATGTGGTACAATATCAAATTACCTTATATTAGCTTTTGACCATAAAATTTAACATAATATTGGATTTTTTCTTTTTTCTTTCTCTAAAGAATATTGGATCAATTTTAGACCAATGATAAAGAATTGAGAGAAAGACTTCAAAATTTATTTTCAAAATAGAACTTACTATTGTAATTGCCAAAGTTTAAGGATTAAAATTATTTACACAAAGAATTATGGGGTTGAATTATAATTTGCAAAAGGTGTCCCCGCGTGTAACGTTAGGATTTGCCATGTACTTGGGCCACATTTGTGATTTTTTTTCCCCATTCTTTTTGCATATGGGCCCGTCCAACATTACATGTTGAGGTTTTAAGGTGAGAATGGTTCGAGTATGTTTCCATCTGTAATCTTTGAACTTAATACTGAATTACATTTGAGCATTTCAATTTGTTTCACTTGGATATAATTAAGGCAGTTTTTTTTTTTTTGGTAGAAAGGAAAGGAAATGAAAGAATAGAAGAACAGCAAAAGAGGAAAAAAAAAAAAAAAAGAAAGAAAGCTAGCCAAAATCTTGCAGGACATTCGTAAGCTGACCAACACCTAGTTGATCCTCAGTAAATCTGCAGACCATTAGGGAAACAACGAGCCATTGCTGCCAATTTATCTGCATTGGTATTTGCCTCCCTGAACACGTGCAGTAAGCAGTAACTAGGAGCCATTGCTGCCAATTTAGGAATTACCTTTATTATAAAAAAAAAGTAAACGAGTTTATCTTGGAGGAAGACTAATTTTCAATTTTTTGAATAAACATAGGTCAAATATATAATTTTAATTTGTTAAAGGTATTTTTCTTGGGGAATATTTGTAATTTTATTAAAATGGTACAAAAGATAAGAAAAACAACCCGAAGAAATATTTAAAAAACAAATTGTACTTGCTAGATTCGGAATTAATTTGTATTGCAGTTATTGTTTGTTGGATATTTGAATTCTTAAATTATGATTTCATGATTATATTTTTCTTTTGTCTGTAAGATGTTTTTCTTCTTATAAAAAAATACGAAAACAAATGGTAACTAACAGTCTAATTCTTATGAACGGACGTTGGATGCACAAGAAACCAACCCAACTAATCTTCAAACTACGCAACAAACAATTCAAGTGATGATCCATATAACACTCAATAATTACTCTAATTGTTTTCAGGTGGTCATTAACTAACATGTATTTCAAATATGGTTTTTACTCATTCAACCTATACAGCTATTAATTCATAGAATTGAGGTCTAATTGAAATTCAACTCGGCTTGACCTAATTTTATAAAATATATTAAAATAAAAATATATTTATGTCGTACATTACAAAACTAAGAATTTAACTACAATATATTAATTAAAAATATATATTATTATAGTTTTTAATAAATATTATTAAAGTTCAGTTTGATTTAAAAATATTTTAAATTTTATTTTTTAATAATAATATATTTATAAGAAAAATCAAGAATTAGTCTTGTTGATCCATTTTTTTTGAATTAAAACAATATTTTTTTAAAGCAATCAATCCGATCGAACAAAAAAACCGATATGATATCAGTTTCTAGTTCGATTGACCAGTTTAACCAGTCAACAACCAAATTTAACCAACTCAAAGAATAATATGAAAACCAATCGGACCAGTCTCTGATTCTGATCCGACCCGATCTATCTAGTGTGATTTCACAACCATGATCTCAAATGGTAAAATATAGGGTATGAAATATAACTTTTCAATTTTTCAGATGTAGCTAAATTTGGATCGCTTGTCCTTCTTGATTATTTTTTAATAATTATATCAATGAATTAATTTGAGTATGAAAACCACCAAATTGGTTTTTAGTTTGTTCCAATTATTGGTTTTTTTAATGGAGTTTCATTAAACAAAGAAGATAAACTACACAAAAGGGAGCATATGTAAACGTAATTCCAATAGTCTCATCTAAAACTTGTTATAGGTAAGCATTTAATACCATGAGTTAGGAATCTGTCTCAATAATCACATTAGACCAACTTTCCTGCAATGAAACCAACAGGGCCACCTTAAGCGCCCAAATCTCGGCCATGAATAATTAAGGGAGTTATGAATGTGTCCAAAAAACATTACGAAACATAAAAAAAAATTGACAACAAAAATTTTTGCAATGAAAAGTATAAAAGTTTGCACCATACAAAAAAATTATTATATATTGCTCTTATTAAGTTGTGACTGTATGTATTTAAAAACTAAATTTGATAATATTTTGTTGTTACTGATATATATTTTGCTTTAGCTTTTAAATATTATTGCTAAATAGTTGTACCTTTGTTTTACAAATTTTAATAATATATGTCAATTGATAAATAAATAAATAAATAAATATAAATATATATATATATATATATATATATATATATAAAACAAAAGAATCCTCCAAATGTTTTCTATGAAAAATAGTGTTATATGTGAAATTATTTTATATATATATATATATATATATGTATATATCAAACAAAAGAATCCTCCAAATGTTTTCTATGAAAAATAGTGTTATATGTGAAATTATTTTCTACGAAATGAATAGAAATGGTAGATAATTCTATTCAGGGGCTGCGGGGTGGGGGGGTGGGTCACGGGGGGGCAGCTGACCCCCCAGCCGCCGAAAAAGCCCCTGAGTAGGGGGCTTTCCGGCGACCCCCGCCCCCCCAAGAGCAGGGCATCGCCCCTGCTCTTCCCACCTGATACAGGGGGCGAAATCCCCTGTATCAGGTGGTTTTTTTTTTTCTGGGATGGGCAAAACGACGTCGTTTTGCCCTGTAATTTAAAAAAAAAAATTAAACAAACCAGGGCAAAACGACGTTGTTTTGCCCTGGTTTGGAAAAAAAAAAAATAAAACTTGCAGAGACAACGTCTCTCCATCCCACCCTACCTCTTTCACTTCACACGATTAAATCACCCTCTTCTTCTCCTCTCCACTGCTGTCGGCCGCCAGCCCGCCTGCCACCGCTGCCGCTCGCCGTCCGTCCGTCCTCTCCTCTCCTCCTTTCCTCCTTGCTTCATTCCGGTTAGTTTTAATTTTAAATGTTGGGTTTTTGTAATTTATTTAGGTTTTATTGTAATTAGGTTTTAAAGAATATTATTTGTGTAAATTAGTTTGAATTAATAAATTGGGGTATTAATTGATAAATTAATAAATTTATTATGTTAATTGTGTTGTTATTTGATAAATTAGGTTTGAATTGGGGTTTGATTTGATAAATTGATAAATTGGGGAATGTTTTTTGTTGGTATGTTTTTTGTATTGAATTGTTTGGATTAATTTGATTATGTTAGAGTAGACCTATGTTTTAAATGAAATTGTTGTTTGGATTAATTTAATTGTGTTTTTATTGAATTGAATTAAATTCATTCAGGTTTGTCGGTCGATCGGAAATTTTGGTTCGTCGGCCGGAAATTTTTCTTAACCGGCCGGAAATTTTTTGAACCAAATTCTGCCCCCCAGCAGACTAATCCTGGCACCGCCACTGATTCTATTATTCTAAAATCCACACCCATTAATCACCATTGATTAAAACTATATTATATGCGAGATAAGCTCTTGTTTTAACATATAAAAATTCTTAACAAATTCTTTGAAAAAAGAAAAAAAGAAAAGCAATATAAATTGGGATAGGTTGATAAGTTTTAACATATAAAAAAAATCATAATTTTTGAATTAGTTATTTATTTCATGACTCCAGTAAGAGAATATTTGAATCTTTTGAAGTATTGGGATCTAGACTTGTTTATTGGATTGGGTATTCACCCGGTTCGTCCAAGCTCAATTACTAAAAGTCAAGCTTGGACATGCATTTTACATGTTATGCCGGTCCGAGTTCGAGCTCGATAAAGCCCAAAGTTTAGTGGGTTGGGCTTGAGATTTGTGTAAATATCTAAGTCCGGTCCAAGCCCGCCCGACGATATATACATATATATATTTTATTCTATTTTTAATGTCAAATTATACTTTATATCATGGTTCAGACTCGAACCGGTGAAGGGATGGATTCATGGATTTTGGATTAAACCGGATTTAATAAATATATTAAAATATTAAAATATTTTTATTTTTATAATATATGAAAAATTGAATATTTTTATTATAATTCTTTAAGTTGAAGCATTTCAAACACAATAGAGTAATTAAAAAGCTCAATTTATTAAATATAGTTTTTATAATTACAATTAAATATCAATTTAATTTAAAATAATATAAAAATATAAACTATATTTTATTAATAATAAATTAAATTTTTAATTCAGTCTGGTCGAACCGAAAAACTGGTCCGATTCACTTTTTTGGTTCGACCGATCGGTCCGATCGAGAGTTGACCGATTGTTGACCAGAGTGAAAACCAAAAATACAAACCGATCGGACTGACCCCGATTCCGGTCGAACCCTGTCCAACTGGCAGATTCGGTTCTGTTTTCACAACTATGCTTTATATAAAGTTTCTAAATTTATTATAAATTTTTTTAAAATAAACTTATTTAGATAATATTAGTTTTACTGTGTTATATATGTAATTATATTTTTTTGTCATATTGTCTTTGTTTTAGTTATTTTATGAAAAAAAAAAAACTGAAAAATCAAAGAAATAATAAATTTTAGTGGGTGAGCTTGGATTGGACTTGTGATTGATGTTCTAGACTCGGTCTAAGCCTGATCTGTGTTCAAATTAACTTTTAATAGCATGGAGTCCTAAAGCTTACTGCATGCAACACACGGCTTGCGACCGCGTCAACGCATCCATCATTTACCTAGTGGTTCTCCTCGAATTCACTTGGCCACCAAGGAAGGTAGGGCGGCTGAACCACAGAGAAGAGCCCAGGGAACGGCAACTCGAACATCTTGCAGCCTAATTAGGTCTTCTATCTCGAAAGACAGTTGAGTTAATCTCTACTGTACACGTGTAAGGACACAACATTGTACCAGAAATGGATGCCGCGGGGATAAGAGCAGGGTGGATGCCATAGAGGCCAGAACAGAGTGAGTACTACGGAGACAAGAGCAGGGTAAGTCCGCCACCCAAACGTGTCAGAAGGGGACCAAAAAGTGGACCACTCCCAGCCAATAAGAATGGACCGTACATAACTGCCTGACAAGGCCACGCGGATCAACCCAGTATAAAAAGGGGGAAGGAGAAACTCCCCAGGTATCTTTTTCTAATCCCTAAAACACATTCTCCATTCTTATCTTCTATTCTCCAAATTTCTGACTTAAGCATCGGACTGGACCCGGAGGTCACCCGGTCCTCACCTTTTCTCTTTTCCAGGTATCCGGTCTTTTGACAAGGCGAGACGGCTTTTCAGCCCTCTAAGACCGAGTGGAGTTAAAATTTTTTCCCAGAGCTATCAATTTGGTGCGGTGAACGTGGACCCGCTAGACAAAACAATGTCATCGGGATCAACAACCTTGGAGACTATTCCTGCGGTTCTTCCTTCTCAGGGAGGAGGAATGCCGCCACTATCAGGGATTATGATGCCCTTATGTGTAACAATCGTTACTCCAAGTCCATCCCACACCTTCGCCACAATTTCAGGTGGCAGTGGTGACTCTGCCAGTGCTGTTCTGGATCGGATTGCCAAAAATTATGGAATGACACAGGCCGACCAGAATGACTTCCGGCGAGCTGTCCTTCAGATGCAGGAACAAGGCATGGTAGGATCTTTGCTGAGTAGTAGCACTCCCCTTCATATGGTGAACACTTTGCCAGAGCCAACCTCTCATCCAAACATTATACGAGCCCTTCTCCCTGTTTCCAAGCCTGGGATTTCTGGTGTGAGACTGGAAGGGTCATGGCTAGGTGTGGCTCATTCCACCGGGGCAAGCAGCGAAATGGCTGGAGGATCTCAAACAGGAGGATATCTACCCGCTTTTGGCTGGATGCCTGCGCCAGCAGGGGACCAGCAGGTTACTATAGTGTGGCTGCCCTGGGGAGCATGGGGCCCCAGATGTTGTTTTCCAACTCCTGGTATGGAGTACCGTAACCTTATTTACCACATGTTGCTCAGTCATATCAGATGCCGGCCCCACCACAAACACCTAATTTTCTTACTCCATACGGCGTTGGCAACAGTATAGCCATCCCGTATAACACACCCGCTCCAAGCGTTCCAAGCAATACTCCTCCCCCTCCAACACCGTCGTCATCAGGGGCAGAACCTACAAATGACCCTAGGTTCATGGCAATGTTTAAGAAGGCACTGAGTACATTTGCGATACCTTACCAAGAGCCACTAATGGAAAATGGGGAGTCCCCCTTCTCAGCAAGAATACTAAACCAACCAATTGACATAGGTTCAAGCAGCCAACTTTTGACAGCTACAGGGGCGACACAGACCCCAGGGTCCATGCGAGGAACTTTAAAAACCGGATGGACATAGCGGGCGCCACAGAAGGGCTAGTGTGCCACCTATTCCCGACTACATTGATAGGAGCAGCTGCCTATTGGTTTGAATCCTTAGAACCAGGAACGATCGATAGTTGGGATCGGTTAAGGTAGGAGTTCTGCAAGAATTTTATAGGCTTAATACCGACTGGAGCGGCAAGTCGCACCCTTCACGAGGTGGTCCAAAAGCCAAGAGAATCCTTAAGGTCATTCATTGACAGGTTCAACCTCACCTGCTTGGAGGTTAGGAATCTAGATTTCAGTACGGCCAAGGAGGCAATGATCAAAAACACCACAAATGAGAGGCTTCGGGGGGAGATCATAACGAGAAAGCCCAGAGAATTAACCCAAATGATAGCCCTCGCAAAGAGCATGGTGGAGATTGATGAAATCGACATGCCGGCGAAGAACAGAAGACCTGGTGAAAAAGACAAGGGTATCCGGTTTGATGAAAGGCGGTAGAAACGGGATCACAGAGATCGCTCCCGCAGAGACCGCCTCAGCGACCGTTCACGGTTTGCACCGCTGAATGCCCTACTCAGTGAAGTGCTGGTGGCCATCCAAAGAAGCTCGGATACAAAAAGCATTCGGTATCCTCACACGAAGCCAGGCCAGACGATGGGAAGTGACAAAGAGGCATATTGTAAATTTCACAGAGCAAAGGGCCACCACACGGATAATTGCCGAGTCCTTGTTGTGGAAGTGGACCTGTTGATCAAAGCGGAAAAATTCAGCAGATTCGTAGAAAGCATAACAAGGAGCACGAATAAGGACAGAGAGCAGAGAGATGGGCGAGATGATGATGAGAGACCGGCCAAGAAGTCAAAAGGGGTGGTAATGGTTATCGCCGGAGGACCAGAGTTTGAGCCGCCCAGCAAAAGGGCTAGATCCTCGGTGCATCAACTGGCAAATACAAGAAGACCTAACAGCTTGCATCGCTCATTCTTACTCCATAGTGGCGTGCAGGCACATCACGCTGATGCCTTGGTAATTGAGGCCTTGGTAGAAGGGTATACGGTGAAGTGAATCCTCGTGGATACCGGCAGCTCGGTAAACATTATCACCAAGGAGGCGGCTTGCCAGCTGAATATCCACAAGAGCAGAATCCAGCCAGTACATTCACCATTGGTCGGCCTGAGTGGCCATTCGGTCATTGTCGTGGGACAGGTAACCCTCGCCTTAGAGGTGGGCGACGAAGAGCACACCTGGAGATCCGAGAAGGAATTTGTGATCATTGACACCCCGCTTACCTATAACATGATCTTGGGAAGACCATTCCTAGTGGAGTCAGAAGCGGTCCTTTCCATCCGGTATTTAGCCCTTCAAATACCGACTACGAAGGGGGTAGCAGTGGCTAGGGGAAGCCAACAGGCGGCCCAAAAAACCTACTTAGCTTCCCTAAAGATAGAAGAGGTTAGTTGGGAATCGGAGAAGTCGGAGAGGCAGGAAAGGGCTGAGCCGGTGGATGAACTTGAAGCCCTAGTGGTAGGGCCAGGACGATCGATCCAGGTGGCCAAAGAATCGAAATCTGAACTCAGGCAAGCAATCACGACAGTGCTCGAAGAGGAGCAGGAAACCTTTGCCTGGAACGCAAGCGACATTATTGGGGTATTGCCTGAAGTAGCAAAGCACAGCCTGAACATAGACTCTACTACAAAACCGGTAGTACAAAAAAGAAGAAAACATACCCCGAAAAGGCAGAAGGCAATTGAGGCAGAGATAAGCAAGTTGCTGGAAGCAGGGCACATCAGAAAGGTGTTGTATTCCGAGTAGTTGGCAAATGTGGTACTAGTGAAGATGCCGAATGGGACATCGAGGATGTGTGTAGACTTCACTGATCTGAATAAAGCCTGCCCAAAAGACAGTTACTTTTTACCCAGCATTGACCAGCTGGTCGATTCAACAGCCAAGCATGTAATATACTCATTCTTGGATGCGAAGTCAGGGTACCACCAGATTCCAATGGACCCGAAGGATGAAGAAAAAACTACATTCATCATGCATGAAGGCACTTACTGCTACCGGGTAATGTCCTTTGGCCTGAAAAACACAGGAGCAACATACCAACGCCTGGTCAATGACATGTTCAGAGAACAAATCGGATGGATGGTTGAAGTGTATGTCCATGACATGATTATCAAAAGCAAGAATGAGGAGAACCATGCTCGTGACATTCAGGAAGCCTTTAAGATACTGCAGAAGTACCGCCTCAAGCTCAACCCTGAAAAGTGTGTATTCGGAGTACGAGGGGGGAAGTTTCTGGGTTTCATGATTTCTCAGAGAGGGGTGGAGGCGAATCTGGAGAAAATTAAAGCAATTTTGGACATGGTGCCTCCAAGAACAGTGAATGAAGTTCAACGCCTCAACGGCCGTATCAACACGCTTGGGAGATTCATTTCTTTCTCAGCCAAAAAATGTCTACCTTTCTACAAAGCAATCAGGAAAGGTCAGAAGTTTGATTGGGATAACGAATGCCAAGAGGCCTTTGACAGGATAAAGAGCTTCTTAGGAACTCCGCCATTATTGAGTCAGCCAATTCTTGGCGAAACGTTGTACTTATACTTGGCAGCAACAGATGAAGCAGTGGGTTCGGTGATGATCAGAGAAGAAGAAGGCCAATAATACCCCGTGTACTACACCAGCAAAGTGTTAAGGGGAGTGGAGCTCAGGTATCCAAAGATCGAGAAGCTAGCCTTGGCGATAATTTCAGCATCCATCAGGTTACGACCTTATTTTCAAGCCCACACGATGATTGTGAGAACAAACTTCCCCTTAAAGAAAGTGCTCCAGAGACCAGATACTTCTGGCCGTCTGGCTGAATGGGCCATCAGGCTCAGTGAGTTTGACGTTCGCTTCGAACCCAGATCAGTATTAAAAGCTCAAGTCTTGGTAGATTTTGTGGTAGAGTTTGCAGGGTTAGAGCCAAGTCAGGTGTTAAAGGCGGACGAGTGGAGAGTATACGTAGACGGGGCTTCGTCTCAGGAAGGAGCAGGAATTGGAGTGCATATTGAAGGGCCTAAGAAAATAAGAATATCTTACGCCACCAAGCTGGTCTTTCCTGCCACCAATAATGCTGCAGAGTACGAGGCCATAATCAAGGGGCTAGAACTCATCCGAGAAATTGCCCCAGACCGGGTGAAGCTGCTGAGCAACTCAAGGTTAGTTTCCAACCAGATAAATAAAAATTTTGAAACTAAAGATCCTTGTATGTCCAGGTACCTACAAAAGGTACGATGCCTGCTTGAGGCCATCGAAGGAAAAGGCACCACATGGAGAGTGGAGAACATATCCAGAAACGAAAATGTTGAAGTGGGCAAGCTAGCTAAAGCCGCAGCAAACACCAGAGATTGGCAATTTTTGAATTGCCCATATGAAGTCCAAACCAAGCCTATCATTGAGGCAGAAGAAGTCATGATGGTGGGAAAGAGAAGGATGGGATGGATGGAGCCCATAATGAAGTACCTAGTTGAGGGATGTCTACCTGAGGATAAGGGAGAAGCTGTAAAGATCTCTAGAAAATCACAGCGATATGCGATAATTGATGGATAGCTTTACAAAAAGTCCTTCACTGATGCATGGTTAAAAAGCATCACTGCCGAAGAAGGAGATTATGTCCTCCAAGATTTTCACGAAGGAATTTACGGAGACACCAGGCTGGACAAACACTAGTGAGGAAGGCAAGATTGCAGGGCTACTACTGGGAAACCATGGAGGCCGATACAGCGGGTTATGTCAAGAGGTGCCACCAATGCCAAATTCACTCAAAGAAATCCCACTTGCCTCCAGCAGAATAGAAGCCGTTACTGATCGAATGGCCCTTCTCCACATGGGGCATCGATATCAGAGGACCCATGCCTGAAGCTAGTCGACAAAGGAAGTTCATCATAGTCGCGATAGACCATTTCAGCAAGTGGGTCGAAGTAGAAGCAACCCAGACGATCACACCAGAAAAAGTCATCTCCTTCATATGGGATCACATCATCACCATATTTGGGATACCTCACAAAATCATATCTGATAATGGCACCCAATTTACTTCAAATAAATTTGGAGAATTCTGCAGAGGACTCAAGATCACACACAAATCTTCTTCGGTAGCGCATCCTCAGAGTAACGGACAGACAGAAGTCACCAACCAGACTGTAGGAGATGGGATCAAGAAAAGGCTGGAGAGTCACAAAGGAGCTTGGGTTGATGAATTGAACAAAGTCTTATGGGCTTACAGAACCACTCTAAGAAGATCGACTGGAGAAACACCATTTACCATGGTATATGGCATTGAGGCAGTAATCCCAGTTGAAATTGGAGCCCCCAGCGACCGAGTACTCTACTACACAGAAGCTCAGAACCATATCAACATGAAGTACCACCTGGACTCCTTGGAAGAAAGAAGAGAAAGAGCTTACATCCTAATGGCGGCCTACAAGAATAAGGTGGCCTGTTACCACGATAAAAAGGTGAAGAAGACGGTACTCAATGAAGGGGATTTAGTCCTAAAGGACTCTACAGCGTCACACGCGAGGGAAGGAAAAGGAAAGCTTGGTGCGAAATGGGAAGGACCATACAGAATTGCAGCAGCACTCGGTCCAGCAACATACAAACTTCAAAGTCTAGATGGGAAAGAAATCCCACGGACATGGAATATTGTCAATCTAAGGCAATACTTCTCCCCTGAAAATAGTTAAGGAGAAAAAGGGCTGCACTCTTTTTTCCCACTAATGGATTTTTTCCCACTGGGTTTTTCCATAGCTGGGTTTTTAACGAGGCAGCACCTGCATCTATAAATTTAGCAGGGGACGCCCTCTAAGATGTGTTGCAAAAAGATCAATAAAAGTATCTTTCAAATTATGAGCGAAAAAGCTTGTTATAAAACTCCCGCAAGAGGAGCCGGTCATAACCGGGCAAAAGTTTGTTATAAAACTCCCACAAGAGGAGCCGGTCATAACAGGGCAAAAGTTTGTTATGAAACTCCCACAAGAGGAGCCGGTCATAACCGGGTAAAAGTTTGTTATAAAACTCCCACAAGAGGAGCCGGTCATAACTGGGTAAAAGTTTGTTTTAAAACCCCTACTAAAGGAGCCGGTCATAACCGGGTATAGTCACATTAAGACATCCGCAAGAGAAACCAATCATAACTGGATAAGGTTAAAAACCTCCACATATAAAGTCAGTCGCAAACCAAGCACATACAAAAGCAGAAATAAAATAATATATATATATATATATATATATATATATATACGAGGAAACACCGGCTGAATAGAAAATGAATTTTTATTTCATAAAGTAAAAATTACACGAGCAGAGACCTAGCAAGGTCCCCAAAACAAAGGGGGGGGGGGAGGGTCTACAAATCAGGACCGATCATTGGCCCCAGGAACACTACCATCTGCCGGTCCTTCAACACCAGCAGGCGACTCGGAATTTTCCTCCTCTTGGTCATCGGCAGGAAGCTTATCGTAACGAGGAAAATCAATTGAGCCCAGATCAACAGCCAGGTCTGGATGGACGGCTTGGCAAGCGGTTAGGACGCGTTGGCCAAATAACTGTCCAAGAAGAACCAGCTTGTTGGTTGCATCAAACAAGATGGCCTCGCATTTGTCGAGGTCCTATTTGTGCCCCGCCTTCTCATCCTCCAGCTGCTTCTTGAGAACCTCTTGTGCCTCCAGCTGCTTCCTCAAAGCTTCCTGCGCCGCTCGCTCCTCTTCCAACTGCTTCTGCAAGTGGTTGATCTCCTATCCTTGGGACCAAGCCCTACTTTTCTCTACGTCCAAGACCGCCTGAGCCTCCTTGAGTTTTTTGTCCAGCTGACTTATCTTGGACAGGTAGCCAACCAAATCCACAGCCCTGGAAATCCCCTACAAAACGGCAAATTAAATAAGTAAAAGAAGAAGGGAAAAGATATTGAAAAGATCCGTTGAAATCCTTACGGAAGTCAGATCCAGTAGACACAAGAAAGCTGCCGCCTGGTCACCTATCTTGGCATACTCCTCTCGATCACCAGGCAGCACAAAGCTAGCCCTGAATTTGGTTTGCTCTGATGGATTTATTATCCGGGCCCCTTGTCTGCCTCTTCCCCGCAACCAAGGCTGAGGGGGAGAAGACAGCCCAGAGGATGCGGTAGCCGCTTCAGGGCCCTAACCAAGCAAAAACGATTAGCAACAACAGCAATGATGGTGACAACAAAAAAAAAAAAGAAAAAAGAGACCAGAAACTTACAGGTCGTGGAACCGGTTCAGGACTGGCTGCAGCAGTCCTTTTCCTCTTCGATGCTTTGGGAGCGCTGGGTCCCTTAACCTCTCCCCTCTTGTCGGATGGAATCTCAGTGGGGTCAGGATGCGGCTCTTTCTATACATTTTTCTTCTTGGCGGCTACAATGCGGTCAAGGACGTCAACTGCATTCATGCCTGAGAATACAAGTAAATAGCTAAGCAAAGATAAAAAAGTACCTTTTCTCATAGATATAGGACCCGGATAATATGTAAAGCCGAATCCTTCTCGCTCTACAAGCCTAATCCTCTCCAGATAGGCATCCACAGCGACCTGCCAGGTCCACTTGTTTGGAGCCAGAGTCCTGAACTCCTCGAGAAAGATCCTCTCATCTGGTGTTAAGCGCTGACGGGCTTTTCCTGCCCCACTAAAGGACCACTTCACAGGGAACAAGTCATGGCCCTCTTTTGTTTTGATGAAAAAGAAGAAGTGTTTGAAGCGCTTCAAGGAGGAGATCCGCTTCTGGAAAGTATAGAAGTCCGCCTTCTTGGAAATTGATAATGGTCCTCCCCGGAATTTAGCTTAGGGGTGGCCAACTTTCGAAAGAAGGCGGCGTTCAATTCGAATCCCAAGTTATCGCATAGCCAGAAGGTGGCGCAGATGTCTCCCCAAGAATTGGGATGGATTTAGGCAGGACAAAAGCCCCAGGCCTGGAGGATGTCGCTAATACCGGATGGAAGAGGATAGGAGAAGCCAGAACTGATTTGGTCCATATATATGGAGAAATAGCCTGATGGAGGCTCATGGACCCGCTGGTACTTAGATGGTAGCATAACTTGACACTTGCGCAGCCAGGGATAAAACTCCCTGCACAATTGTATATGCTCCTCATGGGTTTCTGCAACCATGTCCTCAATACGAGGAGTCATCTTCTTAGCCCTAGTTCTACTAGGACCGAATGGAGGGGCTTCAGATGGAGAAGAGTCCACCTGGACAGGACCTTCAGCAGGCGGCCCAGCAGACATAGGAGGCTGAGTAGAAGCGCCCACCTCCTCATGGAAGGTAGGAGGCGCCGAATGGTGAGAGCTAGTATCTGAGGAAGTGGTAAGGCGATACTCATTCCCCAAAGAAGAAGGCGGGCTTGGCAGGTTAGGAGTACTAATTATTAAATAATCATCAGGGTCAGTAGGATCTAGGAGGCGGCGAGCCGGCTTTACACCAGCGGTTTTGAAACTAAAACCCCGCTTAGCCTTACCTGCCTTGGGGCGATTCCTAGAGTTTACCAACTCCCCAGATCTATCTCTATTCGAAGATCCTAAGTCACTAAGGGTTATGGAAGAACTCATTACAAAGAAAAAGAAAGAAAATGCAAATAAAACCCAGAACAGCCGAGAAGATGAACAGTCGAAGAGGAGGAGGAACAGGCGATACGAAAGCCAACAAATTCAAACAGAAAATGTAAGTTCTAGGCAAAAAACAAAAAATCAAAACACCAATAAGTGGGAGAATGAAGAAAAACGTACTGGAAACTAAGGATTGGAAACAAGCTGCAGATACACGAAGGGGAAGTACAGAAATCGCAAAGTAAAAATCCAGAAAGTTTTCGGAGTAGAGAGAAACAGGGGCGCTTCAGTCTCCCTTTTAAAGAAGATAGAGAAGGGGCAGGTGAAAGGACGCCTTCTGACACCGTTTCAGTAGGGGACACGCGTCACCCCAACATAGGGTGCAATAATCCCAAGAATCCCCTCAGCTCCTGCAGACCAACCATCGAAAATTATAATAATATTAAACCCTTAAAAGGGGTTTTTCTTCTCACCGGGGGGGACTCCTGATAGCATGGAGTCCTAAAGCTTACCGCGTGCAACACACGGCTTGCGACCGCGTCAACGCATCCATCATTTACCTAGTGGTTCTCCTCGAATTCACTCGGCTACCAAGGAAGGTAGGGCCGGCTGAACCACAGAGAAGAGCCCAGGGAACGCCGGCTCGAACATCTTGCACCCTAATTAGGTCTTCTATCTCGAAAGACAGGTGAGTTAATATCTACTGTACACGTGTAAGGACACAACATTGTACCAGAAATGAATGCCGTGGGGACAAGAGCAGGGTGGATGCCACGGAGACAAGAGCAGGATGAGTCTGCCACCCAAATGTGCCAGAAGGGGGACCAAAAAGTGGACCACTCCCAGCCAATGAGAATGGACCGTACATAACGGCCTGACAAGGCCACGCGGATCAACCCAGTATAAAAAGGGGGAAGGAGAAACTCCCCAGGTATCTTTTTCTAATCCCTAAAACACATTCTCCATTCTTATCTTCTATTCTCCAAATTTCTGACTTAAGCATCGGAGTGGACCCGGAGGTCACCCGGTCCTCACCTTTTCTCTTTTCCAAGTATCCGGTCTTTTGACAAGGCGAGACGGCTTTTCAGCCCTCTAAGACCGAGTGGAGTTAAACTTTTTCCCAGAGCTATCAACTTTTATATGAAATGGGATAGGCTCAAACAAATTTTTTATTATCAAACCAACAGACCCAACTAAGCCCACCCCGATGAACAAGTTTATTGGGATCTTATCCTCAATTGAACCTAGGAAGGAGGGGTCCACAAATAACTAGTTCCAAAAACCCAAATCACCGGAGCCCAAGAAGGTCCACACAGCAACCAAATGAAAAGAATAGCAATAAACTCAAGGGTAAACTAGTTATTCCACAAACAAATAACTATAAGTTACTATTACAGACACCTCATTCATTGACATCTTTAGTACCTCAACTAACTTAACCTTCTTAGTATATATTGGGATGCGACCCAATCTCATCTTCAAGAGACAACACGGCAAAATCCAAAACTCAACTCATTACCATGAAGAGGAGAAATTTTACAATGCTCAAAGAATACATACCCTTTAATTATAAAATATGATTTATATTTTTTTGTTATACTCTAAAAAAATATGTATCAACCCTTTTTATTAATGTATTTTAAATGAGTACCATTCTTTGAGAGTATTCTAAAATTTTTCCATGAAGGAATCCCATGTATCTTCACATCTCTCACAAGTCAAACTCTATATAGATCAAATGGCACACCATAACGATTTTTTTTTTTTTTTTTCCTTATATAAAGTAGCAGTGAATGACACTCTAGATAGATAATTTTCTTTTTCTACATTTTTTTTAAATTTTTTGTAGGATATAGTATCTGATTTCAAGAAAATTTAAATTTAATTTAAGAAATACATATATATTGTTACCGCTGGAAGGGAAGCAGCTCGATAGACCAATAAACCAAAGATTATTATTTTAGATGGAGTTGAAAAGTTGAAAATATTTCAGCAAAAAGAACAAAACCTTTACAAGAAAATTAGCGTTTAATGATGAAAATATTTCATCACTAAAAACCATATACTATGTTGAAAGTTTTTAATGATAAAAAAATATATCATCATGATCTTTCACTAGTGGTTAAGAGGTAAAATGGCTGAACCATGTCCCATCATCATTTAATTATTGTGATGGTATATCTACCATCATTAGTGTGGAGGGATCGTAGAGTGTGAAGTTGGGGGTACTATTGTGCCCTCAATCAATTCATTCCACCATCTTCATCCAATGCTACCAACTCTTTCTAGACAACTTTATGGCAAATTAGAATTCAACCTACATATGTAATGCGGCTGACGATGCTCATCTTTGTAGGGCTTATGTCACTGAGGCAAAACCATATTAATATTGAACGGCCCAACCCATCTGCTGCCCTTAATTATCTAATTATTTCACTGCACTACTCAACTTTAACTTTGTCATCTGCGTCCCTTCATGTCGCTTACAGCGGCTCTCACACTCATTGAAGTTGTTAGAAGTATATTAGTGCGTCTCTTGCGCGCGTTAAAAAGTTAAATGTTGTTTATATAACCAATCTATACTTAATATGTATGGGATAAGTCTTTTTGTTGTTTTTTTCTATTTCTTTTTCTTTCACTCAACGGGGTATTTTGTTGTGATACATAATTTTATGAGTTATTAGCAAATTTTGTGTCTTATATATGCAGACTGCGCTGGGGTGATGAGGTCTCTAGGATTTCCTCGAAAAGGTTGGTGTCTTGGTGAAGATGCATGAAACACACAATTACAACTATCTATTTCTACAGTTTTTTTCTTCAACAATAAAATTGTAGATTATTGAACAATGATCATTATTTGGTGTGATTTGGGAAGCACAAAAAATATAGAATTCGAAGCGTTTCTATTTGACTATATGATTAATTACTTGCAAGTAATTTGAGACATTTCCTCAGTATATCAATTTAATTTTGGAGATTAGTTAAACTACCAACTGAGAATTTTTTTTTTTTTTTTAATTTTTTTATAAAACTTATTGAGAATATCATGATACTAAATATTGCTTTTCATATTAATATTCTTAAAGCATGCTTTTGAGAATTAGGATCTTATATGTATGCTTAACAAACGACACTTTGCTAGAAAAAGTAGTTGAATATATTTATGTGGTGAATAGTTCGTTTTCTATTATTTTCAAACTTGAAAGGGAGCTGTGATGCTTTTAGGTAGAAATTCTGTTTCTCATGAAATGTTTGATGTCAATATATCATGATATCAAATGAAGGGAAAATTTTAGAATACTACTGGAGCTTGTTGCTGCTTGGACTTTTAGAGTATAATAAAAGAAAATATAAATTTCAAGGGAATATATATTCCAGAAATATCCTAAAATTTCTCCAAATGAAGAACATTAGCATGCAATAATCTCCTTTTATTGTGAGAGCAAAATCTTTAGCCGATTATTATTTTTACAGCAACATTTATTTTGTTTTGGCTATTCTTTAAAATTAAACATGGTTTATATCAATGGAACTATATAGAATTATAACAAAATATTTATATGCATAAAATAAAAGATAATATTCACATAAACTAATACTAGCCGTGCAACACGCGGGCATATAACGAGTATATATATATATATAGAACTAATTATTGAATGATTAACTTATTTCTCAAGGGATATACTATTTGTACTATCTATGTTAGGCCTAAAAAATAACATAATTTAGAATTCATAAAAAAAAAAAAAAAATAGGTATTATATATTAAAGGTAGATTTTGCTGTTTAATGTGAATCAGAAGATATTTTGAAATTAATTACGAGAATCAAAATCAACCAACTATTGTGAATTATAGGAAGCATTGTGTCAAAAATTCCACAACTGGGAAAAACATTGTTAATAATATTGTCATTGACTAATAATACTCGTGAATTATTAAAAAAGTAAGAAAGAAAAATCAGAAAAGTTGTTTGAATGGAAGTGTAGGTGAAAGCTGTCGATGTCTTCCATTATGATACTATTTAAGTTGATCAACATGTTGTAACAAAACATATAAAAACGAAAAAAGGTGGTCATATATGATCAATTAATGGAATACTCTAATCAACATGGGCGGCTCATTCATAAATCATAGTCATAGTCATAGTCATGCATTTTCATGTCTTGGAAGTCCTGTCAAACTATTTACAAGTAATTAAAATATTGTCATACCTAATCAGAATTTGGCTTCTTCTGCCAACTGTCAACTTGGTCTCATTAATTATCATGTCTCAAAAGTCTAAACTATACACACTGACCCTCTCTGCCAACGAAATTTGTCATAAGCATATTGATATTTACTTGTCGTCTCTTTATTTTTATAAAATAATTTATTAAGTTATATTCTATATTTCTAAGTTTCTGATAAACTTGACACCTGTGTTCTTGAGAGGTCAAATATAATAGTAATTCGTGGCTAGTAATAAAATTTGTAGCAACTTGTATCCTAGATAAGAACATTAGGAATTATTTCTATAGAAAAAAATATTATTATTATTATTATTATTATTATTATTATTATGTATTTATACATTATAAATAAAGATCTACCTTACCTTAAGAGATTAAGATTGACTTAACAATAAAACGAGTAAATATGTTCTTATAGTCAAGCAATGAGAAATTGCAATACACTACTTATCTCATGTCTGATACCATGTAAATAAATAACTAATTAATCCCAAAAAATATTTTAAAGGGTTAAAATTATCTTAACAACATAAGAAGTAATATACTCTCGTAATCGAACAATATGAGATCCCAACATATATGAATTATAAAAAGTATTTAGTAAGAATTAACGTTGAAACAGATATCACGTTCCCAATGTAATTAAATACATAAAATTTATATAAACGGGTAAAAAGTGTTCACACTTTAGTATTTTGTACTCTGTAGTTGGCGGGTAGTCAAGGGCATCTTCCAGCACAGTTATTGTGTCTCCACAGATTAAATACAGTCCATCAAAACTCATTAAATATGGTGTTCAATAAAGGGCATACACCAGAGTGAAGCTTCAAGCTTGAAGGAAGAATAAACATGGCTGACCAAACGAAAGCTCCTGAAACTGTGAGCATCAATATCCCTGCAGAAGCATTTGTCTTTAAAAATTACTCTTTACTTCCTGCTTCAACCGATCCTCACAACGACAACGCCAATTCACCATTCCAAACCTCCGATAATTCCAACTCTCCAACTAAATCAAAATGCACTCCCGAAAAGGAGCTCGATTCTGGTACTGGAAATCCAAAAAGAAGCGAATCAGAATCGGAGAATGATCCCGCAGATGTAAAAAGCATCGAAAGAAAAGGTAAGAAAATCGGAATATTCGTATTCCTCCTTGCTTTCGAATCAGCTGCATTTGCGTGTGCTGGGGTGCTTTTAATTATGAGCTTCAAAGTCGATAAATTGCACGAACCTGTATTTTGGGATCTAGGTTTATGGAAATTGTGTTTGTTGATTTCTACTATTATCTGCGGAAGATTGATTTCGCAACTGTTTACGAACCTTATACTGTTTCTCATTTGGAGGTTTTGGGTTAATGAAAGAGCTCTGTATTTTGGTTATGGAATACGGAAGAGTGTTCTGTTATTTGTATGGGTAGGTCTGGTTGCTCTAGCTTGGGGTTTGATAGTAGATCGGGGAGTTGATCGGAGCAAATATAAAACCGATATCGTGAGTGATGTAACCAGAGGCCTTGTCGGTTGTCTAATCGGAGCTTTTCTGTGGCTAATGAAGACTTTGTTAGTGAAGTTAGTAGGTTCTATCCATGCCACAAAATTGCTAGACAAAACTAAAGAAGCAATCTGCGTTCGTAAGTTTCTTTTAGCTCTCTTAATGATAAAAGAGAGTAATATTAACGGTGACTGTGAGAAACAGGAAGGATTGGAGTGTCATCCTATTACGGCCATTGACGGCTTGGTCGATCGGATTGCAAACAAACTGTTGGAAAAAATTTTTGACTCGGACAAACAAGATGAAGATGGGACTGCTCGGCAGGCCATGAAGGAATTGATGTATGCTATTAGAGGCAAGAAGCTATATCCTCTCCCCCATGCAGATGGAAAGAACGACGATGGTGATGACAAGAAGCCTGATGAGGCAGCTAAGGAAGCTGCTCTTGATATTATGAAGAGGTTGCTTGATGAGGCAGCTAAGGAAGCTCCTGCTGATGTTAGTGGTTATAACAGGTTGCTTGATGAGGAAGCTGTTGCTGATATTACTAACAGGTTGCTTTATGAGGCAGCTGAGGAAGGTCCTGCTGATATTATTGGTTCTAACAGGTTGCCTGAAAAGGCAGCTAAGGAAGCTGCTGCTTATACTATTGGTTCTAAGAGGTTAATTACACTTTTTTGCAAGTTCATTTATTAATATAGTAATTTGCTACAGGATTGTTAATTTCTTTGTTTATGCTTACCATTTGTTTGATGAATTGACCAGGTACATTTTCCTTTGTAAGATACTACAATCTGTGAAAGAAAAGAAAGTTATTGATCAATTAAGAGGGTTAGCAGAAAGCAAAACAAAACAGGATAAGAGTAAAACTGAAGATAAACCCATCCAGAGAAGCAATCAGCAGAACACTACAGAAGTTCTAATGATTGAAGAATCTGTTTTCACTGAGTGGATGGTTAGATTTTTATTATTATCTTTTCATTCAATTTGAAAATTGATTGGTAATAGATGACATTTGGCTCTCAAGTTTTGCTAAAATTTGTCAGTTTTACTTTAATTTTGGTACAATTTAATTTTGGTACTATAGTAATTTGGCTCTTAAATAGGGTGTGTTCATTCAAATTGTTTACAGTGTAACTGTGTTTTTATTTCAGAATCATCAGGTAAGGACCAGATTATGCTTATAATTATGAAAAAGAGGTTAGACAAGACTGAAGTGTAGGACCAGATTATGCCAAATTTTGCTTTTTCACTGATTGATTAACAACAAACACAAACTGTTTTTTCTTCCATTTAAAGCGTTGTAACATATTTATCTTTTAACAGGTTGAAGTTTACAGGGAGCATGATTCATTGAATAGTACCTTAAAACACAGCAAAACTGCAATAGACGAATTGAATGTGATAGCTTCTGTGATTGTGGTGCTTATAGTAATCGTTATGTGGTTACTTTTCATGGGATTCTTAACAACAAAAGTACTTGTCTTCCTATCCTCTCAACTTCTACTGGCAGTTTTCATGTTCGGCAACAGTGTTAAGACTGTTTTCGAAGCTGTCATTTTCGTGTTCTTGGTTCACCCCTTTGATGTTGGAGATCGCTGTGTTATCAATGGAATACAGGCAAGTTGCCAATTTTGAACTATAGTTGAACTAAACTACCACATGAATTTCAGCTTGATTGACATTTCTAATGTATTAACTGCAGATGGTTGTGGATGAGATGAACATATTGACTACAACTTTTCTAAGATTTGACAATGAGAAAATATACTATCCGAATGCAGTTTTGGCCTCGAAACCCATAAGCAATCTTTATAGGAGTCCGCCGATGAGTGAAATTGTGGAATTCTCTATTAGTCTTCATACGCCAGAGGAGACTATCGAAAAGCTACAAGAGAGAATAAAAGAGTAATGCAACCCCAACCAAATCCAATTTTAAGAATTTGGTGTATTGTTTTCGTATGGCTATAATGAAAAATGTGTTAAAAAATGCAGGTATTTGGAGGAGAATCCACGGTGGTGGCGACCGGATCACAGCTTGCAATTCAGGGAGATTGAGAATGTGAACAAGATGAAGTTAGCTCTGTTTGTTAACCATACAATCAACTTCCATTATATTGGAAAGAGGTTCAAGAGAAGATCAGGGTTGGTGCTAAAAATGAAATACATTTTTGAAGAGCTTAAAATAGAATATAATCTTCTGCCTCAACAAGTTAACTTAACAGGTTCTGTTAGGTGTCTGCCTCAGCAGTTTGATTGATAGTTCCTCATTTTCTACCACTTTTAAGCTTTGGATTTTAGCTCAAGTCTCCATTTTGCTTTTATCCAACTACTAAGTGCCAAGTATTGTTGATGTCGAATGTACAAATGACAATATTAAATTGGTCGAGGGAGTATTGTAAAATTTATCTATGTAGAGTTTGTTTTGTCCTAAGGAAGTGTGTCCATTTCATTTCTATTATAGTATGTATTTCTTTATTATGATTATTAATTAACCCTCCTTTTGGGTAATTAGCATAGTAAATGAAGTAACATGGTTGATAACGAATTTCAATTTCGGTAAATATTAGTATATTACCAACTTGTTTAGAATATTTAGACTCGAAACAATGTGATGGCAGTTTCATAAGATAATATACTAATATATGACTAAACATGTTATTTTAAATCCCATTAAAGTTGACACTGTTGCATTAGATATCTATAGACTAGTTGATAGAACGGAAAATTTTAGAATAATTCTGGAAGATGGTACACGTTTAAAATATATTAATAAAAAAAGGTTGATGTATATCCTTTTATGGAGTGGTTGTTATATGGGATAAGGGGTGGGATATGGATTAGAAATCTCTATCCCACCTCTTATCTCATGTTTGGTAAGGAGATATGGAAAATGGGATAAGTTTCTTATCCATACTTATCCCTATATCTTTATTTTTGGTCCCCCCAGTTATAAGGAGGTAGGATAAGTTTTTTTTGTGGAAATTATATATTTATCCAACTTAAAAATTTAAAAGACTCATTTATCCTCAATTCATCTCTAATTATTTTTAACATATTTAGGGGGTAATATAGTAAAACATATTGTTTTATCCCTATCCCTATCTAACATACCAAACATATTATATATTATCCTTATCTCAATTCTAATCTTTATCCCTATCCCTATCCCAACCCTTATCCTTATCCCTATTCCCATCACATACCAAACACCCCGTTAGGGTATAGTAAAAAAATATCGTTGAAAATATTAGATGGGTCACCCTTGATGAACTCACGACGTATCCGTCACAGTCCATATATTTTTCTAGATAACTGTAAAAAAGTATAAATAGGAAGAAGTTCATAATTTTTTATTCACGTCTTCCCTCTCCAGAAACGAGAATATGTTCTCTGTAAAACGTAAGAGAAAAGGAAAATCCAACTTTGATCTATTCGATTTTCCAATTTTGTCTTCTTCCTTCCCTAGACTGAAGATTCGTTAGGGAATCTATAAGATGTATTTATACCGTGAAACTTATCTCATAATTCGTTGATCCTGTTTGATGTGATTATGTGTTCTATGCATGTTTATCAATCTTGGGTCATGATTGATTGTGTATTGATCATGTAAATTCAACAAATATAAATTTCATTTTATAACTAATGTAGTTTATAATTATGGACAATTATTAAATTTCTCCGAAAGTAACTCTCTTCCCTTTCCCTCTCTTCTGATCCTTGCAATCAAATATAGCTTTACGCAATTGCTATCTTTCTTAAGAGAGGTAAGTAGGGACACTTATATGGTAAAAATACTGAACTGTTTGATAGCATAATAAAATAAATGCTAGCAAATAGATAATAAATGTAAGTGGTGAATATGACAAATGGGGAACTTATTGAATGGTGAAGTTGTTTTAAAAAGGATACATATAAAGCATTGAACTTCTTAAGGACAAAAGTTCTTTCAGATATATATATATATATTTTTAAAATATTTTATTATGTGAATCATTTTTATATAAGAAATTATAATATTATTTTTTGGAATATTGAAATTAAATTTTTGAATTAATTATTTTACTTTATTAAATTAATTAACTTTTTAATTGATATAAACTTTTAAGAAATGTTATCAATAAGGAAAAACATTAAATATGCAGCATTTTAACTTTGAGAATTTATTTAATTTTAAGGAAGTGGAAAATAGTATACTCCATCCTTCCAATTTTGATAGGCTAAATTTCTATTTTAGATGTCCAATGATATAGATATTTTTTAATATCTAATTATTAATGAAATGATAAATTATAAAAAATATTCTTATTACATTTATTTTGTTGGTTAAAAATTTATCACTTAATCATTTGATATATTAGAGGTTTTTTTTAGTAAAAAATATAGTTTGTTAATTAATTTTCTTAATTATATATATATATATTGATATAATTGTTAATTAATAAAATATTATTTTTCTGGTATATTAGAGTAAAAAATATAGTTTGCTAATTAATTTTCTTAATTTTATATGTATATATATATATATATATATATATAATTGTTTTAGGAAAAACAATTCTCCCGATTATAGATAAATTTTGGAGCGAATAAAGCTTATATTTACAAACCCACCGTTAATGTGACTTGATTGTTGATAAGTAGATCCCACAAATCAATTTTAGATTGTTAGAGTACATACTTTCAATTTATTTTTGCTGGTCACGTCCCTATAGCCTATAAAGCTGATTAAAGACTAAAAACAAACTCAATAATTTGCGTCAAAATCCCTCTTTATTACATTTTTTTCTTTTTAAAAAATTTATGTGGAGCCGCCAACAAAATGTGAAGTTTAATAAAATCAGAGGCAAATGGCTGTCCTGCCCCGAGTATTTTGGAAATTTTAGTTTTTATCCTCATCTGTAATCGGAGATAAAAATTTTCTCCATTTCTTCATTTCTATTGTGCGGGAACTGTGATTCTCATAGAACTTTCTTTTTGTTTAATTTATTTTGTAAAATAATTAATTAGAAATTAAATTTATACAATAAAAAATATTAAACTAATAAACAATTTATACTATTTCAATATTTAAATTAAATATTGTATTTAAATTTTTTAATTAAAAATACAATTAGACTTCTAAAACTAAAACAAATATTATTATTTGAAAAATAATAAACAAATGAAAAAGTATCCCATATCCGATAAAGATTCAATGATAAAATCATTCTTGTCCCAATGTTGCGAGAAATTTGACTGAGAGTTCTCGGTTCTCGTTGGAGTGGTCGGATCCCCGACTGAGATGGAAACTTCCTCTTGCATTTACATCCCTAACCCTTACCATGGGACAACTTAACCTTTTCTGGTCTGGGGTTGTAAAATCGGCGGTGATTGCACGTGCGTATCTCTAGAAGCTTCAAGCTTCAATTCTATAGCGTGAACAAAGAAATTAATTATTGACACCAGCTGTCTAAAGAAGAAATTGATCATCTTTTGATAAATAATTTAGAACGTACCACTCAGTTTGAAATTATTTTCCCCAAAATCCGATTTTTATCATTGTGTTAATTAGTTTCAATTGTACATCCAAAAATCTTTGTAACAACAAAAACAATTCTGTAGAGTAAGAAAGGGAAAAAAAAATGGCAGAAAAATCAAAAGAAGAAATCAATATCCAAATCTCAGAAATGAACTCCAAGAAGCAGCCGTCAGTTCTGTCTCAACAACCCATCCACGAAGATGACGAAGCTGAGTTGAATAGATTCGAAAAGGCAATCATCTTGATGGAAATTACCGCATTTGTATGCATTTTGGGGGTGCTTATAGCCAGCTTAGCAAACCACAAACTACACAATAAAACGATGTGGGATACGAAGATATGGAAATGGTGTTTGTTAATAATGGCAATTTTATGTGGAAGATTGCTAGCTTTCCTACTAACAAGGGCTGCACTGTTCTTCCTTTGGAGGTCCAATTGGGTGGATGAAAAAATTCTTTACTTCGCATATGGAATCAAGAAGAGTGTTTTGATATTTATTTGGATAAGTTTAGTAACAGTAAGTTGGGTTTTGCTGTTCAATCGAGGGGTTAAAAGAAGTAAACATGATAAAAAATTAGTGCATCATATCACCAAATGTCTGGTTGGTTGCCTAATTGGAGCAAGTATTTGGTTGGTTAAAAATTTGTTTGTGAAAGCAGTTGGATCAGTCCATGCTAAAAAATTGTTTAACAAGATTAAATATATAATCACATTTCGTACTACATTACTTGATATATCAAAAGGGGCAGGTGGTGTGGAAAATCCATCAACTGATTATTATTGTCGTACACATATTTTGAAAGAATTGATAAAATCAATTAGGGGTCAGAAGCTAAAATGTTTCGAATATCATCATTCTGAGATGTGCAAAGAGATCACCAATCCAAGGGAAGCCAGAGAAGCTGCTGATATTATTTTCATAAATCTCGGGGTAAGTTCAAATTTAAGGATTTGGATCTTCTCAAGTTCATGTTTACCGGATTTCAAATGCAATCTTTCATTTAATTATATATATATATATATGCATGACGGTTTTCTATGTGAAATTTTTAGGCCAAATACATCGAGGAGGAAGATAATAACGATGAAAACTCCCGCGATTCAACCCAATTGAGTTGTAAGAAACCAAAATGGTAAGAAATAATAGTTCGAAAATGATAACTATAATGACTTAACTGTTTGAAATAGAAGTAGTTTACTCCGACATATAACGAGAGCCCTCTTGTACCTATTTAATTGGTTATTATGGGGCAAACTTAATGGATTTGTAAAAAAATTTGAGTTATGATGTCCAAATTATAATTTCATAATATTTATATTTTAAACTTTGGTTTTTGTTAAATTATACTTTATATGAATGAAAATTTCATATTTAGCATTTATGAAAATGTAATTAAACACATCTAATATTATAATTCAGTACTGAACATAGATGTGGGATTGAGCCGATATAACACAAAAGTAATTTGTTTATGTGAAGGCTCAATCTATAATCCACTTGTATGTCGCTCTTTATTATCATTTATATTCAATATGAGATCTTTGCACCAAGTGCAATGACAACATTCATCAAGGGATGCATTTTAATAAAAATATTAGCATCATTATTATTAATTACTCATTCGTTGTAATGCACTTGTTTATTAGCTATCTCAACTTGGATGATCTATTGAAATGTGTGAAAGACGAGAGGATAAAACAACATTTCGAAAAGGGAGCAGAAGTTAAAAAGAGTACTGGAAACAACAACAATGGAGTAGTTGAAAAACACATCAAGCGATCAGTTTTCCGACAATGGCTGGTAATTAATGTTACATCAGATTAATCTATTACCCTAGATTTTTTTCCAATTAAACATGTGTATTTATGTACCGCATATATGGAGTATATCAATGTTATTGAAATCCGATTGAACAATGACATGGGAGATTATCAGTTGATGGTTCCCAGAGATTCAACCAAATTTTTATTTTTAGAAAAATATTATTTAATTGATCTTGTTAAAAGTATTATCCAACCAACGGTTCAACCGGTCCACTTAGCTGGTTCGATCAGTTTTTCCTGGCCAAACCAATCAAAGTTGTTTTTTCCAATATCAACACTTCATATTAAATCGATCAGGTCAATAGCCAACTAATTGTTGAACCAGCAGGTGCAGTCCGGTTTTGATAACATTGATACATATGGTATTAATTAATGGTACTAATTGTTTGTTTGGAAATGAAATATTAATGCAGCTTGATGTGTACAAGGAATATGACTCGCTTAATAATACATTAGCACATACAAAAATGGCAACTGAAGACTTTGACAAGATGGCTTCAATAGTAGCCATAGGTGTGATCTTCATAGTTTGGTTACTATTTATGGATTATTTAACGGTGAAAGCACTTGTGTTCCTCTCCTCTCAATTTGTACTGCTTGGTTTCATCTTTGGTAACACTGTGAAGACCCTTTTTGAAGCTGTTATTTTCGTTTTCTTCCTTCACCCTTTTGACGTTGGCGACCGATGTGTTGTTGATGATGTTGAGGTATGTATGTACACTTTCCATTTTGCAATTTTCAATTTCGATTTTTATATTTAAAAAAAAAAAATCATTAGTGATTCCATTATGCAATTTTCAATTTTGATCGTATACACATTTAGCAATAAGCATCAACTCGGTTAAAAAGTGTGCATTACTCATTTTATTTTTATGTGGAATTACATGTTATACAATTCAAAACTGAGTTTTTTTTAAATACGTCTAATGGCTATAGAAAAATTTTAAAAGTCTTATTTTCAAAAGCTAAAAAATTAACTTTTTGGCCCATACTATTTACCAATTGCCTATTTATTCTATATTTTATTTATTTTTTTTTTTTTATGTCATGCATTATTAAAATCCAAGTAAATGTAATCTACAAATAATGAAAAGTAACACAGTATGATTCAACAATACTTATATGACAGAACATGTTGCTTTTCGTTAATTCTGGTATGATGTTAACTTGGATTTTAATAGCCCAGAAACTAAAGAGGAAACATCAATATGACAAGGGCTAAAATGATAAATTGTTGATAGAACAGATACAAAAAAAATTCTTTAAAACCCATTTTGAAATTTAAAAAGAAAAATGTAATCTTTGCACACATTAAATGAATCATACGCTTTTAAATGAATTTGATGTTCACCACTAGTTTTTTTATTAAACATTTAACAAGTATTATGATTACAATTGATTGAGAGTTCAATGTGCCATATTAAATGAAGTTGACTCATAAATATCAACAATATGAACTGAGGATTTTTTTTTTCCTTGATTATATATATAAGTAGTAGTAGTTTAAGATTAAGAAATTGGAGTTTGGACTGACTGAATTGAATTGATTACATATGTTACAGATGGTAGTTGATGAGATGAGAATGTTGTGTACCAAATTTTTGAAAGGCAACGGTGAGAAAGTATACTATCCAAATTCAATTCTATTTAGCAAGCCCATCAGCAATCTTTACAGGAGCCCACCCATGGGTGATTCTCTGGAATTTGCCATTGATCTTTCTACTCCCATTCCTCTTCTTGAACAATTGAGCAACAGAATCAAAACGTAAGTTTCTACATCTACTTAATGCTTACACATTTTTTATGTTTTCTTAATTCTAACATTTTTACTTTTATTTTAATAATTGTTGAAAATTAACCACACCCGTACAATGTGTATCATGTAGCAAATGATTCACATCACATATTGAAAATATTCCATGATTCTTGAGGGCGTTGGCCCTTTATTTAGTGTTATTTATTTTCAACATTTTCACTTGAATGTAATTAGGCACGAAACAGTTTTCACTTCTTAAATATTCCTTGGTCTATCACTTTTGAGGTCAATGAGTCTTATATAAGTGAACAAATAAATATGGAGGATTGAACTCATTTAATACAAAGCCAATTGACTTGTGTTAAAGGTCAATCTATAGCACTTATATATCGTTCTTTAATGCCATTTATTTCGAATGTAAGATTTCCAACCACTAAAATTTTGTAGCAAAACAATTTTTGCTCCTAAAAAGTACATTTATCAGTGATATCTAAAAATTATTGTCATATGTATAGCAATAATAACAAAATTTCATATAATATTTTGTTGCGAAATGCAAACGGTCACAACTCTATGATAGTAACATACAGCTAATTTTTTTTGTTGTTACCCAAAGGTATAACAGCAATTTTTATATTTTTGATAGCAAATTATTTTCTGCCAAATCTTATATTTTTGCTGTGAACATAGAGATGCCATCTAATTGGTGACCACAATTTTAAATTTTTCTCAATTCATGATGGTTCAACCTTTTTTTTTTTTTTTTTCTCTTTTTTGTCTCAATTTAGGATTTCTATTTTGACACTGCAACCAATTAATTAACATATGAATGTTCAGATTCTTGGGAAGTAATCCAAGGCGGTGGAAGGAAGATTTCAGTTTGTCATTTCAAGAGATAGAGGATGTGAACAAGATGAAAGTGGTTCTCGGTTTTGGTCATACAATAAATTTCCATTACTCTGCAAAGAGAGGAAAAAGAAGATCTCTTTTGGTGTTAGAGATGAAAAAAATTCTTGAGGATCTCCAAATTAAATATCATCTTCTTCCTAGAGAAGTTCACCTCAAGTATATTTGATTAGCTTAGCTTCAAGTAAATTACTTTTAATGCCTATTTAAATAATAATTTATCGTCTTTTAGTACTAATATTTTTCTATTCTACTACTTGTTTATTTTATGAATATGACGCTGTAATTAATGTATTGATTAATAGTACATTAGAGCTTCTAAAATAAATTGTTGATTGCATTTTTGTTCATGAGTCTGTTAGGTAGATCGAGATAATAAATAGTACAAATTCGAAGTCGTTGAGTCATATGGTTGTATGTAGTAATAATGAAGAATGAGGATTGGGAGTCAAAACTCAAAACTCAGCACCCCCCATCGCATTTGCATAATTCTACACCTCATATCACTAAACCAGAATTTGCAGCATCGTTGGTCTGAGTGGTAAGCAGCAATGATATCAGAATCGGATTGGACCAATCGGTTCAACCATCAACCGACTATGAATCCAATCGGTTTAACAAAAATTTTAATTTTCATAAAACCGGTATGAAACAGTTTGATCAGTAATTGAACTGGAAAACCAGTCGGTTAAACTTAAGATTGAATTACTTTTTACTAATATTATTGATTTAATAATTTTTTAAAAAAAATTTAAAATATTTGATTGAACCACTATTCGAATCGTGAACCAGTTCGCTGTCCGGTCCAGTTATGATAATATTGGTGATGTAGAGGAGCAAGCATTAGCTTATTTGGCTAAATTTTACCATGAATAGTAATTTCAAAAAAATAATCCGATTTCAGTGATTCTTGAGCCTAACTTTATTGGAAACGGGCCAACGATTCAAACACATAGCTTTTAGCAATGATGTCCATCGCTTTTCGGCCAAAAAACGTCGTTTAGGCCTTCAATTTTGCGATTTACTTATTTTTTGCCTATTTCGGTATTTTTTTCGATTTTTATTGTTTTTTCCCTTTTTGTTTGGGTTTCCTAGTTGGGTTAGGATTCTGTTTAGGCAAGGATTTCCTTGTTTTGGGTTGGTTTATTTGTAGCCTATAAATAGGCATTTCTTTGGTAGTTGTACTCAGTTTTCAATTAAATAAGAATTTCGGAATTAATTCCTTTTACTCTGTTTTTGTGAATTTTGCGAAATTCAATTAGTAGAAGACTATTATCCGGCATCGTGCGCGATTAACGGATTCTAGTATCCTTTGTTTGAGTTTTCGCTGCATCAGTTGGTATCAAAGCCGAATTCCTAGTCCCTAACCGTCATCATGCCGCCAAGAAGAGAGCGAAGGGTTGACGAGGTCGCGGGCCAGGATGATCTGAGTCGGTTGGAGCAGAGGGTCGAGCAACGCCTTACCAACATGATGGACCAGAGGATGGAAACCATGATGGATTGATTGGCGGAACGAATGGAGGAGCTGTTTGCAGCTCAATTAGGAGAAAATAGACGACACAGACGAAACCCTAATCTTCAGAATCCGTTCGGTGTACTGGAGGAAGAAGAAGAGGATTCGGATGAGGGAGTTTACCAACAGCGTAGACGTCAGCCAGTGGTTGAAGATAGGCGTTGGGAATCTGGATTGAGAACCGAGATTCCAGAGTTTCAAGGTACTCTGCAGTCGGAAGAATTTATTGATTGGTTGGCAGCCGTGGAGGAGGTCTTGGATTTCAAGGGAGTTCCTGAAAATAAAAGAGTCTCGCTAGTCTCGACTAGATTTCAGGATCGAGCGATGGCCTAGTGGATCTAGGTTAAATAGACCTGGTTACGAATGGGTAAGCCAAAAATCGTTACTTGGGAAAAGATGAAGAAACAGATGAGAGCTACTTTTCTGCCCTTAAATTTTCAGTGATTAATGTATCAGAGATTACAGAATTTAAAGCAAGGTAGTCGCTCAGTTGATGAATATACAACAGAATTTTATCAATTGATAGCGAGAAGTGATATTATGGAGTCCGATGACCAGTTGGTATCCAGGTATATCGGAGGGTTGAGAGAGCAGATTAGAGATGTAGTTAATGATTTTGACCCGTTAAATGTATCTGAGGCGCATCAGCGAGCCTTAAGGCTGGAGAAAAGGTTGCTATGCCCTAGTTATGGCTTTTCTAGTAGTAAAGGCGGCAAGAAGACTGTAGAGGCGGTTCCAGTTAAACCCCCTGAAGCTGCCCCTAGGAGGACTGGCCAGAGCAGTACCATAAAGGGTCTTGGTTGTGAAGAGTTGGGGCATAGGCAATCCGAGCGCAAGAAGGCTGGGAAAAGGGCCATGCTGGCAGAGGCGGATGAAGGTGTAGAGGCGGATTCTGGAGAGTTCGAAAATATAGCCTCAGATGAGGAAAAGGAGATTGAAGAGGAGGTCGTGGCTGGTGATACAAGCACTGCTTTAGTGGTGCATCGTTCGTGTTTAACACCTCGGGCAGCTGTTGATGATGAGTGGCTCAGAAGTAACATCTTTCAGTCCACTTGCACCATTAAAGGAAAGGTGTGCAAGCTAGTGATTGATGGAGGGTGCTGTGAGAATATTGTGGCAACTGAAGCTGTGTGAAAATTGGGGTTGGTGATTGAAAAACATCCCAAACCATACAAGTTAGCATGGCTGAAACAAGGAAGAGAGCTGTCGGTGACCAAGAGGGCAGTAGTTCCATTTTCTATAGGGTCTCGGTATAAGGATGAAGTAACATGTGATGTTGTAGAGATGGATGCATGCCATCTATTGTTGGGATGACCCTGGCAGTTCGATAGAGATGTGACCCACAAGGAAAGGCAAACACTCACACCTTTATGTTTGAAGGGGTGAAAATCACTCTTGTTCCGAAGAGGGACGAAATCAGGAATAATACTAGAGCTGGTAATGTTGTATTGCTATCTTTGTCAAAGTTTGAGGAGGAAGTAAAAGGGAATGAGGTGGTGTATGCACTAGTGGGAAAAACGGCTGAGAAAGAAGTTGAGGTTCCCGAGCAGATCAAACCTGCTCTGAGTGAGTTTCAAGGTCTGTTCCCGGAAGATCTTCCTGCAGGCTTACCACCCCTTCGTGACATTCAGCATCAGATTGACTTTGAACCTGGTGCAGTCCTTCCACATTATCCCCATTACAGAATGAGCCCAGCAGAACACGAGGAGTTGAGGAGGCAGGTTGAAGAGATATCGCAAAAGGGCTACATCCGGGAGAGTATGAGTCCCTATGCAGTTCCAGCCCTCTTAATTCCAAAGAAAGATGGTAGTTGGCGAATGTGTGTGGATAGCAAAGCCATCAACAAAATAACCATCAGGTATCGGTTTCCTATCCCTCGTTTGGATGATTTGTTAGACCAACTCAGTAGGGCTTCTATTTTTACTAAGCTAGATTTAAAGAGTGGTTATTATCATATCCGTATAAGACCCGGGGATAAGTGGAAAACCATGTTTAAAACTAGGGAAGGGCTGTATGAGTGGATGGTTATGCCGTTTGGGCTATCTAACGCACCTAGCACTTTTATGCGAGTCATGAACCAGTTGTTGAGACCCTTCATTGGGAAATTTGTTGTGGTTCACTTTGATGACATTCTGATTTATAGTGCTAGTGAGGAGGAGCATGTCCAGCATTTGAGAGAAGTGTTGGTAGTGTTAAGAAGGGAAAAGATGTATGCAGCCTTGAAAAAGTGTGTTTTTATGTCCCCTAGTGTTTTGTTTTTAGGATATATTATTTCTGTAGAGGGTTTGAAAGTAGATGAGGCCAAGGTGGAGGCGATTAAAAAGTGGCCTAGACCTAGTTCTATTACTGATGTGAGAAGCTTCCATGGGCTAGCCTCGTTTTATAGGCGATTTCTTGCGCATTTCAGTAGCATAATGGCCCCGATTACGAAATGTATGAAGCAAAGTGGGAAGTTTGAATGGACTGAACAAGCTGAGGCAGCATTCCAGGGATTAAGGAAAGATTAGTTACAGCCCCCGTTCTCATCTTACCAAATTTCCAACAACCATTTGAGTTGCATTCAAATGCCTCAAAGTTAGGCATTGGAGCTGTGCTGAGTCAGAACCACAAACCAGTTGCTTATTTCAGTGAAAAACTATCTGGTGCAAAGCTTCGTTACAGCACGTATGACGTGGAGTTATATGCAGTGGTTCAAGCAGTCAAACATTGGCGCCATTATCTGTTCCAAAGGGAGTTTGTACTGTTTACTGATCATAAGACCTTAAGGCATTTACACAGCCAAGATAAGGTTTCTGCCAGGCATGCTCGATGGGTGGCTTATCTTTAGCAATTTACTTTTGTGGTGAAGCACAAATCTGGTGTGTCCAACAAGGTGGCTGATGCATTAAGTAGGAGAAAAGGGCTGCTTGTTTGCCTCTCCGTTGAAGTAAAAGGTTTTGCATCTTTTGCTGAATTGTGTGATTCTGACCCTTACTTTGCAGCCATTGTTCAGAAAATTCAAGGAGAGAAGCCATCAGAGTTTCATCAATGTGAGGAGTTTCTCTTTAAGGGGAACCAACTATGCATTCCTGATTGTAGTTTGAGGTTAAAAATTATCCAAGAAGTTCATGGCGAAGGGCATGTGGGAAGAGATAGAACTTTGCAGTTGATTCAAACCAATTACTTTTGGCCATCCATGGGCAAAGAAGTGGATAAATATGTGAAGCGTTGTCAGATTTGTCAAGTTTCTAAAGGGGCAGCCACTAATGCAAGTTTCTACTTGCCTCTGCTTGTTCCCTCTCAACCATGTGTAGAAATCAGCATGGACTTTTTATTGGGGTTGCCAAGGACTCAGCGGGGCAGTGATTCTATTTTTGTTGTGGTAGATCGGTTCTCCAAAATGGTGCATTTTATTCTATGTAAAAAAACAACGGATGCAGTGAACGTGGCTCAGTTGTGTTTTAGAGAGGTTTACAAGCTACATGGGCTTCCTAAGTCCATTGTTTCTGATCGTGACACCAGGTTTCTTAGTCACTTTTGGCAAAGTTTGTGGAAGCTTGTTAACACCCAACTGAACTTCAGCAGTGCATACCATCCACAGACTGATGGCCAAACGGAGGTAGTCAATCGTTCTCTCAGTAATATGCTGCGGTGTCTGGTAGGGGAACATGTGAAGAGTTGGGACCAGAAATTGTGCCAAGCTGAGTTTGCACATAACCGAGCTGTCAACAGAAGCACGGGGTTCAGTCCTTTTGCTGTGGTATATTCAGTTGTCCCAAGAGGGCCCCTTGATCTTTTGCCTCTTCCCGACAAGACCCGAGTGCATGGAAAGGCTGAAACTTTTGTGGCTGAATTGCAGTCTCTACATCACACTGTGCGTACAAATCTGGAACATGCTGCTGCAAGTTATAAAAGGGCTATGGATAAGAAGCATCGTTTGGTGGAATTTGAAGTTGGTGATTTTGTTTGGGCCATTCTGACCAAAGATCGATTTTCTGTTGGGGATTATAATAAATTATCGGCCAAAAAGATTGGTCTTGTGGAGAAAATTAATCCCAATGCTTATCGGTTAAAGTTGCCTAGCCACATTCGTACTGCTGATGTATTCAATGTCATGCACCTAATTCCGTATGTGAGTGATTCCTCCGACGATGACAATTCAAGGGCGATTGATGTAGAGGAGCAAGCATTAGCTTATTTGGCTAAATTTTACCATGAATAGTAATTTCAGAAAAATGGTTCGATTTCAGTGATTTTTGAGCCTAACTTTATTGGAAACGGGCCAACGATTCAAACAAACAGCTTTTCGCTGTGATGTCCATAGCTTTTCGGCTACAAAACGTCGTTTAGGCCTTCAATTTTGCGATTTACTGATTTTTTGCCTATTTCGGTATTTTTTTTCTATTTTATTGTTTTTTCCCTTTTTGTTTGGGTTTCCTAGCTGGGTTAGGATTCTGTTTAGGCAAGGATTTCCTTGTTTTGGGTTGGTTTATTTGTAGCCTATAAATAGGCCTTTCTTTGGTAGTTGTACTCAGTTTTCAATTGAATAAGAATTTCGGAGTTAATTCCTTTTACCCTGCTTTTGTGATTTTTGCGAAATTCAATTAGTAGAAGACTATTATCCGGCATCGTGCGCGATCAACGGATTCTAGTATTCTTTGTTCGAGTTTCCGCTGCATCAATTGGCAAGGAGTTGAATTACAGGTTCGAGATTCAATTGCTCATTCTGTCAAAATTTAGTTCTTGTTGATAACCGATTCGTAAATTCTATTGTAAATCCTCATCGAATTCTATTATTTACACCGAACTTCGAAATGGATTGGTTGAAAAAAAAAAAAGAAACTAAACGATAATTTGAATTGAATGAATAAAAAACCACTTGCAAATTAATAAGAAAAAAAATTTTGGAGTTTTGTTTGAAAGGTTTTAATTTGTTGTACCGAACTCTGTTTTGTATTCAACAAATTAAAAATACATATTAAACCATTTTCAAACCAAACCCAAGTCAATTTTTAATAGACTACTTGACCCGCCAATATTAAATCTAGTAATTAATTGACGTAGTGGCCAATTTTTTTTATATAATATAAATCATGAACTTGTTGAGCGGACAGTTTTTTCTTTTTTTAACGTAAGACTGCAATTATTGTCGAATAAAACTCCACCAATAAACCAACTAATTAACAATCACCATAATTGTTAACATTTAATCTCAATATATATACACATTTAATCTCAATCGGTTTAACCATAAACTAACCATCGATCTAATTGGTTTAACAAAAACTTTGATTTTCATAAAACCAATCAGAAACAGTTTGATCAACACTTGAACTGGAAAACCGACTCCCAATTGAATTACTTTTTACTAATATTATTGATTTAATTATTTTTTTTAAAAAATTAAAATATTTGATTGAACCACTAATCCAATCGTGAGCCAGTTTGTTATTCGGTCTGGTTATGATAACATTGGCAAAGAGTTAAATTGACGTGTTCGGAGTTCAATTACCTATTCTGTCAAACTTTAGTCTTTGTTGATAACCGATTTGTAAATTCCACTGTAAACCCTCATTGAGTTCTATTATTTACACCAATCTTTGAAATGGATTGGTCTACCATTATCTAAACTTTCTAAAAAAAAAAAGAAAAAAGTAAACGAGAATTTGAATTGAATGAATATAAACAACCACTAGCACATTAAAAATAAAAAAAACATGTGGAGTTTTGTTTTTAAGGTTTTAATATGCTGTACCGAACTCTGTTTTGTCTTCAACAAAGTGAGAAACATATTAAACCATTTTAAACCAAACCCAATTGAATTTTTAATAGGCTACTTAGCCCGCCAATATTGACTCCGGTAATTATATTATTTAAATGTAATTTGATCAGTAACATCTTTTTTTTTAATAATATAAATCATCAACGTGTTGAGCTGACAGCTTTTTCTTTTTTTAATATAAGACTGCCAGAAAATATCAAAATTTTCATATAATGAAACAATTATAAATTAAAGTGAATCAATATTTAAAAAAAAAATTTAAGGTCCTTTGTCAGGAAATTGTCATTCAATTATTACGCTATACAAATGTTTTTGTTGAAAAAAAGGGATATTCATGGAATCTTAATTAGAGACGAGACTTAAAAACAATTTTTTCCATGACATATAGTACTGCACAAAATAACAATCAGATAGTTGTCACGATGAAATGTAATGATTTGTAAAATCAATGAATTGTATTGATATTTAGTGGGTATTTATACCCTAATGATACATATGTGAAATATATACATAACTCCCTATGCTATGTATATAAATACAACATGGATACATATAATCATATTCCTATCACATCTCCTCTAGTTGAGCAGGGGAGGAAACAATGCTCAACTTGTCCCGCAACAAAACAAAACACGCCTTTGGAAGAGCTTTAGTGAGAATATCAACCAATTGACTTTCCGTGGGAAGATACTGCACAAAAAGAGACTTTGCCGCTATCTGTTCCTGGACAAAGTGAAAATCAATTTCAAGATGCTTTGTACGGGAATGAAAGATTGGATTCACCATTAAGTATGTAGCATTTAAGTTGTCGCACTAGAGTGTGGGGGCCTGAGTCAAGGGAAACCCAATGTCATGGAGGAGCATAGTAAATCCAAGATAACTCAGAAGTGGTAGTGGCTAAGGCTCGGTCTCGGCAGATGAATGAGAAACTGTGCGTTGTTTTCTAGAGACCCAATATATCAAATTTTCCCCCAGAAAAATGATAATACCTGTGGTGGAGCGACGGTCAGCAGAGTCGCCAACCCAGTCCAAATTCGAGAAACTTTGAAGCTGAAATTGAGGGCTAGGCCAAAAGAACAAGCCTTGGGAAGCAGACACCTGTAGGTAGCGGAGAATGCGCTTAACGGCCTGCCAATGCAATTCGATGGGTGCGTACATGAATTGAGCCACTCTGTGCACAACATAAGCAATATCAGGTCTAGTAATGGTCAAGTACTGAAGGCCACCAACAATGCTCCTATACTGAGACCCATCGGCCAGTGAGTCACCCCCTGAAGCCGTAAGTTTTGTAGAAATACAAGCTAGGGTATTTAACGGCTTACAACCAAACATGTCAGATTTCTCAAGCAAATCCCGAACATACTTTTGCTAATTGGCATATAAAGCATTATCAGTCCATTGGATCTTCAGACCCAAAAAACACTGAATACATCCCAAGTTCTTCATAGCAAACTGATTTTGTAGATATGCAATAACAGATTGTATTCGTGTGGGGTCATTACCAAGGAGAAGGAGATCATCAACATAAATGAGACAAAAAATGACAACAGCCCCAGAAAGGAACATATAGAGCGAGATGTCAGCCTTAGAGCATTGAAAACGAAAACCGACCAATGTAGAAGTAAGTCACTTATGCCATACAATGATTTACGAAGTGCACACATATAAGAGGGACGGGTAGGATCCACAAAACATGTCAGCTGCTGCATAAATACTTTCTCCTCAAGATAAAAATGGAGAAAAGCATTTGATACATCTAAATGTAGAATCTACCTTGAAAAAAAGATGGCAAAAGCAAGGAGAACCCGAATAGAAGTTGGCTTCACAACCGGGCTGAAGGTGTCATTAAAATCCAACCCTGGGCATTAATGGTAGCCCTTTGCAATTAGATGAGCTTTGTATCTGTCAAACGTTCCATCAACCTTTCTTTTCATCTTAAAAACCCATTTGCATCCTATAACATTAGCATCTGGTGGTGGAGGCTCCAATTCCCATGTGCCATTGACAATCAAGGCGTTATATTCCTCAGCCATGGCCACACGCCAATGTTCCAATTTGGCAACCTTAGAGTATGTGATAGGGTCCACTTCAGCAATTATGGTTTGGAATGCTTTGGGATGAGAGGACCCAGTTTGAGAGCGAGTCACCATTCGGCGGGGAGCAGGGGGGATGGTTCTCAGGTGCAGCAGCATCGGAAGAGGAAAACTTGGTGAGATCGAAGATAAGGTGCAGTCCCGGTGAGGTTTCGATGTTAAGCGTGGAGGTGGAAGGATGGGGAGGGGCTAGGTGGCTCAGGTTGGATTGGTGAGACAAGTAGTGGACTCGGCGGATGGGTGCTGTGAAGGAGGGGTATGGCTTGGTGAGCTATGGGCGAGGTGGGCTGGGCAGAGTGGCTAGGGGCGAGTAGAGGGTAGGCTCGGCGAGCTATGGGTGAGGCAGCTGGAGGTGACTTGTTGGATACAGGTTGGGGGAGAGGTGGGCTGGGTTGACTGACTGGAGGTGAGGGGATGGATGGCTCGGCGAGCTGCGGGTGAGGTAGGCTGTTGTGACTGGTTGGATGTGGAGGCAAGTGGAATGTGAAATTGGACTGTGGGGTTCGTATTTGGAGCTAAAGTGGTTGAATCATGGATCCGAGACAACTCTTGATATGAGAAAACCTGCTCATCAAAAATAACATGGCGTGAGACAAATACTTTGCCAGAGGAAAGATCTAAGCCACGATAACCTTTATGTAAATGGCTATACCCAACAACAATACATGGATGCGAACGAAAATCTAATTTCAAAGTAGAGTAAGGACGGAGCCATGGATAACATAAACAACCAAAAGCATGAAGAGAATTGTAATTAGGCGAAACATGCAATAATTTTTCATACGGAGAGGAAAAATTAAGCAATCTGGTAGGCATCCTATTGATTAGATAGACTGTAGTATCAAATGCATGGATCCAAAATGATTTATCAAGTTTATCATAGGCGAGTAATGCCAATCCCGTTTCTACAATATGACAGTGTTTCCTCTCTGCACATCCGTTTTGTTCAAGAGTGTACGGACAGGAAACCCGGTGTTGTATGCCATGCTGAGATAAATAGGACGAAATGGATTGGTATTCCTCACCCCAGTCAAATTGGAAGGATTTAATAGTACAATCAAATTGTTTTTCAACCAAGGAATGAAACTTGATAAAAGCAGAGAGTGCATCAGACTTGTATTTCAGAAAATAAACCAAAATAAACTTGCTGTAATCATAATAAAATAACATATAATATGAAAAATTATCATAAGATTTCACAGGAGCTGGACCCCAAAAAGTATGAACAGACAAATTCTAAAGGCTGTGTGGCTTAAAAATGTGACTCAAGAAATGGGAGTTTGTGACTCTTACTAACAGCACAACTCATACAACAAAAGGACTCTGATTTATTTGAGACTAACAAATTGTTCTGACTAATAATCTTCCTGACTACTGGTAGAGCCGCATGACCCAACCATTCATGCCAAATGGAGAGAGAGGTAACATGAATCCTGGCTGGAGGAGTGGACAGTCGCGGCACTATATAGAGACCTCCTCTATTCGGACCTTGGTAGATGACCTTTCTAAATTTCAGGTCCTTCACAATAAAACAGTAATTAAAAAATTCCACAGAAACATTGTTATGGTTAGTGAGAGCAGAAACAGATATTAAATTTGAATTAGACTGTGGAACAAGAAGCACATTAGACAACTTTAGAGATTTACTAGAAATAGGAAACTCAGAATAACCCGTATGAGAGATTGGAAGTTTAGAACCATTACCTAAAATCACTTCTTCTGGCCCAGTGTAATCAGGGTGAAGAGCCAGATTTCCCATATCTGAGGTGAGGTGATGAGTAGCCCCCGTATCCATGATCCATGGTTGGTGAGTTGGTGGGTGAGGAGCTATGGTAGTATGATTGGCTTGGGGGTTTCGGTTTTGGTGTGGGTTGAATCTGGTAGAGGGACATTGCCTCGTATAATGACTGTTCCCTTTGCAGTTTGACAGACAACTACAGTTACATCATACCCTGCTAAAGCCATTGAATTTCCTTGCTGAAAATGAGTTCCTCGTCCTGCATTAACAAAACCAAACGACTGCTGCTGCTGTCTTCCTCGTCCTCGGCCTCCACGGCCATTCCCTCGCCTCTACTGGCTGTAAACAATCCGGAATTCTGAGCGGAATAACTACCTGGTGCATTAGGATGCTGCCTCACCGTCACATGAGCTGACGGGACTAAACTCTCCTTACTTACACGTCAATTTATTTTCCTTTCCTCAGTTAACAACATGCCATATAAATCGTCAAATCCAACACTATCTATCTGAACTTCAAACGTTTGAACAAACGCATCAAAATTCTCATGCAATCCATCAACAAAAGCCTCAATTAAATCATCCTCTTGGATATTATAACCCAACACTAACAACAAATCAAAAAAAGACTTAGCCCGCTGTAAATAAATAGCTATATCATCATTCCCTTATTTCAGACTATGTAATCGACTATGCAATTCTTTTATCTGTGATCTAGACCCAGAGGCATACAATACATTCAACTTATTCCAAGCAGCCCAAGTAGAGGTTACTCCCACTAATTGGGGCAAAAGAGACTCTGAAATTGAGTTCAAAATCTAGCATAATACCTATTAGTCTCTTCAGTGCCATATCGTGTAGGCTAGATTTCTGGTTCCATCAGCCAACAGCTCGGCCGGTGCTGGTTCTGAGCCGTCCAGGTGTCCATCCAACCCACTGCCCTTAATCAACGATAATAGCTGTGTCTTCTAGAGGAGAAAATTAGAGCTCGTGAGTTTGGTCGGTATCTAAGTTGCCAACATAGGGAGGGGCGGTGCTGTTAATGCTGCTGCGGTAGGGTCGACACTGGCAACAGCCCCAGTCACGGTGGCAACAACATCAGTTACGGCAGCAGTGGTTCTTAGGGTGGTGGACATGGTGGAGACCGGCAGCTAGGGTTTGATTTTTCTTAAAGATTGGCTGTTAAGCTCTGCTCTGATACCATGTAATGATTTGTGAAACTCTTGAATTGGATTGATGCTTAGTGGGTATTTATACCCTAATGATACATATGTGAAATATATACATAACTCCCTATACTCTGTACGTAAATACACATGGATACATAAAATCATATTCCTATCATGAAATAGAAGCAAAAATACAGAGAGAGCTATTATTAAGTTAAATAGATAAAATTTATTGAAGTAGTGATATAATTATCTCGATGTCTAAGAAAATTATAATTATTGATCTATAATATTTGGTACTTAGCACAATTTATTAGTTTTACCTTTTGCTTCCCAATTTCAGTAAATTTAGCCTTTCTACATTTTTTTCTAAAAATCTACCTATCGATATATGGTTACGGTAAAATTCCTCGTACATCGTGATAAAATTCAGTTGTTTTATATTAAAAGGAGTAATGTGATTAAATCATATGATGAATTGTGTTAAAATGAATGCATCTCAAAATTATCAATTAATGATCCAAATTTGCAAAAATTAAAATATAGGGGACTAAATATATCAAAATTAAAAATGACAATGACAAATTGTGCTATAACTATGCATTGAAACAATTAACAAAACTGAATTTAAAACTATTATTTAACTTTCTTATAGATATAACAGATTTTTTTATTAATTAGAGTGACATCATTATTTGATCATGTAATGATGTCACTCTAATTAATAAAAAAAGCTGTTATATCTATAAGAAAGTCAAATAATAGTTTTAAATTAATAAAATTTATTTAACTTATGATATTAATTATTGCTGATAATTTTCATTAATTTTTTAAATTGACTACATTTGTTCAACTTTTAGAGATTTTCAATGCTGTGAATATATATAAATAATCAAACTTATGAACTGAGGAGCCGAGGTAGATGCCTGTTTGTATTTAAAGTCAAAATTCATCACCTTTCTCTCTTTGTACTGTTCGTGTTATAAGCTAGTTTCAATTGTAATTCTTAAGCTCAAAATTCTTATGAGAGATTGATTGATTCTGATCAGGTGTAAGAAACCAGAAAAATGGCAGATGAAATAGGCATCGAAGTTTATCCACCCCTACCAGTGATGAACTCAAAAATCAAGTCAAGTGAGGGCATAAATAAATTCGAGATGTCAATTATCATCATCGAATCAACTGCATTTATTTGCATAATGGGAATTCTAATTGCTAGCTTAACACAAAATCGGCTGCAAAATTCAGGGATTTGGGAGATGGAGCTATGGAAATGGTGTCTTTTAATATTGGCAATTTTATGTGGCAGATTGATTGCTTTTCTGATTACAGAGGTTGCAGTATTCTTAATTCCGTACTGCAAGTGGGTCAACAAAAGAGTTCTTTATTTTGCTTATGGAGTGAAGAAGAGTGTTTTAGTGTTCATTTGGCTAAGTTTAATTACATTAATTTGGGGTTTGCTGTTTCAATATCAGAGCCATGAAAGTAAAAGGATTATTCATCACATCACAAAAGGCTTAATTGGAGGTCTAATTGGAACAGCAATTTGGCTGGTCAAAGATTTCTTTATAGTGGTGGTTGGTTCTGTTCATGCTACCAAACTGTTTGAAAAGATTAATGATGCAATTACAAATCAAAAAGCTATCTGTGATATTTCGAGTATGGAAAAGAGTCCTTGTCCGACCGAGATCAGCATCTTGAAGGAACAGGTCAAAACAATTCGAGGCAAGAAGCTTGATCATTTGTCTTATATCAACCGGAATAATGATAGCAAGCACACAGAAATCACTAGTGAAAAGGAAGCTAAAGAAGCTGCTAATCTTATTTTCAAAAATCTCGGAGTAAGTTTTAATATAAGTTTTTGTATACTTGTATTAGTCGAGAAGAGAGTAGTCATACAATAGAAGTTATCCCCTCTGTATATACATTTATGTATTAGTTTTTTTTTTTTTTTTAATTGATAATATATTTATGTATTAGTTAATTAAGCTTGTATATGCATTAATTACCAGGCAAAGCCAATAGAGGTGAACCATGAGTTGGATGCAAAGGATGGGAGTCGTACTGAGTTGGATGCAGAGGATGGGAGTCGTACTGAGTTGGATGCAGAGGATGGGAGTGATACTGAGGATGAACCAAAATGGTATGAGATAATGATAATTGATGAAAAAACAACATTTGATATTTATTTACGGTGTTTGTTGCATTTGTGTTTAATTAATAAGGTTTGATATTCATTTGCCTTCAATTTTAGGTATCTAGATTTGGAAAAACTATTGGAATTTGTGACTGATGCCAACTTGGAAAAGCAATTTACAGAAAGTGCAGAAGCTATACAGAACACAGGAATCAATCAAGCGGGCACACAAAAAAAACACATCAAGAAATCAGTTTTTAGGCATTGGCTGGTTTGATCTTTTATTACCCATACATATATATATATATATATATATAAAGCATCATTTTTTTTTTTTTTTGAATTAACTTTTAAGCAATAAACTTTAATTTTGATGAAATTAGGTTCCTAAATTTTTAATTTTTGCTAATTACTCCATCCATCCCAAAATGATAAAGCACTTTGCTATTTTGGTACGTCTTAAATTATAAACATCTTTCTGTTTATAAATATTGATTATGTTTTACTTTTCTCATTATACCTTTTTTATTGTGCATAGAAATCAACAAATTACACCATATTAACTTGAAATTATAAATATTTTTTTAATTTGAATACAAACTTTATTAAAAATTGTCACTAATTAAAACTCATTTTTCTATTGATTAGTTAAATAAGAGTAAAATAGGAATATCATATATCAAAATTATCTTTTAACTAACTTAACTATTTTTCTTTACTTTACTTAAAAACTAAAAGTATTCTATCAATTTGGGATGGAGAAAGTAATAAATAGTATTGTCACACTTGAGTGTCACACACATTGAAGTCTACTGTTCACATAGAACAAAATTAAAAGTTGAGTCCATTAAAGAGAAAATTTCAATCACCAACAAGTGTGACAGTTTCATCAATAAAAAAAGGTTCATTTTAGTGTTAGTCAAATCAAAGTTAGGAGCCAATAAAAAGTCAAACTTTGGTTAATTATTGGGCAAAAAATATGCATTTTGACATTAATATTGTATTTAAAAATTGGTATTATCCTTTGGTGGTACAGGTAGATGTATACAACGAATATGAATCCCTTAGAAATACACTGGAGCACAGCAAAACAGCCATTGATGACTTCCAGAAAGTTACCTCTTTAATTACACTTATTCTGATAATTATTGTATGGTTACTTTTCATGGAGTATTTATCAACAAAAACACTTGTCTACGTATCGGGTCAATTTGTGTTACTGGCTTTCATTTTCGGTAACACTGTAAAAACAGTGTTTGAAGCCGTCATATTTGTATTTCTTATTCACCCCTTTGATGTTGGTGACCGATGTGTCGTTGATGGAGTTCAGGCAAGTACTTAATTTGATTATTTGAATTAATTTTGAGGTTAATTATTTTTTACTAATTCTAATTGAATTACTTGCATGTTACAGATGAATGTGGATGAGATGAAAATATTGAGTACAACATTTTTGAGATATGATGGTGAGAAAATATACTATCCAAATTCTGTTTTAGCAAGCAAGCCTATTAGCAACCTCTATAGGAGCCCGCCCATGGGTGATTCTGTTGAATTTGCTGTTGATCTTTCTACTTCCATGAAAGATCTGAGGAAATTGGAATGCAGAATAAAATCGTACGTGGTTTTTCTCACAGTTCTTCTTCTTTACAACTAAATGAGTCGTATGGTTAATTCCTTAGGGAATTTTAATCTTGAATCTTTCGTATATGTATATATATATATGCAAAAGACGATCACTGCCATTAAGATGTTGTAGGTGGTCAATTATTACTCATTTGGGAGCAGTTAAAAAAAAAAAATAGCATAAAGATCTTTTTGACCTCTGTGTTATCATCGGTTTACCCTTTTGGTCCCTGTGTTATTGAAATTTCCTTTTTACCGCTGTGGTATGTAAAAATGTTCCAAAATGGCCCCTAAAAAAATATTCTGTTAGATTCTGTTAACAATTTTATTAGCAAAATCTGACGGAATATGTTTATTAAGAATCATTTTGGAACTTTTTTTTTATACCATAGGGGTAAAAGGGAAATTTCAATAACACAGGGACTAAAAGAGTAAACCGGTGATAGCACAAGTAATAAAAAGGTATTTAGTCAAAAAAAAAATCTACAATGGCTACTTCTATATTTCTATTTTCCATCGGTAGGGTGCATACACATCTTTAGTTCTAGGGCATGGTATATTTCGATCCTCGGTCAGCTCACTACCAACATTCGAAATACTTCCTAAGGAAAGGTTGGTTTAGAATCCCGAGTACTTGAGAGTAAATTTTATTCTTCTAAAGTGTGAAGAAGCCTTGTGGATTTTGAAAGAGTTGTGGGCTCGCAGAAGTGAGCATATATGTAAGGTTCTATGCTTTCATTACCCAATCAATGGGATACAAATACATAGGAATATTCTTTAGAGAATAAAAGGACTAGATATAGTTGTCCCCTAATTAGTTACATAAACAACAAAATAGTAAATTCTAGAATTGCTTTATAGTAATTCTTGAGCTAGACATGGTTTTTGGACTTTCTTTTGAGGCTCGTCTTGCTGTGAAGTTGGGCTACTGTATATTACAGATGTATCATTCAGTTTATGTAATGCAAAACCAATTGGTTAATATTAAGGCAAATCTATATTACTTGTATGTCACTACTTAATCTCATTTATATTTAATATAGAATCTCCAATATAGCGATACACATTGACATATAGTTACATGTCATTTATAAGTAGTTCTCTAATAGAAAAAATTTTCAACATATGAACGTTATGCAGATACTTGAGGAATAATCCAAGGCGGTGGCGGGAAGATCACAGCGTACAGTTTAAAGAAATAGAAGATGTGAACAAGATGAAAGTGGCATTATATGTAGGTCACACGGTGAATTTCCATTATGCCGCAAAGAGAGGAAAACGAAGATCTCTTTTGATGAAAGAGTTGAAGAAAATATTGGAAGAGCTAAAAATAAAGTATCGTCTTCTTCCTCAAGAAGTTCACCTCAAATCCATTTGATTTGATTGCTAATTATCATTTTCCTCATTTTCTTACACCACAATCTCATTTCTCTGTGTGGGTTTGCATTGATCGCAAGTCCCTTTTGTTACCTAAAAAGTACAACTGTAATTTGTAATAATTTGAGAAAAATTTGTCACATCCACTTAATAGTATCGTTATGGGGAAGCAAGGACTAGATTTAAGTTGCTTGAATGAATTGAAAATTAAAACCAAATGAACTGAAAAAAAAAAAAAAAAAAAAAGTAAAGTAAAGTGTAAAAATTGAAAAATAAAACGTAAGAGTTTTGTCTTGAATTTTATTGGAATTTTGGTAGGATTTCAAAAGGAATGAAGGCTTCATAATCACCCACCATTCGTCAACCCTCCACTTTTTCTTTTTTCTTTTTTTTTTTTTTTTTTTTTTTCCAGCCACCCGAAAGCTCCATCCCCACCTTCTCAATTGTATGAAGGTCCTCTATTTGATAACTACTCAGTTTTAGTTACAATAAATAATTTAATTAATTAATTATTTATAGCCTGATATTATTATTTAATTGACCAACCCATATGATAAAAATTTAATTAAACATCATGTTAAAATAATTAAAAATGCCTGTAAACGAAAAGGATAAAATACAAATGCAGCAAAATATATCGTTGGTAAAAGCTAAAGTATTTTTCTAAAGGGTTTTCAATACAAAAGGCACTAATAATTTAAAAAACTACATAATTGGCATATTAAAAAATAAATATTAAAAATAACTCATAGCGAAATATTAATTATAATAATGGTTTTTCCCCTTTCCTTATCCCTACTTTCACTATCTAACTTATCTCAACTTTTCTCTCTCCTTTATCCACTACTTTTCTCTCTTCTATTATATAATTAAAAACTAATTTCTTCATTTATCTCTATATCTGTTTATTTTTCATTATTCCATTTTAAAATGCTTTTTTTTTTCTCTTCGAAATGAGATTCATTTTCATATTTTTTTCTTCGTTTTTGGCATTAATATTGCACATAATTTATAAAAACTGATTGTATACTGCATGTATATTATAGTTATACTAATATTATATTTTGCAACTTAATACAAAAGGTTATATCAGTTTTATACTGCAATATACTGCGATTATACTGGTTTTATACTGTAAATATTACGATTATATTGGTTTTATATCGCAGTCATACTGTGATTATATTGATTTTATACTGTGTGCAATTTTAATACAAAAAACGAAGATTAAAAAAAATATATATGAATATGGATCTCATTTCAAAGAGAAAAAGAAAACAAAAAAAACTTTTTAAAATGGAATGACGAGAAAATGAACGGATAAAAAGATAAATGAAAAATTAGTTTTTAATTATAAAAGAAGAGAGAGAGAAATAATGGATAAGGGAGAGAAATTTATTGGAGTGGGAAGTTTAAATACGTATAAGAGAATATGACTTATTTACCAAAGATGTCATAAATGTAATTTAGAAAAAGTATTTATTTTAAAAAGTTCAAAACGATAATTAGGTAAAATTTAGGGAAATTGTCAAAAACACTTCTGTTTTAGATTTTATTTTTGGACTCTACATTTTCAAAATTACTAATCTACCTTTTTTATTTTCATAATTGTTGAATTGTCTTTTATTCTTAATTCATATCTTTTATATTTTTTTGCTTGCAAAAATCCCTTTCAAACTTTTCAAATTTACTAAAATACGTGACTCTACTTTGTCCACATTTCTCCCTTATCTTTTCATAATTTTAATCTAATTTTGCATTTATCTCTTAAACCATTTATTCTTTTGTCATACGACTTTAGAAAAAAAAAAAATTTCTCTTCGAAACAAGATCTATATGTATATATTTTTTCTGATATTTTTTTTCACTAAGATACAACTCATTATACCTTTGTATCTTAAGGTATAACTATTGTAATTATTTATCTTATGGTATAACTAAGGTATAATCACTGTAATAATGTATAACTAAGGTATAACCAAAGTATAATCACTGTAATAGTGTATCTTAAGGTATAACTAAGGCATAATCATTGTAATAGTGTATCTCAAAATATAACTAAGGTATAATCATTGTAATAGTGTATCTCAAAATATAACTAAGGTATAATCATTGTAATAGTGTTATTATACCTTTTGATACTTTTATTATACCTTACTCATACCTTAGTTATACTTTAGTTATACATTTGATACTTTTATTATACCTTAGTTATAATTACTAAAACAGTAATATACTGATTACACCTTAGTTATACCTTTTAATACACTAATTATATATTCTGACACACTGATCATACCTTATTTATACATTGTTTGTACCTTATTTATTCATTATTTAAGCATTGTAGTCTATAAGCAGTGTATAACAGTGTATAAGATATTTATAACAATGTATAAGCAGTGTATAACACTGTATCAGAAGATATAACTAAGGTATAATCACTATAATAGTGTATTAGTAAGTATAACTAAGATATAATCAGTGTATCAGAAGGTATAATTAAGGTATAATCAGTGTATCAAAAGATATAATCAAAGTATCAAATGGTATAATCAATGTATAAACAAGGCTAACAGTTTTACAAATAATGTATAACTAAGGTATAATCAGTGTATCTCAAGGTATAACTGAGGTATAATATTTATAGAAGTTATAAATACATTGTTATACATTGCTTATACATTATTATACACTGCATATACACTGTTAAAATCTGCTTATACACTGTTATACACTACTTAGACACTATAATACTTAAACAATGTATAAATAAAGTATAATGAGTGTATCAGAAGGTATAACTAAGGTATAATCACCGTATCAGTGTATCAGTAAGTATAACTACGATATAATCAGTATATCAGAAGGTAAAACTATGATATAATCAACGTATCAAAAGGTATAATAAGAGTATCAGATGTATAACTAAAGTATAATTAAGGTATAATGGTTGTACAAAGGTAAAACTAAGGTATAACAATGATTATACCTTAGTTATACCTTAAAATACACTATTAAAGTGATTATACCTTAGTTTTACCTTAGTTATATCTTAAGATACACTATTAAAGTGATTATATCTTAGTTTTACCTTAATTATACCTTAAGATACACTATTGATGCGTGTCAAGCACACCAAAAATAATAATATTCCTACTTAAACTACAACTGATTTGTAGATAGCAGGGTCGAACCCACAGAGATTGGTTGGTTATTTCTTTTAAATAAAAAGAAGAGAAAATAAGATGGGGGTTTTGTGAAGAATGTAACTAAACTATTAAAATAAATAAAAAGAAATTAAAATTTAAAAATAAAAGGAGAAAGATTTACAACTAATGAGATATTCAAGTTTTGGAATTAAACAACAATTGCTCATTGATCACAAAAGATAGTTTCAGATCTTATTAAGTAAATTGGTTATAGTTATTGATAAGATCTAATAACCTATCTCTCCTTGTAGAATAAATAATCAAGAAAAGCTCATTAATTTTCTCTAATAAAATAAACAGTCTCAAACAAGCTTTGGAATTTAACTAATTTGATTGCATTAACAAATTAGAAAGACTAATTCAACTCAACAATCACACAAGCGAGATTATTTAAAGAAGTTTATTTAAATTCACAACATAGAATCAAAATCTTGTCCAAAATTAATTATGTTGTTTGCTACTAGTATTAGATAGTTCAAACAGTTACGGATTTGAATATCTAAATTATTATATCAATTGAATTACATATTTGATTATGTATTCAATTCGAATAAAAACAGAAAATAAATAAATACTTGAAAGAGATGAAATAGATTAAGGTCAAAATAATCTCGCAATTGAGGTTCTAAGACTGAAAATTCCTTAGCTAGAAGAGAAAATTATCTCTCCATGAGAGAAAGAAAACAAAACTAAAACTAAAAAAACTAAAACTAAAAACTCTCCTTAAGAAGAAGAAGAAGAAGAAGAAGAAGACTCCTCTTATAGAATTTGGAAAAGAGAAAGAAATAAAATCCTAAATAAAATTTAACTCTAATTAGGAAAATTAGATAATATCTAAATAGAATTAATACAATTAAATAAAATTCTAACATATCCTAAACAGACTAAAAGTTGATACAAATAAAATAAAGCTAATTAGAAAGTATTCTAATCGCATAAAATAACTTCAAAATTCATAGCTCCCCCAAACCATGCTTTTGGCTTATGCAAAAACAACTTTTTGGTCATCTTTTCAGCATCAGCAGCACACCACAACTCATGCACATGGGTTATGACTCTACAACTCATCCTTTTGTGGACTTCAATCTCCAAAACTTAGCTCTTTACACTTATTTTTATCTTCAAGGTCCCTAGCATAAATAATAACACAAAATGAAGTAAATCCGCCTGTTAAACCAAAATATAATGATTAAAGCTTATAAACAAAGACAGATTACGCGCATAAAATGCACTTATCAACTATTACAGTGATTATACCTTAGTTAAAACCTTAAGATACATTATTACAATTATTATACCTTAATTATACCTTAAGATACATTATTACAGTGATTATACTTTAGTTATACCTTAAGATACAAAAGTATAATTAGTTATACTTTAGTGGGAAAAAAAATGTCGAAAAAAATATATACATATGGATCTTGTTTCGAAGAGAAAAAAAAAAAGAACATTTTAAAGTTGCAGGACAAAAAAATAAATGTAATCGGAGATAAATAAAAAATTAAATTAAAATTATGAAAATATGAGAGAAAAATATGGATAAAATAGAATAAGGTATTTGAGTAATTTTGAAAAGTTTAAAAGGGATTTTGTTAAAAATTTCCTTTTCACGTAGAAAATAAAATAGGTACCAAAATGTTAGTATTTTTGTAAAATCTCCTAAAATTTAAATGCTCTAACATGTAAAAAGCGAAAACACTTTTATATTTTTTTACCAATTTAAAGACACGGGGGATAATTTTCTCTTTTCTAAAAGGAAAATTGCCCATTCTTTTACAGGTTAGTGGGTCTTTCTAATCGACCAACACAGGAATTGGGCCATACCACCACAAGCCTCAACGTGATTTAGGGTAAGTCTGTCCTATTTAAGTGGACAGAACTGGATTGTTTAAAGTTCGCAATTCAAAGTCTATTATTATTACCATTATCATACGAGGTTTTTGTATTACTGAACCTTGATTATTAAAAAGAATATATAATTTTAACATAGAAAATAGAGTTTTAGAAAAGAAAAATAAAAGGCAAATTAATCATTTTAAAATTCTAATTAATATCTTATATTATGAATGAAAAACATCATATAAAAAATAACCGTACTAATTATATATGTATTAGTGTACAGGTTGCTAAAATAATATATAAATATACAGCCTACAGCTTATATTAATATTATTTTTTCTTTTGTAGAAGCAAGAAAAACAAAGCAAAAGAAAAATAAAAATAAAATTACAACTTGAGGGACATAAATCTCTATCCCATGTTTCTCGAAAAATTGAGGAAGACCATCGTGTACTTTTCTGGCTAGCCAAAGAAATCGCAAACTTCCCTGGCAAATTCTAAAATCTCTTAGACAGATGTTTCTGGCAATATGAAGAGTACTTGAGCCATACTTTATTAACTTCAAATACAATCACGTGATAATATTTTAAACTTATGCTGCATTTTTAATTAGATAAACCATATTATTAGAATAGAAATCACGTGCACATATAAAATATTGTCATTCCTTAGAAAACTATCATTAATTATGTCGTGCTCTGACTAATCAAACTCCTAATAATTACTTTCCACTTGTTCCCATTTTCCCAATTTAATACTACAAACGAACACCTCCTTCCAATAATTATATACTGTACATTATGATTCTGCACCTAAACTAAATTTTCGGCTACCACTCAATATAACAGAAACTTTATATTCCAAATTTAACCACTCATACCCTTCAAAATAGCAATCTTTTACCAAACCCACCATTAAATTCAATGCCCATTTTCGTCAAACTGAAAAAAAGTTCACCAAAAAAAAAAAGAACCTTTGGTCCATGTCTTATGTCTACGTCTCTTGTGCAAGTTGAAGTTAAAAAAATTAATGCATGTGCTAAGTTCTCACAACTCTAGATTATTAAATTCAAAAAACAAATTTTCCCGGGTATTATGAAGAAAGATGCTAATTTTGTCGGAGAAGCTAACTCTGTCGCAGCTAATTCCAATTTCAATGACCATTAGCGGTCAAATAATAGCAGCGCCGCAACCCGCCGAACTTTTTTTTTTTTCCGATCCAATTAGACTATATGTGCTTCCTCAATTACAACAGTTAGTTTCATCAGTTTGTGTTGGCGGGATTTTCTAAGTTACAATCTCTTCTTCCAGTACAAATGGATACTGTATTTTAGTTGAAGATTAAGAAACTGGGTTGGAGCAGAAATACACAATGGAAGCTGGCAGAGGACCAAACGATGTTGTACTTCAAATTTCTAGCGGCCAAGATTTTGTTTCGATGAAATCCCAATTGGGATCTTCTCCTAAATATTCAAATCTTGAAATAGAGGATCCGAGGCTGAGAATCCAAACATCTACTTCTCCTTCCCCTTCGGAGGTAGCAGCAAAGCAAAGCCCACTTCCAAACCCAACTTCAACCAAACCGCCAAAAATCCCAACTGTTGATTCAATTACAAGAAGGAAATCACTTGCTCGCTCTGAGTTTTCCAAGCCAAAATCCAGGCTAATAGAACCACATTACCCAAATGAAGCTAAGCTTAAAGAAGAGAAATCTCGGCTGGCGAATTCAAGTTCTCCAAAAGTATTATCACCAATCAATAGAGTTAGTGTGTCTACCCCTAAAACGACCCCAGTTACCCCCAAAACGCCATTGATTGCATCTCCGGGGCCAGAGGATGAGGAAGAGGAGGAGATATATAAGACTGCAAGTCTTAAAGTGAGTCAAAAATTGGGTAAGAAATGGAAAGTATTGATGTTAATGGAATTGACATTGTTTGTTTGCTTTATAGGTTTGTTAATTTGTAGCTTAACTGTTCAAAAAATGATGGATGCTTTGATTTGGGGCTTAGAGTTATGGAAATGGTGCGTGTTGATATTAGTAATTTTCTGCGGTAGATTGGTAACGGAGTGGTTTATAAATATTCTAGTTTTCTTGATTGAAATGAACTTCTTGCTTAGGAAAAAGGTGCTTTATTTTGTATATGGATTAAAAAAGAGTGTTCAAGCTGTTATTTGGTTAAGTTTAGTACTTTTAGCTTGGGGTTTGTTGTTTAATCGTGGCGTTAAGCGAACCAGACACACTACTAAGGTTCTAAATTACATCACTAGAGCTCTTGCTTCTTGTCTAATTGGGGCTGCTATTTGGCTACTCAAAACTTTGCTTGTCAAATTGCTCGCTTCTTCCTTTCATGTCACGAGATTCTTCGATAGGATTCAAGAAGCAGTGTTTCATCAGTATGTTCTTAGGGCCCTTTCGGGACCCCCTCTAATGGAGATGGCTGAAAGGATCGGAAGCAGTACTCAATCAATGCCTGGTCAGCTGAGTTTTAACACTATGGGGAAGCAGAATGAAGAGAAGAAAGAGGAAGTGATTGATGTGGATAAGTTAAAGAGAATGAAGCATGAAAAGATTTCAGCTTGGACAATGAAAGGATTGGTTAATGTTATAACCGGTACAGGTTTGTCTACTCTCTCCAACACACTGGACCAGAGTGATGATGAAGACAGTAAGCAGAAGGACGACGAGATTACAAGTGAATGGGAAGCAAAGGCTGCTGCTTATAAGATTTTCTCAAATGTCGCAAAACCTGGATGCAAGTGAGAACTGCCCTCTTAGTTTCTCAAATATCTGCAATTTTTTGGTAGTAACTTATTTGTTGTGTTTTTTTACTTTTTTTGAATGGAGTAGGTACATCGATGAAGAAGACCTCTTGCGCTTCATGAAAAAGGAGGAGGTAGATAATGTGATTCCATTGTTTGAAGGGGCAACAGAAACCGGGAAGATTAAGAGATCGGCTTTAAAGAATTGGCTGGTTAGATCTTTTTCCAGCTTAAACTTCTTCTAAATCTTGTTACATCTTGTTCAATTTGGTATGACTATGATATTATGCATATCTACATTTCATATCTATAAAACTAATATAGAACTTCAGATCCTGTGGAAACATAATCTTTGGACATCTAAGATGGTGATATAGCTAATTTGGTGTTCAGGTGAATGTTTACAATGAGCGGAAATCGTTGGCCCATTCCCTAAATGATACGAAAACGGCCATTGAGGAGTTGAACAAACTGGCTTCAGGCATTGTGCTGGTTGTGATCATTATTGTTTGGTTACTGATGATGGGACTTTTGAACACCAAAATTCTTGTCTTGATTTCATCTCAAATTTTATTGGCGGGATTCATTTTTAGTAATACCGCCAAGACAGTATTTGAAGCAATCATATTTGTGTTTGTGATGCATCCGTTCGATGTGGGTGATCGGTGCGTGATTGATGGAGTACAGGCAAGTCCTTAAAATATCCCTACAATTGACACCAATTCTACTCTTATGTAAAAAGAAAACTCAACTTGATTGATGTTTCTGCACGTTGCAGATGATTGTAGAAGAGATGAATATCTTAACCACAGTGTTCTTGAGATATGACAATGAGAAAATATTCTACCCGAATTCAGTTCTAGCTACCAAACCCATCAGCAACTTTTACAGGAGTCCAGAAATGAGCGATTCCATCGAATTTTCTGTTGATGTTTCTACTTCAATTGAGACAATTGGAATCCTTAAATCTAGAATAAAAGCGTAAGTCATGTCCTCATTTCTTTTCATTGAATCGAAAAGGCGGGATTTTTAGCATTTGTATGACATAGTAGAAGTTTGTTATTGAGATTTTTTTCAGGTACCTGGAGAGTAAGCCTCAGCATTGGCGGCCGGGGCACAGTGTGCAGGTGAAGGAGATTGAAAATGTAAACAAGATGAAAATGGCACTCTATGTTAATCACACCATAAACTTCCAGAATGCTGGGGATAGAGGCAACCGAAGATCGGATTTAGTGCTGGAAATGAAAAACATTTTTGAAGATCTCGGTATCAAATATCATCTTTTGCCTCAAGAAGTTCATGTTAGCTATGTAAGCTCAGCAGCAGCAGCAGCAGCAGCAGTTCCCTCTGCTTATTATGCAAGATGACACTTAGTATAGTCATTTTTCGGGTACTTCCAATTCTTGATTGATTTTTATAGTTGGAGAGGCATGTGATTATGTTCATTCATTTCAGTGTATTTCTTGATTCTAATTCCAATTTTTTCATATGAAGTTGCAATTTTGCCCCCAATTGACAGTTCCAAAAAAAAACAACGTTAATGCCTACAATTGCTGAAAGAATAACCCAATAATAAGGTTTAATTTCAGATAAAGGGCTAATTTGATCCCTAAACTTGGTTTGCATAATTAATGTAGCACAAAATGAATTTTAAGTATCAATTTAGTTGGTGACTTTTTTTAAACACGTGTCATGCTGACACATTATTTTGGACAAATTTCATTCAAAATTGCTACTTGAACATGGAATTGACATATAAAGCCCTCGAAAACTCAAATTGGCATAAAAGCCACTTTTTAATCCATTTAATTTCACAAACTTTAGTGCGTAAATGTGTAATGTTTTGGGTTAGTTTTGGATATGATGATTTAAGGGGTTGAAGAGCCCAAAACAGGGGCAGCCCCTCTGACACAGCCAATTTGAAACATGAGTGTGATTGGGCCAATAAGATAACCTTATCCACCAATTCCTTAAGGAGAAGCTGCCACATAGGATTGCTATCAAGATGACAACTTCAACCTCATATCCCAATTTTCCACCTCTCATTAAACACCCACCTTTAACTTAAACAACACCCATATTCCCCCAATTTGGACCCCTAATATCCCTTGCATCGAGAAGCTGCAGCTATTGTAGAGAAGAAGAAATGGCCTCAACTTCAGCTGTATCAATGGCTCTGCCACTAACTTCTGCTAGCCAGAAGAAGGTTCCAAGCTCTGAGGCCTTTTTCAAGCCACTGCCAATTAGAAAATCCACAATCATGGTTGGATCAAAATCATCCAGTGGGAAATTCCAGGTTAGGGCTTCAATGAAGGAGAAGGCAGTAACTGGGTTAACAGCAGCTGCACTTACTGCTTCAATGATGATTCCTCAAGTGGCTGAAGCTGCTGACTCCGGAGTTTCTCCATCTCTCAAAAATTTCTTGCTCAGCATTGCTGCTGGTGGTGCTGTTCTTGTTGCCCTTGTTGGTGCTGTTATTGGTGTCTCCAATTTCGACCCTGTTAAGCGGAGTTAGAGGGAAACTATTTTCAGATTTCTCTGAGAATTCTTTTTCCTATTTATCTTATGTATTTCTTTTTATGATTTCAGTGAAAATCTTTTGTCTTTATGCATCGTCTATGTTTCTATTTAGCTGTAATTTGACATCAAACCTGTGAATTCTTATATTTTCATTTCTATTTCACCCCCCAACACGACAATGAAACTTCAATTTCTCATAATTTGCTTCTTTAACCTGCTCAAATTTTGGTTAATTTTGAAATCATTTGGTTATTGACCTGACAATTCGTTATTATGTGGAAGTTAGATCAATTAAATTTAGATTAGAGATCTTTTCCAACTAAGAATTAGAATATCATTCAACAATTAATTTAACGAATGGTATAAATGATGCTTAAATAGAAAACAATCTAATTTCTCTTCGAACAGATGAATTTGGTCTCCATTTTTCATTTCATTCCGTTATGAATGGTATAATGACGATAAGCCTCGTTCGATTGCCAATTTGGTCTCTATTTTTCATTTCATACACGTGGTTTTAAATCTTTAAGCCTCTTATGTCTCGGTTGGTTTTGTATTATAAGGGTTTTATCTCACATATGTGTTTACTTACGTATTCTTGAAATCCACGTAGTGTCCTCAATATATGTCACGTGCACAACTCTTTCCTAGTTGAGACGTGCGGCACTAGCGAGCAAAACCCCAAATTGCTATGCTAGTCAGCCTTTCCGATAGCTAAGCGAAAATGCTTAAGCAACCTAATGGCAGAGTGAGCAAGGAGCAATGTTTAGGAACTTTAAAGAGAGTTTTTATTGCTTTGAAAATGCTTTACAATTTTTTGGATTGATTACAAATGAGGGGGTGAGGCCTATTTATAGCCATTCCACCTCCTCAGCATGTGGTTAGTATTCATTTGGAATATTCAAGGCATATTCTATGATTTTTACGCTTAAAATACGTTAAATAATGTGTGTGGACGTTTCCAGCAGCATTAGAGGCGGTTTGGGACGTTCTAGAGGCAATCCAGACGGTTACCGACGGATCTGGGACGATCTAGCCGTTTCTGGAAGCTTCTGGCGGACCGATTCAGCGACCGAATGTCCGTCACTAACGCGCTGCGCGCTGGGCTGGGCTGTTCTGCGCGCTGGGCTGGGCTGATTGCGCGCTAGCAGGGCCTGTTTTGCGGCAGCCCGCATTTTCCACGCCAAACTTCCATTTTTCTTCAACTTTTGCCGCATAATCACCCCTTCAATGTCCCAATTATGGTTTATTTGGCCTAAGGGCTTTGTCTTTGGTGCGTTTTGCCCCTTGTGGCCATTTTTGGGGCTCTTCCTAGCCCTAACCTCTATGGGTCTCATCCCATTTTGAGGCGGCCCGTGACATTCTCCCCCACTCAATCGGGCAACGCCCTCATTGCCACTTGGCGATACTCTTCGAGTGGTTGTTCGTGGCCTTCGCCATCCCGGCGTTTCAATATTGCTCTCCTTAGTGTGTTGCAACCCGTCCTCAAGCCATCGTCGATGAGCCTTCCCATTCTTTGCCCATCTTCCCAAACTCTTGGCTTGCGGGTCTTGCTCCTCCCTAGGCTTGTGTTCCACTTTCCCTCTCAGTGGAACATTCTTCGATAACTTTGGTGACATCACATCCTTGGACCCCTCCAGGATGTTAATATTTCCCTTGGGCATCACTTGGACAACACTCTTGTCCAATACTTCCTTGTTATCCTTAAGGGATGCGGGCTCTTCTATCTCCAAGCCCTTAATAACTTTCATTGATGACATTCGCTTGGCCTTTGATAGGCTCTCTCGAGCTAATGGCACCATGCACACATTACCTTTCTCCAAGATACACATAGCATTGGAGAAAGGAATAGGCACAACTTGTACTTGGTCCATAAACTCCATACCAAGTACTATCGGATAGTCATCCATAGTCACAACTGAAAAATCAACAAGGCCAGTCCACGTACCTAAAGTTACTTGAACTCCTTTAGCTGTACCATGGATTGCCTTCGGTGCAGAGTTGACGGCTTTCATCCAGCCATACTCATTAGTGTAGCAAATGCCTAACCTTTCGGCCTCCTTTACTTCAAGGAAGTTGTTGGTAGCTCCCGTGTCCACCAATGCTTTCAGCGCGTGGCCTCCTACCTTGGCTTCCGCGATTAGTCGACCCTTCCTCTCTGTCTTAGGCATTTCTACCTTACCTTTAATCGCATTGAGGAGTTGTAAGGATCCCACTCTTAGTTCTTGCTCCTCTTCCTCCTCGTGTTGTTCTTGTTGCTCCACTTTCCCAATTAAAGCGAACAACTTTGACTTCTTGGGACAATCCCTTGCCTTGTGTGGCCCATCACAAAGGAAACATTTAACTTGCCGTCCATCGCTTTTGTCATCTTTTCCCTTATGTGGCTTCCAGTCTTTTGCCTTAGAGGCATTTGGTCTTGTACCACTATCTCCCTCACTCTTGTCCTTGTCACCTTGGTCTTGGTTAGACTTGGGCTTCTCGGACTTATGCAACTCTATCAAAGAATCAGCTATGGCGATCGCAGTGGAGAGATTAGTAGCATTCCTCCGTTGAACCTCCAACCGTGCCCATGGTTGAAGTCCCTCCAAGAAGAGATAGAATGCCTCTTCTCTAGGATACCCAGGAAGCTCTAAGAGAATCTCGGAGAATTCTTTAATGTACTCACGGATGCTACCCCTCTGCTTGAGATGCCTCAACCTGGCCCTCTTTTCTAGTTCGCCAGCCTCCGGGTAGAATTGGGCCTTGAGCTCTTTCTTGAAGTCATCCCATGTGCCTATGGTGCAAACTCCATGTTGCATGTCAAGCTCCTTTGTTCTCCACCATACGGCGGCAGCGTCTTGGAGATATAGTGAAACGGTGTCCATCATTTGGGCATCGTTCGTTATGGCATGAGCCTTAAAGTACTTCTCCAAACTCCAAAGGAAATTATCGATATCCTTTGCATTCCTTGCGCCACCGTAGGCTTTCGGCTTCGGCACATCTAGCCGTTGAGGGCTAGAATAGGTGGATGAAGTAGCCCCACTTGCAATGGCCCTCTTGCAAAGGACTAATTCATCCTTTGTCTCCCCTAGCTCTCTTTTGGTAGAAGCCAACTCGGCAAGAACCTTCTCCAATTCTTGCCTAAGTGTTACTACTTCGGAACGAAAGACTCCCTCTAAGGCTTTAATGCGGTCTTCCCCTTCAGCGGCAGTTTTGTTTAGAGTGGTCAACACCTCCTCCCGGAGCTCATCTCCCTCGAGCTCCTCTAGGCGCCTCTCGACCTCCTCTAGTCTGTCAAGAAACTGATCTTGACCTTCGGCAATAGCAAGCTCTACCTTTGCTAGCCTGCCGTTGAGATCTACCAAGGTATCCCCCGTTGGATCCCTTGTCTTTGACCGCCCCCTCCTGGCCTTAGTAATCTTTGGTTCTTCCAGATGCGCGGTAGCAGCACCTATCTCAACACCTGTGCTTCCCTCGTCACCACTTGCCATTCTTGAACCTTAGCTCTGATACCAACTGTCATGTGCACAACTCTTTCCTAGTTGAGACGTGCGGTACGAGCGAGCAAAACCCCAAATTGCTATGCTAGTCAGCCTTTCCGATAGCTAAGCAAAAATGCTTAAGCAACCTAATGGCAGAGTGAGCAAAGAGCAATGTTTAGGAACTTTAAAGAGAGCTTCTATTGCTTTGAAAATGCTTTACAATTTCTTGGATTGATTACAAATGAGGGGGTGAGGCCTATTTATAGCCATTCCACCTCCTCAGCATGTGGTTAGTATTCATTTGGAATATTCAAGGCATATTCTATGATTTTTACACTTAAAATACATTAAATAATGTGTGTGGACGTTTCCAGCAGCATTAGAGGCGGTTTGGGACGTTCTAGAGGCAATCCAGACGGTTACCGACGGATCTGGGACGATCTAGCCGTTTCTGGAAGCTTCTGGCGGATTCTGCGACCGATTCAGCGACCGAACACTAACGCGCTGCGCGCTGGGCTGGGCTGATTGCGCGCTAGCAGGGCCTGTTTTGCGGCAGCCCGCATTTTCCACGCCAAACTTCCATTTTTCTTCAACTTTTGCCGCATAATCACCCCTTCAATGTCCCAATTATGGTTTATTTGGCCTAAGGGCTTTGTCTTTGGTGCGTTTTGCCCCTTGTGGCCATTTTTGGGGCTCTTCCTAGCCCTAACCTCTATGGGTCTCATCCCATTTTGAGGCGGCCCGTGACAGATAATACGGATCATTCTACTATATGTTGAAATTCCATCAATAAATTAAGTTTTCATAATTTGAATATTCAATCACTTAGTCTAAGAGAATAATTTTTCTTATTTCATGAAGTGACCTCGTCATTGAGTGGAACTGAAAGTGTCATTGGGGGTTGGTGAACTCCATAGCGCCCAATGTGTCCATACATATTGTCACGTGCACAACTGTTTGTTAGTTGGGACGTGCGGCACTAGCGAGCCAAATCCGCAATTTGTAATGCTAGTCAGCCTTTCCGATAGCCAAGCGAAAATGCTTAAGCGAGCTAATGGCAAAATGAGCAAAGAGCAATGTATATAAACTTTAAAGAGAGCTTTTATTGCTTTGAAAATGCTTTACAACTTCTTGGATGCTTTACAAATGAAGGGGTGAGGCCTATTTATAGCCATCTCCACCTCCTCAACTTGTGGTTGACATTTATTTGAATAAACAATACAAAATATCTTCCTAAGGGCGGTTTGAAGCTTCTAGAGGCGTCTCTAGAGATTTCCCTACCGATTTGGAACCGTTTGGCGGTTTCTGGAGACTTCTGGAACCGAACCAGCGACGGATTTTCGGTAGGTGACGCGCTGCGGGCTGGGTTGGGCAGCTTGCACGCGGACTGGGCCTCCTCCATGCGGGCTAGGCTGTTTGTCCACCCATTTCCTTTGTTTTGCTACCTAACCTCCCCTTTCCTAGGCAAAATTTGAGGCGGCCCATGACATTCTCCCCCACTCAATCGGGCGACGTCCTCGTTGCCTCTTGGTGGTACGCCTCAATCTTATCTCGTGAGTTCCACAGTGTGAGCTCATGCTCCCAACTTGCCTCACTATCCGGTAGTCCCTTCCACTTGACGAAGTATTCCACGTAACTCGGATGTGAGCCCCTTGCTTTGATCCTTCGGTGCGCTAGTATTTCTTCTACCTCATGCTCGTGATGGGTGGTCACGGCAGTTGGTTGCCTCTTTGATTCTCCTCGGCTGGGATCATCCTTATCTTCGTGATAAGGTTTTAAGAAGCTCACATGGAATACCGGATGCATCTCTAAGTGTGTTGGTAATTTGACTTGATAAGCCATCTTACCAACCCTCTTCTCTATTGGAAATGGGCCCTCGTATTGCCTTGCTAAGCCCTTATGTAGCTTAGCAAACCTTATGGTTTGATGAGGAAGGAGTTTCACCATCACCAAGTCTCCTTCTTCAAATTCTAAGTGGCGTCTCTTCTTGTCGGCCCATTTCTTCATTTTCTTGGCAGCTTTGGCTAAGGAGGAGCGGGCTATCTCCTTCTTTTCTTGCCAACCCTTGGCAAACTTGAATGCGGTGGGGCTTTGGCCTTTGTATCCAACAATGAGATCTTGGGGCGTAGTAGGTTGTTGCCCTGTGGCAATCTCGAATGGGCTAGCCCCCAAAGATTCGCTTCTTTGTAAGTTGTATGAGAATTGGGCGATGTCTAAAACTTCGTCCAATCCTTTTGGTTAGCACTCACATAATGCCTTAAAAATAACTCCAGCAAGGCATTCACCCTTTCGGTTTGACCATCCGTCTGGGGGTGAAAGCTGGTGGAAAAGTTGAGTTCGGACCCCAATAGTTTGAACAATTCTGTCCAAAAGCGGCCCGTGAAGCGAGTGTCTCGATCACTCACAATGGATTTTGGTATGCCCCAATACTTTACCACATGCTTGAAAAATAGCCTAGCAGCATCTTCTCCATTGAACTTAGTAGGTACGGGGATGAAGATCCCGTACTTACTAAAGCGGTCTACTACGACCATGATATTGCTGCACCCTTCGGACTTGGGTAGACCAACGATAAAATCCATGGAGACGCTTTCCCAAGGCCTTTCTGGGATTGGCAGGGGCTGAAGTAGACCAGCGGGTTTGTTTTGCTCTACCTTGTCTTGTTGACATACAAGACAAGTCTTCACATAAAGCTCCACATCTTCCCGCATTTGGGGCCAATAATATGTTCTTTCGATGAGTGCTAACGTGCGGTGCACGCCCGGATGTCCCGCCCACTTGGAGTCATGACACTCCTTAATGATTGTCCTCCTTAAGCCTTGCCACTTTGGTACATACAGGCGGTTGCCTTTGGTGAACAATAGTCCATCCTCAAGCCAGAATCGACGAGCTCTCCCACTTTTCGCCAATTCTTCCAAATTCCTGGCTTGGGGGTCGTGTTCCATACCCTCCCTTATGCTAGATGCTAGAGGGAAATTAGGTTGGGTGATGGCGGCTAGCTCACCCTTTCTGCTTAAGGCATCCGCCACTAAGTTGCTCTTACCAGGCTTATGCTCCATCGTAAAATCAAACTCCGCCAGGAAAGCTTGCCATCTCATTTGCTTCGGCGTGAGCTTCTTCTGATTTAGGAAGTAGCTTATGGCTACATTGTCCGTCTTTACTATGAACTTGGACCCCAGTAAGTAATGCCTCCATAAGCGCAAACAATGAACAACGGCAGTCATCTCTTTTTCTTGGACTGTGTAGCGGCGTTCTGTGTCGTTCAATTTTCTACTTTCGTATGCAATAGGGTGCCCCTCTTGCATAAGAACTCCCCCAATAGCAAAATCAGAGGCATCAGTGTGTACCTCGTATGCCTTGTTGTGATCAGGTAGTGCCAAGACTGGCTCTTCAGTCATGACTCTCTTGAGATCTTCGAACGCAGCTTGGCACTTTTCATCCCAACTCCATGGGCGGTTCTTTCTTAACAGGTCCGTAAGAGGGGATGCTATGGTTGAATAGTTCTTAATGAACCTTCGATAATAATTGGCAAGACCCAGGAATGATCGTAGTTCGGTCACCTTTTTAGGTGGTTCCCAATCTACGATTGCTTGGATCTTGGCTTTGTCCATTCGGATTTTACCTGCTCCCACAATGTGCCCTAAGAAGGGTACCTCTCTTTGGGCAAAGGCACATTTTTCCTTTTTGACGTACAACTTGTGCTCCCTTAACACTTGGAAAACTTGTCGTAGGTGGTGCACATGCTCCTCTAATGAGTGGCTATACACCACTATGTCGTCGAGATATACTACGACAAACTTATCCAAGAATGGTTGGAGCACTTGATTCATCAAAGTGCAAAATGTGGCAGGAGCATTGGTTAGGCCAAAGGGCATGACTAAAAATTCATAGGAACCATACCTCGTGACGCATGCGGTCTTTGGCACATCCCCTTTGTGGACTCTTACTTGATAGTAGCCTGATCGCAAGTCTAGCTTGGTGAACCATCTTGCCTCCCCAAGCTGGTCAAACAGATCCGCGATAAGGGGGATGGGATATTTGTTCTTCACGGTTATCTTATTAAGTGCCCTATAGTCAATACATAAACGTAATGACCCGTCGTGCTTCTTCTGAAATAGAACTGGTGCCCCATAAGGAGACTTTGAGGGTTGGATCTGCCCTGCGTCCAACATCTCCTTTAATTGTCTCTTTAACTCCTCAAGTTCGGGAGGTGCCATACGATAAGGGACTCCAGCAGGTGGTGCGGCACTAGGTACTAACTCGATCTTATGATCCACTTCCCTTTCTGGGGGAAGTTTTCTTGGTAATTCTGAAGGCATTACATCCTTGAAGTCTTCTAAAACACGGACAATTTCCTTGGGCATTTCCTGGCTAGCTTCCTTGCCTTCATCTTCCTTGATGGTCATAAGGAATGTGGGCTCATCTCTCTTCAAGCCCTTGGAAACTTGCATGGCCGACAATTGCTTAGTCTTTGATGGACTTTCTCTAGCCAACGGCACCATGCAAGCATTATCCTTCTCCAAGATGCACATGGCATCGGCGAAGGGAATAGGCACGGCTTGTACTTGGTCCATAAACTCCATGCCAAGTACAATAGGGTAGTCATCCATGGGCACAATTGAAAAGTTTATAAGGCCAGTCCATGTACCTAAAGTCACACGCACTCCTTTGGTCGTTCCGTGGATTGCCCTTGGTGCGGAATTGACAGCTTTCAACCACCCACTCTCTTTTGTGTAGCGGATGCCCAACCTGTCGGCTTCTTTTGCCTCGAGGAAGTTGTTGGTAGCTCCAGTGTCCACAAGCGCCTTAATGACATTGTTGCCCACCTTTGCTTCCACGAACAACCGGCCTTTCTTCTCGGTTTTGGGCATTTCTACCTTAGCTTTGATGGCGCTAAGGAGTTGCAAGGACCCCATCCTTGTGTCTTGCTCTTGTTGCCGCTCTTGTTGTTCCCTCTCTTCAACCAAGGCGGACAACTTAGCCTTCGTGGGACAGTCCCTTGCCTTATGTGGCCCTTCACAAAAGAAGCATTTCAGCGGCCTATACCCGCTCTTCTCCTCCTTGCCTTTGGGTGGCTTGCCATCCTTAGGCTTATTGATGTTATTGGGCTTAGAACTACTGGCTCCCCCACTCTTACCTTTGTTACCCTTGTCTTGATTAGACTTGGGTTTTTCGGATCTATTGTACTCGATCAATGAGTCAGCAATGTTGATGGCGGTGGAGAGATCAGTAGCATTCCTACGTTGGATCTCCATCCTAGCCCACGGTTGGATACCTTCTAAGAAGAGGTAGAATGCCTCCTCTCTTGGATATCCAGGAAGCTCTAAAAGAACCTCTGAAAACTCTTTAATGTACTCACGGATGCTACCTTTTTGCTTGAGATGTCTCAACCTGGCCCTCTTCTCTAGTTCGCCAGCCTCCGGGTAGAATTGGGCCTTGAGCTCTCTCTTGAAGTCTTCCCACGTGCCTATGGTGCAAACTCCATGTTGCATGTCAAGATCCTTTGTTCTCCACCATACGGCGGCAGCGTCTTGGAGATAAAGTGAGACGGTGTCCATCATTTGGGCATCATTCGCTATGGCATGAGCCTTGAAGTACTTCTCCAAACTCCAAAGGAAGTTATCGATATCCTTTGCATTCCTTGCGCCACCGTAGGCTTTGGGCTTCGGCACATCTAGCCGTTGAGGGCTAGAATAGGTGGATGAGGTAGCCCCACTTGCAAAGGACTAACTCATCCTTTGTCTCTCCTAGCTCTTTCTTAGTGGAAGCCAATTCTGCAAGAACCTTCTCTAGTTCTTGCCTAAGTGTTGCTATCTCGGAATGAAAGACACCTTCCAAGGCTTTGATGCGGTCCTCCCCTTCAGCGGCAGTCTTGTTTAGAGTGGTCAACACCTCCTCCCGGAGCTCATCCCCCTCGAGCTCTTCTAGGCGCTTCTCGACCTCCTCTATCCTGTCAAGAAACTGATCTTGACCTTCGGCAATAGCAAGTTCTACCTTTGCTAGCCGGCCGTTGAGATCTACCAAGGTATCCCCCGTTGGATCCCTTGTCTTAGACCGCCCCCTCCTGGCCTTAGTAATCTTTGGTTCTTCCATATGCGTGGTAGCAGCACCTATCTCAACACCTGTGCTTCCCTCGTCACCGCTTGCCATTCTTGAACCTTAGCTCTGATACCAATTGTCACGTGCACAACTGTTTGTTAGTTGGGACGTGCGGCACTAGCGAGCCAAATCCGCAATTTGTAATGCTAGTCAGCCTTTCCGATAGCCAAGCGAAAATGCTTAAGCGAGCTAATGGCAAAATGAGCAAAGAGCAATGTATATAAACTTTAAAGAGAGCTTTTATTGCTTTGAAAATGCTTTACAACTTCTTGGATGCTTTACAAATGAAGGGGTGAGGCCTATTTATAGCCATCTCCACCTCCTCAACTTGTGGTTGACATTTATTTGAATAAACAATACAAAATATCTTCCTAAGGGCGGTTTGAAGCTTCTAGAGGCGTCTCTAGAGATTTCCCTACCGATTTGGAACCGTTTGGCGGTTTCTGGAGACTTCTGGAACCGAACCAGCGACGGATTTTCGGTAGGTGACGCGCTGCGGGCTGGGTTGGGCAGCTTGCACGCGGACTGGGCCTCCTCCATGCGGGCTAGGCTGTTTGTCCACCCATTTCCTTTGTTTTGCTGCCTAACCTCCCCTTTCCTAGGCAAAATTTGAGGCGGCCCATGACAATATATGTTCATTAAAACAATCATTTTTGGAATTAATCATAGTTAACGCTGTCAACCCCTCATTGTAAGTATGTTTAGTAAAGATAAAATCTAGAGGCCCATTCCATAAATTTAGCCTCTAGTACCATATATAGCAAAAAAATAACCGTCTTTAGAGAAGTCTCTACAGTATAATAATGACATATCCTATTATATATTGAAATTCTATTAATAAATGAAGTTTTCGTAAGTTGAACACTCGATCACTTAGTCTAAGAAAATCTAATACAATTTTCTTTTTTTAATGAAGTGCCCTCATCCCTAGGTGGCACTCCGAGTGTCTTAGGGGGATTGGTGAACTCCATGCCTTATGGATCTATACATGTATATTCATTAAAACAATTATTTCCAGAATTAATCATAGTTAACGCTAATAACCCCTCATTGTAAAAGTCTTTATTATTTTTAAAATCTAAAAACTCTTTCCATGAATTAGGGGTGAGCGAATTAATATCATTCCTATTATTTTTCGTTATATATAAATTATTGCTAAAGGGTGTTGTATATTACATATATATTATTAAATTCTCATAAATATAAATAATATAATAATGTAAGTATAATACAACACAACACAAAATTTATTTGATATATATATATATAAAATTCGATTCGGTTTGGTTCGATTCGTCAACAAAAACCAAAAATCGAATCGAAAACTATATTATCACATTTTTAAAAACCCGAAACCATCGGTTCGATTTTTTGAATTCATTTCAGTTCGGTTCAGCTTTTGGGTCCTATTCGATTTTGCTCATCCCTACCATAAATTTAGCCCATGTTACCATATATGGCAAAATGGCCAACCGTTTTTAGCGAAGTCCCTTGGGTATATGCTGCGGAAGCTCTATAATCATACCACGTCACTGGCACCACACCAAAAATCTTTTCCCATATTTTACATTATAAGCCCATTGCTCTTCTATGTGTCTTGCCCCCTTTTCTGCCGAGGTTATCATGTATAAAATTGCTAATGGATAAGTAAATTATTCTACGAATAAAACTATATATATGCATGTTTCATAGAAAAAGTTGTTTGAATGATGATTTAAAGCTGAGACTGCTAAATTACCTACATATGATTCAATAGGAAAACATAATTTAAAAAGAAAAATGATGATGTATTAATTAGGTAAATGTTATGTTCAAACCTAGGGGATAGCCATGTTAAACTGAATAGAGTCAATCCAAGTTCACCATTAAAAAAAAAAAAAAAAAAAACCCATTTAAAAATTTTTAAGCCTCATTTAGATTTAGAATAAATAAAACTAAAGCGTTTAAATAAATGGAATTTTAAACAAATAGAATAGGAGTAAGCAGTCCTCAAAAACTACTAATGCAAACTCTACGAGAGTTTGCCTCTCTAAAGATCCTTCTGGTTCGAATTCTTGAATCCAAATTCAACTTCATGATAAAAACTAACACCGAATATACATCAGTGCTCTATAGCTAAAAAATGGGAACCTTCAAGCAATGAACTGAAATTTGTAGTGGGAGAAAAAGTATGAATCTTTCAATGTCCTTTACAGATAATAGCACCCTTTGAGTGAAAGATGCCTTTAAAATTTAAACTACATCTATAAGAATGTTGATAAAATCAATCAACTGTAAACTGCCTAACTTTGCCAAAGCCTAAATGAATTATACCGAACCAAAACAATACTGGATCTAAGATCACTTGCTTTTGGTTCAGATTATTCATCATCTAATATCTACGGGTTTTTGACATTATATCAAGCAGGTACCGGCTCTGTGCTGAGTAGTCAACCATATCCGCTTTAACAACAGTCATTTTCACCCTTTGTTCATCGCCATATGTTTCCTCTTTGATCTTAAGCTTGAACAGAAACTGCTGAAAGAGTCTGCTTCGCATTATAGCTGTAAATCTATAATCATCTGGAACTTCATTCAATAAGTACAATTCTTTTGCTGAGCAACCCAAAATCTCTTCTCCAGACTCCTGAAAAGCTGTTACCCAAGTTACTCCTGTATGGTCCTGAATCTGAACTTGAAGAAGGTACCTATAATCACACTCATCAAATTCTTGGTTGCATCTATCACATTGCCACCTGTTTCCTGACCTTGTCACTTTCTTGTTACAACGTCTATCTCCAATCATCAAAGGACAAGCTGTGTAGCAGAATGTACCTGTCTTGATGAAAATTAGTGTTGCACAGACTGTGACCCAGTCTGGCCGATCTGATCTGCCAAGACCTCCATCCCTTATTTCAGCCACTGTTTTGCGTATCTCATTCTTTGATCCTCCAGCCATAATATCTTTAGAAATGGAAACAGAGACAGAACTTTGTCCTCCTCGATCAAACCAGTCTTTTAGGACATGAGCTTCAGGGATGTCAGGATTTATAAAGAGCTGTGTAGAAGAAATGGTCCCTAAAGACTTCCCACTGAAGTCACTAACCTTCCCTGCTTTGACAGCTAAAACAGGAAAATCCCCACGATCAAGGATTTCTTGCAGTATCTGACCTTCCTTATTGCAGAAATCCCCCCAAAGGGTCAGCTCAATGCTCCTGCCAGAGCCATCCTTCAGATTTAAAATTCTTCTCTGAGTTTCCATACCATTCTTTCTCAAAATAGGAATTGAAGGGTTTATAGATGTCACAATTCCAATGACATCAAAAATGGAATTGTTTTCAGCATCCTCAATTTCGCTGATGGGTTTGAATGAGAATTGCTGCTGTGGTATAGAGCCATCTTCATCAGGACAAAGGTCCACAGTTGAAGTTGCCTCCAAAAAAATCTCCCACTCGTTCTTCAAATGGTTGAAATTCTTCTGCGCAGGTTTTAAGCTTCCCTTTGAAACTAAATAGACTCTACCAACCTCAATAACATCATAAAATTGATCCACAACAGCATTGAAGCAGGTCACTCTTATTTCACCCCCATCAGAGTCAAGAAGATCGAAGGAGAAAACCTTCCCATCTCCTCTAGCATTGTTGTATCGGCGGAGGTCCCCTTTAGCAGTCACCCTGGCCTTGATAGCCCACCGCCCCTGATAAGGATTCAAAGCAGTAATGGGTATGATGCGAGCAGGTGCCTCATTCTTCATAATTGCACCATGATTTCTATAATTTGGAGGTGGACGGTATGGAGGTTGAACAGTTGGTTGGAAACTTGGCGCACTATTTCCTTGATTTTTGGCATTCAAAGTGGATCTCAAACTTTGCATATTATTGCCTTGATTTTGAGGATTTGAAGTGGGCTGGAAACTATGCACGGTAGATGACTGATTACCGACGGTCAAGGGGGCTTGGAAACTCTGCATACTACTGCCATGATTTTTAGTACCTGGATTGTTATAACCAACACCTGCTGACTGTACTGAGCTGCCTGTAGAGAATGCATTCTGGGCAGTGGAATCTGTCAGCATTATTGGATTTCCAATTATTTCACACTGGGGAACTATAATTTCGAAGTTCAGCACAACAATAATCCTGAAAAAGTAGGGGTGAAAACAGAATAGACCCATGTCAATCATAATAGAAATGATCATCCGCTGGGATGTCATTAGCTGAATTAGGAAACAGTAATCAAGTTCCAAACAAACAAACATATCAATATGACTCTCCAGCTGAGGATTTAGTTTGTTTTATAAGGAGAAAGTTAGTCAATCCAAACAAATCTACCTAGCATCACGATACAGATAATCAAATAGCAGAGGAAGCTTTAAATTTCATGCATTAAGAAAAACAAAGAAAGAGGGGGAAAAAAGCCCTCAAGTTAGAAACTCAACCTGCTTAGATTTTGAATCGTGATCTTATTTTAGATAATGGCCGCCAAGGAGATAAAAGTAGATTCATATTCTCCACAAGAAAGAACCTAAAAACACTAAGCAATATCTAATAGCTATTTTATGAAAAAATTCGAACAACAGAAAGTCATTCAATAGCAGTATCATTTTATCTACCATTAAAGCTTCAAGCAGATAGTTGAGGCAAAGAGCTGCGTTTCAAATTTAACTCGAAGTTCAAAAATTAGCTAGATAACAAATGGTTTTCCCCAAAGTTCATATCGAATATTTAACCAGAACGTAATAATTCAAGGTAGATTAAGCAAGCACTAGACCTTCAGACGCTTTCTAAATAATTCAACTCCTACAAATTGTAGAAACCAGCCAAATACGATCCACATTTGAATTTAACTGTTAATTATAAACCAAAGGAAAAAGCAAAATACGATCAGAGAAAGAATCAGATATCTGACTTGCGCTTTTGAACTTCGCTGCAAATGTATTCGACCAATTGAACAACAGATCCTATCTTAACGAGGCCGGTCTTGACTCGGGCATTCAGCTGAGTAGCAAGCATGGCGTGCTGACAAGAGATAGAATCGGAGATGAGGAAGCGAAATCTCTCCTGTCCAGTTGCTGCTATCTGCTTTATATCAGCGACCTGAACCAGTGGCTTCAAGTTGACATCCCCAGAAAGTATCATAGAAATGGCGTTTGAGGTCAAATTCACAGGCATCGTCTTAGATCTCGAAAAGAAACAAAGATCAACAAATGTAAGGAGAAGTTGAACACGATTTATTAGATTGGGGAATAAACCCTAGAAATGGAAATGAGAGGAGTCAGAGAGAGGTTTCGAATTTTTGTTTGAATAAAAAGAGAGGCGAGAAACCTGCGTCTGACTGACAAGAAGAAGGAAAATTGAATTGGTGATATGAATTTGGAGGGGAGGAATGGCGGGCGTTGGAATGGGAAATCCGATTACCGACTCAAATATTTCAGACGACATGTCGTTTGACTCTATTTCTCCCGCAAATTTTTGTTGAGGTCATAACTAGGATAAATTACATCTATAATACACGGATTTTAGCATTTTTTACTATTTAGTACATAAACTTTAGTTTTTTTAAATAAAACCCACAAATTTACATACAACGTATTATCACTGTAGTCTAAATTAGATGTTTACTGATCAACGCAACACATCATCATTTTAACCCTTAAATTCGGTCCCAATAATATAAAAACATATTTATCCTCCTTCATTGTTTTGATCCCTTTATTAATTTGTATTCGTCATAAACAATTTTTTTCTCCTGATACCACTATACTATATTAGTTGTTACATACTCCCTCCTTTTTTTATTATATGATGTTTAAAGTTGTTCACTAAGATCAATGAAGTATTAATTAGGTTACTGAAATGACTAGTTTACTCCCAATTCTTCTCTCCTAAAACTCTATTTTTCATGCAAAAATTCTCTTTCTTCTTAATTATCAAACTCAATGTAGTACTTTTTGTATTAAATAATGAACCTCTCTCATATTTTAAATAAGGACAAATACGAAAAAACATGGTAAAAAATGCATTGGTAATGTAAAGTGTCAAATAAAAAAGAACAAAGTAAAAAACCTAAAACATCATATGACATGTAGGAAAGAACTAAATGAAATTCAAAAACATGCATAAGATTATTGTCATTTTTTTCACCCAGTAATTATGCATGTAAACTTTCAAAAAACTTAAAATCTTCTTAATAATAAATTAATATGGCCGAATTCTGGGTTCAAAACCCAACATCTTCCCTAATTTCAAAATAATAATAATAATAAAACTCAAATTTTTGCGGCATGAGCAACTTCATGGCCATGAGTAAGTCTTACATTTTCTTCTGTGTAGACATGAGTTTCATTCACAATCCTGCAATATTCCCAAGGCCATTGTTGTTTTTTTTTTTTAATTTAAACACATAAACTTTCATGTATCAAAAAGAGAAAAGAACTAACAGCACTTACGATGTATGAATGACCTTATTGAATACAGTAGATGATACAATTGAAGCACCATCTACATACTGCAGCTCGCCCCTCACTCTTTCTCTGATTTTCTTGTCAATTTGATCAACATCCAAATTAAGCTTTTCATCCGAAGCCTGATTATTAATTAATACAAAGATCAATCAACCATATTTATATAATTCAGATTTATATAGGAATTGGTGACATGAATTATAATGTAATTACCATCACCCATCCACTTGAATCTGCACAGGATGGCACATGAGCACTGAGTGCGACCACATCTGCACATTTATGTATGCAATACTACATTAGTAACATTTTAACAAAATATAGCCAAAACGTTATTTTGAGTCCTGTGTTTCTCAATTTTTTGAATTTTGGCCTTTGAGCTTTCATTTGTGTTAAAATGTATTTCTGAAAGACAAAATCATTTAAGTTTGGCGTCTAGGAAAAATGTACTCTTGACAATAGTACAATTTTCTTCATGCTAAATAAATCTGCTCATTGGTTGGGTTTGGATAACTTTGGTTGGACCTAGTCGGACTTGTCACTAAAAACTTGAATCCAAGCCTACCCTCACCTAATTAATTTTTACGTGGGCTTAGTCGGACCTAATTAGGCTTGCTGCCAAAGAAGGTAAATATCCAAGCCCAACTCAGCCCCTTTATTTTTTATGTGGGTTCAGACCGAGCCATATTTAGATCTTGAGGTCAATTCTCAAGTTCAATCTGGGGTCATACACATAAAAAAAAAAAAAAAAAAAAAGTTCAAATAATTACTTACATTTAATACATACATATTAATTATTTATAATGTATATATTTAATTTTATGTCATCAGGTCAAGTTTGAGCTTTAACGATATATAATTCCAAGCCTGATCCATATAAAGTCCGGTAACGTTGAGCTCAAATTCAGGCTGGCTTAACATGCAAAATACATGTCCAAGCTCAACTTTTAGATATAGAATCTGGATGGTCGATCAAGTATCTAAACTCATGAACATGTCAAATTCTAAATATAAAAATCCTGATAAGCGATGTTCAAGCGTGAAGATTCCGTATACTAAAAACGACATTTCAAAGTTCATGAGCTAAATCCCAAATATAACCTGTAGGCTATAGAAGCAAAAATATTGTAATGGCAAACAATATATATGGATGGTCTGAAGGGACTCACACTTGAAAACCTGTTTGAGAGTGTAGTAAATTGAAGAGAAAACCACCTTGTGAGAAAGAATTCCTGCAAGTCCTGCCTATATATATATATATGTGTGTAGATACAAAATGGCATTAGCCAAAACTCAAAAATTAGTTGTCCTATAACAACAAAACATGAATTAGTTAGTAAAAAAGTAGATGCTGAAGATGTAGTTACTTGGGTGACAAAAATGCCAGTTGGATTGAGCTTGCTCTTAATCACTTGTTCATAGAAACATTTTGTGTAGAGATGATTGCAAGGCCCTCCTTCTATTGGGCTGCCAAATCTCCGATAATCACATCAAATTTTTCATTTCTTTTCTCTAATTCACTCCTTCAATTTTTCCCTTTTTTTAAGTCAGTGATGTACATTGTAAAACAGAAAAAAAAAAAAAAAAAAAAAAAAAAAAAAAAAAGGAAAAAGAAAGCCATGTTGTGTGCATTTTGTAAGTAAACGAGTTATTGCCTTTTGCATTAAAAAATAAAAATTCAATAAAATAAAGTTTGATGGTGTTTGTTTGACGGTGTTGTCGCTAGATTTTGTTAGACAATTTTATTAAATCAATGTGTCATATCAGTAAAAAATAACAATTCAGCGTACCATTTCAACAAAGTGAATAAATCAACATGTCACATCAATAAATCAATGTGCCACATAAACAAAAACTAACACCGTGAACCAAATTTTTTTTCAAACGATTATTGTTTTGATACTTTCCCTAAAGTTTGAACACTCACTTTGCATCATTAATGATGACATGGAGCTTCTCATTGTTAAAAGCTTCCTGGTTTGCAGTCAAATGCCTACGGCAGAAATCAGCTACAACCTGCAGAACAATTTAATCATGAATTATCATTATCTCAGTAATTAATTTGTATCAAATTTGGGTTTAAATATAAACAGACAAGTGTAATGTGTTACCTTGTCTATATCACACATGACAACTTTGTCTACCCCATTGTGCTTAAGCACCTCTCTTGCAGTAGACCCTTCGCCGCCTCCCATTATAAATACACTTTTTGGACTGCAAAATTAAGATTTCATCCATCCCAATTACACTTGTATATATATATTTATGCTCTTTTTAATGTATATATCAAAATTAATCAAGAAGCAATTTTGCAGATATATACTTATCATGAAGTAAGAGAGCTGGATGAACCAAGCATTCATGGTAGATAAACTCGTCAATTTCTGCACTCTGCAACTTCCCATCAAGCACCAAAACCTTAAAAGAAATCCAATTAAAAGACTTTGATTAATTTCCTTATCTGTAAAATCATAATAATTAGGCTTAATTTCTGTTTTAATTACCTTTCCAAATGGCTTAGAGTCCAAGAGGACAATGTCTTGGTGCTGGCTAGTTGCTGCATGCAAGACGCTGAAAACACTCACAATATATTAAATTTATCATTTATATGTGATATACAATTTAAAAAGACCATTTATTTTTCTTAGTCAAGTTTTTATATGTTTAATTGTTTATCCTGTTTAATTGAATGAGAATTTAATTTGTCAAAGTCACCAATTAAATCGAAGAAATGAGGCCTAAGAATGCTTTATTGCTATTAAATTAATTTCTCATGTAAATTAAGCAGATGATAGCATAAATTATGTGATGAAAGATTGAAAAAAAAAAACGAGAAAGAATAATAAATTGAGTGGGAACTGTTCAATTCAAAAGACCATTTTAGATAAGTATCAAGTTGTAAAATTGAATGTATGTTTTGTACTATTAACAAACAATAAAAAAGCATAGCACGTCATTTATGTATGCTTCTGTGATACATGGTAATTTGGTAGTTTTGTTGTAGCATATTGAATTTATTACATTTTGGTTATTCGATATATTTATGCAGTTGTCGCACAAAAAAATTTACCCTTACTGTTTAAATTCCCATACGAAACTATATAAATACTTTTTACTCCAAATTTTCTTACAAAATTGAATAACTCTCCACGGCTTGACATGTTGGTTTGGAATGAATCAGTTAATTCATTTCAAATATTAATTTTAAGAGAGATCAAGATTTATTTGAGCCATAAAGGTTTTGAGGCCACTTAAGCTAAAAATCGCAATTTTAATTAATTGGAGACCATTACAAAAAAAACAACTAAACAACCCCCATGTCATTTTAAAATTTCTTCGATTTGGTTCTCATACATCAGCAGTTTTTACACAAGTTTAATGTTTAATTACAGTTGGAAGATTTCATTTGTCATAATTCCAAAAGATATAACAAAATAGATTTCTTCTAAATTTCAATGTTATTTTCTTATATTACAACTTTTTCAGCGTCTGTATTGCTTAATTTTGAACAAAGGCAAGAGTATATTAAATGAAGTTATATTAACCAGGTAAAATACAGTTTGTAAGATCTACATTAAAAACCAAAAAATCGACATTCAATCACTAAAAACAGAACAATCGAGTCTATAATGTTCACAAATAACAGCTCAGGTAAAACAAAATTGAGGTGATTTGTATAGTTCAAGGGCATCAGAAACCCGGGCAAAAAGCTTTGTGGTGCCCCAATAACAAAAGGGGAACATTTAAGCACAGCCACTGCGAGGTATCAACCAGAGACTTAGGCCACTGGCACTTCCACCTCAGCCGCCAACACGGGTAGCGGTACAAAGTCCGCTTCTTCCTTTGGGGGATGGATTGTAACCAAATCAGGTAGAGGGGTTGTTGGTCCCTGCTTCCCCTTTGGATCCCAATCCAGCATTATCTTCACTTTGATACCAAGAACTCCCTGTAAACCCATCAAATACCTCTCATTTAAGTCCAATTTCAATCAAATCAAGAAAGATAAGCAGGAGTAATTCTTTAAAAATGTTGCAGACCTGTCTTAAGAGGACGTGTCTCACAGCAGAGTCAATGTAATCCTTGACTGGCTGACCAGAAGAAATCATGTAGCCGTCCTTGAACTTCATGGATTTAGCACGTTGTGCCCTTAGTTTGCCACTAACAATCACCTGATCATTAACCAATAAATGTGTTATCATTCCGACACAAACTGACTAATATTAATAAAAACAGCTTATGCTACCAGGCCCACGTAACAAACTGTAAAAGACAAACCTCGCATCCCTTGGCACCACTTTCCATTATAAATCTCAACACACCATAGCAAGCCCTACAAAAAAATAGAGAGAAAAAGTATTGAATTTTCAACAGATACATGATCATGTTCATAGACATTAAGCAAAAATGCATATGGACCAGCAGATCACAATGGGAGAGTGAACTCCACATACAATATATCCTCAATGAGGTTATTCCATGAAAATAGCTAACATGAGATTAACAACACTAAGGATCACAATTAATCTAGTCATCTTCCGACACAAGGATGGTAGAGAAAGGCCACTCTGCTTTGTAGATGACGTAACAAAACATCACCTATTTACTCCATATATAACAGAATTTCACAAACAATAATTCAAAAACAACATCATAATGGCAGAATGAACTCCCAGAAATATATCCTCAATGAGTTTATTCCATGAAAATAACAATCACTAGTTCAACAGCACCGAGGATCAACGTTAATTTAGTCATCTTCCGACACATAGATGGTAAAGGAAAACCACTCTGCTTTATAGATGACATAACAGAACTTAAAGATGATGCAGATGAGGTAAAAGCAAGTTCAGCCGCATTCTAAGGTTACACAATTAATCTCAAAAGAGGAATAGATCAAGAAAAATTGAAACACCCTCAAGTAATAGATACGGGAATTCACATTATGCAAGTTCACAAGTCCATGTAGTATTACTATAAATGTAAGTAAACAGTATAAAACAACTAATGGATCCCAAATATCAATAAATAATCTATAAAACAACTCTATCAGCCTGTCAGATATTTTAAAATAACAAAGAAAAAGGAAAAAACATACAGTCAATGACATTATACCCTCACCAATGTTTCTGCATGAAAATAAAAACATTTCATGAGGATGATGGTGCATAGGCAATTAATCAATTTTGTCACCTTCCGACACAAGTTTGGCAGGTAAAGAAAAGGCCAATCTGCTTTGTAGATGACATTACAACGGTGTGATCCCATAAAATACTAACACGAATTGAATATGGCAGTGAATAAGCTCTCTTTACACATTCTAAACGGATGATAGACCAAAATCAATTTCCTAATTCACCAAGGAAAACCTAATCTGGAAACCCCTATCAAACTGCAGGGGCATATATCCATAAGTAATTTTCTAGTTGGAACACTAAACAGCTAGTAGAGGATGCCCATATCGACTATAAGAACAAACATAATCAGAAATATATTAAAAGATGAAAGTCTCATGTTAAAGTGCAGTTTAACACATATAGAACATCCAAATTGAAAATTAAAAAATGATAATCGATAAAGGAATAACATTTACACATACCTGCGAACAGCAAGACCACCAAGAAGCTTGTAACGAAGAGACTCAGCCTGAGCAATGGCGCAAAGACCTCTGCTGTTAACCTTCTCAGCATAGAGCTCCACGCTGTTCTCCGGGAATTTAAACCTCTTTTGAACCACCGAGGTCAGCTCTCTGATCCTTCTCCCTTTCTCACCTGCAGATAACCAGAATCAACAGTTTTCAACCAGTTAAATCTTCAAATCCAAATCAAACAAAAACAAAAACTGAATCAACTCAAGTAAAACGCATTCATTACCCAAAACATTTTGGGTGCGGGTGGCTCGGATGATGATCTCTGTGCGCATTGGGGTGACTCTAACCTCAACGCCGGAGTATCCATCCTCAGCGAGCTCTCGAGTCAAGACCTCGTTAAGCTCAGCGAAGAAAACCCCATCGGCAACGAACTGTATAACCCAAAAGGCAATATAATAAACGAATTAAGCATTATCAAAATGGTCACTCGGTTAACAGACGAAAAAACAAAAATTCAGTAATAGCGACCTTTCGTTTCTTGCTGATTTGGGTCGCCATTATGTAGGGATGAGTTTAGGGATAGAATGCAGGCTGCAGAGGCGAATGATTTAAAGTGCTTGGTGGCTGGTGCTCTCTGCAAACCCTAGTTTCGGAGGGGGTGAGACGACAATGTAAGTATTGTTTTTATATGTTGGAGGGGTTTGGATCGGACGGTTATTGTTGATTCTAGGGTTTGGTCAACGTATGGGATTGTTTCAGGGTTTTTGTGAACCGTGTAACTTGTGCAGGACTGCGTTTTAATCGTCCCATGAATTTTGAGTCCCATGATCTTTTTAATTTTATACTTAAATCCTTAATTTTTCAATTTTATATGATGAACCTTCATTTCAAGTATAACTAGCTTCTTGCCAGCGGGATGCGTTTTCTTTTTTTAACTGTTTGTAATTTTTGTTTTATATTTATTTCCTATTAAATCATGAAATAATGAATTTATTAAATAAAAGAATAATATTTTTAATGAGTATATTGTTAGAAATATGAATATTGGCAGGGGCGGCGGCGGGGGGGGGGGGGGGGGGGGGGTCACGGGAGGGCAGCTGACCCCCCAGCCACCGGAAAAGCCCCTGAGTAGGGGGCTTTCCGGCGGCCCCCGCCCCCCCAAGAGCAGGGCATCGCCCCTGCTCTTCACACCTGATACAGGGGGTGAAACCCCCTGTATCAGGTGTTAATTTTTTTTTTTTTCTGGGATGGGCAAAACGACGTCGTTTTGCCCTCTAATTTTAAAAAAAAAAATAAAACAAACCAAGGCAAAACGACGTCGTTTTGCCCTGGTTTGGAAAAAAATAAAAATAAAACTTGCAGTTGCAGAGACGCTCCATCCCACCCCCACCTCTTTCATTTCAAATCAAACGATAAAATCACCCTCTTCTTCTCCTCTCCACTGCTGCCGGCCGCCAGCCCGCCTGCCGCCGTCGTCGGTCGCCGTCCGTCCGTCCTCTCCTCTCCTCCTTTCCTCCTTGCTTCATTCCGGTTAGTTGTAATTTTAAATGTTAGGTTTTTGTAAATTATTTAGGTTTTATTGTAATTAGGTTTTAAAGAAAATTATTTGTGTAAATTAGGTTTGAATTAATAAATTGAGGTATTAATTGATAAATTAATAAATTGATTATGTTAATTGTGTTGTTATTTGATAAATTAGGTTTGAATTGGAGTTTAATTTGATAAATTGATAAATTGGGGAATTGATTGTGTAAATTGTGTTGTTAATTTTAGTTTTAAATTGATAAATTAGGTTTATATGTGTGTTTGAATTGATAAATTGATGAATTATATTTGAATGTGGATTTGATAAATTGATAAATTGGGGAATTGATTGTGTAAATTGTGTTATTGATTTTAGTTTTAAATTGATAAATTAGGTTTATATGTGTGTTTGAATTGATAATTTGATGAATTATGTTTGAATGTGGATTTGATAAATTGATAAATTGGGGAATTGATTGATAAATTGGGGAATTGATTGTGTAAATTGTGTTGTTAATTTTAGTTTTAAATTGATAAATTAGGTTTGTATGTGTGTTTGAATTGATAAATTGATGAATTATGTTTGAATGTGGGTTTGAATTAAATTGATTGTGCATTGTTATTTTTTTGTTTGAATTGATAAAATATGTTTAAATTTAGTTATGAATTGATTAATTGATTATAGTATTTGTGTTTTTTTTTTTAGGAATTAGAAATATGGATAAGTTTATTAGTTATGAAATATGTTTAAATTTAGTTATGAAATTGTTGTTTGGATTAATTTAATTGTGTTTTTATTGAATTGAATTAAATTCATTCAGGTTTGTCGGTCGATCGGAAATTTTGGTTCGTCGGCCAAAAATTTTTCTTAACCGGCCGGAAATTTTTTGAACCAAATTTTGCCCCCCCAGTTGACAAATCCTGGCACCGCCACTGAATATTGGTACAACTTTTTCATTGTCGTGCGCGTTTATTTTGTTTTGAAAGTTTCTTACGAATTTCTCTCATCACATGACATGTACCTCTTGACCCTATATTTGCTTTCTTAGGGTCCTTTTATTGGAAGAAAATTCTTGTGTATTTTGAAAATTAATTTATTAAAAATATTAATTTTTTTAGAAAAAACCTTACTCTTCAATTTAAAGCATTATTTCTATTTTTATTTTTGTCATTGTCTCCCTTGAACAATAATTTTTCCAATTCGCTCCTTGCTGTTATTTTTCTTATATTATTTGTAGATGGAGATAATATTATATTAGTATATTTCTAATGAGAACTATATAGTCATTTTTTTATTAAGTTGAGATAATTTTTATTTTGTAAACTATCAAATTTACTAGATAGCATTTTGTTGTCACTGCATCTTTGTGTTATCAATTTGTAGTCAGCAAAATCGAACTTTTCCTTCTATATTTTATATTCTCCCGAAACAATTTTTGTGATTTTTGTTATTAATAGAAAAGTTATCTTGAATTTTTTATGCTTTTGTAGGTAGTATATGAAGCGTCCACTTTGAAATTTATAATTAGGTAAATGTTTTTTTCCTCTACCTTTGTCTTGAATCTATTGCTTTGTACAATTGCTTGGATTGTCTCATTTGCAATGTATTCCATTAATATGATTTAAAATATGTAGTTCAAATTATATAATACATGTATTTATACAAATATACTTTGAATATTTTATTATCAAGCAAAAGTATTTATATGCTCATGTCGTCATTTTTATTTTTATTGATAACTTTCCACATTTAAATAACTCTTCTTAGATCTTTCACATTTCAATTTCAGGTTTGAGGTCGACAAATGTTGTTAATGTAACCTTTTTTTTTCTGTTGGTATATGAAATTTTGAATGTTGGAGTTCTTGATTTGCATGTCAAAACTAAATCGTATGATTTTGGTATTCACCATTTTTATATTTATATTAGTCTTTATTGAAATCTTATTTTGAATTTTTCAAATTTTTGAGTCATTATATTTCATTCAAGTTATAATTTATGATAGAAATTTTAAATTCATGATATAAATCAAATTAATTTTTGATTGTTGTGAATTATTAATTTCTTATTAATGAGGCTTTTAACTCCTTTTTTTTTCACTGTACCAATAGGAACTAATTATAAAGAATTATGTTGTCATTTACGTGTATATGATAGAGTATTGATTTTTTCATGATTTTACGACCGTTATATATATATATATATTTTTTTTTTTGCACTTATTACATAGATTTCTATTTATGTTACCTTTTACCTTTTTAATTAGCACTCATTAATTTTGTAACGTATTCATTTTATTTATTTATAGCTCCTAATGGTTTATAAATATTGACAATTGGCCTAAATATTATGAAATTTATATAAAAAGTCTTGGAGAAAATGTGGGCAACAATAGATAAATTTAAATGTAATAGTAAGTCACAAATTTAATTTTGATAATCACGGTTAGTAACTAAAAAGTAATAAATATTGATACAATTAATTAAATTTGAACTAATTAATCTAATTTAACGTTACAAAAATGAAGAAATAAATTAGAGTAATTATTATTATTAATTAATTATAATTTGAACTAATTAATTAATTTCAGTTTAACTTTTAAAAAATAAATAAAGAAATGAATTGAAAGAGTTGAACATACTTTGTATCATTAACATGGTTAATACATAAAATAAAATTTTAGCGAGTTGGAATTATAAATTTTTTATTTTTGAGATACAAATTAATTTTCAAAGTAGTTAATGATAACAATATGTGATTAATTAATTATGCAGTATATATGCCAACTTAACATGCCAACATTAAACTGAAAATGAAAATTTTACAATATGAATCATTTAATTCAATAAATTTTTTCATTTCAGAATTTAATTATATGAAAGTTAGAGAAAAAAAATGGTCAAACTAAGTGATAAACCACTGTCCCAAGCCTCCATATTTACATTGGATTAAAAAAAAAAAAAGAAAAAAAAATAATACACAAATGAATTCTTTAATCACTTAATAAGTGTGGCCACTATATTTTCTTGCAAGTAAATATATATCGTTTGAGCAAAATACAATTCTGGTATATGTAATAGACATACTATATTTACAAATATATCAACAGTAGATTCCTCGATGAAACCCATTTTCTATGCTTCTTCATTGAAACTTTAATCAGGAACGATATTGATACAATTAAATTAGTAGTCACTTATTTAATAGCGGATTAGAAGACACTTTGGAAAACTAACCAAGAATTAATCCATGAAAAAACAAACTAAATCTTGTTGTCACATAAATAAAAAAATATCAATATTAAATTTATAATATCGAAAAGCTGAAATATCTTACCTTGATAAATATTTCAATTTTAAATATTTATAATAACTCTTTGTAGTATACAAATATGATGCTTCTACGACTCTATACTTCCTCATTAGAAGTTCATCAAATAAAATCAATATATTAATTTTCTTTTACTTTTAATTAAAAAAGAAGAAGAAAGAAAATAAACAAGCATCATGAATCAAATCAAGAAACACACTATCCATTAAAAGAAATAGATAATTATGCATAAAATATGAGAGATCAATAATGAGCTTTCCTACTCTTATAAACTGTAGATCCTAATTGAGTTTCGACTTAGGGAAGAACAAATAACTTGTTTGAAGAAAAAGCTTCAAAAGTAATTAATTTATGAAAAAAAAAAAAAAGGAATGATCAAGGAGTGAGAATGAAAATGTGAGTTTTATATTGTGGAGTGAAAATAAAATGCAATCAATTCTTAGTATCAATTTTACCCGTTACTTATCCCAATCAAGTAATTGTTGTATACTCAACCTGTCAACTAATTAAGGGCAATTAAAATAGATGTTACAAATTATGGGAAATTATGCTTCTTTTAGGATTGAAAATTTAAGGAAAATGGGTAAAAATAGAGAAAAAAATGAGAGAATAGATAAATAGAAATCCGACAAAACTTGGAAATTCCATGCACAAAAGTAAATTTTCGGTCAAGATGAAGGTACAAATCACAACATCAATCACTCTCCTAAGTTAGTGCCAGAAACTTTAAAATAGTGCATTTGATACTGAAAACTTTGAAACGACAATCATAATTAGCAAGAAAGCTTAGAGAAACAAAATATTTTAAGAGGGGAAGATAGTTTTTTAGTGTATGCAGAAATAAAAGAATTAAGATCCTCTTTTCATAGTGAAAATTTTAAAGTAAGTTACAAAATCATTAAGAATATAAATTATGAAATAATTAAAACTTTGTAACTACCATTATGATATTAATGTATTTTGCATAAATGAATTAAATTAATGTTTATATATATATATATTATTGAATCATTAGATTAAAAACTCAAAATGCTGGAAAAAAAGATAAATATGAATGAGATGATACGGGAAAGAAAGAGAAAACCCTTAAAACTTTTTTTACTATATATATATATATATATACGCACATTTACATTTGGAAATGAATGGTTAAATGTCTTATATAAGGAAGAAATAATCTAATTCACCTATGAAGAATGCAATTCTTTTTTTTTTTTTTTTTGATAATATGAAAAATGCAAGAGAAATGCAAGAGAAATGAGTTATGTAGCCTTGATGAGTGTAGTGGTTCTATTATTAACCAAAAACTCATAGTCAATATGTAATTATAATTGAACAAAAATAATATGTCAAATTAAAAAATTAAAAATTACTATTGACATGGGTAAGTGTTCAAGTCAAGAGAATTACCAAAACGTGTTACATGAAGTTCTTTGTACAATTGTTGACTACTATTGAGCTATCCGACCATGGTACCTGAATTTGACATGAGGGCCAATAAAGTTGTACAAACTTGACATGGGTTAGATTCCTCAACCAACTCATTAAAAACTATAACGAACATTTTCTTTATTAGTTAAGGAATATGATTGGTAATGTGCAACATGTACATCAATTAGCCATTTCCCCTACACAAGGAGAATTTTTTTTAGGGATGGTGTGAGATTGATATGTCTAAGTCACTTTTTTCAAACTTTGTCTCCGTGAACAAATTTATTGTACGAAATACAAGGGACATCGTAATATCTGCTTTTAGCGTGCTATGTGTGGACACATAACAATGTCAATAGCTAGCTATAAAAAAATGTTTTGTAACCTCAGGGAAATAATGTTGATGGTAGCTAGAAGAAACATTAGGCGGAGAAATAACAAAACTTATAGACTCCTTTAGCTCTCCTTTTAGAAAGTGGACAAATTAACTTGGGTTATGCTATTATTGGAAGACGACTGATCGAAAGAATAAAGTTGATACATCATCTTTAAATATGAGACTTGAAACTCGGGATCTTGTTGTGCACATATTATCGTGGAGGAAAAAACGAATGACATTGCGAATCCCATTTTTGTGCAAGTGATGTAGGAGACTAACATTGTTGAAGGAGATATAATGTATTGTGATGACATGATTATGGCAGATGTATGAGACCAATAATTGGTTATTGAAACTCGATGGGACCCTGTAGGACCCTACAGGGTTAAACTTCATGATGCTCAAAGCTCGTTCATTACAAAAAGAGTATATTTCGACTTAGAAGGAAAGTGTGATATGGTGAGGACCGTGCAATTAGGGTTAAATTAAACAACTAAAGTAAGTTTGGACACTGAAGTAAGAAAGTAAAATATGGGCGCTTAAGACAAGTCCAACAGTATCGCAACGTACTGTGGACAGCCCAATTTGTATTGAATTGACCCTCCAATCCACTGCAAATTTATTACACATAAAGTGTAGCACCTCAAATATGAGGGCATTGCATTTTGTACGGTAGTAATATAAAATTTTATATATTTTGGTATTAAATTAACTGTATTGTGTTTCTGTAATTTTTTTTATTGTATAGTTTTAATATGTTGATTTTCTAATGTTATATTGGTATTAAAATTATCACAATAATTTTATTTTCGTATAGGATGCATTTAACTATTAAATATAATACTATTTATTTAGTTCTTTGTAGTATTTAAATTTTAAAATTAGACATATATTGTGAAGTAAATTAATTTTTGTAGTTACATATTAATATATTTAATTTTTAATCATTATATTAAATGACAAAAAAAAAAAAGATATATTTGTTAAACAATAAGAATATAAATGGCATGAAGAAAAAAATGAATGTAAATATTGAATAAACAAGGTTTGCAATAAAAAAAAATGGAAAAAATGTTTGGACTTGATCTTAAATTATTTTTTTTATTCTTTTACTAATTTTTTCAGACTGCCATGTAATAATTAAATTCCACTTGGCATTTAGGTGGCAGATAGAACACGTTTAATTTCTGTTGATTTTTTTTTACATTTGGTCAAATATCTGTGATTTAATTGAAAAGAAAAATAATATAAACGTAATGTCATTTAAAGTTAGAAAAAAAAAAAATCATATTAAAGGACCATTCAAAGTAATTTTCTCTTAATTTCATAACCTACAAAAATCATGTTTCATGCATGAGTTGAATTTGAATCATGCAATTTTTCCACCCATAATATATCTATCAATAAGAGATGGGGTTTGGACTTTGGATGATTTGGGCTGTTATTGATAAGATTGTATGAATTCAACTACTTGTTAGTGTCTCAACTTCACTATCACAACATATTCCATACGCTAACTTATCTATTCTTAATTGGCGGATGTTTGTTTATATTTAATCGATATCGTCAACATGATTAATAAATTATTCACATATATTGACATTAGCCCATAATTGGTCACTTGGAGCATGCGTATAATTAGTAAAACTCATATTAATTAATTAGTTGGATTACTCTGTTAGGGTCCAAGTAATGATGAAGATGTATACCTATAAAATCCTAAATATAATATTTGATTAGGGGGGGCAAAGTAGAGTAGGGTTCCTTTCAACCTATTTGCTGGAAATACGAGAAACAAATGGGAAAAAGAAAAGTAGATTCCCCACTTCACATGCTGTGTTATTGCATGTTTAAAATTTGTCTTGGCTGGGCTCTATGTTATCTATACTTATATTATACTACTAGGCGAATGCCCTTGTGTTGCTTCGGGGTTCATAACTAAATTATTTGATAATATGTCTCAATTTCACTTGTCGTATACCAACTATCACATGTTTCACATTGTGGTATACCAACTACAATTTTACACACAAACATATACCAATTTGTAGGTAACTTCTCACTATGGTATATATGACCTACTATTACAGGTTATTACTATCACAAAGAAGTTATACAGTACGCCTGGCTGGTATACCACGTTATCCGTATGTCAAACCAATAAAATTATGACAAATTGCCCTTTAACCAATAGAAAAATAACATGTTGTAATTAATTATTTATTTATTTAACAGTTGATTATTTAAATAAAATTTTAAACCCTAAAATAAAAACCCTAAACCCTAAAATATAAACCCTAGAATCTAATTTATCAACCTCAGATGTTAATTATATGACATGATGTGATTTTATTGGTTTGACATACAGATGATGTGATGTGCCAGGCATATTCTATAATTTCTCCAACAGCATTGTATAATCACAATTCATTTCCCTTTTAAAAAATCCTTAAACTTTCACCTAGAAGGCATAACCATGTAAATATTGAAGAACAAAAAAATGTTAAAAACTGAAAAAACGGCAGAGAAGATGGCACGCTTTTAAGAGATCAACTCACATAATAAAATTAACCAAAGTACACTATCAAATTCGAGTGCTCATGATTAGGATAATTAATTGAAATTATAGCATTCTAAATGAATTTTCTCAGATTACCAGTAAAGTGCTAGGGGATGCAACAATTTTAACTCAGCCAAGGCATAGTCATGTCTAACATCTTCATCATTATAGGAAGCAAAACAAACCCAATCACTTCCTAAAAGCATCAAATTAACTCTTTAATACCGCATACATTAAGGCGTATATATTAAGGATGTGTTTGGTTAGTGAAACTTATAGTAGGGAATAGGAATGGGAATGGGAATGGGAATGAGAATGGTTAATTTCATTTTTCTTTGTTTGGTTTTACAAATATTAACATAGGTATGGGAAACCAATTCCCCAAACAATAGGAATCATGATTCCCACCCCTGTCCCTCTTAATCAAACTTGATTCTCATTCGTTCGTTTATGTAAAAAGAAAAAAAAAATTCACATTTTTCTATCCAAATTGGTCCACGATTTTTTGCACATCTCACTATTTTTTTTAATTGAGTATATATCCTCAAAAAAAAAAAAAAAAAAAGAACAAATGTATCCCATTTTCTTTATATATATATATATATATATATATATATATATATATATATATATATATATATATATATATATATATATATATAAATTATGTTAATAAAATTTCATATTATTAGTATTTTTTTAAATAAAATTGTATTATTATAATCATGAAATGTATGTGATGAAAAAACATATAAAAATATAAGGATTTCGATTCTTCATTAAACCTTAAATGATAATTCTGATTCCTGACTAAACCAAACAAAACTATTAAATGGTGATTCCTATCCTGATTTCCTATCATTCCGATTCTGATTCCGAAGTTTGAACTAAATGCCTCCTTACATTAAATATGTTTTTTTAATTAGAAAAATTTAGTTGCTTAAATGGACATATTAAAGTAAATGACATAACAAAAATAATGATATCTACTTTATACTCAAGGAGTATGACTGTAAAAGAAATTTAGTTGCTTTAAGTGTTACATGTTCTTAAATGTACAGTATGGACAAAACCATGAAGAGAAATTAAGTAAGAAAACATGAAGTATACTTAGGTTTGTAGTCTGATAGAGAATGTGATAGAGAAAAGCGATGAGAGATTAAGAGCATAATAGAAATGAAGGGAAACAGGGTTATTGTTAAACGGGTCTATTCTATAATAGGTTATATATATATATATATATATATATATATATATATATATATATATATATATATATATATATATATATATATATATATATATATATACACAATAGATGGGGAGAGAGAGGTTTTTTTTTTGCGAATTTTATTGTTGCCTTTTGGGTCTCGTAGCCTTTGGTTGAGAGAGAAGGGAGAGATTCCTGGATTGTGCCTAGCATAGATTTATCTTTTGTTGTTGTTTATGTTCCTTTATTGTTAGAGCGTTTGTTAGCAATTGTTCACCACTTGAATCCAATTCTATTTTGGTTCTGTTTCTTCATTTTGGTTCTTGTTCATCTATATTTGAATTGGTATTTCTCATCATTAGTCTGACCTGTTGGATCTCTTAAAAAATCAACAGAACCATGAAAGTTGTAAAGATGGGATTTGATGAGACAGCGATGAGACTGAATGCTCATGAGTAGAGCATTAAAGAGTTGTAAGATGAGGTTAAGGAGATGAAGCCAATGATGTAATAAGAGAGGGAGGTTCAAGAAAAATTTAGGAGAAGCTATAGAGAATTTATGAAGGAGTTTGCATAATTTGTAGCCAAACAAGAGATGGAGATGGAGCTGCCAATTTTTTCTGGCAAGGAACCACATGAATGGTTGAGAAGAATTATAGCTTACTTTAGAGTTCACAAAACATCCTCGATAGATAGATTTTGTCTTATCAGTGCTTGAAGGTGAAAGGAAGTACAATATATTGGTTTGACTTTTACTTGGATTTTAATCCTTGTTTAAGTTGGTCCCAATTTAAGCAGGATTTAATGGTGAGGTTCGGGGATATAGTAACTCAAGTTGATTGTGGCATTAAGGAGAAGCCATCTGCTCTTGATGAAGGCATTGAAAAGAAACAATCTTCAGAGAAGAATCATCAAATAGAGGTTGAATTAGAAATATGCTTGGCACAAATGGTTACAGATGTTCTTGACAAATCTAAGGCAGAGTTTGAAATACATTAGGAATCAATGATGGAATATGTTCCTCACAATCAAGCCAAGTCATCATATATATTTGGTAAATTTTTCGATGATGAAGCCTTTTACACATGCCATATAACTTCTCCAAAATAGGATAGCAACAATGTTGAATTCGATGATACTGATTAGGATCTTAAAATTGCTGGGAAATTGATATTTTCACTCAATACCAAAAAATCTGAAAACCACAAAAGCGATTATGGTTAATGATGAAGGTAGGATGGTTATGGCCGAGAGTAAGAATAAAAAATTTCATAATGGGGGAGATGAAGATTTGCACGAATCTATCTCGTTTTATCTAGGATTAAGGACCACCGGTGTTCTATCCTTGAAGTTGCTAAATGCGAGTACAAAAGTTGAGCAAACGGTGGAAGAAGGAGGTCACGAGTCTAGCCATGCGAATATTAAAAATATGAGTCAATTTAATTGTCTTGAAAAGAAAAGGTATTTTATTTGGGTCAAACCAACCGGATTCTTTAAATTCTGAAACATAAAATCTAGTGAGTTATTTTGCAATTGAAAGCTCTAAGCAGAGCAAGGGAGGATCTCAGCTTGTGTTTTGAACAGATTGGTAGGATAGCCAACAAGAAAGATATTTGCTAACGCAAGAAGTAAATTATGTGTTTCCAAGAAAGATAATATCTCGAGAATGAAGGTTTCTTTTGGCCTATATGTATTGTAACTCTGTTAAGATTGATGATGGTGATCATTACGTGGTGAGGTGCAAGGTATACAATCTACTTATTACTGTGTTATCTAATTCCAACATAAATCAGATGATAAATTAATTTGGAAGCCTTTTGAAGATGTAAGGAAAATTGGAGTGAGAAAGAAAACATATGTTCATTAATGTAAAAATAGATGGTTTAATGGAGACAGCCAATAATAGACATATATTTAGTGGTGGTTAGTAAGATAATGGTACCAACATCATTAGTCATAGTAGGTAAGATAATGTCCAACAATTAGACTTTAATTGAGAGGTTTGATTCCTTGTTATTTTTCTATGTTTTGTTAATTAAAGGGAAATGAGTTTTGATTACCGAAAAGGCCACATTCATATTGTCTTCGGTTTAGTCAACAATTTGCGTCAATCTGAACATGATCATTTTACACATTGGTGAGATTAATTCCTGTGAAAGAGGAATAAAATTTGCAGGAAATTTTTGCTATTCTTTCTCAAACATGGGAAAATGTTCAAATCAAAAGTTCAAGAAAGATGATTTTTGAGGTGGGAATAGAAGCTTTATGATGTGTAGTTCCATGGTGTGTTAGGTCATGTTAATGGGTAGCTTGAGAAATTTTAATTGAAGTGGCTATTCCTACTCTTCTTGGGGATGGATTCCTGTTGTTAGTATATCCTAGAGAATATGATTCCACCTACAATTGGCTTGGAAATTCATGATGGACATTTATAACAATTCTAACAGATTAATCCAAGGTTTTATCATAGACGTTAAATGGATTATTGTCAATTTTGAGTTTGAAAATGAAGCATATGTTGGGATGGACAACTGAGTCACAACAAATGCCTTCTTGGATTTTCAAGACTAAGTTTGCTAATAATCATAGTGCTAGTATGCTTAGTAGTAAGAAGGCTCAACCAATCAGTTGGCATGCTTGTGATTTGGAAGTTTCAGATTCTTAGCAGATCGATTCGTACTTGATCGAGTTGAAGCCACAGAAACATAACCTTAGATTTTTTTTTCTAGGTCAATAGTAGTGGTCAAATGAAAAAAGAAAGAGTAAGTGCCTGGAAAATGGTAGAAGAAATGAGGGTGAGAGATGAGATAAGAAAATCCTAATTTTTATGCAGGTGGAGAGAGGAGAGGCAACGGAGAGAGGAGAGAGAGAGAGAGAAAGAGAAAGAGAGAGTTTTAGTGAGAAATTTTTTTATGAATAGAATATGGGAATAAGGGTGGAAGAGACATGACATGGTTGAGGGAGTGTTTTTATACTAAGCATGAAACGACATCGTTTTTTAACGATAACTACATAACTTCTCTTAAATGACTTTTGTGTCCTTATTCATGTTTGATGAAGTTGGCTCAGATGGATAATCTGGTAAATAATCATATTAAAATTGACACTATTTGGGAGGCTTCTCTTTTATATAAGAGTAATTGATATTATCTTATAATTTAAAAGTTGAGTTTCCGTGTAATTTTTTAGGGTTAATTACATCCATAGTACACAAACTTTAGCATGTTTCACAGGTACATAAACTTTAATTTTGCTTAGTTAAATACACGAACTTAGTGGTAACCTAACACTGAAATACATATGACTTGTTATAACAGGTTCATTAGAAAAATTGCTGACATGGCATGGTTTTGACCGGCCTATTTAACTTTTTATAAACCCACTAATATTAAACTTACACTTTTACCCTTATACAAGTTTTTCCCTTTTCATCTTTTTCTCTCTCCATATTTTTAACATTTAATTTAATTAATTTTTCTACTTTTTCTTTCCTCTCTCTTCACCATCACCATGTTTCTTTCCCTCTCTCTTTCTTTCCAAAACTTAAAATTATTTTGAACCCTAGCCTCCATTAAGCTACCTCTTAAGACACAACAACAACAACCTCCATTAAAGCCACCCACACCTTTCATTCCATCAAACTCTTCAATTTCTTTTCTCTTTATTAGAAATTTTCTCATCAAACAAACAGGTCGACAACAACCCATTAAAGCCACACCTCCCTTTCTCTCTTCTCTAATTTTGCCTCTCTTTTCTCCCTTTCTCTCCAATTTTGCTTGGATTCGTGAGGAATCAGTGATGGCAGTTGCTGTAAGGTTTAGACTTTTCATGAATTAAAATTATTGTAGTATTTGAGGTTCGCAAGTTCGCAAGCTTTGTGCAGCGGGTGGAAGTTTTGGTTACTGCAGAGGAAAAGTTTGACGAAATGGGAGCAATAGGTGAGGGTTGAATATGGGTTGAGAAGAAAAGAGAGAATGATATGGATCTAAAAGTTATTTCTCAAATTTCGTAGAACGAAGAGGGAATAGAAAATATCTGAAATTTTGATAAAAAGGTTAAGAGTTTTGATTTTAGAGAGAGGAAAAAATAAGCAGGAGAGAGAAAACAGAATCAGGAAAAAAAAGATGAATAATGGATAAAGAGATCTTTAGTATCATATGAGACCCACATTTAAGAATTAGTGAAGTCAAAATGCTAATGTGGTGTGTTGACCAATCACTAACCATATGTTAGACCACAGTAGTAGGTTATCACTAAGTTCGTATATTTTCCTGAGCAAAATTAAAGTTTGTGTACCAAACTGTGAAACATTTTAAAGTCTGTGTATGATGGATATAATTAGCTCTAATTTTTTGGGATTTTGTAATTGGTTCATTGATTAATTTTTTCAACATATTAAATATATAATTTTCTGTTTTCATAGAACTAGCTCCAAATTTAAGATCTTTGCCGCACATAAATTACAATTTATGTTAAATAGCACGTGATTCAATTTTGAAGACACATGGAATTAGATTGGAAGTATAGTTCCATGACAATAATGATCCTTTAACATAGTTGAGTATTCTTATTTAAGTTTTTTTTTTTTTGAACAATCATTGAGTTAATGCATATGATTATAATTAAATAAGAGTTTCACTGTGTCAATTTAAAAGATCGAAAAAGATTAATATTAAGCTTAAAGATTATTTTTTGCTATTTTCTTAACCTAATCATGTTTTCTTCATCATGTAATCCACTTACCATAATTTGGTGGTTAGCTTAAATTAATTTTTGGCACTGAAAATATCAAAATACCATGACTTGCGGCCGGCAAGTGTTGGATAGATTTTGTTGACGGCATCATCAAGATTATTGTATCTTTACCCTTAATTAATTTCCTAGATTTTCTATTCAAATTGATCTTAATGATGATTAACTTCCAGCTAATTTCAAGAATTTTCTTGAGAAAGTGACGCTACCTTGTACAATTTTGGTACCTTTCTGGTTGTCATTTATATTTGTTGTCGTTCCTATTATAACTATGTATATATTAATAAATCTTAAATGAGCATAGCTTTACCAACCATATTTGTTATTTATATTATTTCTCATTGTCAATTATTACATTGAAACTCATGATTTATTTATTTTTTATTAATTATAATAACAAAATAAAGATAGCAACTTGATTGTAAGAATTAAGATTTGACTAATATTATTATATATATATATAAAAAAAAAAACATTTGACTGATTTTCACTAGATTATTTCATTTCAGTAAAGTCACTTTAGTAATGTTTTTGATGATTTTAATTCTGATATGCTAATTTTTTCACTGGATTGTTTTCATTTCAGTAAAGTCACTTTAGTAATAGTTTTAATAATTTTAATTCCAATATGCTAATTTTTTCACTAGAAATTCCAGTACGCTAACTTGAATGGCCTAGGATACAAAAATAACATTGTTAGTGCTATATATCAGAAATATTATTCTATGTAAAATTCACTAACTTCAGATAAACAAAAATTTACGTATTTTTATTAAATTTTTAACCTAAGTGGCATAATTTATTTTTTACATATAGCTAATATGGATTTCGACATTAAAATCATTGAATGCTATTAGTTATTTAATCAACATAAATTGTAGTTTAGTTATTTTATTGAATCATGCGATAAAGTTGGGTGGCTGTCCATGTATTTAACCCGATGAGTTGTGTTTGATTATAATTAGAGATAAATGTTATGTTTACCTCTAAAATATTTCAAAGTTAAATCGGTTAATAAAAATCTTAACTCAAATTTTACCCATTTTCAAGAGATTCTATTGAAAGATTAATTAGTATATTAGTATTTTGTCTTTGTATAGTATTTACTTTGAAAATGGAAAAATTGAGGTTGGGGGGTTTTGAACATGGGTTGAACAATGGTTTTTTTTTCTACTATAATAATAAAATTAATATTTTCACTAGTAAAGTACAACATGACTGAAAATAGATTTTCTTTTTCTCCATAATTAAAATTTAATAAAAAAAAAAACAGTAAAAAGAAGAGTAAAAGACAAGAAGTTTGACATAAGCAATGAAAGGAAAGAAGCATTAAGATAAAAGGGGTGAGAAGACAAAAGATGATGGAGGGGGAGGAAGAATAGATTTTAAGATGACATAAATGCAAAATGGACCAAATTGTAAATGAAGAAAGACCCTTACCACTAACTCAAATAAATTATTTTAAAAAAAAAAAAATCTTACCAATAACAGAAACAATTTTCAACATTCAATCATGTGGGCCTTTCTCATTACATCACACAAATTAGGCTGCCATATGAATTTGTGGGTTCCACTTTTGAAGAGACTTTTTCTCACTCAGGTTCAGGATTGAGAGGTCCTATAGAATCATAAGCTTCAACAAACTTGTTAAGGATCATAAATGCTTAAAGAGATTATAAACTTTTTCTTTTTTTTTTTTTTTTTTTTTAAAAAAAAATCCCTAATAGAAAGAGTAAGAATGATATCATTTGGACATTATTACTTTTGTAGTTTTAAGTTTAGATGTTAATAGAAACTCACCAGTTGAAAAACTTAGTAGTGTAAGAATCATTATTGATAAGCTCTCCATTAAAAAAAAAAAAAAAATCCCATCAACGAAAATAATCAGATAAAAAGTTTAATTTCGCCTCTCTATTCTAAGTTAGGTTCAATTTTCCCAAAATGAACTTTGTGTATAATTAACTAATTTAGTCTTGGTAATCTATTCAGATATTGTCTGGTGGTAAAAGTATCTCTCTCCAACTAGAACGTTCAGAGTTCGAGTCTTATCGAGAACAAATACTACGCCTCCAATTATACTGAGAGTGGTAAAAAAAAAAAAAAAAAAAACTAAGTTACTTTTGGTAATTATAGTCAATTTTTTATATCATAAATGATATATATTATTATAATAATAAATGATTTTTTTTTTACATGTGTCAATTTTTTATATTGACAAGTATCATTGTATACAAATTTAATCACAAACACAAAGTTGAGTTGTTAATTAAAATCAAAAATTTATTTTAGAACAAGTTAATTATTCTGAAAGCCAAGTTATAAGCAAAATTGACAATTCATGAAAAAAAAAAAAAGTTTATAATGGATGGATAGTTTTTTTGTTACATGAACCACATGTAACCTCATTATGATAATATTGGCCGGTGCTCTAGACTAGAAAATGGAACACATTCACCCCATCCTTCGCTTCAAGGTCTATATATTTCTTGGTGTGGTTAGTATTCCATATTGCCACAATTAAGGCTTTTCATTGCTCTTTGCGGATGTGCTTAATGGAAATCGAATATGAATCTCCACTTATGAGGTAGTACTACATGTCAGTAGATAGTTAGGTGAGGTCCAACTAAAAATAAAAAATGAAAGAAGAAAAAGAAAAGAAATAAAAAGAAGAAGCCATAAAAGAGGAAGAAGGGGATAAGCATGGGGAAGTGAAGTGAAGTTCCAACCTAAAAAAAAGAACCTTTGGGGCCCTTTGTCATGTTGTTGGGTGTCACTGTTTATACATACCTGTCTGTCTCTTGAAACTATAGTGCCTTGTTTTTAAACTATACCAAGAATATAATTATTTTATAATTTACACATTCATCAAAGAAGAGAGGTTGTAATTGGTTACAACATATTATAAAATTAGTCAAAAAGCTCATCATCTCTTATCTCAGATTCTGTTCCTGTGGTGGTATGTGATTGGGAACCAAAAAGATTATCTAAAAAGCTTTTTTTTTTTTTTTTTTTTTTTTTTCAGAGCATCTTCACAGAGATGTATGCAATTGCAATGTACGTTCTCTCACTCAACCAGAAAACAAGAACAAAAATTGACTTGTAAATTTCATACCAAAAACGAATTCCTTTCTTTCTCCCTTTTCTTTTTCATAAACAGAGGACTAAAAACAGTATCTGCAACCTATATTCTTCAGTTTGAAAAAGGGAATAATTATAATTATAATAAAGGGCAGGAAAAAAAGAAAAGTAGATTACAAGCATTCATTGAAAAAGAGAAAAATGTGTAAAAAGACTAATAATACATATCAGACTTTTTGACAAACAGAAAAAGTTAAGAGAAGCTAAAAAGCTCTTAATTCTCTCTTTTATGATAACAGTAAAGTCCTAATCTTTATCCAAAAAAAAAAGATAATTGACCATAATCAAGAAACAGAGAAAAAAGATTAGCAGATGGCACAAACATTCTTGATTTCAATTAGATCAAAGGCTACACAGTTACAATTGGTCATAAATTTTGGCCAATTATTCCTCTAAGGAAGCAATTGTAAGCAAAAGGAAGAAGAAGAAGAAGAAGAAGGAGAGAGAGAACTACAGACATTGGGCTGATACAAAAAAAAAAAAAAAAAAGTTACAGATTCTAATAATCATGTTCTAATAGAAATTGTGAATGGAATTCTTCTTTCCCCACCATGAAAAGAAAAGAATGAATTTTATGTGTATAAATTATATATAAAAAAAGAGGTCTCCCTATGCAGCAGGTCTATGTCTCTTGTGGCCAGCTTTGGAATCAGATTTCAAAGCCCCACTAGAATCCCCTTCAGAGGAAACTTCCATGGATTTAGTAAAAGAAGTAGAAAGATCAGCATAAAGGTCAACTACTCTTCTTATATTATTATTCAGCTCCCTAATCAGACCCACATTTCTGCTCAAATTGTCAGGTATTTTTGATTCATGATTCTGATTTATCTCATTGATTAACAGCCTGTTTTGATCCAATATGTGTTGAACCTGAACAAAATTCTTCTGAAATGTCTGCAATATCTTCCCGTCTATCTGGCTTCCATTCCCAATTCCTGAATATGTGTCTCCCTCCATTCTTCCCTTTGATTCACCAATTCAATTCAATTCACAAACCAGTCCTGCACAATTTCAGAATCAACAATGTAATTCACTAATTCTATTTTTTAATTGACAGACCCATAATTATCATAGCTACACACACTAACCAAAACATGAATTGTTTAAGGTTTTTTTTTTTAGTGCATATGAGACAAGAATATGCAATTGAAATCATGACTTCAATGGGTTCCACTTTCCCTTTTTTTTTTTTTTTTTTAATTTCTACAAGAGGGATCTATGTCATAAAACAACCAATTATCATTATTATTACTGATGAAAATGTGAAAAAGCAGATCCCATTTTCCATAAAAGGGAAAATAGTCCCCCCAATCTAAAAACACAGTTTCAAAGAAGAATCTCAAACATAGAAATACCAATGATGCAGGGAAGATTTGAGGGAACAGTTGCTAAACAGACAAAATCATTAATCCATAGAAAAGGTTGAAATTAATTAAGAGAAATCCTAATATTTGCTTAAAAATAGGAATATGAGAAACCAAACAAACAAAATTGGGAATTCAAATGTTCAAAACCGTACATGGAAACTTGCAGTTGCGGAAGCATAATTCCCAAAATAGAAAAAAAAAAATTAAATTAATTAAGAATCAGGTGAACAAAAACAAAATCTATACAACTCAGTTACCATATGAAGATCTTCCATGGAAACAAATTGCCTTGGGGGAAAAAAATTAATTAAAATGATAGCGAAATTCCAGAACAAAAATACAGCAAAAATAATAGGATTGAAGAAGATAAGAAATAAGATCAAAGACATTTGAGTGTTTAGAAACAAAAAAAATAAAAAAATAAAAAAAGGAAATAATAATAATAATAATAATAATGATAATAATAATAATAAAAATAGAGCTGGTTTAAATTAAAGAAAAATACTAAAAAGAGTAGTTAGTACCTTGAAAATCTGGAACATTATATTCTGGAAGACAGAGATTGAAGACGAGTGATTCCCGAGGAAAAAGAAAAGATCGGCGATTTAATTTTGAAACTAAATCTGAAAGACAAGGTCCTCTCTCTGTGTTTGTGAACTATGAGAATTTTTGGGAGAGAGAAAGTGTGAAGAAGAAGAAGGAGGAGGAGGAGGAGAAGAGAGAGAAAGAATATGTAGATTTGACAGTCACGCTCCGACCCCTCTCTGTCTCTATAATATTTGTTTACCCCTCTCTCTCTCTCTCTCTCTCTCTCTCTCTCTCTCTCTCTATATCTTATTTCTCCAACTATTCTTCCTCTCTCTATGTGTATATATTTCTCTTTGTAATTTAATTTTCCAATTATTATTTTGATTTTTAGATAAAAGTGGGCAATATTTATTTACTCTCTCCTTTGCTCAGATCCAAGGTATGATTTCTTTTGTTGTTTAATTATTGAGCACGTGGCATGTGATTCGGGATGTAATGTTCGTATCTCGGGGCCCACCTTTTTATCTTGCTGTTAATTTTTCTACATACTAATTATTATTATTATTCTTATTTACTTTACTTAATTTTATAATTAGATAGATTTGATAATTGGTTAAACATCATACCCTAGAATTACAACCCCAAATTTTCAATTTAAAACATTTCCAATTTCAACTCTGACCAATCTTTTCTATTTCTAATTTCATTTGTCTATGTAATTTCTGATTATAAAATATCATTTCCTTTTGTATATTTATTAAAAATCATCATATTATGACGATATGGACAGCTACAGGCTTTTTTTTTTAAATGAATTATAGAATTTCTTTATTTTGCATTTACTATTACTTTGAATTAATTGCTTTCTTTTTATTCTGGCCCATTTTAAATTTTGGAGAGAGAATTATAGTCAACTCAAGTCTTTACTAATATATATATATATATATATAAAATATTTATATATATATATATATATAAAATATTTATATTTTGGGTGAAAACAAAGAAAGTAAACAAAAATATCAAAAACAAAAATAAAGCTAATAATGGAAAACAATTCTTACTTTATCTTCGTCTAAAATCCGACAAAAAAACCTCCAGAGGAATACAAATAAAACGACACCCAGAGGGACATGATAAGTCTAACACGCCATCTGTACATCTATTCCCTTCCTGCTTGACATGTTGAAAATGGTAGTAGAGCACTGAGAATCAATATCTTAAATAACTCGAATAATGTTTATGTCCGGATATAGATTAGAATTGTATAACCCTTTTTCAAAAATAAATATGATTAATGAATTTAAGATCCAACATTTTAAATGCTTATTCTCGTAATTAAAATATGCACCGTCTTTAAATTAAAATTTTTTAACTTAAGCGGTTTGAGACCGTGAAAAACTCAAACCAATCTTGATATATATACTTTATTTATTTTGTTTTAATCACTTTTTAAGTATATATTTAAAAAGAAAAAAAGAAAAAGAAAAATTCAAATAATGAATATGAATATGATACATTACTATGGTTTGAAAACTGAGGTTTATACAGAGAGAAAAAAACAATATAATTTTCCACTGGTCTTCATGTTCATACTCACTCTAATAACAAATAATAAACATTCAACCATCAACTCTTTAAACATTCTTTGACAAAAAAAAAAAAAGATTAGTTTGTAATTATATCAACATGATGATAATTATCACTACTACAATTTGATAATTCTTTTAGAAAGAATTCGATAAAATTTTGGTTCGTAGTTGACGTTATGTTTTAGAGATAAAGTGAATTTAATATTAAAATATATTAACTTTTGATTATTTTTCACATGATGCATGTTGTTATTAGATTAAGAATCTCACCTATCTATGAACACCAAATGTCTTTCTCCATGTATACTAGTGCATACTAAAAGTCATGTTTGGAAATTCTTTATTCCAATGGCTTTTTATGTAAAAAAAAAAAAAATCTCAATCAAACTATTAATTAATTCATTAAAAATGGGTATACAGATGTGACATCAACCATTATATTAAACTCTTCTAGTTTTGGATATGATTAATAAATTATGCGCAACAACATGTATTAAAATAATGACAAAATCATCATTAACTTCATCAACATTTATAAAAAAAAATTATACACACAAATTAAATTTTCTTCTTCGTTGTTTTTTTTTTTTTTTTTAATATTATTTTTGAACCGGCAATTAAGAAAAGAAAACACAATATTATCTTATCAGATTAGCTAATTAATCAATCAATTAAGTAATTAATTAATTTTATGTCCAATCGTGGAAACAAAGAGAAAATGGAAAGGAAACTGACTGGGAAAACACCTAAACTCATCATGGGGATAATTTGGCAAAAGGTGACGCGTAACATGGGCAAAAAGGTAATTTTATTAAAGGGTAGTGGGTTTCGGTCTGCCCCAACTCTACGGGGCGGATCTTCGTTTTGGCCGAGAATGGGAAAGTTCCCACATTTTTAAATTAGAATCAGCCCAACAATGAAATCAAAGGAACAACTGTTCTAAGCCAATAATTGATGAACGCGTGTACATTTAGGTTCGGGAAATCTACAGGCTCGGTTCCTAGCCTAACCTATATACATCAAGACGCGGACGCCAAGGCTAGGTGTTGATTTAAGTGGGGCCCACCACTCCTATCGCTGCCGTTTAATTGATGACATATTAATTATTGGCTAATGGGTACCTAAATCTTGTATTCTTTCATTATTTTTACCTTCAACTTTCGAATTATTTGTAGATATTAATACTCAAACTGTTAACATCAAATTAAAATTTGTGAATCATTTAATCTAAATAATAATACAAAAGAGAAGGTGAGATATGATGTTGCTATGATTTTCAAAACCCAATAACGTTTGTTGTTAAAATTTTTAAATAAACGAATCTTATCAAATTGTCAACATAAAAAATATATATTATATTTGAATCACTAAAATTTGCTATTTTTATATTATTCTAGATATTTTGTATGTTTTTATAATTATATTGAATAATAAATTATTAGTTTTTTAGTTTGATCAATTAAACTCTAGATTAATGGTAATTGTATGCATTAAATTTATAGTGGCTGGGAACATAGGTTGTGGACATTAAACTTGTTTAAACGGGTAGTATTAAGATCTACATTTAAAATGATACTTCCTAAGTTTTTAATTATACGATGCTTTACGTTATTCATTTTGTTCTTTTTTATTTGACATTTTACATTATCAATGTATTTTTTAACATGTTTTCTCATATTTGTCCTTATTTAAAGTATAAGAGAGATTCGTTATTTAATACAAAAAATACTACATTAAGCTTTGATAATTAAGAAGAAAAAAATTTTTTTTGAATGGAAAATAGAGTTTTAGGAAAGAAGTATTAAGGGTAAACTAGTCATTTTAGTAACCTAATTAATACTTTATTGGTTTTAGTGAATAACCTTAAACATCGTAAATTAAAAAACGGAGAGAGCACTTTTAACAATTCAAGAATAATTGTTGATATCTAAATTTAATCTAAAACTAGATAAAAAGAGTCATATTTCTAATCCATTTTAATATTCACAATTAAAATACTTTTTCAACTAAAAATTTAATGTGTATTAGTCTCCAATTATTAGATATTTAATATATGAAATTGAAATATTAGAAACTTGACTAGTAAAAACTAAAAACAACAATAAAAGGACAATGCTAAATGGGTAGAAAAATGGTGGATAGAATGGATAGAATGACTTTTTTGCTTCTTGAAATTACTAATTCAACCTTCATATATAAATGTAATTAATCATCCTATTATATCTTTTTTTTTTTTTTTTTTGTTGAAAGAGTGAGTTTTTCTCTTCCGTTTCTCCCTTTCATTTGCAATTATTATTAATTAAACAAAGTATTATTTTCATCTTAATAAAAATCTTAACTAATGGGTTGACATGCTGATATTTATATAATAAACTAATAAGGATAAGGTTTCTTATGACATTTTAAAACATATATGAGAAAGATAAGTGAAAAAATAGAAAATGAAGTTTAAAAGTTAAAAGTTATATAAATAATTAAATAAAGGAATTCACTTTGGTCGATGTTATAAATTGAAGTATTGAATTGTTTCAAAAGCATTAAATGAAAGAATTATAATGGTAGTAATTAATTTTATTTGAAGTGTTTTTCTTCAAATTTTATAAATTTATATCTAATTAGTTTTAATTATCAAAAGTTTGAGATATACCTTTATCTTATAAATTTTATATTGTATAAATTAAAATAAAAAAATTTAGTAAAAATTTTCATGGAAATTTTCTCATTTTCGTCTTTTATTAAATACATTTAGATTAATATACTAAATTATTCACGGATCGAGCTAGATTTTATCTACCTCTAAAAATTGTATAACAATCCTATAAGGTTGGTAAGTAAATAGTTAATTTTTGATCTTAGACTAATTTATTTTGTCAAAATAATATTTTTAAATTTTACAATAAAATTGCATTTTATTAATGGAATAAAAAAATGAGTCCAACTTTAAAATATATCTCGCTTAAAAGGAAAAAAAGGAAGTATACTATAGTTCATAAACAATAATAACAATAATAATATAAACTCATCAGTACATATCAATTGAATAATAGATTTTTCATTTCATCTTATTTCTTGAATTTCATTGTTATTTGGATATGACTTACCTAAATTGAATATTACATATTCCCAGTCAATAGTATTTCGTAATATTTTATCAGTTTTTGGTGTATGTATATTATACCAGTTAGTGTATTATTTTCTCAAGTACATTTTAGAGTGTTGGGTTAAAATCGATAAGCGAGTATGACCCGTTATCCATAATTCTATATCAAAGCTATTATACAAAATGATAAATTTATCCTTCCATCATTAATTAATTGACATATGTGTTATTTAATTAAGTGTTATAAAAAAAATTTTTATTATACTAATATAAGTATGAAAAGTAATATTAAAAAAATAAAATTATATCATTATTTATTGTATTTTTAATTAACATAGGTAATAAAATATAAAATACCATAATATTTTAACTTGAATAATATAGGGATGTGTTGTTTATATAATATTTATTTTACGTAGTGTTTGTTTTTAATTATATAAGTATCGAAATTTTAATTTATTAATCAATAAACGATTAGATGAAATACGAGATAATTAATCATTAATTTTTAATTAGACCGTTAAAATTAAAATTGACAAAACAACTAATAAGGCCATCTCCAACCATAACTCCAAATTTTCCACTCCAAATCTAATTTCCTCTATAATTTAGAGTGAGCTACAGTTTTTTTTCTCCAACCCTCCACTCCAAATTTCCACTACAAATTAAAATATTATTACTTTATTCCTTTCCACCTAACTTTTTATTATTATTATATTCCTTTTTACATATATTTATATTATTCATATCTTTTTATTAAATCATAAAAAAAATTAATATTAATAATTTATTTTTGATATTTTTTAATTTTTTAATTTTCACCATTTTAATTTATTTTTGATATTTTATCATTATCAATTAATTAAATTTTAAGAATTTAAGCAAAATTATTAAAATAATTCAAGACCACAAATACACATATAAATTAAAATTAAACACATAAATTAATAAAAACACATAACCCAAATACTATAAATTGAATTTTTTATTTTTAAAACTAAAAAAATAAAAAATTCAAAGAAAAAAAAAGAAAGTAAGGAACAAATAAAAAAAGAAAAAAATAAAGTAAAAAACAAAAAAAGTAAGAAAAAAGTAAAGGAAAAAAAAAAAAAAAAAAGGGAATGGAGGGGAACAGTACCCCGCCAACATTGGAGGGGTACTGTTCCCCTCCAAAATTTTAGTGTTAAATTTGGTGGTGGGTTGGAGCAACCCACCACCAAATTTTGCATTTCCAACCCCAAATGGAGCGGGGTTGGAGATGCTCTAACTACCTAATTTTAACACATACTAAATAATTTTTTAAATGTTCTTTCGTAATTATTTTTATTGTAAAATAATTTTTTTATATGTCAATTTATTGAACATTATGAAATACTACAGTAGATTTTAATAAAAATGTACATTTTGTCGTTCTATATAAAACTTAACTTTTTTTTAATATGTAGGTACTAAATAGTTGATTCTAACAAAATTCAATACCCATAGAATATATTTCTGAAAAGATAGGTTTTGATTAGATTGATGACAATTATATGACACTATTGCAAATATATAAATGTTAAAATCGACTCTTTAGTACCTACATCTACAGTTCTGCTATGTAATGAATCAGGGAGGGGAAATACGGTGTTGGCAACTAGTAAAATTGGACTTAGGCCCCGTTTGGCAGGGCTTTCCCGTTTGGGAAAGGAGCTTATTTTCAGAGGAAAGCTCTTTCAGTTAGAATGGTGGTGTTTGGTAAATCACAAACGGGAAAGGAGAAAACACGGAAAGGAGCGTCCCATGGCTTTCCTCAAAAGCTCAAAATTGGAGCTTTTCTTGAAAGCCAAAGACACGGAAAGGAGCTCCCTTTCTTCTTCTCTCCTTGGTGGCTGCTGCTGACGGTCCCTTTTGCCGCCGTCGCAGCTACTTACCGTCCCAAATCGTCGATCTCTGTCTCTTACAGGTATATCTCTCATCGTCGTTTCTTTACGTTTCTTCCGTTTACACTTTGGTAATTGCCTTCTCCTTTCTGGGTTTTGTCTAGTATCAAAACATTTGTCTTTTTAATTGATTGTACAAATTTTATTTGATGAATTTAATGTAGAGCTGATCCGTATTTAACAACATTCCTTAAACTGGGTGATATGCTTCCAGTTGGCATTTTTCAAAATCTTAACTAGTTGTGTCTTAAATTGAATGTGTATGAATTATGAGGTCTCGCATTACACTGGAATTGCTGCAAGGATTAACCGCTTTTGTCCAGGAACCGAATCAAATGAACAAATTAGCATAAAAATGAATGATTTTTTTTCTCAAACAATTAGATGTTTCGATCAATTGAAAAGTGGACTGTTGTATAGTATAGGCTATAAGACAAGTTAGATGTTTTGTTGGGGCATGACTGTATAATTTCTGAAAGCTCGCCATGCACGTGTAGTGGCTGCTCATATGTAGAGGTATCCTGCTTTAGCAGTAGCTATGAGTTGAGCTGATTAATTTGTAGGAGTTAATTTTATTTTTCGAAATATGATAGCAGAACTGGATAGCTCCAATTGGTCTTGTACTAGATAATTGTAGGAGTTAATCAGTGAGCTTGGTTCCCCAATTTGAGTTTCAGTTCATAAAGTTTGCTTCTTTTCCTCTATCTATTTGTCAATGTTTTGGTTGCATTTCTTTCCCCATAAGGGTTTCATGACATTTTTTTGCTATTGATTTGTTATCGGTGTTTGGTGGTATTCATGATAATGATAACTGAAATTAAAGGGAAAAAATAACTTTTATCACTGCATAGATTCTTCTGTTGTGAAAGAATAAATGAATATTCTATGTGCATGCTTAATCAATTGACTTTACTGCCATGGCAGATTATCTTATAATAAAAAGCTATATAAAGTGGATTGTGTTTTTCTTTTGGATTGGCTAATGCTCTGCTACCTTTCTTGGTTTTGGAGATATATTTTCGAAAGATTGCACGGTAATTGGATTTGATGAAAGAATGCTGTTGCATTCAGAAGTACAGGGCTTTTCTTCACTTATTGTTTCATTTTCAACTGATATATTTAGGCCCTCTTTTTTGGTGGATAATTCTTTTTCTTGCTCTTTCTCTCTTTAGTTTGTGGTCATGAATCATTACATATCTTTACGATTAAGCTTGAATTTTGCAATTACTTGTATTGAAATGACATTTTTTTTATACTGGTTTATCACTAGATTCTCTTCCACATTGTGTGGATTACTTTTCCATTGTAGGATTACTAAGATTAAATGTAATCTTGTTTGAACTTTACGAAAGTTGTCTCTGATTTGAGCTTTGAAAGAAGGAAAAATATGGCTTTTGAACAGTTAGTTTACTTTCATATATGTTTTGAAATAAGAATATTGTTTTGAATTTTCTTGAGGTTAGAAAATCTGAATGTCAAGATTGCTAGTTGGGAAAATGGATATAACATCAATAATACCTTTAATATTTTAAGTGCAAATCTCACATGAAATTCAGTTCACTGGCAAGTGTGAAATCTTGAACTTGTATAGTAATGGGTTATTCCTTGTGTGCAGATGTCTGAAATTACCCAACAAGAACTTCAAATGGTGAGTAATGACATAATCTTGTAATAAGTATTGTGTTTGCTTTTTGATAGAAACGCCTCAAATTGTAGTTGTCATGAGGAATTGATGGTAACAGAAGATGTGCATCCCAGCTTATATTTCTGTGCTATATCTAAATGACATTTCATTATCTTTGGTGGTGTCATGAAATGTCAGTTGGCTATTTGATCCACTAATTCATCTTTCCGTGGTTAAAAAATCACCTCTGAGGTCATGAAACAATTTTTTTAATTATATTTTGAAATCTGTAGGCTCATTCGATGGAGAATATTCAGGATGTAGAAATTACAAGCCATATTTTTTTGAGGTATGTCAATGATTTCTTTCATCTTTTTGACATTCTGCATGATTCTATGCGTAGATGCATGTGTGATGATATTATACGAAGTACTGGAATGAAAGATAAAGAAGGAAGCTATTAGGAAATCTAATAGCAACCAGACACTGTACATGTATATCTATGTTGAAGATGAATAATAAACTGCTTTGTGCTTGCTTGAATGAGAATACGAGATAGGCTAGGTTTTTCGAGATGACTTGGGCTGGAGAAAAGTTCAGTTTTTGGTCAGAACCTTATCTTGCTTAAATAAATGCCCAAAGTCCTATATTTTTGTGCATTGACTTAAGCCATATTTATCAAGTCATGCTTCATATTCATTCAATTTGTTAGTTTGTTGTAAGATACAAGTATTGTTGGACCTGTTAGGACTTCCAATTCGATGGACAATTATCGTATTCCTTAGTAGATAAGTTGACCCAGCAACTGGCATGCTGTCTCAAACTTGCTTATCTATAGAGTGAACCTTAAAAAATGAGCTTCATCTTGATTTCCATGTTGAACTATATGCACAAGCCATTTGGCTATTGAAGCTTAGCCTTCATGCTACTAAAGATAAGAAGTACAATGGGGGACATGTATGCATTTGCAATCTCAAATTATTTTTGTTCAAGAAAGCTAGTTTCGGGGAGGGTATCTTTTCTGTTCGGTAGAATATAAGTAACAAATTTAAAATGTCTGGTTATCATTATTGAGTTATGTTATTGTGAAAGAAAAGTTTGGTCTCAGAAAAAAGATGGGAGTAGTAAACCAATCAGATGCGGTTTGTCTTTAGTTAGAGGTGCCTTTGGAGGAGCTGAGTTGGATTTGAATCACTTGTATTCCAGTGATTTCAGCCTTTCAATTCAAATGTATTGTTAAAGACTAATATCTCTAGCAATTTTGAAATGTTGAAAAATGGGTGATTGTTACTGGGTAATTAAAAAAATCAAGTGTTCATTTTGAATTAATAGTTGAGATCTCTTGAACGTGATCTTTGAGCTGTTCTATGGCCATTCTGAAGACCATTGTTAGAGGGAAAGCAAAATAAAAAGTAAATAAAGTGTAAACGCATAATAGTAACACAATTGTTTTTTTTCTGTTAAACGACACTTGTAATTAGAATGTTGCTAGGAATACTTTTTTAATTGAACTAGCTCCAAGACTAATCAAAGACATTATTTTGTTTTGTATCTCTTGGAACTTTTCTTATTGGTTCAGATTGTGTATTAATATGATGCTTGTAATTTTGGTAGTAGTATGCCTCTTTGCAGGAGTTTCATATTTGAAGAATGTGTTTGAAGGATCTTATGATGTGATTGCATCTGCATTTTTTGATAAGCTTTAAAGAGTTTAGGAACAATTACATCTGCTCTGCTTCTCTTGATCATGCTTTGCTTCTGATTGCAATTAAATCCTGAATACCGCCATATAAGGTCTGCACCATGTGATTTGAATGTGTTCGTACTTGCTAATATATTCATTTTTTTTATAAAGTTTGGTTGTAGCCTGATTGGTTTGCTGACATTTCAGTATCCCGATAACAGCCCTTCAATAGCAGAGGTGAGCAGCCAAATTGAGGAGCTCTGCCATTCTAACTCACGAGTAGGCTAAACATGGATTGATGTTGAAGATGACAAGTCATCCCAACAGACATATTCGATCGATTCAGGTGCTCCACCATCTTCATAAGTGACTAGAGAAAGACCAAATGACATCTCATCATTTTTCCAGTTCTATTACATTAATTACTTTTATTATTTCTATTGTTTGTTTGTTCTTGAGTTCATCTTTGAGAATTCACTGTGCATTTGCTTCATTTTCTTTTTGTTCCTTTACACTTTCCCATAGCAAAGTTGTACTCTTCCACTTGTAACTTACCTTTCATGTTTATGTTATATGTGAAAGGGTGAATTCCAACAATGTCAATTTTACTTTGTGTGAAATGTGAATAATTAGCAAGAAATTAATTTTTTTACCTTTTTTAGCTTTTGGCCTTTGTTTTAATGGTTTTGCTCCTCTGGTGGTGTGAGTTTATATGATTAATAATACTAAAGAAAGAAAAAAGAAAAAGTTTATAACCTGAGGTATTAATAATGGGTGATGATTTGGAATTAGGCAGGTGGAAGGTCAAATTGATTAAGAATTAAAATTGTTACTTTATATTAGTATTTTCAATTAAAATAAATATGTTACTTTTTTTTATAATATGTATGTGATATAGAGATTAATAAAAAATTATTAATACCTAATAATATACAAATAAATAAATAAAATAATTTTTTTATTCAATATGTGTGAAAGAAATAATTAATTTATAATATTATTTAATTAATTAAATTAAGTAAAATTAATTTATATCATATATGTAATTTTATATATTAACAGCACTTTTATAAATAGTTTTACCAAACACTACATAAACTGCTTTTAAGAATAAAGCTATTTTTATAAAAATATTACCAAACACTTATCAGCTTTCCCAAACAGCACTTTCCCTAACAGCTCTTTCCTTGACAGCCCTTTCCCTAACAGCCCTTTCACTAACAGCCCTACCAAACTGGCCCTTAGTGTCTAAACTTTCAATTGGTAGACACAACGGCATGGGTTCTAGAAACGCAGACCACACAAAAGTGCAATTGCATGACGGGAGAACAAAAATAAAATTAAGAATGTTGATTTTTTAAATACATATTGTTAGTAGTGTTTGAAACAATTCCTCTATGTCATGCAATAATTGCGATCAGCGGAGTAAGATTTTATATACACTGTCCCACACATTTACTTCCTACGTGTTTTTTATTATATCATATTTTAAGTTTTTTACTTTGTTTTTTTATTATGTTTTCTCATATTTGTCTTTATTTAAGGTTTAAGAAATGTTTATTATTTAATGCAAAAAGTACTACATTAAATTTTGATAATTAAGAAGAAAAAGAATTTTTATATGAAAAATAGAGTTTTATGAGAGAAGTATTAATGGTAAACTAGCATTTTAGTAACCTAATTAATATTTAATTGGTTTTAGTAAATAATTTTAAACATCATATAATAAAAAATAGAGGGAGTATAGGCCACGTTATTTTTCATTAATTACAAGGACTATTATTGTTAGTTTTTTTTTACTATATTTAGATTGAAGTTAATTAATTCATTTATAACTTCTTAAAGGATAATAATGTAAATATACATTGCATTTTAGGTTTCTATCCGGACCAATAAATAAAAAATAAAAAAAAAAGTCATGGTGAAAATAAAATTGTAATTATTACAAGAGAGTAGAAGATAGAATTAGGATATAGAGAAAGACACGAAATCCGACGCTGATGTTTTGACTGTGTCAGTCGGTGATTGTACCTTCGGACAGTCTTTCCGATTATCCTTTCCTTTTCAATTTCAATTTTTTGTGCTGCTTTTTCCTTATTTACATACTTATACTTGTCTAATTTTGGAGAATCTTTTCAAATTTTTACTTTTTCTTTTATTATTTTGGATTTAGTCCATAACAGCCATATTTGGTTCATAGAATAAAATTAAGGGTGATTAAAACTAAACCGTAATCCAAAAATAAACCGAACTTAGCAGAAAAAACCGAACCAAAATTAGTTTGGTTTGGTTTTAATTTTTAAAAATATGATAGTTTGGTTTTCGATTTGGTTTTGGTTTTTAATAGAAAAACCGAATAAAAATAAAACCAAACCAAACTAATTATAAATATTTAAAAATTATTTATATATATGTATAAAATACATTTTATTTGATATAATATATATTTATATTATTACAAAATTTATATTTATGAGATTTTAATGATATATATGTAATATAGACCATTTTTTACATAATTTATATATAATTAATAATAATTTAATGATAATAATAATGATAATTTATTTAAATTTTAAAATTTGAAAATTTTGATTTAAAACCAAACCAAACTAGAACCGAACAGAACTGGTTCGGTTTGGTTCAACTCAAACCAAATGTATATTGATTTAGTTTTGGTTTTTATAATTTTCAATATTTGGTTTTTGGTTTGGTTTTTGAACCAAACCGTATTTTGCTCACCCCTAAATGGAATAGAGTGGAAATAAAATAATTATTTCATGAAATGAAATAGAAGAGAAATGAAACAGTTATTCATTTTCCTTACCATATTCCAATGTTTGGTTCAACGTTAGAATACTATATGGAATATCTTAAAGAAACCGAAAAAAAGAAAACTAGGTAAAAATAGGCTAAACAAATAAAAAAAGAATCAAACAACGAAAACGAAAAAAAAAAATGAAAAAATGAGATAGAACAAAGAAAAAAGGGATAAAATTGAGTAAAATAAAGAAAAACGCACAAAAAAAAAAAGAAACGGAAAAAAAAACTAAGAAAATAGAAAAAAAAGAAGAAAAAAATAAAAACAAAATATTAAGAAAAAAATGAAAACAAAATATTAAGAAAAAACGAAGAAATTAGAGAACAATGAGTAAGATAACAATTAATATAAAAAATTATAACATATGGTAAAATATGGAATAACTATTATTGATATTCTTTGGTTCTATCAATAATAGTTATTCCTTACTTTGAGGAATGATTATTCCATGGCCACATATTCCTCCTCTATTCCACGAATCAAATATGACCAACATTCTTTTAAATAGAATCCTGGTAATTGACTCCTCCCATATATTATTACTCTGTATTCCGCTTCCAACAAACGAATTCATGAAACTACTATACAATTCATTTGTAATTCCAACTCTTTATACTTCAAATTAAAATAAATAAAATATCCAATTGAATAAATTAAAGGGAAAAGTAAAAAAAAAAACTCGTGCATTTTGTCGGTTTTGCGAATGGATATCTATATTTTGAAAGTTGACAAAGAGATGTATGAAATTTTTACACTCCCTCCGTCCCAATTTAATAGAGTACTTTGGACAAGTACATAGATTAAGAAAATAAAAGTAAAGTAGTTGGTGGACAATTTTTTTCTCATAAATTTCCTAATATATCCTTATTCAACTTCTTTATATAAGTAGTTGAACATTAAATTATTACAATTTCCAAGTAAATCTGTATTAGAATGGTAGAATATTTATAGTTTCAAGATAAATACTGATGTATTTTATTGATAATCATGCGTAATAAATAAGGGTCTATTGGAAAGATTAGAAACAACTAATTGTTTATAAAAGGAAATTCTCTATAATTTGGGATGGACCAAAACGGAAATGTACTCTATCAAATTGGGATGCAGAAAGTATTAACAAATAGATATCTCGTAAACAGTGGCGGTGTCAGGAATTGGCGGATGGGGAGGCAAAAATTTCCTTAAAAATTTTCCGTCGGCGATCAAAAATTTTCGACCGGCCATCGAACATGGAACTAATTCAATTCAATTCAATAACACCACAATCAAATTAATCCAAATAACAACTTCAATTGATAAATCCCTCATTCATCAATTTAATTTGTGAAATCTCTAATTCCAAATTAGAATCCCTAAAATTGTGAAATTGGGACTTACTTAATTGAAGAGCAGAGTCGCAGAGAACGGCGGACGAACGGATAGCGGAGAACGGTAGAGGAGGCAGTGGGAGGGACTGAGTTTCAAAGAATTGTCGAATGAAATTATGAATTACAATGGTGGTTTCGCATTTGTCTTTTTTTTTTTTTTTAATCCCATGCAAAACGCTAGGCTTTTTATAAAAAAAAAAATTAAAATCCCAGGCAAAATGGGGACTAAAAAAAAAAAAAGAAAAGAAAAAGAAGGACAAAAGCAATGTAAATCAACCCCCCAAAAGCAGAGTAGAGGCGGTTGGGGGGGCAACGACCTACCCATGCCCCCCCGGCACCGCCACTACTCATAAACAAATAAAGTCCACCCTAAGAACTGTCTAATCGTTTGGATTTTTAGATGAAATTTTGCATTTTCATCAATACATATACAATAAACATTGGCAATCAACCTTTGAAATTTTTGGAAAATGCAAGTATTTTTAATTAAATAATGGAAATCAGCCCCCCAGAACCAGAGTAGAGGTGGTCGCGGGGGGGGGGGGGGGGGGGGCGGCAACGGCCTACCCATGCACCCTGGCACCCTGTTACTCGTAAACAAATAAAGTCCACCCTAAGAACTCTCTAATCGTTTGGATTTTTAGCTGAAATTTTGCATTTTCATCAATACATATACAATAAACATTGGCAATCAACCTTTGAAATTTTTGGAAAATGCAAGTATTTTTAATTTAATAATGGAAAAATGTAGAAAGATTAAAAAAAAAAAAAAAAAGAAAAATGAGTGAAAAATTTCTAAATCTTGATGGAAAATCTTTAATATTATGAGTACACTATTTTGATGCTAAATGCAAAAAAAAGTTAAGTTTAACATGAGATTGAGTTAACAATACGAACATATGTACTTTTGATCCGATCTCTATGCAAATCTCAATATTTTCTTTCATTTATCTTCCTAGCAGTTTGCTCATGTTATTTAAGAATTTTCTATCAAGATTTGAATTTGGCAATAAGCCTGCTTTTTTTTGTGATTTTATAATATTTTACATAATTTAATTAGAAAAATACCCACGTTTCCCGAAAATTTGAGAGCTTCATCTCTAATATCCATTATATTCGTGTCAATAAATAAACAAAATTTTAGTTCAAAATCTAAAGGATGAGGCAGGTTTTAGAGGGTTGTTCAACATAGGGCTTTATTTGTCAAATGGTGCAACTATTTACCCGAGTTTACTAATTTTTAAAACCCGGACTTGCATTTGCAAATATGAGATCTACAAGTATTTTTTGTGTACTTTTGCCTAAATTAAATTTTAAAAACTAATTATGCTTTGAACATATTTAACCAATTAAGTGAAATTTACAAATTAGCTATATATTTTTATGATGGAAAACTTCGAATTGTACAGGGGGATGCTATTAGTTGGCCTATAGTGTCATGGCACTTATGAAATTTTTAATTTTTTTGGCATTATTTTTATAATTTTCAAATTTTATAAGGGCTAATTGCAAATTTTGTCATTTGGTCCGCACAAAGAAATTGACCTCAACCTTTGAGTTCTCTCTATTACCTAGTTCTACTTCATGATGCACCAGAGCATTGGAGCAGCAATCACAGTCCCCTAATTCATCATGTGAAATGAAATTGGATTTAGAAACAATTGGATTTCTATGTAATTTCGATACAAGGTTAGATTAATTTTAGTTTTCATTATTGCATTTCTCTTGGCTATCGGAGACTTTATTTGTTGTTTCCTCTTCTTTATTTGTGTAGTCACTCTTGTTTGATGCTTTGATTATTGTGTTTTCTTTGCTTGAAATTTTGGGACAGTTGCAATTTTGAAACTTGAAAACCTCTCTTGTTAGTTTTAGTTAGTCTTATACTTTATTTTTATATCATCAGCAGGAAGGGAATTTCAGAAGAAGAAAACTATGCATAAATTGCATTAGGAAGAAAACTATGAAAAAGCGAATTTTAAGTATAAAATGGCTTGTATTTGAGATGGAATGAGAGTTAGAATATGTTTTGATTTTTGTTATTTTAATTATTGAATATGAAGACATGACAATATGCCACTTAATGTCAACATGACAATCACGGAAATTGTCATCTAGCATGATATAAAAACATATGTTAAACTATAATATAATAGGATAAACAACGTCTTTTAATTTTTAAATTGATCACTATAAGTATGTCTTATAATTGACTACCTCTCTCTCTATCTATATATATGCATATATGTATGAATTATGATTATATACAAATGATCAATTTTCTTTTAAATTTGTTGCAGATAATGCTTCACTTATAATTTATTCTTAATTCTTGATCTCTTAATATTTGGCCCCTACAAGCAAAATGGTATGACATCGCCACTATGTTTGTGTGTCTCTTTTATTTTCTTTATTATTTTTAAGTATCATGTAATTTATTTTCTTTTTTCAATGTAAATTGTTAATTATTGATAGGAATATATTATATGTACCTAAAGTGTATTTATGTATATAGTATAGGGAGCCATGTATATATTATACACATGTATCATCAAGGGTAATACCCATTATTCATCAATGAAATGTAAGGGTTTCACAAACATTACATGGTATCAGAGCTAAAAAGGCTTAACAGCAAATCTTAAGAAAACTCAAACCCTAGCTGCCGACCTCCATCATGAATACAGCGCCGAACACCTCTGTCACCGTGTCTGACATCGTGGCAGCCGTTGACCTTGGCGCCGCAGCGTTGACAGCCTCGTCGCTACCCGCCCTTACCACGCAGCTACCTACCAAGTTAATGAGCTCCAACTTCCTTCTCTGGAAGCACAAATCTTATCGATGATCAAGGGCAGCGGTCTTGATGGACACCTCGATGGCTCTGAACCAGCTCCAGCCGAGCTGTTGGCAGACAGAACCCGGAATCCAGCCTTTACGAATTGGAATCGTTGGGGATCAATAGGTATTATGTTGGATTTTGAATTCGATTTCGGAGTCTCTTTTACCTCAATTAGTGGGAGTTACATCTGCTAGGGCTGCTTGGAACAAATTGAATGTGTCATATGCTTCAGGTTCTAGATCCCAAATAAGAGAATTACGTAGCCGGTTGTATAGTTTAAAGCAAGGGAATGATGATATTGCTGTATATTTACAGCAAGCTAAATCAATTTTTGATTCGTTATTAGCATTGGGTTATAACGTTAGGGAAGATGATTTAATTGAGGCTGTAATTGAGGGATTGCATGAGAATTTTGATGCCTTTATTCGCACATTTGAGGTGCAAATGGATAGTATTAGTTTTGATGATTTGTATGGCTTGTTATTGACGGAAGAGAGGAAGATTAATAGATGTGTAAGTCGAGAAAGTTCAGTCCCATCTGCTCACGTGACAGTGAGGCAGCATTCTAATGCACTAGGAAGTTATTCCGGTCATAATTCTAAATTCTTTGTTGCTAGTAGAGGCCGTGGGAATGGCCGAGGAGGCCTTGGAAGAGGAAGGCAATAGCAGCCTCTCGGTTTTGTGAATGGAGGAAGAGGAAATCAGTTTCAGCAAGGGAATTTTACAGCATCAGCAGGGTATGATGTTACTTCGGTTGTATGTCATAATTACAAAAGGAACGGGCACTATGCAAGGCAGTGTCCCTCACCTCGGTTAAATCCTCACCAAACCCCCCAACCCCAAATCAATCACACCACAACCGCTTCTCACCCAACAGCTCCTCAACCATGGATCATGGATACAGGGGCTACTCACCATCTCACATCTGATATGGGAATCTGGCTTTGCACTCTGACTACACTAGACCAGAGGAGGTGATTTTAAGTAATGGTTCCAAACTCCCAATATCTCATACGGGTCATTCTATTTTTCCTATGTCTGGTAAATCTCTGCAATTATCTAATGTGCTTTTGGTTCCACAATCTAATTCCAATTTGATATCTGTTTCTGCTCTCACTAACAATAATGATGTTTCCATTGAATTTTTTAATGATTGTTTTCTTGTGAAGGACCTGAAATCTAGGAAGGTCATCTACCGAGGTCCGAATAGAGGGGGTCTCTATACAGTGCCAGTGTTGCCCACTCCTCCAGCTAGGATTCATGTTACTTCGCTTTCCACTTGGCATGAACGGTTGGGTCATGCGACTCTGCCAATAGTCCTAAAAATTCTTTCAGAACAATTTATCTGTTTTGAATAAGTCTGAGACATTTTGTTGTATGAGTTGTGCTATTAGCAAAAGTCACAAACTCCCATTGCTTGAGTCCAATTTTCAGGCCACTCGGCCTTTAGAACTTATTTGTTCTGATCTTTGGGGTCCTGCTCCTGTGAAATCATATGACAATTATTCATATTATGTGCTATTTTATGATCACTATAGTAAGTTTGCTTGGGTTTATTTTCTGAAATACAAATCTGATGCCCTTTATTAAGTTCCGTATCTTGGTTGAAAAATAATTTGATTGTGCGATTAAATCTTTCCAATCTGACTAGGGCGGGGAATACCAATCCATTTCCTCCTATTTATCTCAGCATGGCATTCAACATCGAGTTTCCTATCCATACACCCCTGAAAAAAATAGGTGTGCGGAGAGGAAACACTGCCACATTATCAAAACTGGATTGGCATTACTCGCCCATGCGAAACTTGATAAATCCTTTTGGACCTATGCCTTTGATACTACTGTTTATTTGATCAATAGGATGCCTACCCCATTTCTTAATTTTACTTCTTCGTATGAGACATTGTTGCATGAGCTGCCCGATTATAATTTTCTTCGTGCCTTTGCTTGTTTATGTTACCTATGGCTCCGTCCCTACTCTACCTCTAAATTAAATTTTTTGTTCTCTTCCGTGTATCTTTGTTGGGTATAGTCATTTGCATAAAGGTTATCGTTGCTTGGATCTTTCTTCTGGTAAAGTGTTTGTCTCATGCCATATTTTGTTTGATGAGCAGGTTTTCTCATATCAAAACTTTTCTCGGCTCCGTGACCCAACAGCTTCAGCCCCAACCTCACCTACAATGATTCATTTTCCCGTGTCCCCAGCACCATCAGCTTCCGCCGCACCATCTCAGCCCAGTAGCCCACCCGCCATTCTACCCAGTTCCCCACTGCCCAGTCTCGCACCCAACCGCCCGCCCAGCCCTCCACCAACTAGCCCCCCTACCCCGTCCGTCTTCTACTCAACCCGAACCAACATCAGTTCCTTCCTCGTACCCGTCCTCTCCCGGACTTTCCCTCGTTATGGATCTCACCTCTTTCCCCCCACCACCTACCAACGAACCAACCCAACCACTTGCCCCTCCTCCCCGCCGCATGGTAACTCGTTCCCAAACGGGCTCCTCACGGCCCAAATCTTTTCTTTCTTAAGTTGCGGAGGCTGACCTTGCCTCCTATTCTGAGGTTGCCAAATCTGAAAAATAGAGGGCTACTATGTCTGAAGAATTTAATGCATTAATTTTGAATTGTACATGGGAATTAGTCCCTCCTCCACGGGATGCTAATGTGATTGGATGCAAATGGGTGTTTAAAACGAAGAAAAAGGCAGATGGAACGGTTCATAGGTATAAAGCTCGCCTTGTTGCCAAAGGTTATCATCAACGTCCAGGGATGGACTTTACTGACACCTTTAGTCCGGTGGTTAAACCCATTATGATTCGAGTTCTCCTTGCTCTTGCTGTATCTTTCTCTTAGCAAATTCTTCATTTGGATGTATCTAATGCCTTCCTTCATGGTGATCTTGAGGAGAAGGTTTTTATGCAGCAATTGACAGGGTTTGTTGATCCTACCCGCCCTTCTCATATGTGTGCACTCCGGAAATCTTTTTATGGCCTTAAATAATCTCCCCGTATGTGGCATAAGCGGCTTACATCTGCTTTGGTTAGTTTTGGGTTTCAATGCTCCAAGGCTGACATTTCTCTTTACATGTTCCGTTCTGGGGCCGTGATTATTTTTTGCTTGATTTATGTTGATGACCTTTTGCTGTTTGGTAATGATCCTCCGAGGATTCAGTCTCTTATTACTTTCCTTCAAAGTCAGTTTGCTATTAAGAACTTAGGTCGAGTTCAGTATTTTTTGGGATTGGAGATGTAGTGGTCTGGTAATACCTTATATGTCAATCAGCACAAGTATGTTCAAGATTTGCTGGAACGGTTAGAAATGTCAAGCTGTAAGCCGTTGAGTACCCCAGCCTGTTTCTCCGCTAAACTCTCGGCTTCAGGGGTTGAGCTGCTACCCGATGGCTCTCAGTATAGGAGCACTGTTGGGGGCCTTCAGTATTTGACGATCACTCGCCCTGATATAGCCTTTGTTGTGCACAGAGTAGCTCAATTTATGCATGCACCCACTGATATGCACTAGCAGGCCGTGAAGCGTATTCTCCGCTATCTGAAGGCGTCCTCTTCCCATGGTTTAGTGTTTCGGCCCAGCCCCCATCTCTCCCTCCATGGCTACTCTGACTCTGACTGGGGTGGTGACTCTGCGGACCACCATTCTACCACTAGTTTTGCCATCTTTCTTGGAGTAAATCTGATCTCTTGGGTTTCCCGCAAACAATGCATAGTATCTCATTCTTCTATTGAGGCCGAATATCGAGCCTTAGCTAAGACTACTTCTGAGCTATCTTGGATCACTATGCTTCTTCGTGATATTGGGTTTCCTTTACCACAGGCTCCGACTCTTTGGTGTGACAATTTGAGTGCAACGTATCTGACGGCAAATCCGATTTTTCACTCCCGCACAAAACATCTTGAAATTGATTTTCACTTTGTCCGGGAGCGGGTGGTGGCAAAATCTCTTTTTGTGCGATATCTCCCTACTGAATGCCAACTGGCTGACATTCTCACCAAGGCCCTTTCGAAGGCGAGGTTTCTTTCTCTGTGTGATAAGTTGAGCATTAGTTCCTCCCCTGCTCAACTTGATGGGGTGTGATAGGAATATATTATATGTACCTAAAGTGTATTTATGTATATAGTATAGGGAGCCATGTATATATTCTACACGTGTCTCATCAAGGGTATAAATACCCATTATTCATCAATGAAATGTAAGGGTTTCACAAACATTACAATTATCAATAACAATTATTTCATTAAAATGGTGAAGGATGATATGAGAAAAATGGAAAAAGGATAAATTTTTGTTTTTAGACTATACATGTCGTGTGAACTAGAAAAATAATACCTCCGTCTTAATATTGTAACAGCATTTGAAAAAAAATAATTTTTGTTGGCAATGTGTACTCATGGCAAATTGCCAAAAAAAATTAAATTTTTTTCAAATGCTGATACCATATTAGTACATGTGTTAGTTAATAAATATTGCAACTCACGCAATATAATGTGTCAAGTTTGAAACTAATATTATCAAAACAAAGAAAATCATGTGCTCAATGTATTGAAAATATTGATCAGAGTGGCCAATTGTGAAATCCATAAAAAAGTCAGGAGGCTGAGAATGTATTTTGATTTATTACCATCTCAATGGCAACTTTTTGGCAAATACTATAAAATTTTTGGATACATCCTCCTCTAAAAAAGGACATTTTAGGATCTACAACACAAAGAAAAATATAGATTAAAAATTTTGCGGCCTTGAGAAATATGAAAAGAAAATATTTGGATTGAAAAATTTTGGGACCTTAAAAAATATGGTTCTAGAGTCATTACTTTGGTGACTTTAAGATTAACCCGGTCCTGATTGACTCTATTAGAATCCTAATAGATGGAACTATATGCAAGTTGTCTTGTGTGTGATTTAATTTTTGTGAGATCCTAAGTTAGAATTTAGAATCCGAAACTTTTTCCAACCCAAAATAGTTGGAAAGAAAAGATAGATGGAAGCTATGGTATAGTCATGGTAAGAACCCCGAATGTGGATGTTAGGTTGAAGAAGGTCCAACTACCAGCCTATCTCCATTTCTCCATATATTTTCTTCTGAAAGCACTTCACACTTATTAATTTTAATTTTCAATCAAAATGGCATTACAGGTTCTCTTTTTATGATCTTTACTCTTTTTTTTTTTTTTGGGTTTGCGAAAACTAATGTAAATAACAAACAGGAAGAGTTTAAAGAGTCCGCAGAAAAGGCCAAGTCATTACCTCCTGCGACTAAGGATGCTGATAAACTCTTGCTCTACGGACTTTTTAAGCAAGCAACTATTGGAGATGTTAATACTTGTCAGTAATTAATTAATTACTTACTGCATTTATTCTCTTAATTACCTTGTGTTTAACCATATTATTTTTGTTACTTTTATATAAATGTACAAATGCAGATCGCCCTGGAATTTTCAGCCTTACAGAGAGGGCAAAATGGGATGCGTGGAAAGCAATTGAAGGTATATAGTACAATTATATAATATAATCTGATAGATTTTGTAATTATAATGATAATTTGGGGTTAATTATAGCATCGTGATCTTTAATTTTTAGGGAAAACGAAGGAGCAATCAATGGCTGAATACATCACCAAGGTCAAGCAGTTGGATTCAACTTAATTATAATCATATGATCCAATTTTTCTTTTGAGAAGAATTATAAGTTATTAATAATTGAATATTGTGGTTGATTGCCCAATCTATCCTCCATGTATGATGTATGTTTATTGAATTTCTGGAAACATAGCAACAACTTAACTAATTGATTGCTTATTCTTTAATTAAGACAGTTTTACGGTCAAAGTTAGGAGCAATTATCTCCTTTTGCTGTAAGTATTAATCAACCATGGGATATCATTACATCCTTTCTGGATTAAAATTGTTTTTTCTCTAATAGACATTTCAAAAAGAATATAGATTGCATTTTTTTAGATAAATCTTATCATTTCATTGTTAATTAAATTTAAGTGTAAGGGATTAATTTATCTCAAATTGACTAGTCATTTTAATCAAAACTATGTTTCTATATATATATATATATATATATATATGTGTATAGTATTTAATTTTGTCATTCAACTCGACCTGTATTTGGTAAACACTGATTTACATTATCTAACCAATCAGCCAATAAGTTAATTTGAGAAAGAAAAATTTACTCCAAATTATGCTTCACCACACAAATTGTAAGGATTCGCCTTTCTATTAAAAGAAAGTCTGAGCAAGGAGCAACCGTAAAAATTATTGACGGGTTTGAATGAACAGGATCCAACATAAAATAAAAATGGAGAGAATGTCTCGGCTAAATTAGTAAAAGTGTTTTCAATACATGTAGATGGTTTTTAAAATTACGAAGTCTTAAAAAAAAAAAAAGGGACAAAATCTACTAAATTGACTTCAGACCCTTAAACTCTGTACTAACATAAATATTACTTTATGTTGAATTTCTTGTCCCATAATTATATAGATTAATTTGATAGTGATTTTTGTTATATTTTGCTCACAATCATTATCAAATGATACATCTTAACAATAGACCTGTTCATTGGGCTGGGTATCCCCCTGACACGCTCAAACCCGATCACTAAAACCCGAGCTTGGACATGCATTTTACATGTTAGACCCATCCTAGCCTGAACCCGATAAAGATCGAAGTTTAATGGGTTGAGTTTGGGATTTGTGTAAATATTAAAGCCTGGCCCGAGCGTGCCCTACGAATTCATATAAATATATTTTATTCTATTTTTAATTTCAAATATCCTTTATATAATGTTTCTAAATTTGTTTAGATAATATTAGTTTTATTGTTTTATTTCATGTAATTATATATTTTTTTTTTGTCATATTATCTTTGTTTTAGTTAGATTATGAAAAATGGAAATTTAAAAATAGAAAAAGTAATAAATTTTAGTGGTGGTTTGGAATCGTTGTTCTAAGTTTCGTCTAGGTCTAGCCCAAGCCTGAATTAATTTTCATGTGGGATAGATTGGGCTTAGACAAGTTTTTATTTTTTTTGTTTTTCCAAATCTAATAGGCCCAGCCTAGGCTGCCCAAGCCTGCCCAACGAACAACAATTCCAATAAACAAAAAACTTAACTACAATTTTTAAATTATCTATTTTAATGAGCCAAATGTTATTTTTAGCTCTGTACTTAATCAAATTTTAATTTCCGATCCTTAATCATTAAATTGTAATTTTTTTTTTTTTTTTGAAAAACGTATCCATGTTGAACCAAATTAGTATACTTCATATTTACAGAAAATGTACATCTATTGCCATCATGAATGCACAATCATTTACACATAAATAGTTGCTCTTCGTAATAAAATCTATTCCATGTATTAGAACTCAAACTCGACATTTCCAACTTGAGGCTCTTACTACTCAAATGGTTGGGTTTATGCTTGACTTTTAAACGTGGAGATTTTATATTCTAAAAACTACATTAATGAAACTTGAAGTCCATGGGATTACCGGGTAAAGGTTTAAAATTGAAAGGTCGAATTTTAACAAAATATAGGGGTAAAAATATTATCTTACCAATTTTTATTTAATGTTGGTAAAATATGGAAAGTACAGATATAAAGTAGTTAAATAACTATTAAACTAATTAATAGTTAAGTGTAATCTAACTCTACATGATTAAAGAGTTTTTATTCCTTAGTGTTATCAATAGTTTGCCCATTTGTTTATTACCTATTAACATATATTTTTTTTGTTTCTTGTGTTATGCAAAAAAGCTTTAAAAACACTCTTAATAAGTATATTCTGTCATATTTCATTAATAAGATGACGAAATATTCATATTTAGAGGTAAATTGGTAACAACCTTGCGTGAAAAGGAAATAATGTACTGGGAAGGGCAAAAAGTCTTGGGTAAATAATTTATTAGTCTCTATATTTTTACATATTATAGTACTCAGTCCATGTGATAATCATATAGTCTCTCAATTTTGTCATTGTCAACTGTTTAGTCCTTTTAGTGGAGTCACTATTCAAATTAGACTAATAATACCAAAATTATTCTTTATTTTATTTTATAATGATAATACATATCATTTTTTTTTATATTTTTTTCTAACATAATCCTAATATTAGTAATATTGATTAATTAATGTATTGAATTTATATCATTATAGAACTATACTCTATTGGCATAGAGCTTCTTTAATTAAAATAATTGAACAAAAAATATATTTCAAAAAATATAAAATTAGGATTAGAATTATATAAAATTATAAATTCAAACTTTTCATTTCTATACCTTATAGATAATATTAATAAACAGACAAATATCATTTTAAAAAATTTATCAAGATTCATAATAACATTTATTGTTAGTTCATAAATATTACATTAAAGAAATAAAAATATAAAAATATATATTAAAAAAAATAATAGTGATATTTTTTATTTTTATAATTAATATATATAAATATAGAAATTTTAGTGCATGCGTATGTAATGCAAAAAATTGATTAGGAATGTTTTAATTAATTTGAAAACTAGAAAAATAAATTTTTTACTTATAACTACAGAAATTTTTGTATTTTCATATATATAAATAAAAAAATACTAAAAAGTTTATTAAAATAAAAGTTTAAGATTTTAAATTATATTTATGGACTAACTAATGTAATATGTGAAAACAAGGAAATAATAAATTGTTTACCTAAAGTTTTTTTGCGCTAATTAAATAAAATGAAAAAGTTAGAAAGAAGATCACGTGGCGAAAGCGTGCTTGATGAATCGTCACCCACAGTCGAGGTGCCTCCCACCAGTCTCACACACAAACAAGGAATTAGCCGCAATCACTATCAGAAGCCATCGCACAATCTCTGCCCATAGATTCAGGATTTAACCATGTTGTCAGCTGGAGCCACCCGCTCATTCTTGTCTTCCTCATTTTCCCTCACTTTCTCTCCGTCCAAGCACCATCTCAATTTCTCTTCCTTCAAATCTTCAATCCGAATGGCTTCAACTCCCTCCCACACAATCGAACACATCGTCCTCTTCAAAGTCAAAGACAACACCGATTCCTCAAAGCTCAATTCCATGCTCTCTTCGCTCAACGCCCTCGCCTCTCTCGATTCCGTTCTTCATATCGCCGCCGCTCCTCTCTACCGCGTCAAATCCTCCCCTATTCCCTTCACTCACATGCTCCACAGCCGCTACTCCTCCAAGGAAAACCTCAGCGCTTATTCCGCTCATCCTAGCCACGTCAACGCCGTTAAGGAATCCGTTCTTCCTATTTGCGATGACGTCATGGCCGTTGATTGGGTTGCCAATGATCTCCAGGGGCCTGTGGTGTTGTCTCCGGGTTCTGCAGTAAGAGTCACACTTTTGAAATTGAAGGAGAATTTGGGGGAGGAAGTGAAAGAGGAGATAATTTCTGTGATTAACGGAATTAAAGGGACTTTTGGGGGGATAGATCAGCTCACTTGCGGGGAAAATTTCTCTCCGGCGAGAGCTAAGGGTTATTCGATTGCCTCGCTTGCTGTTTTTCCTGGGGTTAGTGAAATGGATGCTCTGGATGCCAATGAAGAATTGGTGAATTTGCAGAAAGAGAAGGTCAGAGATTATTTAGAGAGCGTTATTGTCTTAGACTCTGTAGTGCCATCTCCGCAGTCTTCAAGTCTTTAAAGGTAACTTTTTGAGTGTCTTGTACTTTTGTACTATTATTGGATCAAACTTTTCTCTTCAATTTCTTTTGAATAATAATGATTCTGGTCCTTGAGTTTGAGCTGTTTATGCATGCTTGCTTGTGCTTCGCAGTTTGTTTTGGATGTCTTTTCGCATGATAAAGTTTCATGTTTATTCACTGTTTTCATTGATGAGGTTGCCACACCATCAATTGCGATTTGAGTTTCTGTTCACTTTGTTCCGTTCAATTCTGAAGCTTGAAGAATGATGAGACTTGTTTTATTAGTGTTTTCATTCAAATTAAGAGTAAAATTTATCCGATAAGAAAATGACTATAAAAGATAGTTATGAATTATGCCAAAAGATGTTCTTCCCCCTGTATGATATGAAGGATGTAGGAGAAATTTGAATATTCAATCTTAACCAAAAAAGACCGTATGCTGAGATGTGGATAGTTGCAATATGTTAGTGCTACTCGTTGTTAGACCCTTCTTAGATGATGCTGTGTATGGTAAGTTGTAAATATATGTAATGCAGAATGGTTCAAACTGTGAGCGCGTAATATTGATGGTTTCGTTCAAAGAAGCCTATCCGCCTTATTTCTATTTCTGTCTTTGGCAATAGGATATTCACTAGTTAGATGATTTAGTGCATAAACTTACTCAAAGTTTTTGAACACGGTACAAGTTTCTCACTTCTTTGGGTTTATTGCATCTTATGTTTCATCTCTGATGAAAAAGATTACTTATATTCAATAATATGAAGTTTTGCTGGCAAGTTTCAGTACAAATGTGATGGCGTAGGACTAGGGAAACCTATGAAGGTTAAGATGTCGAGATTCTTTAGTTAGTTGTGCTTGCACAAGAGGTAATGAGATGATTTGTTGAGTAGTTCTTTGATAAAGGGGATATACTTTGTTAACTTGATTATTTTAGGATTAGTTCTATGTAACTTTATCAGAGTTCTTCCTGCAAGTACATTTTAGCACTCTCAAGTAAATCTCTTGATGACTAACCAGAAGAAACAGTTCTACAATATTGCAGATCTCAAGAGCCAAAAAAAAAAAAAAGGGAAAACTTTCCTTATGAGATGTAAAGATAGACCTTCAATAGTTTTGACGAAGAGTTAGAAAATGTCTAGCAAGGTGACCCAAAACTCTTTCGACTGAGGCTAATGAAATATCAAACTTGAGTCTAGACATGTGCCTCATCACCAGTCTTCTCTCCACGACTCCACCTTCTTTATCCCTGCAGCCTAATCTACTCACCTATCCTCTATACTTTCTTCTCCTTCATTTTCTATACCTCTCAATAAAAAATCCCCAATTCTTTTGGCATTTCTTGATTCTCTAGTTTTTCATTTAATGTGCTCTATTTAGTTGGTAAGAAAAATCAAGAAAACTGACTTTCATTTTAATTTTTTTAATGTAGTTTTTCGACCAGTTCAAGGTCGGTTTTTGAATTCAATGAGAACCATTTGGAAACTGATCTTATTGACCTCTAGTTTGGAAACTGATCTCACTGACCTCTAGTTTCTGTTGAACCCAGTTTGACCAGCCAGTACGATTTTCAAAATCATGATGATTACAATTATGTACAGGTATTGAATTGGGCTAAACAGATGGTAGTATAATTATCTAACTAGTTTTCTTAGATAAATTTTTTAGGAGATTATTAGAGTAAATTTAAAGTTTAGGTCGTTATCTATATATATATAAAATTAATTAATTAATTAATTATTTTGAGTACACTTATTTAAATAAAAATCTAACTAATAACTAATATTTTCAATAGTATACTATACATAGTATTTATAATATATTTAAAACTGATTGATCTCAGTTCAACCTCCTTTAACCCTTGGTTCTTTGGCTGCACCAATTCGATGATCTAGTGGGTTATTAACCATGGTTGAAACACGTTCATTTGTTTTATTTACTTTGGTAAGTACAGAATAGAAATTTCTCTTTTCAAACGTGTCTGAAAGGCAGAACAATCATATCTTGTTGATAACAAGATTCACACCATGCTCAGGCTCCAAAAGCAAATCAAATTTGGGGGAATGAACATAGTGGGGGGATAGTGTGAGTTCGAAATTTGATAGTATCATAGCAAAAAGCACCTTCATGGATAAGACTGCCAAATTTTGTCCAGGGCATACTCTTGCTCCCACCTTAAAAGGAATATATGCCTTGTGAGATTTATATGCTTCTGAAACTCCATTTCGAAATCTTTCAGCATCAGTTCCCCATTGCTCAGGATCACGATGCATAGCCATTGTGAATATGGAAATGTTGACGCCCTTTGGAACCTTCGTATTGCCAAGCTTTACATCTTGCAAAGCTTGCCTTGATGTGAGTGCTACTCCTGGGTACAACCGCAATACCTCTTGAATTACCATATTTGGCTGCTCAATGTCACCAAGTGGATGAGTTTACAAGTTAAAACACAAACCAATTATTATATATAGCTATAACCAATTTCAACTTCATCTTAATATTAACTAAAATCTTGTACCTCTTCCATATTGCAAAGCATATCGTAATTGGGGAGTTGACCTCCACAAAACTCTACTACATTTGAACGAGAACGATCTTGGCATTCATGATGTGAAGCCAATAGCATTAAACCCCAAATTGCAACAATGGCATTGACCTCATAGGAAGCAAGGACAACATTCTTACGATTGTCAACTATAAATTCATCTTTTGTTAATGGTCCAATTTCACCATTTTTGATAGCTTCCAGGATCACCTGTAATATGTGCTAATGAGATGTAGATCTTGCAGTGCGATCCTTAACTATGTCCATAATATTCCTATGGATCTCTTTTGCTAATCCTTGTGCCTCTCTATTCGATTTGGTGGGAAGATATCTGATTAATACAATTGGACAAAACAATATGAGTCTTTGTTGCAAGAATATGCTAGAAAAGTGAAAAGAATGAACACATGCCTTCAGAAGGGAATCCCAAGTGTTGGCGCCGATGCCATAGCCTTTATGAGAGTTTGACACTTGGGGAATATTTTAATTTCCTTGCAATGATCTTTTCCAAATACCATATTTGATGTTACATAAGAGGTAAAGCTTCTGATGTGATCATCTATCATGATATCGGCTACTCCACCATTATCTTCAATTATCTTTTCCCATGATGTAACTAGTTTGGAGCCAGACTCCATGAAGAGGTCTAACATGCCCTACAAAGTACAATCAATAGCATTATTAAGTTCTAAATCTTTGTGATGCTGCTATGTACAAATTTCGTTCTATCAATTCATTATTTCCAAATATTGAGATAACCCAAATACAATGTACCTTGTCTCTCAATTATTATTTCCAAATACTAGGATAATCCAAAAAAAAAAAAAAAAAAAAAAACTTTATATTTCAATTTATTATTTCCTTATAATAGGATAATCCACACAATAATTCACCTTAGCCTTGTAGAGGGGAGGACTTATGGTCTTTCTCTGATGAGACCAAACTGTACCACTTGTTGCAATTACGTCTTTTCCAAATAAAACTCCACGTTCATTTTGTAGGTAAGCAGGTTTTCCCAGGTTTAATGATCTAGAAGGGTTCTATTTCCTTCACAAACTGAGGGTCCGTCACATACAACAACGGTATTCTCCCAAGTCTGAAGTTGAATAGGTGACCTGTATGTTTCACAAGAAATATCTCTAAAATTAGGCACTAACGTAATGGGAATTATAGAAGGAAGGAACACCATCAAAAGTCAAATCCAGCAAGATAAAAAATCCAATAACAAGTAAAAGAATGCCTCTTAGCAGTCTTAAATTTGCCCAGTTAGTTTATTTGAGGTGAAGTATCAGTCAAGTCAACATAAATGAAGTGAGCAAGTAACTGTTGCGGATATTGAATATACCATAGTTCTCAGTCCACTTGTTGAAATAGGGGAACATAGTTAAACAGCCATCTATTCTTGGAGCTTCAGAATTTTGAGCAATCATTCACTTCATTTCTGGTATATTTCCTAATATTTATATGTTTCCTAATATAAATGGAGATCCCTTTACCCCTTGCTTTCTAAGCTTTAGCCTACAATTTTCAGGCTTCCACCAGAAATTATAATACACATATATAACCAACCAGCACCACATTACAAATGAAATACTCATCTGAATGGTCTTATCTTCTGCTGTTACTGCACCACTCACAATTGCACACAGTGGCATCAACAACAGTATTCAACAATATGTATTTACAAATAAGAATCATCATATACTAATGGAACCAAAAATGTATTAGAAAAGGACCAACCTTCGATACATGTGATGAACTTTTTTCCCATATCAAATTTTCCGTAGAGCACCTAAATAAATCTATCAGTTTGCCGCCAATAGAAAAATTAGGTAGTAAGGATTGTCATTTCATACCCAATACAGACTGTATGTTAAGCCAAAAGGTTGTCTTCCTGGATATATAGTGACAGATTTTGATGCATCCTATTTATATAATTAAGGCATATCCAAATTATCCTGACAACCTTGGGAATCCTTTTCTTGGGACCTAATCTGTATAATGGCTGAATCAATTACTCATTTCAATTTTGATATCATAAAAATGTGGATGGAATTGACAATAACTAAAATTGTCAAATGAATTGCGTACCTCCATTCTTAATTCAACCATTAAAGCAAAAGATAGAATGGCTAACTAATCAGCAATATGCAGTTATTAATGAATGAGAAAGACATGCAACCAGATAAAAGGGGAAAATGGTAAAGCATTGCTCCTACAAACTTAACCTTAACCACCAATAAAATAAACTATTTCAAGTTCTAAGAGATATGAGGGGCCTTTTTGAACTTCACTCGAAAAATTTCCATCCAAAAACCAGCAGATAATTCCTTTGCAAATCTAACCTAGTCCACACCATAAATTGAAGAGTTCATACAATTTGCAGAATATGGCAAATTCTTTTTGTGCAAAAGTGTTCCCAAAGCCAGAAATTGATACTTTCAGAGACACAGATGCTCACCTATTTCTTAAACCATAAGTCCACAAACAATACCCGTTTGACTCCACAAAACAAAATGGAAATAAAGCAACCAATTAAGTATAATAACCCAGCTATGTTTTTACAAGATAAGCCATATAGCTTGAATCTAATAATAAGAATGGTTCAGAACTGTGAATGTGAAATATTGATGTATTCAGTGAGTGTTCATTAAGCACAGAAATTTTGGACATGTCACATTTTATTCCTACTTGACAAATATCATGCATGCAGTGAGTGTTCCCCTCTAATTGCAGCAATAGGATAATTACTAGTTCAATGATCTAATGCAAAAATTAGAGTTTCACTTGAAGTGGAACCTATGTTGTTGTGCATTTGATTGTCGGTAATTAATGCGTTCAAGAACTTATTTGAAGTTTTTGAACATTGTACAAGTTTCTCATACTGCATCTGATGGATCATGATAAGAGCATATGCTAATTAGACTAAAGGGCAAAGATAGATATGTTGAATATGAGGCAAGTTAAAGTTAGCTATAGGGAAAAGTTAGTTATGCTCTAGTGTGAGCTGAACAATAGAGGAGGAATATCTATTATTCGGTTTAGTATTTCATTTCTTATCATATCATTTATTGCATTTTATGTTTCATCTGTGATGAAAAGATTACTGTTATTCAATAATTTGGAGTTTTGCTAATATAATTAATGGAATAAATTGAAATTTTAGGTATTGGATATAAATAAATACAGAATATTAGTAGAGAAGGATGAATTTAGATAGAATGGGAAGTGAAAAAAATATAAAGAAAGGAGCTTGGTCTGCTTTGGAAGATAAGATTCTCAGCGATTATATTCAACTTCATGGAGAAGGTAACTGGAAACTTCTTTCTCGAAGAACAGGTATAAGTCATATTTTACATATTTAGCACAAATGAAATAATTTGTTCAAATTTCATTGAGTAATTATTGTTGTATAATTACAGGGTTGAGGAGATGTGGAAAAAGTTGCAGAATGAGGTGGATGAATTATCTAAGGCCAGATATTAAGGGAGGTAACATTTCTGATGAGGAAGAAGATCTTATTATCAGATTACATAACCTCCTTGGCAATAGGTATACTAATTAACTCAATATATATATATATATATATATATATATATATATATATATATATATATATTTGGGGTAATAATATAAATCTTTTTAACTAAGTTAATAGTACTTTTGACATCACTGTGTTTTGATTTTAATCCTACTTTATGATATTATTCCATCAATTTTTGTATATTTTCTCTGTCAAACGATTGCTCTATTTGGTTAAATAAAATCAATATGCACTCTAAATACATAGTGAGACCTTTATTATTGAGTTTAATTAAATTTATAATACCCATTCATTTAGAGAGAAAAGAAAAAAAAAAAAAAGTTTTTGACATTATAAGATGAAAAAAAAGGGTCTAATTTTCTGCTAAATGCATTTAAGCTAATGTTTATTTCGGAGTTCATTGATCTTATTTCACCAAATAAAATATATATTTTAATGGAGAAAATTAATGTGTTAAATTGAGAGTATTTATGTAATAGGAATAGAACCAGAACATAAAGATACTTAAATTATTTTAAAAATGAGTACGGGTGAAAATTTTGATATAATAACACGATTTACAAAGACAATCCGATTGACATGACCTGTTTGATATGAATATCATTTTTATTGCTTATATAGCATGTATACGTGCATAACACAATCACAACATGATAGTCTGAATTGCAATACCTACTTAATTATGAGTATACGAGGGAGGCTTGAATTATTTACCATATTATTTAATGTAGGTGGTCGCTTATAGCAAAGCGGCTACCTGGGAGAACAGACAACGAAATCAAGAACTACTGGAATACGTGTCTGAGAAAGAGAGTGAAAGCAGAGGTAAAAATTTTCCGACCAAAGCAGTTCGGTGCAGTAAAGCTACGAAAATTGCAGTCCCAGATAGTGAGATTCAATCTTGTTCAACCTTACAGGATGACGGATACAAAAATTTAGTAGATCTTAATGAGTTGGATTTTGATATTAATAATAAGCTTCTCACAAGTGGCAATAGGCAGCAGGATTCAATCTTTGAAATACTTCCCATTTCTTATACCAATAATCTTTTTTTGAATTAATTCCAATGGTGATTTTGTTACTAATTAGCAACGTACCTTACTAATTAATGATTGAGAATCTGCAAGGAAAATCTGTTTAAAGCTCCCACCCAAGAAGTTATATATAGTAAAAATGAATTGTCAAGCAAATTGACGTCAACCATAATAAAATTTCTCATATCCAATCCCCAGAATTAAACTTGCAGCCGTAAGTCTTTCACAAATTTTTGAAAGGAAGTTTTTTATAAATTAATTCTGCGCCGCCTTGATAAAAACTTGAACATGAATAAGAAAATCAATAATCTGCAAGAGAATTTGCAACACGGAAATTCCATTGTACATGCTTATTTGCAATATATGACCTTGTAGATTTTTCTGCAAGGGATATCTTCACTTTGCAGAAATTCCAACAGATTTTGTAAGAGAGTATTCACTTGAAAATTCCTTGCAGATTTGCAGAAGAGAATTATTTGCAAAGTTCCTTGCAGATTGGCAATTGTGCTTAGCATAATTCTCTTGCCGAAGTATGGATTATAAAAATAAATAAATGATTTAACAAATATATTATTTGGATTGAAAGGAGTTGTTAGTGCTAATAGGATGTCACGTCAAGTCCAGCCACTAAAAAAACCGATACTTAGCTGCTGGCAAAATTAAAGCTCATGCCAAAAAGCATATTTAGTAGCAAAATCATATCAATATCACCAATCACATGAGCTGGTTTGTTGCACTTAGAGGTGACCATGGTTAATGAACCGCTAGTGCAGGTTCAAGAAATCCTTGAACCTGAACCTTAATCTTTAAAAGGGATGAACCACCGGTCCGGTTCAGGTTCAAGGTCTGACCAGATTCAGGTTTGGTCCGGTTTAGGTTCAACCCTTTTGAATAAACATTTAGAATTCAATTTGCGTGTGGTTTCGATGTAGACATTGCTCGATAAATTATTAATATACGTAACAAAATAATATAATTTCTCAAATTTGAAAAACAACTTACATTTTTTTTTATTTTACAATTAATGATTTACATAATATTAATTTACATTACAACTTACCCTTGATTGAACCTAAGGGTTGAACCACCGGTTCAAATATCGGTTCAAAACTACTGGTTAACCATCGGTTCAAAGGTTCAGAGGTTAATCGATCTTGAGCCTTAACCTTTTTTTCTTCTGAACAGCCGGTCCGGTTCCGGTCAAGGTTTGACCGGTTTTGATCCGGTCCGGTCTGGCCGGTTTAGGTCCAATTTGGCCACCTCTAGTTGCACTTTTTTTTTTTTTTTTTTTTTAAACAAAGATTAGAAGAGCAATTCATGAATGAAAATATAATGGCCCGCAATCGTAATCAAGAACAAGACGAACAGTAGAGTAACATTGGGAATTCTTATCCTAATGATGGATGCTTATTTGTATAGAACTTGGATTCTTTAATGAAGATTGTGACAGCAATTCATTAGTAATTTTAACAATTACTTTCCAACAACCATTGATTTTGATTTTTTACTTCTTACAAGTTGAAGTACACTTATTCGTATCTATCTAAAATTCTTTAAAAAGATTGTGACAACAACTCAACAGTAGTTTTAATAAGTAGAATCAATTACCGATATACAACAACCTGATTTTGATTTCTACAAGTTAATTACATTACATGTGTACGTTAATTTTTTTATAATGTTTGATAATATGATGAAATTGGTATTTAAAGAATGAAAATGACGTAGAAGAAAGGAATATGAAATTGGGTGTAGAATATGATAGAAGGTGGTTGCTGCAATATAAATAAATGAAAGGAGGATGGATTTGACAAAAGTAATTAAAATTAGGTATTAAGTGTGATTAATTAATTTAAATGGGAAGAAAGGGTTGTTGTTCAGAATCAGAAGTAGGAATAAAAAAAGGAACATGGACGGCTTTAGAAGATCAAATTCTCACCCACTTCATTCAACTTCATGGACAAGGAAATTGGCGAACCCTTCCTCTTAGAGCAGGTTCATTTTATCATTAATTTCATTGATTTTTTCTTCCCAATCTACCCTCCTTTTATTCATCTTCAGACTTTACATTGTACAAAAACATCCCATAATTTTTTTTTTTTTTTTTTTTTTTTGGGGGTCTAAAGATCCTATACTTAATTATATTGTCTCGATGAATAGGTTACAATCACTATTTACAATAAATAGATACTTAAATTATATGATTTGAATGTGTTACATTAAAAAAAATCATGTATGTTTTCATAGTATAAGTGTGGGCTTATTATGTCGTAACTCAACGTAGTTAATTTATCACGAATTGTAATAATCAAGTAACCAGTTGATCCAAAAGTTGGAGTTGAAAGGCACACTTTGCACACAAATGATCATTGATCTTGAAATGTTATGATATAGGCTCATTTTATCATTTTTTGAAATCCCATTAATAAATAAAATTGTAAAAATTTACACTTTTAATCACTTGATCTACTTAAGAGGTTTTAAGTAATAAATTGAATTAATTAAATTGATAAGTAATTATTATTATTATTATTATTATTATTATTATTATTATTATTATTATTATTATTTCTGATTTGTATAACTCAAAAGGACTACTTTTCTTAAGAAATTAATATGAAATTATTTACGCAAATGAGAGTTGATAAATAAAACTTAAAAGTGATTTGATAAACTGAATTCTTTCTATAACAACACTATCAAATACATGTTAGTAATTATTTGAGTTTCCTACATGCATTGAGATGACTGTTTAAAAAGATAGTTATATTTATAGTTATGAAAATCGGACTAGACTGGCAGGTCCGATCGAAATTGAATGTTAATCTGATTGTTTTTCACACGGTTCTTCAAAATGATCAAATCTGGAAGTTGACTGGTCGTACTAGACAGTTGAACTGGTAACCGGTGAACCAGATCAATTTTTGGTTTTACCAGATTGATTTTATTAATTTTTTTAGGAAACTGATTTTTGAAAAACAAATATTTTAATTTAAAAAAAATTATGGTTCAATAGTATTAGTATTTGATTTTGCTTATTAATAAACTAAGATATTTTTTAAATGAAATTGACTTTTAATTACAATTATTAAAAACATAATAAATATATTCAACTATTTTAATTAATATATTGTGTTTAAAATTCTTAATTTTATAAAAGTACTGTTGAAATATTTAATTTTCACATAGTAGAAAATCAAATAATATAAACACAAATCCGATTTTACCCCAGTTTGACTCTAGTTAAATCTCGATTCTGTAAATCAATACCTTTTTCAGTTCAATAACTGATCCGGTTCTGAAAACCGTGCCTACATTGGCTGTACCAACTCAAAATCTCATGTAACATTTAATTATAACATTTATAGGATTAAAGAGATGCGGGAAGAGTTGCAGATTGAGATGGGTGAACTATCTAAAGCCAGGTATTAAGAGAGGAAACATTTCTGAGGACGAAAAAGATCTCATCATCAGATTGCATAAACTCCTTGGCAATAGGTACTATACTAATACTATATCATGCCATCGATCATGTTGACCATATTAAGTTTAATATGCATAACATCGAAAATTAAATAAGGAATGACAAATCGTCCGAACCACATAAATTTCTTGTTCTTGTAATTTGCTTTTTATAATCAACACCATCAATTCCTAAAATCCTTAATTTTGCAACCTTATTTTCGCCAGTGGCATATTAACCTGTTTGGCTACCAATTTATCCAAAAAGTTGTCGTTAACTTCTAATTTATTGAAATGAAACATTTAGCTCTTAGCTTATCGAAATTAAGAATAATTGATCCAATTTTCAGAGAATCTTCTTATACCGTCCAAATAGAACACGTAATGATTGGTTTCGCGTTAATGGGGGTGTTAGAAGATTCCATTTAAATTAGGTCAATTATTCATAGTTTTAAAAAATAGATGATGTGGTAATTAAAGGGAAAGATTTTGGATAGTTGAGTAGGCGAAAAATGAAATTAATTCTTTAATTAGCAACTAACATTGCAATACTCAAAACAGGTGGTCACTTATTGCTGGGAGGCTACCGGGGAGAACAGATAATGAAATTAAAAACTATTGGAATTGTGTAATTGTGAAAAATTCCAAACCAAAGAAGAAAAATGAAAACAGAAAGAGTGTAATTGTGCAACCCAAAGCAGTTCGGTACAGTGGTGAAGTTATGATAATTCCTCATTCAGTTGATAATCATAATTTGATGACCACTAACACTAAATCTTCTTCTTCTTCTTCTTTAACCTTACAAGATCATCATCATCATCTTGTGTTGGACAACTTGGACATTTTGGAGGATATTCAATTGGACTTCAATTTTAATGATCTTTTACTGGAAGAGATGAATTTTGATCCACCAAATTAATGCCTCCAATGCCTTTATCACATTAATTTATTTGCTAAGAATTTCGTTTAGATGTATATGCTTACATAAAAGCTATATATATAACTGTTAAAAATGTGTAATTTTATGTTTACAGCCGAAAGTCAAGCGCAATGTATTCTTATTTCTAGAAATTGGTTATTAGTAATAAATAGTGGTTAATTGGTAATTTTTATTTGTATTTTCTTGGAAACAAAAAGGAGATAGATTTAGCCACATTTTGCATATTCCGGCTCATATTACACATTTTTATTCATTTTCCATTTTTTTTGTACAATAAAGATATGTAAAAAATCTATCTTTTTGTAGTATTCAGTGGAAAAATCTAGATTAACATCGCTCACATTCAATTATAGTGATTTTTAGGCCTTTTTATTTGGGGTATAACTTGTAATATTGAAAAGTTAAAAAAAGTATAGATGTTCATTTTTCTTTTCTTTTCTTTTCTTTTTTTTTTTTTTTTTTGCTGGGGTAAAGTTGTAATCGAAAAAAGTAAGGGACTTAAATTGGAATTTTGCTTGGGTATGTTGCTCATCTTCAAATCAAGGTAAGAAGAATTATATGCTAATAAATTATTATTTCAATAAATATTTAGTTTTTCGTTATATAAATTAAGACTTATGAATTAATTAACACTATTCTTGAGTTAAATATATGAATTTACAGGCGGGTTTGTGGATTGGCATGCATGTTTAGTGGAGAAGTAGCAAGCCAGACCATTATTCTATTATATGGACTATGGGCTGCTTATTAGCAGAAAATATGGAATCATACTTTATCAAATGTGTAGATTCTATTCAATTATTATATACTTAACTAAGATTGATGATCCTCATGTTTAAATTAAAATTTTAGAATTGCCTTCTTTAATTTTCTAGCAAAATATTAAAAACCATCAATTTAATTAAAACTACTTTGTCAATATATTGATGAAGTATTCTACCTAAAAAAAAAAAGTATTCACTAAAAGAAGTAGTAAATATCCAAAAATTCTTATATATATATAAAGTTATTTCAACAAATAATTTACGGAGAGAACATGCAAGAATATTTTGTATTATTTTGCTGTTAAATTTATTATTTCTGTCAGTCACTAGCGTACGAAATGGGATGAGATTATTCCCCTTGTCTTGTCGGGAAAAATTTTTTGTCCCCATTTCTGTGGAGATTAGAATCTTTTCTTGGGATCTCTATTCCCTATTTTACAAACTCTCTTTTTCATAAAAAAAAAAAATTTTTTTTTTGGGTTAAATTTATAACTTTTGCAATAAAATGTCATCTTGAATATGTAATAAAAAAAATATTAGTACATTTACTTGCTACAAAAAAATATATTGATCATAATTAATAAGCTATAAAACCAATTGAACAAATATATAAATAAATAATAATTATCTAAACATAAAAAGAACATTTAAAAATTCATATTCATTTTTTAATGGGCAAAAAATATTAATCCATCATAGTATTTGAATACAAACTTCAATTTTTTTTTTGGTTTTATGAAATTTTTATTTAAGTATCCATTGGTAGACGGTAGGTAAACGCAATTGCAGTCGGATTTTAATCATTTACCGACCGAAATTTCCAATGGTAATTGGACTTTCTTGCAGGGGAATGTCACTACAGACGATACATATATGTTTTCTACATATTTTATTAACTTTTTGGTTATTCTTTTTATTTCACTCATCAAACAAAGTTATAATTTTATGTTATTATAATTATATTACACAATAGATCAGTAATTATATGTTTTAGCTGTACACTATCTTTTTCTTTGAAATCGCAAATTTGACTGTTTAACTTTACTTGGACGGTTAATTTTCCTAAATGGACTAAGCACTAATTTAATCCATCAGGTTAGTAATTTTTATTAAATTGGTCAAAAACTACATTTTTTTTACAACATTTTAAAGCTATTCATCTTGATTATCAACAACCTTCATTATTTGCGCATGTTAAACTTTTAGCTAATAAAACGAGCTGTGAAATAAATCTGTGAAAATGTGTGGACTATTTTGTTTGCCTCGATCGGGTTTAAGATATGCTAATTCAGCGTGATAATCAAACAAATAAATATTAAGTTTTGTTGATCGCATACGATGTCGTAGTTAGTCTTATAAAACCTATAATTCGAGTTAACTAGAAAATTGCAAATTTTCATAAAGAGGTTAAAAAGTTCCTTCCAAAACCAAATATTACAACTTAAATAGCAAAACTCTAAAATAAGATCCAAATAGAAAGAGGAAAAATAAAACTAAAATTCCCAAAAAGCCCCGAAAAATATAGAATTGCAATTTTAAAGGTTTAAACGATGAAATTTGGCTGAAAAGCCACGAACATCACAAGCAAAACTAGTGAGCTTAGATAGTTGGCCGTTTCCAATGAAAATAGGATCCGAAAATATCAAAAACCGTTACTCCAAACTTACTAGAATTTACCTCTATACCACTTCTCCATAAACAATAAAACTTGCTCTTTAACTACATCATATGCACAATCAACTGTGTCGTTAATAAGGGGATAACTATAAGTGATCATTATAACTTACTAATGGTGTTGTATGTCAAAGTGAAAAACTTTAAGAGTTAATGCCAAAAATTGGAATATATATATATATATATATATATATATATATATATATATATATATATATATATAATAGTACATGTGACATAAATCACATGTTGGGTTACATTCTCATGTCAATGTCATAATGATAGAGGATTATTTTTAGTCTTAATATTAATATATTATTCTACTTGCTTATTTGGTGATTTTTTTTTTTTTTTATTTATCATACAGCTATTGTAAATGTGACATCTGGGCTTTTGGCAATCTAACCTTACCATTACGTGTCCATATGTGTGGTTCTGTTTTTGTTTGGGCCAATTAATTATGAATAATACATATGTCCAAATATTGTTGTCTTCGATGGTCGGTCACTAACTCTTCCATTTCTCACTTATTGTTTAACTTATTGCAAATTGAGTGAGATATATATGAACTTAAAGAAGGTGATCACCGACTGCAACTAACTTTCCGGTCAATTGAGAAAGTTAGTTATTGTTTGTAGGAGAATAAATTATAGTTTCACATTAAAAAGAAGCAAGACTAAAGAGTATCACATAAGTGGTGTATATAATCTTAACAAAAATTAATTGGTTTTGTGTTAAATAAATTTAACTCCATATATTCATTCATGCAGTCAAATTCAACACTCTCAAAGCTCACAATGTAAATTGTTAGTTATCGCTTAAAAGAAATATTATTTTTAAAATGTAATCTTTAAGATTAAAATATTTGCCAAAATATCACCAATGATAAAGTGATAGTTGGTTTGAGCTTTTTACTACTGTCAAAGTAGGTTAAAATATCACTCTTATGCTACTCCACTTTTTTTATACTCTATAGCCTTACTTATCTCAACTTTAAGTGACTTGAGACTATTCATTGCTCAAACGAAACTAATGATTTTCTGTTCTTTTTTCTTTACAAAACATTTAGGGATAGAAGGAGTATTCCAATCTAGAACTAGAAAAAACCTCAAGGTTACACCAAAACTTACGAAATAACTTACATATTGCTTCACCATTAATTGGTACGAAGAAATGAGAGTGATTGGCATACTCTTTGATGCTTTTCCATATATAATTATGATTATAAAATTGATAATACTTATCAAATCAATCAATGAAATTATTACAACCTTACAGTTATGATAATATGTGTAACATGAGAAAATGTAAAATTTTTTATAAATACATTATAGTAATACTTCAGTGTAGCATTCCATGCATATGACGTGACATAAAAGAAAATATTTGATTAGAATTAGGCATACAAAAAAATTACTTACTGATGGATTGTTGAAAGATCCAAGTCTGTTTCACCAACATCGGGTTTAAAGGACGACTAGGGTTTTTGGAATTGATCTCACTCACTTTCCTTAAGGAGATTATGTGGTATTTATAGTAAATAATTACATCAGGAATATTTACACAAATATCACCCAAATATACATAAATATGGACATAGCATAAAATACAATTTATATTGCTCTATTACTCCCCCGCAAGTTGAGCTGGGGTGCTAACCACAGCCAACTTGGCACGTAATTGAAGAAACCGAGTACGGGGCAAGGGTTTCGTCAAGATATCTGCGACTTGATCCTTGGTAGAGATGTACTTCACAAACACTTCTTTTGCAGCAACATGTTCGCGACCAAAATGGAAATCAAGCTCGAGATGTTTGGTGCGACTGTGAATGTTTGTGTGGTTTTTGAATATTTTGTGATTTTTATGTTTTGGATAGATTTTTATAACTTTTAGTATTTTTCGTGTTTTCTAGGGTTGTTTTTGTAATTTTTGATAATTTGTCGTTTTTATGGTCCGTGGCGTTGGTGCGGTTATGTTTCTTTATGCTTGTTTTGGACAGGTATTATGACCCGGACCGGAAGTTAGAGCATCGGCGGCGAAGAAGAGTTCGAAGTGCTGAAAATCAAGGTGGCACGGCGTGCCAACCCGGCGGGCCAGGTGACGCAGTCCAGTGGAGTGGCACGAAAATGTGCCACTCAGATCAGCGTGGCGTGCCAACCCCAAAATCACACGGCACGGCGTGCCACCTCCAGCAGCACGGCGTGCCGCCTTCAATTCTGCACAGCACGGCGTGCCACTTCCACCAGCACGGCGTGCCGAGCCCCGAAACCTGCTGTTGCCCTACTTTCATCTCTTCTTTTTTCCTCGTTTTAACCTAGCCGTATAAATAGGTTATTTTTTATGTTTGAAAGGATCTTTTTTCCAGTCTTTTTGAGTGAGAGCAGAAACTTGTAGTGAGGTTTTGAGCTTGAACTATTTGATTTCTTTGAGTTTTGAACCATCGATTGGTTGTAGTTTTGCATAGAATCTTCCCCTTTTGAGACGTTCTTGGTTCCGGCTTGAGTTCGTCTATAGAGGTACACTCCAAGCATCTTCACACCGTCGGAATCTGGTTAATCGGACCAAAAGGGCATAAGTTTTTCTTCTCTTTTGTAATTTGATTAAGTTAGTTTTTGATTCCGCAAATCGATTATGTTTGGTTGTAAACACTGAATTCGTTCATCTTTCTTGATTAATACAATTGTTTGCAAGTTAATTTCAATTTTGATTCCTTTTCTTTATGTAATTTCTTTAATAAATGTCTAGTCTCATAAGATCTTAATTTATTAAGTTCATATTTGTGGCATTACCTAGATTGACACCTAGGAAACCATTAGTATTGACGACACTGTGGAACTTACGTGCCCCTATTTTCTGAGCTTTAGAATTAGACCACCTCTAAACAAGGAAAACCGGCTAAGGACCTAAAAGATCTAGATACGCTAGGTTGTATTATCGAAAGAGCATAATTAAGGGTTAATTGTTGAGTTAAATTCATCTTTTGTAATTAATTGATAAAGCCATCCCCATTAGCATTCATAGGTCGGTAAACCGCCAATTGATAACACAAAACTCAAGTGCAAAGTAAGCTGGAATAGATCAACTAGGAGTAGGATAGTTTAGTTGTTAATATAATCAACCCAAAACTGCGTTCCGCCTAGGACACGCAAGGAACCCGAGTAGTTTAGTGTATGCAGAATATTCTTTTCTCTGTGGGATCGATACCTGGACCAACCAGAATTATTACTTGTCAACGATAGGTACACTGCCTTAGTTGTGCGTTTCTAGGTTTAGTTTTACTACTACGCCTAGGACCCATCAGATCACGCCCTGGCTAGAACTCGCAATTGCTCCGTTGGTTGACATGGTGAACTATGATCAGCGGCGGCGGTAATCTACTGGAGGGTACTGGTCGGCGGCAATTGAAGCCCTTAATGCTCTGATACCATAAAGGACGACTAGGGTTTTTGGAATTGATCTCACTCACTTTCCTTGAGGAGATTATGTGGTATTTATAGTAAATAATTACATCAGGAATATTTACACAATTATCACCCAAATATGCATAAATATAGACATAGCATAAAATACAATTTATATTGCTCTATTAGGGTTGAACTTTGTTCTTGTGCGACCCGAACCTATGCAAAATAAAAGGAGGTAGACATCGGATAACTGAGGGATATTCTGATACCTAAGTCAGTAATCTCAGCTTAGAAGGTTTAGTTATTTACTCGAGTATGAGTTATATGTTTTACCTTTGTTTGAGGCCGCATTTATATATGCTTTAGAGTCTTAATCCTGTTTGGACTGAGATTTTGTAATCTCCTTTAGATATATATATTAGGAATTAGCGTCCATTAGTCCCTAATTAGATTCTAATAAGGATTCCTGATAAGATTAGCCACATGTTTAGTGGTTATCGTTAAATAAGAATGTCTCTCATCCTTGTCTTTATAGGAGCCAAAATCGTTCTTGGACTTAAGAACTGGATTCGATACTCCTAACTTGGCAATATGAGAGAGATTTGGCCTCAGACTTAAGCTCATCTAGCCTTTTTTTACAGATGTATGATCGGTCCGATCATATAGAAGATCTAATTTTAGATCAAATCCAGTCAGATAAGCCTTTCTTATGGGGGGGCACTCCATACCATTTATATTTGAATACGATCACTTACTATAATAAGGCATAATAAAAAGACATGGCTTGATATTGATTATAATTTAAGTAAAAATAAATATTACCACATAAGGTAGCAATTATTGGTTCAATCAATTATTCATCTCCACTTTCCCTCATTTGACGTGCAGTTGATTTCATAATTTTTTGTCTTTTTGTTGAATTGCTTTTTAATGAATTGACGAGGTTGTCATATATGATATATATATACATATACATATATATATGGACCCCACAGGCCAGCTCCTTTAAAGGCAGGAAGCCATGCGGATACACCATGACAACGTTAGCTCTCGTCTTTTAAGGACTAGGTTATTGTTTTCTTAAAAAAAAAAAACAGCGTCATTGTATGATAAAAGAAATTTAACGGTAGTAATTAAGGTTAGCTTAATTAATAAGAGTCTCAATCGTCTAAATATTCATCACCTACTTATTGTATAATTATTTGAATACATGTATTGGGTTAATCTCATATAACACAAAACCAATTGATTTGAATTAAAGCTCAATTTTATACTTTTTACATGCTACTCTTTAATCACGTGTATTTATTATCAATGTGAGATTATTATTTATTCTCCAATGTACACTATGCATAATAGAAGTTTCATAATCCATGACTAAACACAATTAGTTTCGACCTCAATACTTAGACTTCTGGCTCAGTACTTTTGCATAAGTGATATATGCTTCTGATGTTGGTCCCAGAGGGTATATCCAAAGAGGGGGTGAATTTGGTATTTTAAAAATTCTTGTTTATTGAGATTTTTCAAGTGTTGACAATAGCCAAATTGTAATTCAATAGCACACAACAATCAAGATACGACAATACCACAATATTATCTGTTGAATAACTGACTAGTTAATTTCTTTCCTAAAGACAATTCAACAAGTCACGATTACCAAAAGAGAGATTACAAAGCAAGATGTTGAATTACCAGATGCACAGTGTTGTCAACAGAAAGATAAGTGATATTATCAATAGCAGTAATTCAATATTCAGAATTATCAACAAAACAATATTCGATGAAGTAATTCAATGTTGGATTTCTGACTAGAAGTATTAAATAATACTCTTCCCAGTCAAGTTTTCAACATTGACTTTACTTACACAATCAAGCATAATATTATATAGACAATTTTCATAAACAATATTCAAGTATTGAAAGCAGTAAATAAAGAGTAGAGATTAGAAGATCAAACACAACAAATTTATAGAGGTTCGGCCTCCTTGCCTACTCTTCTCAAGGTACCATCTCTTGAGAATTTTCAATTCACTATGAATTCCTTTCAATGAGTAGAATTCAACACTTTTTACAACTTAATGTTATCTTTCACTTGCTAAGTACTCTCTTTACAAGTTTAGCTTCACTACTTTTCCCTGAGTAGCTTACAACACACTGAATTTTGAATGAGAAATGTTTTTACACTTTGAAGAAAGATTACAACAATATTAATCTCTCTTTTCTTTTAATGTTAAGAATAATGATTGTAGAAATAATACTTTTCCCATTGAAGATTAATTAGGATTACACGTGTATATATAGGGATACAAAGTAGGATAACTACTAAATAGGAGAGAAACCTAGAATAAGATAATTACGATAATTACAATAAATAAAATACATTTAGTTCCTTAACACCCCCCGTCAAGCCGATGGGTATCCTCAACTCGAAGATGAGTGCAAAGATGGAGAAACCGAGAGGTACCAAGAGGCTTGGTGAAGATGTCTGCAAGTTGAGCATTGGAGGCCAAGAACTGAATTTTCAGAGTACCATTATCAACCAGCTCATGAACAAAGTGATAATCAATAGCAATGTGTTTGGTATGGGCATGTAATACAAGGTTTTTGCTGAGATAAATAGCTCCAATGTTGTCACACCAAAGATGAACATTGTTAGTCATGTCAAAACCAAGTTCTGTAAGAAGAGATTTGAGCCACAAGGTTTCAGCAGCAACATTTGCAATGGCTTTATACTCACTTTCAGTACTTGAGCGGGCAATGGCCGTTGTTTGCAGGCAGACCAGGAGACTAGACTGTCACCCAAGAAAATTCCATATCCTCCCGTGGATCGACGATCATTTGGGTAGCCTCCCCAGTCGGCGTCAGAGAATGTGACGAGATACAAAGGGGACGACCGAGAGAGGAGAAGGCCGAGATGTAGGGTGCCCTTGAGGTAGCGAAGAAGATGCTTAACACATTGCCAATGGGCATTAGTGGGTTGATGCATAAATTGGCACAATTTATTCACGGCAAAAGCAAGTTCCGGTCGAGTGATGGTGAGGTACTGAAGAGCTCCAACAGTGCGCCTATATTCTTCTCCAGAGGTAAGAGGAACGTCTATGGCTTTAGATAAATTGGGAGAAGAGGCCATGGGGTGGGTACACGGTTTTGCATCTTGAAGGTTGGTCAGTTGAAGAAGATCGATTATATACTTGGTTTGTCTCAATAAGATCCCATGTGGAGTATGATCAAGTTCAATGCCAAGGAAGTAGGTAGCTTGGCCCAAGTCCCAGATGGGGAATTCAGATTCCAAAAGGTGGATGGTGTGCTGAACCGCAGACAAGTGAGTACCTATAATAAGAATATCACCAACATAGCAAAGGATGTAAGTAGAAATGCTGCCTTAAATGTGAATGAACAAGGAGTTGTAGGATTGAGATTTGTGAAATCCATGGGATTGAAGAAATGTACAGAGGCGTGTGAACCATTCCCGAGGAGCCTGCTTGAGACCATACAAGGATTTTTGGAGGAGACACAGATGATCGGGTCTGCTGTGGTCAAGAAAACCCGATAGCTGCTTCATGTAGATAGTTTCGGTTAGCTTGCCATGTAAAAATGCATTGGTGACATCTAACTGGTGCACCAGCCACGAGTGAAGAAGTCAGCCTGTGGATCCATAACACATAAAGTGGCAATGATAGACTGAAATTCTATTCCAAGAGTCTTGAATATCACGGCATTAAATTGTGCATCACTGAGGGGAGCATTGGCAGCAGCAAGTTCATCGACCAAGGCTTTGTAGCGCTGAAGATAATCAGCAACACCAGTATCAGTTTTACGAAGTTCTTAAAGTTGCATATGAATTTGCAATTGTCGATTCTGAGATACAAAACCATAAGCTTTGGATAAAGCTTTTCATGCCGCATAGGCGGAGGCAAGTCCAACAATCGTTTTGAAAACGTCAAGGGAGAGAGATGTGAAGATCCAGGAAAGTAACATCTGGTCTTTGGAGAACCATTCACGATAGGCGGGGTTCTCTATGAATTGATTAAGGTTTGTAGGAGAAGGGATCTGTTGGGGCCGAGGTGGTGTGGAACCATCGATTTGGCCCATAAGATCATGACAATGAAGAATGGGAATAAATTGTGTTTTTCAGACGAGGTAATGGTGTGGTTGAGTTTGTTTGAGAAGATTTGATTGGTGGAGATAGGAAGGACTGTGGGATTGGTGTTAGTGGCCATTGAAAAGGGAGAAGTATGGCTGATTTAGGACAGAGGAGAGGTGATTTGTGGTGGAGTTTGCAGTGGCTAGAAATCGGTATGGTTGATGGAGGAAGAGGCCGAATTAGGGTTAGAGGTTGAAGAGGATGAGAGTTCTTGATTTTGCATAAAGAGTTCTAGTATTGCTCTGATACCATGTTAAGAATAATGATTGTAGAAATAATACTTTTCCTATTGAAGGTTAATTAGGATTACACGTGTATATATAGGGATACAAAGTAGGATAACTACTAAATAGGAGAGAAACCTAGAATAGGATAATTACAATAATTACAATAAATAAAATACATTTATTTCCTTAACATTTAAGACACTTTCTTCTTAATTGCTTCGTGAAATCTTCAATGAGCACTAAACTTCAATTTATAGGCTAGATGAAGAATATGGACGTTGAAGAATATGGACGTTGGAGATACCATCTGGCCATTTAGAAATGAGATCTGGTCATTAGAGATAAAATTTGGCCGTTTGATTCATGCTTCAAGAATTTTATTTTAAGTAATAACTATTGAAGATAATTTGGCTACTGATAGAAGTCCACTGATACACTTAATGTTGATAACACCAGATGTCGACCAATTTCCTTTTCTGTATAAGAGCTTTTTCATCCTTGAACAAGATACTAATAATATACTAAAAATAAGAAAGACCTTTCCTTTCGAGATGGTAGTTTTATTGAATAAAGCGCGCAAGCTTTTTTTTTTTTTTCTTTTTCCAAAACCTAGAGATTTGTAAATCCTCCTAGATAGTGATAATTTTTTTTCCAATAAATGTAAAAACTATTTTTGCATTTTTTGAAATTGAATATCATTAATAGCACAAGTCATAATGTTAATAAATATTATTTTTTAATACATAAACATCACATATATTTATTTTAGTTTCCTTGTCTCAAATTATAAATTCCAATTTATTTTATTTTATTTTTCTAAGTATTTTGTAATCTTCAAAACAATCATCATTAATGCTTCAACATCTAATATCAACAATAACAAATGATTAGTATTACAAAATAAAATTATATACACTGTTTAAATCATACATTATATGTTACTTTATGCTTATCACTATTATTTGGTGTGGGTGTTAAAACGTTGAGAGAAACTTTTTCCTATATATACTCGTACTAACTGAAAATTTTTAAGTTGTAATATCAGACAAATTAATATTTTAAAATAATTAATACATTATTCTTGAAAAATTGAATTTAGTTATCAAATAGCCCAAATTAAACTAATTAATAATAGTGACATTGTAAAAACAAAATAACGACATAAATGCCAAAACATACACAGGTGACAGTAAGCGGTAGGGTCGAAATCATGCACCACCATAGCCATTCACGATTATAAATAAATAATTATTAAATGCAAGAATATTGAAAGAAAACCTATGAATTAGAATCATAACACAAAGATGGTACGTAGTAGAGAGATGAATGGAATGGGGAGGAATCATAGTTGTAGTAAAAAAGAGTTGACAAGAGGTGCATGGACTGCCCATGAAGATAAGCTTCTTTCTGAATACATTCAACTTCATGGCCAAGGCAAATGGAGAAATGTCGCCTTACAAGCTGGTAATATTTTGTTTTCTTTCTTGATTTATTGATTTTCTACCCAGTGTTTGATTTTGATTTCTAGGTCTAGCAAGAAGCGGAAAGAGTTGCAGGCTTCGCTGGTTCAACTATTTAAAACCAGATATCAAGAGGGGAAACATCTCCCCCGATGAGGAAGACCTCATCATCAGGCTCCACAAGCTCTTAGGCAACAGGTTCATTAGTTTTTTCTTCACCTATAAAATTCTATAATGGTCCCCGATTCATTGAGTTATATCACTACACCAAGTATATTATACCGATACACCTAACTAATAAAAACAGTAATTCATACTAATTCACATGAGAATGATGAGATGATTGGTGTTAAAAATAAAAAGTGTCACTTTGTTAGTGGTATAAATTGTGCTCATAAATTATTTTAGCTAGTAAATACCTACACATTAGCAAGGAAAATATAGAGATTGGGCTTACTTAACAGAAAGTTTTTTTTTTAAAAAGATGTAATATTTGGTTGGTAAATTGACTTTAGAAACGGACTGTATAGGGCATAATTTTCCTTCACAATCAGCTCCATGCTAATAAGCATGGAGCATATTGCTAAGGAAGTTCGATCATATCGGATATGTGTGTAGAGACAATTCCTCACTAATCTGTAAGTATTTTTTTTAATTTCTTTTTTATTCAGGTTGATGATACTGACTATTTCTTGTGGGTTTTTATGCATCAACAGATGGTCCTTGATAGCGGGAAGGCTACCAGGACGAACAGATAATGAAATAAAGAATTACTGGAACACTAATTTGAGGAAAAAGAGTAAGAATGGGAAAGATAATCATTCAATTCCTAATTACCAGCAGCACACTGGCAGAAACAATGATGCTGATACTAATCAATTACTATCCCCTGATTTGGTCTCTCCATTAAAACCAAATATGGTATCACATCAACAGTATGAATCCGAAGCCAAACACTGTGATGGCACCAAGGCAAAGACAATAAGCTATTCATCAATAATGGAATCGTCTTTGTTTGAGAGCGGATCAAATTTCGACATCTTAAGTCATGATCTGCAAGATTTCATGTTGGATTTTCAAGTCGGAGAGCTCTATCTACCAGATTTTTTCGCTTACGAATTTTCATCTGATCATTTTATCAATTATTGTGACAACAGTTGATTCCAATTAACGGCCTCAAACTGCTTAAATTACATATTTCGAGTTTGAATCCTAGTGTCCTCTGTACAATATATATATATATATATATATATATATATATATATATTCTTATTGAAGAGATTTCGTGTTGGGTCTAACTGTATAAACAGCGTTGAGCCCGTGTAATGCAAAACTAATTACCTTAAAAATACAACCTATACTATTTTTATTTTTTCAAATATCTACACTATTTTTGTATCACTTTTTATTATCATTTTTATTCGATCATCAACTGTTAATGTCTGTAGGATACATATGGGATTGATTTTTTTTGAGTTTTAATTGAGATTTGCCCTAGCCTTGTTTCTTCAAGTTGTCCCTTTTGTCATCATGCACAATAAATGCTAAATTTGTTGTCTGATTGGCCAGCAGGAATGTTATAGGGGAGAGAGTTTCCAATATTTGGAATAACAGATCTCTTCCTATCAGAGATAATAATAAAAGCTATGATTGGACTTTACCTATCAACCTAAGCTTTTAGATCAATTAGGTCAATGACATGGTATCAGAGCCGCTTAGATCTAGAGGTCGAGGGTTCGAATCCTAGCAACTCCATTTGTTTATTAAACATTCAACACATAGTAAGGTGGGCCTGTGTTGTACACGCTTCAAGCCCAAAGGGCATTCCCGTGCGGCGGAGTGTCAGAGATATTAATAAAAGCTATGATTGGGCCTTGAGAGTGCTGGGCTTAACTAGATGAGTGAGCATATAAGTGGGGTTGAGCCCATGTAACACAAAACCAATTGGCTTGTGTTAAGGTTCAATCTACACCACTTATATATCACTCTTCATTCTCATTTATTTCCGATGTGGGATTCTCCAACATATCCAACACTCCCCCTCAAGTGCAACTGGGCCTGGACCAGTTGTCACTCGTCAAACATTCCTTGGCCTATCTCTTTTGAGGTCCAAGGTTATTAACTTGTCTAGTTTTCACTACTAGCCCAAACTCTACCAGGACTTTAAACACGGGCCCAGGATCTTTTTCGGCTGTCAGACCTTCTTATGCTTTGATACCATGAAGAGACTCCGTGGACCTTGAGAGTACTGGGCTTGATTAGATTAGTGAGCATATAAGTGGAGTTGAACCCATGTAACACAAAACCAATTGGCTTGTGTTAAGGTGTAATCTACACCACTTACATATCACTTTTCATTCTCATTTATTTCCGATGTGGGATTCCCCAACATCTCCAACACTTCCCTCCCTCTTTTCTATAACAAAAAATGATGATGAGCCTTCTCATCAACAAAATTACATGACTTTTGGACAAAATAAATAAATAAAATACTCAATAATGGGATAAACTATTCGACCAACATACTTAATTTATATAAAAATATTAGATTTAGTAAAAAAAAAGTTTGCAATAAAACAAATTTTTGCTGCGAAAAAGTACATTTAACATTAAAATTATATTAAATTTTTATTGCAAATATCTATAGTCACAACTTTATAGCAAGAACATGCAATAAAAAAAATTTTGTTACCAAGAGGCTTATTTAACATCAATATCTAAAAAATATTGCCAAAAACCCCATTTAGAAGCAATAAAGTAGTTGTTATATATTTGAAATTTGATATTATTATAGCAAAAGATCGCCAAATTTTGTCCACGACATACTCTTGTAGAAATTATAGAGTATGTCTAGTGCACCACGTCACACGTGTGCCAAGATTTGCATGCTCCTGAATGTCCATTTTGAATGTTTGAGGATTGAATGTGTGGGCATCAGGTCCCCATTGCTCAGGGTGGCCGTGGAATGCCTATTGTGAATATCCAAAAGTTGACACCTTTTGGAACCTTGATATTGCCAAGCTTCACATCTTTCAAAGCCTCCCTTGATGGAAGTGCTACTCTTGGATACAGCTGCAATACCTCTTGAATACCATATTTGGCTGCACAATCCAAAATGTGATGAATTCCTAAGTTAAAGTCAAACCTCAAATTGATCTATACAGCCAATTGCATTTTTTTTTAAAATATTAATTATAATCTTCAGGGGCGGCACTTGGGGGGGGGGGGGTCACGGAGGGGCACTTGCCCCCCCCAGCCCTAATGGGCTGGGCTATCTTCTTTTTAAAAAAAAAACCCAGGAGCAACGTTTTGCTCCTGGGTTTAAAAAAAAAAAAACAGCCCAACCTTAGTGGGCTGGACTGTTTTATTTATTTATACAAAATGAAATGTATTTTTTTTTATTTGTCTCTCAAACTTTTTTTTTTCTCTTTGAGATGAAATTGAATATATTCAAACTTTCATATTCTAATTGAGTTTTCTTTAGTCATGATCATATGTATTTTTATTATTTTGATTTCTATATTTAATCATTTATTATATATTATTATTTTTTTTTTCTAATTCAAATTTATAATATATATTTTCTAAAACTTCGAATTCCATTGTTTGTATTTTTTATTATGTTTCATACCAATTGAAATATTATTTACATAATTGGTAGTAAAATGCCATGAGTAAATGTCTGTCATTTTTAGTTTCTCTCCACCGATGTCTCCCGGTCCACTACCTCGACGACCTGTCGGTCGCCGTCTGTTTTTGACCCCCCAGTGTTGGAGTCCTGGCTCCGCCACTGATAATCTTGTACGACTTCCATCTTAGAAAGCATCTCATGATTGGGGAGCTGGCCCCCACAGACCTCTACAACATTAATTTGATCGATCTTGCCATTCTGGATGTGAAGCTATCAGCATGAAGACCCAGATTGCACCAATGGCAGTTACCTCATAAGAAGCAAGCACAACATTCTTACAATTGTCAAACTATAAATTCATCTGGTGTTAATGGCCTATGTTCACCATTTTTGGTAGCTTCCAGGATCACTTGTAACATGTCATGATGAGATGTTTTCTGGCTCTGTTTTACTTTTCACATTTTTATACTCTTCTAGGAGAGATAAGGGTCAATTTTACCCTTACGGAAAAACTTAATTTTACTCTCATCATATAAAACGTCTCAATTTTCCTTAAATGGTAAAAATTATATCTTTAATTTGTCATTTTTAATGAACTATGTCTCCAATTTTTCATCCCTTGAATAGTATCCCTTGAATTATGTCACAAAAACTCTTAATCTCATATAATAAGATATGGTAATTAGTACTAGGATTATGAATGGGATAGAGTGGGATGGGGACTACTCCTCCATCCCCGTCCCGCCTAGATGGGGAACCTCATCCCCATTTAAGAGAAAAAAATAGTACCCATTCCTGTCTCTATGGAAATTAAGGTTCCAGTGGAGATCCTCATTTTCACTAAAAAAAATTCTAAGATTTTAAATAATATTTTTTAGCGAAAATTTTTTAATGTAATTGGATCATACAAATATAATCCAGTTATTTGGTATGATAATTTTATCAATCATAAGTCATAAGCTTACGTCAATCCTCAAAATATGAAAATATAAAAATATATAACAAGTATTCACGTCTAAAAATAAACAATTAAAAAGCTATATAGGTCATATTTAAGAGAATTCTCGTAGAGGTCCCCGTGTGAACATGATAGGGATGGGGATAGAGGTCCCTATCCCTACTCCATTTCCGCCTTTGGAAAAAATGTTTTCCCTATCGCTACCTCGTGTGGAATATATATATATATATATATATATAGGGATTCTCGGTCTACATTGGACAAATCTCCACCCAATTGACAATCCTAATAAGTACTTAGGCAACTCTTCTAGTTGGGGTGAACGAGGAGCAAGGACATAAGTAAGTATATCCCTCCAATTACAAGTTTACTATACAGATCGATCAAAGTTAGAAATTTGTAAAACACCAGCTTTTTTGTATCATCCCATGAATACAAATTTTTATCTTGTCCATGGAATTTCCAAATCCTAGCAATCATCTCATTTAAAATGCTTTCTGCAATTTAGTGGAAAAATCCACTTTCCTGCAAAGCAACTGGGATTTTCGCCGTCGGCTTGCATCTATAGCTACTAATTCTTCTAAGTTTATTATTGGTATGATGTATTCATGGTTTTGTGAAGCTGAATTTTGGTTCAAGTTGTAAGATTGATGGTTGATGATGAGTTTTTGAAACTCTGGCATCTACATCAAAATTTGTATCGTCGAAAGCATTAGTTGGCTTTTCCAGTCGTTAGTATCAACTTCAACTGTGCCTGAATTTGGATCACGCTGAGAAAAGAGTACATATATATAGGGATGTAAACGGGGCGGGGCGAGGATTAGCAATCCCTGCTGGTGTGCCTAGTCCAAATGGCATTGGTTCTTGTATTGTATTATATTTTATATTTGGATATTTTGTATTATACATTTTGTGTTGAAATGATGGCATGAATCTATTTTTTCATATCTTGTGCTATTTATAAATAGAGTATCCAATGATTATAACCATACTAAAGTAAACCAATGTAGGTCATTGGATTATGAGACCTTTTAGTAGAGTTAAAGTTATAGTTATAAAAATATCTCTAGCCTGTTCTAATCATGGGAATGAATAAAACCAAAGATTAGCATATCCTTGATTGGATGGCGGTGTCTCATCGGCCATTGGACATGGAATGTCAGTCAATGATATAGGTACAGGTTGAGTTACATGGAACTGGATCGATCTGCTATGGGAACACCACATGGTTCGATCGTCATAGGTGTTTCTCAGGTAGGTCTTGCTATTATCCTTAGACCCGATATTCGCTGTAACATAACATGAGATCTCATACACTTTGATATATGCCTAACGGACCCGTAACAGGGTACCAAGTATGGGTATGTTGGGTGCACTACTGAACATGTTGATGTTGATAGTAAACTTGACCGAATTGCCACTCAGCATCCCCTGAGATGATATCATTGGCCACTTGATGAGTGAGACTGACAAGTGTATAGCCATACCCGAACAAGTTGGGATACTTATTCATTAGGTTCAATCCACTCAATATCAAGAAATAAATAAGCATATAAGAGGATGACACGGCCATGCCTCTTGCTTATATATCGATGTCAGTTGGCAAGGGATATACAAGCTCACTACTGGGTTATATTTCACATTAGATTGCAAGTGTCCGTTTTAATTATGGGCTGTAACAGTTTGCTAGAACCTACTTACAGTCTATGGGCTTTGGGTCCACTGCCAATATAAAGATGGACCCACAGGATCGTACACATAAAACGACTGAACGTTGACAAATCAGAATTGGAACGGAAACCAAATTAATTGAGTTACTGACATTAGGTTATGTCATAATTAATTCAATTATATTAAGGGAAAAATTAATTTCATTTGATTAATTAATTACATGTAGTAAATAATTAATTAAAAAAATAAAATTTTCTCGGTGGAAATATAAATACAAAGGATTTATTTATTAAGGTTGATTTTAATTTAACTTTGTGTTATATTAATTTGATAAAATTATATTTAATTGTGTCAATTGGAATTTTATAATAAGGTTTTATTTAATTCTAATTGTACAAGTTAAATTAATTTAATCAAATTAAATAACCTATAGTTTTAATTAAAATCCTAGTAGGCTAAGGAGTATATAAGGAAGTCTGAAACCTAATTTCTCCCCAACCCTAGCCACATAGGAATTTTGGCCAACCTAGCAAAGATTGTAGCTACCCCCTTTGGTTGCTTGGTCTTGGTTTTCGTTCAATCCGTTTGCTAGCACGAGTCCAGTTCAAGAGTCGTTCGTGTACCGGATTGTGAAGGAAATACGTTTGGGTTTCTGTAGCAGTCTTTAAAGGGGACAGTTAAGGTAAAAAAATTTAATATTCTTTCTGTTCTTGGTTTCATTCTATTAATCTACATGAATCTTCGGCTATGGAATCGAGAAAAATTTTAATCGGTATTCCGCCTTGCGTTTAATTTTTCCCGTGACGATTCCCTACAATCCCATCCCCATCCCTGTCTCCATTTAGCAAACGGGAAAAATCTCAATGCCCATCTCCGGTCCCGTCGGGGAATGAGTTCCCCGCGGGAATCCCCATGAAGATATATTTTTTTTTTAAAAAAAAAAAAAGAAAAAGTAAATTCAATTTTGAAGCTATAGCCTTTAAAAGTTTAATATAATTTTAATTGAAAATTAAAAACATTAGTTTTAAATTCATTTTAGTATTACAAAATTCAGTTATTTATATGAGATAAATATATAACTATATATATAATATTATAAATAATAAGAGTAGGGGATTTTAACGGGGATCCCCGTGGGGACGAAATGTGGATGGAGACAGGGTTCCACAGGGCGGGGAGAGTTAATCCCATCACTGCTCCCGTTTAGCATTAGGAGATAAAATTTATTTCCGTTCTCGCCCTGCGGAGATCCTAAACGAGGAATCATCGTCCTTGTTCTGGCGGGCTGCCGGTGGTGATGGCTCCGGCATCCCTTTTGACAACCCTACATGTATATAACAAGTAATGGTTGATCTTATGCCTTGGTGTCGGTCATATCATATAATATAGAAATTTTTTGGATCTTTTATTACTCTTATGCATTTGTCATGGACATTTTAAAATACATCTAATTAATGGAATACGTCATATTTATTTTGTTTGTAGTCTTTATGTTTTTATCTTTATTTTTGGGTTTTATTTTCATTTTATTTTATTTATTTTGTTTCTTTTTTATATTTTGCTAAAATTTTTAGGGATTTGTTTCTGTTATTTTTTTTTTTTTTGTGATTTTCATTTTATATTTCAATTTTCTGATAATCAATAGTGGTTGTATTTTAAGAAAACTCAAAATTGGAGTTTAATTTCTTAGCAGTAAAATATCCCATAGTTCCAATTTTACACTAATATCAAACAAATTTATTTTTCATATATGTTCTTCAAATGGACAATGCAGATATGACCCTAAGTACCGTCATTTTTTTTAAAAAAAAAAAAGAAATTTAAAGAAAACAAGATAATATAGCTTATTAGGAGAACGCAAATTACTATTAATTGTTTTTCGGTATTGGCATGTGAAGCTCATTAAAATTTCATTTCCGTTTATAAATGGCTTTAATATATACAATTTATAATAATAACAACAATAATAATGAGATTATAACGATAATATAATTGAGATAGAGAAAGAATACGAGAATAGAAATTTTCTATTATTAAATCTGAGTTGTATAGACCAAGAGAAACTAACATCCATTTAGAGGAAAAATCAGGGACTAAAGAGTAATTTTACAGTCTCAAAATACTTAAGGGTGTGCAGCCCTTATGGGCATCAATAATTCAACACTCCGCCTTTGATGCCTATTATTGCGAATGGAACACTGTCTCGTTAAAAACCTTACCAAGGAAAAACCCAATGGAACAAAAACCTTTGATCAAGGGAAAAAGAGTATAGTGTTTACTCCCCCTGTTCACCGTTAAATCAGAGAATTGAGAAAATTATGATTTCCATTGAGTAGAGAATAGAAGATATAAGAGTATATATAGACAAACCCTAATATGTACACAACTAGGGTTACAAAGAAAATAAAAATACATTTTATTTGACAATTACTATTATATCCCTTTACACCCCCCGTCAAGCCGATGGGTATCTTCAACATGAAGACAAGATTGAAGAGAGAGGAATTTGGAGGTACCAAGAGGCTTGGTGAAGATATTGGCTAGTTGATCACTGGACTGTAAAAACCGTATATGGAGAGCCCCAGATGCAACAAGTTCACGCACAAAATGGTAGTCAAGGGCAATATGCTTGGTTCGAGCATGAAAGACAGGATTCTTGCTGAGGTAGATAGCACCAATATTGTCACACCATAAGGTGATTTTGCCATGCAGCGGGACACCAATGTCATAAAGAAGCGAACTGAGCCAAAGCACTTCGGCAGCAGCATTAGCAAGAGCTTTATATTCACTTTCAGTACTGGAACGAGCTATAGTAGGTTTCTTCCGTGCAGACCAAGAAATTAAGCTATTGCCCAAAAATATGCAATACCCACCACTCGAACGTCTATCATCAGGACAACCCCCCCAAGCAGCATATGAAAAGGTATTTAACTGAATAGAAGATGAATTAGAGAGAACTAGACCATGGTGAATTGTGCCTTTGAGATAACGCAAAAGCCGTTTAACACCCATCTAGTAAACATCCGTCGGTTGATGCATGAATTAGCAGAGTTTGTTGACTGTAAAAGCAAGTTCAGGTTGGGTCAGCGTCAAATACTGCAGTGCCCCAATAGTGCGACGATACTCTTCACCGGAAGGAAGAACTGTGCCCATAGATTTTGATAAATTCAGAGTGGAGGCCATAGGAGTCAAACAAGGTTTGCAATCTGCCATAAAGGTGCGGCATAAGATGTCTTCAATATATTTGGACTGATGGAGAACAATCCCTTTGGGAGTATGATCAACCTCGATGCCAAGGAAGTACATGACGCGGCCCAAATCCCGAATGGGAAATTCCTTTTCCAGTAACTGAATAGTTTACTGAATGGCAGGTGGAGAAGAACCTGTAATCAAAATGCCATCCACATAGCACAGAATATAAGTAGAAACATCACCACTAATTCGAACAAATAGAGAATGATCTGCCTAAGATTTTTGAAAACCACACTGAGCTACAAAGGTGCACAACCGATTGAACCACTCCTGAGGCGCCTGTTTCAAACCATACAAGGACTTTCGGAGAAGACACACATGATCAGGATGACTAGCATCAAGAAATCACGGTGGTGGCTTCATATATATAGTTTCAGTAAGGGTGCCATGAAGAAAGGCGTTGCTGACATCGAGTTGATGAACAGGCCAACTATGAATAGATGCAAGAGCCAAAATTGTGCGAATGGTGGTAGCCTTAATAACTGGACTGAAAGTCTCCTTGTAGTCGATGCCAGCTTGCTGTGTAAATCCTTGTGCTACAAGTCGAGCTTTATACCTGTCTATGGTGCCATCAGTTTTCCTTTTGATCCTGTACAACCACTTACAATCAATAATGTTAGTATTCACGCCACACAGGGTACTTTCGGGCTTGGGAATAAGTGGATGGTTCGGTTAAGGTGTGATCTTGGTCAGTTTTGGTGGTTTGAAGGGCATAGCGGGCTGGTTTGCTGTGGACATGGGCTGGACGAAGGGTCATACGAGGTGGAGGTTGCGGGTTTGGTGGGCTGGAGTCATTGGCAGGGGAAATAGGTGGCGTCGGCTGTGGTGGAGCAGAGGGCGGAGAAACAGGTGGGTAGGGTTGTGACGGCGGAGAGAGCAGATGCGAAGAGAATTCATGCTGTCGGTTAATGGGATCAGGGACAGGTATGTGCAATACCCCATCAGTAGAGGGAGATGAAGTGGAAGGCGAAGCATGGCTAGGTTGAGACACAGAGAAAGGAAAATTATTCTCATTAACTTTTACATGCTTAGCAATATATATTCTATCATTCTGCTGTCTATAGCATAAAAAACCGGAATGAAAATGTGATTTTCTAAGAAATACACAAGAGTGACTACGAAACTGAAATTTATTGGTATTATATGGCCGTAAAAGAGGATAAATTTCACATCCAAAAATTTTAAGAACAGTATAAGGTGGGGAGGTATGAAAAAGATGAAAATAGGGAGAGTCATTTTGCAATGTAGGTGACGGTAAATAATTAATCAAATCAACACTGTGATTAACGGCATAATTTCAAAAACGAAGAGGATTTTTTGCATGAGCAAGTAAAGTGAGAGAAGTATCAACTATATGTCTAATCTTGTGTTCCGAAATACCATTCTGCTCATGAGTATGAGGGCAGGCAAAAAAATGTGTGATGCCCATGGTTTTGAAGTATGGATCCAATTTTAGAAATTCACCCCTAGAATCAGAATGAAAACGTTTAATGTCACCATTGAATTGTTTCTTAATCATTGCATGAAAGCCAAGAAAAGTCTGATATACATCACTTTTAAATTTGGGGTAATAAATCCATGTAAAACAAGTGCATTCATTAATGAAAAGAACAAAATATTTATGATTTAAATAAGAAGTAACAGGGGCTGGGCCCCAAACATCAGAATGAATAACTTCAAAAGGAACAGTACTGGGTCTAAAAATTGGTTTTAAATCACTCCTAGAAAGTTTTCCCATTTGACAAGCAGAACAAAAATTATTAGAATGATGAAATTTAATATTGCTAGAATGTAAAATTTGCGATGTTACTCGCTTATTTGAGTGTCCCAGCCGAGCATGCCATATGTCAAAGGAGATAGATTCACTAACCAACGCCTCCTTCAGATCTGGTGGCATCACGCACAAGCCATGATCACTCGGACCGCTCAGCAAAATTCTCTTTGTTACCTGATCCTTCACAAGAAAATGAGAGGGCCAAAATTCAAAGAAACAATGATTATCAGTGGTAAATTTTTGTACAGATAAAAGAGACTTAGTAATTTTTGGTACAAAAAGAACATCATTAAGTTTGAAGGAGGCATAGGAAGAAGAACCAGTGTGGCTAATAGGGAGACCTTGTCCATTGCCAACCCGAATATTATCATTACCCATGTAAGGTTGCATGTGTTAAAGATGTTGAGGATCAGCAGTCATATGATGAGTAGCACCGTGTCAGGGTACCAAGTCGAGATTGGAGCATGAGATGGCATAGCTTGGAAATAATTTTGATGAGGAGTGGGCTGCTGCCCATTCGGTCCCCAAGCAAGGTTGGCTTGTTGAAAATTCTGATGCCCAGGTGTAGGGTTTCTAGGCCGAAAGTTAGGGTTTGGAATCACTCTTCGGCACTTATCGGCGGTGTGAATATTATAGCCGCAGATTTGACATGGGGCCTTCATTTTTCTGCGAAATTGATTCTGTTGCTACTGTTGAGGTAGTATGCATCAGAAAATTCAGATTACCCCTAAAAGGGGGGTTTGGTTTTTGTGAAATGAGGACCACAGGAGGGGAATTATCTCGAAAACTTTTAAGTAGAATCTCATGAGATGTTAAATGGCCAAATAAAGTGTAATAATCAACAGGTGGCTCACACAAAGTAGCAATAATGGATTGAAATTCATTACCGAGAGTTTTGAAGACTATAGCATTGAACTGTGTGTTGGTCAAAGGAGCATTAGCAGCAGTGAGTTCATCAGCGAGGGCTTTGCATCGTTGTAGATAATCCGCAACACCAGCATCGGTCATTCTTAGTTCTTGCAGTTGCATATGTAACTGAAGTTGTTTGTTTTGGGACACAGACCCATAAGCCTTTGATAAAGCTTGCCAGGCATCATAGCTTGATGTAATGCCCACTACAGACCGAAAGACAGAAGGAGATAAAGATGAAAAAATCCAAGATAGGAGCATTTGATCTTTTGCAAACCAGGCCGTATAGGTAGGATTATCGACTTCCACATTAGGGTCAGTCGTTGAAGGGATTTTCTTTGGAAGAGCTACAAATGTGCCATTAATATGACCAACTAGGTTGTGGCAATGAAGGATTGGGGTAAACTGGGTTTTCCAGACCAAGTAGTTTGAATGATCAAGTTTATTGGAGAAAATATGATTGGAAGTGATGGGAAGAGGGTTTTGGGCGGTGGAGTGATGATCGGCCATGGTGAATGGATTAGAGTTTATGAGATTTTCGGTTTGGGTGGATGAGGGTGAGGATGCCGAAAGATGAGAGGGGTTAGGGTTTGAGGCGTTAGGGTTTTGTGAGGGGGAGAAGAATGATGAGTGGCTAGATTCTACTTCAGAATCAGACTTGGAGTTAGAAGACATAAAGAATTAAAGCTCTGATACCATGTTAAATAAGAGAATTGAGAAAATTATGATTTCCATTGAGTAGAGAATAGAAGATACAAGAGTATATATAGACAAACCCTAATATGTACACAACTAGGGTTACAAAGAAAATAAAAATACATTTTATTTGACAATTACTATTATATCCCTTTACATTCACAACATTACTAAAGATCTGTGAGATGACTCAACCCAATGCCATGAACTAACTTCTTGAAAGTTGCAGTAGGTAATACTTTGGTGAACAAATCTGCCAGATTGTTGCATGAACGAATTTGTTGAATACTGATTTCACCATTCTTTTGCAGATTGTGGGTAAAGAAAAATTTCAGTAAAATATGTTGTATTCTGTCTCCTTTGATATAGCCTTCCTTCAATTGAGCAATGCAAGTAACATTATCTTCATATATTGTTGTTGGAGTTTCTTTATCTGATGATCTACCACATGTCACTCGTATATGCTTGGTTAATGATCTTAACCAAACACACTCTCGACTAGATTCATAAATAGCTATTAATTTTGCATGATTGGAAGAGGTAGCAATGATAGTTTGTTTCATTAAGTGCCAAGATATAGTTGTACTTCCATATGTGAATAAATAGCTTGTTTGAGATCGAGCTTTATATGGATTAGACAAATAACCTACGTCTGCATATCCAACTAATTCGTGTTTGGATTCATATGAGTAAAATAAACCCAAATCAATAGTTCCTTTTAGATAATGCATTATATACTTAATTCCATTCTAATGTCTCCATGTAGGTGTGGAGCTGTATCTTGATAATAAATTAACAGAAAATATAATATCGGGTCTCGTATTATTAGCAAGATATATTAGCGCACCAATTGCACTTAGATATGGTAATGTAGGACCAAGAAGTTTTTCACTATCTTCTTGAGGGCGGAAAGGATCATTATTTATATCAAGTGATTGAACTACAATTGGGTTACTCAATGGATGTGTTTTGTCCATATTAAATCATTTAAGGATTTTTTCTATGTATCTTCATTGATAAACTAAAATTCCCTAGTTTAGGTGATCGATTTATAATCCAAGATAGAATTTTATTTTTCCAAAATCCTTCATCTCAAATTCTTTTTTTAAAGAATTTCATGCTTTTAAAATCTCTTCAAGAGTTCCGATGATGTTCAAATCATCCACATAAATGGAAATAATTGTAAATCCAGATTATGATTTCTTTAAAAAAAATGCATGGACAAATTTGATCATTTTTGTAACCTTCTTTTATCAAATATTCACTTAGGCGATTGTACCATATGCGCCTAGACTGTTTTAGTCCATACACAGACCTTTGTAACTTTATCGAATAAAGTTCACGTTTGCCATATTTGTCTGGCAATTTAAATCCTTCTGTTTTAGTCCATACACAGACCTTTGTAACTTTATCGAATAAAGTTCACGTTTGCCATATTTGTCTGGCAATTTAAATCCTTCAAGGATTTCATATAAGTGTCATTATCAAGTGAACCAAACAGAAAAGCTATAACTACATCCATTAGATGCATACTCAAATTTTCTTGTACTTCCAAACTAATGAGATATCGAAAAGTTATTGCATCCATCATAGGAGAATACGTCTCATCATAATCAATCCTGGGTCTTTGGTAAAAACCTTGTGCAACAAGCCTTGCTTTATATCTTACGACTTCATTTTTCTCATTTCTTTTTCTTACGAATACCCATTTGTATCCAACAGGTTAGACACGTGGTGGAGTTTGGACTAATGGTTCAAAAACTTCACATTTTTTAAGAGAATTTAATTCAGCTTCATTTGTATCTTTCCATCTCTACCAATCATCTCTAGTTTGGCATTCTTGAATAGATTGTGGTTCATGATCTATATTTTCATTCACAATATTCATTGCCACATTATATGCAAATATATAGTCCACAACTAATTCATCTTGATTCCATCTTTTTTTTGGTACTAATATTATTTATTTGAATTTCTTCATTTTCAGCAACTTCAGGTGCTTGTACTTCTTCAGGAAATGTATTTATATTAGTACATTCTTCCTCAACAGGATTGCATATATTATTGGTCGCTTTATCCTCAATAAAATCATTTGTATTATTAACTCATTTTCGTTTTCTAGGATTTTTATCCTTTGAACCAATAATATATGTATTAATCCACAAACTATTTTTAAATCAAAATGGAATTTATTTATTTTGACATTATTCATATATGTAAATTTTAAGAACAATTATTATAGTAATTACACGTATACGTAAAAATATATATACCAACACATGTATTGAATATATGAAAATTAAAAAATATATTACAGGTAGTATGGGTCCATAAATGAATTAGATTCATTAATAAGTATTAATTAGAATCACGCCTAACAGTTTCCTAATAAATTCACGTCTCATCAGTTAATCGAATTACATCAGCTGTATAACTGTAATAGTTAATCAATTGCAGATCATAAAGATGTCTATCCCACTAGCAACCTCTTATATATTCTGCATTTTTCTTCATTCTATATATATCAATCAAGTTTTCTGTATATGTTCTACTTAATTTCTAAGTATTTGATATTTTAATAAGTAATGGCTTGTAATATCTTAAAAAGTAGTAGAGTTTCTTCCTCATCTAAAACTCTTTCTTTTCTCACTAATAAAGTTAAAACAAAATTCAATAGATTACAAAATCGTCAAATAGTAATTCGAAGGTACATGGAAGATATATCATTTTTTATTGATAAAGGAATTATGAAAATATTTCAATATCAACAATGAGTTCATTTACTTGTGGAAATATTTCCATATTTTCCTATTTTAACATATCAGTTTTATGCAAATCTCAAATTTAATCTTCAACCATTAATCTATTAGCTCTTTTGTTAAAGATAAACATATTTGATTTGATTGTCATCTACTAGCTGAAATTCTCCAAATTTCTTGTGAAGAAGTATCTCTTCAGTATTTAAAAGATTGGTCCACCAATCACCATTCTTCTAAAGTCCAAATTATTGCTTTAAGAAAAGGTTGTGATTTCCTTGATAAAGTATTCCTACTCCTCGTCCATTCCATCCATATACTCAACTACTTAATTATGTAATTTGTACCACCTTTTCTCTTAGGAAAACAAAACCAAAAGTTTAAGTTATCCAGAAATATTTTATCTTTCAATGTTTTTATTAGGAGAAAAAAAAAAGATCTTCCTAGTTCAATTATAACTCATATGTCCTAGGTATATAGTTATTCTGCAAAAATAGTTCCTTTTGGAAATATCCTTACTCGTATATTTCAGTATTTTCAAATAGATTTATCTAATGAGTTAAGCTGTAATGTAATATCTTTTGATAAAATTGCAGTATCCAAAACAATTCAAAATCTCTCATATGCTGAGTTGAAAACACCTCATATAGATGAAGAAATTTCAGAGGATCAAAGACATACTGAAGCATGTACAAGTTCCAAGAACAAAATACTAGTTTAATAACAAAATCTTCAAGATTTTCAGATAGTGGCTCTTTTACAAGAGATTAAAGACGATCTGAAAAAAACTATACAAGTTCAAGAAGAACTCCTCAACAATTAAATCAGTTTCAATCAAATCAATAATTAATCCTTCAAAACCAGCAATTATTATATCAAACTATTGAAAAAAATAGTTTCATGTTGCAGGAGTTATAATTTATTATGAAAAAATAATTTTTTTTGTAATGCAGTTCAACCAAAATATAACAAATCATTAAGAAAATTTATTATCTGTTTATTTGATTACTGATTTCAATCTTAACCTTTGATGGCTTTATTATTAATTTTCCCTGCGAATAAGCAGCATAAAAGAATTTACTATCTTGAAGAAACTTCTGGTTCTTCAATGGATGCCCATGTGCATTTTCTATAATTTTTCTCATCATTATTGATCCAAGATGACCTAGTCAGTCATGCCAAATTTAAGTATCTGAATTTGTAAACTTTTGGTTTATAGTAAAATTTGCTTCAAGTACATTTATAAATGTGTAATACAAACTAAATGGAAGAGTATGAAATTTTTCAAGTATAAATTTCTTCCCCGAGGTTTTTTTTTTTTTTTTGTAACATAAATATATTCTTGATTATTTTCATTTATAGTCTCAATATTATATCCATTTCTACGAATATCTTTAAATTTCTTGTGAGACTTTAGGAAAAAATAAAGCCTTATTTATAATAAATTTTGTTCCCCTTGGCAAAATTATACTAGCTCTTCTGGAACCATCAATTATTTTTATGTTACTTGATATTGTAGTAACCATTGCTTCACCCTTTGTTAAAAGCAGAAAAATATTTTGTATTCTTAATAACAGTATGTGTGGTAGCACTATCCACGATACATATATTTTCTTCATATACCTTGAAGTCAATTAAAACCGAAGAAGAATCCATATTCTTCATTAAAAGAAAATAAAAATTAAAGATCATAACTTACTTTGAATGGACAAATCCGGGTTGATATTATCAGATGTACGAACCCGCACTTAAATTAATCGAACAAGCAAAACTCATGTTGATAACATGTTATAAAATGACTTTAATATATAGAGCTTAAAATAATAATAAGGAGATTATAACAACAACGTAACTAAGATAGAGAGAGAATATGAGAATAAAAATTTTCTATTATTGAATCTGAATTGTATGAAATAAAAAATGCTAACATCTATTTATAAAAAAAAAAATCAGGAGCTAAAGAGAAATTTGAAAGCCTCAAAATAATTTAGGTTGCGCAGCCCTTATGAGCATCAATAATTCAACAATTTCAACTTATTCAATAAAAATATGACTATTTTATATCTAGATTGAAAAACATTAAATAACATGAAGTAATGATATATTGAATATAATATAATATAAATAAAAAATGAGATGATAGTGACAACTTGAACATATAAACATCAAAATCAGGTAGATTTGTATCTTTTTCTAGAACTTTAGAATATTCTTATATGTTGTCGAATAAAATAATGTTAAAATAAGTTTTTGAGACTGATGATCCTATAAAAAGCTTGGCCCTTACTGCAATCAAAATTGCTCACACAATCTTACTCAGAATTCCAGCATGAGAAGTCAAATTCGTATCTTCTTCCCCAAGGGAAATTGCTCAACCCTCAGATAAACAAATATATCACATATTCAATTTCATTTTTCTTTTTCCTTTTACAAGTTTCCTTGTCAAAGAAGAAGATAGATTAAATATTAACAATCATAAATGTGGGACTGCTAATGCAAGATTAACAATCTATTTATAGGAGCTAAGTTACTGGAATCACCAAAAAAAAATTGACTTCAACATACAGAATTCAATGGGTGGTCTTGTTTTATACTGTTTAGTGATTTCATTGTTATCTATTGCAATTTATGGAGCTGGGAAAGTTTCTTACTCTCTTTGGTGGAAACCTAAATCGCTAGAAAGGAAACTGAGGCAGCAAGGGATTAAAGGCACACCATACAAGCTCTTGGTTGGGGACATGAACGGTTATTTAAGGATGATAAGAGAAGCATGGTCCAAGCCTGTTAATCTAAACCACCATATTGTTCCAAGAGTTGATCCATTTACTCTGCATATTGTACAAGAATATGGTGAGCATTTGTTTTCGAGTGAAATCATTTCATTATCATTCTTGTTGGTAGTAAGTTTTTCTGCTTTCTACGACCAATTTGACAGGTAAGATATCAATGTTTTGGAGTGGGAAAGCACCAAGGTTGATCATCTCGGACCCGGAATTAATGAAAGAAGTGCTCTCTAACAAGCTTGGTCATATTCAAAAGCCGCCGTTAAACCCACTTATTCTTATTCTTGCAAGAGGTCTTACAGTTTTGGAGGGTGAGAAATGGGCTATTCATAGAAGATTGATAAATCCTGCTTTTCACGTAGAAAGACTCAAGGTTAATTTCTTCTATTCGGCTTCAGCATAAGGTGTAGCTCATTTGAAAATTTTGACTTACATCTCACAATAATTGCTAATTTTGTTAAAAGGGGATGATACCTGTATTTGCAACCTCCTGCCACCAGATGATAGAACAATGGAAGAACAAGGTTGGTGATGAAAGCTCCTTTGAGTTAGATGTATGGCCTGAATTGCAAAAAGTAGCTAAGGACATCATTTCACACGCAGCGTTCGGAAGCAGTTATGAAGAAGGCAAGAAAATATTTCAACTTCAAGAAGAGTTGGTCATGCTTACTATAGAGGCTATGCGGTCCTTGTATATTCCTGGTTTCAGGTACTAATTACGAGATTTACTTGGCCTTCAATGCATGAAATATAGACCCATTTACAGTTTGTTCTAAATTTTGTACTAGATTTGTTCCAACCAAGAAGAATCTAAGGAGAAAGACTTTGAACACACAGATTACATCTTCGCTCAGAGATTTAGTACAAAGGAAACAGAATGCAATCAGAACTGGACAATCAAAACTAGAAGACTTGCTAAGCTTGCTCTTGCATTGTAGTGAACAGGAGAACTCAGGACATTCGGGTGACACAAAAAGTAATACCATGACAATCGAAGAGGTGATAGAGGAATGCAAAGTTTTCTACTTAGCTGGCCAAGAAACTACTGCAAGCCTGTTAACATGGTCGATGATAGTTTTGGCTATGCACCCAGAATGGCAAGAAAAGGCAAGGCAAGAAGTTCTACAAGTTTGTGGGAAGAAGGAACCTGATTTTGAAGCTTTAACCCACCTCAGAATTTTGAGTATGTTTTCGTATAATAGCTGAAGCATATGGCTCTATGTTATTATGCTATAATTTGATACTGCTGCCTGTCTCTGGTGGTATATCATCGTTATGCAGGTAACCATGATCCTCAATGAAGTCTTAAGGTTATATCCACCAGCAATTGCTTTATATCAACATACCTACAAGGAAACAAAGATAGGAGACTTAGATATTCCAGCAGGGGTTGACCTTTTGCTACCCACAATGCTCATTCATCGCGATCCTGAGTTTTGGGGAGATGATGCGGAAGAATTTAGACCAGAGAGATTCTCTGAAGGAGTTTCAAAGGCAACTAAAAATCATATGGCATTTGTCCCTTTTGGTTGGGGTCCCAGGACGTGCATTGGCCAAAACTTTTCCTTGTTAGAAGCCAAGACAGTTTTGGCTATGGTTCTGCAGCACTTCTCATTTGAGCTCTCACTTTCCTACTCTCATGCTCCTTACACTATCATGACACTGCAGCCACAGCATGGAGCTCAGATCATGATACAGAAAATATAAGTTACGAGGCATCTCGCATATATCATTACTAATATATGATGAATAATGTCTCATAGAAGAGTTTTCCCTTGTATGTAGAAGTACTGCAGCATAGTTTATAGTAATCCTGAATTTCCAAATATAAAGCCGAAATAATTTCTATTCATATAAATGATTCTTCTTGTCTATGCTCTCATGTCCGAGTTTGCAGAGCCAGACATCATTTCTCAATTCTCAGGGCACTCTATTATTCCACTTCTGTAAGTAGAAGGGTTTCTTAATGAACTGTCACCAAAGAGGAAATCGAGTATCTTGGATCAAAATAGTCAAAGAAACTGTGGGAGCTTTATGTTTTGCACAGTCATCTGATGAACAGAATCTGAAAAATCAGCTGAATTAAAAGTCAAAAATATATGTTAACCATGCTTTTGAAACTACATTAGCTATTGTTCACAGAAGTTTAGAGTTTATAGATGTATAGATTAGAAGGACAAACTGCTCGATAGAAGAAACATTTTAATAAGATCACATTGTTAATTTGAGTTATCTGTTAAACAAACTGACACTATGACGTGCTATCCAAAAACAGCGTGAAGGTTGCAATGACAAAGATAACTATATTTTTCCAAAGTATAGCCCGTACAAAAATTTTCATCTCATTGTTTCAGACAAAGAAATGTTTGTTTCTTTGAATGAATGAAAAAATGTTAAATAAATGAAAATGCAAAATTGTTGACCTTCCTATTTGAGAACAAATTTTGAATTTAATTGAATATGTATATGAAAAGCAGTATTACTGCTACAAATCAGCGATACTATTGATAATGGCACCCACATCAGGAGTAATTGTCGCATGCTTGTCAATCTCTGCAACAATACAACAATGCTTCTCCGCTTTATTAACAGCTGCAACATCCTCAGCAAAAACACAGTCCATACCAGGGAAGACCTGCAACCGTTCCCACAATTAGGTACACAACAATTATTGATGTTTCCCCAACTACAAAAATTTCAAAAATAATTAGAAGTGCACTCTTTTTTTCATGGTGTTCAAGTGTTATCTGTAACTTTTTCTCAAATACTCACATCATAAAGTGTGTCACCAAGCTTAAGTTTAACTGCGCCACTCCTGTACACAATCATTTTACCCATGTGGCCAGCTGGTAAATCTTGTAATGTACATGTCTTCTCAATAGAATGTTCTTTTGGAGGTCTTGAGCTTTCCTTCACTTCATCTCCATCTGCAGTAGCTGATCGTTTTATCATGGGTACTGTTGACGGTAAGTGAAGAAAAAACATTGTTGCCTCAACATTTTCCTCCTGCCAATCAAACCTCAAAAGGTGTAAGAAAGGAACCAAAACAAGGGCCTTTGAGAGTTTCAAATCATAATTGTAAAATAACCAACCATCAAACCAAGATCTACTGCAGGATTTATTGAGCTTTCAACAGAATTCACAGTTTCTGAAGCCTCTCCAAATTCCTCCTCATCAAGAATTGCTACAAGACATGTGAAAGTTAATGCCATCTCTAAGTCAAAGCATATCAGAATTAATGAATTCAACAAATTTGTGTGACTCAAATGAGAGATCCAAGTTGACAACATTGTTTGAGTTGTTAAAGAAACTTAGTTGTTCTAATTAGGGCACCACATTGCAGTTATGCAACATCCTTCCTATAAAACAATGGATTTTTCCCCTCTCAAAACATACCTGGATTTCCCGCATATGGCCGCCTCAAAGGAAGAGTAACAGGATAATAGCTGTAATAATCCTGCGGTAGCATCAATAAATAATACATGAAATGAGTACATTATCATCTCTGTACCAATGATACAATCATATAGGAAGAAACCTGAACCTAGACAGAGTAATTGCACTGGTAAACATGAGTCATGGTTTTCCTACCCATGGTTCCGTGTACTCCTTGTCTCTAAGTCCTGAAGAATAAGCACCACCTGCAAAAGTACTGCACTCTTAAAGAACTTCAATTCTCCACTAATAAGCAAATCAGTGAATCCGTGATAAGCTTACCGTTGAAAGCTGAACCCTGATTTTGGTTAGTTGCATTCCTGCCTATGGAGACACCATATGTTTTTAGTTTGGTAGATGTAGATCCAAAACCAAAAGCTGATTGCACGCCTTGCACTGTTCAAGGATCAAAACATTAATATTTCTGCTGCAAAGGATGATAAAAAATGCATTCTTCTTGACAAAGGTCACGAAGCCTAGATGAAGAATCTGGAATTAAACTGCTTTGATATGGCATGGCACAATATATGTTGTTGTCCTCAACAATGTGGCAGAATTGCCACGATCATTCTGGAATCAGCAGATAAAATAAGCTGTAACAAATTTCCTACCTTCAATATGATGATCAAGATCCATCTTATGTAGTTTTCAACATAACTGACATCAAATCTCAACGCCAAATTATCTGTTCTAATTGATTATATGTATTGGCATTCTGCTTATTTCACACAAATATCGACACATCAGCTCCTTGTTCCCAGATAAAGGGGGTTGTGGTAGGTTGACAGCCAATGTAAACATAATCAAATATCGACACATGAATTCTCCGTTTGATATAAATGTTGGGGTTGGGATTAAGGCTTAGTTGTTGTTGTAGCTCAAGGTTTTTTACATTAGAGACAAAGGAATATAAGAAATTTTTCCTTGCTTAGGGAGATCAAGATTACACTTCATTTTTTCTGTCATTACTTCCTTCAGATCAGAACTAGCATTATTGGAGATCAAATGACACATACATCTAAAAGAAGTTAAATTATGATCAGCTATTAATAAACTACAGAAGACTCTTTTGAGAGCATTGATGGTTTAAAATGTTCCCTTCTGGTCTTAAATCAATGAAATTTAACCATGCTAAATTGCTCTGTTCCATTTCGTACTCCTTTATTATGTATTTTCTTTGGAAGCTGAACTCTTATGATTGATTCTACATCTAGCTCCACTTTATAACCTCATTATTTCAACTTATACTAGTCAGTTGTAGCTATATTACAAGTTATACAACTGACAGAAAACCTTAAATCATTGTTTTTCTTTTTCTGATTCTTGACAAGTATAAGCAACTACATTGCCTGAATAAACAACTTGCAAAATTGAGGTGCCAAGAAAACTGAAATGTAGGAAGATAAAAATATATTAACTCTAATCTGAATCCAAGAGTTACAAATGGGGATTGAGAAAAGAAGTTACCTTTCTTTTCAATTTTGGGTTTTCCCCTCATGGACCTTTCCTATTCAAGATCATGTTGAAAATCCAAATATAAGAAAATTAAATTAGATTTGCAACTGATTTTAATAAACGAGAATAAAGAAACAATGAACAAACATACCTGGAATTGTTTCAACAAATTCTTTGCCTGAATAGAATCAACATCCTCGACCTTTTCGCTGCAAACAGAAAAAGCATAATTTGAAGGGTACTAAACCAAACATGCCAAGTGAGTTAACTCAGATAAAACTTACTCTTTAACTGCAGGTATAGGCATCGGTGTGCGTCGGAGAGGAGCTTTGGGCTCAAACTTAAACTGCAATTTATAAAAAAAATGCAAACATATTTGTATAAACCAAACAGAATTAAGCATCAATAAAAAGACATAAGACTATTGAAGCAAACCTTCCTGGGGGGATTCTGAGGAGGCTTTGAGTCCATTGGAATCGAACTCGCGAACTTCTAAGAAAAACGAGAATCCAATTTCATCAGTGATCATTGATTACCAAACTTAATTAACAAGAGCAATAATAATAAAAATAACATCATTCGAGGCAGATTAATTAACAAGATACAGTCATTAGCTAGACTGAACTTAGAAAATGTCATTGAGAAGGGAAAACACATATTACAGATAATCGGATTAAAATGAGTTTCAACCTTTATGCTCTGTATGTATTAGCAGATAATTAAGTAGCTCAGTTAAAAGAAGAAAAAAAAAAAGGATGAAGGAGGGGAAGGTAGAGTATGAACCTGTATTGAGAGATTATGGGTGAGTTGAGTTTGTTATATGAGAAGCAGAGTAGGCAACAACAATGGCAATGGTAAAAAGAGCAGGAGAAAACGGCCAACCAAAACGGCAGTCGCTGTCAACAAAACCTAGTGAATAAGGCGCGCCCTTACCCTGTTGCGTCCTCCCACTTTCACGTTTTAAAATATGGGAACGTTATTAAATAAACCTCAGTCTTTAGGGTAGTTTTCAATTTTCTCTCTAAAGAATTTTTAGCATAACAAAACCCAATCTTAATACCTCGGCATAAATATCCTTTTGGCCCCTAAAATATACACTAATTGCACTTTTGCTTTCTGATTTTTTGATTTAACCCTTTCACTCTTGACCTATTCCATTTCAATCATGTGGGTCCAATCCAAACGACATTCTACTCATAAGAGGAAAAATTTATAATTTAGATAGTGTTATACTCGTGTACCTATATTGTGTCAAATATCTAAATTGGACTAAATATTTTATAAAAAAATGTTGGACCAAATATTCTTCATTGAAATAACTCAAAGGCCAAACATGCTGAATCGTAAGACATCAAATATGCTGAATTTTAATAGATCAATTAATGAAAAGGACCAAATCAAAAGGTCGAACAATAAAAGGATAATTGACGTATCACATAGACCAAAAAAGTCATTTTGCCAACATAGAAATGATATATTTGTGGCTCGTATGATGGACGAAAACTCAAATGAAAAGCTCATTGGATGAATTGCACCAATGGTTAGTGAAGTTTGAAATTTGAACATTTACGGTCACTAAACTTTAATTTGTGTCAATATAGTTGCCGAACTTTTATTATGATATCAATGAAGTCTCTCTCCCCCTAATATATCAAAATCTAGCGATGAAATAATGACGTGACAAGTCGATACCAATTCTCAAATGTCAGTATAGCACCATGTTAGATTTAACCAATTTTGAATTAGTGGGTGTCATGTTTGTGACATGTTTCAGTTTTTCTGTTGGCCATAGTTTATGTGACAATGTGCTGCTAGATTTGACTTGATATAGACCTACTTCATCATTATTTTAACGCTAAATTTCCACAAATTAGATCAAGAGTGACTTTGTTGACACCAAAACTCATTATGAACCCAAACAATGCAATCTGTTTATTCACCCAAATGGTGGATGGTTATAACTATAATAATCACCGATGGGAGACCAAATTAAAATTTTCATACATATTATTTTGTTTTACACGTATAGTCCTTGTTTAGTTGTAGAAAACCTTTTCCATTCTCCATTTTCTTTTCTTTTTTTTCCATAGTTTTCCACTTTTCCATTCTCAAAACAGAAAACTAAAAACTAAACCAAATTAAATGTGTTAATCATAGTTTTTAAAATTTTTTATTTGTTATTTATATAGAAAAAGAAACTCTTGTTCGAATCTTCCATAAAACCATAGTAAATTACAGTAGATAAACTGATTCTTGTTACATTGTTTTTCCTGAAAAAAATTTCCAATTTTGAAGCCATTTTCAGAAACTACCAAAATTATATGTTATATTATATTGTAGTATATTTGTATAATGTATATGTATAATTGATGTTCAACCATATGGATTAGATAAAAAAAAAAAAAGGATTATATATTTAAGACTTAGTCGTTAGTAATACGGAAATATAATTTTAATCAAAATAGTATGTAGAATTTTTTTTAAAAAAAAGGATTAAATAAAAAGTAAAAAATACAACACAAAACAAAAATTGTTGTTAGTGGGTGAGAAGTGTGAAACTCTAATACTAGTTTCAAACATTATAGGTCAACTGGATATATTCACTATAAAATCTTTGGAAACCTATAACAAAATTAGTAGCTTTCCCGTTAACCACAAATTTGAGTATTAGAATTAGCTCCATTGTAAACAATAATTTGGTGAATTTATTTGTTCAAGGTATTAAATCTCTCTAATAAAGATAGTCATTGCGATTTTGGGGTTAAACGTAATGAGGGTCATTCAACTATTCATCATGTTTCACTATGGTTACAATACTTCAACTGTGTCATCAAAATTATATTTGACAATTAATTTCATTGGTAGATTGGTGACTAAGATAAGTGAAACAATTAACAATCAACTTAATGTCATATCATTGAAACAAAATAAAATAAAATAAAATATCGAGTAAAGTTTTCATAGTATTAACTGTCCATGCATTTGATCGTGCAAATTTGTGCACAAAAGTTGTGAAAATGAGAGGGGAAAAAAAAATTAACAAAGTTCACAGAGAAGACAATATGCTAGTTTGGGTTTGCATTATTCAAATCTTTGTTTTGAGCTGGGAGATCCTCCTAATGCTATTAGTGATCCTTTAGTTTATGATATAATACAATGACCAATTTTCCAGTCAAAAAGACAATGTGCTAAAGGAAAGAAGAGCAAATAGAACTTATCAAAAACTACACCTTTGATATAAATTTTATTTCCTTTTTTTTATAATATTGATATAAATTTTATTAATAGAAAGTACAATAATATAATTTACGTATAACCTTAAATTTTTACCCTCAAACAAAATTACAGTATCTATTTCAAAAAAAAAAAAAAAAAAAAATTTACAATAAGATTCAAAAAAAAAGAAAATTACAACAAGATTATTAGGTCATCATTTTAGTTTTAGCTTTTCCGAAGACAATAAGTATTTACATAATCTATAATTTATTATTTTACCATATTTTAAAGGGTAATTACTGTAAATTCGCCCCTTTAAACATTCTTTTAAGGCGCATATTTTTATTATTCTCTTATAAAAATGCAGTTTTCAAATACCACGACCATTCATTCACTTTCTTTTATACACTTTTTGCTTTTCATATTCTCTTCTTTGTTTTGCTCGATTATTCCCTTCTTCTCTTTGGTTATTTTCTTCTTCTTCTCTTTCAATTCTTGTTCTCTATTACTTTTTTTTTTTTGCAATTATTTGTATTTTCTTCTTATTCTTTTTTTCTTTTTTTTTTTTTTTTTTTTTTTTTTACAGTTCCATGCCCCTTGCTTCATTATCATCGTCAAAAAATCATGGAGTTTTTTATTTTTCTCCACTGGAAACTGGTTGATCTATTGAAATGGAATGAGATAAGAATTCGTTTAGTTGTCATCATGTTTAGTTGTCTTTTTCTCTTTCAATTTTCAATTCTCTATTGCTATTTGATTTTTTTTTCCGTTCTTCTGCAATTCTTATTTACTTTCTTTAATTTTTTTCATTCATTTTTAAATCTGTAATTGTATATTTGTTCTTTGTTGCTATTTGTTCGTTTCTGCTCATTTTTGTCATTTTATGCTCTTTTTTTTATCGTTTATATTGTGATTCTTTTATGGTGTATACATTATTTCTGTATTTTTTCTGTGTAATCTCTGTATTATTTTGCATTTTTCTCCGTATTTGATTTCTGAGATATATTCGAGATACAATTATGATACATATGTAATACATATATGAGACACATATGAAGAATACAAAATAATGATACAATTTTACGCACTTTTTCTTTGTGTTTTGTTTCAACAAAACATATTGATGCGATCAAAACACAATCGAGATAGATGATTACATTGATATACGTTTGATATAGCTTTGATACATGTACAATATGATACACATATGAACAATACAAAATAATGAGTTACAAGTAAAAATAAGACAAAATAAAGGAAAAGATGTAGAAATAACACCAAATGTAATTGAAATAATGAAAAAAATGCAATTTTAAAGAAGTTAAAAGATTATGCAAAAAATTAATAAGATAAGTTGTTGATACAACTTTTATACACATATGGTGTTACATGTATGATACACTTATAAAGAACACCAAATGTAACAAAATCAAGAAAAAAAAAAATTTTAATAGTTAAAGACAAGTTAAATAAATTCCACAAACGCATCATACATTTGTTGATAACGTATCAAACATGTATCATATGAGTATCAAACAAATATCACTAAGATTTCACTAAAAAAAAAGGAAAGAAATTCCACATACGTATCATATATGTATTATAAACGTATTGTTGAATTATGTTTTAATGATAACAACTAATTGAAAAGTTGACATATAAAAGAAAAAGAAGATTAAATTTACTTTAATATAATTACAATTATTTTGTAATTAATAAAGAAGTAAAATATGATCAATATGATGAAGCTGCTACAATAAGAAGATTTTTATCAAGCCTTGCAATCAGAAGCTCATCAAAGACATCAGCTTATCACATAACACATTTATTGTTGATCAAATGTGGATATTGCTTTATGAACTAAGAAGCTTGGTGCATGACCTTCAAAATTTCCAACGGTGATATTTACTTTAGAAGGTGGAAATTACCTCAAGAGTTATAAGCTTGAAAATGACCTTAAGAGCTGCAAGCTTCATTTATCATATGAACAAGAAGTCTCCAACGGTTATGACTTGATTAAGAGCTAGAAGCAACAACTATAATATGTTCAAGACGTTGATGCAATGACCGCATCCTCTTATGACGTACCATCAACAGTTAAATCCTACTTATAAGCTAGAAAAAACTGCCATAATATGCTCAAGAGCTACAACCAACGGTTAGCTCATATTATAAAGGGTTTATTGGCACCTATAAATACAAGTCAAATTGAATTAGCAAAGGCAAGGAAGACTTAGCAAATATTCCACACATTGAGAGCAAATTTATCAAGTCTTCCAACAAAATGCTTCAAGCAATCAAAGAGAGAAAGCTTCATCTTTCTTCATTCAAATATTCTATATTCAGGTTTTGTATATCACACAAGGGATTTGTGTGAGGGGGTTTACTTTGTTAATAGTGTGAATTAACAAAGTTTGTAAAAGTTTGGTGCTTCAGATGTTAAAAAGCATTGGGAAAGTTTGGTATTTGAGCTTGTAAAAAATACCGGATAAGTTTGGTGCTTGAACTTTGAAAAAACATTAAAAGAGTTTTGTTACTTGAACTCAGAAAAAGTAGAGGATTGATACTTAGTCTATAAAAGTATTGAGTTTGTTATTTGAACTCATAAAAAGTAATTCACGCTTATTTTCTGCCAGTAAAGAAAATACCAGTGGAAAATCTCAAGTGGTTGGTGTGGAGACTAGACATAGAACGGTTAAGTCGAACCAGTATAAATATCAATGCCTTCAATTCTTTATCCCTATACTATTTATATTTATTACTATATATATTTTCGTAATTTAAATTAATAACATTATTATTTGAAGACTTTCATATACTAGTCAAGCAAATTAATATTCACAAGTTTTACTGTTTTATTATTTCCGCAACTTTTGTAAAACATGTGTTTGTTGAAAGAAATTTGTTTTGTTTCAAAAAGAATTTTTAAAAAAGTTTACGAAAATTTTTATTCGGTATACAATACTATTCACTCTCCTTAATACTATAGCTATCCTATTTGGGACCGTCACGCATTAAATATGTATCAAACATGTACATGTTGTGTATCAAACACGTATCACTAAGCTTTCATTGACTTTTTTCATTGTTTTTCATTTTTTCAATTTGTATTTATTTTTTATGATATGACTTCAGATACGATTATGATACATTGCTGATATTGTTTACCATATATTCATGATACATGGTTTTTTTCACTAAAGCATGTAAATAGATATATTAAAGTAACATGTTTGGAGGACACTTGTATACCATGCAAAAGCTAATACAAACTAAAAAATATTTGGAGGATGCTTGTATACATGCACAAGCTAATATAATATAAGAAATATTTGAAAAACACTTTTATACCATGCACAAGTTAATATAAACTCCCCACTACTACTAATTAATTAATTTCACTATAACTAAATTTTTTCCTCACTATCCATCTGTGATCACAAAACTAAATAAAAAACTGAAAAAAGTCAGGATGAAGAACTAAACAACAAACACAAATCGTCCCATTTTTTCACCAACATAATTAGTCACCCGAACCGTCTTCTTCTTTTATCAATATTAATTGTCACAATAAATAAACACTTTTCGATTCATTCATTCGATCAGGATGAAAGGCTCCTCGCAAGTAGCTAGCCACCAAAAACAGACGACAAATCACCAACGACTGGCGAAGTGAAGGACCCACACCGATTCAGACCAGAAACAGTTATTTCTGTGGTTGTCGTGATCGAAGAATTTTCACGAGGTTAGAGAGATTGGCATGCATAGATAATTGGGATATTTTGAATCTTTTTGTCCTATTTTTTCTATTTTAATGTACATATTTTAGAAATTTGAAAAATAAGTATTTTAGGAATTTTAAAACCTTTTTGTAGTAGTTTTTTTTTTTTTTTGGTTGAAAATCTCCTTGGTAAAAAGAAAAGACCTACTTTAAACAAGGGGAATTTGCTTGTATTATGTTTAAAAAAAAAAAAAAAAAAGGCCTACTTTAAATTGCGCTTGTTCAAATAAGGGCTAAGTTAAGTTCAATAGAAGAAAACTGGAATTAACAGTATAATATAAAATACAAAAATTAAAACTTCCGCATTGGTCTGCAATTTGCCTTTGCGCTTATGAGCTGTGCCTTCTGCTTTTCTGGCACAAATTTACTGCTGAGGAATCAGCAAATCGCAGAGAGAGAGAGAGAGAGAGAGAGAGCAGCTCTAGGGATTTTGATTGAGTTTTATTCATCTAAAGCTACTTCCGATTGAGAACCACGATGGCTTCTGTGTACATTCCAGTGCAAAACTCGGAGGAGGAGGTGAGGGTCGCTCTGGATCAGCTACCTAGAGATGCCTCTGATATTCTCGACATTCTCAAAGCCGAACAAGCACCTCTTGATCTTTGGCTTATCATCGCGGTGCGCTTTTCTTCGCGCTTGTCTTTACTCCAATTTGTCATCTGCACTACCTGCGTTTTCAATTTTCATGTACAACTACTGTTGATAAAAGTTTGAGCAGGAAATAACTAATAATCACCTTATTTGAAAAATTTTGCTCAATTACGTGGCTTCAGTTTCTGGCTAGTATTCCTGCAATTACTTCATCTTTTTAACGGGCTGATAAGTGTCTGGTTTCTCGATGTACAATAGTTGTGGTGTGGCTGTTCTTTTGATATTTTATTGTTCAAATTTTGTAATTCATAAATGCAGAGGGAGTATTTCAAACAAGGTAAAGTTGATCAGTTCCGCCAGATATTGGAGGAAGGATCCAGCCATGGTAATTTTTTACCTCTGGTGTTGTTATTCTTGTTTGTTTGTTCTTTATATTCTGTTGAAGCTTATATAACTAGAGCAGTTAATGTAGTGAAACTAAATTCAATTGGTTATCTCATATCATCTGATTATAGCGTTTTCCTTTTATTCCAGAGATTGATGAATACTATGCCGACGTTAGATATGAGAGAATTGCCATCCTTAATGCTTTAGGTGCTTATTACAGCTATCTTGGGAAAATTGAGACGAAGCAGAGAGAGAAGGAGGACTATTTTATACAGGCTACTAAATACTACAATAAAGCTTCAAGAATTGACATGCATGAGCCTTCTACTTGGGTCGGGAAAGGTGCAACAAGATATATCGTTTTCTGTTTATATTATCCACAGAATCATTATTGGAAAGTTTACTCTTTTTTGTGTTGTTCGTTTGGTTTTGTCTTCATGTTCCATGTGAGTCTGTTCGGTGGTAAATTCCTGTTATGTTGAACTCTATTTGACACTTATACATATCATAAATGCTTGAGAAGAATTGGTCCGTTCAATTCTTATTTGGTTGTCACTTAAATTTGCTGTCAAATCTTTATTTTGTATGACATGTAAATCTCATCACTTCTATCATGAATGGCAATACTGGAACTTCATTCTATTATAGATAGAGTATTACTTTTCCTTGGACTACTGGTGTAAATGTAATTCTTTTGTGGTTGGCGTCTCAAAAGAATCTACATTGGATGCTACTGATCGTGGTTGCAAGCTATTACTTGTTTTTCTGGTTTATCCTGCGAGTAATGAAACCTTTAGGAACGTGTCTATTCATTACAGGTCAACTATTATTGGCCAAGGGCGAATTAGAACAGGCCTCTAATGCATTTAAGATCGTATTGGTGGGAGACTCTGATAGTGTATCTGCTCTTTTGGGTCAGGTATGTATAGTATAATACTTTCTTACATTCAATTCCAAATGTTCGGGGTTACATAAAGGTCCACGTAATGTTATTTTCCATTTGCATGCTCTGTTCTTCATTTCAAAATTTGTAATGGTATGCTTACAGCTACTGAAGATGGTGTCTTTGTGAATATTGTACTCTGGGATGCAAGTTTTTGCTCTTAATAAAATTACTTCCCATTGTAAAAAATGACAGCTTTAGTTGTGTGGTTTATGTTGTTGCTTAGCTTTACTTGCTAAATCATTATTTTCATTTTTTTTATTCATTTGGAATTGAAAAGGCTGGGTTATCAATCCTAGACGTGCCACTCCACATTGTGGAGGTGTTTGAATGGTGCTACATCCATTTTTTAAAGACTTATCTTCCTTGTGATATAATTGCATGGATCTTTTGCATATGATGTTATTCACACGAAATATCTGTTTGGCACAGACATGGAATTAATGCTGACTTCTGAACCTAACCTGTTAATGAACTACATATATGATTTTAATAGGACTTGCAGAAATTACTAAGTAGGATATTGTTCGGTTGAGACATTACTATTAGCCGGCAACTTCACTACAACAAGGGAAGCATGCCATTGTATGGTAGGGCAATGCTTCTTGCTTTTCTATAACTTGCATTCTATCTTTGCAGGCATGCGTTGAGTATAATCGTGGTAATTACGCTGAATCTTTGGGATTGTATAAGGTTTGCTATTTTCGCCTTATTGCTTGCAATAAATCAATGAAACTATTTCTCAATTATTTCATTTGTAATCTGAATATCATGAGCAATTCATCCGACCATATGATTTGTTCTTCTGTTTGTTTATCTTTTCTACCCTTGGTTAGAGGGCATTGCAAGTGTATCCTAATTGTCCTGGAGCTGTGAGGCTTGGTATAGGTCACTGCCACTACAAATTGGGCCATTTAAAAAAAGCTTGTCAAGCATTTGAACGGGTTTTGCAGGCAAGTGATGGGATCTGTTGTATATTCCTTGCACATTGTGGTGATCAAATGTACCCTGCATTTTTCTTACTGATGCTGGCCCTGTATATAATATATTTCATGATTTTAAATGTGCAGTTGGATCCAGAAAATGTCGAAGCTCTTGTTGCCCTTGCAATTTTGGATTTGCAAACAAATGAAGGTTATTTAATTGTTTTCATTGTCATTGATTTCTCACTTTATCTCTGTAATATTGATGATATGGTATCCTGTACAGCGGCTGGGATAAGAAGAGGAATGGAGAAGATGCAGAGAGCTTTTGAGATATACCCCTACTGTGCAATGGCACTGAATTATCTAGCAAATCACTTTTTCTTTACTGGTCAACATTTTTTGGTTGAGCAACTGACTGAAACTGCACTTGCTGTAACCAATCATGGACCAACAAAGTCGCACTCATACTACAATTTAGCACGTTCTTATCACAGCAAGGTTGGGATGCCAGGCCTCATAAAATTTAAATAATTTTATTCTTGAATTTTTATTATTAGGAAGTGGATGCAGTTGTCCCATTGATCCATTCTTATGTTCTGTTTTTCTAGTTATCCATGCACACATTTTTGAATTTGATTTGGTCATGTGGAAATTTGGTTAAAAGGACATGCAAGGTTAAGGCAACCTGCTCAAATGACATCCTGTACTTTGCTTGTTCTTATATATGTCTTCCATGTAGCATCAACCCGAGTTTATTACCCAACTGTCTTATTAATTTTGTTCAAACATCTAATTTCTCAACATTACTTCCAAGTTTTTTTTTCTATCTTCAAATGAATGTGGTCTTGAAATCCAGTTTTGATGGCCAAATATTCGATATTTTTATGCTATTGATCTATTTTTCCAACAGAATATTCGCAATTTCTATAAAATAGTTAAATATAGATAATATATGTTGCAGTGTGATAAGATAATTTGTTGTACTTTATAACTGTTTTTGCCTTTTGTTAGTGTTCTTGAAATGACTGCAGCTGTGACCGTTTTCTTATTTGATAAAAATTTTCACTTCCATTTCTCCTTCCCATTATAGTACAATATCAACTTGTTAATAGTTACTTCATGCTAGTACACCAATAGCCTTTTCGACGACTGAAAGTAATGCAATTCTCTGAACTGTAGGGGGACTATGAAACAGCTTCAAGGTATTACTGGGCATCTTTGAAGGAAATCAATAAGCCCAGCGAATTTGTGTTTCCTTATTATGGTAGGTGACAGTAGTCTTTTTCTTTTTCTTTCTTTATTTTATTTTATTTTATTTTCTTGGTACTTTTTTTTTTTTTTTTTGGATTGGTGACATTGTGGCAATTTTTAGACTTTCCCTTCTAATTTCAATACATTTTCAAGCATTGACATGAGGCTTCTTTATGTTGCATCTGTGCATATTATATCTGTGATAATTACAATGCTAGGACTATTTGATTCATTTTCTTGTAATTCATCAATCCTACTTGTCACATTGGTTACTCCGTCAAGGATTGGGGCAAGTGCAACTGAAGTTGGGAGAAGTAAAGAATGCGCTATCAAATTTTGAAAAGGTTTTGGAGGTCTACCCTGATAACTGTGAGACATTGCAAGTGAGTGATTCAAGATAACATGTTGGAATCAACGTTAAAGTTATGAATTTTTGTTTTCTCTAAGTTTAAGGGAGCTTATGTACTCTATGTCTTATGCCTTAGGTTCTTGCGCACATATATGTTCAGCTTGGGCAGACTGAGAAGGCCCAAGAATTTTTGAGGAAAGCTACAAAAATTGATCCTCGCGATGCACAGGTGATCACTACATTTATTTCACTTCTTAATGGACTATAATTTGAGGTGTTTTGATTTTGGATTTGCAAATGTTGTCATTGGAGCAATGAACAGTTGATGTTGATCAGCAACTGGAACTGACCTGTATAATGCAAAATGATGTGGATCTCGTTATTATCTCTACACTTTTGATCTGGTTTAAAATTGAATTATTTTTTGTCCCATGTAGTGGATGACTGCTGGTAAATTATTCACTGTTTCAACGCTGTCTCATGAATCACATTGTAATGCCTGTTGCTGAGTTTAACTGGTCTTCCTTGTCAAAATAAAAAGAGTTTGAAAGGATTTTAAAATTCAAATTTCAGATATGTTATTTTAGAAGTTTTAAATTTATGCATTTTTGTTACATTTACGGTCGATACTTCATCACTAAAGGCATTTGAGTCCCTTCTATTGCTTGATTCCCCAAGTTGCTACTTAAATTATACGGAAAATATGTGTTTTTTTGACATATTTGTATATGCAGGCATTTCTTGACCTGGGTGAATTGTTGATTTCAAGTGACACAGGAGCTGCTCTTGATGCCTTTAAAACTGTGAGCGCTATTTTCTACTATTTTATGTATTGTCAGTCTTTTTTGTGGTATTGAAGAATACTATCTTGTAATATCACTATTGATTTAATCTGATTGATTAATGTGCAGGCGCGAAGTCTTCTGAAAAAGGGAGGTGAGGAAGTGCCAATACAGGTGCTTAACAATATTGGAGTTATTTATTTTGAAAGAGAAGAGCTTGAGGTTTGTAACCCCTCTTTGAATTTGATTAATGCAATTTGATTTCCTGTCAGTCGCTTTTATTCAAAATTTGCTTTTGCATTTAAACTTTTCTTCTATGTCTAATTTTCTTATTATGTTTTGCAAACTAATCTTATATCTTGCTATTTTATAGCTGGCTCTAGAAACTTTCAAGGAGGCTTTAGGTGATGGGATATGGCTTGCTTTCCTTGATGGTAAAGTGAAGACATATACAATTGATGCTGCCGAATCTATTATTCAATACAAAGACATGCAGTTATTTCATAGATTGGGGGAAGATGGTCTTGAAGTGGAACTTCCTTGGGATAAAGTCACAGCGCTATTTAATTTGGCTAGATTACTTGAGCAGTTGCATAACTCCGAAATTGCAAGTGTGTTTTACCGTCTTATATTGTTTAAGGTACATATCTGTGTGTCTTCATTTTGTTGTTGGATAAGTACAGTATGCCCTGTATTTCTTTTATCTGTAAACAGTAAAGGGAGATTTCATGGTTGAGTTGAAAACAACTTGATGTCCTAATGGTTTTAGATTATTTCTTTTGATCAAATTATGCCACATCTAATTCAAAAGAAATTTTAATTTCTTTTAATCAACACCTTCAAGATGGTCTATTCTTACTAGTAGCTAAATGCAAAGTAGACCTTTACATATTTTACGTATTTGGATATAGATTTGACTCTATTTAACTTGTCCTTGACCTCTTGATCGGATCTGCTGTATAGATCTTGAAATTGTGGAGTAGGTTCATCTGTATTTGAATTTTTGTATCTTATGATGTCTGAGGGACCAATTACACTTTGTTCAATCTAATTTACAATTTCTGGAAATTGTACTTTGTGATTCATACTATCATTTTGTACAAATTTCTTTGTTATATGCAGCAGATCACAGTTGTTTTAATTGCTCTCTGTATGACAGTAGGATCCTGGTTGACGTGTGTTAAACAACTGTCTTAGCTACTTGGATTCAACAATTACCATACCTTTTCGTTGATATCTCTAGATTTACCCTCTTCCTCTCTCTGGAATCTTTTAATAGACCATTTTACTTGAGCAGATATCTTATCGAGTACTTATTCATGGACTGAGAAACCTATTCATGAATAGATTTTATTTTACAAGGACTGTTAGTTCTTCTTGCTATATATGTTGGTATACTATTTTTTCTAATGTTGCCTTCAGGCTGTTGGCTTGAATGCTCATATTACTTCTCATGCTGTTTGGTTGCATTGTTTTATGGCCTCTATTTTAGACACGCAGTTTGTGTGTTTATATGCTTAGCTAACTTTACTATTCTTGGTTCAGTATCCAGACTATGTGGATGCATATCTGAGGCTGGCAGCAATTGCTAAAACTCGAAATAACCTTCAACTAAGCATTGACTTGGTAATTGTTTTCCTCATTAAAAGCCATTTCTTCAAATGGTTTTAATTTTTTTTTTCCAATTAATGATTAATTATTTCTATGTTCTCTCAAAGGTTAATGAGGCCCTTAGAGTGAATGATAAGTGCCCAAATGCATTATCTATGCTTGGTGACTTAGAGCTGAAAAATGATGACTGGGTAAAGGCAAAAGAAACGTTCCGTGCTGCTAGTGAAGCAACTGATGGGAAGGATTCTTACGCAACTCTCTCTCTGGTACATATCTTGTCCTTGCTTATTTGAATTCTCACTCGAAATCTTGGCATTTTTCCTGCATGCACTCTTTGTTTTAACTTCTGTGGCGGTTATTATATATGTCATTTTAATTGCTATAGCTTTTCATGCGTGTTCTTACACACTTCTTTGCCATTGGTAAGGGGAACTGGAACTACTTTGCCGCAATACGCAATGAGAAAAGAAATCCTAAGTTGGAAGCTACTCACTTGGAGAAAGCCAAGGAACTGTACACAAGAGTATGAATTCTCCTCTTCTCCCTCTTTCCTTATCATCCTTTCAAGTGCTCTCTGTTATTATAGGATTATGTTTCTAACCATCATTTGTATGCATTTGTATATTGAGTGGTCAGTCTCTATACATTTGACCCTTTCGTTTCTTCCTTATCTAAATTATGCAAATGAATAGTTCGTTGTGCAACTGGTTTTTTCTTCTCCTGTTTTAGTTTTTCTCTCCTCCTTTGATGGATGGTGTAATCATCGTGTTCTATAAAAGTCTGAAACACCAGTATGGTGTTGCAAATATCTCCCTGGAAAGTTAGCTGGTGGTAGAACATAGGTTAAGAATCTGAGACTAAATATTGCAAGAAGTTGTGCCTATTGTCTTTATGCAGTAGATTTTTTGGTTAATGCAATAGCGTCATTGTAATACATGTTAAAAATTTGGAATTCTAGGTTCTAGTCCAGCACACAGCTAACTTATATGCTGCCAATGGCGCTGGAGTAGTTTTGGCAGAAAAAGGACACTTTGATGTGTCAAAAGATCTTTTCACACAGGTGAGCCAAACAATTTTCCTCAGTCTTATGTGATGTATGATTTGGAGTTTCCCATGACCTCACTTTTTCTTTCCTGTTGTTTTTTTGTCCATATTATTCACAATATAGGTCCAAGAGGCTGCAAGTGGAAGCATCTTTGTCCAAATGCCAGATGTATGGATAAACTTGGCACATATTTATTTTGCTCAGGGCAATTTTGCACTAGCTGTGAAGATGGTACGGCATCTCATGTTATTCCATTTAGGATGTTCTTTGTGGTTCATGTAAATAATGTTTCAAATTAGTTTTCTTGCTGGATGTATGTACTAATCGCACTTCCTTTATTTCAGTATCACAATTGCTTGCGGAAGTTCTACTATAATACGGACTCTCAAATTCTCCTGTATCTGGCTCGCACTCATTATGAAGCAGAACAGTGGCAGGACTGCAAGAAAACTTTACTGAGAGCTATCCACTTGGCACCTTCAAACTACATTCTAAGGTTTGATGCTGGTGTTGCGATGCAAAAGTTCTCAGCATCTACTCTACAAAAGACAAAGAGAACGGTGGATGAGGTTCTGATTTTTTTTAATGCTTTTGTTATCTACAATTGGCTTTCAAGTTCCGAGTCCCTTTTTGTCTTCATAGTAAAATAACCTCAAACTTCTCAAGCTTTTCTTATGCTTTGAGACAAATCCAAATTAATACTAATATACAATTGTTATTTCAAGAGGTGAAATATGTTGGTAGTGAAACCGAATCTTGACTCTAAGAAAGTGATTTTTGTCTTACTAATGTGAGGATGATAAATTGTTGCTTTTGTCAAAAGAATTACTAAGGTATTGCTATGAGAAGTAGCATTTTTATTCCAATGAATAAGTTCTGGGATTAATTAATGTGCTAGCATGGAATGTAAGCATTTATCAGAATGCATGATTGAAAAAAGAGGGCTGTGTGATTTGAGGAATGGTCGATTTCTTACATGGTGAGGGCTATTGAAGATTGATTGTTGCTTTACAAAGAAGGGTTAACATAAGTATGATGTGCTATGTAATAAGAGATAAAACACAAGATGGAGGTTTCAGATAGGACATTGATTCTTAGAGCAAGTCTCTTTCTATCCTCAACATGATATGGGGAATTGTACTCGAGTTACACACATCATTTGAATTTGGGGCCAACTGGATGATTTTAGAAAATGCTGGGGTGCTTGGTCTAGAGACTTTGATGCATGTACTGGGATAAGGTTTTGTTAACAGGACCTTATTTCTGATTGATAGTTGTGCAGAAGTACATATTCTGAAAAGCTATGAGCAATATATTCAAGAGTTTGATATGCTTTCCAGTCTCAGTCAGGGTACCATCTTAATATCATCACTGGTTTTTGGTAAATATTTCAGGTGCGATCAACTGTTGATGAACTGGAAAATGCTGTTCGTTTATTTAGTCAATTATCTGCTTCTTCCAACCTTAACTTTCATGGGTTTGATGAGAAGAAAATCAATACTCATGTTGAGTACTGCAAGCACTTATTAGACGCTGCTAAAGTTCATCGTGAAGCAGCTGAGCGTGAGGAGCAGCAGAACCGTCAAAGGCAGGAAGTTGCTCGTCAGATGGCATTGGCCGAGGAAGCCCGTCGAAAGGCTGAAGAACAGAGGAAATTCCAGGTCTGCTGTTATTATCTTTCTTCGAAATATGCATATTGGCCAGCACTGTGATTTTAGATAAGTTGCTAAGAACACCAGCATTTTAATTTTTTCTGTTTTATTTGTTGATTTGGGGATTGGAGAGCAGTTAGAGAGGAGAAAGCAGGAGGATGAACTGAAAAGAGTGCGACAACTGGAAGAGAACTTTGAGCGTGTAAAGGTAAAAGTTTCCTCTGTTTCATATGCCTGCATTAGTTAATTGTACATAAGATTTTGTTTAATTTGATTTAGAATCTTTGTGACGAATCAAAAAAATTTCCCCATTGTTAGATGAATTGCATTTTGTTAGGTGAACCAGATTTTATCACTTGCACACAATCTGAACTCCTATACAAGTAATGTAAAGGGTCTTTGAGATATCTTATAAATATTTTGCACTTTTGCATAAGATTAGGGTATCTGTTGAATTTTTAAGGGTACTCCCAAGAAATTAATAGGATACTTCTTCTGAAACCAGCACATGGTTTAAGAATGTTATGGTCTCTCATTTGCCTAATTTTGGTATCCTTTCAGGAGCAATGGAAGAGCAGTACACCTGGGTCTAAGCGGAAGGACAGGTCTGAGATGGAAGATGAGGAGGGTGGGCAGAGTGAGAAGAGGAAGAGAAAAGGTGGAAAGAGAAGAAAGAAGGATAAGAGTTCAAAGTCACACTATGAGATGGAAGAAGCAGAAACTAACATGATGGATGATCATGAAGAACTAGAAGATGGGGATGCCAATGAAAATTATGGGGTGCACAGAAATCAGATGGATCATGATGATAATGCGGAAGAAAATGCTCAGAATCTTCTTGCAGCAGCTGGTCTTGAAGATTCTGATGCCGAGGATGAAGTGGTAAGCAATTGCTTTTCCTTCTTTGTTGGACCTTACAGTTTGGTCTCTTTGAAAGAATGTCTTCATTTTGAAATACTTGCTACAAAATCAGAATCACAAATCATGACAGTCTTGCTGTCTTCATATTGAATTACTTACTACAAAATTAGAATCACACATCATGACAATCTTGCTGTTGGAAGCACAAAATATGGTGTGCTTGAAATGCATTTTTAGATGAATATAGGATTGAAGATTGGATTAGTTGGCCACTAAATCCTTGCAGATTTTCATAGGGGTCAAATTTAAGTAATAGAGAACTTCACTGATTTCATGCTTATTTTTGCATCAGTTATTGAGTTGTATATATCATAACCAATAGATAAACAAAAAAGGGTGAAACCTAAGTTCATTCAGGATTGAGTTTCCTCAATACCAAAGATCACAGGGTTCTCTCAAAAGAGCCCTTATTTTCCTTTCACCATAGGTCGTCTGATAAGGATAGAAATGCCAGACCACATCCCAGCAGTTCCAATTTAATTAGTCGTCCTAGTATTCAGGTGCAGACCTGGGTTTTTACCGAGCTGTTTATTAGATTGTCAATTTTACTTTATGAATGCATCATTGGGCTGAGTTTCTGTTAAGTGTCATTATCTTCATCAAGAGTTGGTCATGTTTGTGTTTAATCGATATTTTGTTCTAGTCATGAAATCTGCCATTTTGAGCACCAACCATTAAAATACGAGTTAATAATTTTGTTTTCTTGGTTGAAGGGTGTGCCATCAGCAACAGCTAGAAGGAGGCGGGCGTGGTCAGAATCTGATGACGATGAAGTAATAGAAAGGAGACCAGAGTCTAGTCCCGTCCGAGAGAATTCTGCAGAGATGCATGTGAGTGATGGAGAAATCAGAGATGATGGCAACCAGCAACATGGTGATGTTGAGGACGAGGACTGAAATGGTAACAGAAGTGACTCTCTAGCATTAGTAACAAACTAACTTGTGAATAATTTTGTAAAATGGGAATCAATGCCTTGTGAAATAGGAAAATTAGAAATATTTAAATTCTTGGAAGATGTTCTAAAACAGCAGGTGGAGCTGTCATAAAAGGTCATAAGCTTTTGCTGCTTGTAATTATGTAACTTCAAATGAAGAGCCAACTTGGTGTCTCATAAATGAATGTGTTCACTCCCCTTGTGGTCATTTATTACTTGAGATTCTGAAACTCAATACTGTATTAAAAGTGGGAAAGTGAAAAATAGGAAATGATGAGTGGATGGTATAATTGCCTGTTGAATTGAAGATGAAAGTTGCTTGGATTCAAAGCGTGAGATAAGGGAATTCTCTTTTGCCCTCTTTTATATCTCCCTGCCTGCGATTGCCTGTGGCTGTGGAGTGATTACTGACAGTGGCAGAGAGTCGGATATTATTATTTTTTTTGTGTTGGGCAGGTGGGGTTGATGGGTGAGGGAGAGAGAGAGAGAGAGAGAGAGAGAGAGAGGGGATTAAAAGGTGTACTGTACTGTATGGTTTGTGGTTGCTTACTGGCTACTGATTCAGTGGGAAAAAGGCTTTTAAGTCAAGTCTCTAAACACACTCTTTTTAACAGTTTACTTTTTCTCTTTTTATAAAATTGTTTCTTGAGGTAATCAGACCCACGCTCACCCCCACAACCAGAAGGTTCAGATTTCAGAATCAGAACAGATGCAGACTAATGCTCTGCCCCTTTGCCAGACCTGAGTGAGTCCTTCCATCTCTATGACCAATATGCCCCTTCTTTTCTTCATCTTCCCCAATCAATACTTCTTTTCGTCCAAATATGGTATAAGGAGACGTCCACTAATTTCATCTTTTACCAAAAGAAATACAGGAAAAAGTAAAAAAGCATCTTTGGACGCTTCACCTCTTCTATTTGTTCATTTAGTTTTTTATTTTTCAATTTGATACATTGAGCCCTTAATTAATTATACTTACACACCTTTACCTCCTTCTTACTAGAAAATTAGTTGAGAATCAGATTATATTTAACGGGCATTGCTCATTTCACCCGTGTGATTCATTTGTCACTTTGGACATTCGGCATTGTTTGTTTGAACTGCTAAAAAAAAAATGCAAACTTCCAAAAAATCAGTGTGTGAAACTTACATTTGGTGCACCTCTTTCTGTTCATAATTTATTAGAATTTAGGTTACTTAAAAAAAAAAAAAAAACAAAAAACAAATATGATTGAATTTGTAAGAAAAATAGTGGGCCCAACCGGCCAACCGCAATCCTATCCTAAAAATAATTGCTAATGGTGAACGTTTCATGTTGTATCACCAGAGACAAGGGTTGTTGCATATTAGGATAAACATCAGCTGGGACATAAGTTCAATAATACAAAATTAATGATATAGTTACCAAGTTAAGATGGGTGTTGGAGGTGCACTGAGAAATGACAAATTAAGAAATCCTACGGAAGGGTTGTCAACAGGGACGCAAGGTCCATCTCCACTGAGAACCCATCCGAAGAGGAAGGAAAATTTTCCATTTAGAATCCCCACGAAACCGAGATAGGGATAAATTTGTTTCCGATGCTAAACAGGGATAGGAATGGGATTATCCCTTCCTGTCTCTCGGGCTCTATCCCCGTTTAGTTCGTGCGGGAATTCCCGTTAAAATTCCCATTTAATTATTCATTTTATTATTTATATATATGTAAATAATTGAATTTTATAATTAAAAAGAAAAAATTAAAACTGGGGATTTCGTTTACATCTCTATTTTTATTTGATAATGATATAATAACTTGAAAGAGTTACGTTTTATTTAATGTGCTTTTATATATATATATATATATATATATATATATAATTGAATTTTACTTAAATTTTTTTTTTTTAAATGTATTAACGGGAACAGGGATACGAGCGGGGAATTTGTTATCCGAAAGGAGCAAGAACAGTAATTAAGATCGTTCTAGTTATTAAGATTGTTCTCATTCACTAAGAGGGAACGGAAACAGGATTGTCAACCCTGTCCAATCCAGGCCAGTTTACATCCCAATCCTGCAGGCATTAGGCCCCTCACTTATAATTGCACTTTGCAGCAAAACAGGTTGAGTTTGCATTTGAATAATTGAATTGGAAACTCCAATTTAAAATCCAAACATAAAAAGAGATTTGCCTTCAATCTATTTTTAAACAAACTCTATTTTAGTTTTATAGAAAACAAGGGAAGCAGAAAAACATTGGATACTTCACTAAACATGATACAAATAATTCAACCCCAACCACATTTTACTAAAAATGAAAAAACAGCAACTCTTACACCTAACAAAAAAACAGCTATTCCACCAAGTACATTTCCTGTTCTTCAATGGTGAAACCCAAAGTTGAAAACTCATCCATCTGCCACCCAAAAAAAAAAAAAAAAAATTTCAAAAACCAGAACAAGAAGAAGCATTTGATATTAATAACGAAAGAAAGAAATAAATTAAAACTTTACCATTATGGGTTCTTGAATTAAAGATGGGGAAGTCATGTGAAGATGGAATGGAGATTGAGAGACTGGTTCTTGATATTGATGTGCTATTTTGTGATTTATCATCCAAATCAAGCCATGAATCTCTATTCTTTGGTGGCAAATCATCAAAGAAACGATGCACAGTCTTTTGTGGTTCATCTCTCTGTTCAGTTTTCATATTTCCATGGAGATAATTATGTTGATACTGCTTCTGTTGTGCTGGGGCATCATGATCATTTAAGCTACGAAGCTGCAAGTAAGGATAGTCATTTTGTAAACCAGACATCCCCCTCTGGTTTGAGGAAGAAGAAGTAGAAGAGGAGGAGTTCACAGTAAGTGGAGTAAACTGCCAAGCATCATCCATAGATGAACCAGACAAGCTTCTCATTGAGCCAGATGGTTCAGAAGAAAAGAAAGCATGCTCATCTACCTCTTCTTTCAGCCCATATGCATTCCTGCACAACATTTTTCATTAAATCAAACGAAACCCATGTTTAAACATGCAGACATAAGCCTAATTACACTCAAAAAGGTCCTAAATCCCGAGCCAAATATCACATACAACATTGAACTAAATGACTCTGATGCTCAAGAAAACAACCAAAGGAGAAGAGGAATTTAAGGACCTGTAATCTGTGTTAGAGATGGAGAAAGAGCCAGCAGAGTCCAAGAGCAAGGGAGTAGAGCTACCTTGAGAAGAAAGGCCAATACCAGGAGATCTTGAAGAAGACAAAAAGTGATGGTTGAGATGGGAATCACTATAAGCAGGATAATGAAGCTGCTGATTTTGGAAGTGGTGGGTCTGATCAGTAGACAATAAAGAAAGAGAATGAGAAGGTGGGGTTAAGAGACTAGAGTGATGAATAATATTATTCTTAGTGATTGATGAGACTGTTGCTGTTGTTGCTGTTGCTGTTGCTGAATTTGTGGGTGTTTGTGTTCCAATTTCCACAGGCTTTCTTGAACGGTTTTTCCCTCTATGCATGTGTCTTTCACAGTATTTAGAATCTGGGTATGCTTCTTTTGAGCATCTCCATTTCTTCCCATCTGTTCTTCTGCACCTTCCTGGTTCTGGGTCTATTTTCCTCCCCAGACCCATCTGAAAACAGCCCCACCCAACTGCAAAATACCAACAAGAAGTCCGTTTTCACAACATATTTTTACAAATTACACCTACAAAACAAAGAAAGTTTCAAACTTTATTACTATGTGGGGGTTGGCGAGCAAAAATCTTTGATGGGATTTGAGAATCCAAGCTGCAGCTTCTTTTAATGCTAAAAAGAAGATCGGAGGGAACAGGAATGTTCAAAGTCATATACTTGTAGATTAGAGCTTGATGTTCAAGCTCTTGAAATTGAGTTGCAGTGAATGGAAACTTGTTTGAGTTTGTGCCGTTCATCATTTCTCTTAAACCAGGAGGAGATGTGAATTAAAGAGATAAGATTATTATTAGTAGAAGAAAAGAAAGAGGAAAGCATTTGAAGTAGAAGAAGCAGAAGGAGAGAGCAGAGTAGGTATATTTATTTCAGGGACCATTGGCCTGCAGAATCTTCTGTACATGGATAAAACTAATGGTTCTGATTAGAATGCTGACACACTTCTCTTTTTTCTTTTTTCTCTCTCTTGTTCTTGTTTCTGTTCATATTATGACTGCACCTCTCTGTTGCTGCTGCAGGCTAAGCTGCTGCCTCTATGGCAGCTCTTGTCTCTGACATCTCTACGGAAACCCATAAACTAAACCAAGGGAGTGCATTAAAAAAGACTGTAAATTTATACTTATAATAAAGTAAAGATTGTTTCTTTTCTTTTTTATTTTTCATTTTTTAGACTATAAGTATTGTTGGTGTCTGAAGCAAATAAGATTGTACGGTTTGAGCTTTTACTGCTACTAACTCTTTTACTTTTTTCTGTTTCTTTACCTCAGACCCTTTCTCTCTCTACTCTCCACTTACTATTTTACCTTTTTCACTTTTGGAAATTTCAGTAAATTAAGTTAATTTAGACCCTTTTTTATCATTTTTTTTTTTCTTTCATCAAAGATTAGATTGCTTTGTTTCTAGCAAAATGGTGATGAAAATTTGTTTTGATTTTGCTCGTCTTTTTTGAAACCTAGTCCTTCTAATGTATGCTTTAACCCATACTTAATTAGGTGATTCAATGACTGAGACAAATTAACACTAATTTGTTTGGTTTCTTGGGTTGAGTATTTATATAATTAATTTGCTTAATCATTCTTAGAAGTACAAAATCATTACCAAAAATGTGGATAGATAGGCAAACCAAAAAGCAAAGTAAAAAAAATATCTTGGTTTAAATGTATGATCAAAAAAATTTGCAGGCAAAATTATATTTCCACATGGGATTCACAGTCTCTTTTATAGCTTTGCTGAATTAAAAAGGCTATAAAGATCCATTGTTAGAGCTATGTAAGCAGGATCTCCATGTGTTAATTTTGTCTGTAGCATAAAATTACACTCACATCTTATTCCTACCTATTTTGTTTCATGGCAAATTGGCATCACTCTCGCTCTCAGCAATAGCAGTTAATGCAATTGCAAAATAGGTTTTTTTGAATTTTTGGGAATAATTATTAGAGTTTTTTCTCCAAGAGATACTATACTAGGAATACAAAACAATTTATAATGCTATTCGGACAAAATGTATATCAACCCTCAACTTTGCATCTTTTTATTATTAAGCCTCTCAACTTGATCTTATTGAATTGTGAACTGTATATCTTTATGCTATTAATCATTGTTAACTTTGATAGTCTTGAGAGATTAATCAATCGCCTAGGGAGGAGCAAGACTGAAACAGCCACAAAGGTTAGAGGGAGCCGGGTGACCCGCGAAGTCGTAGTTGGGTTCTTAGAGAGATATGAAGAGTAAATTAATATCTTTGCTTTTATAGTTACCTGTGTGGGGCGTTCTTATGTACCGCTAATATAAGATTGGTCCATGTAATAAGGTAATGATGAAATCATCTATCTGCTCTACACTAGTAGCATATGAATGCATCAAGTCATTATTGTGGAAGATGTATGATAACTCGTTTTTATATCGGTATTTTGCTATGAAATATGTTTCATTTTGATTTTTAAATCCACAATTTTGGGCCCTTTTACTTGCTTTCAGTGAATTGTGTGTTTTCAGGAATGTTTTGAAGAAAAGGAGACAAAATGTGGAGAATTTGGGGTCTTTTGGAACTAAACCATAATTAGCCTTGCCCAAGGCTAAGGGAGCTGCGGCAGGGGCTGTTTTGCAAAAGAGGAAAGAGCTGAAATTAAGGAAAAAAGGCTTATCATGGAAGCTAATTTCCAGCAATTACTTAGGAAGATTTGACAGCATTAATTTAGGATAATTAATTAGTTTTATTTCTTATTTAGGAGTATTGTTATTTCTCCTAATTAGAGTTGGATTCAAAGTAGGTTTTCAAGAAGATAGTATTTAAGAGAGTTTTAGGAGTCAATCTAGGCGGTCTCCAACGTGCTTCTCTCCTTCTTTCTTCCAAGTTCTATTATTTTTCCTCAACATTATTTTTTTCTCTTCATGTATTATTTTCTTTTAGCTATGTGTAGCTAAATCTTCTACTTTGCCTAAGGAATTCAAAGCTTGAATTAGTATTGTGAGATCGATTATTTTATTGTTCGTTTAATTCCCCTATGTTTTTAATCTTGCTTCAAGAGATTATTTTCTCTTTTATTATATTGTAATTTAGATTTCTTGGCCAGATTCTTAGATTGCAATTTAATAAATTGTTGTTAGTAATTAGATTCGTTCTAATCTCAATTATTAACTTGAGAACGTTTAAAGGGATTAAAAACTTGAATTTAAATTATTTTCGCTAATAATTTAATTGGTTTAGGCTAGGCTTTCCTTGAACTTAAAGCTCCCATTGGATTAAACTCTAATCCGCTAAGGAGGGGTTGTCTTTCGGGAAGAGGTTTATTTGAGTCGTACTAGGTAAATCTGATTTTGGGAAGGTTGATCTCGATGCGCTAAGCTAGAGGTTTTAACTGGTCTAGGGGAAATTAAATGATTATCTTTAACATCAATGATCAATACTAATATTCAAGTTAACGAATGTCCTAGGGCGAAGTACTTTTTTTATATCATCCTTTTCACTCTATTAAAATTCCAGCAATAGTTAATTTCTGTTTTAGTTATTTATTCTTTGTTCTTTATTTCAACAATCATCAACAAAAACCCCCTTCTGTTTTTAAATTTCTGTTTTAATTTATTTTTGGTTAAGAAGCAATTGTTAAAATTGGGTATTAAATCCCTAGGGTTCGACCTCGACTTATCCAGCTACAATTATTTATTGTTAGGAATAGACGAGAAAATTCTTTAATTATTTTTGGCGGATTCGACAACCGACCAATGTATATCGCTAGGTCATCTGGACTTACATGTATATGGAGATGGTGAGTCCTTTTGAAGCTGCACCCTTAATTCGCCATGTGTCCTTTAAATATTACACCGAATCTAAATTTCATGTGTGCAGTTAAGATGCCTCTCTTCTATTGTATGTTATCAAACTTCAAATATGTTTTACGGAGCTTCTAAATTTTATAATTGAAATTTATATTGTACCTAAGTTGATATATCTTTTTTCATCGTTTACTTGTCTTCACAAGTATAATTTTTTTACGTGCTTAAAATATTTAATATTATAAGTTTTGAGAATAAAGTTTAGGGGACTCCATCTAAGCATGTAAAATTGTAAACTTCATATGCTAAAAATTGACTAATGATGTTATACAACAGACAAGAGATTGAATGGTCCACGAGTGGTCAATTAATTCCGATAATTGATACTTAAGCCGATTGCAGTAATTTATTATTATTATTATTATTATTATTATTATTATTATTATTATTCATAGTTTTTTGTTTTATGCATGTTCGTCATACTCTGTTGGTAAATTTTTTATCACCTGACCATATTATGTGAATGTTAATTTTATTTCATTTTTTTTTTACTATTAGATATATCTAGTTTTATAACAAATAAATTTATCTTTTAACATATTCTCCCATTTGAAATATATAAATTTATCCATTATTATGGGAAAAGGGACTAATATATATACAGGGGCGGCGCTAAGGGGAGTCACGGGGGGCAGCTGAACCCCCAACTGCAGGAAAAACCCCTGAATAGGGGGCTTTCCGGCGGCCCCCCTTCAACGGCCACCCTCCCGAAGAGCAGGGGTAGCATCCCTGCTTCTTCTTCCTCAGCCCCTGTATTTGTGTTTTGAAATTTTTTTTTTTTACAGGACAAAACGACGTCGTTTTGACCCTTCTGTTTTATTATTTTTTTTAATTTCCAGGGCAAAACGACGTCATTTTGCCCTGGAATTAAAAAAATAAAAAATAAAACAGAAGGGTCAAAACGACGTCGTTTTGCCCTGTAAAAAAAAAAAAAATTAAAACAGGCCAGGGCATGCAGCCTCATCCCTCTCCTCCACCAGCATTCCTCTTCTCCTCTCCTCATCTCCTTTTTGTTCTCCCCCCTGCTAGCCGCGCCCACCTGCCGCTACCGCCGTGCCGACAACGACGCCGTCCGTCCTTCATCTCAAGTGACCATCTTTGCTTCTTATTATCCGGTTAGTTTTAATTTTAAATGTTAGGTTTTTCTAATTTATTTAGGTAAATTATGTATTGAATTGATTGTGTATTGTGTAAATTGATTTTGTAATTGAACTGATTGTGTAAATTATGTATTAAATTGATTGTGTATTGTTGAAATTGATCATGTAATTGAATTGATTGTGTAAATTATGTATTGAATTGATTGTGTATTGTGTAAATTGATTGTGTAAATTATGTATTGAATTGATTGTATAGTGTGTAAATTGATTGTGTAATTGAATTGATTGTGTAAATTATGTATTGAATTGATTGTGTAAATTGAGTAAGTAAATAGATTGTGTAATTGAATTGATTGTGTAAATTATGTATTGAGGTTGTTGTTTGGATTAATTTAATTGTGTTCTTATTGAATTGAATTAAATTAATTCAGTTTTGTTGGCCGATTGGAAACTTTTGTTCATTGGCCGGAAATTTTTGTTAACCGGTTGAAAATTTTTTGAAGCAAATTCTGCCCCCCCAACGGACCAATCCTAGCACTGTTACTATACATATATATAAGTTTAAGTTTAAGGATAGGAGGGATATTTCTAGTGGAGAATCAAAGAAAACTTCATAATTAAGAGAGAACTCACATATCGCTCCACTTATTCAAATGAAATGTTAGAAGAGTCGTTTCCTTGGCATTGAGCCTACCTTAATAGGAATTATTGTTAATATGAATTATGAAGTAAAAGAGGGAAACGAAGGGTAAAGCTAAGAAAGGGATATGAAGAAGAAGTAAAAAAGGAAAGAAAGAAGAGGGAAGTGAAATGAAGAATAGGGGGGGTTGCATTTAATTCCCTAGAACTATTCTTGTATGGTAAGAATGGCAGTGGGCAGGAGAGGAAATTGAACAAAGTAATGCACTCTTTTGAGCTGTTGTTATCTTCTGCCAGTCTCCAACACATGCATTTCCACCCTTTTTTAAGGTACATTTGCCCCCACCGCCCTTCAATTCCATTTCTTCCCTTCATTTATTGTTATAAAAAAAAATCTCAATTTAATCTATTTGACTCAGGTGGGTCATTCATTTCTTGATTTTTTATTGACATTTCACTTTCTTAACTTCCCTTTCACTTTGCTTAGGTAATATTCAGCTTTCCTTTTGACATATTGCTTGCCTATTCCCAATAGCTATTTGCCAAGGATTCTTTATCACTTCCTAAATCTTCATGATGCTTTTCGTCGGCTATGCTTGTGTGAGAGGGAGGATTAAGACCATAAAGCATGAAAAGTGCATATTTCGAGACATGTATTTTGCTTATTTTTAGTATACTTCCTGGCTTTCCTTCCTACTCTCCCTATTAAATACAAACTAAATGTGTGCCGGGATTGCACATATATGGTAATTAGTAACCAATTAAGTTCAGTTTGAGTTGAAGGGGATTCTACTTGTTTAGGTCGAATTCAATTTCTAATTTATGTAAAAAAAAAAAATTAATTAGATAATTAACTACTTAAAGAGTACGTTGTGTATATGAATATATATATATATATATATATATATATATATATATATATATATATCAGTCATGCATTGTACTAACTAAGTCTTCAAAAAAGGCAGATAGATGCTTGTTTTTTTTGCAATTGACAGTCAATTAAAGCCACCAAAATAGGTAGAGGTACCCATCATGTATATATATGTGTACAAATCTTTCAGAAATTTGGTCTGGGCAGAATTGAATTATTAAAACTTGAGATTTGTTGATAATTACAGTATAATTAAACCAAAATGGTACAAAGGTTAAATTTAGAAGTGAAGAGTTAAGAGAGTTGCTTCCCAAGAGGGAAACACAGAGAGCAAAGTTAGTGGTAGTTGATGATGGGGACCATACGGTACCCACTTGTCACTTGCCACCAAATTAAGTATGAGATTAAGAGACATGCTTCCTTTTTTCACTTCAAATTCTCCATTCTTCTCGTATGCCTCTTTTCTCTTTCTCTTTCTCTTTCTCTTTCTCTTTCTTTGCTTTTCTTTTTGGTACTTGTCAATCTCTCACTTCTTCAATTTTGTGCCCTAAATTCATAACATCAGCTCATCAGCCTACAGCCTGCACAAACACCTTCTGCCTCAAACTAAATTCTGCATTGTCAATAGGGCTGTCAAAATAGGTGGTGACACGATAACACGATTCGTTTAACACGGAATTTAACGAATTAGGGTTGAGTTTATGGGGGTTAGTGTCGAAAAAGGGTCGACACATTTATGACACGAGATAAACAGGTTGGGTCATGAGTCAACCCATGAACCTGTATAACCCGTTAATAAATTAATAATTTTGACTAATATGAAGGTTAAAACTATTATTTGCACTTGAGAGCTGATAGTATAAATTTATTTTTTCTTCAATACTTCCAGACCCTTGTTCATTGTGATTTAATGGATATTTTTTGGACTATACTAGGCTAATAGCTATTATGGCTTTTGATGTAGAAATTGCAGCTTCGGAAGGACTGCTTGAATGAGATATAAAAGTTTCACCAGATATTGTTTAATTAGTAAAAATACAGAAATTTAAACTAATTTTTACTTTCTATTGCCTATTTGCATTGTTGTATGTTTAATTGAGTTGTTGAATTCATGTTGATTTATTTTTAGAAGGACAATTGTTATTTTTATAGATAATGTGGTTCAATATTGAATTGATATATAAATAATTCTTTTTTTTTTTTTTGTTATTATAAATAATCTATTTTTAAATAAATGGGTTGAACATGTTAATAGTGTCAACCCCTTATAATATAGTGTTGTGTAGTGTCAACCCATTTAATATATGGGTAGTGTCAGGGTTGACCTTATAAATATCACCAAACTGTATCAACACGACACGAACACAACACCCGAACCCATTTTGACAGCCTTAATTGTCAATACAGAATGAAAACATTTCCCGCCTTTAATTTCTTTTTATAAGTCCATTATTTTAATTTAATACGATGAAACTTCAATTAATTATGACTGCACACATTGAGCTACTAACAAGTGTGACGAGATTCGGACAGCTTAATTTCATTTGGCTCTAACATTGCAATTTTAACAACCCTTCCTTCCCTTTTGTTGAAACAAAACAAAAAAAAAAAAAAATCTAGCTCCTCTCTCCGCATCGTCATGTTTAACAAAATCCCTTTTTGAACCGTGTAATATTGTTGGCACGCAATAAGATTCATCACACACTTTTAGCTAAGTTTGATATTCAGCTCGTTATAAGCAATAATCTCAGATAAGAATTGTTATGACGTTTCATCGATCAGTGAAGCTCAATGTGTATGTTAACCGATGCTAAGGTTATCGTGTACTATTATGTAATTCAAGTCTTAATCAACAAAAATGTAAATATCGGACGCTGAAAATGCTTTCTTTTTTCCCTTTTCAATATACCTCAGCTTTCATTAATGTTCTATTCCTCGCATAGGTTTTTAACTACCTTTCTGTAGGAATAGAGCAGAATATCAGATTACCTTTGTCCCCAAATTTTTAGAATTTTGTTCTAGTTTAAAAACATACGGGACTGCGATAATGGTACAAGGTAACTGAAACTGAGGATTTATTTGAACCATAAAATTGGTAGTAATCCTCCCAATTCAAAGCAAGACATTGTACCGATGTTTTGTGTCAAGCAGACAGTTTTTGATACAACACAGAGAGTAGGTTCTACGTTTCGTACCCAACACTCGGGGCCTCCAAAGCCACCAACAGATTTATGTCTTGAGCAGACATCATATAATCTTGACACATACCATACCATCGTCAACTGGGAAAGAAAATAGCTACAGAAAGGGGGAAAAGGGGATGCTCAATAGTAGAAGCGCGAGCACCTTTTGATATATTTGGACTACTATAAATAAGATAACACAATATTAGCATTACAAATGTTTTTCTCTAATTGGCTATATTCCCAAGGATCTGCTCACCAGCAAACTATCTCCTACCAGTTCTTGCCAAAGCTAGGGCATGCCCCTTGTCACTCGTCTTACCAAATGGCCATTGGCCAATCATTATGCATATGTTGAACTTGCGTTCAAGTTACAATAGATTACTATAATTACAGGCAGACCTTGTCCACCATAGCTATTCCTTCTGGAAAAATGAAAGGACCAGATCTGTATGTACAGAGAACATCTGTGTGTCTACAAACAGCTGCTTGCCATGAATTGAAGGAATATTTTGTCAGTATGATTTCATCACTCACTAACAGAACATGAATTAAAATTTAGTTAAAACAAAGATTTTAAATAGAAATTTTGCATACGAATAAAATGCCATCAAACATTATGAAATCTGTGCTTGTATGTTAGAAAATAAATTTCACATATAGATGGAATACAAACACACTGGAAAAATAAAGAATGCTAAACTGAAGCTATTGGATGAACGTATGAAAATACACAATGGCGTTCATGGGACATACCTTCATGAATGGTCGATCACGATGAGGAAAGGAGTCTATAAAACTTTCCTTTAAGAGCAATGATACCTACAAGTAGAAGGGAGTCAGGATCAGATTATACTATTTTATGATAGTTTCCTAGAATGACTGTAATTTATGCAATGGAGATTGGCTTTCCCATGATTGGAACTCTATTTTATTTGCAAATTATACTGGATCCCACCAAAGCCGTGAAACCTTGAAGACAATCGTTAGTTACAGCTGCTTTAGGCTTAAGTAATTGGACAACCATTGAAAACTACTGTCCCATTTTTTGCAGTATATCAAAATTTAGTACAGTGCTGCCAATGTGTTTTTTTAAGACAGGATCCCTGTCCTCAGCACCAGAGAGTATTGCTATAGTTTTCTTTTTTAGGGATCATTAAGCAAGTTAAACTTTAAAGGATACCCTCTTACAATTTAAAAATCAAGGAGCACTGTAATCTGCTAAACATACCAGCAAGATGTCTTCCTATATTTTGTATATTTCTCTGGTTAAGATAACTAGTGCGGTTCTCCCACCAATTTTAATATAACTTCTGCTGCTGAACATTTCTACTATGATAACTGAGCTATAAACATTTTGAACATGCTCAGTGCTAATGAACTTGCTCAAGCATATGCATGATTACAATCAATGACTACCAGATGTGGTAAAAATTGGAACACTAAAAAGTCTAACATTGCAGAGAACACAAACCTTATCATTGTTTGATTGTACATTTGTAATTGTATGCGAGCGCAAGTTCGAGCAAAGTGAATCCAAGTAAGATCTTAACACTGATAGAAAACCCTTGGCTGCTTCAATCTGTACAAACAAATTAGCGGATGATGTGAGAGGCAACAGACCATTAAACAACCAGCTCCATTAGACATTTGTTTTAATAACTGTAGGACCCAGGGAGTCGAAATAGAATTAGCTTTGCTGCAATTTGCCAATTTAGTCACATAGCATTATTGTTAACTAATAGTTAGTCAACTAAGGGACTGGATCAGTAGAGTGGTAGTTTTTTGGTCCAAATGCAGTTACTAGCAAAATGTAAAGGTGTAGATATCTATATAAGAGCTGTAGCTGTAATGAGATAGGAAGTAATAGAAAACAACATCCTCGCTCGAGAAGTCTCTCTCACTTCAATTTTCTATATCTGATATCTCTTTTACTTCCTTTATTTGCTCCTTCCTCTCCTTACCCATTCTTCCATTCCCTCCCCTTTTTCTCTCTTTCTCACTGCCCAGACCAAGTTAGGCCTGGTTCCTAACAAAAGAGAATTTAAAGACAAGGAAAAGGCACTAGTTACATAAACATTACCAAGAGAATGGTAACAAAAGACGGCTTGAATCAAGACAGTAAACAGTAACACCCATGTACCTAAGGGTGGGTAGTTATTTCTCAATCTACTTCAACAAATCAATAAGTTCACTAATAACTGATAGGGAATCAGTAAGTGACAATCCACAACAAAGAATTATAATCACAAAGCCCACTTGCTTGCTTCTTATTAGGCCTAAGAACTTCTTTTCATGCAAGGATCCTATACGTGGCCAAATCGTCAAAGAAGGGAGTGCTGTACAGAAAGTCTATAGGTTTCTGAAGTGACTCTTTAATTGCCATGATCTAGCGCAGAAACAGTTACAGTATAAATTAAACAAATAGAGTTAGTAGGAATCTTCACCATCAATTTAAGCTTTTCAGATTGAGTTGTTATTTGGCATGATATCAAAGCCTCTTAACCAAGAGGTTTGCAGTTTAAATCCTGGCAACCCATTTACTAATTAAATATAAACACAAGGTAGAATCAGCTTGTGCTTGTACATGCTTCAAGTCCAAAGGCCATTCACATGCAGAGAAATGTTGGAGAATAAAACTACAGATAGAATCTTTAATCCATCAGCTTAAACTTCTAGGTTGAGTAGTTCTTTGACAAATAGATTAAAAGTTAGGAGATCAAATGATGAAAAATTAATTGACCAGAATGTTTGAGGTAAAATTGGCGAAAATTTTCTAGAATAGTAGGGTATCGAAACTATTGAACCACAATCAAGTGGCTAGCAAAAAAAAAAGCAAACTCAACCTAATAAGATAATAACTAGGTTCAAATAAATTTTGCTCATAAATATAAGATAACAAATTCAATTAGAAAAAGAAGACAAACATTATGTTAGGGAGCCTTCATTCAGTAATATCAACTTAAGTAGTGGTCAATATTTTAGCTGTTCACTTTCTACGTTTATCAGGTAGTAGTCCATTGAATAACGTAGGTGATTCCTACTCCTCCATGGAGTTTGTACTGCACTTTCTTATTAAAAGAATGATGAATATGATATTCAACTACACAATTGACAGCCTATAAAAAAAAATTCCTCCAACACAAAAGACGTATTTCTGAAACTCTATCCATGCTTCAATTCAAACTTTGCATCAATCAATGATATTCAACGAAAAAAATGAAAATGCGAAACAGATACATCGTTCCGGTACCACTATAAGTTTCAAAGATGTTCCTACCAATATGACTCCCAAAATGACTTTTAGCTTATGCATAGCTAAAACAAACCAAAACAATATCAAATCCAAATTGGGAGGGTGAACTTATTGTGAAGAAAAAGAAGACTAGAGCAGGATAGTATACCTGTACATCAGTGCACTCATAAATTGGCCTTTTCTTTGCCAAATAACTTTCTCCCACAAGCTTTGCATGATAAGAACTCAAGGAAGAAAATAACTCCCTCTGTTTTGGCAATTGTGGTACTGTTGATGACTTCACCTGTCATATGAATAGGAAAAATAATCAGAGTGCGAAGCACATAGGTCACTGGCCCTAACGAACATGAATGCATTGTCTGACACTTCCAACTAAAAAGTACCACAGAACTAGAAGGTGTACAAGCAATATAAGAAAAACAACAAGAATTTAACACAAGATTTCTGGAAAAATGTCTCTCCGAGATATGTGAGCAAAAGATTATATTTCTATCAAGGTTATCACCAAATATAGCTCAAAGCCCATAAATCCACACAACATGACTAGCAAGTGTATTCAATAATCAGAACATTGTACATCGTTTCTCAATAAAATCACCAAGTGGAACTCAACATCCAGCATAATTCTATAAGAACTATTAGTCTTCCCCTGACAAACAACATTCAGCCTACCATACACTATGATGATTATTTTAGATCAGTCTTCCTATTAAAAACTAAAGCAAGTGCATGGTTATCTTGCAAGTACTACAAAGGCTCAAGCTAGGTTATCAAAAAGATTGTTGAATGAGGAAAATGAACTAGATATGTACCTAGGTATGATGATGGGAAAACTAGGCTACGATTACAGTAGACTTTATAAGACTTCAAGTAGATTACTAAACAGCTAAAAGGATTTTCAACACAATCATCACATTGTTAAAACAGTAATCAAGGCAGTAATGGAATAAGTAGGAATCTGATTAATGCATTTGGCAACAATCAACTCAAAGTAATTAAGACAGAAGTTCCAGAATTCAAATTGCTAAAATATGTAAATGCAGACCTGGTTCTTGTTAACGTCAACTAGAATGGTATTGGCTAGCTTTGACTGCACTTCACTGGTTTTGTTCTTTACGCCAACCTACAAACAACATAAAAATAGTGGCCAAGTTGATCCAGTCACTAAAAGACGGAAAACAAAAAAAATTGACTTTGTAGAAAATCTAGCTTGACAAAAAAAGGCAGCATTTAAAATTGAGTTCAGCCTACAAAAAGAAAATGCTGAAGCTAAACAATACACCAGTCAAAATACGTTCTCAATATCCATTTCAAGCAAACAGAATGTCAGTAGACAGGGATAGTGAAAATTTAGGAGGCTTGAGACCTATACTTACTATGTAAGGAACTGGTGCATCCAAAAAGTCCAGCATTTCATCTGGCAAAATCTGGAAATTCATAAAGAAAAAGTGTAATACAGTTCATGCTTCATGATTATCACTCAATTGCACTGGCAAGCAAGGAGAATCACATACCGGCATTAATAGGCTTTGCCATTGATAGGGGCGGATCAGAGGGATAATTGATAATACTGATGCAGATAATATACCCTGCATGACAAAGTGTTTTTATTAATGTAGAGAGACAGACACTCTGTTTCTGCCAGCTTCAAATCAAACCCGGAAAACTGATTTAAATTAAGGAACAACATCTGACTTGGTTCAGTAAAAAGTTAACTATAATCCCGAGCTCTAACCAAGCTACCTTTAAAAATGCACTAAATCCATTGCCAACGTTTAACAATAGATAGACCACTCAACACTCTAATTGCTTAATTACCATTACGTGCACGGAGCAACCATGACAAGATAACTAGATAACATTTTGAAATTAGGATCAAATTAGTCCATTGCAATTATCTAATTTTGTCAGATAAAAAGCAAATACCAAGAGGATCAAATTGCATCAGTGCTTCCAGTTTGACACGTGTTTGTAATACATACCAAATTAGAACAAACAAACACAATCTGCTTCTCCAGCAGTGCTCCAGCAAACAACGTCAACACCTGCATTCAGAAAGAGTTACCATCCAATTGATCTTTTATACAAACCTAAGATGAAAATTTAGTAACTCCATATATATGGATCAATAATGTAAGAAGAGAAACTAACAAATCTATCATGCTTACAGCATGAAATAAAGACATACACTCAAATAATCAACACAGAACAGGACATACACTGTTTCTAACATGGGTTACAACAATTAATGCATAATGCAAAATATACAGAAGGAAACAAACAAAGAGTTATGCTGAGCTTTGACTTAGAAAGTACTAAATTAAACCAATCACGAAGTATCGTAATTCGATATCAACAGTAAATCCGCTATTTCTGACAGGATCGCATCAGTTGTCATAATCTACACTTACTACAGCAATTTCCAAAATGAAGAATTGCCCAGATAAGCTTCAAATGCAGACACATGTATGCAAGATATATTCTCCACTTGAATCAAATTTTAACACATCAAGAACTATAACTGGCAGAGCAAACCTAACTAAACAGTTATTTTCAGATAACAATCTCAAGACTTCAACATGCACATACATTCTCGAGACGCAAGGATCCACATATGCATGCGACAGCCCATGTTGATAATGCAGCTGCTTCCTCCTCAGCCATTAGTGCACTATGTGCCTGACAAAAGTCAGAACAATAATGTGGATCTTAGCAAACTACCAAAACAAGCACAATGTGTCTTTTTCCATTTAAGAAAAAGGCATTATGAATTATAATGGAAAGAAGCTGACTTTACATAAACCTAAAAAGCTATCACTGAATGTACCTCAGCAAATTCCAAGCTAGTACTACATGATCTCAAATCAACTGTTGAGCCAGCAATATTTAAAACTGTCTCATCTGGTCTATGATATTCCAGAGGATGAAGATGCTCCAAAGGATGGAATCTAAGGGTTGAACCTCTTGAAGGGAAATGTAACTGGTAATATTGGCATATTATCTGCAATGATCCATGGTTGTTTGCCTGGAATTTACAGTAAAAATTGGCAAATCTAAGGAAACAAGAGGAATGGCTTAGAGACAGAAAAACCACAACAACAACCAAACACTCAAACCTTAGCCCATTCAAGGATATCTGAGTGATCATTAGAATCTTCCTGGCCAGAAAAAGATGCCTCTTCTGTCTCTGTATCATCAATATCACTCCTAAAATTTCTGTCTTCACTAGGAGACCCCTGGAAACTGTATAAAAGGAGATCTTAAGGCAGCATACAATTGAAAGTTAAAGCCCTTCCCCCATGTACATTCAACTGTGTGCATGTGTACATAATGAGATACAAATAGACACCAATTTGAAATGCGACTAGATCTTCATATACCAAAAGAAAGGGAAAAAGAAGTTAAACATATCAAACCACCAAAACAAGGAGGGGCCTATGTGCAATTAGCAAGGAATATGTGGCGTCAACCTGTAGAAACAAAGTTTCAATTTATATCATTACCCAATTTACTCTGCTCCAACTTTTTTTAGTGTTTTCCTCCACAACAATAAATGAAGTTATCTCATTACTACAGACTACAGCAGGCAAAGGAAGAAATCCCAGCATTTACTAGTATAATACTACAGTTCCATTATTACCAGTATATACTCCATACATTGTGTTGAACATTAATCAATGCATCCTTTGAACAAAGCCACAAGTATCACCCACTTCTCTTTAAATGCTATTATATAAAAAGATGTTATCTATTTAGTTACAAGATGATGCGCCTGATATTGACCATGTCAAATCTTGTACTGCACATGGACAATCACACAAAAAATAGAATTCTTTAACAAATTAAATCTTCAGATTCTCTTTGTTCGCCTTAAGACTGTCAATTAATCAATTACTTCAACAGGAATTAGATCACTAATTTTTTATGGATCATCTCCCGCAACCTCTTAAAATGCAGAAACCCTTTTTTTTTTTTCCTTCTTATGTAACTTTTATGAAATTTGTTTTCATTTTATATATAAAAAAATTTTACAAATTAATTTTAAATTTTATAAATATATGTTTTTATTATTTTCACATTTTCCCCACATTTTGAACAAATACCACTTCTAGGTGTCCACTTGAATCTGTAACCTTTGTTAGTAGATTCATTTTCTGTGTCAGGGTGGGACGAGCCGTTTATCATTACCATAGGTGTCACGTGGAAGTGGGCTATATGGACACATACTTCGTGAAATGCTTCATGCATGTTTGTTACCGGGACACTATTTTATTTTTGTAATTTTACATAGGGTATGTACACCTGACACAATTTAAATGTGGAAATTTGTCATCACAATGTAACAAAAGAATCAATTAAAAGAGATCCTATAATTTCAATTTGAAAGTCGTTGGGCATTTCCGTGACAGTTCACATTTCTGTTCCCGTCGTGCAGCATAGCTTTCAGCATTATACTTAAGGAAAACAAAAACTCTTAAATGCACTTTTTTCCTCATTAGGAATTTCACTTCTAACAAAAAGATTTAAGATAAGCTTACAATAGACTCCAAAACAAACCATCCCATTATCAACCAAACTTGAAGTAAATCAAAGATGAAATACCTGGAGGAAGATTCTGAGCTTTCATAATGATAATAGCGTAGGAGAGGTAGAACAGCATGTGGTACACGCCTTTCTTCTGCTTGCTTGCTGGATAAATCATCATCGATCTCACAAATTTCAATATTTTCACCGATGTGTTCACCTTTGTCAGAGACCGTCTCTGATTCAGATTCGGCAGGAACATCACCGTTAACGGATTCTTTAGACATGTGAAAATGCCCATCAGGAATTTGATGCTCCAAGTGACTCTCATTATCTGTAAATTCTCGAGGTGTCGAATCTCTTGATCTTAAGTCCAAATTTTCATCCGTCCCATCCAGTATTTCCCCATCCTCCTTATAAATTGGTGATGTAACACCTAAATTTTCCTCTAGATTTTCTTCTTTGGTATTACCTTCCAAAGATTCCAAGTCGAAAACATCAATATCTTTTGTTAACCGTTCCAACCTTTCCTCCGTGAAGATGCTACAAGAAAATGTCAAATGTCAAATGTCAAATGTCAAATAGAAATGACATGCACAATTTTAAATATAAGCGTTAGATGCTGATAAATTTGTGGCAGTATGTTTAGTTGGATTTCTAGCCCCAAAAAAAAAAAGAGATAAATCAATCAAAACATTTTTTTAGCGTAGTTCGTCAAATTCAATGTTAACCAAAGGTGAGGAAAATGGGGAAAAAAAGTAAAAAAATAATCGCAGCAGTGAATAATTGCACCTGTTCAATACACCAAAATGCAAATCAAAGAATGGAAGCCTTGAAAGAATGCAGTAGCATCTCCGTGTAGTTAGTACATAACGGCTCAAAGATGGGCAGGAAGATCGCTTATCTGAAATCATGGAAAGCAACCCAGAGGGTTTTTGAACAATTTCATCAACTAAAACACAGCACCCGTACAATGTAGAATCATCAGCAACCTGGGAACAAGTTAAAAAGAAAAACAAAAATAACATTAAAACTCAAGAAAGGGGCTTTGGTCTTCAACGTTGCATTGTCAATCAAATCAACGAAATTTGTCCCATTGGCATATGAAATCCCAAGTTCAAAATCTGAATACTCAAAAGGAAATATCTAACTCATTATAAAACCGAACATCCAATTTATATTTGAAAGAATAATAAAAAAGTATTGCCACCTCCGAAAAAAAAAATTGAAAACGCAAGATAGATCTAAGACATCTATAGTCACTCAGATGTCAAAGATTGCATAACTAATAGGTCCCATAAAAAAATTCATGTGATTAATCTTGTATAACAAAATATAAAATTCCACAGAAATACAGATCACATAATATATGAAAAGTACCTGCAACCGGAATACAAATGACAGGTCACTTTGTTTAAGGTGCTCCTGCAAACAAGGCAACATAAGTGAGATGATTGTGTGACATATCAAGTAAAATACCAGCATCATTTCATCAGATAGTAGGAGAATTTAAAAATTTATTGTATCACATATACCTGTCCAACAAGAATTTCGTTCAACTCACTCATCGAAGGAGTTTTCTCCACAGCACGAACCTAAAATCATGATTAGCAAAATTCAGAAATATCTTCATGCATGACCAGTCAAGTTAAAGTGATGACAAAATGCAAAAAATAGTTTTACAGTTGAATGCAGAATAGCATACTGTACAAAGAAGAAAGTGATGCCAAAACTCTCATCAAAGTTAACCATGCTACTTCACAATATATTGAGCATAACGCACATTTTCTACTCTTATACTCGATTAATTTTCATAAGAAAAAATCATTTGAAAATCAAGAACTATTATAAATCATTTGAACAATCAAGAACTATTAGTTAGCAAGTGTTTCAATTCAATTATGGTGCAATATCTTACACTTGGGCATTGATACTTGTAAAAGAAACCTCAATGTGTCTATCCCATACCCAACCAGGAATAGATAGGTATATTCAAGGACCAGCTGAATCACAAAAGCAAATCTCATAATCGTCTACTGTTTATTACACCAAAAGAATTCCACTCATCAAAACTAGTAGTAATATTTCAGGAAGAGTGCATCAGAATCCACCATATTTGAAATCAACATAATGCCTTGCAAGCATCATATATAGATTTATGTGTCTCAAGAAAAATTCCAGATGCTTGTACTAAGAAAAAAACTAATTAAAATGTCTTTCCACAAAAATGGCACTACAAAATAAAGATATGTTAGAGACTAGAAAAAAAATTGAAAAATGACATATGTGTATAACAAAGAAAAACCTCAGCATGTCCCATAAGAAAACGAAGTAGTCAATATAAATGAGAGGCAAAAAAAAAAAAAAAACCCAGAAAGCATATTTCCAACCTCAAGGCCTCCAGGGAAGCAAAATGATACTAGATCTTTGTATTTGAGAGGCAGTTGTTTGTCAGGAGGGTAAACAAATAAGACCTGTGAGCAGGGGAAACACTATGTAAACCGAAAAAAAAAAAAACAAAGGAATCTCCAGATAGATATAAATTATTATATTTTTAATTTAAGTCCTCACCTGAGGCTCAAGAATGGGTTCTACACGAGATTGATTTTGATAACCAAGAGAACTGTCCAACCTACGAGAGACATATTGTCTCTGAAGAGCCTGAAGATCACAATTAGGATGAAGTCCTACAACTACCATGCTCTCAAAAAGCCTTGATGGCTCCTTTAAGGACCTATGATCCTGCATACTTAAAAACAAAGACGTTACCAAGCAGTAGGAAATAGGTCTCACTTTGTCTAATAGTTAATGAAAGAATAAACAAAACCATCAATAAAAAATTATCAACCATAAAATTATCCGTGACATCTCAACTTAGAATTCAGCAGTACATTCATTGACTGATCTGCCCAAGAATGATGGTTCAAAAATCGGACAGCTAAAAATATTTTCATGAAACAAAAAAGAAATATTAAACGAAGAAACCCACTTATAAGAAATAATACCAAGTACTGTAGTTGATATTTTGCCCATTGACGCTTTTGGCTGGTTAGAACTTCTGGATTGTAAGTAGCGGCTTTCACTTCTGGAGGAGGAGATGAGAAGCCCTTTAGCACCCTTGAAACATGACGCTGCAGCTTCTGAAACTGGCTATCACCATGATCATCTTTCGATGAAAACACTACAGAGGGTCTTGGTGAACGGGGAGCAGTAGCTGCAGCAGCTGCAGCCGCAACAGCTCTTGCGACGTCTTCAGTAGTCTGCAAGAAAAGTGAAGCTCTCCAACCAGGGCTACCAGTGTCTTCATTTTTAGCCATCCGGAGAAGCTCGTCTACAGCTACATATAGCACATTATGCTAAGAGTAAGGATGACAATACCTACTCAAGTAAAGAAGTAACTATGCTCTAGAATCATTGATCATAAAGAAGCATGTATATGTGCCAAGCAATGGCAGTTGCTCAAAAACCTCTAGACAATGGCCATTACAAGGAGCTATTGAAATTTTCAAAAACTGAAACATCAAAATATATAAATTATAAATAGCATTAAATTTTTTTTGAAAAAGTATATTCATATCATAAACTCACAAGACAACATGCACGCAAAAAACAAACCTGCATAAAACTCAGAACACTTGCAGATAGAACAGGCAATTAAAGAAAATCATTGTATTAAATCTGACATTTTTAACCAAACAAAATGAATAATTGAAGAACAAATTTTAAATTAGAGCATTGACTCATTTCAGTGACCATTTTGCATAAATAAATATAAGTGTTTACACGAAGATACTGCAGATGTCCAAACATTGTTGAACTAAATCACCAAAAAAACCACTGCTCGCTCTTTACCTCCAACAACAAAACCCTTCTATTATAAGCAGCAGTTTGTTCACAGGGAAATTTTTTATTTCTTCCTTGATTTCTTTTAAACCAGCAAAACTAAAACACTATCCTTCGCTTATTGATTTTTTTTTTCTTAATTTAATAGCAACCATAGACATAGAAATTTATCAGCTTTAAATAGTTCACACTCCAAGCAAGCAGTAGTCCCTACGAATTGTTAGTGCCGTTGAGTTACTTAAATCAAAAGCTTCAGTTGCATAAGCTCTTAAAATTGAAGTAAAAGCATAACTATTAACCAAAAAGCAGTTCAAAGTGAATATTTTCTACCAAGAAATTTATAGATGTCATGTTTTGTCACATAAAAAATCCACACACAAAAAAAAAAAAAAAAAAAAAAAAGAACACCCTTATCAACCACAAACTTAGCTGATAGCTGATTTATGATTAGAAAGAGAAAACGAGTCAACCTCAGAAATCAACACAAAAAAGACAGATAAAACGATATAAGCATAATTAGAAAGAAATTTAACGATAATTGCATCAAGATGAAACAAACTGACCTTCACAGAGCGATTAAATTAGGGACAGAAGAAGAAGAAGAATAACAAAAGCTCCACTACTGTAGATAACCAGAAAAGAAGAAAGCTCAGGCTGCTGCCATAACAAGGAAGAAAGAAATACCAAGAAAGTAGATATTTCTTCAATCGTAGAAAAAGGGCGCAGAGAGAGAGAGAGAGAGAGAGAGAGAGAAGTGATGAGCTAAGCTGATAAAGTTATTGTTGATTAGAAGAGGGAAAGTTGAATAGTTTGGTTAGGGCAAAAATAGAAAGAAGAAGAAATGTCAAAGAGGAAGGGGAAGCTGAGTTCAGCCCTCGAAATCGTCGATGGCGCCGGTCAGTTTCTTCTGGGTTATTGTTGGGATTCGTAGGTTGTTTTCCTTTTTGATGTGAGAACGGTTCAACACTAAATTCAGTGTATAATGGCTTTAATACAGAGATAATTACATCTTAATAAAGTTTTTGTTTGGTATTTAAGCATCCAGTGGGCAACTTTTTCTTTTATTTGTGTAATAATTACCTCATGTTCTGTTTCCTCTATTGATTTCTCTTGTTTCTTGATTTAATATTCGTGTGCTGCACTTTCTATAACTACTAACATTAGCAAATAATTTCAAACTATTTCTATGATAACTACTTTTTTAATCTGCAGGCTATGCATATCTTGTACACATATAATTAAATTCATGTAATATGAAATATTCATGTATTTAATTAAAGCTCCATTTGTTTTATATCAGTCTGGGATTGCTGCAAATGAAAGTGCTGTCAGTGAAAGTTAAGTTTCATTTTTTTTTTAAGTAGTTTTAAGTGTTTTTCCAATGCTTTTCTGAATACAATCTGACTTATAACAATTATATATTTGAAGCTGCTTTCTACAGCCCCAAAAGCAGCTTTCAGTCAAAGTAAAGTTCCACATACTTTGGCTAAAAGCTGTCCCAAGTTGGCCCTTAGTGTTTATAATTCAAAATGAAATTAAATTGAAGAAAATTATTTTTCTAGTTACGGAAAATTTCTCACTTTATAAAGGAAAAATTATTTTCCAAATAAGAGTGTTTTATTTTTCTATAAAATATTTACCATGGAATATATTTACCCAAAAGAAATTATTATTTTTTTTTAACAAAAGAAGTCTAAATACAGAACTTTAAAAATATTTAGGAATAGAATAGCATAATGAAATTATAAGCTTGTTATTAAAAATATTTAACAAATGAAGCCAAAAATCAGAATTTTTAAATGGAATATTTGTCAAACAAGCTTGTTAATTAATAATATAATACAATTTCCTTAAATGGAATATTTAATATGGTTATTGATCAGCGAAAATAGTTGATAAGCATGCTTGAGGGACTCCATGTCCCATGTGTTCTCCTAAATAAATAAATAAATAAATATTATGGAATTTAATTATACTAATCTAGAATAACCAATTAAGAGCATTTTTAGTCAACAATTGCACACCATGCCACGTGTGGATATCGTGTGGTGGGAGTCAAAGTGTGTTTAATTAGATAAAGAGACAAAAAAAAAAAAAAAGCATTATGTATCCTGATCTTAATGTACATTAACATACTAATCTTTCAATTCAACACAATAAAATATTAACCAATTATATAATTCAGACATTGAATTTCCAATTGATAAATTAATTATGTATATCATACTCCATTAGAAGTATTATTTTTTATGACTTTAAAAACTTTTATATATTTTATTAATTGAACTTTAATATAAATCTAATGTGGAAATAAAGAAAGAATATTGGAGCTTTAAAAAAAATGCATTTGTAAACTCAGTAATTCAATATTCATAACTATAATTAATGAATAACTCAATATGCTAACTTGAATAATTATATCTCAATGTTTAAAGTTTTTTTTTTTTTAAACAATGTCTAAAGATATTAATATTAATATTTTTTTTAACTTTTTATATGACTCATAAGTTTTTTATTGAGATAATTTTGTTTAGAATTTAATTAATGTTAAGATTTTTCGTTCCTTCCTACGATTGTATTTAGTGAAAATCAAATATATATTTATTTTTATAAACTTAGTATGTTTTGCAAATTGAAGTAAAGGATTTCATAGTACCAAAGAGGTTGAGTTAGGGATGTTAACGAGCCGAACCGGGATCGAACCTATCCAGGCTCGGCTCGGCTCGAAAATGTTGAAGATCGAGCTCGGTTCGGCTCGAAGCTCGTCGAACTTATTTTTTTTGAGCTCGGTTCGAGCTCGTGACAAGCTCGGCTCGAGTTCGCAAGCTCGCGAGCTTAAAATCTTAGCCTATTAGAATAATATTAAGTGGAAAAAGAAAAATCCAAATATACAATACCTGATTAATTTTACCTGATTTAACAATTTATTATCTAAATGCAGTCTTTTGCCACATTAATACTTAAAACAAATTTAATATACATAAACTCCAACAAATCAAACAAAGTTATGAGATTAAAGAAACATGGTTTGTAACAAATATATAGTCTACATACCAAAATTTTAAATATAGATAATGCAAAAAAAAAAATCTCAAATAACATAATCTAGTCTAAAGAAATTGGAAGAATGATTTCTTTTGGTTTGTCTTCATCGTCATCACCTCCCTGCAAGTAGAATATAATATAATATTATAATAATTGTAATACACCCAAAAGAAAATAAGAAAAAAAAACAACACAAATAAATAGAGATATACTTACTGCGTTCATTTTCTTGAAACCATAAGTGGACTTGCACCAATCTGCTGTGCAAATCAACCTTTCCACCGTTTCCGGTTTCAACCTAGATCGATAAGGATCAATAACTCGACTCCCGGCACTAAAAGTAGACTCAGAAGCAACAGTGGTAATAGGAACAGCTAAAACATCAGCAGCCATTTTAGACAAAATACGAAACTTGTTAGATTTATCCTTCCACCACTCTAAGGCATCAAACTTATGTCGTTGGTCAATGATACAAGGACCTTCCTCAAGATACACATCAAGTTCTGATTTTCTAGTCTCAGAAACTTCTTCGCTTCTCACAACTTGCAAAACTCTAGACATCCCGGGAAGGTTTCCGCTTCTATTAACATTTGAAGCTCCACTTCCAGATTCACCAAGTTCCTCAATTAAAGGGGGATACATATTTTTATACTCATCATACAACTCATACAAAGTATCTCTAACCTTATTTATATTCTCCCTCACAAGATTTGGAGGAAACATTCGAGGAAAAGTAATATCAATAACCCTCATTTTTAAGCGAGGGTCTAGCACCCCACCTACAGCCATAAGCAAATTGCATTCACCCCAATACTTAGCAAACCTGTCTGTTATGTTTTTTATCATTCCTTTCACAAAATCATCAGAAGAATTAGCATTTTCATCCAACATTTCTTTAATGTAATAAACCTCACTAAGAAAAAAATTAGAAGTTGGATATTCTGATCCTGAGATAATGTTAGTAGCATCATAAAACACTCTCAAAACCTCAACCAATTTCTCAATTTTATGCCAATCTTCAGCACTAGGACAATAAACATAATTTTTATCCTCTATAGCAAGTCTAAAAAATACCTCCTTGAATTTGATTGCACAAGCTAACATATCATAAGTGGAATTCCATCGAGTATTGCATTCAAGAACTAACCTCCTCTCTTTGAGATTAAATTGTTGGACAAGCTCAGAAAATTTTTTCAATCTTTGTTCACTTCCATTGAGGTAATCCACCGTATCATGAACATTTTTAATGATATGTTTGACTTGCTTTAGACCATGTTGCACCATAATGTTCAAGATATGTGCACAACAACGAACATGAAATAATGCTCCACCACAAATCAATCTTTTAGTGAGTGAGAAAGTGTCCTTCATGATTTGTATGCAAGAATCATTTGTTGATGCATTGTCTACCGAAACCGTGAAAACCTAAAACAAAAAAGGAACTTCAACCAAATTATTACAACATAATCTTCAACTATTGTGTAAAGCACTAAAGCTACAAATATTTTTCAAAGGGAAAAGAAACTACTTACTTTGTTCTCAATGTCCCACTCTTTTAAACATTTGAAAATGCAATTTGCTATGTCTTTGCCTTTTTTAGGAGGAGGAATACGGACAAAGCTCAAGACTCGCTTTTGTAACTTCCAATTATGATCAACAAAATGACCCGTTAGAACCATATACTCAATCCTTTGATGTGTCGAACGCCACAGATCAGTAGTTAATGAAATTCTATCTACATCTTTCAAAAGTTCTTTCAATTTTTTTTTCTCTACCGCATAAACTTTTTCAATATCATTTTTCATAGTACTGCGTGAAACAGGAGTCCATTGTGGTATTCCTCTACGTAACATAGCATTGAAAGATGATTTTTCTACCATTGAAAATGGTACTTCTTCCACAGCTAACCAAATTGCAATCCCTTCTCTAAATACAACCTTATCAAACTTTCCATTATGTAATGCACTAACAACTCCATAACTTGGAGCCCCCATACTTGAATCACTTGGCAAAAAGTTAATCAAATTTTGTTGCTTCAATGCTAATTTCTTTTTAGTACAAGTCAACATATGTCTTTTGAAATGACTTGTAGTGCCACTTTTTAAAACACTAAAAGATGTTTTACAATGCTTACATTTAGTTTTCCACACCTTACCTACAAGTGTAGGTTGCTCCAAATCATTCCACACTTCAGATTTCCTTGCTCTCTTGAAAGGATGAACTGAATCTTCACTTATCCCCTGGCGAGAGGAGTCATCTTCAGTATCCGCTTGTTCATTTTCTTCCATAGCTTCATCTTGCATCTCATTCTCATCATCAAGACATACACCAAATTCCACCACAGTAGGTGTTGAAGAACACCCATGTGTTGATGGTACACTCACAGAAGAGTTATTATCTGTGAAAAAAATAACATGAAATTTCAACAGCATAGTTAAAAACAAATTTTACTGCTTCTCAAATCTCAGCAAACATCATTTTGAAACAAGAAATAAAAGGAAATTTCTCATACTTCAGACAAAGCATTAGGACTCACTAAATTTTCCTTACTTCAGACAAATCTCATAGTAGCTTCTTAGAGAACTAAAAGGAAAAATTAACAACATCTATAAGCACTTAACTATTTAAAATATTAACATGCACAGGATCAAAAATGGATTAAACTTTCTTTGTAGCTAATTGAAAACTTACATCAGGAGAAGAGAAAGTATAAGAAAAAATAGATATAACCTGTCATGGTGGTTCAGTGCAGGAGAGATCGATGACTGATTGAGATTTGAGAGAGAGCAGAGCAGCGGCGCAAGATAAAGCTTTTTTTTTTTTTGTTTAATGAAGTGGGAACTGGGAAGGAGAGGAAAAGAGAGTATTGTTCTGTTTCTGTAACCTAAAGGAGAGGAGGAGAGGAAAAGAGAGTATTGTTAAAAAAATGAAAACCAATCGATTATCTGCAAAGTGCTTACACATTTTTTAATTAAAAAAATAATCTAAAAAAAATATGAAAAGTGGACTACATGTAGTGTGTATTATTGGCAATTTGGCATTTGTCAAATGACATAAATTGTTTTTGTTGGCATTTGGCATTTGTCAAATGACATAAATTGTTTTTGTTAAAAAAATGAAAACCAATCGATTATCTGTTGCTTACACATTTTTTAATTAAAAAAATAATCTAAAAAAAATATGAAAAGTGGTGATAGGTAAATAAAATAAGTTTATATATTTTCTCTTTAATTTAATTAAGTTTATAATATATTAGAGTAAAAATAAAAAAAAATAGCAAACACATGTATAAAAAATTAAAAATTCATAATATATATAATAGTTAAAAAATTATACGAGCTTGCTCGCGAGCTTTTGAGTCGAACCTTAGAAAGCTCGGCTTGGCTCATTAATGTCTCAAGCCGATCTCGAATTCGAGTCGAGCTCTATCGAGTCGAGCTTTGGCCGAGCTTTGACCGAGCCGAGTTCGAACTATTTGCGAACCACCCTAGCTCATTAACATCCCTAGGTTGAGTTCAACGAAGATGAGTCCAATGGTAAAGAAACTGATTATTGTGGTCCTTTCATATGGATTTGAATTTCACAGCCTGTAAGCACCGGAATTTTACTCCGTAAAAAAAAAAAGAAAAAAAGAAGCAGGTGTCACACGACTATAATTTACAGTCGTGCGACTGTAATTAAAAAATTACAGTCGTACGACTGTAAGATCAGAACAGGTGCAGAACATCATGCCCATGACATAAGAAAAAAGAGGAGAGAGATTGGGCAATTAATGCCCGGGATTTGGTGAAAAAAGGGAGCAATCAGACATACAAAGGAAGAAAAAAAATCCAACTCCAAAGTTTTCTTTTCCTTTTCTATTTTCTTTAATTCTCCAAGTATAAGTGTAAGAATTTGATAGAAATCCTTAAGTTAATAATTTGACTCCACAAACAAATCATAATCTCGGACTAAAATCATCAGAAACCGTGACATTTGGAGATTTTTGGACCCAAAGTTCCTAACCTCAACTTAAGAAAAAAGGAGCAAATTCCAGTGAATTAGAGCGACGCCAGGAGTCAATCCTACTGTGGACGTGCGCCAAAAAGGTTACCACTCTTTATCCCCTCTATTTTCCACGCTTTCTGAGTGATTGGTGTGCTTTTTATGCATTTTTGTTCAGCTTTCTGCGTTTTCTATTTTTGGAAATCAAGAACAGTCGTGCGACTGTTCTTGAGTTTGATGAACAGTCACAGTCGTACGAGTGTTCTTGGTTTCTAGATGATTTTCTTTTAGTTTATTTCAAATAAAATTTTGGCGAAATCCTGAGTTTGGATTGCTTACAGTCGCACGACTGTAACACTCTTTCAGAATCAGAATTTCCATTTTAATCCATAAAAATTTCCAAAAATCCCTAAAAATTCAGAAAATCATCAAAAATGAATTTTGTTGTGTGCATTCACGACCTTAGATTTAATTTTCAGTAAATTTGCATTTAGAACAATACAACGACGGAGACCCGATTCTCCCGAAAACCGACCCACCTCACATGTAAAAAATGTATGTAAACCGGCAAAAATGTTTTCAAAACGATTTTCTCACAAAACCAAAAATTCAGAAACGTTTCAAAACGTTTTCCAGGTCTAACCAGGCTGACTAGCGGAGCCGACCCGGTTATCCCCCTATATGCATGTTCCCGAATTCTAAATTCCCAATTCTGTCATGTTTGAGTCATATTTGTGGCGTGCCGCATTTTGTATTAACCTTTGTTTTGCAGCTTTTATTTTATTTTATTTTATATGTATTTTATAGAATTGTTTATGTATTTTAGGCGATTGTAACATTTTTAGATAAATCGTGTATATTAGGCGTTTGTAAAAGTGAGGCGAGAGTTTTTTTTATTTTTTATTCGATTGGGTTGTAAGCCACTTAAATATTCATTACTTTACTTTTATTTTTGTAATACTTGTATCGCGCTGTATGATTTATTTTAATAAAATTGACTTTAGAATTATGAAATACCATTTGAGAACATTGGCAATATTTATTTTAATTAGACACGAAATAAGAGACTTGTCCGGACCTAGATCTCTGGATAGTGTAGCGGCCGTTCTTCCGGTTCAGCTACGTTATAAATTTTCCAGTTGAGCTGAGCCGGGTGGTGACTCCTACAATATTCATCGAGACTTTGGTCTCGGTTCTTTTATGAATCAATTCCATTTTTTTTTCCAAAACGCGAATTTTCCACTCTAAAAAACCCCACGCCAGAGAGGGGCCCGCCCGAAATTGAGGCGCCCCTTCCAAAAGGGAGTTTCGCGTTTCGTCGAAAACGTCGTCTGCTCACATAGCTGTTATTAAGTTTTTATTGGTAAAGCAATATACAAGTTCTTTCGTAAGTTTCTTTGTCGCCTTGAAATTTTTTGCCTTGAAATTTGTTATTGTCTTGGTTGAAAATATCCTCCTACCCAGTAAACTTAAAAAAAAAAAAAAATTATGGGTAATAAGGGTTTGCATTGATTGAATGGTTGTGAAGAATGAAGGGTAAAAATGAGGAATGAGCGGCAATTGAGAAGAAAAGGAGTGTTGTGTAGTGGTCCATTGGGTATTGGCTGGCTGTCATCATGTTGAAGACATAAAATAGGAGACATGCTATGGTGATCCCCCTACCCCACCCATGCTCATCATTCACTCCTTCTATATCTGGCCCTTTTTTTTTATTATTTTATTTTAATTATTAAACGTTAAAATACTGCCAAAAATATAAGTTGGCTTTTTTATAGAGAAAATTATTTATGTTTCTACTTTCTACGATATTATTTCACCAATTCTACTCTGTAACTTTTGACTTGAAAAGTAATGCTGCTTTTTTGTGTATTTTTAATTTCAATCCACCAAAAAAAGACTATATTAAATAATTTCAAATTACATGTATAATCATATAAATATGCTGCACATATTGCATCCAATTCATTAATAATGATTTTTTTTTTTCATCTGCTACTTTTTATTAATAGTATGTGCGGCTAAAACTATCCAAAAGTTATCAGAAAATAAGCTAGAAGTATATGGAACTTATAAAAATAATTTAAATAAATACAGCGGACAAAATGTGCCTTTTAATTTAACTAGGTGAGTCCAAATAAATAAATATATTTGACTGTATAGTTTGATTGTGGATAAATTGCAATCACAATCACTGATATTTAAGGTTTTTCCATCTATCCATAGCTATTAAAATTTAATTTATACTAATAAAGTTACTAAACCTTTATTCTAGTATCGATAAAATCGTTCTAGCCTTAATTCATCAAATCCCTGTCACGCGGCATTATGTCAATTCTAACCATTTTTTTTTTTTTTATATGTTATATGTATGGGTGCTACATTGGTGATATACATCAATTCCTTTATTAGTTGGAGCTGAACGTAGCATTATGTTGGTTAATCAAATTTGCTCTTGACTTATTATCGTTTTAGATCTAGTATTGACTTGTCACTTTATCATTTCAATGTTAGATTTTAAGAGATTATTATTATTAACACTATAACAAAAGTGAAGTAAGTTATAGACACAGATTAAATTTTATTAACTGTGGATGTTTAAACTCTAAACTTTTGTAATCAAATTAGTGCCTAAATAGATAAGGACTATAAGGAAAATAATAAATTACTTTGGTATTTGAAAGTTTCACCAAAGTTTAGGGATAAATAAGTATATTAATCAATATAATAAATCTATGCTTCTGGCTTCACATATCAATCTTAAGGTCAAATGTTGGTTGGTGTTACAGTTCGAGAAACAGTCAGAATCCCATTTTAATATGTTAAATGCCATTTGAATGGACAGAAATAGAAACTAAGAAGACTTCCAATTTGCTGGGCAATTATGAGTTATCCCATGACAAATTATAGAATTCAACCAGAGTTGTAGAATTTACAAATTGCACATTATAAAAGGTTAAATTTTAACAAAACGAAAAAATAAATTTTAAATCCGACAAGTATTGATAGTTAGGATTTTATCATTTTACTACCCGGACCAATCCTTATTATTCTGGATCAAGTTTTTTTTTTTTTTTTTTATGGAATTAAACTAAAAGTCAATTTAAAAAAAAGTGTTAGTTTAAGTTTAGTTTAACCTACCAAATATTTAGGTGAAGTTAAGTCTTTAAATTAATTTTAAAGCTTTGCTTTATAGAAAGCAAAAGTTAACTTTTAATTTGTATAAATTGGCAATAATAGAATACATATGTTATACTTATTTAATAATAAATAAACACAACTAATTGAGCAGGACTTTTACTAAAAATCTTCAAACAAATTCATGGAAATACTGGATTGAACCAAGCTGGGAACAAGCAGAGCCATGCGAACAAACTGTAGAGAAAATCACATAAATTAAGTAGTTTTTAATAAATATTAAAAAAAAAAAAAAAAACACATCTACTTTTTCAAGTTACCTCATTTTGCAAGTTGATACACAATGGCATATGAAAGCCCATAAACTTGCAAAGGCCCATACACAATAACGAGCTGTGTTTCTACCTTTGATAACTTGAGCAAAGTTAAATGATTGATTGACCATCAAACCCAACGGACATTCTTGTCAAAGGTCAAGGTTTTGATTTTTTTTTTTTTTTTTTTTGAACAAATAAGATTTTACATATTTTGAATTGCTTATTTCATCCATTTCAATTTATTGGTAATAAAATTAAATAAATTAAACAATCTTCTACAATAATCGAAATAACATAAATTTACCGTATTTACGAGAGAAGCAACCCTTACCGCTAGAACAAGAAGAAAAACTAAAATAAAAATAACAAACAGCGTTGTAACCTACGTTTTATTAAGTTTCACTATTCTTCATCATATATCCACAATCATAAGAGCTCATACTTGCCACATAATACCATGCAGTTTAGCAGATCTGGATAAATCTTGCTTAAAAATAATCTATTTTGGTATCTACAATTTGAAGATCTCCATTAATCTCTGACTATGAATATATGATGACCAATCCATCGATAAAAAAAACTATCGGATTTGAGTTGTGTAGTACCAGATTTACAACTAAGAAAGATTTTCTGAAGCTAAAACTAATAAAATGTCGGATTGATTTATTTTAAGGAAAAAACACACACCAAAAGAATGAGGAACAAGAAAAGGAGAAGATAAAGATGTGTACAAGTATGAGGCCTATGCCTGCATGTCATTGTGGAGTTGTGAAAACATGTGTGTGTAATGCCTCTAAGAAGTTAGTAGATTTGAATGAAGAAGATAAACTTTTTAAGTTTCTTTTTGGGTTAACTGAAGCATATGATCATGTCAGGAATCAAATTATACTTATGGATCCGTTATCAACTTTGACTAAAGCATATTCTATGTTGCTGTAAGTAGAAAGGCAGAATGAAATTTTTGTTGATTGTTCTGTTGAGGTTGCTAATTTTTCAAAGATTAATAAGAAGCACAAGCATGATTCTGAGTGGAAGGGTAAGAAGAAAGAAGGAGAATCTAAAGAGGATTAATGGTGTGACATTTGTGATACATCAGGACATATGCGTGTTACTTGTTTCAGGATTATTGGTTATCTTGACTGTTGGATAAGCAAGAAAGAACCATTGAAGAAGTCAGTTTCACAATCCTCTACTTCAAGAGGATCTCATTTTAAGCCCGAGGCAAATTATGTACAAAAGAAGCAAGTTTCTGAGATTAGTGAATCAGAAGATGAAAGCAAACAAGGTATGAATAATGTGAATATAAATCAAATGCTTAAAAAGATGTACGAGATGGTGAAAGACAATAATATGATGGAGACACTAGTTCATAATGTAGAGTTTACTACTTTTGGTTTCTCTGGTACGCCTAAAAATTCTTTTATTGCAAATGCATGTTGGATTGTTGATAGTGGCGCTACTTCACACATCAGTCCTTGTAGAAGGTTATTTCAAAATTATAAAATGCCTGTTTGCAGATAAACTGTTAGTTTTCCTAATGGTAATGTACAGTAAATTATGTGTCAAAAAGAAGTTGAATTATCTGCTTCATTGAAGTTAAAGGGCATATTTAGCATTTGTTATTTAACAGTTAAGTCAACATATGCAAACTCCCTGTGTTCACCATCTACAAGTAGCTTTTCATGTCTTGAAGTACTTAAAAGACACAGCTTCTTATGGTCTTTTATCTTCCAATACATCAAGTGTCAGCTAAGCATCAAGTTGGTGTATTTGTTTCTATTTTCTGTTTTGTTCTCCTCGTATATACAAGCGACATTCTTCATTCCATATATTCTTTGAAAACCTTTAATGAATCAGATCTCTAATTGTTTCGGTTTCATAATCTGGAAGTTTTATCCAAATATATTATAGGTTGTGAGAATTTTTATGACTGTAGATTTCTAATAAGTTATGGTGGGGTTTGATGAAATGGAGGATGCAACGTTTGTGTACTTATATTATGTTTATTTTATATATTTTATATGGTTAATATGGTTTTTTTTCTATCACCAATATGGTACTATCCTATTTGTTGTTATATTTTATTTTAATATTTATAAAAGAATTTGTTAAATGTATTTAGTTTCATTACCTATGGATCTATCTTAATTTATTCTACCTATCGACATATATGAAATGCTACCATTATTTTATATATATAAAAAAAAGTTATGTAAATTTTGTACCGTTTTATTATAATTGGATACCAAAATTGCCACCGTCATTTTAGTGTAGTGTGTATATTTGTATAAATTTTCCGACCATAAGAAACAGGAAGAGGGACGGGTCAACACGATGGAACAAGGAATAAAAGAAAATAAATAACACGTGAATAGCATTGCCTAGTCTTTTAATAATTAAATCAAAAAGTAAAACTTTATTCCACCGTCCGTCTCCGTCCAGACTATATAGATCACAGCGAACACTGGCATCTCATACTGTAAGTAGCACTCTCTTCAATTGCGTGATTGATCCCCTCTCTCTCTCAATTTCGATTCTTAATTTGGGGCTTTCCTTTATCATTATCGTAATCACCAATCAGGGTTAAGAAGAGATTTATCGGTATTACTTCCGATACGATTCAGCTCTGATAAGAAGCAACAATGGCCGAAACCACCCTCTTTTCTCCTTACAAGATGGGCAAATTCAAACTTTCTCACAGGTCTGTTTTTTTTTTCTCTTCTTTTATACTGATGATTTATTGGCGATCGCCGCCGGCAGAGAGATCTGCAAGGGTACTTCTGTCATTTGGTTTTATTTTTTTGGTTGCGACGAATTTGTCCACGGAGGTTAACCCGGCGGTGATGGGTGATGACAGGGTGGTGCTGGCGCCAATGACTAGATGCAGAGCTTTGAATGGGATTCCAAACGCAGCTTTGGTCAACTATTACACGCAGAGGTCAACACCTGGCGGCTTTCTCATTACTGAGGGCACTGCGATTTCCCCTTCTGCCCCTGGGTAATTTATCTTTTTCCCCTATCTATTAACATAAGAGTATATATATATATAAAAAAAAGAAATTGATTTATGGATTGGTGTTTGGTAGGGAATATCCTTTAAGAAAGCTACTAAAACACTTTTCAATAGAAATATACAAATTTGGATGATAGTTTTAATCATTAATTTATTGCATTTTTTTTTTTTTTAGTGTTACTCTTTCGGATTATGAAATTTATATTAATGTAAACTTCTTTTTATATATTGTCACGCTTAATTATATACGATTGCTAGCTACTTCATATTTTATAATAGACTTTGCATTTTTAATCTCCAAATATATGACGACTAATTAATTTTATCAGTCTTAGAAATTGAACAATTATTGCTCCATTCACATAATACCAAAAAAAAAAAAAAATTTGTCGAAGTTCCTTTAATTATGAAAGCAGCACCGAATCATCTTGAACAATAATTAAAAAAAAAAAAAAAAAGATAACATTGATTGTTCTAATAACCATTATACGGGGTAAATTTAGGCCGTATTGTGGGATGATATAAATCATTTCTATAGTATTATTTTTGAGAGTACACAATTCCCATGCCACCCAATAGGAGTGCGCCACATTAGCATTTAATATCATACTAGAAAACTCCGTCAAGCTGGGTGCACGAGACTTTGAAGTTGGTCAAAATTGTTTAGCTGCCGATTTGAGTAGATGGGGATTTTGTTGTCTTTATCAACATTTCTGAATGTTGAATCAGTAAAAAGCATATCCTCTTAGTTTTCTTATAAAATTAGATGTTTAGAAAAGGACCGTTCTTGTATTTATACATAATGCTTCAAAGGAAACACCAAAGATCAAAGAGATGCTTAATATAGAATGACATCATCATCATGTATAGCACTATGTAACATCATCATGTATAGCACTATGTAAAATAACTTTATACATTGTATATTCAGTGTTTTCGTTTTATATAATGCATTTCTAATGGATATGGAGTCCTATTTTTCTCTTTTTTTTTTTTTTTTTCTTTTGTGGGGTGCTTTTTCACAATAATGAAATATAGTTGGCCATCGTCATGGCTTTGGGGATTGGATGGTGGCGTGCTTTATAAATATTCGTCAGAAGAGGTGCTTATTATTATTATTATAAACTGTAACTCTGAAAGGCATATATATAAGGCTTTGGTAATTTCATCCTAATTTTGATGATTACCAGTAGGTTTTCTCAACTACCAAATTAATAATATTTTCAACTGTTTTCCTGGTCCACATTTTAGAAGCTTATAATTATTAACATTCCTTTTTGTTTCCCTGTTGTTTTGTTTTAATTCTGTAGTGATCAATACTCTTTTGACTTTGTTAGTTTTACTAATTATACCCATGAACTTTCAATTTGATACGTTAAGCTCCCTGAACTTTTGTATTGAACGCAGTAAGCTTCCAGCTAAATGTCTTGTTTGCTGTTAATTGCACACACAGTTCAAAAAGTGCTGTTTATTTAAAGTGGTACTTTTCACATATCACCTTCCCGATTTAGAGATCTGAATATAGCTACTTGATATGACCATATGCTCCTAGTTTCTTTTTTGGCTCTCAAAATGAATAAGATAACTTGTAAAGATGATCACGTCATAGGGGTAACACGAGATTCTAACTGTGAGTGTAGTTTGCAGCAAGCAGAACAATGAGCTAAAAGCTTAATGTGTTCGACTATAAAAGATGAGCACTGCTTATCATACTGATTATGTATAACAAAAATGGTTTTAGTGATGGATTTCCAGCAGAACTTACCAAAATTAATTAGTTTAAACTGTGGAAACCAGGTTTCCTCATGTCCCTGGGATTTACACAGAAGAACAAGTGGAAGCATGGAAGAAGGTGGTTGATGCAGTTCATCGCAAAGGTGGCATTATATTCTGTCAACTTTGGCACGTTGGCCGTGCATCTCATCAGGGTAAATCTTTAACTTTTTAACCACAGTTTGATAATAAAGATTCTCTTCTTTTGGATTCATTTTCAAGCAGGGTAAATCGTTTGTACAATTGTTTGTTCAAAGCACACATCAAGCTTGTTGAAGTACTGACTGCATTTTAATTGTGAATTTCTGCCCACAAATTAGTTTATCAACCTGGTGGAGCTGCACCTATATCATCAACGAGCAAGGCCATCTCAAACAGGTGGAGAATTCTCATGCCAGATGGCAGCCACGCCATATACCCGAAACCCAGGCCCTTGGAAACTTTTGAAATACAGCAAGTAGTGGAGAACTATCGCCAGGCTGCAGTGAATGCCATTCGAGCAGGTTAGTACTGTGCCTGCATTTATAATCATAATTCTCTGGAGATGTAAAATTGGTGAATTTTTAGTAAAGAAAAAGCTATAATGAATTGCCAACAGCCAATGGACTATACTTTATTCAAATTTTATTGGAAGTGAATGACTATGGTATTGATTTCTGTGGTGTGACCGACTTGGATAACAACTGTTACTGTATCTCTTTTCGGTCATTACGTAATTGATGTACGAAAAGGATCAGAGCAAATGATTAGGGACCTGCATTATTAGGAGCAAACTATTAGGGACCTGCATTTGGGAGAAAGTTGAAACCATTTGAACTAGAAATTATGAACACTGCTGATCATTCAAAGTCTAATGGACACTAAATCAGTATAACTTCTCATAGACAAGCTAAAAGGCTAATTTGATGAAATTATTTAGCTATTATTGCTTCTTAGGATGTTGAGATAATCTGAATGGCCTGCCTAGTTGGGATCTTTAGGTGATAGCTTTTATTGCAGTTTTTAGGCCATTTGACATGCCATATGTAAGATAAGGTAGAATGGGAAAAGATACTTCTCATTTTTGGGTGTCAACTGTGTCTGCTTATTTGTTTTTTACTTTTCAAAATGGAAAGCAATGCTGCCTGAGTTGATCTTCTATGTACCCGAATAATCATTAAAAGACATTTTCGTTCATATATTGTGCAGGCTTTGATGGAATTGAGATCCACGGGGCTCATGGTTACCTTATCGATCAGTTCCTTAAGGACGGGATTAATGACCGAACAGATGAATATGGTGGGTCACTAAACAACAGGTGCAGATTCTTAATGCAGGTTGTTCAATCAGTGGTCGCAGCCATTGGTGCAGATCGAGTCGCTTTTAGAATGTCACCAGCAATTGATCACCTTGATGCCATGGATTCTAATCCACACAACTTGGGACTTGCAGTGATCGAGAGACTTAATAAACTTCAGTCAAACATTGGATCAAAACTCGCCTATCTCCATGTTACTCAACCGCGTTACACAGCCTACGGCCAAACAGAATCAGGCAGACAGGGCACAGAAGAAGAAGAAGCTGAACTAATGAGAACATGGAGAAGGGCTTATGAGGGGACTTTCATGTGTAGTGGCGGCTTCACGAGGGAGCTAGGAATAGAGGCTGTAGCTCAAAATGATGCAGACTTGGTATCATTCGGGCGACTTTTTATTGCAAACCCAGACCTAGTGTTGAGATTGAAGCTTAACGCACCATTGAATAAGTATATCAGGAAGACTTTCTACACTCACGATCCTGTTGTTGGGTATACGGACTACTCGTTCTTGAGCAACGGGAACGAAAATCAGGCGCTTTCGCGCCTTTGAATGCAAAGCAATTGGGATTGTTCTGCATGTATTCTATAGTCTAATGGATTATGGCATTAAATGAAATTGTGTCAATAGAGTTTGGAGCAGTTCAATGATATGATCTTTTACCTTTGTAATATTATAAAAAATAAGGGTAAACTTTAAACAAATGAGACGAAATCTAAAAACTAGTGTTTGCCAATGAACAGAGAAGGATTTTAATTTCTTCCCAGATAAAGTCAAAGTCCTAGTGATTTATTTTTTCCCCCGTTGTGTTCAGGGATTGTACTACTGATATTAAAAGGAAATTAATTATAGCCAAAATTTCTATCGCAAGTTTGCATTGGAATGTCTAAATGATTAGGTAAACAAATAACAGGATATGATGTTTTTTTCGTAGTTCAATTACAAGTTTGTAAAAGTGGGTCTTGAAAATGTTTTATTTGCAAAGAAAGGCAACTTCACTAAAGCTGTCCAAATTTGCACGCATGAAAAACATTAAAAAAAAAAAAAAAAAATTCCAGCTATTTTTTCGTCCATTTGTGCAACTCCTAAAAAATAAAAACTTTGAAAACAAAAAAAATAATAGAATGACTAAAGCATCTGTCATCTATTAATGATTTTAGTCAAAAAGTCTGTTTTTTTCAAATGACTTAAACTCTGGAAACTTTTAAACCACAAAAACATTTTTACAAATACACAAGATCACAATATTTATTTTTATACCTGTAAAATAAAACTAGTTTGCCGAACTGTAACAACACATCATGTAGTCAGTTAAAGTGTCATGTTAACAGCACATCACTTACAATTAACAACGTTAACCTTAGGATACTCGACTAGTAAAGAGTTAATATCTGAACTTGTTAAGTTGGTAATTCAAGTCGTATGCACTGCTTTTAATTTGCTTACAAAATTTTTGATAAAAATAACACATCTTTGCAAATTTCAAAGGGTAAAAGTGTAGGGTTGTTTTTTTTTTTCACTAATATATTTAAGCAGTGGGAAATACTTGAGATGACACGTCCAATTATATATTTATTTTTTATTTTTTTAAAAAAAAAGGAAAATCTAAGCATAAGTACCATGATTAATAGCGTAGAAAATGGGGAATTCATGATATCCACACAAGTTTTGATGGATACCATGTTAAGAGATAAGAGAAGACTTTGCAGAGAAACTGTATTAGATAATTAGCTGGCCAAAAATGTCTTCTTATATATACCTGTCAAAAATGTCTTGTTATGATTTTTGCCACAAAAATCTATCTTTTCTCTCTATTGGTCCCATATTTGACATTGGACCACTTTTTTTTTTTTTCAATAATTGCATTTTTAATTTCTCTCCGAATCGGAGATACATATATAGATATTCATTAGCAGTTTTATTTAGAGCATATATCTGCTAATTAAACTGCAATGATATATGTCCCTTTATGTGCATTTCTTGTCGATCCAATGATTTTCAATGTTCATACTTGAGAACCGTTTGATGGTTACATTTTAATGATGAATTAAAACGACGACTAATTATGCATTTCTTCAAAAAAAAAAAAAAAAAAAAAAGGTTATCTGATGTGAAGTGAAAAGTGAAAACGATGATATATATATGGACTAGCAGATTCTGTTAAACCAGAGGCTACTTAATTTCTGTACATTGACTAGTTTGAGAGATAAATATTATATATATATATATATATATATATATATATATATATATATATATATATGTTTTCATCATATTTAATATCTTACAGTCTTCCGATCTTGACCAGCCGTACTATACTATTGCTTGAATTCTAATATTACATATGCATGAATCATTCGTAATTATATTAGTTGCATATATATTATCAGTATTTCTTGCCTATATATATATATATATATATATATATATTTACACGGTGTCAAATCCAATTAGAACTAATTAAGAAGCCAAAAACTTTTATAAATCAATAAAATTTGAACATGTAGGGGAGTGAGTTTATTTATTGTACAAGCGATTATTTGCTTGTTAGGTGTGTCGAAGATAATAAAAAATTATGTTGAACTTTACTAATCATCTTTAATATTTTGGGTTAAATGATATATATATTTACAATACTAAAACTTGAAATTTCAATTGAATTGAGTATCAAAAAAAGTTACAAAGATTGAAAGCATAAAACGAGTTTTGATATTTCTGTAGAGTTAGGAAACAGTCTTAGGCCAAGTTTGGAGTAACTTTCAGCAGTCCCGAAAGCATGGGAAACCTTACTTTGGCTGAAAGCTGTTTTTGGAGCTACGGAAAGCAGTATCAAATGCACAATTGGTAAAAGTCAGATTGTATTCAGGAAAGCATTGGAAAAACATTTAAAACTACTTTTAAAGAAAGCAATGAAATCTAGTTTTCTCTGACAGCGCTTTCACTAACTGCAATCCCAAACTGATCCTTAATTTGGTTATGATATCTCCATTGAACTTTACCAAAGAAAATGTGACAATTGTTTAACTTTTTTTTCTTAAATCAATCATATCTCTACAAGGAGCGATGCATCCCTTTTTTATTTGTCGAGCCCATCGCACGTGGTGCACGATACAGCTTGCAAATTACAATTATAGGGATTAAATTTCTCTAATGGCTAGGGTGACCATAACGGTACGAGAATAGAGGGAAACTTGTCCAATTCGCAGGGGCGATATATAGTAAAAAGATATTTCCATGCATGCATATAACTATCTCGTCCCTTAAAAACAAAAAGAGAATTCTTGTCTATGACCCAAAAAGATTGCAGGATCACATGCATCATTCACAACTTGTAATCTGTCTTTACCAATATATACAATCAAGTTTCTCCATTGCATGTGAAATCCGGTATCTATCTGCATGCCCATATCCTGTATCCTAAACAACCATTACAACGTCTCAAAATATCTACACTCAGTACTCTCCTCTCCATCTATTTAAACCCACCAATCAATATTTATCACTTTGCCCCTTGATTTATATTCACACAAACACAATTACTTGTCTCAAAGAGAAAGAAGATGATTCTCTCTATCTTCCTTATCTTTACTCTCCTCTCTTCCTCCTCCTCCTATGCAGCGGTGCAAGACTTCTGCGTGGCGGACCTGAAAGGCCCCGAAGGCCCTGCAGGATTCAATTGCAAGAAGGCTGCATCAGTCACAGAAAAGGACTTCGTATACTCAGGATTCGGCACTCCTGCTAACATTTCAAGCCTAATCAAAGCAGCTGTAACACCTGCATTTGTTGACCAATTCCCTGGACTCAACAGCCTAGGGATTTCGATGGCTCGATTAGACTTGGCTGTGGGTGGAGTTATTCCAATGCACACTCACCCTGGTGCTTCTGAGGTTCTTGTTGTGATTTCGGGTTCGATATGTGCTGGTTTTATCTCCTCGGCTAACACTGTTTACTTCACTAATCTTAATAAGGGAGATATAATGGTGTTTCCACAAGGGTTGTTGCATTTTCAGATCAATGCAGGTGGGACTCCAGCTCTTGGTTATGTTAGTTTCAGTAGCGCAAGACCAGGCCTTCAGATTTTGGATTTCTCTCTTTTTGGTAATGAATTGCCTACTGACATTTTGGCTAAAGTTACTTTCCTTGATCCTGCTCAGATTAAGAAGCTTAAAGGTGTTCTTGGTGGCACTAATTAAGCTTAATTAATTAAGGATATCTCCACTGCTTAATTAATTTCACCTTTTTCTTTGTCTCAGCTGCAAAGATTAAGAGAGTCTTTCTTTCTAGTTTAGTTAATTAATTATTTTTTTTTTTTTTTTTTTCGGTTGATTGTTGAATTTCAGTAGTGTATGGACAATCCGAGAATTCCGTACGTGGCACATTTGCCCTTTTCTTGTCTTAGTGATGTTGAATGTTTTTACCAATAAATTAATTAATGTTTTTTTTTTTTTTTCCCGCTGAATTCATTTGAGTTAATTAATGGTTATTAAAATGATGATACAATTAGGGATGGAATGGATAGAAATTTTCTCCATGAGAGAACATTTGTTAACAAATTATCATGATAACGTTATCTATGGTTACAAACATATGGTCTCAAGTACCCCTCCAAGATAATATATATCATATAAAACACAAATACATAGGAGATAAATGAATTATGTTTATGCACAAATAGTCATCCAATTTTTACTAATGTTCCAATTGGGTCATTGAACTAATACATGATAATAAAACAATTGATTTTTTTATATTATTATTATTCAATGAAATCATGTTGATAGAGGAGTTTAGGTATAGGAGTTTGTCAAACTTATATTGAAGGGAAAGCCCAACAAATTAAACAAAAGATGGGAAGTTCAGCCCATCTTCTCAAAGATTTATAAGAAGTAGAAAACTATATCAATCTTTCTTCAAACATATTCTTTCCTACTGCGTAGAAACCTAGTTTTTCTTATATGTAAAATGTTATTAAAGTATTATGTTAATTTTATTTAGTACACACTAGAAGAAATGTTAGAATTATCAAAATGAATTTCGCTGCCATATATCACATCTAGCAGTAAAATCTAAAATTTACTGCCAAAAAAAGCATTTAGCAATAAAATTGTATCTGTTTTTTTTTTTTTTTTTGCAAAAATCTACAGTTACAATTTTATATTTATTACTGCCAAAAAATACATTTAGCAACAATATCCAAAAGTTGTTACAAAAGACTTTTTCCTAATAAATCTTGCATTTGTTACCAGTTAGTAACATTATATATTATATATTTGAATTTTGTCCGGTTTTGTTACCATTTAGTAATTATATCCCTTTTTTTTTTTTAAGAAGCATATCCGTATTTATGTATGAATGCAATGAATAAATAGTGTTGACTGAGATTCAATTTTGGACAGTTTTTTTTTTTATTATTGTATATATTAATCTTTGAAATCTGATTTTATACTTTTTTTTTTAATTATCAGGTGATCATTTCTCAATATATATGTTTCAAATATACTCAAAATAAAGTATATATGTTGAGTTTCTATTTGTTATTATGAATTCTTTTTCTTTTTCTTTTTCTTTTTCTTTTTTTTTTTTTTTTTTTTTTTTTTTTTTTTTTTATGAGGTGAACCATTCTGTTTTGAATTTATCTTCAAAATATTAGTATGTGTTTCTAATTAAAGTTTTTTTCTTAATCATTTGTGATCTAGTTTTTGTATAGAATATATGTTTATCTTCGTAATAAATAACCATAAATATTCTTTAAAGTTTATGATATATATTCCAAATTAATACAAATCATCATTAGGGAAAATTTTAAACAATAGATTTTTTTGTATGAATATTAAAATCTTTATAATCATGCAACGGATATGGTGATTTGTACTACCATATATTATAACGACACATTAAATTAAAGATTTTTATTGTATAAATCATGAATGTGAATGTCAACAGAGTAAAAAATTCACAGGCTACATAAACATCGTATAGGTGAGTCAATTCCATACACAAATTATCATTATCATTTGATTCATTTGCCAGGAAACAAAAAAATGATTCTTTCAATCTTCATCATCCTTTCTCTCTTCTGTTCTTCATCCTACGCAGCAGTGCAAGATCTCTGCGTGGCGGACACATCAGCAGAAGGGCCAGCAGGGTTCAACTGCAAGAAACCATCATCAGTTACAGTAAAAGACTTTGTATTCTCTGGATTAGCCACTCCAGCTAACATTTCGAGCCTCACGAAATCGTCATTTACGCCTGCAACAGTGACCCAATTGCCTGGATTGAATGGTCTTGGAGTTTCGATTGCTCGTGTAGATTTGGAGGTTGGAGGAATTTTCCCAATTCATGCCCACCCTGGAGCTACTGAACTTCTTGTTGTTACTTCAGGCACAGTGAATGCGGGTTTTATATCTTCGGCGAACATTGTTTACTCTGCAAATCTTAAGGCCGGAGATGTGTTTGTGTTTCCGCAAGGGCTGTTGCATTTTGCGGTTAATGCAGGTAAAGCTCCCGTTGTTGGATATGTTGGTTTCAGTAGTGAAAGACCTGGCCTTCAAGTTTTGGATTTGGCTCTTTTTAGCAACGGGTTGCCTACGGATTTACTCTCCAAAGTCAGTTTCCTTGATGCTGCTCAGATTAAGAAGCTTAAGGGTGTTTTTGGCGGCACTAATTAAATTTTTTTTTTTCAGAAATACTTTCTCCTATTACGATTTTCGATTTTCTCGTTTGTCTACTGTTACAAAATAATTATACTTTAATTATCATTTAGTGGCCTTTTTTTTTTTAATCTCTTATTTAGCCGATTATATATATAAAAAAATCTATATTTGAAGGTTTATTTCCTCATTTATTACTATATTATTTTAGCAATATTCATATATTCTTATCTATGAATGGCACCAATAATTAGTGAATAATGGTTTGCCTCAAAGGCTTTATAGTCCATTAAGCATTTATCAATTCTAGGTGTTATTATTTGATAGGTTGTCAATCCGTCAAAGTTAAATTTAATATCTCCGGTTCCTTATACTGGATAGTATAGCAAGAACGGGGTCGAACCACAGGGATTAATGCAGGTATATTTATTTGCAAAAAGAAATAAATTTAATTGGATTGAAATAAAAATAAATGAGATGATTTAAGAAATTGCAGAATGTAAATTAAGACAGAATAAATCAATAGGATGAGTAACTAGCCGAGATACCTTTCAGTTTAATTCCGTAATTCAATCACAGACACCAAAGATCCAATTCAATTATCCAAATAGATAGAGTTATAGTTAAAGGTGAAACGCACTCAATAACCAATCTTTTCTTAATTTATCGATAGTTCCGGGAAACGCCCGAATAAACTACTTCCCTAGCCAATAGATAATCTCCAAGAAACCTCTTAATAAGAATTAACCTATGGCAGCATTAAACACAAAAAAGACCTCTATCTTAGTTAATGAAATCGGAAATGCCGTAAATCATAAAAACTAAACAATTCAATTCCGTTAACTTTACACGAAGCTAACTTGCCACTTTGATAGAACAACAATCACGGATATATTATTCTATTCGGCGATATGCAGTACAATCAATCAATTAACTGGCCAAATCAATTTGATTAAATCCATAGCAATATAACAAATTATAATCACAGGAATTAAATAAATATTCGAATAAAAAAACACGGTTAAAACACAAGTCTCATGAATCTGATGGAATTAAACTTCAAAGTACCTCAACTAGAAGAGAGTTTAGCTACTCATAATTAAACAAAAATCTGCAGAAAATCTTCAAGAAAAACTTGCAGCCTCGTTTTCCTCTCAAAGCCTCCACCAAAACGTTTTTCAAGTAGTCAAAAACTCAACCCTAAACCTTCTCCTCTTTTTCTCTTTTATAGCTCTCCTACTCCTAACCTAATTAGGAGTCTCATTAACCTACTTAATTAAAGAGGCCTGCTGGAAATTAAAGTGCAAGCCATGGGCTCCTTAAAGAGAATTTTGGCCCAATTAAGAAGAGAAGGTCAACAAGGGTTGACCCGCAGGACACAAACAGGCTGTATAAAACCTCAGCTAACTTCCTTGATACAGCTCCGATTGGCGCGATTCATGGTGCTATGGAAAGCTAACGGATAGACGCACAATCTTGCAGAACAAACCTTGAGCTAAGACAGCCTCGAACACTGTTGAAAATCCAGTTGAAGTTCAAGCTCCAACAAAACCTCTTCTAGCAGTCTTCCTAAAAAGCCAAAATCTACTTCCAAGCACCTAAAAGAGGTAAATAACACTAAATAAGGATATATAAAACAAAACAAACAAACTAATTAAGAAGATAATAAAACTAATACTAAAATGCGAAAATAACTAAGAAAATAAGTTAAAATGCACCTAAATATGCCTATGTAAATATGAGTTATCAAATTCCCCCACACTTAGATCTTTGCTTGTCCTCAAGCAAACTAGGACTAAAGGAAAATTTCTCCCGAAATTGACTATGGTTGAACCCTAGTAAATCCTTAACCGTTCATTCAAGGAAGTTAAACCACCAAGATTTCATAGGAAGTTTCAAAACTCTACAAGCCAATAAGCTTAATCATAAGAACTAGAAAATCAAACAAGTCGACATAAACAAAACATTTAACCCAACTTCACAAGACTTAGTCAATTGAAAAACCACCACAAATTATTGAATTAACTAACTTTAGGCAAGTGAATCGTCCAACCTAGAAGGACATCTAGAGATTTTAAGCTTTTATTCACATTTAAAGCACTTCAAACCAAGATAGTTACCAAATTAAGCATAGGGTCAACATCCCAATTTTGCGAGTATTGAAAAGGCCTCTAATGAGGGGTAACTCTCCCCATAGGTCATGCTCCATACACAAAGTCGTTGTTTTTAACTTTGCTTAAGGTGAGGTGGGCCTATCCCCCAACTCAAAACCCATGGGTGTTGGAATGCGAAAGGTCTCGCTTTTTCGAGCAATGAAAAGGGTCTCTTATGAGAAGTTTGCTCTCCCTCTTAAGCCACTCTCCATACACAAGGAATGATTTTTGTCATACCTTGCTTAAGGTGAATTGGTCCCATCTCCCAATTCAAGGCTCAAGGGAAATCGAGACGATTAAATTCTAAAATTTACATTCTCAATGTAATTCAACCAACATCGTCAATTATAAGCTAGACTCTAGTTATCTCATCCTCCCTAAGTTTGTAATAACTCACTTGCTTCACATTAGCCAACAAACTTTTTGAAAGCAATTGATCAATTAAACCTCATCACATTCTGTCAAAATTAAACGTAGAGTCATATGTAAACCAAGCTCAACCCCCAATCCTTACGAAAAACCCACTAACATGCTTTGTTTCTAATTCTTCCTACTTCCAATTGGTTTATTAAATTCAATGATGACAAAAATTAGGATTTTCCAAGGGCTAAACCAAGACAATTTTAAAATTTTTAAATTTGAGCCTAATTTACTCATGGACAAACAACTGAGAATCCGATTTATGGAGGGAATTATGCAAAAACTACATGCAATCCTAAATAGCACAAGAATAAAACAAAAAAACAAACATTAAACTATCCTAAAAATTGAAAATTATCTCCTAATTTTCCTAACTAATCCCTTCCCCCACACTTAACATGCATTTACTCCTGAAAATGCATCAAAATTAAGCACAAAGTGTAAAGAAAAGGAAAGAAGTACTCCCTTAGATTGTAGGAAATAAAGGTGGAGAATCGGAAGAACAATGTTTACAGAGGCAGCAAATTCAAAGCCCATTTTAACAAGGATAAATTCTGAATTCGGAGAAATGAAAAACTACAATGTTGTAGATCTTTCTCTTAGCTTTCCAAAGCATTTTGAATCATCACAATCGGAGGTCGGACGTAAAATTTATGGCTCAATTACAAAACATGGTCAGATCTGCAGGAGGGCGCTGCGGTGCATGCGGCTCGACGAGGCGCTGGCGAGGCAGGAGGGCGTGGCGCGCTGCCGCTGCTGCGTGCTGGGCAGCTCGACGTGCTACTGGCGAGGCAGCCAGGTGTCACGGGGTCACTCCTCGGACACCGTGGGCGCTTACGTCTACTTCTAGAAGTAAGCCAGCCAACACACTTTATATGCTAGTTCTGCATTAGGAACGAGCATGAGGTTAGATCAAGTTATAACATTTGTTTATAATAGGCGCAAAGGCCAATCCGCATTCAATACGAGAAATATCGGCACATTAGAAGGGCATAATCAATGTTAGGCATCCATTCACACATATATAAGCATACACGAGACACATATGAAAAGTGATGCGCAAGGCTTTCATTCATATATGAATAACAAGTATATCAAACAAGTCCGCACCCGTAGTAGTAGGGGGTCCTACTACGGATGGGGCATTCACAAGCACCCACGTGCGGCTGACACTAGTCTCACAAGCAACACCGTGCAACTGACACTCGTTGAGACCTGCCACACCCCCCTATAGTAGTCCTTATACCGCTTTCAGGGTTAGGAGGAACAACCATCAAGATGTCTCACCTACCACACTTTCACTATTCATGCTACTATTACAAAGTATTCCCCCCCTTTACACTCTCCCCCACTCAGAGGGTTGACGTCCTCGTCGACCTTGTCTTCTGGAATTCTTTAATCTTCTGCTTGTAGGCTTGTAGATCGTCTTCTTTCTCCCAGCTGGTTTCTTCTTCTCCTTCGGCTCTCCATCGAACGAGGTACTCCTTGTAGGTTCTTCTGGATGTTGACGAAGTAAGATCTGCTAGAATCTCATCTACTTCTCTGCTGGCTGGTGCTTTCTTCATGATTGCAGGTCTTGTACTCCTGTTCCGCTTGTCGTCGGTGGGATCTGGATGATACTGCTTCAAGTTGCTGATGTGGAAGACAGGATGGACCGACATCCATTCGGGCAAGTCCAGTTTATATGATACTGGACCTACCTTCTTGACGACTGGAATTGGTCCTTCATATTTCCTCACCAGCCTGTTGTCTCGGTTACGGAAGAATCGTAGTTTCTCCGGCAGAAGCTTCACCAATACCAGGTCACCAGCTTTGAACTCCATTGGTCGACGATTTGTATCAGCCCATTTCTTCATCCACCTGGATGCCTTCTCCAAATGTGCTCTCGTAATCTCCTCGTTCTGCTTCCATTCCTTTGTGAAAAGATATGCTTTGGGATTCTTGCCTTTGTAAGGCATCTCGATGGAATGGGGCACCAAGGGCTGTTGACCTGTCACAATTTCAAAAGGGGTTTTGTTAGTAGCAGAGGACTTCTGGCTGTTAAAGCAAAATTGGGCCACATCTAGGAGGGATGCCCAGTTCCGTTGACTGGCACAGACAAAGTGTCGCAAATACTCCTCAAGCATGCTATTGAATCTCTCTGTCTGACCATCAGTCTGTGGATGATAACTGGTGGACATGTTCAAGTTACTCCCCAACAGACGAAAAAGCTCCGTCCAAAAACTCCCCAAAAATCGCCTATCCAGATCACTGACAATATTCTTCGGGAGACCCCAATATTTGACCACATGTTTGAAGAAGGCCCTGGCCATTGTTTCTGCTGAACTGTATTTGGGCATTGGAATAAAGGTTTCATATTTGGAGAACCTATCAATAACCACCAGAATGGAATCAAAATCTTCAACCCTGGGCAAGCCCGTGATAAAATCCATTGACACACTCTCCCAAGGGCGTTACGGTACTGGAAATGTTTGAAGTAGCCCAGCAGATTTTCGCCTCTCGACTTTGTCCTGCTGACATACCAAGCATGTCTTAGTGTACTTTCTCACCTCTTCCTCCATCTTGGGCCAATAGTAGTGCTGTTGAAGCAAAGCCAACATCCGATGTCACCCCGGATGTCCCGCCCAGAGGGTATCATGACATTCCCGCATTAACATCTTCCGCAAATTGGCAACCTTCGGCACGTACACTCTTTGCTTGGTAGTCATTAATAGCTCGTCACTGATCCAGAATTGCCGAGTCTTTCCCTGCCTCACCAGGTCCATTATGGCCACCGCCTGGGGGTCCTTTGAGAGTTTCTCTTGAATTAACCGTCGCACAGAGGTAGATAGCTGGCTGCTAGACAAGTGGGCTATCTGTTTTAAGACTGCCAGATCTGCCTTACGACTCAGCGCATATGCCACCTGATTTGACTTCCCTGTGTGGTGCTCCAGTACAAAATCGAATTCGGCCAAGAATTCCTGCCAGCGAGCTTGCTTTCATGACAAAGTCTGTTGGGTAAGGAAGTGGCTCACTGCTGCATTGTCTATCTTCACCACAAACCTAGATCCTAGCAAATAATGCCTCCAAACTCGTAAGCAATGAACGACGGCCAGTAACTCTTTTTCATGCGTGGAATACCGCCGTTCGGCATCATTCAACTTCCGACTCTCAAAGGCAATAAGATGTCCCTCCTGCATGATAACTCCCCCCAAAGCAAAATCTGATGCATCCGTCTGAACTTCGAACGGTTTGGCCATGTCAGGCAGGGCTAGAATTTGGTCTTCTAGGATTGCTTTCTTCAACTTCTCAAAAGCTTCTTGGCATTCTTCTGTCCAGACCCATTTCTTCTCCTTCTTCACCAAGTCGGTGAGGGGGACCACCTTCCGCGAGTACCCTTCAACAAATCTCCGGTAGTAATTGGCCAGTCCCAAAAAGGATCTCAATTCTGGAACATTCCCAGGTGTCCGCCATTCTGAAATAGCTTTCACCTTAGTTTGATCCATGCGAATCCTGCCTTGTTCGATCACGTGGCCAAGAAACTTTATGCTTGTCTGCCCAAAAGCACACTTTTCTCTCTTCAGAAAAAGCTGATTCTCCCTCAGCTTCATGAACACTAGCTTCAAGTGTTCTCGGTGCTCCTTCAGGGTGGTACTGTATACCACGATGTCATCTAGATACACCACCACAAACTGATCTAGATATTCCCTGAATACCTGGTTCATGAGAGTACAAAAGGTGGCTGGAGCATTTGTTAGTCCAAAGGGCATAACCAAAAATTCGAAGGAGCCATACCGGGTTACACAGGTGGTTTTGAATACGTCTTCCTCTTTCACGCATACCTGGTAATATCCCGAACGCAGATCAAGCTTGGTGAAGTACTTTGCCCTACTAAGTTGATTGAATAAATCAGCTACCAGGGGAATAGGATACTTGTTGCGCACTGTGATCTTGTTGAGGGCTCGATAATCCACACACAGTCTTAAACTCCCATCCGCCTTCTTTTGAAATAACACAGGGGCGCCAAAGGGAGAGTTTGAAGGTCGAATAAACCCTGCCTCCAAGAGTTCACCCAATTGCTTCCGTAGTTCTGCCAACTCGGGAGGGGCCATTCTGTGGGGAGCCCTTGTCGGCGGCTTCATTCCCGGAAGCAAGTCTATTTCATGATCTACTCCCCTCTTTGGTGGCAAAGTCTTTGGCAAATTCTCTGGCATGATGTCTAGGAATTCCCTCATCACATCTTCAAGCACTGTGGGAACCCTGAAGTCTTCATCAGGATGACAGCCTAGAGGGACTACCACATAAGAGCTTTCCCCTTTTTTCACTCCCTTCTTGAACTGGAGTGCCGAAATACACTTCTTCTCCGAAATAGGACTCATGGTCACCGGCACGACATAAGGATTCTAGTTCATGAAGAGGAGGCAACTGGCGGAGGCCATAGGAACCGTAAAACTCTCCTTCAAGAAGTCCATTCCTAGGACCACATCAAAATCATCCATTGGTACCACTGTGAAGTCCATCGTGCCGGACCAGGGTCCCAACTTGCAAGATATGTTCTGCGCTACCCCCAGTATTTCTCGGGCTGGAGAGTTGACAGCTTTGATCCTCCCTACTTCCTTTCTGATGGGTAGACCCAACCGAGCGGACTCAGCTCCTGACACAAAGTTATCTGTGGCTCCTGTGTCAATCATGGCCCTGGTGGCCTTCCCATTGATGGTCAACTCCACATACATCAGCCCCTTTTTTCTCCTCTAACTTGTAGCCTTCACCTGCTTCTCCAGGGCGGAGAGGAATCACAAAGACCCCATGGCTGAAGGTTCTGATCCTTCAGGCCCAGCATCGGCCTTGTTCTCTTCTTCGGTCCGCTCCGAAACTAAAGCACTGACAGCACTCCGATGCGGGCACTCTGCCATCCTATGAGGCCCCTTGCATAGAAAACAAGAAATGCTTCGACCACCGAAAGCAGGTTGTTTAGACATAAAGTTCTTAGAAGGGCCACCTGACTCATTGTTGAACGGGGTATTTCTCCTTTCACCCCAGCTCCGGCGATTACTCCCCTCCGACACTGGAGTCGGACGACCTCCTGACAAAGAACTACTACGTTCACCTCCTGCCCCCATTGGTTTTGTCCACTTGCTTGGTCTCGTCTCCGGCCCTGAGGTGGGAGGTTGCTTCCTCTTCCCAAGATTATCCGAGAAGTCATCTAAACTTTCCGCCACCATAATAGCAGTAGCATGGTCTCGGACGTTCCTTCTGTTTACCTCATTCTTGGCCCAAGGTTTCAACCCTTTGGTGAAATGATACAACTTGTCATGCTCATGCATCTCTGGGCATTCCAAGATAAGCTTCTGATAGGCTCTAACATAGTCTCGGATGGAACCCGTTTGCTGGAGTTCTGCAAGTTGACGCCGGGCCACATGGTGAACATTTTCGGGGTAGAAATAGGCTTTGAACTCCTTCTTGAACTCATCCCAGGTGGAGATTGTGGCCAAAGAAGCTTTGTGTCGCCACCACAACTTGGCGTCGCCCTCCAAATACATCGGGATCAACTCCAAGCGGTGGGCATCTGTTCGGGCCCTAGTTGCATTGAAGAAGGCCTCTACATCAAAGAGGAAGTTCTCCACTTCACTAGCATCTCTGGCTCCATCGTAGGACTTTGGATCTTTGATTTTGTATTTGGAGGAATCTGGGGCCCTCGACTCACCCCGCTCGTAAAGGTCAGTTAGCATTTTGACCTTGAGCTTCATTTCATGTAAGTCCCCCTTCAGGTGGCCATATTCTTCCATTGCCTCACCCTGGAACTGTTCTACTACCTCGCATAACTCTTTATGCTCGGTTTGAAGTCTCTCCACCGCTTCTGCGATGTGTAGATTACTCAACTTCCCGTTTAAATCTACCATCTCATCAACATTGGAAGTACCACCTCCTCGGGATGTCCCAGTCTCAAGGGTCCTCTCCCTTCGGTCGGACTTCTTAGCCATCATCTCTCGGATGGCAGTGGAATTTGTCACCACAAATTTGAAGATATCAAGATTGGCTATCACAGCCTGAAAGATTTCCGCCTTCTCGTTCAAGGCCTTCATCAACTCACTTTGTCCATTCGTGGCTTCCTCCACTTTGCTACGGACAAAGGTCCCAACATTTTCACGAAGGTCTCGGACATCACGGCGGAGCGTTTTGACTACCCCTAGTGATTCCTCAACCCTTTTCCCACATTCAAATACTGTAGCCGAAAGGTGTTCCGGAGCTATTTCGGCCCATTGTCTCTCCAAGATCTCAATGCGCTTCAACGCCTCAGAGTTTGACATCTTGTCTCTCGCCAAATAAAACTGTGCTCTGATACCAAATGTCACGGGGTCACTCCTCGGACACCGTGGGTGCTTACGTCTACTTCTAGAAGTAAGCCAACCAACACACTTTATATGCTAGTTTTGCATTAGGAACGAGCATGAGGTTAGATCAAGTTATAACATTTGTTTATAATAGGCGCAAAGGCCAATCCGCGTTCAATACAAGAAATATCGGCACATTAGAAGGGCATAATCAATGTTAGGCATCCATTCACACATATATAAGCATACACGAGACACATATGAAAAGTGATGCGCAAGGCTTTCATTCATATATGAATAACAAGTACATCAAACAAGTCCACACCCGTAGTAGTAGGGGGTCCTACTACGGATGGGGCATTCACAAGCACCCACGTGCGGCTGACACTAGTCTCACAAGCAACACCGTGCAACTGACACTCGTTGAGACCTGCCACACCCCCCTATAGTAGTCTTATACCGCTTTCAGGGTTGGGAGGAACAACCATCAAGATGTCTCACCTACCACACTTTCACTATTCATGCTACTATTACAATGCTACTATTACAAAGTATTCCCCCCCTTTACACCAGGCGCGCGCTGCTGCTTCTGCCCCTTTTTTTTTTCTTTTTTTTTCTGTTTCTTTTTTTTTTTTTGAACTTCTCTCTTTTTTTTTCTTTTCTTTTTTTTCTTTTTTTTTTTTTTTGAAATTTAACTTTGCACCCTTTTTTTTTATTAAACTTTAACTTTGTACCCCTTTTTTTTTTAACTCTACATATTACAAGCATAAATAAAACACTTGTAGAGTGAATTTTTGGGTTGCCTCCCAAAAATCGCTTTTGTTTAATGTCGTTGGCTCGACGGTGGCCACGTTTAGTCTGGCGGTTTTTCAATGGAGGGAAGAATTTTGTTTCTTATGAGCGCTTCGAGGTCTTGGATGGCATATATCAACTCTTTAGGCATTACCCATTCTTCCTCCCATTCATCCAATTTCGGATTTGTGAGGTTGTTAGCCAAAGAAACCTACAAAGGATCACCACTACACATCTCCAAAAATTTATTAGTGTAAATGTCAGAGAAATTGATTGCAAAAATAGAGGCATAATCAACCGGGTGCTTAATTGCTCTATTTATGTCAAATTTAATCATAGCACCATCAAATTCCATAGTCAATGTCCCCTCATGCACATCAATTTTTGTGCGGGCTGTTTTCAAGAATGGGCGTCCTAAAAGTATCATTCCTGGGTTAAAAGAAGTTCCCCCTTCCATATTCAAGACATAAAAATCCGCGGGGAATACTAAGTCATTTACTTGTACAAGAACATCCTCTAACACACCTTCAGGAAAAACACTAGACTTATCAGCTAATGTCAAAACTACACCATTTTGTTTCAACAGACCCAAATTCAATGCGGAGTAAATAGATAAAGGCATCAAATTAATAGAAGCGCTGAGATCACACATAGCTTGTTCTATGCCTACATTGCCTATCTTGCAAGGAATTGTGAACATACCTGGGTCTTGTTCTTTTATGGGTAATTTACCTTGAAGTACTGCTGAAACGGTCTCACCCATGGGCACCCTCTCATTGGCCCGAATTCTGTTCATCCCAGTGCAGAGCTCTTTCAAAAATTTGCAATATCGGGGTACATGTTTGATGGCTGTCAGGAGTGGAATGTTGATTTCCACCTTCTTTAAAGTTTCAAACACCTCTGTATCATCTATAGCTTTCTTCTTTCTTGCCAATCGATATGGAAATGGTGGTTTTTCAGGATTGGATTGGATTAGCTCTTCGATGGGGGCTGTTTTCTTTGTCTTGGCTGGTGTTGCACGGCTACATGGGGCTGATGCTTTTGGTGCTGGTGCTTCGAGTTCTTTACCACTTCTCAAGGTAATTGCACTGACGTTGTGCCTTGGATTCACATCAGGTTGGGAGGGCAACTTTCCTTTGTTTTCAAGTTTGTTGAAAGAGGAGATTAATTGGTTAATTTGGTCTTCCATTTTACTCATCTTGTCAACACTCTTCTGCTGAGATTCCACCAATTGCGCCATCATGCCTTTCAAAGAGTTAATTTCTTCTCCATAATTCATTCGTGGGGGCTGTGGCTGCTGTTGTTGGTTATTGCCATATCTGAAATTCGGATGATCCCTCCACCCTAGATTGTATGTATTGGAGAAAGGATCATATTTCCTTTGGTGTTGGGCATTGAAGTCTCCCATGGCGTTAACCATCTCACTGCTGGATTCCTCTTGAAGTGTTGGACATGCATCAGTGGAATGTCCCTGAAAATAACAAATACCACAAACTTGGGCTTGTGGCCCGTAGTTAGAAGCACCTGCACTTCTAATAATACTCTTTTCCAGCAGTTGATTAAGCTTATCCAGTTTAGATTCAAGATTAGAAGACCTTACCTTATGAACACCTCGTGTAGGAGTGTCAGAACGGCTGTTGATAAGTGCATTTTATGCACGTAATCCGTTTTTGTTTATAGGCTTTAATTGATGTATTTTTAGTTAACTTAGGCGGATTTACTCCATTTTGTGTAATTACTCATGCTAGGGACTCTGAAGTTGTTAAATGAGCTTAAAGAGCCGATTTTGGAAGCTTGGAGTGATTGAAGGATGGAGCTTGAAGTCATAACCCATGGGCATGGCTTATGGAGTGCTGTTGATGCTGAAATTGGGCTTAGGAAGCTGTTTTGCATAAGCCAAGACCATGGCTTAAGGGGACCTGCGAATTTTGAAGAGTTTTTATGGAAATTGAAGACTTCTAATTTAGTCTTATTTTATTTTATTTCAGCCTTTTTGTGATAGGCTATTAGAGATATTTTATTTTTAATAACTTTAATTAGATTTTCCTACAAAAATCTTAATTAGAGTTATTTCCTTTTTAGAACTCTTTCCTTAGTTGATTAGTTTTAAAAGTAGTTAGGTCATTTTATTTCCTTCTCTTCTTCTTCTTCTCTTCTCTTCTTCTCTTAGAATGTCGGCTGCCTCTTTTCTTCCCCTCTTCCAACGTGTTCTTCACTTCATGGAGAACTAAAACCTTAATCTCTAGCTAGTGGGCAATTCAGTCTTGTAACGTCTAACTGTGAGATCATTTGTTCTTTCTTTATTCTTTAATTCAAGTAATCGATTTCCTTCTGTTTTTACTACTTTTGCATGATTTAATTAAGTTCTTGATTTAATTATTTACATGTGACTGCTCTGCTATTTAAGTAATTGAATACGTAATTGTTTAATTCACTTAACCTAGGTAGCAAATAATACGACTAATTACGGACAAGTTTTAATTCGTGTTATAGATGAAATCGATATGCTTTAAATAATCCCGCTTGGGTGATTATTGAGTAGAATTAGTGTCTCTTTCGTTTGTTAAAGCTTTTAATTGAATTAAATTCCGAAGCTTGTTCGGGACTGTTTGATTAATTAGAGATAATCAACGAGCTTCTCTTGGTTATCTATTCCATAAGAAGAGATTAGGCGATTCATGCTTTATGATTGCTATAGCTAATTTATTTGAATGCATTGAAGTTATCTTTTATGTTTGATCGATGATCGGTTGGCTTGACTCAAGACTCGAATTCGCCTTCTAGCTGGAATTCGCCTCATCTAGATTTTTACCCAATTATTTAATTTCTGTTATTTTTATATTTTAATTGCAATTCTCAAACAACCCCCTTTACTTTTCTTATTTAATTTTAGAAGAAATAATCGGCCAATCCCTGTGGATTCGACCCTGCTCCATTTGTACTACAAACTTTTGTTTTCGAGAGTAGGAATTTATTTTTGGTGTGCTCGGCACGCATCAGCTGTTGAACTGCTGTGAATTTGCAGCCATGGCAGAAATCAGGTCTCGGGCAGCTTGAGGTGTCTTGTTGACCAAAGCACCTCCACTTGCAGCATCAATGACTCTCCGTTCAAGTGGTAGCAGCCCCTCATAAAAATATTGTATCAACAGCTGATCCGTTATACCGTGTTGAGGGCAACTAGCGCATAGTCTCTTAAATCTTTCCCAATATTCATACAAGGACTCGGAGTCTTTTTGTCTAATGCTACAAATTTCCCTTCTCAAGTTTGCAGCTCTAGATGCAGGAAAGAATCGCTCCAAAAACAGCCTTGCCATTTCGGTCCAAGTGTTAACAGTTCCGGAAGGAAGGTAGTACAGCCATTCTTTTGCAGTGGCTTCCAATGAGAATGGAAATGCACGTAACTTGATTTGCTCTTCAGTAACTCCACGTGGTCTAAATCCAGAACAAGCCACATGAAACTCCTTTAAATGCCGATTTGGGTCTTCCGCTTGTAAGCCATGGAATTTTGGTAGAAGCTGAATCAATGCAGGTTTCAGCTCAAATCCATCCTCCACATTTTGATATTGTATACACAGCGGCTGTTGGTTGACAGGAAGGGCGAGCATATCTCATAGAGTTGCTAGAGGTGGATTAGCCATTTCAGTTTCTGAGTCCAAATCTGTTTCAATGGTAGGAAGAGTTTCAGTACTATCAGAGTCGTCTTCTGCAGCCTCAAGGACTTGTCTCCTGCGTAACTTTGCTTCCTTTCTGAGCCGCTTTGCAGTTTTTTCGATTTCTGGGTCGAATAAAAGTCCACCTACAGAAGAAGAACGCTGCATACACTCAGAAAAGGAATTAGAAACAACAAATAAATAAACCTTATACACAAATCCCCGGCAACGGGCGCCAAAATTTGATAGGTTGTCAACCCGTCAAAGTTAAATTTAATATCTCCGGTTCCTTATACTGGGTAGTATAGCAAGAACGGGGTCGAACCACAGGGATTAATGCAGCTATATTTATTTGCAAAAGAAAATAAATTTAATTGGATTGAAATAAAAATAAATAAGATGATTTGAGAAATTGCAGAATGTAAATTAAGACAGAATAAATCAATAGGATGAGTAACTAGCCGAGATACCTTTCAGTTTAATTCTGTAATTCAATGACAGACACCAAAGATCCAATTCAATTATCCAAATAGATAGAGTTATAGTTAAAGGTGAAACGCACTCAATAACCAATCTTTTCTTAATTTATCGATAGTTCCGGGAAACGCCCGAATAAACTACTTCCCTAGCCAATAGATAATCTCCAAGAAACCTCTTAATAAGAATTAACCTATGGCAGCATTAAACACAAAAAAGACCTCTATCTTAGTTAATGAAATCAGAAACGCCGTAAATCATAAAAACTAAACAATTCAATTCCGTTAACTTTACACGAAGCTAACTTGCCACTTTGATAGAACAACAATCACGGATATATTATTCTATTCGGCGATATGCAGTACAATCAATCAATTAACTGGCCAAATCAATTTGATTAAATCCATAGCAATATAACAAATTATAATCACAGGAATTGAATAAATATTCGAATAAAAGAACACGGTTAAAACACAAGTCTCATGAATCTGATGGAATTAAACTTCAAAGTACCTCAACTAGAAGAGAGTTTAGCTACTCATAATTAAAAAAAAATCTGCAGAAAATCTTCAAGAAAAACTTGCAGCCTCGTTTTCCTCTCAAAGCCTCCACCAAAACGTTTTTCAAGTAGTCAAAAACTCAACCCTAAACCTTCTCCTCTTTTTCTCTTTTATAGCTCTCCTACTCCTAACCTAATTAGGAGTCTCATTAACCTACTTAATTAAAGAGGCCTGCTGGAAATTAAAGTGCAAGCCATGGGCTCCTTAAAGAGAATTTTGGCCCAATTAAGAAGAGAAGGTCAACAAGGGTTGACCCGCAGGACCCAAACAGGCTGCAAAAAATCTCAGCTAACTTCCTCGATACAGCTCCGATTGGCGCGATTCAAGGTTCTATGGAAAGCTAACGGATAGACGCACAATCTTGCAGAACAAACCTTGAGCTAAGACAGCCTCGAACACTATTGAAAATCCAGTTGAAGTTCAAGCTCCAACAAAACCTCTTCCAGCAGTCTTCCTAAAAAGCCAAAATCTACTTCCAAGCACCTAAAAGAGGTAAATAACACTAAATAAGGATATATAAAACAAAACAAACTAACTAATTAAGAAGATAATAAAACTAATACTAAAATGCGAAAATAACTAAGAAAATAAATTAAAATGCACCTAAATATACCTATGTAAATATGAGTTATCATTATTATTATTATTTATAAGGAAAGAAAGCCTCCAAAGCTAAGCAACACAAAAACGAGAAAAAAAAAAGTAAAAGAAAACTAACAATTAACTATGAAATAAATAATACATTATGTTGTTGATAAGGGCTTTACATATTGATAAGTGAAAAATATACTAATTATTTTAGCGCATAATGAAATAATTTAGCTTAATTTGAAATTAAAATGAAAGAATTATTGCTAAAAGCTTGTTTTCAGGTTGCTTAGTAGCTAATGTAGGCTGCTGGATAAAATCGGAGCAAACAGACTTGATTAGAGCTGAAGACCGCTGGGCAAAGAACCATTTGGATAGGCCATGCAAGGAACACAATAGAGAGAGAGGGGAGATATTTATAAGCTGGAATTTACAGTTTTAACCCTACCTCTTGGACGTGTAGTTATTATTGAAAGAACATTTATGGATATTATGTTTTTGGAATATTTTATTGTTTAGTTGTTGACTTTTTGCTCTCTAGATCTTTCTAAGGGCTATAAATACTTTGACTCTTTTTGTTAGGCAGCAATTATGTAGGAATAAAAGAGAGAAGTAAATTCTCCCACTAAGTCTTTCAAATATCTATTTTATTATTAATATTATAAGTATTATTTTCTTCAATTCTTTCTGAGAAGCCTGCTCGCTGTCATGTATTATGAGGAGTGAATAGTCACCAAGTAGGCTTAAGCCAGCTTAGGCTGGCGGGAGTAAGTAGTCTTTTTCTTTTCTTTTTATTATAAGTAAAATGTTGTGATGATTGTTTAGTGGGACTTTATATTTTCTCATGAATTTGGCCACCTCATGCTTAGTGTTTATAATGAGATCGAGAGGAGATTTATGAACACAGACATATCACTAAACACATGTGCACTATGAGACAGGGGTGAGATTAGACACATGCTAAGGGTTTTTATCTTATTTGATAAAATGCTTGCCTAAACTTTAATGCGTGAAATGAGTCCTATGAGGGAGAGATCTAAGCAGGAGTAGTTTCATAGAATCCAAGTGAGAGAGAGATCTAAGCTTGGTGGGTTGAGGGGCAGGATACTTTATATCTACATTCTTAACTTGTTTATAATAGGAGGGAGAGAGAGCTACTAAATCTGCTTAACATTGCTGGACAAGTCTGTGCATCTTTATTATTGTCATTCTCTTATTCTGTTTTAAGCAATCTTTACTGTTGATGACTGTTTACTTATTGTTCTTAGCGTTGGTAGATTTTACATCATTTTGTTTCTTAAAATATTAAAGGAAATCAGATCTACCCATTTACAATGAAATTTAAGATTGTTTACCCTTAGTTCCTGAGGAAAACGATACTTGGTCTTACCTCGTACTACTGAGCGACTTAATACACTTGCTAGTATCCATTTTGTAGGCAACACATATAATTGATAGTTAATTAATTTGATTCTCAATCTTAACTAATTTTCTAAAGTCGACTTAGAGTAATTTTCTAGAAGATATTCATTTAGAATAATTTTCTAGAATTCTAGAAAATAGCCATTCAACCTTGATTCATATATATATTTGTGCGGTATAGGTTTATCTTTTGAATAGTAGACTTTTGGTTTGAATTAATTCTTTTTTTTTTAGAGGAGGGCAAAGTACGAGGTTCGAATTAATTCTGATTGGATATAATAGACTTTAGGGTAAATAATTATAACCTCCCTGAGGTTTGGTAAAATACACTAGTACCTCTCTGTATTTTATATATCTAATCTATACCTCCCTAAAGTTTGTCTCTATCACATTATTATCTCCCTCAATTCATTATTAAGCATTTTTCTTTCAAAATTGTTGATGTTGTTAAGATTTATGACTAAAATTAGCCTTATTTCTTATCTAACGTTAATTTTGTAAGGTCATTTGTCATAAAAAAAAATTATTCACTTATTATGAGACTTTTTTTAATACCTTTTAAGTTGTTATTATGTTAGGAAAAAAGACATTAAAGGGGTCTAATTAAGAAAAAATTGAATGTAAAACATTTTAAGAGATGATATTAGTCCGTAAATATGTATTACGTTCATAATTTTGATAGACAATCAAACAATTATAAATAGAAGGAGATCATAATGTGATTGATGCAAAATACAGGGAGGTATAAATTATATATGTAAAACACAGGGAGGTACTAGTGTATTTGACCAAACCTCAATGAGGTCATAATTATTTACCCTAGACTTTATAACTGCGTATCTTTTCTGATTAGATATAGTACGATTTATGGAGAATTTCTATATTAGTCCCAGTCTATACTATTCTGAAACTGTTACGATTAAAACATATCAACAATAACACTGACATGTCATAAGTTTAATGGTCTCAGACCGTGTGTACATGGACCAAAATAGAACTTTGACAATATACGGCAATGTGAATGTTGACATTAAATGTCATAATTCAAAATTAACAAACATTAAAAAAAAGAAAAAAGAAAAGTCAAAGTCAAAAACTCATAGGCTATATATAGACGATGAGTCAGTTTAATATCACTAATTATCATTAATTGAGTAAATATGATAATGTCTCTCTTAATTCTCATCCTCCCTCTGATCCTGTCTTCCTCATCCTCAAATGCAGCAGTGCAAAACTTCTGCGTGGCGGACACGTCAGCAGAAGAGGGACCTTCAGGATTCAATTGCAAGAAACCTTCATCAGTTACAGTTAAGGATTTTGTATTCTCAGGATTAGCCACTCCTTCTAACTTTTCAACCCTTGCCAAAGCCTCTTTTACACCTGCATTTACCGACCAATTGCCTGGATTAAACGGCCTCGGTATTTCCATTGCTCGTTTTGATTTAGAAGTGGGTGGATTTTTTCCAATGCATTCACACCCTGAAGCTACTGAGATTTTTGTTCTTACTTCAGGATCAGTCACTGCCGGATTTGTCTCGACCGCGAACACTGTTTACTCGGCCGATCTTAAGGCCGGCGATGTATTTGTGATTCCGCCTGGATTACTGCATTTTGTGATAAATAAAGGTGAATCTCCTGTTCTTGGATATGTTAGTTTTAATAGTCCAAAACCAGCTGTTCAACTTTTGGGTTCTTCTCTTTTTGGAAACGGATTACCGACGGATTTACTCACCAAAGCCACTTTTCTTGATGCTGATCAGATTAAGAAGTTGAAAGGTGTTTTTGGTGGCACTAATTAGTTAATTAAGCTCAATTTGTCCAAGAAAATGAGCTTGCCTGTGTCACTTGTTGTTGTTAAACTAATCCTGAGAGTCTAGATCTGGTGTTGATTAATGTTAAATTTCAATTCGAAGATATGAAAATCCAAGAATTTTGTTTAATGTTGTCTTGGAAATTAATCATAATTGAATTTCATGAAATTCGATAGCCAATTTAATATAGAATTTACAAATTAATTTCATATTTTATTGGTTTTGTTAATATTTCTTTTGAGTGATAACCAATTTTTTTATTCTTTTTATTTTTATTTTTTATTTTTTATTTTGATTTTATTTTTTTGTAATTGATTAGATTTTAGGGTCTTTTAAATATCATGAATTAAAGACGGGACAATAAAATGAATAAGAAATTGAAATTATTATCATTATTATTTATTTTGAACTATGAATAGTATGTGATAAAAAAGAAAAAATGTAGAGAAACATATATACTTATAGATAGATGTAGCAAATTAAGATGGAGAATGCCTATTATTAGGCTAAAGATTAGTAATTACAGGGTCAATTAATTAATAGGTACCTTTCGTTTGATCCAGGCTATGGAAAACAATTCTGCTTCATTAAGTCTTAAAAATTTCCAAATAAACCGGGAAATCCCTGTTAAATAGCTCCTTCATATATATTAAGTCTTTCAACTCTCTTCTTTTCCTATGTTTAGACATGTCAACTTCTAGAAAATTTTAAAATTCCCTCTACCACACAACGTCATCTGTGTGTCAAACTAATAAAATCATTCACGTGATATATTTTAAAGGTTTAGGTTTTATAAATTAAACTCTAGTATCTATATTTTAGGGTTCTCTCAAAGTATTTACGGTTCATCTAGCAAGACATGGACTAAACGCATTTAGTTATATATTAATCAAATGTATAAAATTGCAAGATTAAATTTGAGAAATTGGAAAAATGAATGGGTCGATATAGAAGAAGCTGTTTGAATAGGTATGTTTAAGGTTTTTTTTTTTTTTTTGGTTGTATCGAACAATAATTAATTCAATAGTGTTTGGTAAGATTTAGGAAATACTGTTTATGAGTATTAAAGCAGGAAACAACTGTTAGGGATGTAAACGGGGCGGGGCGGGACGGGGATTGAAATCCCATCCCCGTTCCCCGACTAGGCGGGGATCCCCGTCTCGGTCCCCGTTTAGTAAACGGCGACGATCTTCATCCCCATCCCCGGCCCCGTCGAGAATCAGGTTCCCCGCGGGGATTCCCGTTCCCGTTAAGTTTTTTTTTTTTTTTTTGAAATTTTAAATAAAATTCAATTTGGTACAAAAATAAGTTAAAAAACATATTACAGTTTGGAGACCATTAAATAAATCACTTAATTTTTCTTATAAGAAAGTGATATTTAATTAAAATATTACAACTACTAATATTATTATTTCAAAATAGAGTACAGGAGTCTAATATACATAAATTAAATTAGAGGTTTCTAAATTGATAAATTCTATCAAGTGCAAAGGCTAAATTTTAAGTTTTGCACATAGGCAGAAGTTCTGTAAATAAGCACACAATTGCATATATTTAGTATCAGCAGCAATAATTAAGCACATATGATTCATTGTTAGAAACTTTAAAAGTAAAAGAGGGATGTAAAGCAATCCTTAGTTTTAGTTTTTATTATTATAAAATTTAATTATTTATGTATATATATAAATAAATTATAAAATAAATAAATAAATGGGGATTTAACGGAAATTCCCGTCCGGGACTAAACGGGGATGGGGACGGTTCCGCGGGGCGGGGGAGGTAAATCCCATCCCCGTCCCCATTTAGTAAACGGGGACAAATTTGTCCACGTCCCCGCCCTGCAGGGATTCTAAACGGAGAATCCCTGTCCCCGTTCGGGCGGACCCCCCGTGTCCCTATTGACAACCCTAACAACTGTTATTTCCCATCAATATTATATTAGTGTTTTTTTTTTCTTTTGAGAATCATTTTTTAATATCTATTTTTTTTTTCCGAACAATTACATTCTAATAACAAAATTTCATTATACTTTTATTAGACACTAAAGTTCATCACCAATCAGGAAATAATTATCATGAGCAACAAACAATAATAAATAACAACAATAGAACAAAACAAACGGTGTAGTTGTTGTTTTCGTAATTAAGCCTATATGTTTCATGCTCATACATCCAAATAAATAAAAAGAGAAATCCCTCACAGAAAGAAAAATTAAAAAAAAAAAAAAATCTTGTGTTTGTCCTAAAAAAGAATGGAGAACCACATGCATCTCAAGTGTCGTTTCCAATCTAAACAAGCAACTTCCACCGGCCAATATCCCCTCAAAAGTGTAAACCATTACATCGCTACTCTACCCTCCCTACAACGCCACTAATCTTCAAAACTATAATATAAACCATTATTCATGGTAGTTATGGAATAAAAATTAGGTCTAATGTTATAAAATAAAATAAAAATAAGAAGAAATTTTGAACAAAATTAATAAAGACAGTGGGAGGTATATACCAACATATGAACAAAATTTTGAATGGATACAAATGTTGTGAAACTAGATATTTGCTCTGCACCAATTATATTAACTAAATTCTCTTTCTGATTTTTGTTGCTTTTTTTTTTTTTTTTTTTTTTTTTTTTCGGCCCTGTGTAACAAAAATAAATAAATAAATGAAAAGCTGAATCTTTTTTTTTTTTTTTTAAAAAAAAAACAAAGTTATAAATTGTAGGCTACCTACTATACAATAATATTTGTTCCCTAATTTCTCGTAGAGTAATAGAGTCTCGAATGAGAAACCAATATTGGGGGATGTGCGGCATAATTTTCTGTGAGTGTGATTATGTAATATATAATAAAAAATAAATAAAAATTTGTGTGTTTCATATATATATATATATATATATATATATATATATATATATATATATATATATATATATATATATATTTATGGATAATAGTGGTCCATATAAAGTAGGAATAAACATCTTTTTGGGACCTGATTGGTCCTTTTGGTACTCAACCTATAGAAATCGAGAATATTCACTATTTAAATATTAAAATTTGAAGTCAGAATTCCATAAAGATCATACAACGAATGTATAAATTACCATAAATAGAATAAATAAACAGACTTATAGCTTATATGCAGCGGAAACACGTTTATGGAATGGATCTATTCTACACGAGAAACCGGATCGTTCTGGTTGCCTTTCCTACGAGTGTATGAATACACTGAGTACGAGGTATATCCGTGAATTCTTTCGATGAATGAAGAAGTAATTTGTGTTTTATCGGTAGGGACGTTTTCCCCGGATTTAGAAGAGAATCTCTACGATTCTCCATATTTAGGAAATAGAGAAACTTCTTCTCTATTTATAGTGGAAATTTCAACTTCCATCTATACATAGGGTCGGATCAAATTACACATTTGGTCCTTGTAATTTACACATAATTACAGTTTAGTCCTTGCCATTCCAAAATGTCATGGGCGGACCAAAAACCAACATCTCCCACTCGCACATGACAAGACATACTTTCATGGCGATTGAACACACATACTTCTTTCAATTCTTATTCAGCGAATTCACGCTACCAGTCAATGTAACGGTTAAACCTTTGAAGCTCTCCTTCATCGTTCCACATTTAGCTTAACGCGACTTCCCCCTAGTCCATGTTCCACTATCGCTAGTTTTCGACTCACTTTTGATCTCACGAAAACATTCGTATACACTACATACATTTTCCACGAAAAAGTATTGAGCTCGAGTGTTATATGATTACTGAGTGACATATTACTGAAAATGTACTTCCTCTCTATAAATAACCTTCCACCATATATCTAATACTTATCTGAAAGGTCCCTATATGCCCGTTCATTGCTAACGCAGCTTGGTTTGGGGTTCCAATCAAGATAAACAATTAGACATACCCTTCTTGTTATTTACAAGAGTCCATAAGGGTGAATTGAAACTTATAATTTCATTTGGGTCTCACATTAGGAAAGTTGAGATCAATTTTCTTCTTCTTTCCATCCCTTGGTCGGCTTTTACACATATTACTAAAATATACCATAGTGTTAATCTACTTAGGACGTATGTTTTATGAACACTATGCGAGAGCATTCAGTCTCTAAATGCAACTCATGCATCATTATCTCTAGTCCACATTTTAAGCCTTTCACAGGACAGCTTTTGGTATCAACGAAATTATGATATTACACATATCGGTTATGGAGTTTCTCACATCTCCATTTATACTTTTACCTATGAACACACCGCTCATAGTAAAAGTTTCATTTAGCTGAGTAGATGCATTTCGTCAACATACTGAACTATATTCAATAGTTCTATGTGTATCGCTTTAAATAGTGAATAAATTTGAACACAACAAATAACTAAAATTCTAAGTTAGTCAAGTGCACACACAGCCAAGAATGGAAACATACAAAATGCAATAAATGTTGTTGATGAAACTATATGTTGAAGTAGAGCGTGGCGTATGAATATACACCACATGGATAAAATGACACGCAGGGTGTCCACGGATCGAAGCAGGTGATACTTGCGAAGCGCTTATATGCATAGGGTGGATCCTATACAGAAGGAGAGTTAATATTTGAAGCGGTACATGTAGAGCGTGTCTTACACGGGGAAGAGTTAATATTTAGAGCGGTACGTGTAGAGGGTATCTTACACGGGGAAGAGGTTTAGAGTTTAGAGCGATACGTGCAGAGCGTGTCTTACATGCGAAGAGATTTGGTATTTGGAGCGGTACGAGGAAGAGGTTTAGAGTTTAGAGCGGTATGTGCAGAGCGTATCTTACACGAGGAAGAGGTTTAGAGTTTAGAGCGGTACGTGCAGAGCGTGTCTTACACGGGAAGAGATTTGGTATTTGGAGCGGTACGTGTAGAGCGTGTCTTACACGGGGAGGAGGTTTTAGTGTTTAAAGGTACGTGCAAAGCATGTCTTACACGGGAAGAGATTTGGTATTTGGAGCGGTACGTGTAGAGCGTGTCTTACACGGGGAGGAGGTTTCGTATTTAAAGCTGTACATGCAGAGCGTGTCTTGCACGGGAAGAGATTTGGTATTTGGAGCGGTACGTGTAGAGCGTGTCTTACACGGGGAGGAGGTTTAGTGTTTAAAGCGGTACGTGCAGAGCGTGTCTTACACGGGAAGAGATTTGGTATTTGGAGCGGTACGTGTGGAGGGTGTCTTACACGAGGAGGAGGTTTAGTGTTTAAAGCGGTATGTGCAGAGCGTGTCTTACACGGGAAGAGATTTGGTATTTGGAGCGGTACGTGTAGAGCGTGTCTTACACGGGGAGGAGGTTTAATGTTTAAAGCGGTACGTGCAGAGCGTGTCTTACACGGGAAGAGATTTGGTATTTGGAGCGGTACGTGTAGAGCGTGTCTTACATGGGGAGGAGGTTTAGTGTTTAAAGCGGTACGTGCAGAGCGTGTCTTACACGGGAAGAGATTTGGTATTTGGAGCGGTACGTGTAGAGCATGTCTTACACGAGGAGGAGGTTTAATGTTTAAAGCGGTACGTGCAGAGCGTGTCTTACACGGGAAGAGATTTGGTATTTAGAGCGGTACGTGTAGAGCGTGTCTTACACAGGGAGGAGTTTTAGTGTTTAAAGCGGTACGTGCAGAGCGTGTCTTACAAGGGAAGAGATTTAATATTTATGTGCATAGGACTCAAGGATAGGGTTTCTAATGATTGAAAGACCTAAGGGGTTTGATGAAATTTTTATTGTTTTTGGAACACCTAAATGACTCAGTGCATGTGGTAAAGTCTTTGATGCTTGTGGAGTGCTTGAACGTTTCACGGATGAATGAGATGTACATCGTGAGATAATGAGGGTGATTCCCTTGTTTTTATTCTTTTGACTTTGGACATTCCAAGAACACCCAATGCTATGCAAGAATGCCACGTGTGGACTGCCACACGGATAAAAGTTCAGCACCTTTGGGGTGCCTAATGAATTTTGTGAAATGGTCGCGTATGTACCGACACAAGGACGGAGTTTGACGCTTTGTAGGTCTATGAGATGATATGAAATGGTCACATGGGATCGGTCCATGGACTGAGTTCTGATGCTTTTGAGCATATGAAATGAAATGATGTTATGAGAAAGTCGCGTGTGACGGGGACACGGACAGAAGCTCGGTGTTCGGGGAACACCTTTCATGATTTGGGATGTTATGAAATGCCCCTACATGTGTACTAACCCGGCACTCAGGGAGTGCCTTGAATAATGTAGCAATGTCATGAAGTAACCCGATGTGGATCACAGTGTCATATGATATTTATGATGAACGGGTATGATGTCATGAAATGCATCGTGTGGATTGCCACACGGATATATGCCTAGGACCATTGTGATCTCTATTGAATGAAATGATTTGGTGGAATGGCCGAATGCAATCCGGTGCATTGGCAGAACACGGGTATTTTGGGGTACCCGATATATGATGGAATGAGATGATCGTGGTGGGCGTCCTTGGAATGCCCCTAATTTAATTTAAATGATATGTCATGAATGCTTATGAAACACAAAATGCAAATAGCTGCACAAAAACGTGGTTAAGATGCATGACACGCATAATGATGTTATGTATGCTATGTGAAAAAATGCTAATCACACAAATATAATGTTATGGCTGAAAAAGAAAGGGTTAGTATGAATGGCAAACGAATGATTTAATGATTGCACACGAAGATAAAATGCACGTGGCTGCATAAAAATGTGGGTTAGTATCACACAAAAATGTTTCATGTATGGAAAATGTTAATCGTGTATGGAAAATGGCGATTATGGTATGTTATGCACGCGTAGATAGCGATGGTGATGTCACGGGACGGCGAAAAACACATAGCACACAAAACAGGTTCTTCCAACCTTATTCCTCCAAACGTGGTTGGTCTCAAAATTCTAACTGAGTCCTAGGTGGGGTTCTCTTCGATCACCAACCGAGGTTGATGAAGGCACGATTTTATTTATTCACACAATTATTTTGGTATCCTAAGGGAATCCAACTAGGGCTGTCTATATGAGTTCGGTCCAAGTTGGGTTAAAAATCAAGGTTCCCATAGCAAAATATACTCCTCACTTCTCCCCACTCAAGGGTCCGAACGAAGGGGTTCGTATGAGGCTATAGGTGGTGTTTTGTATCCTTGCCCCTAAGACCAGGAGGAACAAAGGCGACACTTCAACAATCCACCGGGATAAAATGGGATATTTAACCTAATGCAAGTATGTCTAACTAAAATGCAAGGCGAAATACCAATCAAGAATCATCCACCTTATTTTAATTAGACACTTTTCAGGGCTTGTCAAATTCTTTTAAGTTTTTGAAAAACTTTTGTAAGAAATCCCCAGCGGAGTCACCACTGTGAGCGGACGACGTTTTCGACGGAACACGATACTCCCTTTCGAAAGGGGCGCCACGATCTCGGACGGACCCCTCCCTCGCGTGAGGTTTTTAGAAGGAAAATTCGTTTTGGAAAAAATGGAATTAACTCTTAAAAAAACCGAGACCTAAGTCTAGATGAATATTGTAGGAGTTGCCACCCGGCTCAGCTTAACCAGAAAATTTATAATGCAGCTGAACCGGACAAATGGTTGCTACATTATCCAGAGATCTAGGTCTGGATAAGTCCCTTATTTCGTGTCTAATTAAAATAAAATTGGCCAATGTTCTCAAATGGTATTTCAAATTCTAAAAGGTCAATTTTATTGAAATAAATAGCTATACAGCGCACATACAGGTAAAGTAAAATAGTAAATAATTAAATTATTACAACCCGATCGAATAAAAGATAAAAAATTCTCAGCCTCACTTTTACAAGCGCCTAATATACACGATCTATCTAAAAATTACAATCGCCTAGGATACACGAGTAATTCTATTAAATACATCAAAAATAAAAATAAAAAGTTGCAATACAAAGGATAGCACAATATATAGCACGCCACAAATAGGACTCAAATAGGACAGAATGGGAAATCAAGAATTAGGGGCATGCATTTAGGGTATAACCGGGTTGGCTGGGCTAGCCGGTCCGGTTAGACTTGGAAAACATTTTGAAACATTCCTGTATTTTGGTTTTTGTGGGAAAATCATTTTGAAAACAATTTTTTCGGTTTATATGCATTTTTTACATGTGAGGTGGGTCGGTTTTCAGAAAAATCGGGTCTCCGTCGTGGCATTGTTCTAAATGCAATTTTACTGAAAATTGAATCTATAGTCGTGAATGCACACAACAAAATTCATTTTTGATGATTTTCTGAGTTTTCTGAATTTTTATGGATTTTTGGGAATTTTTGGAAATTATTCTGGAAATTCTGATTCTGGAAATAATGTTACAGTCGTGCGACTGTAAGCGATCCAAACTCAGGATTTCGCCAAAATTTTATTTGAAGTAAACTGGGAGAAAACGCCTGGAAATCAAGAACACTCGTACGACTACAGTCGTACGACTGTTCATCAAAGCTAAGAACAGTCGCATGGCTGTTCTTGATTTCCAGAAACAGAAATGCGAAAATAAAGAAAAGATGCACAAAAATATACACCAATCACCCAGAAAGCTGGAAAAACATAAAGGATAAAGAGTGGTAACCTTTTTAGTGCGCGTCCACCGTAAGATTGACCCCTGGCGTTGCTCCAATCCACCGACATTCGCACTTTTCTCCTTGAGTTAGGGTTAGGAAATTTGGATCCCAAAAGCTCCAAATACTGAGGGATCCTTGAAGATGAGTTTTTTCCTTTCTTTTCCTTGTTTCTTTTCTTTTTTCTCTCTCTGATTTTCTGAGCTCTCCCCAGCTCTTCCTTTCTCTCTTCTTTCTTTTTTTTTCTTCTTTTCTGTCCCCCCTTTTCTCTCTGCTGGAGCTTTCTTTTCTTTTTTTTTTTTTTTTTTTCCCTTTTTCAGCTTTTAGGATATGGGTTGGCTCACCTGCCACGATCCTACAGTCGTACGACTGTAGTTTGATTACAGTCGCACAACTGTTCCTCTTTTTTTTTTTTTTTTGAGGAGTAAAATTCCGGCGCTTACACTCAACATCATTTTTTGTTACAGAAAAGAGGGAGAGAAGAGATTTGTGATTCCAAATATTGTAAACTCTCCCCTATAACATTCTTGCTGGCTAGTCAGACAACAAATTTAGCATTTATTGTGCATGATGACAAAAGGGACAACTTGAAGAAACAAGGCTAGTACAACTCTCAATTAAAACTAAAAAAAAATCAATCCCATATGTATCCTAGAGACATTAAATAGTAGTGAGACTGAGAAAGATAACAGTTGATGATCGAATATAAATGATAATAAAAAGTGACACATAAATGATGTAGATATTTAAAAAAAAAAATAGTGTAAGTTGTACTTTTAAGGTAATTAGTTTTGTACTACACGAGCTCAACGCTGTTTATACAGTTAGGCCCAACACGAAATCTCTTCAATAAGAATATATATATATATTATACAGACGACACTAGGATTCAGACTCAAAATATGTAATTTAAGCAATTCGAGGCCCTTAATTGGAATCAACTGTTGTCACAATAATTGATAAAATGAACGGATGAAAATTCGTTAGCGAAAAAATCTGGTAGATAGAGCTCTCCGACTTGAAAATCCAACATGAAATCTTGCAGATCATGACTTAAGATGTCGAAATTTGATCCGCTTTCAAACAAAGACGATACCATCATTGATGAAGAGCTTATTGTCTTTGCCTTGGTGCCATCACAGTCTTTGGCTTCGGATTCATACTGTTGATGTGATACCATATTTGGTTTTAATGGAGAGACCAAATCAGAGGATAGTAATTGATTAGTATCAGCATCATTGTTTCTGCTAGTGTGCTGCTGGTAATTAGAAATTGAATGATTATCTTTCCCATTCTTAATCTTTTTCCTCAATTAGTGTTCCAGTAATTCTTTATTTCATTATTTGTTCGTCCTGGTAGCCTCCCCGCTATTAAGGACCATCTGTTGATGCATAAAAACCCACAAGACATAGTAAGTATCATCAACCAACCCGAGTAAAAAGGAAATTAAAAAAAATACTTACAGATTAGTGAGGAATTGTCTCCACACACATATCCGACATGATCGAACTTCCTCAGCAACATGCTCCATGCTTATTAGCATGGAGCTGATTGCGAAGGAAAATTATGCCCTATACAATCCGTTTCTAAAGTCAATTTACCAACCAAATATTACATCTTTTTTTTAAAAAAAAAAAACTTTCTGTTAAGTAAGCCCAATTTCTATATTTTCCTTGCTAATGTGTAGGTATTTACTAGCTGAAATAATCTATGTGCACCATTTATACCACTAACAAAGTGACACTTTTTATTTTTAACACCAATCATCTCATCATTCTCATGTGAATTAGTATGAATTACTGTTTTTATTAGTTAGGTGTATCGGTATAATATACTTGGTGTAGTGATATAACTCAATGAATCGGGGACCATTATAGAATTTTATAGGTGAAGAAAAAACTAATGAACCTGTTGCCTAAGAGCTTGTGGAGCCTGATGATGAGGTCTTCCTCATCCAGGGAGATGTTTCCCCTCTTGATATCTGGTTTTAAATAGTTGAACCAGCGAACCCTGCAACTCTTTCCGCTTCTTGCTAGACCTAGAAATCAAAATCAAACACTGGGTAGAAAATCAATAAATCAAGAAAGAAAACAAAATATTACCAGCTTGTAAGGCGACATTTCTCCATTTGCCTTGGCCATGAAGTTGAATGTATTCAGAAAGAAGCTTATCTTCATGGGCAGTCCATGCACCTCTTGTCAACCCTTTTTTACTACAACTATGATTCCTCCCCATTCCATTCATCTCTCTACTACGTACCATCTCTGTGTTATGATTCTAATTCATAGGTTTTCTTTCAATATTCTTGCATTTAATAATTATTTATTTATAATCGTGAATGGCTATGGTGGTGCATGATTTCGACCCTACCGCTTACTGTCACCTGTGTATATTTTGGCATTTATGTCGTTATTTTGTTTTTACAATGTCACTATTACGAATTAGTTTAATTTGGGCTATTTGATAACTAAATTCAATTTTTCAAGAATAATGTATTAATTATTTTAAAATATTAATTTGTCTGATATTACAACTTAAAAATTTTCAGTTAGTACAAGTATATATAGGAAAAAGTTTCTCTCAACGTTTTAACACCCACACCAAATAATAGTGATAAGCATAAAGTAACATATAATGTATGATTTAAACAGTGTATATAATTTTATTTTGTAATACTAATCATTTGTTATTGTTGATATTAGATGTTGAAGCATTAATGATGATTGTTTTGAAGATTAAAAAATACTTAGAAAAATAAAATAAAATAAATTGGAATTTATAATCTGAGACAAGGAAACTAAAATAAATATATGTGATGTTTATGTATTAAAAAATGATATTTATTAACATCATGATTTGCTATAAATGATATTCAATTTCAAAAAATGCAAAAATAGTTTTTACATTTATTGGAAAAAAATCATCACTATCTAGGAGGATTTACAAATCTCTAGGTTTTGGAAAAAGAAAAAAAAAGCTTGCGCCCGTTATTCAATAAAACTACCATCTCTGAAAGGAAAGGTCTTTCTTATTTTTAGTATGTTATTCGTATCTTGTTCAATGATGAAAAAGTTCTTATACAGAAAAGGAAATTGGTCGACATCTGGTGTTATCAATATCAAGTGTATCAATGGACTTCTATCAGTAGCCAAAATTATCTTCAATAGTTATTACTTAAAATAAAATTCTTGAAGCATGAATCAAACGGCCAAATTTTATCTTTAACGACCAGATCTCATCTCTAAATGGCCTGATGGTATCTCCAACATCCATATTCTTCATCTAGCCTATAAATTGAAGCTTAGTGCTCATTGAAGATTTCACGAAGCAATTAAGAAGAAAGTGTCTCAAATGTATTGGAAATAAATGTATTTTATTTATTGGAATTATTGTAATTATCCTATTCTAGGTTTCTCTCCTATTTAGTAGTTATCCTACTTTGTATCCCTATATATACACGTGTAATCCTAATTAATCTTCAATGGGAAAAGTATTATTTCTACAATCATTATTCTTAACATTAAAAGAAAAGAGAGATTAATGTTGTTGTAATCTTTCTTCAAAGTGTAAAAACATTTCTCATTCAAAATTCAGTGTGTTGTAAGCTACTCAGGGAAAAGTAGTGAAGCTAAACTTATAAGGAGGGTACTTAGCAAGTGAAAGATAACATTAAGTTGTAAAAAGTGTTGAATTCTACTCATTGAAAGAAATTCATAGTGAATTGAAGATTCTCAAGAGATGGTACCTTGAGGAGAGTAGGCAAGGACGCCGAACCTCTATAAATTTGTTGTGTTTGATCTTCTAATCTCTACTCTTTATTTACTGCTTTCAAAACTTGAATATTGTTTATGAAAATTGTCAATATAATATTGTGCTTGATTATGTAAGTAAAGTCAATGTTGAAAACTTGACTGGGACGAGAATTATTTAATACCTCTGGTCAGAAATCCAACATTGAATTATTTCATCGAATATTGTTTTGTTGATAATTCTGAATATTGAATTACTGCTATTGATAATATCACTTATCTTTCTGTTGACAATACTGTGCATCTAGTAATTCAACATCTTGCTTTGTAATCTCTCTTTTGATAATCGTGACTTGTTGAATTGTCTCTAGAAAAGAAATTAACTAGTCAGTTATTCAACAGATAATATTGTGGTTGTCGTATCTTGATTGTTGTGTGCTTTGAATTATAATTTGGCTATTGTTAACACTTAAAAAGTCTCAATAAACAAGAATTTTTAAAAGACCAAATTCACCCCCTCTTTGGATATACCCTCTGGGACCAACATCAGAAGCATATATCACTTATGCAAAAGTACTGAGCCAGAAGTCTAAGTATTGAGGTTGAAACTAATTGTGTTTAGTCATGGATTGTGAAACTTCTATTAAGTATAGTGTGCATTGGAGAATAAATAATAATCTCACATTGATAATAAATACATGTGATTAAAGAGTAGCATGTAAAAAGTATAAAATTGAGTCTTAACACAAGTCAATTAGTTTTATGTTACATGAGATTAACCCAACATATATGTTCAAATAATTATACAATAAGCAGATTAATGAATATTTAGATGATTGAGACTCTTATTACTTAAGCTAACCTTAATTACTACGGTTAAATTTCTTTTATCATGTAACGGCGCTGTTTTTTTTTTAAAAAAAAGAAAACAAAAACCTATTCCCTAAAAGACAGGAGCGAACGTTGTCATGCTGTATCCTCGTGGCTTCCTGCCTTTAAAGGAGCTGGCCTGTGGGGTCCATATATATATGACAACCTCGTCAATTCATGAAAAAGCAATTCAACAAAAAGACAAAAAATTATGAAATCAACTTCACGTCAAATGAGGGAAAATGGAGATGAATAATTGATTGAACCAATAATTGTTACCTCATGTAGTAATATTCATTTTTACTTAAATTATAATCAATATCAAGCCACGTCTTTTTATTATGCCTTATTATAGTAAGTGATCGTATTCAAATATAAATGGTATGGAGTGCTCCCATAAGAAAGGCTTGTCTGTCTGGATTTGATCTAAAATTGGATCTTCTATATAATCGGACCGATCATACATCCGTAAAAAAAGGTTAGATGAGCTTAAGTCTGAGGCCAGATCTCTCATATTGCCAAGTTAGGAGTATCGAATCCAGTTCTTAAGTCCAAGAACGATTTTGGCTCCTATAAAGACAAGGATGAGATACATTCTTATTTAACGATAACCACTAAACATGTGGCTAATCTTGTCAAGAATCCTTATTAGAATCTAATTAGGGACTATTGGACGCTAATTCCTAATATATATATCTAAAAAGGAGATTACAAAATCTCAGTCCAAATAAGATTAAGACTCCAAAGCCTATATAAATGCAGCCTCAAACAAAGATAAAACATATAACTCATACTCGAGTAAATAACTAAACCTTCTAAGCTGAGATAACTGACTTAGGTATCAGAATATTCCACAGTTATCCGGTGTCTACCTCCTTTTATTTTGCATAGGTTCGGGTCGCATAAGAACAAAGTTCAACCCTAATAGAGCAATATAAATTGTATTTTATGCTGTCTATATTTATGTATATTTGGGTGATATTTGTGTAAATATCCCTGATGTAATTATTTACTATAAATACCACATAATCTCCTCAAGGAAAGTGAGTGAGATCAATTCCAAAAACCCTAGTCGTCCTTTATGGTATCAGAGCATTAAGGGCTTCAATTGTCGCCGACCAGTACCCTCCAGCAGATTGCTACCGCAACCGATCATAGTTCACCATGTCAACCAACAGAGCAATTGTGAGTTCTAGCCAGGGCGTGATCTCCTTAACCCCCAATCTCACTCAACAAATTCCCACCGAACTCAATTCCACCAATTATGTGTTATGGAAGACGTGGATTTTACCGATGTTGAAAGGATGTGATTTAGCTCACCATGTCGATGGAAGTAGGGCCCCTCCATCCCCTTGACTTGCAAATAACAGTCCCAATCCGGAGTTTCAGGTTTGGGAACAGCAGGACCTGCAGGTGCTTAGCTGGATCCTATCGTCGTTGGAGACATCGATTTTGCCCCAAGTAGTGGGCATTGAGACCGCCAGGGAGGCGTGGGTGAAGCTTCAGACGGCATATGCCTCAGGGTCCAGGGCACAGGTACGTGACCTGAAGCAACAGCTTCACCGATTGAAGAAGGGTGATTCGGAATCAATCACCGATTACTTGCAGCCAGCCAAGACAATTTTGGATAAATTGGGTGCATTGCAGCACTCTGTGAATGAAGATGATTTAATTGATGCGGTTTTGGATGGATTAAGTCGACCATACCAGGATTTTGTTCGCACACTTGAGACCACAATGGTCTAGGCATCCTTTGATGATATTTATGGGATGCTTCTCACTGAAGAGCACAATTTAGAACGCTCAAATACTCCTGAGACTGATCTGAATGCACCGTCAGTACATTATTCTGCCTCGAAGCACTCCGGCAGAGGAAGGGGATGCGGAAGAAACTCGTTCCAGCAGCACCAACACCGTCAATTTTCTACCGGTTCTCCCACACATCGCCATCAACAGTTCACGGGTTGGGAACGATAGAACCAGCAGCAACAAAATCAGTCCCAATCTGCACCTTTTGATATTTCTACGGTTGTTTGTCACAATTACCGTGGATTGGGCCACTTCGCACGTTAGTGTCCTTCTCCAAAAATTGGTAATACCCACTCCCAACAACCTGTTTCGAACCACATAGCCCTCTACCAAAATACTTAGCCGTGGATTATGGACAGCGGTGCTACTCATCACCTGACTTCAGACCTCGGGAACCTGAACATCCATTCCGAATACAGCGGACCTAAAGAAGTCCAATTAGGTAACGGTTCCAGCCTTGCTATTTAACATGTTGGTCATTCATCTTTACCATATGCAAATACATCATTACAATTATCCAAAATTCTATATGTGCCAGCTTCTCGTTCAAATCTAATTTCTGTTAGTGCTTTAACTAATGCTAACGATGTTTCTGTGGAATTTTTTGATAACTTTTTTGTTGTGAAGGACCTGAATTCCAAACAGGTACTTCTTCGAGGACCGAATAAGAATGGGTTGTATACCATGCCGACGTCTCCATCAGCCCTTGTCAAAGTCACTTTGGCTTCCCTCTCCACTTGGCACGATCGGCTTGAGCATCCAGCGTTTCCTATCGTCTCTCGAGTTCTGAAATCCAACAATATTGAGTACTCAAATAAAGCTAATTATAGCATGTGTTCTAGTTGTGCAGTTAGCAAAAGTCATAAGTTATCTTTTCTTGTTTCTGAAACCCGTGTGTCGGGTCCTGTAGATTTTATTTGTTCGGACTTATAGGGTCCTGCCCCATTGAAATCTCATAACAATTTTTCGTATTATTTGCTTTTCTATTATCATTATATTAAATATTATTGGATTTATTTTTTGCAATATAAATCTGAAGCACTGGATGTTTTCATTAAATTCCATTCTCTTGTGGAAAAATTTTTTAGCCGTCCTATCAAAGTTTTCCAATCCGATAGGGGTGGTGAGTTTATTGCTATGAAATCTTATTTGCATGCACATGGTATCCAACATCGTTTGTCTTGCCCTTATACTCCTAAAGAAAACAAGAATGCTGAACACAAACACCGTCACGTAGTTGAAACAGGCTTATCATTATTGCATCGGGGCTAAATTGCCTATGTCTTATTGGACTAATGCGTTTGAGACTGCCATTTATTTAATCAATCATATGCCTACTTCTACTTTGCATAATGATACTCCTTATTTTCGTTTGTTTGGTTCACCACCTGATTATTCTTTGCTGCGTACCTTTGGCTGCTTGTGCTATCCATGGTTACGTCCCTCCTCTTCGCATAAATTAAATTTTTGTTCTCGTCCTTGTGTCTTTATTGGTTATAGTCGCATTCATAAAGGTTACCGTTGTCTTGATCCAGTGGCTCATAAAATTTTTATCTCACGTCACTTTGTGTTAGATGAACAGGTGTTCCCTTTTCCGGAGTTGAGTGCACCGCTGGTCCCTGCTTCAATACAGCCTGCTCTGCCATTCATTCTGGTTTCCTCTGTTGCTGCCCAATACACCACCAGCACCTGTCCCAACCGATCCTACCACAACACCCCCTGCCTCTCCTATACGAGAGACCGCAACCCCTCTTCCACTCTCCCTACCCGAACCCGATGTTGGTCCAACCAGTTCCCCCTCCACGTAACTCAACCCGCCAAGCCCGTCTCCTAGACAAACCGATCCAAGCCCGTCACCCCCACCAATCAGCCCCGCCATACATACCGAACGCATACCGGACCCAACCAATAATAAACCTGATGCTACCTGTGAGCACGGTTTTTTCCCGACCTCGGTGATAAAAGCTACTGTTACCTTTCTCACGGATAAACGTGAAACAGATTCGGACCGACTGGGATAACGTCGGAAATGTCCCGGATAGCCCGAAGGGGTGTGAAAAGTCCTAGTACGGAACCCCGAAGAATTCGAGTGAGTATTTAAGAGAACCAAGGAAAAGAATGAAAAATAGGTGAAAGTGGCCTTATCTAGACATTACAGCCGCGCGGCTGTAATTGTCATATTTCCTTTTATGTCTGAATCAGCATTTAATTTGGTTTTTAAGCAAAATAGGCATTTTTATCACTACAGCCGCTCGGCTGCAAGTGTCAGTTTTCCTTTTTTACTGAAATCAGCAATTAATTCCGATTTAATACCAAAAAGTGAGGTATTTAAACACCATAATCCGGGATTAGGGTAAAGGGAAGCAGAAAACAAAAAAATAGAAAGGAAAGAGAAGGATTTTGAAGAGAAAAAAAAGAGAGAGACCATCACTTAGATTTTCCTCTAGGGTTCTTAAGACAATTGGGAAAAAAAGAGTCTGACCAAAAGAAAAAAAGAAAACAAAAATAATCTCAGAGAACACATAACAATCAACCTTTCACTCTTCTTCGGGATTCCGTTCGAACTTCGGAAACCGCGCTTTGTTCGGGTTATTCGTGACTGCAAGAGTTTCTGGCATCCGAATCTGTTCTTCGTGGTCTAAGCACTGGAACACGGACAAGGTAATCTTCTGAGAGGCCTTAGAAATCCGTTTTGATCATTCTGGTTGTGATTTGATTGCATGTTTTGATTTTTTTATGATTTTTGGGAGTTTTTCCGGTTACAGCCACCCCACTCATGATCACAGCCGCTCGGCTGTAACCTACAGCCGCGCAGCTGTGACCTATAGGGGCGCGGCTGTAACCTACAGGGGCAGAAGCTCCAATCGCCCCAAATCGATTGATAACACTCCCATATTTCAATTAAATATGTTTTTCATATTTGTTATCGGTCCAATCACATCCCTGCTTGCATAGATTCCATGTTCTTCGTTTTTTTATTGATGGACGTGGTAAAATTTGGTGATTTTGGACGATTAAGGATTTTCGGATTTGATTCGATCCGTTTTGGGTCTTTTCTGTTGGTTTTAATTTTTTCTAGAAATCCCAGATCGCCCAAAATCATCAAACTTTGCAAAACGATTTTCAAAAGTGCAAACAGTGCACTGGAATCGATTCTGGAGCATTACAGCCGTGCGGCTGTAAGCTACAGGGATGCGGCTGTAGCCTATAGGGGCGCGGCTGTAGTTGAGACAAAATTATATTTTTACCCCAAACTTGTAATTTTGCATTTTTTTCTCATTCAAAAATGAATTTTGGCGTGTTTGCATACTTTTGGACCCTAGATGGATGTTTGATTTAGGCCCACACACGAACGGGACCCTCGGGTCCCGGGATATCCGGCCAACTAAAGTTGGAAAAGTGCATGTAAATGAGCCAAACTGCTTTTAAAATTGGTTTTTTTTATCCATAAAACCTACAGGGTATTTAAAAAACCGTTTTCCAAGTCTAGCCGGGCCGACCAGTCGGGTCCACTCGGTTACCCCGTTTGCATGATCCCGTTTCCTAAAATACCCCTATTCTGTCCTATATAAGTCCTTGGTGTGGTTTATTTATCTGTGCTAACCATATTTGGATACAGCTTTTATTTTTGCTTTATTTTTATTTTTGAATGTATTTTATAGATTAAATCGTGTATCTAGGCGATTGTAATTTCTTAAATCATCATGTATAATAGGCGGTTGTAAAAGGTGAGGATGAGAGTTTTCTTTTTTTGGTTTTATAATTTGGCCTCTGGTTTACTTTTTCGCACTTTTATTTTTCCGCACTCTATTTTAGTATTTATATTTATGTCATTTGCATGAGTATTGGTTAATAATTAAAGGAAGATAAAATGACTAGATTTAAGTAAATGAAATGTCATATTACGAAATAACAATTAAAAATTAGTGAGGATTAGTAGATATGTTGCCCGAACCTCGAATCTTTGGATTAGGTACTGCGTCTACACTTGGTAGGGAGCTGTACTGGAATTTCCCGGATGAGCTGATCCGGGTGGCAACTCTGAATCTAATCTCGAAATTCGTGTTTCGAGATCTTTAAGTTAAAATGGGAATTTTCTAAAAGCCTGTTTTCTAAAATTCGTGTCTAAAATTAAGTTTTCTACAAAAAAGACTTTTCCAATAAAACAAAAGGTTTTTCTAAAGATTAAAACCCATTTTCAAAACCAAAACATCAACACCCTCAAAAAGAAAATGCCCGGTTCCCGCTTCACCCCGCGTTCCGAAAAAGGTCGTCCGCTCACAGTGGCGACTCTGCTGGGGATTATCGATTTCTTCAAAAAAAGTTTTCATAAAAAACTTAAGGAACTTAGGCAACAATTGAAGTATATCCTCACTTATAGTTGATTATTAAATCGTAACTCAATATTTCATTCACATTGCATAAAGCATGACATTTTCTTTTCTTAAATCCCTCCAACACTCATTTAAGCCCGGTTTATTTCCAAAGGTGACCTACCTCTTCCGCTAGGATTGGAGGCGCCCGAGGGTGTAAACCACTCATAGCCTTGTACGAACCCCTTCGTTTGAACCCTTGAGTGGGGAGAAGTGAGGAGTATATTTTTGCTATGGGAACCTGTACGACCCTTGGCTTGACTCACACCTTCATGTAATGGCCTAGCAACTTTCCTTTTGGATTACCAAAACATATACTTGAAAATGGACATCGAGAGTACGCCATTAGTATCCCCCGTTGATGCCAAAGAGACCCAATACCTAGGAAGAATGTGAGACCAACCGAATAGAGGAATAATGTTGGAAGGGTGAGCATATTTTTGTGTGTGTGTGCTAACGTTTGCTCTATGGTTATTTTATTTTCGACCTTTTCATATGACATAAACACGCATCATCCGTATGCCATATTCTAATCACTTTCTTTATGCACTCATTTCAGAGCATCCTCAAACGTGTGTGTTATGCTAACCATATTTTTCGTGCAGCCATAATTTTTTCCGTATGCCATATTCATTTTGTGTGCTCATTGATTCATAAAGCATACGCGACATCATCTTGTATGTCATGCATCCTCACCAAGTTTTTGTGTAGCCATTTACATTTTTGTATGACATAGTCATCCACATCATTTCATTTCATTAAAAATGTAAGGATGTTCTAAGTATGCCCTTCACGACCATTTCATCTCATGTCAGGAGTTCCCAAGGCTACCCGTACTCCGCCTGTGCACTAGTTTGCATTTAGGCCATCCCATTACATTATTAGAAGACCACAATGGTCTTAGGCTTGCGTTTGTGTGATGGACCACACGACATCATCACATCTTGATCATTCACATTTGGTGTCATAGAGACGCCTTAGTTTTGCTTGCGTGTCCCAATCCATATCGGATTGTTACATAACATCGACAACCCATTTGAGGTACTCCACGAGTGCCGAGCTAGTTTTATATTCAGACATTTCATAGCATTCCTAAATCATGTAAGGTGTTCCACGAACACCAAAATGCTGTCCGTGTTTTGACTCGCACGTGACCTATATGTGACATCACTTCATGTTAGATGCCATAATAGCGTCGAACGTCTGTCTGTGGGACGGCTCCCTCAAGACCATTTCATGTCATCACATTGACCTACAAAGTGTCAAACTTATGTCTGTGTGTCGGTACACATGCGACCATTTCACGACATCCCCTGGGTGCCCCAAAAGCACCGAACCTCTGTCCGTGTGATGGCTCGCACATGACATTATTGCATTGGCTTTTGTGTAGCATGAGGTATGGTTGGAACATCCAAAGCAAGAGAAATAAAAGCACTAAAACCATCTTCAGCATCATCCATATCCATGAGACATCATCCAAACATGAGCATAAAAGTACCATTTAGAGTGTTGAGTCTAGGATCATGACATCCATCCGAAACTCTAACCTTATGCTGATTGTGCAGTTTGGAGTCACGTCTCGGGAAGGTTAATTCGAGTTGAGTTAGAACCAAACACCCCAGTTCAGCTAGTTCAATCAGAACCGGTCACCGTGGAGGGAATTAGTTTGAGGTCAGATTCAGACAGGGAAGTCGAAGTTCAATTGCCTACTCTACATGTTGACAGTCAGGTGTTATTAGAAGAGGTTGATAGAGCAGACATGGCCGACGAAAACAGTGGAAACAGTGGAAGCATGCCCTTCAACATGGTTGCCTTTATGAGGAGCTTCTTAAGCTCAGATGAGTTCAGGGCTACCCTTAGGGAGCAGGTGTAGGCGGTGATGACCACCCTCCCTGTTCCGGTTGTTCAACCAGCTCAGACCTCGGTTGGGAATGGGGGACAACAGTTTGTTCAAGTCATTAATGGAACCGGGGGGAGTACCCCTAGCGAAAGTGGTGGAGTTGCCAATCACAGAGAGCCGGACCTTCAGTCTGAAGAGTATGAGGCTTTTGAGAAGGCGAGGGAAGCCTCGATTGAGTCGATGCTGGAGAAACGGCTCAACCAGAAATTCTCTGATATAGATGCTATGATGCCCAAGCTGAAAGAGATGTTCCACTTCAATCCTATCAAGTGTGCCGATCCTGCCACATTGGTGGCTGATGAGGAAGGACCGCTTCCGGCTGGTTTTCATATGCCATACCTCCCTCCCTACACCGGGGAAGGACCACCGGAAGCCAGTTGGATAGCTACGTAAGGTTTATGACCATCATGGGGATTGGAAAGGGTCATCTTTTGAATTTGTTTCCTACTACTTTGAGGGGCACTGCAGCAAAGTGGTACATGAAGATGCCACTGTATACCCGTTCCACCTGGGAAGACTCAGCTGACACTTTTGCGAAGCAATATGCCTACAACACCCAAGTTGAGACAACTCTCGGGATTTGGAGAGAATCCACCAAAAGCCGAATGAGTCCTTCCCGATGTATTACAAACGGTGGATGGACTTGCAGGTTTTGGTGGATGGGGACCAAAGTTGGAATCATTGATTGTGAAGCTTGTGGATGGTAGCTTGCCCCAATATAAGGACAAAATGAAGCTTAAGAGGTTCCATTCTTTTAATGAGGTGGTGGAGTTTGCTAAGCGTATCAAACGATACAAAGAAGAAGAGCAGGTCAGGCTCATATAGAAGCAACCAGGGGTACTCCCAAGGGTACAAGAGTGGAAGTTCAAAGACTCTATTGAAACTCAGGAGGCAGAAGTGGCTGCTGTGAATCAGGGGAGAACAAATGTTCCAAGAATTACCAGTCTGTGGGCTGAGTCGGTCAGCCGAATCTTTGCCAAGTGTAGGAAGGCAGGGTTGCTACAGAGTTTGAGGCCTTCTCGCCTCCAACAGAGGCAGATAAAGAGAATTTCTGTTCTCACCATGTAATGGCGGGTCACCGTATGAACGACTGTACCCAATTGATTAAAGCTATCAAACAGCTGGTCACGGATGGTAAGATAGTAGAGCCAGCTCTGAAGCCGAATGTGCAGAAAAATCCACTCCCCACCTTTGGTAGTCAGGTGAACATGGTGCAGTCAGGCCTGCCAGCCAACTATGTATTCGCCCAAATCATTAAGGCGAATCCGAGTGTGCTAGCTGTACTGGTAGAAAAGGAAGAAGAGCCAGAGGTGGTTGAAGAGCAGACTACGGTAGTGAGGGATAAGATGGGTCCTATTGATTTAGATGACTTTGAGGTGGAAGATGAGTATGATGAGTTCGAGGTGCAAGAGTTGAAGCCTGTTTACCCGGTGGAGACAAAAAGGGGAACTGTGATAGAGAAGGATGGGCCAATGATGCACATCACAAGGAGCGGTAGGGTTTATCAACCCATTAGTGCACCAACTCCAGCACCCCTAAGAAGGAACACAACACCGGTACAAAATGATACCCCAGTGGCTAAGGAGGAAGACATAGTGGTGGACCAACTGAAAAGGACACCGGCCCCGGCCAGTGTGTGGCACTTACTTATGGAGTCCAAGAGGCACCGAGAGGTGATGGTAAAACAACTGATGGAGATGGATGCCAACCCCACTATGTCCCCTGATGAGGTGTGTGCAATGATTAGGGGAGCGGATTTGAAGGTTAACAAGGCCCCGGAGATCAGTTTTGGGGTAGAGGACCTCCCACCTGAAGGGAATCACAATAGGGCCTTGTACTTAAGGGTGGAAGTCATGGATAAAGTGATGCCAAGTGTGATGATGGATGATGGCTCGGCCTTAAACATTTGTCCTTCTCAGGTCTTACCTTTCCTGGGGGTGAGTCCTGAAGCTCTCTACCGGTCCAACACTGTAATTAGAGCTTATGATGATAGTAAAAGAACTGTCTTGAGAACCTTTGAAACAGAAGTTAAAGTGGGGGAGGTCAAATCGAAGGTACTGTTTACCATGATCGACATTCCTGTCACCTTCTCTCTACTCTTGGGGAGACCATGGTTCCATGCTTTAGGAGGACTTCCATAAACTCTGCACCAGAAAGTGAAGTTCTTAATCAAAAGGAAAGTAGTAACAGTGGAAGCTGATGAGCCTTCTACGGTAGCCGCATTGAGTGCTACCGAGCAGCCGATGACGGGGTTTCAAGTTGCTGTGATTGCTGACAAGCCTGAGTTTCCAGACTGGATTCATAGGTATTTTGCCAAGCAGAATTATGAACTGGGAAAGGGATTAGGGGCCAAGCAAGAAGGAATCCCTGAATTTAACATTGAGGCTGGAAAGTACCGACAATTCGGACTGGGGTATCAAGAAGGAAGGGCCAAGCAAGAGCGGAAGCGTTTGAACCTGGTGCATACTTTTGTCCGGGCCACAGAATCAGCGTATGATGGGACTCCTGAGCCGATAATTGTAGAGGGAGGTCAGCTCCCTGGATTTGAAATTTTTGCTGATGTGGTTGATTTCAGCAAGTATGGAATAGAGCCAGTTGTGAGCATGCTGCGTGTCAAAGCTGAGGATGGAAACAAGGGGGTTCAGAATCGGAAAGCTTTTGACCAAGTCAGGGTTGAATTCGGGGACAAAGGAGAAGCTTTTAAGAAGACAGACCTGGTGAGAAGTGAGATGGAAGTGGCTATGGGGGCCATTACAAGAGCGCTGTCCACCTTGATGAAACCAAGCAAGGTTGCAGAAAGGAAGACATCACCTGCAGAAAAAACATATGAAGACCTGGTAGAGGAAGCAGTGAAGGAGCTCACTAAGTTGGTTATGAGGGGCAAGGCTGAAATGACAGAGGAAGAGCTGACTGACAAACAGAAGGAAGACCTGGAGAGAGACCTGGGATACTTATTTGAGGAGATCGACTATACTGCGGTTGACGAAGACCCTCCGCATGTGGAGGATGGAAACTTTTTGAATGTATCTGCTTTTTTTATTTTTGATGTGAACAATTCTGCCTACAAGGCATACAATGCAATAAAATCTGATTTTGTTTACTTGTGTGATGTTTTTCCGGATGGAACTATGCATACATACAAACATTCATTTAATGTCTTTAGCATACATGATGCATCATTGCATGAAATGAACCTAGGGACAGATGATGAACCAAAGATGGTATCCATCTCGAAAGAACTCACGCTTGATGAGAGAAAAGAACTTGTAAAAATCTTGCAAAAACACGTCAAAGCCTTTGCCTGGTCCTACGACGACATGCCTGGGGTTGATAGAGAAATTGCAGAACATAGAATTCCGACAGATCCGAAGGTGAAACCGGTTGAGCAGAAACTCAGATGACTTCGACCGAAATGGGCTGAAATGGTTAAGGAAGAAGTAGCCAAAAAGATAAAGGCCAAGTTCTTAGAAGTGGTAGAGTATCCAAAGTGGTTGGCCAATGTAGTGCCAATTGCAAAGAAAGATGGTCGAGAAAGGGTTTGCGTGGGTTACCGTGATCTGAATAAGGCGTCTCCTAAAGACAACTTTCCACTCCCGCATATCAATGTTCTGATTGATAGTGCCACCAGGGCAGCTATGTATTCCTTCATGGATGGGTTTTCGGGGTACAATAAGATTTTGATGAATGTAATCGACAAAGTAAAGACAGCCTTCATCACAGAATGGGGAGTTTACTGCTACAGGGTTATGCCTTTTGGGTTGAAGAATACCGGGGCAACTTATCAGCGGGCGGTCACGACACTTCTGCATGATATGATCCATAAAGAGGTCGAGGTTTATGTGGATGATATGTTGGTAAAATCCATGACCCGGGAGGAGCACTCAGCCATCCTGGATAGATTTTTAACTAGAATCGAGAAGTACAATCTTCGCCTCAACCCGAAGAAGTGTGTATTCAGGGTAACCTCAGGAAAATTACTTGGTCATGTGGTCAGCCAGAAAGGGATTGAGATGGATCCGGACAAGATCAAGGCTATCAAGGATATGCCAGCACTGCAGTCAGAGAAGGAAGTAAGGTCGTTTCTGGGTTCACTACAGTATGTCAGTCGGTTTATGGCGAGATTGACTACAGTTTGCGAGCCAATTTTTAAACTGCTGAAGAAGAACCAGCCCGTAAAATGGAACGAGCAGTGTCAGAAAGCCTTCGATAAATTAAAACTTATTTGATGAATCCCCCAGTTCTAAAACCTCCAATACCAGACAAGCCTTTAATTCTGTACTTAGCCATTAAAGAGACTTCTGTGGGAGCCATGTTGGTACAAGAGCAAGAGGATGGGCGCGAACATGCGATCTATTATTTGAGCAAGAAGCTACTGGAGTATGAGACTAGGTATACGATAGTAGAGAAGACTTGTGCTGTTATGGTATGGTTGACAAAGAAATTAAGACAATACTTCCAGTCATACAAGGTTCAGGCGGTGGCCAAGGTGGACCCCATGAAGTACTTATGCCAAGCTCCAGTACTAGCTGGGAAGTTATCCAGGTGGTTGCTTTTGTTGTCAGAGTTCGACATAGAATATGTGACGAGGAAGACAATCAAGGGAAGGGCCGTAGAAGAATTCCTAGCTAACCAGCCAATAGATTCAGACTATGTGGAGAATTTAGAATTTCCCGATGAACAACTAGCGGTGGTGAAAAAGGAGTCGAATAGGTGGGTGATGTACTTCGACGGAGCGGTGAATAAACACGGTGCAGGCTTGGGGGTAATCATTGCTACACCCGAAGGAGAAATCATTCCTCTGGCGAGGCGACTTGACTTTCCAGTGACTAATAATGGGACCGAATATGAAGCATGTCTCTTTGGTATCGATGCCCTGATCACGCTGGGGGTGAACGAGGTGTTAGTTATTGGGGATTCAGCCTTGGTGATTCGGCAGGTGACCGGAGACTGGTAAATAAAGGAAGAATCACTCCGACCTTATCTCAAGATGGTTTGGGAAAGGGCAACGGTATTCAGTCAGTGTGAATTCTAACATGTACTGAGGGAGGAGAATCAGATGGCAGACTCTTTGGCTACACTGTCATCAATGTGGGAAGGCCCCCGAAAACAACCAATACAGCCGTCATCCTAGAAATTGCTTAAAACCCATGCTATTTGTTAGTCAACACGGTTGTAACTATTGACGCACGCCTTTGGTATTATGATATTCTACAGTTCATCCAGAACGGTCAGTACCCTGAAAACGCTAATGAATCTGATAAGGTTTCCCTCAGGAGGTTCGCAGCACAGTTCCGGATATTTGAGAATCAACTTTTCAAGAGGACAACTAACGGAGTTCTTATGAAGTGTCTCACAGAGAAAGAAGCAGTCGTGGCTATGAAACAGATACATTCCGGTGCTTGTGGCCCGCACATGAATGGTTTGGCTCTAACAAAGAAGATACTAAGACAAGGATACTTTTGGCTCACTCTACAAGCTGACTGTATCGAGGAAGTTAAGAAATGCCATGAATGTCAAGTGTATGGAGACCTCAATCATCTTTCCCCGCTTAAACTTCAAGTATCTTCGACTCCATGGCCATTTGCAGCTTGGGGTATAGACATAATTGGAGAGATAAGGCCACCTGCTTCAAATGGGCACCGATTCATTGTTGTGGCTGTAGATTATTTCTCCAAGTGGGCCGAAGCGGAATCATTTGCAAATATCACCGCTAAGAAGATGGCCAAATTTATAGAAAAGAACATCTTTGCAAGATATAGGATCCCTCATCATGTCATGACCGATAACGGGGTACTATTCCAAGGGGTGATGGCACAGTTATACCAAGAGATGGGGATCGAGCACCACAAGTCATCCCCGTATCGCCCATAAGCCAATGGGGCGGTGGAAGCGGCCAATAAGTCCATCAAGAAGATTCTGTCAAAGATGGTGGTTACCTACAGAGATTGGGCTGACATGTTACCATTGGCTTTGTGGGGATACCAGACAAGCATCAGAACCCCTACCGGAGAAACTCCGTATTCACTGGTTTACGAGATGGAAGCAGTATTATCGGTAGAGATGGAAATCAGATCATTAAGAGTGGTCATGGAGGCACAGTTGCCAGAATCTGATTGGCTCCAGTCGAGATATGAACAGCTAGCACTGATTGACGAAAAGCATCTTCAGGCTTTAGATCGGTTGCAAATGTACCAACAGCGGATGGCTAGGACATACAATAACAAGGTTCGTGTGAGCGGACGACGCGTTTTCGACGGGACGCGGGACTCCCTTTCGGAAGGTGCGCCTCGATTTCGGGCGGTGCCCTCCCTCGCGTGGGGTTTTTGATTTGGAAACTCGTTTTTTGAAAAAAAAAGGCGGATTATTTCGAAAAAGAATCGAGACCTAAATCTCGATAAAAAGTATAGGAGTCGCCACCCGGCTCAGCTCAACCGGGAAATTACAGTGTAGCTGAACCAAAGCGGGAACTGCCACACTTTTCAGAGATTCGGGTCCGGACAAGTCCTTTATTTCGTGTCTAATTTAAATATTATTGTCAATGTTCTAGTTACGACACTTTAAGTAGCTAAAGATTGATTTTCATTGAAATAATACACGCAGCGCGCATACAGGATAATAATACAAAAATATAAAGTAAAGAGAATAAATATTTAAGGGCTTACAACCAAATTGAAAGAAAAATGAAACTCTCGCCTCACAGATACAATCGCCTAGGATACACGAGAATCTAAAGAAAATTTACAACCGCCTAAATACACGATTTAATTCTATTAAATACAAATAAAAAGAAAAATTAAAATAGAATAAAAGCTGCAAAACAAAGGTTAGCACAATTTATACGGCACGCCATAAATAGGACTCAAGTAGACAGAAATAGGGAATTGGAATTCGGGGTCATGCAATTGGGGGTAACCGGGTCGACCCGGTCGGCCGGCCCGGTCAGACCTGGAAAACCATTTTTGAAACGTCCCTGTATTTTTGGTTTTGTGAGAAAAATCATTTTTGAAAACAATTTTTCCGGTTTATTATAATTAAACATGTAAAGTGGGTCGGTTTTCGGGAGATTCGGGTCTCCGTCGTGGAATTGTTCTAAATGCATCTTTACCGAAAAATAAATCTAAGGTCGTGATGCACACAACAAAATTCATTTTGATGATTTTTGAGGGTTTTCCAAATTTTTCTGATTTTCTGGGATATTCTGATTTTTATGAAATTTTTTGGATTTTTAGAATTTTATTTGGATTTTAGGGATTTTTTAGGGATTTCTGTCCCTGGCCGCAAGCTACAGTCGTACGACTGTAGTTACAGTCGTACGACTGTCTACTACAGTCGTGCGACTGTAGCCCCTGGTTTGGTCAGAAATCGCTAAAAAAAACCCTAAAACAAAAACCCTAAAACTGGAGAAGGAAGGATAGTCGTACGACTGTAGTGCGTTTGGCACGACTGTATTTACAGTCGTGCCCCTGTTCTTATTTCAAGAACAGTCGTACGACTGTTCTTACTTTTCCAGAAATAAAAAAGCGAAAACTTGAAGAAAAATGCACCAAACACAATCAAATCACCCAGAAAGCTGGAAAAAAGGATAAGTTAAAGATTGTTTACCTCCTTGGTGACGATCCACAGCTGGAATGACCCCTGGCTACGCACCAATCCACGTGAATTTGCACTTTTTCCCCACAAAGCCAAGGTTTCAAGTATGTCCAAATAACTCCAGAAAAGTCACGGATTTGTGTTTGTTTTCGGTCCGAGATGATTTAATTTGTTAGTGTGATAGTTAACCTAAGATGTCTAATTCGTTTTAGAGATTAAAAGCAAGAAATCAAGGAGAAAATGTGAGAAGAAAGCAAGCTTTTTTCACTTCTCTCTCTTCTTTCTTTTTCTCCCCTTTTCTCTCTCTAAAATTCTGGTTTTCAACTCTAAAAACCTCCAAAAGTCCTAAAATCTGCTTTTTCCTATCCTTATATACCCCACTTGCCCGGAAATCTTGAGCATTAAATGCTCAAGATTTCCCTTCTCTCTCAAGTCAAAGAAGTATGGGCTGAAACCTGCTCCCCGAAAGTACAGTTGTACGACTGTACTTACACTACAGTCGTACGACTGTAGTGAATTCCCACGACTGTATACTATAGTCGTGGGTCAACGGTCAACGGCCCCTCTCTTTTTTTTCTTCTTTTTTTTTTTTAAAGTAAAATTTCGTGTTCACAGGCTGCCCCTCGTGTAGCTGGAATCCGATTTCCGAAACGGATTTAGGTACACGACAAAGAACACGAAAACGCGAATATGCAAGGGTAGTTTTCGCAGGTGACTTTGGTAGTCAGGTGGTCCATATGCCTTTTTGCATGAGGATGACACCGAGAATATGAATGACTTTTGGAGTCGGGCGGTTCCCTGCGATGGTTTTCGCGCAAGGATGACGCCGAGATGAAATGACTTTCGGAGTCAAAAGGCTGTGGACGGTTTGTCACACCGAGCCTAAAAATGCATGTGATGCATGTTTGATGAGCGTATTTATTCCTTGATCGATAATTTTGAAACAAAAATTTTTGCCCCTTCGATCAAGAATAAATACGGGAATGCGTGCCATGGTTGCCTTTTATAGTCGTGTGGGACTGGATTTGTGAATGCAAGATGTGATAGTCGTGTGCGACTGGCGCACTCAACGGACTGACACAGGATTTTTGGTTCCCTTTTAAAGTCGTGGGGACTATGATTTTTGTATGAATGCATGACGATCGTGTGCGGCTGGGCGCACTCGACAGACTGAAATCGGATGCGGGTTCCCTTTTAAAGTCGTGGGGGACTATGATTTTCGTGTGAATGTAATGGCCCGGAGTGGCTTGGCACGTGGGGCGCGTTGAAAGTGGGATTGGTGTAATTATACTTACAGTGAATTTTTCATGATTTTTCTTGGATTTCGTGCCCCTTGGGTGAGGCGGACCGTTATTGAAATAAATTAATCGTCGCTGGATTAGTCCTGCAAAAAATACCGAAATGCCCCTGCAGTGATTTATTGCACATCAGATAATGAAAATGGGTTTAAGGAATAAATAGGAATAAAATAAAATAAAATAAAAATTTTCCCCCCTTTTTTCACTACAGTCGCACGACTGTATTCAAATTTTGAATACAGTCGTACGACTGTAGGCGAAGTACAGTCGTACGACTGTACTTCGCGGGCAGCCAAAATAAAAGGGGCGGTTTCCGCCCCTTTCTCTCCCACTTTTCATTTTCTCAAAACCTCTCATTTCCTTCTCTCTGAAACCGACGCAGAAACTCGAAAAAACATCCAAAATGTTGAAGAAAATGGGAAAGAAGTTGAAGAAGATCCAAAACAGTGCGGTTCCGGAGCCCAACAACCCGGAGGAAATTGCTTTCGTGGGAATCGCCCAAGGGTACGGTCACCCGCTTTATATGGACCACTTCGGGATCCGGTTCGGGATGATGATCCCCATTCTGCTGGCAATGGACTCCCATTTGTCCGTTACACAGGTTAGTTTTCGATTCCTATGCCTTGATTTTAAGTTTTCCAATATTTTTCCCTTTGAACTTTTGGAACTGATTTGCATGATTTACTGCTTTCTGGGTTGAATTGATTGAGTAGAATGCATGCTAGGAGTCCCCTGTAGTTACTAGAAACAAGAAACTAGGAAAAACAGGTTAGAAATCGCGAAAATTATACGAATTGCGAATTTTTTCTGCAGGCATATGAACAGTCGTGCGACTGTTCATGCAAATGATGAACAGTCATACGACTGTGGGCGCTACAGTCGTGCGACTGTAGCAAGAAAACAGCTTAATATTACTTTTTTTTTTTTTAATACTAAATCTGAATGCATGTGTGTTGTACTTCCCCGTAATGCAGAGGCACAGGATTGCGGGTAGTGGGAATCTTTCCCTACCCCGGGTCTGGTGGGATCGACTTCCAGAGCCCGTGCGGGCCCGAGTCAGGCTCCTAGGGCTGGAGTCTTTCGTCCTGTCTTTACCTATGAGCACACCGCACACCACTCATGCCGTGCTGACGGCGCTGTGCGAGAGATGGGTTTGCACTACCCACACCTTCCATTTGCCGATCGGGGAGTTCACCGTCACTCCCTCAGATTTCGTGGCGATCACTGGCTTTGGGTTCGGCGGGACCCCTATTATCTTTAACTGCAGCTTGACCCGGTACCAGCAGGTGGACACTTATATCCAGAGTTTGATCGGCTGCGCCCCTGAAAGGGGGAAGATCTTGTGTTCCCGGGTGGAGGCTTATTGGGCCACCCGCGCAGACCTGACTGAGGAGGACATGGAGCGATACACCAGGGCCTACGTGCTTGTCCTCCTGTCCTGTACATTATTTCCGACTGGGCAGAGTACCTGCAATTTGACTCTGCTCCCGACATTGGTGGACCTGGTTGCCTTCCCGTCTCTGGATTGGGCGCGAGCTGCGTTGGGGCAGCTGTATTACGGGCTGGACTTGTGCGCCCGGGGAGAGCAGCAGGAGATTCTGGGATTCTGGTTCGGCCTTCTGGTATTGTCTCTTTCTTCTCTTTTTTTTTTTTTTTTTTTGACATTATAATTATTTTTACAATTACAGATCTGGGCTTTCGAGCATCGGGTGCTGGAGCCGCCCGATTTGAGGGACGTCCAGGGTGAAGTTCATCCGACTGTGCTGCGTCGCTGGACGCAGGGGTGGCAAGGTGCCGTCCGTGATATCGAGGAGATACGGCAGAGTCTGCTCGACCCGTCCTGGAGGAGGGTAAGTAAACAAAAATTGTTAGTACGAAAATTTGAATAACTTTTTGCTTACCTGTACTGAATTTCTTTTGTTGCGCTTCTACAGATCCGGCACCACCCTTGGGAGAATTTGGGTGCCATCACTCTCCTCTTCCAGTCTTCGACACGCTTCGACCGCCGCCGCTTTGTCATGGAGAGCCCCATGTCCCAGGAGTGGTATTTGGGCGATCGTCTTTTCCTTTCCGACCATATCGACGGTCCGATTGGCCGACTCGTGCCCCCGCCGCTCCCTCAGGCGCTCTTCTGGCCACACCTGGCGGACCCTGCGACAGACCCTGAAATATTTGGAGAGGGATATAGCGTGGATCCCTTGGATGGAGATTACCCCGCATATATCCAGCAGTGCTTATTGCCTACTGCGGAGGTCGCACCAGCAGCTCCTCCTCCTCGTCCTCGTCAGGTATTCATTCGTATTTCATTCTTTTTTTTTTTTTGACTTTATATTCTCCTTGCAGGTTAAGAGGCGCAGGGGATCTGGGTCCTCCCAGCCCAGTGGGCCGGCTGGTGGGAGCACGGATGTAGGCACAGGAGACGAGGATACTCCGGCTCAGGATAGGACTCACCCTGTCCATGCAGGCAGCGCCGCAGCTTCGGCTTCGCAGGCCGTCAGCGCTAGTGGTGTTGTGGAGGGTCGCCTGATTTCCGAGCTCAGAACCGGCTTCACGTTGATTGGGTTGGATGGCACCCAATCCTATACGACCTGGAACATTTCTCGTGAGGAGCCTGCCATGTTCCTCCGGGAGGACACTACCCACGTAAGTCTCTCTTCTTCTTCTTTTTTTTTTTTTTTTTTTTTTTTGATCTTTGATGTTCTTTCAGGTCCGGCGAGCTGACATGGAGGAGGTGGCCTACCGATACAGGAGTCTAGGAGACTTCCTGGTCCGGGAGAATGGCGTTTGGGCAGTAAGTATCTCGTGTTTCCTGCATCAAATTTTATGTAATGCATGAATGCATATGTGTGTATGTATGTATGGATGCTAACTTTATGTTGTCAACTGCAGTCCCGAGTCGAGATATTCCGAGAACAGGCCAGGGAGGCTGCTTCTGCTGTGGCTCAGGCCCGGACTGCAAACGAAGAGGTAGAGAGAGGGAGAGCCGAGATAGCCAGGCTGCAGGCTGGGATGGCTCGTCTGCAGGCGGATTTTGACTCTTACCGGGCCACACATCAGAGTGAGTCTGAGGAGGAGGAGGAGGACGAGGGGCAGGATGAGAGCTAGTTGGAGCATCCTGCTTGTCTTATTTGTTATTTTCACAGTTTTTTGCTCTTTTGTACTGGATTTTTTTTTCTTCTTAGATACATTGTGAATTGCACTTTTCATATTATTGGATTTGCTTTTGTTTCATCGATGTTTAGAAATTCACTCTTCTTCCTTTTCTTCTTCAATTTTTGCTTCTTTTTATCCAGGCTTTTACAATTTTCTAGAATCATTACAAGACTCTGACTGGCTCAAATTGAAGCCTTTCGGGTTGTGGAATCTCAAGGCCTATTACAGACACTCGTGGAACATCGAGCTGTTGAATGCCTGTTACCGTTTCTGGGATCCAGTGGACAACGTTTTCCGCTTCTCATGCCAAGAACTCTGCCCCTTATATGAAGAGTTCAGTGCTATCTTGAATATCCCCTGCCATAGGGGAGTGGACATCGCCGTCCCCGAGTTCACTTTCGGTAGCATTTCCTCCTTGGTGAGCTTGTTCGGGCTTCCCAATCCCGACGTGGAGGCTTTATTTGCTATTGATTCTCCTTTTCCTGGATTGAGCTCGGATTCCGTGTTAGGATGGTGTATCAATGCCCCTAGGGACCACACGAGTTGGGCCTCCATGGTCAGCCTGTTACTGGTGAGCCGGTATTTCTGTGGTCCTAGTGATGGGATTATCTCCTTCAGAGCCGTCTCCCTTATCTCTCAAATGGCCGTGGGAGCATCTCCAGCTCCTTTTGCACTTGCTGAGACACTGATTAGTTTGCATGCATCCAAGGCAAATGGTGTTCTCCACACTGGCCCTCACCTCACTCTGCTCCAGGTGAAATTCCTTATTGTCTGGTGTATTTCTGAGTCGAATGAACCACTAACCCTTGCTTACCACCAACTGCAGATCTGGTTGCTGGAGAAGTTATCAATTCTTAAGATTCCAAGGGGGAACTTTAAGAAATACAACCCGGCCAATCTGAGGGAACGAGGCTTCTCCGTCGACTCCTACATTGATATGTCTGCTGATGAGTGGGGTGCTTGGCTATCTCAACGGACTGATGACCAGATTAGGTGGGTGTGCCCCTGGTGGAAGATTACCCACGTGATTGTAGAGATGTGGGCACATGGTGTGCAGTTATTAGGACAGACCAGGGTAACATTCTATTCTCCGAGTCGCCTCTGCCGGCAGTACGGTCATCTACAAGGTATCCCTCAGCGCTCTTGTATCACCCGTTGTGAGGAATACACTGCTGCTTGGCCAGATCATATCAGACATCGCTGGGCTGGAGATACCCACCGTGTGGCATTGAATTATGCCTCACTTGCTCCCACAGAGACAGATAGTCGTTACAAGGAATGGCTGGCCGAGATCCAGGATTTACCGACCCGTGAGGCGCGTGAGAGTGCGACTTTCCGATGGCTGGCCCCCTCTGAGGCTGCGAGATCACTTCCTGTCAAGAAGAGAAGAGCATAAAAAGAAAAAACTGTGATTTTCACTATTATGCATGTATTGGTTAAAATTATTATTATTTATATACATCTTTTCCGTTATTGATGCGGTCCTTTTTTTTTTTTTTTTTTTTTTTTTAAGCCTTAACTTTTGCTTAAGCCGCCCTTGCGGGTTTTCGACCTAACAGGCTCTTTTCTTCCTGCCTTAACTTTTGTTTAAGCCGCCCTTGCGGGTTTTCGACTTAACAGGCTCTTTTCTTCCTGCCTTAACTTTTGCTTAAGCCGCCCTTGCGGGTTTTCGACTTAACAGGCTCCTTTTTTTTTTTTTTTTTTTTTTTTAGGGGTTGGATGATATTTGCAATTGCACACACAGGCGTTTAAATGTCTTTGCTTACCTGGATGTTTCGACAAATGTATCATGTAACATACTCCAAACATTCATGAAATATGTTGAGCATAACGCACTTCATCAATGAAATTTAATTATCGCATTAATTGAAAATTAAAATTGGTACATATCTCAAACGAACTCATTCCTGTTATCAACCATCCTATACAGGTTTTCTGGTCGATAAGCTAACCCTCGTTGCCTTAATTTTTGCTTAAGTCGCCCTTACGGGTTTTCGACTTAACAGGCTTTTTTTTTTTTCTTTTTTTTTTCTTTTTTACGCGTGGTAGCGTTTGAGATGATCTTGGTTAATCGGATTGGTGAATTCGTTGCCATCCATGTCCATGATCTTCACCGCGCCTTTGGAGAGTACCTTCTTAACTACATACAGCCCTTCCCAGTTGGGTTTAAATTTACCCCTTGCATCTGTGTTGGTCGGTCTCATTTGCTTCAACACCAGATCCCCCGCTTTTAACGGCTGTTTCCGATGACGAACCCGTCGATTATAAGCCCTAGCCATCCTTTGGTGGTACATCTGCAGATGATCCAGAGCCTTAAGACGCCTTTCATCGACCATAGCCAGCTGTTCAAATCTCGCCTTCACCCATTCTGTTTCAGGCAATTGAGCCTCTAAGACCGTCCTTAGTGACTTCAATTCCATTTCGACAGGAAGGACTGCTTCCATCCCATAAACCAGCGAATAAGGCGTTTCCCCAGTCAGCGTTCTAACACTGGTTCTGTACCCCCACAGAGCATAAGGTAATCTGTCTGCCCAATCCCGGTAGGTTGAGGTGGTCTTGGATAAAATCTTCTTAATAGACTTATTTGCTGCCTCTACTGCACCATTGGCTTGTGGCCTATAAGGAGAAGACTTGCGATGTTCCACATTGTATTCCTCGAATAATTCAGCTGTGGCCCCCTGAAACTACACTCCGTTATCAGTTACCACGTGATGCGGTACACCATATCTTGCAAAGATGTGCTTCTTCACGAACTTAGCCATGTTCTTAGCTGTAACCGTGACATAAGACTCGGCTTCAACCCACTTGGAGAAATAATCGACTGCCACTACAATGAATTTGTGACCATTCGATGCGGGAGGCCGAATTTCACAAATTATGTCTATACCCCATACTGCAAACGGCCAAGGTGTCATGAGGTTTTGTAATTCCATAGGTGGAAGATGGCTGATGTCCCCGTAAATCTGGCATTCGTGGCACTTTTTCACTTCCTCTGCACAATCAGTCTGCATAGTGAGCCAGAGGTACCCTTGTCTCATGATCTTCTTTGCTAGAGCTAAACCGTTCATATGCGGGCCACAAATCCCTGAATGCATTTCTTGCATGACCTTCTTAGCTTCTGCTTCCGTTAGGCACTTTAATAACATCCCATCCGCAGTCCTTCTGAAAAGTTGCCCATCAAACCATCTGAACTGAGCTGCCAACTTTCTCAAAGTTGTCTTATCCGATGCATCTGCTTCTTCAGGGTATTGGCCATTCTGCAGAAAGTCAGCTATATCTTGGTACCAGGGCTTATTGTCTGCAACTAAAGCCAGAACCGCGCTAGGACGATGAAATGGTGTTTTAGCAGTCTCCAGGATCAAAGGCCGCATCGGTGCTTTCTGAGGTCCTTCCCACATGGATGACAGGGTAGCCAATGAATCCGCCATCTGATTATCATCTCTAGCCACATGCTTGAATTCAATATGCCCGAATACCTTCACCATTTCCCACAAAGTTTCCAAGTATGGGCGAAGTGATTCTTCCTTGATTTCCCATTCTCCGGTGGCTTGGCGAATTACCAACAGTGAATCTCCCACGATGGACACATCATTTGCCCCTAATGTGATGAGAGCATCAATGCCAAACAAACAAGCTTCATATTCTGCTCCGTTGTTGGTTACCGGGAATTCCAGCCGTTTTGACAAAGGAATTATCTCTCCTTCAGGAGTTACAATGATTACTCCGAGGCCCGCCCCTCTCTTATTTACAGCTCCATCAAAATGCATGATCCATTTCCTGCTCTCCACTTCTACGAAAGCCAACTGTTCATCAGGAAATTCCAGGTTTTCTACATAATCAGATTCAAGCGGTTGATTGGCCAGGAACTCAGCCACTGCTCTTCCCTTGATCACCTTCTTCGTTACATACTCGATGTCAAATTCTGATAACAAAAGCAACCACCGGGACAGTTTCCCTGTTAAGGATGGGGCAGAACAGAGGTATTTCATTGGATCAACCTTTGCCACGACTTGTATTTTGTAGGATTGGAAATAGTGCCTCAACTTCTTCGTAAGCCAGACCATAGCAGTGCAAGTCTTCTCCACGACAGTGTATCGGGTTTCGTAATCTAGCAGCTTCTTACTGAGGTAGTAAATAGCATGCTCCCTTTTGTCATCTTGTTCTTGAACCAACATTGCCCCTATGGAGGTTTCTTCAATGGCTAAGTACAGAGTCAAAGGTTTTCCCAGAGTCGGGGGCTTCAACACTGGAGGATTAACCAGGTACTCTTTGATCCTATCAAATGCAATCTGACACTGATCATTCCACACAACAGGTTGTTCCTTCCGAAGAAGCTTGAAAATGGGTTCACAGACTGTAGTCAATCTGGCGATGAATCTGCTGACGTACTGAAGAGACCCCAGAAAAGACCTGACTTCTTTCTCTGTTTTTGGTGCTGGCATATCTCGAATTGCTTTGATCTTGTCTGGGTCCATCTCAATGCCCTTTTGACTGACAATGTGCTCCAACAGTTTACCCGATGCAACTCCAAAAACACACTTCTTTGGATTGAGTCGCAGGTTATACTTTTCAATCCTAGTCATAAATCTATCCAGGATAGCAGGGTGCTCCTCCCGGGTCATTGATTTTACTAGCATATCATCAACATACACCTCTACCTCCTTGTGGATCATGTCGTGCAGTAACGTCGTAACCGCCCGTTGATATGTTGCCCCAGCATTCTTTAACCCAAACGGCATCACTCTGTAACAGTACACCCCCCATTCAGTAATGAAGGCTGTCTTGATCTTGTCAATGACATTCATTAAGATCTGGTTATACCCCGAGAAACCATCCATGAACGAATACATAACTGCCCTTGCTGCGCTGTCAACCAGGACATCAATGTGAGGAAGTGGGAAATCATCCTTTGGAGAGGCCTTATTCAAATCCCGGTAATCCACACAAACCCGGACCCTTCCGTCCTTCTTGGCAACTGGGACTATGTTGGCTAACCATTCAGGGTAATCTACCACCTCCAAGAAATTAGCCTTTATCTGCTTTGCCACTTCTTCTTTGACTTTCTCAGCCCATTCTGGACGTAAACGCCTGAGTTTCTGCTTTACTGCGCTGAACTTGGGGTCAATCAGAATTCTGTGCTCTGCTATCTCTCTGTCAACCCCCGGCATATCATCGTAAGACCATGCAAACGCTTCCACATGCTTTTTAAGTATTTTTGTCAATTCTCTCTCTTCTTCAGGGTTGAGTTCGTTAGAGATAGATACCATTTTAGGATTTTCAATTGTGCCCAAATTAATTTCATGTAATGCAGTGTCATGAATGCTGAACACATTGAATGAATGATTGCATGTATGCACAGAGCCATTAGGAAAAACATCACACAAATAAGCAAAGTCAGATTTCATTTCATTCATCGCCTTAAAAGCGGAATTGTTCATATCAAGTACATAGGATAAATTTACAAAGAAATCACTTTCTTCCTCCACATGCGGAGGGTCTTCTGCAGCAAGATCTTCCGGGTCAGCAGGCTCTTCTTCGAACAAGTCACCCAAATCAGCTTCAAGGGTCTCTTTCTGAGCTTCAGTTAAGGCATCTTCTTCCACTTTCGCTTTTCCCTTAGCCATCATTTTGGTGAGTTCAGCGACAGCTTTTTCTACTAATTCTGCCCGTCCTGAAATAGCTTCCTTCTTCACGGGGCTCTCTTTCAACCCTTTTTCCAGTAGTTCAGCAAATGCTTTGGTAATGGTATCCACCAGGGGGTCTGTATCTTCTTTTGGTTGCACCTCCGGGATGATGGGAGCCACCACTTTAGCTTGGCTTATTGGAGGAGAAGTGGTCTCCTTCATATCTTCTAGCTTAAGCATTCCTTCCACTGAGCCAACCCCATATTTCGAAAAGTCAACAACATCAGCAAAAATCTCAAACCCGGGGACTGTTTCCCCACCAATAACCATCGGTTCCGGTTTACCACCATATGGCCCACCACTGGCTCGAACAAAAGTATCCAAGAGATGGACTTTCTTTGTTTCCGGGATCTCCTTCTTCTCAGCACCTTTGTAACCAAGACCCCCTCGGTGTGATTGGCCCATAGTGATATCAAACTTTGTGACCCCTTGTTGATGAACTCCTAGCCCCCTTCCCGGAATGAAATTCTGCTTCTGAAAATACTTATGGATCCATGGAGAAAATGTCAAGTCTTTCTCCTTATGCTCTGAGACAACTGCCACTTGAAAGCCAGTCAAAGGTTGTTCAGATGAGTTCAGAGCAGCCACCATAGAAGATTCATCTACCTCAAGAGTCACAATCTTTTCTCCCATCGGAATCTTCACCTTTTGGTGCAAAGTTGATGGCACACCTCCCAATGCATGAAACCAAGGTCTTCCCAAAAGCAAGGAGAAAGTCACAGGAATATCAATGACAGTAAACAGCACGGTTGACTTAACTTCTCCCACTGACACTTCTGCTTCAAAGGTTCCAATCACAGTACGCTTGGAATCATCATAGGCCCGGATCACCGTGTTAGACCTTGACAATGCTTCTTCAGACATATGAAGGCTAGGTAAAACTTTCAGAGGGCAGATATTCAATGCTGAGCCGTCATCAACCATCACACACGGCAAAATTCGATCCATCATCTCCACTTTCAGATACAAGGCACGATTGTGGTTAGTGCCTTCCGGAGGTAAGTCATCCTCGGTAAAAGTGATCCCCCCAGGATTATCAGATTGTTGACTCTTTGTACTCCCAATCACCATGCATACTTCCTCGGGAGACATTAATGGGTTTGCATTCATTTCCATAAGCTTTTTTACCACTGCAGCTCGATGTCTTTGGGATTCCATAAGCAAATGCCACACAGATGCACGTGCGGGCATCTTTTTGAGTTGCTCCACTACCAGATCTTCTTTTTCATTCACCTTGATGGGTAAATAATCTTGAACTGGTGCTTCTGCCCTTTTACTCGGCTCTCCCAATCGCTGTGGCTCGGGTTGATATACCCTTCCACTTCTCGTGACATTATTCACCGGAGCATCTTCCTTCCTTACATACATCCCATCCTTAGTGCAGACAGGATAGACAGGTGTTGTCCGGTTCAGAGGCTCGGGCCTACTCATCAACTCAAATTCATCCGCATCATCATCCAATTCTATATCATCCAGATTCACAGGTTTGCTCTCCTCCACTGAGGGCTTAACATCTTCACCTATCACCACTTGAATTGCAGGATTCGCCCTTGCAATCTGGGCTAAGACAAAGTTGGGAGACAACCCCGATTGCACCATGTTTACTCTTCTTACAAACTGAGGTAGCGGATTACTCTGAACATTGGGCTTTGAACGGGGCGCTTCTATCTTCTTTTCATCAATCAACTGTTGAATTGCCTTTTTCAAAGCATGACACTCGTTGGTTCGATGCCCCTTAGTCACATGATAGGAGCAAAAGTTGTTCTTGTCCGCCTCAGCCGGAGGCGTGTACGGTTTCAGACTTTGAAGAAAGCCTAGATTCCTGCATTTCAGAAAGATCCGCCCCAAAGACTCTTCCCACGGAGAGATCCCTTTCCCGGCTGTCTGTTGACTAGACCCTTGCGCAACTGTTGCCACCTCTATTTGTTTAACAGGGGCGGGTGACTGGTTCGGCTTAGCACTTGTCGATGAAGAAGCCGCAGGGTTGTTGTTGCTTTTATACCCCGAGGAGTATGTACGGCTCCGATACCCCCCTCTATAACTGTTCTGGGCTGGATCAATCTCGTACTTTTCAACTTTGCGGGCCAGCTCATGCACCTCTATCAGGGACTGGAATTTATGGTACTTCATTACATTCCTATAAACCTCCAAGCTCCCGTCAATTAGCTTCACGATCAATTCATCTTCCAATGGCTTCTGATGAAGGAGAATCATTTTATCCATCCATCTTTGGTAGTATTCAGAGAAGGACTCATTTGGTTTCTGCCTCACCGCCTCTAAGTCTTGCAGCTTGACTTCCAGTTGTGTATTGAAACTGAAATACTTGATGAATGCATCAGAAAGTGCATCCCAATCACCTTGTATCCCCTCAGGCTGCTTATTGTACCACGTGATAGCACCCCCTTCTAAAGTAGTGGGGAATAGTCCCACCAACTGATTCATTGTGAGGCCGGCCATGGTCATGATCCGCACGTATTGATTCAAATGAGCTGTAGGAGGGCTCTTCCCCACATACGGTGCGATCCGAGGCATTTGGAAGCCTACTGGAAGCATTTCAACCCCTCCGGCTATCAGTGTGGATGGGTCGATCCGTTTGGCAGATTGGATTTTAGAGCTGGCCCGCAGCTCTGCTATGGTTTCTTCCATCTCCTTCATCTTTCTTTCCAAGGCGGACTCCACAGGCCGCTCAGCATTATCTCTCCGGCCTTCTTCAGCGTCTGACTGCCTGTCGTTCAGTCTCCCTCCACTACTTTCTTCCCGAGCACCTCTTTCCGGCCTCTGACTGGATGATTCGGCCAAAGCACTCTGCACTTGGCTTTTGATAAGATTTTTGAACTCATCAGAACTCATGAAATCACGAAGAGCAGAGGTAGCCATTGCAGCGGCAGCAGCTTCGGGTGGGATTGCCATATCTTGAAATCTTTGTTGCAATTGTTCAAGTTCCAATGAAAACCCAGCACTCAATTCAGATGACGCTTCAACCTCCCCAAACTGAACAGATTCCTCAGACTCACTAGATGATGAATCACTGTGCTCTATCCTCACGAGTCGTCGTCCCGATCGGAGCCAAACTACAAAATATTCCAAACAAAAGTTAGTGAAATATGATCACCCAAAGAGTCATGAACTCTAGGGGATATGCGTGTATGCATGGTGTGTTGAATGGACGATTTATGGATATTGTGTGAAATGAATTTGTAATACAAACCTTGAATAATTAACCCCTCGGGTGGTGGTGTATGCATGAACTCTTATTCATTTATGCATATATTGCAATCCAAGAATTGGATACATGGATGAGACCTTTGGTACTCGGGGAGTACCTCGGGTTTTTGATGAAATGACATGATTGTCCTTAGTGAGTGAACAGAGTTTCGGCCCTCGTGGAGTGCCTTGAATTTTGTGAAGTGAGATCGACACGCGCATGGCGCTTGGTCGAGGTTTCGGTGTCCGTGGGACACTTCGAATTTTTGATGATATGAAACGAACTCGTGCTTGGCTTGCGGGTGGAATTTCAATACTCGGGGAGTATCTCGGTTTCCGCGCCACGATGTGAAGTGAATGCGTTCTTGGTGAACGGGCAGAGTTCCGGCGCTCGGGGAGCACCTAAACATTTTGATGTGTGAAATGAAACTTTCCGGTCCTCGTGGAGTACCGAAAATGATTTAATGGAATGCAAAGAATTTTTGTCGGCACTCGTGGAGCGCCTAAAATGTTTTAATGAAGTGCGGTGAATTTTTGTCGGCACTCGTGGAGCGCCTAAAATGCTTTAATGAAATGCGATGAATTTTTGTCGGCACTCGTGGAGCGCCTAAAAAAATGATTTAATGAGATGCGATGAATTTTTGTCGGCACTCGCGGAGCCCCTAAAATGACTTCCTACTTGGTAGGTAACGTGATATGTGTGACCCTTGTGGAATTATTCAAGATTCGCATAATGCTTTATGTATGACATGCGTTTCCCATGGCTGCAAAATAAAATGGTTAATGCTCGTGACATTCAAATGATGTTCGTGAGTTAATTAATTTTTCACGCGAAGAAAAATGCATGGCTACAAAAAATGTGGTTAGTGTAAATGTCACGCGAGTGATTAATGTATTTACAAGCGAAAGAATGGAGATGGCTGTACAAAAGATGTGAGTTAGGATCACACAAATGCTTTAGATGCGGTATGTCATGTTTGTGAAAAATGTGAATGATGACATGTTATGCAAGGACAAAAAGACACGTAGCAATTAGCACACGGATCGTATTCTTCCAACCTTATTCCTCCAAACGTGGTCAGGTCGATAAAATTCTAACCGAGTCCTAGGAGGGGTTCTCTTCGATCACCAACCGGGGGTGATGAAGGCGGATTTTATTTTATTTTATTCACACAATTCGTTTTGGTATCCTAAGGGAATCCAACTAAGGTTGCCTAAGTGAGTTCGGTCCAAAGTCGGGATAACATCAAGGCTCCCATAGCAAAAATATACTCCTCACTTCTCCCCACTCAAGGGTTCGAACGAAGGGGCTCGTACGAGGCTATGGGTGGTGTTTCGTATTCGTGCCCCTAAGACCAAGAGGAACTTAGGCGACACTTCAACGATTCACCGGGCTAATATTGGATACCTAACTTAATGCAATAAATGCCTAACTACAAAAATGCATAAAGTGCCATATAAGAATCATCCACTTAATTTACATTAGACACTTTTCAAGGCTTGTCAAATTCTTTTAAGTTTTTTGAAAAACATTTAAGAACTCCCCAGCAGAGTCGCCACTGTGAGCGGATGACGCGTTTTCGACGGGACGCGGGACTCCCTTTCGGAAGGTGCGCCTCGATTTCGGGCGGTGCCCTCCCTCGCGTGGGGTTTTTGATTTGGAAACTCGTTTTTTGAAAAAAAAAGGCGGATTATTTCGAAAAAGAATCGAGACCTAAATCTCGATAAAAAGTATAGGAGTCGCCACCCGGCTCAGCTCAACCGGGAAATTACAGTGTAGCTGAACCAAAGCGGGAACTGCCACACTTTTCAGAGATTCGGGTCCGGACAAGTCCTTTATTTCGTGTCTAATTTAAATATTATTGTCAATGTTCTAGTTACGACACTTTAAGTAGCTAAAGATTGATTTTCATTGAAATAATACACGCAGCGCGCATACAGGATAATAATACAAAAATATAAAGTAAAGAGAATAAATATTTAAGGGCTTACAACCAAATTGAAAGAAAAATGAAACTCTCGCCTCACAGATACAATCGCCTAGGATACACGAGAATCTAAAGAAAATTTACAACCGCCTAAATACACGATTTAATTCTATTAAATACAAATAAAAAGAAAAATTAAAATAGAATAAAAGCTGCAAAACAAAGGTTAGCACAATTTATACGGCACGCCATAAATAGGACTCAAGTAGACAGAAATAGGGAATTGGAATTCGGGGTCATGCAATTGGGGGTAACCGGGTCGACCCGGTCGGCCGGCCCGGTCAGACCTGGAAAACCATTTTTGAAACGTCCCTGTATTTTTGGTTTTGTGAGAAAAATCATTTTTGAAAACAATTTTTCCGGTTTATTATAATTAAACATGTAAAGTGGGTCGGTTTTCGGGAGATTCGGGTCTCCGTCGTGGAATTGTTCTAAATGCATCTTTACCGAAAAATAAATCTAAGGTCGTGATGCACACAACAAAATTCATTTTGATGATTTTTGAGGGTTTTCCAAATTTTTCTGATTTTCTGGGATATTCTGATTTTTATGAAATTTTTTGGATTTTTAGAATTTTATTTGGATTTTAGGGATTTTTTAGGGATTTCTGTCCCTGGCCGCAAGCTACAGTCGTACGACTGTAGTTACAGTCGTACGACTGTCTACTACAGTCGTGCGACTGTAGCCCCTGGTTTGGTCAGAAATCGCTAAAAAAAACCCTAAAACAAAAACCCTAAAACTGGAGAAGGAAGGATAGTCGTACGACTGTAGTGCATTTGGCACGACTGTATTTACAGTCGTGCCCCTGTTCTTATTTCAAGAACAGTCGTACGACTGTTCTTACTTTTCCAGAAATAAAAAAGCGAAAACTTGAAGAAAAATGCACCAAACACAATCAAATCACCCAGAAAGCTGGAAAAAAGGATAAGTTAAAGATTGTTTACCTCCTTGGTGACGATCCACAGCTGGAATGACCCCTGGCTACGCACCAATCCACGTGAATTTGCACTTTTTCCCCACAAAGCCAAGGTTTCAAGTATGTCCAAATAACTCCAGAAAAGTCACGGATTTGTGTTTGTTTTCGGTCCGAGATGATTTAATTTGTTAGTGTGATAGTTAACCTAAGATGTCTAATTCGTTTTAGAGATTAAAAGCAAGAAATCAAGGAGAAAATGTGAGAAGAAAGCAAGCTTTTTTCACTTCTCTCTCTTCTTTCTTTTTCTCCCCTTTTCTCTCTCTAAAATTCTGGTTTTCAACTCTAAAAACCTCCAAAAGTCCTAAAATCTGCTTTTTCCTATCCTTATATACCCCACTTGCCCGGAAATCTTGAGCATTAAATGCTCAAGATTTCCCTTCTCTCTCAAGTCAAAGAAGTATGGGCTGAAACCTGCTCCCCGAAAGTACAGTCGTACGACTGTACTTACACTACAGTCGTACGACTGTAGTGAATTCCCACGACTGTATACTACAGTCGTGGGTCAAAGGTCAACGGCCCCTCTCTTTTTTTTCTTTTTTTTTTAAGTAAAATTTCGTGTTCACAGTTCGTCATCAGAAGCACCCATTTCAGACAGGGGATCTGGTACTCAAGCAGATGAAACAGACCAACACAGATGTGCGAGGGAAATTCAAGCTGAACTGGGAAGGTCCGTATGTAATCAAGAGGGTACTTTCGAAGGAGGCTGCAAAAATTATGGATATGGACGAGAATGAATTTGTCAACCCCATCAATCAAGACAAGCTGAAACACTACTACGTGTAAAAAAAAAAAAGAAGGAAGTCCGGTGGATTGAAAACCGAAAAGGCGGTTCACGTAAAAATTAGGACAGTTTGATGGATCGAAAACCGAAAAGGCGATCCATGCAGAAGTTAGGACAGAGAGGTGAGGACTATCAGCTGGAAAATCTACAAAGACCGGTTAGTGACAAGCGTGGCTTCAGTCGAGACTTATCCCATCAATAATTCTGTCCATAGTTTCATTTCATCATTCGATGTACATTGTGCTAAAACATTATTTATGAATGAATGAATGAATGTTTAGTTTTGTCTGCTTAAATGTTCCAAGTTTATCTACAATTCAGATTATTCTGTGCATATTTATCTTTATATATCTTCTGCATATCTCACATCCACAGATTGAACATATACATTCAAAAAAAAAAGTTCGATAAATTGAAAACCCGAAATGGGCGGTCTATGCAAAAGATAGGACATAAAGTAAGGTCTGCTGAATTGAAAACCCAAAAAAGGCGGTTCAGGCAAAAATAAAGACAGTCCGATAGGCTGAAAACCCAAAAGGGCAGCCTATGCAAAAATTAGGACAATAAATGCAAAAAAAAAAAAAAAAAAAAAAAAAGAAAAAACAGAATAAAAAGTCATGCAGCAGTAATCAATTTTAATCCTAATCATCTAGAGGCCAAGATACCACAAAGTCAGTGCCTCACGTCCTCGCTTGGTGGGACAGCCGACCAGATCCACCAACCAAGCCCTGTAGCAAGCATCTGCCTCTACGGAGGCAAGACTATCATACCTCAGGACCTCAGTGCAAGTAGGATGCATCCACTGGTGCTGCACATGCCAAGGCCACTGTGATGTAAACACCCTGCACTCAGTAGTACACAAAGATCGAGGAACCCTTTGTAGTTGCCCATATTATCTGCACAACCGAGCAGGAGAGTAGAAAGTCACATGGGTCAACCCAAGCAACTGGACACCTCCAGCCCAGGTCTCAGTAGTCACATCAGTGATATCCCACCAAGGGTAAACCCATCGGATAGAGGCGTCGGACCGCCTCCTCAGCCAGTCAAACCAATGCTCCATGGACATGTAACCGAAATCTGGGAGCTCGATGCGTCGAGACTAATAGTGCTTCGGAGAATATCTCGGATGAGGTGAAGGAGGACTCAGGAGATATAGCTTCTCCAACAACCAGATCTGTATGTGGTTTAGTCAGGATGAGGGGGTAATGAATGTTTGAATTCAGAAAAAGGTAGTACTGAAGCATACCTGAAGCAAAACGGGAGACCCACAGCTCTCGATGGGAGAATCAGAATGGATGGAATCTAAGTGGATTAGGGTCTCAGCCAAGACAACCCCCATGAAAGATGCACCCTGAGACACCTGAGTCACTACTGAAGCCAGCCTAAGGCTACAAGTCCCATCTCGGGACTCGCACAGATAGCAAGTCGTCAGTAACAGACTCATCAGTGGAGCCCAGCCAGGGGCAGTGGGAGATAAAATCGAAACATAAGTCAGTAATGATAGAAAGACTGAGTTTGGACGAGGTAGACCTACCAGTAAGTGCACGAACCATGCCTGCTACAGTAGGAGCGAACTGGCTCAAAAATGTGTGAACGTCATCAGAATCGGGGTCAGGAATAGCCAACCGAACCCCCCGAGGGCAGGGAACACAGAGAATGGTACTAAACTCCTCTATCAAGGGACATAACTTTTGACCGGAGAATCGGAACACATGATCCATCGGATCCCAAAAGCTGACAGCTACATCCAAGAAGACTCAGTTTGGGGTCAAAGCAATGTAACACCTGAGATACTGCAAGCCAAAGGGTGTAAGTAGGGCCCAATTAGAAGAGCGGGTCATGCCCCAGTAGTCCCGGAGTCGTCCTCTGAGCTGATCCATGCTGAAAGAGGAGCGAAAGAAGAAGAAAGGCTAAAGAATGAGTGGGGTAGCTATAGCTTATGGGGCGGCTGTAATCCGCTACAGGGGCTCGGCTGTAATGCATGGGGCGCCTGTAATCTTTATAGGGGCTCGGCTTTGCTGAAGAAAGCTTGTAAATCGATGTGGGATGGATTTTTGGAATGGGGCGGCTGTAATCTGCGACAGGGGGCTGCTGTAATCTGCTACAGGGGCAAGGCTATAATACATGGGGTGGCTGTAATGCCTACAGGGATGCGGCTGTGTTGAAGAAAGCTTATAAATCAATGTGAGATGGATTTTTGGTGTGGGACTGCTGTAATCTGCTAGAGGGGCGCGGTTGTATCCTACAGGGGTGCTGCTGTACCATGTGGGGCGGCTGTAATTCCTACAGGGGTGTGGCTGTAGTACAGACAACACTTTATCTATATCTTTATATGATTTTTGATGATTATGGCTGCGTAGCTAGGGGTTCTAAGGATCACCTTGCAAAGAAAACAAAGTCTAAAGGCACCGGGATACGTCCCGGACCCGACCAAATTGAACAAAAGATGGTAAAGTGTAAGGAAAGGCGAGGAAATATGTGGATAAAAGGTACAAATGTCATACAAAAGTCATGTACATTAGATGCATCAGATACATCACTAAATCAGACCTACGCAAGGACCCGAAATATGTGAAGAAATGGCCCACAGACGGGTTAATACATCACAAATAAAGAATGGAAGGATAAGCTTAAGAGGAGTCATCATTATTCTCATCATCTTCTACCTCGTCATCATCATCCTCGTCATCACCAGCATCTCCCATCTCGGCATTCTAGTCGCCCGCCTGGTCTCTGAAGGTCTGATTCATGACCTCCAATTCGGTAACCCGACGCCTTAATTGATCATTCTCGGCCCTCAAGTGAGAAGACTCGCGGCGCTCTATCCCGATCATCGTCTACATTGAACAAAGCATGGGAAACATCACATTACATGCATATGCATCCATACATACATGCATACATCCAGACACAAGCATACTATCATGTACATGTACTTAATGTCCTAGCGACATTGTCCCAAAAAGAGAGCGCCCTCAGCGCATTAATGGCCTGACCCATGTACATACCTTGCATCACCGGAATCTACAAACATCGAGATTTAGAGTATCAGCTAATGACAGAAAAGGGGAGAAAATAGATGAACAAGGAAATACTCATATGTGTGGTGTCAGGAGGAATAGTCGGGGGAAAGTTATGGTCTTGGAGATGCAGATCAGCCCGATAAGATCGCTGGGAATCATCATACAGCTGAATGGAATCTTCAATCGGGAATTCGAGCCGGCCATATACATATCCGACCTTGGGAGCCAGAGGAACCTATAACTGAGGAATAGGGACGTCCTCCGCACCGACAACAGAGTCCATCCTAGCGGTCCTAGGAGCAGCGGTACCTAACCTACCTCCTCTCCCCCTGGCTGATGAAGGCGCGCGTGCTCGCCCACCTCGTAAAGATGGCTGGAATCAATTAAAAACAATAATGTCAAAAAAAAAAATTTAATTACCCCAGCACCAGCGCTAGCATCAACAGATGGCTGAAGCAAATGAACGGTGATGAAATGGCCATAATCGCCGTGCACACCACCAGCCTCGTATCCAATACCGTAGAGGTCCGGGTGCAACTCGAGAGGCAGCAGGTGAGGCCAAAATAACCCTACCGGTAAGGTAGCTGGAATCCTACATGCACCAGGACTGTCCTCTCACCTAAGAACCATTCCTAACCGTAGGGGCACTCCATCACAAAGCGCCTGCTCGCGAGCGCCTGTGCATCTGGAAGCTGCTGGGGCAAATTTTCGCCCTCCCGGCTCCAATGGGCCTTGACAATCTGAGATTGAGGAACCAGGAATTAAAAAATAATAATAAATAAATACCCCCTCAAATGTCATATCTCTCAAAGCCTGCCGGTACTCCTCTTGATCCTTATCAACCTCGCTCAAGACATATCCCATGTATCGTCGGAGGTGGGGGAATTCAATGAGGACGACCCCTTCAGGAATCTGCACAACTGGGGAAGGGACGAAATGGTACTCGTAGGCCCAGATCTACGAGGAGAGATTTAAAGCAAGTCAGTTAGAAAAAAAGAGAGAAAGAGAAGGTCCAAGACACTCACGTGCAGCAGAATCCAAAAAGCCTTCAACTCCTTATAGGAACCTCTGGCGCAAAGATCTAAAGCATAGTAAAGTTGGGCCAAGGTAGCCCGAGCCCAATTAAGAGTCCTCACAGACTCCAAGTCGATCAATGAAGGTAGTAAAGCCAGATTCAGATTGCTTCGGCCCGTGGGAAAAACAGTGGTGGAGAGAGCATGCAACAGGAAGGCTCTAGCATACTTCCTCTCATCACTAGCATCAAAGGTAGTCCCCTCTGGGAGCGCACGCTGCCACCCAAGCCAGTACTCACGGATACTACTACATTGGATCCAGCTCTCGGAAGAACTAATCCCAATCAGCGTGGATACCAGCTCCTGATGATAGCCACCATGCATAAAGACCTGATTGAAGTGGATCATCTGGCCGGAGAAGGGAAGACCCGTGATAGCAACGATGTCCTCTGGGGTCACCGTGTACTCCTTGGAAGGGAAATGAAATGTGTGGGTGGAATCCATCCACCTCTCCAGAAGTGCAGCTAAAAGCCCTCGGCTCGTGCGAGGAGTAGTGATCGACATGCTGAGAACCAGTCGGTGCAAGCCGGTGGAGTTTACTATATCCTTCACCCCTTGAGGGAGATGCTTATACCACTTCAGGGCCTCCGTAATGGATCCGCTACCACAATGGCCGGATCTCGACTGCAAAATCAATAATCAGGGAGTTTATGAGCTTTTTAGAATGCATACATATCATAAAAATAAAAAAAAAAACCATTATTCGGATCGCGAAAAATCGGCTTACCTTAAATCTGCAGATTATAGCCGCCCGGCTATAGGGTCACAGCTGCGCAGCTGTAACCCCCCATGATCACAGCCGCATGACTGTGATCATACATGTGGTGGTTGTAGCTGTAAATTTTTGGCCCATTTGCTTTTTTTTTTTTCATTTTTTGGTTAAATCTGGTCCTAACTCAAACCAAACCAACAATTAATCATCCAAGGGGCATAATCTACTTAAATCATGCATCAATTTCACATATTTTCTCTAATTTTGTAGAAATTTGAAACTTGAAAAAGGTGGAGAAATTTGGGGAAACTAACCGGATTTATGTAAGCATGGTTCGAAACTTGGAGCAAGATGGGCACCGGATCATCGATCTTCACTCCACAATACTCATCCTCCTCTTTTAATCCATAAATATACTCCGTGGGTTCAAAGGGTAAAGTAAAGTTTCCCTCCGGGATGGAAAACTAAGTTTGAAATACGGGTTGAGTAGCAGGGACGGGCCAGAGAACTCTATGCATCTTCCGCCTCATGATTCCGGTTTGGGAGCAAGAAAATCACCAAAAGAGAGAGTTTTTTTTTTCCAAAGATGGGTGACGAAGGCTGCCTAGGATTGGTGGCTTTTAAGCCACCCCCTCACCTACCACTACAGCAGAGCAGTTGTAGTTTTCAAACACTACAGCCGCGCGGCTATAGCACAGCCGCCCGGCTGTAACTTTTCTCCCTTAAAAATTTTTATTCTTTTTCTTTTCCGAAACTTGCTTTATGTTTATTTGACCCCAAGAAACGTAATTTCCATGTTTTGAAGGCATCAAAGAACAAGATATTAGGCCCATATTCGTTCTTGATCGAAGGGGCAAAAATTTTTGTTTCCAAAATTATCGATCAAGGAACGAATACGCGCACGAAACGACTTCAAAACGTCAAGTGTTGACTAAACTTCTCAAACCGCCAAAGCATCATCCTCTTGGCTATATGAGCTCCACGGGGAACATAATTATCCTTTCCTTTAGTGACACAGGCTCCACCAGAAGTGAAAGGACCAAAATGCCCTTCAGTTAATAACCACACTACCGGGGTAGTTAAAACACCTTTCCTTTAGCAACACGAGCTATATGGAAGACCAAATCACCAAAGTATTTCTTCCCCTAATGACATAGGCTCCATTAGGGGTGAAATAACCGAAATTCCCTTTTGTCGGCCACCAAGCTGCCAAATGACCGAAATACCCTTTTCCACAAAAAGGAGACACCAAATCACTGAAGCCCATTTCTTTTGTGACATAGGCACCACAAAAGACCAAACGACTAAAGTACCCTTACTTCAAGCAATACCAACTTTCCAGGTTGTAAAATTACCAAAATACCCTTCCCATTCGTAGGCACCGAATGGCAAGGAGAATTCGATCTGGGCAAGTCATCTGCTTCACAATGGAGTCGAAGCATGTCCTTGGCAAATCAAACAAGATATGGGCAAAGTCCTCTGCTTTGCAATGGAGTCTAAGCATGACCCTAGAACAATTCGGGCAAAGTCTTATGCTTCGTATAGGAATCGAAGTAAGACCCTGAAGATTCAAAGCAATTTAGGCAAGACCACTGTCTCAAAAGCAGCCAACCGTGGTCCCTATCGTGAGACCAAACTCGAATCAAGCACAAACACCCGTTCAAGTCGACTTTGGTCACGTGAGGGGCAGCCTGTGAGCGCGGGTTTTTTCCCAACCTCGGTGATGAAAGCTACCGTTACCTTTCTCACGGATAAACGTGAAACAGATTCGGATCGACCGGGACAACGTAAGAAATGTCCCGGATAGCCCGAAGGTGTGTGACAAGTCCTAGTACGGAACCCCGAAGAATTCAAGTGAGTATTTAAGAGAACCGAGGAAAAGAATGAAAAATAGGTGAAACTGGCCTTATCTGGACATTACAGCTGCCCGACTGTAGTCTATAGGGGCACAGCTGTAACCTACAGCCGCGCGGCTGTAATCGTCATATTTCCTTTTTTGTCTGAATCAGTATTTAATTCGGTTTTTAAGCAAAATAGGCATTTTTGTCACTACAGCCGCTCGGCTGTGAGCTACAGCCACGCGTCACAGTCGCACGGCTGTAAGTGTCAATTTTTCTTTTTTGCCGAAATCAGCAATTAATTTCGATTTAATACCAAAAAGGGAGGTATTTAAACACCATAATCCGGGATTAGGGTAAAGGGGAGCAGAAAACAAAAAAATAGAAAGGAAAGAGAAGGATTTTGAAGAAAAAACAAAGACAGAGACCATCACTTAGATTTTCCTCTAGGGTTCTTAAGACAATTGGGAAAAAAAGAGTCTGACCAAAAGAAAAATAAGAAAACAAAAATAATCTCAGAGAACACATAACAATCAACCCTTCACTCTTCTTCGGGATTCTATTTGGACTTCGGAAACCGCGCTTTGTTCGGGTTATTCGTGACTGCAAGAGTTTTTGGCATCCGAATCTGTTCTTTGTGGTCTAAGCATTGGAACACGGACAAGGTAATCTTCTGAGAGGCCTTAAAAATCCGTTTTGATCATTCTGGTTGTGATTTGATTGCATGTTTTGATTTTTTTTATAATTTTTGGGAGTTTTTCCGGTTACAGCCGCCCCACTCATGATCACAGCCGCTCGACTGTAACCTATAGCCGCACGACTGTGACCTATAGGGGTGCAGCTGTAATCTTCTGATTACAGCTGCTCGGCTGTAACCTACATGGACAGAAGCTCCAATCGCCCCAAATCGATCGATAACACTCCCATATTTCAATTAAATTTTTGAAACGGTCAACTGCCACGTGTCAAACACGTGGACTAATAGAATGTCAGCACGTGGCAAAACAGTTGTGATTGTGCCACATCATCACTGTGGACCAATAGGGTGATGACACGTGTCAAGGCAGTGCCACATCAGCATGCCACATCATCATCCACGTCATTCGTTTATCCAATCAGGTGATGACACGTGGCATGTGTGCCATGGCAGCACGAATCACAAGTTGCCACATGTCAAGTGAGTCATAGGGTACGCGTGAAGGCGCATGTCCACACGTGGAGGTGCGTGTAATAGATGCAGACGACATGTGTGGGCGCGTGCGGTGGCTTCCGGCGTCCAAATTTCGTCAAAGTTTTTCCAGAATTAAAATTTACATTTTTCTTGAATTTTTGGTATATTTTGATGAATTTTTGGAATTCATTTGATGTTTTTAAACTAAATTTACTAGTTTTATTGTGTATAAATGCTTAATTTATGTTTAATAAATTCAAGAAAATTCAGTATATTTATTATGTATTTATATACTGATTTTTGGTTGATCATAACAAGTTTTTATTATTTCTATATGTGTTATAGAAATGACAACTTTCATAAGAACGGCGAAAATAATCCAGTCTCAGGAGGAGGCAAGGACTATACAAAAACTTGAAGATAAGCTTTTCTCTAAACGGTATCCTCCGTTGGAAAAAGAGGATATTGTTGGAGTTATGGAGCGGTTTAATGCGTTAAACTGTGAAATCCAAGAGCTTGTCTGAAAAGGAGGATTTTCCTTTAGAATTAATCAATTAAAAATGTTAAATTTGCGAAAAAGGCTTTTTGTAAAAAGCACTTTAAGAAAATTCTGTTTTTTTTTTCGAACTGGTGGACTCCATTGAAGGATTAGTTCTTGAACAGGATTATGGATCCCAATGCAAAGTATTTGTGTTGAACTTGGCTAAAACAGGAACTAAGTTATCTTATAATCCTAGAACCATATTACGTAGAAGTAACAAGTTGGTTCGTCACCTATGTCTAGATGCTGTTATCGAGGGTGTTGAGAACATACCTTTGGATTTCTACTATAAGTTCGTAGAGATGATCCAAGTCACCTCAAAAGAAATTGAGATAGTTCAACTCGATGAAAATGAAGATTGAGCTCTTCATTTTTCACTTTTTCTCTTGCTAATTTCGTTTTTCAATTTTGTATTGAAGGGCTTTGTGCTAAAGTTTTTATTATGGTGGTAATTTTGACTAAATGTTGGATATCTTTATGGTATTATAAAATGTTTATTTGTTAAACATTGCTATTTTAGTTATTTGTTTTAGTAATTTTTAATTTATTTATTTTGAGAGTATAACTAAGTGTTATATTACTCATTAGTTTTATACTTAAGAGAAGTAAAAATGTTAAATAAATTAAAATATAATCTAAAACAAAACTAAATATATATTTATTATTGGAAATTTAAACCTAATATGGTGTTTGTATTAGCCTATGTAAATGGTGACTCGATGCATTGCGCATGGATGTTCGATTTTACGTGAACCAAACACTATTTTTAGTTTTAAATGATCTTATAATAAATATGGTGCATCGCTTACTTATTAGTGCTACTTTTGTCTTTAGCCTTTTTTTTCAATTGCTGCTTCAAAAGCAATAGTTGCTTAACTAAATAAGGACCTTCGTTTGAACTGTGACAATTATAAAGTTTGGGCTATGATAGTCCAATACATAATTGAAGAGCAAGAGGGTCTTGACACTCTGGAGAGAATAATGGTTCCTCCTGCAGAGGGTAACACTGCCCAAAAAAAGAGGGACCTTGAGGCTTATCAAGCCTGGAAGAGGAAGAACTCATCTGCCCGCATCACCATGCTTAGTGCGATGAATGATGATATCGTGAAAAATTTTCACGTATAAAACACATGCTTAGTACGATTTATGCTCGCGAGGAGCAGAAAGTTCAAGCTGTGATACGTTCTCTGCCAAATGGGTGGGAGCATATGAAGTTGTTGCTCACTCATGTCAACGACATTAAGGCCTTTGATGATGTTGTTCATCATCTTGAACTGGAAGAGGACCGTATGGCCTCTCTTAATGTGAAATCTGAGGTTCACATGGCTAGTTCAAGTCATGGTCTGAAGTCCAAGGAGAGGAACAAGAGGTTCTTCCAGAAGAATGCAAAGAGAACGGTGGGCAGTGTTCCAGTTCAAAATAAGGGCATGAAAGATTTTAACATTTCTAGGGTGAAATGTTACAATCGCAGAAAGAAGGGGCATTTTGCAAAAGATTGCACAGCTCCTTAGGTAAATGTTACTGAAGTGTATAAGTGTTATACATTTGTCTCAAGTTCTGTTTTCCAAACTGAATCTTGTCCTTTATGGATCGTAGACTCAGGAGCAACAGACCACGTAACAAAGGATCGAGATTCTTTTGTTGAGTTCCGCAATGTTCCATAGGGAATAAGGTGGATACATGGGAAACAACTCTAAATAGGAAGTCTGAGGGATTAGCTATTATTAGCTGGTCTTAAATTGTGGTCGACCACTATTTCTTGAAGATGTCCTCTATGCTCTTGGAATTCGAAGGAACTTGATATCTATTTCTACCCTCATGAATTTGGCATTCATGTTATCTTTTGAATTGAACAATTTTAGTCTCTTTATGAACAATATCTGCTTTGCTGGTGGACATTTGTTGGATGGTTTTATTGTGTTGGATTTGGATCCAAATTCTGTGTGTCATAATAGTTTTTCCTTTACTGTTAACTTGTATGCGGATAATGTAGCATTTCAAAAATGTGGCATGTGAGACTTACTCACATTGGTCAACTTCGTTTAGTACGATTGGCTAAAGTAGGTTTGTTGGCTGATTTATCGAAAGTAGATCTCCCAACTTATGAAAGCTTCTTAAAAGGAAAGATGACAAGAAAACCATTTGGTAAAGCTATACGAGTTGACCAACCTTTGCAACTAATCCATTCTGACATCTGTGGCCCAATGAATGTTCAGACAAGGCATAATGTGTACTATTTCATTACACTCATAGACGACTATATAAGGTATGGTCATGTCTATTTGATTGCACATAAATCTAAAGCATTAGCATGTTTCAAACGATTTATGGCTCTAGTTGAAAATCAATTAGAGTAGAGAATCAAAGCTTTAAGGACCTATCGGGGAAGAGAGTACCTCTACGAGGAATTTAAAGTTTTATATGATGAAACAGGTATTGAACATCAGTTGACAATACCTAGGACTCCATAACAAAATGGAGTAGCGGAAAGAAGAAACCGAACCCTCTAAGAGATGGTAAGGTCTATGATGGCTGAAGCCAATATGCCTATCTCCTTTTGGGGAGACGTACTATTGACTGCCACATATGTACTCAATAGAGTACCTTCTAAGTCCATTGAAACCACGCCTTATGAATTGTGGACGAGCCGCAAACCCAATTTGAACCATTTGCGACCATAGGGATGTGCTACCTATGTTCGTGATACATCTAGCAAGCATGGCAAGCTAGGCCCAAGAGGCAAGGAAGGTGTCTTTATAAGATATCTTGATCTCTCCAAAAGATATGTTCTAGTGGGAGAGAATGAGAATGGTCAAATAACAAAATTTGAGTCACGAGATGTCACATTCTTAGAGAATGAATTTCCTAAGCTGGGAGAAGTGGATAAGGAATTCACTTTCTCTGAAACTCAAGAGTCTGAAACTTCAAGATCACTTAATCCGAGTGGGAGGAATGAAGTTGAAGAGGTAAGGGAAAGGGAAGAGAATGATGTTTTTCAACCTTCATAAGCGGATTTAAGTAATCCTGACCGTGACTTGAGTGGTCTTGATTTGAGTAGCAGTCTTATTCCAAATTCAAGTGTGAATATGGATATAGATCCCAGTGCGAGTGGTCCCAGTGGGAGTTCTGCCCAACACCTTGATGAATATATGAGATTTGTTTATCAAGAAGCAGAACCTCTGAGGCGATCGAAGAGGGGAAATATTCCGCGACGCCGTCATTTAATTGATAGTGAAACACTCTCGGTCGTAGCTCAAATTGAAGATATTCCAACTAACATGAGAGAGTTATTGGAATCCCTAGCGAAAGAAGAATGGATTAAAGGAATGGAAAGTGAAATGGAGAAAGGGAGGATTAACAAAGTTTGGGAACTAGTTGATCTACCCAAAGGGCGTAGAGCCATTGGGAATAAATGGGTACATACTATTAAGCGATTAGCGGATGGGAAACCTAGCCAGACTAAGAGTCGGCTGGTTGCGAAGGGGTTTGCACAACAGGAAGGAATTGACTATTAGGAGACTTTTTCACTTGTTGTCCATGTCTATAAGGAAAGTACTTGCTTTTGCAGCATGTATGGACCTTGAAATCAAATGGATGTAAAGACTGTGTTCTTAAATGGCGAACTGAACGAAGAAATCTATATGGTTTCTGTGAGCGGACGAACTTTTTCGGAACGTGCGGTGAAGCGGGAACCGGGGATTTTCTTTTTGAGGGTGTTGATGTTTTGGTTTTGAAAACAGGTTTTATTCTTTAGAAAAACCTTTCATTTTATTGGAAAAGTCTTTTATGTAGAAAACTTAATTTTGGGCACGAATTTTAGAAAACAGGCTTTTAGAAAATTCGCATTTTAACTTAAAGATCTCAAAACACGAATTTCGAGATTAGATTCAGAGTCGCCACCCAGATCAACTCATCCGGGAAATTCCAGTACAGCTCCCTACCAAGTGTAGACGCAGTACCTAATCCAGAGATTCGAGGTTCGGGTAACATATCTACTAATCCTCACTAATCTTTAATTGTTATTTCGTAATATGACATTTCATTCACTTAAATCTACTCATTTTATCTTCCTTTAATTATTAACCAATGCTCATGCAAATGACATAAATATAAATACTCAAATAGAGTGCGGAAGAATAAAAGTGCAGAAAAGTAAATCAGAGGCCAAATTATACAACCCAAGAAAAAGAAAACTCTCATCCTCACCTTTTACAACCGCCTATTATACACGATGATTTAAGAAATTACAATCGCCTAGATACACGATTTAATCTATAAAATACATTCAAAAATAAAAATAAAGCAAAAATAAAAGCTGCATCCAAATATGGTTAGCACAGATAAATAAACCACACCAAGGACTTATATAGGACAGAATATGGGTATTTTAGGAAACGGGATCATGCAAAGGGGGTAACCGAGTCGACCCGACCGGTCGGCCCGGTTAGACTTGGAAAACGGTTTTTTAAACGCCCTATAAGTTTTATGGATAAAAAAAACCAATTTTAAAAGCGGTTTGGCTCATTTACATGCACTTTTTCAACTTTAGTGGGCCGGATATCCCGGGTCCCGGGAGTGTGTGGGCCTAAATCAAACATCCATCTAGGGTCCAAAAGTATGCGAACATGCCAAAATTCATTTTTGAATGAGAAAAGAATGGAAAATTACAAGTTTGGGGCCCAAAATGGCAAAACTGTAATTCTGCCTCAACTACAGCCGCGCCCCTGTAGGCTACAGCCTAGTAGCTTACAGCCACGCGGCTGTAATGCTCCAGAATCGATTCCAGTGTACTTTTTGCGCTTTCGAAAATCGTTTTGCAAAGTTTGATGATTTTGGACCATCTGGGATTTCTGGAAAAACATTAAAACCAACAGAAAAGACCTGAAACCGATCAAATCAAATCCGGAAATCCCTAATCGTCCAAAATCACCAAATTTTACCACATCCATCCATAAAAAAATGAAGAACATGGAATCTAAGCATGCAGGGATGTGATTGGACCGATAACAAATATGACTTGTACACGTGTCGACACGTGATTGGGTGGATGTTTCAACCGTAAGAAAAACAACCAATAGAGTCACGCCACGTGTCCAGCAGACCTAAACTTCCCCTAACCGTCACGCGGCCAATTCCAACCGCTCCGGCCCTCCGTTGGCCATGAAATTTGACTCGAGTTTTCATGCTGATTTCAGTGGTGTGATCGGCTTTTTGAAATGCCGACAAAAAATTTTGATACTTTGTACTGTTGGATCTAATACGGTATCGTTTTGACGCGAATAACATTGCAAATCCGTATCAAAACGAACAAAAATGAATCCAAATGAATAAAAAAACATATTCTTATTCATGGAACATCAGATGTCAAGTTTCACGGAATCATTTTGACACGGATATCAATATAAATCTGTATCAAAACAAACAATCATGTATTTAAACGAATAAACACGCATTCAAACGGATAAAACCTATTTTAATTCACAGAATTCCTGAAATCAAGATTTGAACACATCAATCATTCATGGAATTCCAGAAAACTAGATTTGAACACATCAATCTATAAACCTTTCGGCTCTGATAGCAATGAAGTCAGAATTCCATAAAGATCATACAACGAATGTATAAATTACCATAAATAGAATAAATAATCAGACTTACAGTTTATATGCAGCGGAAACACGTTTATGGAATGGATCTGATCTACACGAGAAACCGGATCGTTCTAGTTACCTTTCCTACGAGTGTATGAATACCACTGAGTACGGGCTATATCCGTGAATTCTTCCGACGAACGAAGAAGTAATTCGTGTTTTGTTGGTAGGGACGTTTTCCCCGGATTTAGAAGGGAATCTCTACGATTCTCCATAGTTAGGAAATAGAGAAACTTCTTCTCTATTTATAGTGAAAATCCCAACTTCCATCTATATAGGGTCGGATCAAATTACACATTTGGTTCCTGTAATTTACACATAATTACAGTTTAGTTCCTGCCATTCCAAAATGTCATGGACGAACCAAAAACCAACAAAATTTAATGAAATTGATAATGTTGATGATTTAAACAGTGGTAGTGAAAAGTAAAAATAATATGCTTATTAAATAGAAATGATTATATAAGTTACTATAGTATTATTAATAACTGTGGAAAGATAAAAATATTTTAGATTTTAATAACACAAATATAAAGTATGAAGCAACAATAACGGCCCAAAATATCTATACCACTCTACTCTACGTCAACCCACCAAATGTTCATCACTTTGCCCCCAACTAAAGTCAACCTGTAAAATGATTCACTGCTCTATTTTCTTGACTTTTCTCTCCTCTCTTCTTCCTCCTATGAAGCTGTACAAGACTTCTGCGTGGCGGACCTCTCAGGGTTTGAAAGCCTGCAGGATTCAACTGCAAGATACCAGCATCAGTTACAGTAAAAGACTTTGTATACTCAGGGCTAGCCACTCCTGCTAACTTCTCAAGCCTTATAAAAGCTTCAGTCACACCTGCATTTGTGGACCAATTCCCTGGTCTCAACGGCCTTGGAATTTCAATGGCTCGTTTCAAGGTGGGTGTAGGTGGAGTTGTTCCAATCCACACTCACCCTGCAGCTACTGAACTTCTTGTTGTGATTTCGGGTTCGATGTGTGCTGGTTTTATCTCCTCGGCTAACACTGTTTACTTCACTAATCTTAAGGAGGGAGATATAATGGTGTTTCCTCAAGGGTTGCTACATTTTGCGTTGAATGCAGGTGAGACTGATGTTTCTGGATTTGTTAGTTTCAGTAGTGCAAGACCAGGTCTTCAGATTATGGATTTCTCTCTTTTTGGTAATGAATTGCCAACTGATATTTTGGGAAAAGTCACTTTTCTTGATGCTGCACAGATTAAGAAACTTAAGGCTGTTCTTGGGGGCACTAATTAAGCTTAATTAAGGGTGTTTAATTTTCTGTTTGATTAGTTGTTGAATTATTTTGTTATGTTATGTGACAATCCAAGAATTATGTACTAGGCAAATTGGTCCTTCCTTGTGGTTTTGTGTTGGATGAAATTCATAGTTTATTTATTGGCACACGATTATTGAATTTTTTTTTTTTTCATTTTAAGTAATAAAGTTTATTCCTTTTCATTTTTCTTGAATTGTTGATAATTCTATCCAAGAATTAATTATTTGAGTTACGCCTGCTTTCAACGTTTTATTGACTTGGTGATGATATAATAGTAATGATGGAACAATGTACATTAATTTTTGAGGGTGACAATTCTAAGGTGTCATATTTGTTCAAAAATTATCATGATAATGTTATATGATATCTATTTATATATGGCACAAACGTATCCCCTTAATTATTCCTCCATATAATAAATAGATTTATAGAAAGTTATCATCACTTGGAGAAATTTTATAAAACTCCCGAAGTGTATATATATATATATATATATACTTCCATAGTTATATAAAGAAATTTATATTTTTCTATTATATCCTAAAAGTACAAACATAAACTATAATTACTAATATATTTTTAAATAGTACCATATTCCAAGAATATTTTAGAATTTTTCTGTTAGCTCATATCCTGGGTATGTAGCGTGTGAGTTGTTCAATTCTATATTTGGTCCTCCTGGAGTTTGGATTCAAATCCCTCCCTCTCGTATTTGGCGATTAATTTGTACGGTCTACTTGTTTTGCGATTAACAAAGATTAAGTAACTAATTCAGAGCCCGTTTTAGTATATATTTTTCAGGTGTTGTTTGTTATTTGATACCAAACAACAGAAATATAGGTATTTGGTTAGATTTTGCTGATAGTTGTTAAATTTTTAGGAAAGAAAAACCGTTTTCCCATTAACAGATAAAACTTATTTTTCATGAAACATACTTTTTCTTATTTTATTTCTTTCAATATTAGTTGTTTTATATCCTAACAGCAAAAAATTTATCATATTTCTACCAAACACTGATTATCAATTAGCAAACAATACATAACAACAATGAACAACAAAAAATAACAGCAAAACTAAACAGGCTAGTGTGGTAATGAGTTTATTTGAAATGAAATTGGTGGTTTCAAATATAAACAAAAATGTGTTTGAAGTTAGAAAAACTCTATTTTCAATCCCACATAATTGGTGGGATTTGGAGGTTAGGCAAAATCTTCAAAACAAATTGCGTAAAAGCTATTTAACTTTATAAATCATTCACTTTAATCCAAAAAAGGTTCCACCTCATTTCACTCTCCCTCCTTTTATAAAGCTCTTCTCTCCCACTTTCATCCAAACAAATTCAGAAATTCTAATAGATTTCCTCTTTATCCAAAAAAAAAAAAAAAAGCAACATAGTTTTGTTTTCTATATATGCATATTTTTTTGTAAGAAAAAACCAGCGTAGAACTTAGTAAAAACATTAAAAAGGAAAAACCTCCAAAGTAATCCAGCTCATCTGCTCAATTTACAACATAGGATAACGAAATTGTCCTCGGCCTATAAGATCTTGAAGATCCAGCCCAGCTTCTCAATAGCAAAGCCCAGCATACAACTTTGTCCGCCCAAAATGAATTTTCTTCATCAAACACCTTCCTTTCGGCCGACACACACAGCCTCGTGTACACCACTACCACACTCTATCCACACGCTTCACAAATTTGGCCCCTAATCAATGAGAATCAAGTACCGTAAAACGGGTAGAATAAATTGTGCGCATCAAAGATTTCATAATAAATAACCATTTTTTTTTATATATATATATTTCTAATTTAATACAAATTGTTTCTTCATGGTAGGATTATCTATTAGATATTCTTTCTTCATTTTTATTTATTTACCTTTGTTCAACAGATATGATGATTTTTATTACCATATATATTGGCAAGTCATAAATGCATTAATAAACGGCAATGTGAATGTAAAATTCAACGCATACATACATACATAAACACAAATTAGTTGCCTATATATACACATTCTAACTAATCCAATTTACACACTCATCAAAAAATGATTCTATCAATATTCCTCATCCTTTCTCTCTTCTCTTCATCATCCTACGCAGCGGTGCAAGACTTCTGCGTGGCGGACACGTCAGTAGAAGGTCCAGCTGGGTTCAACTGCAAGAACCCAACATCGGTTACGGTAAAAGATTTTGCATTCTCAGGACTAGCCACTCCTGCTAACTTTTCAAGACTTGTAAAAGCATCATTTACGCCTGCATTTGTTGACCAATTGCCTGGATTGAACGGCCTCGGAGTTTCCATTGCCCGTTTCGACTTGGAGGTTGGTGGATTCTTCCCATTTCACTCGCACCCCCAGGCTACCGAGCTTTTTGTCGTGACCTCAGGGTCGGTCAGTGCCGGTTTTATTTCGTCAGCGAATACTGTTTACTCTGCAGATCTTAAGGCTGGAGATGTATTTGCAGTTCCGCCGGGTTTGCTGCATTATGTTGTGAATTCAGGTGACACACCTGTTCTTGGTTATGTTACTTTTAATAGTGCAAAACCTGCTATTCAGCTTTTGGATTCTGCTCTTTTTGGCAACAGATTGCCGACGGATTTACTTGCCAAAGCTACTTTCCTTGATCCTGCTCAGATTAAAAAGCTTAAGGGTGTTTTTGGTGGCTCTAATTAACTAATAAAGTGTCTAGTCTAGGTATAATTATACGTTAATTTTCTATTGTCGTCAAATTTAAGTTTTTGGATCATCCAATAATTAACGAGTTGTTCCTTTCCTCGTTCCTGATTTGTTGATTATAATGATAATTTCTTCTAATTCTGAATGGAAAAAGTTGATACAACGGTACAGTAATTAGTGACCATCAAAACCAAATTTTTTTCAAATTCCAATTAATATAAAGAACGTAAGTGTTTTAGAAGTTGACAAAAAGAGATATGTGATTTCTTTTTTATTTGCAAACAGATGCCTCATTATTAAGAAACATATTCCTTTATACATTACATACCCTTAAAACAACTCTATATTTTTAATTTTTATCTAAAATTTTGCATATTAGTTGATACGAATGTAATAGACATTAACAATGAAGCTGAAATTTTTAGAAGATGTAGGTAATTTTTTTAATTAAATAATGAAAGAAAGGGAAAAATTATAAAAAATAGCAAAAAAAAAAAAGGATTAAAAAGATTTAGAAACTTCAAATTTTTTTATTTAAGTATTTTTAGTTGAGTTTGAATGTTAAGATTGATCTATAGATTATATAATCTATGATTTTTTAATATTTAAAAACTTTTTTTTTTTTTATGACTAATCGATGAAAATATAGGTTAACCGATATGTATATGCTTCCACTTTAATTATCTCTCTGTCAAACAATTATTGGCTATTCCACCACCACCGCTATCTTCTTGAATGCTACAATAGGCTCGATCAATCCCCTTCGCACTTGCTTGTACTGCAAAACAAACTTTCTACTTGGTCATATAATAGCAAGCCTCTCTAAACAACAAAAAACATTAATCATTATAATCATAGGGAACTAAATCAAGTGTAATCCCACTACCCTTCGACTGCATAAATATACCTATTGGAATAATCATGCAAATTGCAGCAAGCTCAGTTATGTTATTAATATTATACAAAACAAGATCAGTACCTAAGACACGGTGTAGCTCCATCTGTTGCAGCCAAAAAATTAAAGAACGAAACATAGCCCACTACTCAAAAAGTTGTAAAAAGAGTAGAGAGCAAAATAAGTATACCTATTACAAGAAAGACTTCTTTTACGCATTTCGTCAAAAATGTTGTCAGCGAGGTCCCATTGCTTCGGCCAGCATAGAAGAAGAGTAGCGTGCAATCATAAAACCAGCCATAAGAGGGTCGGATGGTTCTCACAAAGTTGAATGGATAAAATTTGCATAGATCCTAATCATATTAAGAATAAGAGTCCTAATCATCATTTCGCTAGCTAAAGAGGTCAAAGATTCCTTATTAAACAAGAATGTTGACTTAAACAAATGTCTATTCTCTATTCAAGACAAGCATATAAGTAAAGGTGGCCAAATTGAACCTGAACTGGCAGAACAGGACCGGGTCAAACTGGATCAAAGCCGGTCAAATCTTAAACCGGACCGACAATTCAGAAGAAAAGAAGGTTAAGGATCAGGCAACCCCTGACCTTTTGAACCGGCGGTTTTGAAAAAAGAGACAACGACACAATATATAGCCATTGGAGTTTTCTTACTATTTTTTCAAATACCAAATCCAACCGTTTGGAAATTTTTTTTTTTTAATTATAATTTATACTCTACTTCTAGTCTCTATAAATACCTTTTCCTTTGTTTTTTTTTTTTAAAAAAAAATTTTTTCACACAATTCTTTACTCTCTCTCTCTCTCTCTCTCTCTCTCTCTTAATTTTTTCATACTTTCATTACATTTTACAAGTCATTTAATATTCTACATCATCTTATTTATTAGTTAATTTGTTCATTTACATTTTTTTATAAACCATTTTATTACAAATCATTTTATTATTCTACATTTTATTATTTACAAGTTTTTTTTTAAATTTATTTTATAGGTTATATTATTACATTATTTTTACAAGTATTTATTTTAAATTTTACTAACAATATGGAAAATTATAAAAATATTGATGTTGAATATTTGAGAAGAGAGTGAAACTCAACCTATTCCTACCCAAGAGGAGGGAGCGGGAGGAAGAGTTCTTACTTCCCAAATTTTTACAAAACATTTTAAGAAGGGTCCTATAAAATCTAATAATAAATTAGATACAATTTGTAATTATTGTGGTACTAAGTATCATTGGAAAGTGGGAGGACGTTACGGGACTTTGATGCGACATCTTCAAAATAAACACCCCAAAAAAATGAGAATGGTGTAGGGACAAACGCAATTATCCGGGTTTGCATCATCTTCTTCTCAACCTCCTAGTTTATTTCGTTATGATCGTGCTACTAGTACTTATGGTTTAGTGGAAGCTATTTCGGTAGATTCATTATCTTTTAGTTTTGGTGAAAGAGTTGGTATTAATGATTGGATTAGTCGAGATGTTCAACCTGCATTTAAAAAAATACCTAGGACATCACTTAAGAGAAATTTGATTAAAGCTTATAAAAAAAAGAAAACATGATTTAGTAAATTATTTTAGTAATAATGATTTACATGTTTCTATTTGTAGTGATATTTGGAGTGATCATAATTTAATTCATTCTTACATGGGTCTTACATGTCATTTCATTGATGAAAATTTTGAATTGAAAAAAAGACTTTTAGCTTTTAGAGAATTTGATGATTCGCATACCACATATAATATATGTAAAATAATTCATACCATTTTAGAAGAATATAGATTAGTTCATAGAGTTTTTTCAATTTCTTTTGATAATGCACCCGCTAATAATGCTTTAATAAATGAATTGAAATCTATTTGTGAACCAAATTTTGGAGGAAAACTTTTTCATGTAAGATGTGTATGCCATGTTTTAAACTTACGTGTGCAAGATGGTTTACGTATAATGGTTAATTTAATTAAATCATTAAGAGATGTTATTAAATATATTTGGATACATCCTAATGTAACAAGAAATTGGTTAAAATTTTGTGAACAAAATAACGTGCATCCAAAACGTTTTTCAAAAGATGTTGGTCATCGTTGGAACTCTACTTATGTTTTACTTTGTTAATCACTTCAATACAAAAATTTGTTGTGTTCTTTTGCTACTGAAAATATTTCAAATTTTAATTTTTTACCACAAAATTGGGATTTATGTGCTAAAGTTATGAAAATTTTTAGAGTTTTTAATGATGCAACTTACACTTTTAGTCATGTGTATAAACCAAGTTCTCATTTATTTTGTGTTGAAGCATTGAATGTTGCGTGTGCATTAAATGAGGGTGAAAAAATTTTTGAAATTCATTCAACAAATGAAATCGAAATGGTTAAGTTATTACAAAATAATTCCTGATATTTATCTTGTTGTTTGTTTTTTTGATCCTAGATTTAAATATGATGGTTTACAAGAGATGTTAGAAAATTATTATGAATTGTTAGGATTAGAAGATATTGATATCAATGGCATGATTTTTAGAGTTAAATCTTTTGTTAATGATTTATTTGGTCATTTTCATGTTAATGATGATGTTCATTCCCCTTCACTCCCTCCTATCCTATCAAACTTCAATGCATTAAAAATGGGAACAAAATTTATGATGGAAAGTTCTAAAAAACCAAGGTATTCGAGCTCACATTCAGAACTCGACATTTATCTAACAACTATTTTTGAGTTTGGTGATACCACAGATTTAGAATTCGACGTCTTAGATTGGTGGAAAAGACATAAGAGGACATTTCCAATACTAGCGAAGATTGTGGCTCAAATTTTAGCCGTTCCCGCCTCAACAGTTTCGGTGGAGCAAACATTTAGTATAGGGGGGAAATATTCTAGACTTAAAAAGATCGAAGATGGCACCCGAATCATTAGAAACACAAGTTTGTGTGAATGATTGGAAAAGGGCGGAATTAAGAACTCAATCTAACATCGCTCCATCATCATCATTCGACGAGTATATTGGAGATACTACAACAATTCCTATCACTTCCGAATCAGGGGACTCGAGTTAGGTAAGCGGGGTTCCTACTTAATTTTGAAGGTAAGGGAACTACGTGGATTTTGATTCCTCTAACCCCGAGGATACGTAGGCAACTTAATAAAATTAAGTTCAAGCTCTCTCTCTCTCTCTTTTTAACATGTTTAACTTCTTTCACTTGAATTTCTTTTTAAAAGTATAAGAGAAATAAACGGTGTATTTGTACAAGTTATATTTTTGTAATAATTTGTATATTATGTAAATTATTAATTGTAAAATAAAAAATATAAGTTGTTTTTCATATTTGAGGAATTACATTATTTTGTTACGTATATTAATAGTTTATCAAGAAATGTTTGCATCAAAACATAAGCAAAATTGAATTCTAAATGTTTATTCAAAAGGGTTAAACCTGAACCAGGTCAAATCTTAGTCAAACCCTGAATCTGAACCTATCCGGTCCGAACCAGCGGCCTGACCCTTTTGAAGGTTAAGGTTCAGGTTCAAGGATTTCTTGAACCTAAACCGGCAGTTCATAAACCTTGGCCATGTATACATATAGGTCATTGTATTGAGACAAGGCTTACTCATAGTACAAATAAAGATAAATTTTATTATGTTATCATTCCAATGAAAAATATACACATGTAAAATATCGAAAAACATAAAAAGTATATATGTACTTATTCGTTTTTTTTTTTATTGGAATTATACATGTGAACTAGATTTATAATAAAATATTTTCTGTTTAAAAGCTCCAAAAACCTCAAACATGCATGTTATTCGTTGTTGGAATAACAATACTCTTTTTATTTCTTAAATCAATATCGAATTAAGCAAGACAATCTGGATGCTTAACACATTATACTTTACAAATTCTGACAAGACAAAGCTAAAGCTACATCTATATAATTTAAATTATTTGACAAAATCCCTATATTACAATAATCATAATAACTTTATTTTTTTGACATTGAAAAGGTTAGAGATAGGATGGGTATCTCCAATCCATGACCAAGAAAAGTTTCAAGACAACAGAGCAACTTACAAAAAAAACTTATATATATAGTGTTCCACTAACAGAGAACTCTAATAGAAGTAGAGGAATTCGAACCCCGGTACAACGTTGAGTCTACCCTCATTAGCCAATAATCAATAATTTTATCTAAAAATTAAAAATAGTCTTGGAAACCAATTGTGAATAGCTCTAATTAACTAAGTTAAGATTCTCTATACAAAGAATATATATTTGAATTAGGTGTAATATATAAAGCTATTTATGTACATAATACTATTTTTAATTCATAAGGTTAGTCATGCATTATGGATTCTTAATTTAGTTGGTAATGGTATATTCATAAATATTTGAAGAAAATAGGCCAAATAGATGTGGGAAACCAGGGAAGATGGAGTGGAGTGTATTCGACTCAAATTTGTAGAAATCTCCTCAAAAGCATCATATCACCCCTCATATCCAATCATCCATACAGCTATTTACTTCTAATTTTCCTTTTTTTATAAAACAACTTGGACCCACTTTCCATTTTTTTTTGTATTTTCCTTTGTAATTTCTCCTTTCCATCCTATGCATCTTCTTTTCTGGTTTTCATTGATTGACTATCCATTCAAATTAATTTAATTTTAATAATTTCAACAATAGAATTTCTTTTACGAAAGCTATGGATGGGACAAAAATTTAAGATATAAGAATCGTATGCATGACCAACTCCACACTTCGAAGATAAATTTTACAATTTCTTTTTTAATTTTTTATTCTCAACCATCCAATTAAATTTGAATTCAAACCGAAATAAGTTCATTTACGGCGCATTAAACTCTTTTAGTAACTTTTTTTTTTTCCATTTACAAGATTTAAATATTAGACTTTGTTTAATGGGGAGAAGATCCTTATTACTCAAACCAAAAACTATTTTTTTATTTTAGTTAAATGATAGAATTTTCAACTACACCAATTAAACAATCAATTAATTATAGTTACGCACATTAAAAAAATATAATTAACATGTTTCACACTTCCGATAAATCATATATTTTTAGTTTAGATAAATAGACTTCTTTTTTTCATATAATTCCATTAGACATACCAAATTTTAGTTCCATTATAAAAAAAGTGTAGATGAAATAAGTTATACACTTTTTAAGCAAGTTTTTATTGATCATCTTGCCAACAAGTAACTCATTGCATGTTATTAAAATTGATAAACGACACAATGTATCAAATTAAAATATAAAAAATCAAAAAATTAGATAAAGGGTGAAAATATTTTCATTCTCTATTTAAAAATAATTTGTATAGAAAAACAAAAGAAGCAGGTAATATTGAGGTTGGCAAATGACAATTATAAGTGGGAAAAGAGAGGAGATGGACCTTGTCCTTGCTTCGCTGTATTATTATTTAAAAAAATTAAAAAAATGGCTTAATATATATCATTGACAGTCTGTCATCTCTTTCGCTCTCTCTTAAACTCTCTGCCTTTATATTAAAAAGATATTAACCACATTCTCTTTTTTTTCTTTGTATATAAATACATAATTAATTAACTTAAAAGCTGAGTTAGTTTGTTGTTCAGAATTTGGTTAGCGCTCTTCATCCCTTTCATTCTATTCTCAGACAGAGGCAGAGAGACCCTCGGCTTTTCCCACCCATGAGTCTCTTCGGCCTCGGCAGCAGGTTTTTTCTTCTCTTATTTCTCCCAGTTTTCCTTTTTAATCATTTCAAATGTTTTTTTTTCTCTTTTCATTGCTTTTAGTTTTTATGATTAACCAATCATTCTATGACCTCTTCATTACCATGATCGTATAAATTTATTCTGTGATTTCTTTTCCTTTGGATGACACTATTTTATTTTTCTTATTGAAAAACATATTGCTCTTAATTACCCTCTTTTATTGTTGATTACAAAACGTTGTGATTACCTCTATGGAATACTTAATAAAACATTTTCGGCATTGACAAGTCCAACTTTTTGTTGATTAACGATGACTCATCGATCATTCATAATCACATGCATTAAGCCTCCGACCAACGAGAAAAATATCGAATTCAGTTAAAAATTTGTGATTCGTTTATTTGCATTCGACATGACTTTTTTCTTTACACATCGAAATGAGATATTTATGTGTAATGTGGCTATACACAAAAGGTTATGGTGTTCTTTGTTTCTCCAAAAAGAAAGATGACCTACGGCCTGATGTGCATGATTATAATTGATCGGTTACTTAATGTGTCAAATTGAAAAATTAAAAGATTATGGGCTCATTCAATAAAAACCAAAAATATCAAGGAACTCTGGATGCTTATTTGCATTCATTTTATATGCTAAGTGATCCATTGCAAGTGATGTACTTGTTTAAATTGGAGAATATTTTTTATTTTTTTTATTTTATAAATCTCCGAGTTCTTTTTTTTTTTTTTTTTCTTCTAAATATTGACAAATCTTTCTGGTATGGGTGATTAAGAAATCAGAAGACATTTAGGCCAAAGAAGAATGCTCCATCTGGGAGTAAGGTTGGTGTAATTCCTTTTGGTTTCATTTCATGATTCTGCTGTTACATTTCTTGCTTAATCAATAATAACATGAATGAATATGGAATTAAAATTGAAGGGTGCTCAACTGCAAAAACATATTGATGCTACCTTAGGTAGTGGAAACCTTAGAGAAGCAGTGAGATTGCCTCCTGGAGAAGATGTCAATGAATGGCTGGCTGTTAACAGTTACATCTTCAACCCACTCTTTTTTTTAAAAAAAAAAAATTTAATAAATAATTTTGCAATTTTTGTTTGATTTTCATTTCTCCATGTTTGTGTTCTGCAGCTGTGGATTTCTTCAATCAAGTGAACATATTATATGGAACTCTCACTGAATTCTGCACAATATCCAACTGTCCAACAATGACCGCAGGACCCAAGTATCCTTCTTGCTAATCTTTTAATTGATATAAGTTCATTGTTTTTCTTTGTAGAATGTGATTTTTTTAAATATGATATTTGTTTTTCAGATATGAGTACAGATGGGCAGATGGAGTTACAGTTAAGAAACCAATTGAGGTTTCTGCTCCAAAGTATGTTGAATATTTGATGGATTGGATTGAAGCTCAGCTAGATGATGAAATGATTTTCCCTCAAAAATTGGGTTGGTGGAATTTCCTAATGATTCAAGAACATAACATTTTCTTTTCTTTCAATTCTTTCTGATCCAAATATGTGATTCTGGTATGGTAAACAGGGGCACCTTTTCCAACAAATTTCCGGGATGTAGTTAAGACGATCTTCAAGCGATTGTTTCGCGTATACGCACATATCTACCATGAGCATTTTCAGAAGATTGTCAGCTTGAAAGAAGAAGCTCATCTAAATACTTGCTTTAAGCATTTTGTTCTCTTCACATGGGTACCTTTGTTTTCTCTCCATCTTTATACTATTTTCTTACCGAAACAGAAAAACACGAGTTCTTCAGCTTCTTCTTCTAACTTTTAATTTTGTCTCAGGAATTCCGCTTGATTGATAAAGGGGAGCTTGCACCTTTGCAAGATCTTGTTGAGTCTATTCTGCAGTTATAATAATGTGTTGTCAATCTCTTTCTTCAAGTTGTTAGTTTGAAATTATGAATGGATTTTGTACACATTTTTTCTGAGCTTCCTTTTCTTCACATGATTTATCATCTCTATTTGTTGATTTAATTTGTGACTTGACTTGTTATACTGATAAAAGAAGAGGTTTTGGCCCCAATTTTAACCGACTCTGGAAGCAATATGGCACACATTTTGTCTTGAGAACATCAACAGGCAGAAACGATATGAAATGCAGAAGACCATTGAAGCAGACTAAACAAAAACTTGTAGAACTTAATTTGAGTAATTGTTTCTACACTTGTAGCAACAACTATGATAAAACTAATGCATAATTAGTTGATGAAAGTTCTATTGAAATAATAAGTTCATATTATCATGAAAAATAGAATCTAGTAATCAAACTAGAAGAGCTCCAGTTGACATGGTAATTCTTTTTATATACTGTCGTTATTCAACACAATGATCAAGTATCACTCTACAAATTGGAGTAGAGTTGTCTCAAATGAACAGGAAGCAAACTCACATGTATACTTTCCCCACCGAAAAAGGCCCGAAATTGTCTAATACAAGTGTGGTTTAGTAAAGCGGACATTCGCATAAAGTTTATGCTCTCAGTTCTGACAAATTATAAGAATGGCGTATATAACCTGTCAGCAGTCAGCATCTTGTATGCTGCAAGAATCATGACCTCTTTGTGTTTGTTGTGTCTGTATGCAGGAGTAAACTTCAACCAGTAAACCAATGGTGAACTCGATTTAGATCGATCTATATTGCCACTTTCTGCCGTAATAAATCTGACGTGAAATCAACATTCCAATTTTGGCAAGCAGTTGAGCTTGCACCATGATATCATTCCAGAAAATCTTCCTATATACACTCTACTTTTCTTTTGTTGTTTCACAGACACAGCCAGGAAAGGGATTTGCGTAGAAACTCTCTTCCAGCTTTGGAAACTCTCCAGGCTCCCTAAGATATGGAGCTCCTATCCGATCTTTGTGAAGCTCCTTCACTTTTGAACTGAATGTCTCCCAAGATATCGTTCCTTTATCCAACTGATCCACCAAATGCACAAAATTCATCCTGAAACAATCAATTAAACAACCGCATCGTTCATCATGAATGAAAACAAATTGAAATATGTAAACACAATCTGTAAGGTTCATCCCTGAAAGCACACTTAAATCGACACATAAGATAAAGTCATAAGCAAACAGGTTAAAACATTACTTGTCTGGATTGATAGTCTTCTTGAAATCCTCGAATCGCCTATGACCTTGAACTGCCTTTGCCATATTTCCGTCATAGGTATAAACAAATACATCACTTTGAAGTGCAACAACATAGTCCAAACCAGCCAACATGTTCTGATGATTCTGAAAAGGATTCAACTCATCTTCCTTGGAGAGAGTGGAATGTGAAAATATGTTAGGGAATTCATCCAGAAGAGGCTGCATGCTTCCCTTTCCATAAGCTTCACCAGCTACCAAGTAAATCCTGGTATCCGATGTAAAACCAAGACCTTTAAGTAGAAGAGAAGTCTCCCTAGGAGTCAATGGGCAACCACCAAGCAACCTTTTTTCTGTTCCATTTATTTCTTTGTCCTTCCAGTGGCTGACTTCATAACGCATCCTTTTCAGCTCCTCATCTTCTTCTGCTGTCAAATTATGACTGCAGCCTGTAAATGCAAGCATATCCTTCTCATACCTGTGGTTAGAGTGCAAAAGAGTAACTAATTATAAAGTTCCTTCTGATGATCTATATAGTATAACAATCGAGGGCATGGCAATTTAGCTGGTCCATGAGACAATTATTTGATGAACTTCAGCAATATTACAGAGAAGATAATTTTCTTTAGATTGTCTTTCACTTAAAGACAAAAACTAGGGCTAAAAAAGGTGGGTTAGTCCTGATTGCCTGTCACACAAAACCATAACCAATACACCTAAAATAGGCAAATACAAGTTTTGGAGCATAATTTTGACTTCTAGATACATGCCATTGAGTACATTAAGTAGATTTTGCAACAAACTCCAGGATGAAGTTAGAAAATGAATATTGCACATATTCATGACAAATTCCCCACAATTGTGAGTATTAATCATAAGATCTCAATTTAATTAATTTCAACATAGGAATTCTACCTTAAGTGGAGAGCAAGATAAGGGTTTCCATTATCTCTCATTCTGGAGACAAAGATGTTCCCAAGTTCTTCAATTGGCTTTGAATACTTCAATGCTCTGTAGTTAACACGGCACCTAAGTTTTTGAATGGATTCTCGGATACCATTGTTGGCAAGGCGAGAGTCTGTGTGAGTGAAATAGATTACTTTGTGCTGTTTCAACTCTGGAAGGACCTCGGTTTTGTAATAACTAACCTGAAAAGAAGAAAATCAATTCGAACACATTGTTATCTATTTCAGTTCAGGTAACAATAACCATTCAGTCCATATAGATTAGCCTATTGCTTCTCCATGGACTTAGAAGCATGTGAGTCTCTTCCAGCATGAAGCCAGGTCAAATCTATCTACCTTGGACCAAGAAATTGGTGTCTTTGTAAAAGGCTCAATTCCAGCATAAGCTGGTGGTAGCTCCTCCACAATGTGTACATCATACTTCAATGTGTCAATGAAGTGCTGCCAATTGAACAGATCCTTGAAGCCACTGCAAAATAAACAGAATAGTTTAATACATAGACCACCTGAAAGCACTGCTGCAAACTTGTGCAATCCAAACACAGGATAAGGGATGCTTAAAATGCCAAAGCCAAAAGCAGCACTCAGTTGTCATATTTTGGATTTTTTTCCACGAATTGTAACCCATGGGCTAATAAGAACTTAAAATATAAGCCTAACACACTCCATTGTTGGAGAGAATATGAAAATCTATAAAACAAATTCATATTTTCAGAAGTCTAATTCTGAACCCTCCGAAAATTTATGTGCTTGTGCGCATCAACTTAGAACATTTCAGTTTATGGTGCGACACACAGTAGCAACATATTAACAATCTATAAACAAAAGGTGTCCTGATATTATACAATATAACTGATTGTCAGATGTATTATGCTTAATGCTTCAAATAGAGCATTTCTGTAAACATAATAAGAATACTCAGAATCAGTTATCATACTGATTTCTAGCAAAATCCACTGAGATTTTTGACAACCACATCAAATCAATTGTAGTCAGCACCTATGGGAAACTGCCATACTCATTTGAGGGAAAAGGTTTACTCCAGTTCTAATCAACTATAGAAATAAGGAAAATTGCAAAATACAAATACCTTTCATCAGCCCAATAGGAAGTGTGATCGAGAGATGGAAGAACAAGCGTAGCCTTCATAATCTTAGCCACAGCAACCATATCACAAATCTGTGCACTAGAATATTTGCTACATCAGTACAATAATTAACATCAAATGCAAAACCACCCAAAAGAGACAATCAAAGAAACAAACAGCCAGACCCCAAATCTCATTTGATTTAAGCCACCATTAGCATTTGTGAGAATGAAACCATTTGTCTTTGCATCCAGCTCTGCCAAAAGAAGAAAACGGGAATGTGAGTAATAAAACACACATGTAGGGAAAAAGAGTCAAAATTTAACGGTTCAAATTTCATACTCTTGCGGTTTTTTGTATCGTCAATGCACTGGGTGAAATTCTCACTGTTGGGTTTGGACCAAATACCTGAGAACTGGAAAAAATAAATTTAAGAAATTAAACAACAAATATTGTCGACAATGTTTACGTTTCTGTTGGTTCTGGGATAAGCGCACGATTATTTATTACTTAGCTTTCACAGAACCAAACGCATCGTATTAATAATAAAATTTCTAACAATTAAGTTCAAGACTTACTTCTCTGACTACACCTGATTTTACTGTCCTTCGGACTCTCTCCATCTCAGCATCTCCCTTCCCATAATCATAAGCAATAGAGTTTTGAGAACTTTGTGATCTCTTAGATAGTTGAATCATGGAATCAGATAAATCCTAATTTATAATACAAAGAATATTAGGCAAAGCAAATGCAGAGAGTCCCGTTAAAAATCAGAAAAACATTTATATACAAGTAATTACTATAAATTGCAAGAAAGAACATAGAAGGGAAAAAATGTATGTTCAACCAATCTGTAAAAAGGCCATAAGATAATCCTGGGTTAGTTTCAACACCAAGCTTCACCATTTTGAGTCTCAGAATGTCAATATTTTATTAAACAAAAATAAATCAACACAAGCTTCAACCTTTTTTTAACTGTATCTATGACGTATGGAAAATCCTAAATCATAAACAATTTCCTCATCCAAATAGTACTAAATGCTCTAAAATAGAGCAAACTACCATCTAACATGGCACTTTTGCATTTAATTTAGTAATCAAAGCATCTAACACAAGAAATTAATTATTCACAAATACCTACCGCAAACAAATTTATATGCAACAAGTTTGGTAGAAATTACAGGCGTATAAGAAATTAAGAAGTAACCTGATTGGAGGCAGCTTTTTCAAGGGCAGATCCAAACCAACCATATACACAAATCTTAAGAACACCTAAAAACAAACAAACACCACAAAACAAAAAGAACATCCAGTGCCCCAATTTCTTCCTCTCCCTGAAACCCAAATCTACACTTCCAACCTTCTTATGGAGGAAACCCTTGACAACTCCGCCATGAACTCTTTGAGTCAGATGCTGCTGGAGATGGCCTTGCCTATCAAAGACCTCAACAGATTCAGATCTAGGAGAATTAAGTGGCAAGTCAATCTCATGACTAGAAGTACTCGTGCTAGTATTACAAGAATTGGAGTTGGAGCCATTATTGTTGTTGTGGGAGGCGGCGGCGGAGAGAGTGTTAGTGCGCTTGAAGGAGTGAGCCCGGCGAGTCATAGGGCCCGAGAAACGAGGGCTGTTAACTCTCTGAGAAATGCCGCCATCAGCAGCAGTGGTATGGTTGTGAGTGTGAGAATGAGAGTGGTGACCCATGAAAATGAGAAGTTTTCGAAATATGTAAAATGCCAGCGCTGATTTCTGATTTTCCTTATCGGTAGAACTTGCCACGTTTTTCAGAAGATTTTGATGAGATCGCCATTAACAAACCAGATACTGAATTTTTCAACTCACCTTCCTTTTCTTCCTGTCTGAAATCGATACAAAGGAAACTTTGGATTTCAGTTGAGCTGATTAGCTAAATACTCTCTCTCTCTCTCTCTCTCTCTCTCTCTCTCCCGAAAAGTCTTAAATGGGTTGATCTGAAATTTTCACCTTCAACTGTAACATCATTGATCAAATTAGTGACAAATGCCTATTGGCTGGGCATTTACTCCATTTGACCAATTAATCAAAACCAACATACTCAAATATGAAACAGAATTACTTAAAGATAAATTAAGATTCCAAATGAATTTGTGAATACAACATTCAACCCTTTATTAGAAAAGTAAATTAGTTCATAGTTGGTGCTTATTAAAGTTAACAATAATTAATGTTTTGGCCATTAAATTGATGGTTTTACTTAACTCATATTAGATTATTAGTTGTCATGCTTTTTCAAAGCATTCCAAAAGAGTAAAACTTTATCCATTCATCTTCTATTTGGTTTTTTTAAGGAGGAAAAGAGAAGTTTGCATTCCTTCTTCCTTCTTTTATCTATTATATTTCCCATCCATACACTGTGTTTATGCATTTTCGCTGTGTTGTATTTCTGCGATTTTAGATTTTTTACAAGTATTGGTACCTTTTATTCTATATTTAGTTTATAGTTATTTTCAAAAAAAATATATTTATTCACTCCATTCACATTTTAACTTTGCATATTCTCATTTAAATAATTTTATATAAAAATTGAAAGTTATAAATAAAACTTCCATCTGTCTTTATAATTTATTAGTTAAAATTTTTCTCAACTTTTATTGTTAATTAAGCTTTAACATATAGGTTTATCACTTTGTTTAAAAAGTTGTTTTTTCTCTTCTTCTTAGATAATTAATCAATAAAATAAAAAGTAACAATAGCATATTTGATATATATAGTCAATGTGAAAGAGAAAATAGTTTAATTTTTTAAACCGTGAAAGCAATGTTATTAAAACTGAACCAGACTAATTAGATTATCTGTTGAACCATGAACCGCTGTTAGTCAATTTAATATAAAGTCACGCCTATTAAAAAAAAAAAAAAGTTAAAAATGGTGAAAGGGGAGCCCACATTCTTTTCGAAAGCATGGGTAGTGAGTTAATTTAGTCTAAACAATCCCATTTGATTGAAATCGTATCCAAAATTTGTTAAAGTTTTTATAAAATAGAAACCAAAAAGGAGACGTGTAAATTGACTTTTGTTCAACCAATTATTGAAACATAACATCACTTCGGTAACAAATTAATGTAATCATAGTTTCTAATTATGTGTAGGATGAAACAACAAGAGGTCAAATTTTTGTGTTTGAAAACGCGTCTTCTCTGTAATTTAATTTACGTAATTGATATGTATGTACAATTGTGCATATATAATTCCACTAATAAATTCCGTATTGAAAAGGCCAAAAGGCAATTTCAAACTTTATACTATAACCACTTTGAAAATGACTCCACTCTCTTCTTATGTCTTTTAATCATTTTTTCAACTTAATTATCTTTGTTTACTGTCCCTCTTTTTGTCACACCCCTTTCATTAGATGATTGATCCTATCTTAATGAATATAATAAAGAAAAAAAATTAAAAAATTAAACAAATTGTTGGTAGAACAATAATTAAGTTCGTGTAAGGATTATCTTCTTACATATGACTACTTTATTTTCATAACTTGTTTATAAAGAAAAATCGTCTGGCACATAGATTTAGGAACCGGTTAGAGGTGCATCGTATTTCTAGCTATTATATTATTTTTTTTAGATTTAGGAAGCGGTCAAAGGATGTATCATATTTCTAGCTACCATAATGTTTCTCTTAAACTTTTTTTAATGGTTTAATCTGGAAGATATTGCAATTTTTACTGTTCAGAATATCGTCTATTCATCGTTGAATATACCTGAATCTTAATTAGATATGCTATGAATATGATTCACTATTAGAATAAACTTCATAAAAACATGTCACGTGTATCTTAATTAGGGTGTAACTTTTAATGTTTCCAAATGTGAAATATGGCTTACATTTTAAAAAATAATAATACATCATTACATTTATTTAAAAAAAAAAAAATTCATTATAATTAATGTGTTAACTGACCACTTAATTGATTTGATATCTGTAAGTTTGCTGGTTGAACGAAACTAGAACATTAGATTAGTTATAAAAAAAAATAATAATAATAAGATTATATATCTCAACATGTTAATCTGAATAATTAATGATTATTTTCTCAAACCTTAATCATTTGGGCATGCACCTATGTCTAACAAATTGATATTCATATTCTTTGCATTACACATCAGCATGTAGAAATGTTATTAAAGTGATACATTAAAATCTTGAAAAATCTTTTTATTTTTAGTAGTTAGTCCTAAAACGCAAGAGAATACGTACAATACGACAATATGAAAGTTGGCAGTGTATTGTATGAGTATGATAGTTTATGGGCCCCCCGTCTTCCATTTGCCTGCACACCCACGTTGACTAGCCACCGCATGTAAGCCATATCAATTCAATTTTCTACTTCTTTGTTGGACGGCTCTATGCCCAAATCAATGTGCTTAGAATTCAACCTAATTAGGCACCGCTTAAAATTAAGAAATTCAATTCTTATTTGAATTTTCATAGTTATAATCAAAATAATTAGAAATTCAATTCCACGGTTTATATTCTTTGAATTCAATATACTTCAAACACAACCCATTAAGATTTATAAAATTTATAAGTGAATTCTACAAGATAAACAGATGATAAAATCATTGAAATAACAAAAATAAATTTATTTATTAATTTTATGTATAAATTCATAAGATTTTGTAGAATTGAGTAGTTAGTTAAGGTAGTTATAGTGGATAATACATACTACAACCAAATCTATAATAAGTTAGTTGTAGCTATCTGAAACTATAAAAATAGCATAGTTACCACTACCAATTCCATTTCGATACATTTATATTTTCTTCTTTCTCATTCTCTTAATGTGTCTAAGATGATATCAGAGCTCATAAGCTTCTGAGATTCAATTCCTCAAAGAAATTTGAGAGATTATTTGTTTGCTTTTTCTGAAATTGTGAATTCCAATTTATTGTTTTGTATTAGTTTTCGATTCAAAATCTTGAAAGTTTTTTGGTTGCCTTTTTTTTTCTCTACTATGGCGCAAACAACTGCAAATGGGCAAGAAAATCCTTTGCCGCCTCCACTAAAAGGACAGTAAGTGTAAAGGAGCAGGTGTCGTATTCTTGAATATGAAGTTGATCCATAAAGTTTACAAGGATCAGAGAATCGAAGTGCTTGTTTGGTGAATGCTCCTTTAACATCGAAGAATTATATTGATTAAAGTCATGCAATTAAGATTTCTTTTGCTCCAAAAGAAAAACTTGATTTTGTTGTTGGACCAAGTGAGAAGTCAGTTTTAGATGATGTAAGATATAACAAATGGAAGCAATGTGATAACATGGCTTTTGCATGGTTGATTGATTCAATATCTAAAGAGCTTTCACAATCTTTCTTGTATTGTACTGAAGCAAGAGAATTGTGGAAAGAATAGGAGTCTAGGCTTGGTGAGAGTAAATGATCAGCTATTGTATCAAATTAAGATACAAATTAATTCGTTTAAGTAAGGGAATACCAATGTCATCAAAATCGGATCGGACCGGACCCACTGGTTTGATTAGTTTAACTGTGAACGAAAACTTAGCCTGATTGGTTTAACATGAACAGTCGGTTTTGAAGAAAATCGGAACCAACCGATTCAAATCTTAAAAAAGTCATATGGAAAAATGTGTTTTCACGCTGGAAAAAAAATTAGAGAGAACCAAGATGTGGCATCCCCTCCCCCTTCATTTTTATTCTTCACTTGCGGCCATCAAAGAACCCACTTCCTATAAACACTTCAATTGCTTCCAAAACCTAAAAACAACATATGAAATGGGACGGATATGATAAAGTAGCGAAATACAAGAAAAGCAATTAAGAACTTTAAGATGAGAAGAAAAACCTTCAAATAGCTAATAGAATCTTTGTAAGTGAAACGAGAGAGAAGAAAAAATAGTTAAATCGATTCACTCTTAAGATCTATGGGTTTAGAGTTTTGGAAAAAATTTGATTTGGGAAAATAAGAAAAAGATGAAAACCAAAAGTCCCTCATTTCTCTAAAATAGGGCAAGGATTTTTATTTAATATGATTGTGATTAAATGAGTGGTTGAGATTGGTTTTTTTTTGGAACGGTGATTTTTTTATAAAAAACAAACAAGGGCATAAATGTTGTTAGAAGAGAAAAATACTAAAATACTATTATAGAATGAAGTAGGCAAGTTAAGGACACTCTTCTTGTGGCTATGAGTCCCAATAATAAGAAATTGATAAGTAGATTTAATACCATGTAAATTTAAACCTAAAATTATTTATTTAGAGCTAAAATGAATTATTTATGTGGAAAAATGCTTTAAAAGTGAATTTTTGTAGGTCTTGATGCATTAGAACTCAAAATGGGCTTAATTATGGAGCTTTAAGGTGCAAAAAACTGAAAAAGATAAATCTGCAGGGAATAATGTAAAAGCAAATAGAACAGTCTAGTTATTGCCTGAAATCATTTTTACACGTGAGATAAAGCACAAATGTCTTCTGTATAGTTCAAGGATGCAGAAAGGCCATTCTTAGATGTGCAGAAAGTAAAAAGCTACTAAATGAAGCTTCTTTAATTAGAACAGCCTATTTTCAGCCCCTAATTCCTTTGCAAAGTCAACTCAAGTACTAGCAAGGTGGAGAAGAGATTCAAATTGATCACCAGCTATATTAAAGTGTTTTCTCATTTTTATTTAATCCTAGAATCATGTGGTTAGGATGTAATCTTGTTTTTAGCTTTTGAACAGTTGTTTCGGGATTTGTTTTGCAACTCTATTAGCCAAGTATTGGCTATTTATTCTTCTTTTTTATGGGTTGTTAGTATAATTAACTACTGAGGTTTCTAGCCTCTTATCTCATCTTAATTTCTATAAAAAAACTCTTAGTTCCTTAGTATTAATGAAGTATCTTTTTATCATTAAGTGTGAGTAGTTTTCTTTTTTACAAGCTTGACTAGCTCGGCCTAGCTATAGTAAGCTCTCTTTCTCATTTATTTCATGAATGACATATTTATTGGATGTTTAATGATGCTTTTAATGCTTTATAAGCTTGATCAATTCATTGTTAGTGGTTTAAATACAAGGAGACTTTGTTTAAATCATGGATATGTCATTAAACACTTGTATGCTATGGATGGAGATATGATTAATTACGTGTTAGGGGTTTTTACTTTTGTTGTAGAATGCTTCTTTGTACTTAAAGCTTAAAAACGATGTCTATGCAAGGAGACTTGGTAAAATAGTTTTTAAGGAATCTCTTGTACAAGGAGACTTGGCTTGAGTAATAAATAAGTAGAAGATACCCTAGTCCTATGTGCTTTAGTATCATTCATATTTGTAAGTTGATATTGAGTGCCGAACAGCCTGTTCCAGATTGAACTAAGCTTGTGTTTTTAATATTATTTGTGAAAATCATCACTTTACATTTTTACTGCTAGATTTACTGTTTGCATTTAATTTTTATACTTCTTTCATCATCTTTCGCTGTAGATACTTTAAAAAAAATCACTAAAACTCAATTCTGCATTTTCTTCGAGAATTTTGTTATTTTCAGACCTTTGCAATCATTGAGGACGATGTTCTGAACTTTCCACTTATTACTTGCGGACCTAGTGCACTTGCTAGTATCACTTTAGGGACAATAGAAATTATCCACAAGGGTGTTTGATAACCAAATCAAGCACTTAAAATTAATATTTTAAGTGCTTATTAATTTAAGCTTGTTTGATAACACTACTTAACAGTTTTAGTTAAGTCAAAAAATCACTTAATCTAGTAAGTCAAAATATTTGACTTAAAATTTTAAGTTGAACATTATCAATATATATATATATTTTTTTGAATTCAGTATTTTATTTTCATGTTTATCAAACAATTGTACCATTTAATAGTTTATGCATTTATAATATTCTGCACTTAAAATTCAGCGCTTAATTTTTCAGTACTTAATTTTCATTTTTATCAAATACCATCTTAGTTCATTGGTGAAAAAGTAATATTGAGCTGTCAATGACGATATTGTTATGTATAAAATTAATTAAAGGATAATTTTTTAATAGAATCAAAATTTTGGTTGAACCTAAACCACTAAACCATTAGCATTATTGGTTCGTTTTTCGATCCGATTTTAATAACATCGGCGAACACATTTATTATGCAGTATTTCTTGAAGTTGAGGCAGTTTATTGTAACATCTTGGGGTAAATTACACTTATGGTACACAGACTTTATCTAATTTCATAGTATCGTATACAGACTTCATTTTTACTCAACAAAATACATGAACTTAGTGGTGACCTGACATTAAGATACATATAACTTGTAATCAACTGTAAAGTAAAAAAAATTAGGGTAAATTACACCTATGGTGCACAGACTTTATCTAATTTCACAGTATGGTACACAAACTTCATTTTTACTCAACAAAATACGTGAACTTAGTGGTGACCTATCATTGTGGTCTAAATCACCGATAAATAACAGGTCAACGTGCCACGTCAGCGCTTTGACCCTTCTTATCACCTGCAAAGATAGGGATGAGGCAGGGTTTCCACGGGTGAGAAAGAGAGATTTGATTCGAAAAATGGAAGTTAAAAGCAATCCTGATATGTTCTTATGCTTCGTACAGTGATTACCCACCTGGGGTTGCGTTGATGGATACTAAAGGCAAGATTTTTAGAGGCTCGTACATGGAATCCGCCGTGTATAATCCGCAGGTGGCGATTGTCGCGTTTCTGGTCAGAGGAGGCGGTGGGTATGATGAAATTGTGGCAGCTGTATTGGTTGAAAAAGAAGGGGTTGTGCTTTGGCAAGTCTTTTTAGGTGATAATAAGGGTCAAAATGCTGACGTGGCATGTTGACCGGTCATTTACCAGTGATTTAGACCACAATGGTAGGTCACCACTAAGTTCATGTATTTTGCTAAGTAAAAATGAAGTCTGTGTACCATACTGTGAAATTAGATAAAGTCTGTATGCCATATGTGTAATTTACCCTAATTTTTTTTACTTTACCGTTGATTACAGGTTATACGTAACTTAATGTCAGGTCAACACTAAGTTCATGTATTTTATTGAGTAAAAATAAAGTCTATGTACCATATTATGAAATTAGATAAAGTCTGTATACCATAGTTGTAATTTATCCTAACATCTTGCTTATCTTGGTGAAATTATTGAAAATATAAATTGATATAGAATGCTAACTTAAGTAAAATGTTACTTCTGAAAATAGAATAAAAAAACATAAGGCTTTAGTGTTGAGATGAATATATATAGATGAGGATTATGATGTATTTGGTGTACATTAAATATATTAGACAAACTACTAAAAATGTCATGTTAATTTTAGATATTATTCACTTCATACCATCAGTTTTGGTGCTGTATTTTTATTTTATCATCCACTCCGACTTTTATCATCCACTGACGGAATATGCTTTGACATTTTCTTATGTTTTTTCTTCAAATTGTCGTTGTTTTTTTTTTTTTTTTTTTTTTTTTGCACCATAACTACCATTTAAAAAAAAAAAAAAAGGTTATAATTATTGTTTCATTGTTTTTTCGGATTAAAGACCTTTTTAACCCCTGTGCTATCATCAGTTTGCCCCTTTGACCGATGTGCTATTGAAATTTCCCTTTTACCCCTTGTGGTATGCAAAAACGTTCCAAATTGATACCTAGAAAGCATATTCCGTCAATAATTTTATCAACAGAATCTGACGGAATATGCTTTCTAGGTGTCAATTTGAAATGTTTTTGCATAATAGAGGGGGCAAAAGAGAAAGTTCAATAACATAGGGGCCAAAGAGATAAACTGATGATAGCACAGGAGTTAAAAAGGTCTTTATTCCTTGTTTTTTCTTTAAATTCTTTGTCCCCATATCTTTAGTTTGTTTTTTTTTGTAATTGTTTTGCGTTTATATGTATTTCCCTTTTATGATCCATATAAAAAATGTTTGACAAGTTTTAAACCGATTAATTGAATTAATTAAAATAATTAACCTTTTTTATTATCATTTAAATCGATTTGAATAATTAAAGTGTCAAATCACTTAAAATAAATATTTTAAGTTTATATCTTAATGTACATATGTAGTTACATAGGTGCATATCTTAAGATACTATTTTTGACAAAATAAATTTACCGACTACGAGAAGCTCTAATTTTTGGTGAAAACATCCTTCTACAAATGTGATATGTCTAGCATTTCATTACAAAAAATGTTAACAGGTGTCAAATGCATCATAACAAATGCCTAATATTACATACATCTCATTAAACAGGTGTTAATGCAATATACCTTTAAATTCTATTTTATTTTATTTTTTTTAAAATATTCACTCTAATAAGCATTTGATCATTAATTGAAGACAAAAGGAACTACAATTAGCTAATAATACAATATAAATATGTGAAAAAAATTCAATATAAAATCTAAATTTAACTATCACAATAACATACACTATGCATTTAAATAATTAATTTCATTTATTCTAAAAACAGTTAGAAATTCTATTTTATTAACTTTTTTTTCTAAATATTAAAATAAACTTCCGAATATATATATATATATATATATATATATATATATATATATATATATATATATATATATATATACATACATGAAATCTATTAATAAGCTAATGACGTCTTAATCCTAATTAAAGCGGAAAGGATAATTAAATAATAAAAAAAAAAAGAAAAAAGAAAAAAGAAAAAAGAAGAATTGGCGGGAAATTCCAAGCATTGCATTCGCTGACACAGCGAGAGCCAAACCCTAGAAATCGCCCATAAAGAGAAACACGAAGGGCGCCAAATCACCATTAACCTCCGTCCAGCCATACCTTTCTTCCGCTATCCCATTTTCTCCTGAAGAACGATTTATGCTCTGATCGTCACCGATATTCACCGCCGTTTTCCACTTGCGATGGTGGTTCTTAGGTCTCGTGAAATTCAGCCTACTCAATCTATTCCCAAATCCCTAACAGAGCGGTCCACTCCTGAGCCCGTCACTCCTGCCCGAATCAATGAGCCATCCATCCAGTCGCCGCTCATCCTTAACCTTGAATATGATCATTCGGCCTCCAACTCTCAATCCAATCGGAGACGGAGTTTTCGTCTGGCTTCGAAATTGGTTCCGGAAGGCGATTGCTTGCAGAATGGGCCTAGCAAGAGGAAAAGAGCCGCCAGCTCTTTGTCGGAAGAAGAGAGAAATTCTGATTCTAATCCGATAGGTAATGTTGATAATAATTCTTCGGGGATTCTGGGCTTGAGGTCTGGGAAACGGATTGTTAAGATAGGATTGGAACGTAGTGTTGATAAGCCAGTTATTGATATAGAAGGAATGGAATGTGGTGGTGATAAGTCAGTTATTGTGTTAGGAGAAGGGCTGGAAGATAAGGACTCGATTGGAGAGGGGAATGAGAGTCACCAGCAAATTGGGGGGCATGTTATTGCGGTTGAGAAGATGAGCGGCCTTCATGACAGAGGGATGAATAGCCGAGTGAGTCCCGTCAATGAGAAGTTGAAGGAAAAGCTAAACGTTGACGACTGTGATAATTCAAGAGGAAGGGAGTGGAGCAACATAGAACTAACTGAAAAGCGAGACCAAGAGACTGTTACTGCCGAGGAACATGAGGAAAACCAAATCACTAATGGGAGAAATAATGCAGAGAGCAGTAGGAGATATAGCAGAGAGGATAAAGGAAAGGAAAAATTGGTTGATGGTGATTCTGCATCAAAAATTGGGGACATGACACAATTGGAATTAGAATCCCAACTAGAGGAATTGAGAGCAAAAATTAAGGAGTTAGCTGACAGTTTAAATGATACATCGGAAAATGGAAAGCAGGCTAATAATTCCACCTCATGGAAGGGTGAATTAAGAATGGAAAGGTTTCGAGATATAGCCAGGAAAAATGCTTCTCGATTTGCTCATTTTGAGCCTCAAGAGCAACAGGCGGAAAACTTGTCTCATGTTGATGTAGAAATGCCATCTGCGGAAGAGAGTGAGAAAGTTGAAGACTGGCCAGGTCCGTTCTCAACTGCGATGAAGATTATTAGGGATAGAGAAAATAAGCTAAACTCTCAGCAGGGTCCCTCCGCTTTAACAGAAGCAAAATCTGTGCCAATAACATGGGTTCCTAGAAAAAGCCGGGGTTCTGATCTATCAAGACCACCGGTACCTTCACTGCTGAATCTTTGCATGAAAATTCTTGTAAAGAATGTTGATGCAGTTGCTTCACTTGACCATGTCCCAGATGCATTGAGGCATAGACTTTGCCAACTACTCTGTGATTGTCGGGGCATGAATAGTTCTTTCTTAGAACTTCTTGTCCGTGGATCTCCTACTGAAATACGTATCAAAGATTGTTCATGGCTGACAGAGGAAGAGTTCACCAAATGTTTTGGGGCCTGTGACACCAGCAATTTATCGGTATTTATGTGATAGCTGATGCTCTTATTTTTGTTATCTGAAATGAAGTTCTAACAAGTATTACAATGATCCTGGATATGCATGTAAATGTTTATTCTCAATGCCGTCAATTTAGAAGAAAATTAATTGTCTGTTTTGGTGATTGGAAAACTTGAAACTGGGTTGCCGATTCCCATGGAAATTGCATGTTTTAGTGAAATTTTGATAACTATTGTCATTGGTTGCATTGCACCCAAGAAAAATTGCTAAAGAAAGCATTTGAAATGAAGAGAAGGGAGAGTCACAGCAAGAAACCAAACTTTGACATAAAAGTGATACAAATTATCTTCTACAGCATATGCTCATGTATAGAGAAATATAATTCTATGCTCTTACATTCTCATAATTGTGTAAAACAGAGGAGTTGAAAGGACTGTAATGCCTTGTATCTCATTCTGTGACACATTTACTGGTGCAGACTTAATTGGGTTTTGCAGATTTTTTAGCTAATAGGAGTTTTAGGATATGGTAGTGTTGATGCCCCGGACAATTATGCCAGACAAAATGTGAAGATTTTAATGCTTGTAATCAGTGGTTTGCTAATAGCAACCAGGCCATGTCATTTGTTTCAGTGACAGTTGAATTTCATTTTGCTTTTTACACATTAAATTTTTTTTTTTTTCTGGACACTATTGTTTGTCTTTTCGATGGAAATATAATTCTAAACATCCTATGGTTCTGTTTGAGGAAGAAATGATTGTGAAAACGTCCATGAATTTTATTAGATCTTCATTACTTTGTGGAGAATTTCTATGTGGCCTTCTATTGTTTCAATTTGTGGAAACTGCACATAATTTGACTCTCATTATTGTGTGATCAGGTTTTACAACTTGATCAATGTGGTCGCTGCATAGCTGATTATCTTTTACCTGATACCTTAGCTAGGTCATCAAGGAGCATGCCTGCTCTAATTACTTTATCCCTCAGTGGTGCATGCCGGCTTACAGATACTGGGCTTGGTTCACTTCTTTCTGGTGCTCCTGCACTAAGATCTATAAATCTCAGCCAATGTTCCCTTCTTACTTCCGTTGGTATTGGCACTTTAGCGCAGTCACTGGGATCACATCTGCAGGAACTATATATTGATGATTGCCAAAGTCTTGATGTCATGCTTATTTTGCCTGCATTGAAGAAGCTGGAACACCTAAAGGTGCTATCACTAGCTGGAATTCAATCTGTTTGTGATAATTTCGTGCGAGAATTTGTTAGTGCACGTGGTTATAATATGAAGGAGCTTGTTCTGGCTAATTGCACGTAAGCTGCTTTAGCTCATTTTTTATGTGTGATATATATTTTTCAAACTTGCTTGACCATAAAGGAGTCTAACTCAGAATTTTCTAATTTGGTGCAGGAACTTGACTGATTCTTCCATAAAAGTCATAGCTGAAACTTGTCCCAGCTTATGTGCGCTTGACCTTGTGAACTTGTCTAAATTGACAGATGCTACTTTAGGATATCTTGCAAATAGTTGCCAGAAAATTCAGACTTTAAAATTCTGCCGCAACAATTTCAGGTTTTTACCACAATTTTTTGTTATTACTATATATATATATATATATTTATATATTTTGTTTCCTTTATATTGCCAGCCGGATTTTCTTTTGTGCTAGGTATCCCTTTTAGTATTGTCCAAGCTTGGTTAACTAATTGAATTTGGAACTGATCTTTTTGGTGAATGTTCAATTTTCATTTCTCAATTTTGTAGGTGAGTAGTGCGAAGTAGTGGTAAATAGGTTGTCTATACTCTATAAGGTAGATGATGATGGAGTTGTTTACTTAAATTTTTACTTAAGATCAAACTATTTTTCTATGAAATTTTCCTTTCTGTGACACAAGGGGGTGGGGATAGGCATAAGGGTTTGGGGATAGGTTTTTGAGCTGTGTGAACTATTGCAGCAATTTTCTTGACACCAGCATTTGCCCAATGGTAATTGACTCAGGGTCTATGTGTTCATGCTGTTGAGTGAATGTAACTGGAGGAAACGGTTTGGGTTACTCTTTTTCATTTGGCACAGAGGATTCTTCAGGAGATATTTTTTGTGATCTTGCTGACCCAAACCAGATACTTAAGAGTCTTTGAAATAAATGGATAGGACAGACAGATGGACAAAAGTATTTGTTTTCTGTTGCAAATTGAGGCACCAACAAACTGTTTCTTGTGTATGGTTCCACTTGATTTGAAGTATTTGCGGACAAAAGAAGATTCATCTTATTTGCCGTAGGGCCTGCAGAATGAGTTGTATTTTTTTTTTTTTTTCTTTCTGAAATAATTGTCTGTATTGATGGAATTCTTTGAAAGAGTGATGGTTTCCATTACTTCGCTGAGTCTAAACTAAGGTGAATATTATATCTTATTACACTTATAATATTATACAACTTGCTGGTCTTTATGAAGCCTTTTAGTCAGAGACATCTTTTGTGCACTGTCAAGCATACAAGTTCTTGGTTCTGGACATGTCAAAATGTGTACATTTTGTTACTTGGTTTGGTGTCATTTGAGTTGAGTGCTCTTGGTAATTCATATCGAGTTATTTATCTTCTTTTGTATACTTTTTGCTGTGGCAGTGATGAAGCTATTGCTGCATTCCTGGAAACCTCTGGGGAGCCTTTGACAGAACTTTCACTGAATAATGTTACAAAGGTACTACTATGAGATATGTTTTACTTATTTGGGGAAAAATTCAAAACTTTCTTTTTATGAGAGTACCATGTCGCATCAAATGCTTTCGACCATGGTTTGGTGTTTCCATGTTTGCTAATGTTCCATGATTCTTATTCTTCTTCTGTTTTTTTTTTTTAAAAAAAAATTCTTTAAACTTGCTATTATCGGTCTTAATTAATTTTTATGTTGGTTTGAAGAGGTTCTGACGGGGGACCTTGAAGTTGGGTTGAGTAATTCTTAGATTATGCTGTATTTGCTGATGGGAGCATCAATGATATGTTTGTAGGTTGGCAACAATACAGCCCTTGCACTTGCAAAACGATCAAGAAGTTTGGTAAAGTTGGATTTATCTTGGTGCCGGAACTTGACAGATGAGTCTGTGGGTGTGATTGTGGATAGTTGCGCATCATTGAGGGTGCTTAAACTTTTTGGATGTGGTCAGGTAATATTCCTTGTTCCCTTCAGAATTTTCTCGGTTGGTAACGAATTAAATTTGTATGGACTATTTCACTGGGAGGAAATATTATTGAGTTGTAGCCATGTCGATATCTATGCAGATCACAAATGTGTTACTAGATGGTCACTCAAATGATGTAGTAGAAATCATTGGCTTGAAGCTGAGTCCAGTTTTGGAACATGTTAGGGTGCCTGAGTCGGAAGAATTTCCATTGCGATATCCCTCAGCATCTTCTTTTTGTAATGTGAATTAATCTATCAAATTTCTGATGTTAGATTAATTGCAAGTCATGCATAGGCAACCTTGAAAATTTTTGGAATGCCGCAACTATAACTTTAGCGGTGATTTTGCCTGTCCCAAGTTTATGGGAATTCAAAAATTGGGGAGCTGAAGATCATCGATCTCCCCTGAACTATGAACTTCTAATGAAGATGGCTATGAATTAAACATATCTTGTATTGTATGTGGCCAGTCTCTGTTGTGATGTGGTATTCATGTTCAGGTTAAAATCATATAAAAAAAATAACGCAAAAAGATATGAAAATAAGCCTTTGGAGGGGTTCCATGAAGTTAGAGCCTTAAAGGTGTTTTAGTGATGAAAATGCATTCATATAGCTAAATTTAAATAAAATAGACAGAAAATTTAAGAATTTTGCCAGTCTGGGGCTAAAATCGGACCGAGCCATAAGTGGAACTAACTGAATTGGAAAAAATATACTATATGCCAAGAGTATTGTGCTGTAAATCAATAGAAGTTTATCATGTCAATATTGAAGCTGGCTTGACATGTTTTATTGGCGGAGAGCACATTAGAAAATTTTCTGGAGCAGACACATCTGCAACATATGATAATTTCTCACTGATCACCTTTGCTTAGTTGGACTTTTCTATTTTCATTAGTTTCAACTACTTTGCACAGGGGTTAATGATTATATCTATAGTCATCTACTATACCCGAAAAAAAAACATAAAAAGGTTATGCCAATATCTCGTATCGTAATTTCTTAGAGGTGAGGTAAACATTTTTGCCGAAAATGCTGCATGGATGACACCTCAGCAAAATTTTGACATGTGTAAATTTATTTATTTTTGTTAAAACAAACTTTCCTGTTCACTAAACATTTAATCCACTTACCCAATTCATAGAAGTCACAGGATAAGTTAGACAAGCTAATAGTATTATAACAAGTTAAACTTTAACTAATAGAAAAGTGATATGGTGTAATTAATTCATTATTTATTTAATAGCTAATTATTTCAAAAAAATTTTATACCCTAAAATAAAATTGTAAATCTTAAAATATAAACCTTAGATAATAATTTATCAATCATAGATCCTAAAATTGTTACATGACATAATTTTATTAGCTTAATATACAAATAACGTGGTGTACCAGACGTATTATATAATTTATCCTCAATTTAAATCGGTGGAATTACCAACCATTTTAACCCGATCTAAATCCATACCCCATACTTTGCCTCTGGGTTACAAATATGCCTATGCGTCACTAAATTGAATTTGTATAATAAAAAAAAAGAATCTTGATTGTTTTCTTATTAAAATCACTTTTATGAAATTTTGTCTAAATTTACACTAAGAATCTGACATGGCATTGTGTCAATTATGTTAACTCAAATGTCATGTCAGCAGTAAAATTATCCCAACAACAGTATAAACCATGACAAATTGAAGTTTGGAGTGTGTTTATTGAAGTGTAGTATTAGCGGTGTGGAGTTACATGACGGTATTCTTAAGCTTTTAAGCTGCGTTTGGGAGTGCGTTAGAGCAGGGAAAAAGCTGCTTTTATCAATGGAAAACCAGGAAAGTAGGTGCAGATGCTGTTTGGTAATATGATTTTACGGAAAACAAGAAAAGCTGAAAACTCACCTTTTCCACGGAGCACAAAATCGTAGCTTTCAGAGTAAAGCTGAGAACGAAATCCAAGGAACTTCTACCAAAATCACGAGAACGATCTACTCCCTTCTGTTCCATATTCCGCAAATCACCATCTGCTCCCCTTCTTCTCTCCTTGGTGGCTGCTGCTGTCCACCGTCCCTTTCACCGACGTTGCCGCTGCTCACCGTCCCTGTAGCCAACTCGTCGATATCTGTCGCTCTTTGCTCACCACCATAGGAAACCAACACTTCTCGGAATCCGGCGACAGGTTAGTCCATTCCTCCTCCATCTCTTTATTAATTATTCCCCAATTTTGATTTCTGTTTCTTTTTTCTTGTTCTGGGTTATGTTTTTGAAATGCTTGAATTTTGTGGTATCAATATGAAGGAAGCAAGGAAGAGCTTTGATTTAAGAATTGGGTGAAAAATGCTAGATCCCTTATCATTCTCTCACCTATTTTATTATACTGGGCGTTTCTGATTCGGCCAAATTCATTTGAATTTCGGAGTCATTCAAGCTGCTTGTCTTTTTTGGTCTTGATCTTCAATGTCTGTCTGAGCCAGACAAGATCCCTCCGTTTTTCCCTTTTTGATTTGGTTGGTTACTACTTTTGTATTTGAATGAATTAGTTATTTCTGGAAAAATAAATTGATGCAATGTAGAGCATTGGTCTAATCACTGCTTACTGCTTAATTATTTTTCATATATATGCAATTTAGAGTGTAGAATAGAGTTCTCTGGTACTTATGGAAAACGCTTTGAAAAAAGAGAATTTTTTTTATGATGTAATCATTTGTTCTGCAAAATTCTAGAGGTATGTTTTAGTCCCTTTTCTATTCATGGTGTGCAAATCTATTATTCAGTTTCAAGTTTTCAGCTTTGTATTTGATCTGTTTGATTGGAACTCTTGCTGTTAGATTTTTTCAACCCAAAGCTTGGACCTTACAAGGTTGATTATGTCTAATTTACCTTACCAATTCAGTTCCTTTGGTTAGCTTGAAGCTCGAAATTGTTCTGGAGTATATTGAGATCTCTCCAGTCCTATGTTTTTCACATGAACTAGTATTCTAGTTTTCGTCGCTCATTCTTCAGCTAGGAAATTTGGGTTGTTTACTATCTTGATGTTCACATTAGTCCAGTTAAAATCTTATTTTTGAACTTAAACTCCCTGTTATTTTGTTGAAGTGTTGCAGCATTCCTTTTTTCTCTGCTTGCTTAATCCCAAGAGTATTAATTCATGTGCTTTATCCCATCGATATTAACTATTTAAGCCATGTTTCTTGACATACTTGAGAAATAGGCCTATATGTCAATCATCCGTGGCCTTCCTATCCTTGAATGTGTGTACTGTCTGGGATGTGTTCGTTGGGTATGGAAGAAATTTTTTTACAATGCAGACCATGAAAGTAAGAACTGGGGCCTAGCCACGACTGAAGAATTCGAGCCTGTTCCCCGCATGTGCAACCTAATTTTAGCCATGACAATTTACATAGCTTATTAAATGTTGTTCAATTTACAATGTGAGCAGTTCTGTTTGACCCTTATTAGTCATCCAGGCATTCATCATTTTGACATTCTAGTTGATTCACCACATTCATCCTAGGGCCTAATCGGCATTTAGAAATTTCCATTATCAACCCCATAGGATTCTATATAACTGAATGAAATCCTATGAACAATGTTGAATCAAATCCTCAACTAATTGTGTTGCCCTCCCATTTTTCCCTTCTCTGCTCAACTGCTTACCAAGAGCAAGGTATTGTTTTTGTTTTCTTGTTATATTTGTGTTTAGAATCTGGTTGCTACTTCGATTTTCCGGGTTTAAATCTGCTATCTTTCAGGGCAGATCTTTTATTGCAGTATATTGGTTTCAATTTACAGATTCTTGCCTAGCTATATGATAATTATACTGCTTATGATTTGCATGCCTGTTGATTAAATACTCTGGTAACACTGAGCAAATCAAAGCGTGAAGATGATGAGGCTCACTCCGACAGCTGCAGTTATTCAATTTCTGTGCTCCAAAGGTCTGATCAAATTGAGCTGAGGAAAAAACAATATGTTGAAGTGTACAAAGAAGTGTTACTTGGTAAATTATATGAATTGTATTATTGATTTGATGATATGGAATTTTGTAGTTCAAAATTGAACAACTATAACACATAGAATCCAGTAACTAACAAATACTTACCCTTTTGTCCATTTGATCCGTGTCAGTTTAATATTACTTTGTACAGTCTGTGATATGAATATTGATAAATTTTTAAAATTGTAATTAATGGAATCAATAGTAAAAAGCTGATCTTATAGAAAAATTTCGTATCTGAGTAGTGGAGTCATTATTCAGTTTAATCATTTTGAAAGATCATTATTGTATAGAAGAATAATGATTCAATTGCATGAACTATTTGGCAAAGATATTTATCATATGGTGACCAAATCTGAAAATACATGGTGCATTGTAATTTAATCGTTGGAGTTGTGATTCATTCTTTCATTTTATTTGCGTAAATCAATTATATTTGAGTGAGAAATGAGTCACTGAATCATATTAATAGTACTGCTTACAAGACCGCAAGTAAAACATCAGACAGGGAATTTGCAATTTTTCATCAGTCATGCTCCTGTGCAAAATGCGACTTCAATTTGCAATTTTGAGTTCATGTATCTACATTACAAATTTCAATGGAAGACGCATACACTAGTATGTATCTGATCCAGAGATCAATATAAAAATTATTAAAAATTATTAATATCTAATAATATACCATCAAATAAATAAAATAAAATCAATGTGTGTGAAAAAAATTATTAATTTCTAATATTATTTTATTAATTAAATTAAGTAAAAATTAATTTATATCATATATGTTATTTTATACATCAACAGTATTTTTATAAACAGTTTTATCAAACACCTCACAAACTACTTTTAAGAACAAAGCTATTTCTACAAAAATATTACCAAACACTTATGAGCTTTTCCAAACATCATTTTACTTAACAGCTCTTTCCCTGACATCCCTTTCCCTGACAGTACTTTCATTAACAGCAATGCCGCATTAGCCCTAAGTTGACTTGATGGTTTGGTATTGCTTTCCTAACCTAGGAAAGCCAAGAAAGCTCATCTGATGAGTGTTTGTAAAACAAAAATTGGGAAAGCCAGGAGCACTGAAAGCAGGTAAATCTCTTTTTAAGCAAAGCTTCAAATTCTTGCTTTTTGTAAAAGCTAGAAACACGGAAAGTCATTTATCCCAAAATAACGATCGCAGTCTCTTCGCAAATCACAATCTCCTTTGCTTGTTGCTCCTGCCAACATAATCGATCTTCAAACCTAAGTCTGAATCAGTTACGCTTTCTTCTAATTCTTCTCAACCCAGTTCATTATCTATAACGTATAACCCGGATGATGAAATTTTGATTTTGCTCTTTTTTTCTGAAGAACAAATAGAAATTCTATGTTCGTAGAATTGCAGATGCTTATGAAATTGGGGATTACAGTCACAATTATACTTTCAGATTTGTTTATATATGGAAAATACCATATGTTGCTTATAATATATGTTTGCATAAATGGAACTTGTTGCTTTTGCAAGACTCTTGGCAACTATAAATTGTATTGATTGAGCTTGAATCCTCGTTTCTTTCCTCATTTTGGGCACCAAAAACCTTTCCTCTCCATTCTTATGGCATCTCTCTCTCCTTCAAAGGAACCCTTTTCCTCCCAATTTCCGATTTGAGCTCCCGATTCTAAATCTTTGCAGTCGAGAAGATCAAATGTATTATATAAATTTCTTCCAACCCCTTCAAACTCGTATTCGCATAGTTTGATGCCCTCTTTTTGATTATGTGTTTTTATGTTTATTGTTGCAGATCTTTGATTCTAGAAGCAAATTGAGTGGAAGTGAGTGTACCCATTTGAAATTGGGGGTTGTTTCAAAGTAAGTTCCTTTTTCTCTCTTTTTGTGCAATATCATTCGCTGTTCTTTATTCTGATTGAGCTTGAGTTGAAATTTGATTGGCTTTTACTAATAAGAACATATGGGACATGCATGATACGGATTGGATTTGAGAGAAAGTAAGAGTTGATTTTAGTCCTTAACCGACTAAGATTTGATAAAAAAAAAAGCTTAATTAAACAAGCTTTGAGGTATTTCTCAGGCATTACTGATGTTACAATTCATAGAGCCATGTATCCATTTTTTGCCGCTCGGAACAATCAATCCTATTTGGTATCCTATTGATATTTTTGAGTTGCTTCATTTTCGTTAATTTTTTTTATTTAATTATTACAACACACCTTTATGATTTGAAGAACATGATCATAGCCTATATGAGCTGTTCTGAAGTTGTGTATATTGTAGTTTGGCCTGCTAATTGCAGCTAAAGTCATTGCTTTTTTATTGGGTAAATTACACCTATGGTACACAGACTTTATCTAATTTCACAGTATGGTACACAGACTTCATTTTTGCTCAACAAAATACATGAACTTAGTGGTGACCTGACATTAAAGTACATATAACCTGTAATCAACGGTAAAGTAAAAAAAATTACTAGTAAATTACACCTATGGTACAAAGACTTTACCTAATTTCACAGTATGGTACATAGACTTTGTCTAATTTTATAGTATGGTACACAGACTTCATTTTTGCTCAACAAAATACATGAATTTAGTGGTGATTTGACATTAGGGTACATATAACCTGTAATTAACAGTAAAGTAAAAAAATTGCTGATGAACGGCTCTCCGATTCTCAAAACCGGTGAACAGCTCTCCGATTACCAACTCTCTCTCTCTCTCTCTCTCTCTCTCCAAATTTTGATAATTTTCGATCCAATTCTGAGATTTATATGTCTTTTGCTTCCAAAATGTACAATAATTTCATCAAAAATCTGCTTTCTCATATACAAAGACGCTTTCTGCTATCTTCTGAAATACATTCTGCTACTCCTCTATTAGGCACCAGCGGAGCTTCATCTTCATTAGTAATTTTTTTTACTTTACCGTTGATTACAAGTTATATGTACCCTAATGTCAGGTCATCACTAAGTTCATGTATTTTGTTGGGCAAAAATGAAGTCTGTGTATTATACTATGAAATTAGATAAAGTCAATGTACCATACTGTGAAATTAGATAAAGTCTGTGTACCATTGGTGTAATTTACCAGTAATTTTTTTTACTTTACCGTTGATTACAGGTTATATGTACTTTAATGTCAAGTTACCACTAAGTTCATGTATTTTGTTGAGCAAAAATAAAATCTATGTACCATACTGTGAAATTAGATAAAGTCTGTGTTCCATAGGTGTAATTTACCCATTTTTTATTTTACTTTTTTTAGCTCTAAACAATTAATATCTACATCTCAAGTCTCAACACCTTAATTGCTGTTTTATTAGTGTCATTATAAGTTTAATTTCTAATCCAAAATTTACTCACATTTATAATTGTTTTATAGTGACATGTGGATGTGGAAGGCATTCTGCATTTACCTTGTTTAATCCAAATGTCTACAAAAAGAGAAAAATGATAGATTAAGCAAAACATGTGCATAGTTGTTAAAGAATTAGAGTAAAAAGTTGTTTAATTATCTGCATACACGCAGCTTGAACTTGGATTTGTGCCAAGAGAGGTTATAGTATCCAATTGACTTGTGAAAAATGCCTTCAACAATTAAATACATGGTCATCATTGGCATTTGCTTTTCAATGAATGAGTTATAAATTAAATTTGTTAAATATTCCCTAAAAACTACCAATCAGTATTCTTTTCTTTGCACAACTATACAGTATTGATATCTGCAACTTGTTAAAAAGTTGGTTAGTTATTTAAGTTCTCCTTTTGTTCTCAACTGGTACTCAAATTTCATGTAGCTCTCCTCTGAATAGCTCAGTTATAAGGGGTTCTAGCCTGATCAAATATACTATTCCTTAATTTCTTTCTGCAGCGAGTTTTATTCTGTGGTACACCTCCAGTAGTTTAATGTTCATTGTGTGGGCGCTTGGAGTTGGTCTTTTTGGTAAGTTTTGCATTTCCTTCATATAAGATTTCTTAATTAGGACCTTTTTTAATTTAACTAGTAAAACTTTTGGAATTGGCTTTAGCTGTTATTCTTCATGCAAGTACAAGAACACCTAATCTGAAGGCTTGACTCAACACGTAACGGGAACAATTTCGAGCTGTATGGTGCAATTATAGTATCTTGGAATGTCCATATGAAGTTGAGAGGAACAGGAAGTGCGTGAATCCTGATTGGCAGGTCAAATTTTCTAGTTAAGCTACAAGTATTCTTTGTAAATGTAAACAATTCTCAAGTCATTTTAATGGAGACTACTGAGGTTTTAGTAAATTTTTTCTTTATAATCCTATCTTTATTGTCTTCAATGTTTCCAGTTATGGTTCCTGCTTATAGCTTATTGAATAATTTCTTCTATCTGAGATTTACCTGAAGCTCGGAGTTAGAGAAGAAAGCGCCACTTTATGACCAATTTATTTATTTGTCATGTTTTATTTGTTTCATTTTCATGAATTCGGATGAGTAACTTGTTAAAATTTAAATTGTCTATCATGATCTAGTAGTATTTATGTAGTGTTGTGGCATGAGCAATAATGGTCGAGTAGTTAGCAATAATTTTAGTTATCCGTACTAAAATAAATGTCGTTTATTTATATAATATGTGAAAGAAAGATTAATACAAAATTATTAGTATCTAATCATATATGAATAAATAAATTAAATAATTTATAAAATGAGTGCGAAAGAAATTATTAGAAATTATTGATTTCTAATATTATTTAATCAGTTAAACTAAATTAAAATTACTTTATATCATTATTGTTTTTATAGTTTAAGCATATACTCCTTTATGTTATTTTATATAGTAACAGTACTTTTATAAACAGTTTTACAAAACACCTTACAAACTGCTTACAGGAATAAAGTCATTTCTATAAAAATATTACCAAACACTAATTAACTTTTCTAAACAGCACTTTCGCTGACAACGCTTTCACTGACAGCAATACCAAACTGGTCCAAATCACATCTTATCACAGTACTTGCTTGGATAGGATCATAATTAAAGAATAAGTATGTTTATGATACAAATTGAAAGTTCGACTATAGTGAAATATGAAATTTTGTTTTTAAATAAGAGGTTTTTAATATGACTCACCACTGTTTTACAAATTTAAAGTTTTTAATCGAAGCATCTACCTGCTGACATAGACAAATGTGATGATGTATTTCACACGTCAACAGTTACATTGCCATGTCATAAAATAGGTGTAGGTAATATATAGAAATGTCAAGTATTTTTCTTGTGCTTTTGAAACTTTTACAGTGGTTTTAGTCCGGATTCAAGTCAACAAGTCTGTTGAACCTTGTTTTGATGAAAACAATTGTTATATTTGAAGAAGCTCATAATTAAATAAATAAATACTTTAATAATTAATACATTTTTAATTAATTAATTAAAGTATGGAGATGAAGACTTTTAACAAAAACATTAGAAGAATTAAATACAACAAACTTGGAGAGAAAAAGAAAATATCTTGCTTCAGGAGGCTAAAGGTTTAAGAAAGATGTTTACATATCTTTAGAGACCTAAACAGATAATGACCACATTCAGAAACCTGAAGAAATCAAGTTCAAATATTCAGAGTCCTGAACACTGTATAACGGTAATATTCAGAGACCTGAAGAAATCAAGTTCAAATGTTCAGAGTCCTAAACACTATATAACGGCTATATTCAGAGACCTAAAGAAATCAAGTTCAAATGTTTAGAGTCCTAAACACTGTATAACGACTACATTCAGAGACCTAAAGAAATCAAATTCAAATTTTCAGAGACCTAATCACTGTATAACAGAAACATTCAGAGACCTAAAGAAAGTTCAATACTAACCTTCAGATGGCTAAACACTGTGCAACGGCTAGTTTCAGATACCTGAAGGAAATTAGAACTAAAGCTTCAGAGGGCTGAATGCACTATAACGGCTAGTTTCAGAGACCTGAACAGATTTAAATTTCCTCCCCAAATTACTTCTCCACTGCCTATAAATAGAAGACAAATGCAAACATTTCAAAGGGGGGAAGACAAATTACAAAGTTTACAGTATATTTAAAGCAATCAAAGCTTACAAATCATTCTTGAGTAGTCTTTCCTATGATCTTCAAAGAGAGCAATCTAGTCTTCATCAAAGCAATTAACATTCTTTCAAATACAAAATCTTGAGTGAATTGTAAATTCACACTAAGAGATATTAGTGTGAGGGGGAGCTTGTTGCCCTTCAAATGTGCACTAGCAAGTGTACTAGATCAACTGTAGTAGTGGCAAGACAAGTGTCGATCCCACAGGGAATAAGGGAAAACTACAAGATTTCCTAATAAATTGTTAGTTAAGATTTTCCAAGTAATCAGCAAAACAAAGTCAAATAAACTGAAATCAATGTAAGCATGTAAAATAACGTAAGAAGGCTGCTTAAAACAAGAGATGACAGATAATAATAAAAGCACAGACTTCCACCAGTTAGATAGGCAATCTCAAGGTATCTTTCTCTAGCATTTATTATAAATATATTAAGGACGTAGATCTAAGGTTTCTTGCCCTCTTCCCACCAAGCTTATCTCTCGACCTCACTTGGATTCTATGACTGCCCAACTAGGCTTATCTCTCAACCTTACCCCGTCTAGGCATTCATGCATTAAGTCAAGCAAGCATTCTATTTTGAATAGAAACCCTTAGCACGCTCCCAATCTCCTCTTGGTCTCATGGTAAGTGTGTGTGTGCGTGATTATCCATATTCCCAAATCTCCTCTCGATCTTATTAGGAATACTAGGCATACAATGGGGCCCCATCATACATTTTAATAAACACTTCACCACACAATCATCTGAGCATAATATTCATAACAAACACGAGAAAGACTTCCCAAGATCACCAGACTAAGCTGGCTTCAGCCTGCTAGGAGACTATTCGCAACACATAATTAAAAATAAACGAGATTGCTTAACCAGAAGAACTTGAAGAAGAAGAGAGAAATTAAAATTAAAGAAACAAAAAAAATGGTAGTTGAACAACAATCAATGCCCTATCCCATCTGAACAGCAAGGTATATATAGCCCCCAAAAGAAAAATAAAATATTCTACCAAGAGCCTTGTTCCAATATTAAACTAATAACAAAAATTATCAACTACAAATACAATGGCTTCCTCAAGAAGCCAAGGATAAGTCTGGAATTTCCACAAAAACAAATGTCTTCTCCTCACTCTGGGCCGCGCCTCTCCCTTTAGCTCCGGCCTGTCCAAGCTGCAGCCCAATCCAACTCTTTAATTTCTTTTCTTTTTCTTGAGATTTCCAGATTCCAGCAGTCTTCCTGATTCCGCGCTTAAGACCTAGAAAAACTCAATATATGAATCCTCTCTTCTCAAAGGAATTTTACTAATTTAGCTGCTGAAATCTTGCATAATTAGCTGGTAATATTTTCACTTATCAGAGCTTTGTTGTTAGAGTTCTTTGCAACAAACTTTGTATAAAAGTTTTGTTGTTGATCTTTAAAAAATAACAAGTTGTAAAAGTTTGGTGTTTTAGCTTGTAAAAAGCACTGGGTGTCTCGATCCAGACAGAAGAAGGATCACCGTCTTAATCCTAGACAGAAGTAGGATTGATTGTCCTGATCTTGGACTAAAGAAAGATCAAATTGGTTTGATTCCTACCGTTAAAGGAATTATAGTGGAAGATCTCAAGTGGCTCACTTAGGGATAAAAGTAGGATAGTTGATCCGAATCTGTATAAATCTCTGTGTCGACAATCTTTCTATCCCTACACTTTTTACATTATTGCTATTTATATTCTTGCATTTATTTTATGCAGTTATATTTCCTTTGATATTTTATTTTATTCAAGAGCAATTAAATTCACAAGTTTTACAAACCTTTTTATTCCACATCTTTTAAGTGAAACTTGTTTCTTGGACAAAATTATTTTTGAATAAAAGGTTTCCATAAAAGGATTTTATTTCGGTATTTACACTATTCACCCCCCTCTAGTGTACCTTATAGCCTATTTGCAACTAACAAAGTCGACAGGTAGTTGACATATCGGTAGAACAAGTGTCAACCCTCCAAGTGCAGCTGGAGTATTCTAGGATTCCACCTTATTATACAATACGTATCATAGAAAAAGTAGAAGAGAACAAAGATTAGTTCAATCCAAGAATCGAACCAAACCTAATAGTGAAAATATTTAGAACTAAAAACCAAATTTTATAGAATTTGGTTCGGTTTGGTTTAAACCAAATCAAAATATTTAGGTTCAGTTTAAGAAAAAACCGATTTTTGATAAGAGCATATGTACCAATAACGAGTTCCACTTAAACTCTACATTATATTTGGGTTTTATTTTTCATAATTAGTCTTATCTGTTGCTTTTTGTTTTTGAATGAAATGAAAGTTTTATTTGTTGCTTAATTAGGGCAAATTAAACCAATTAAGTAAAACAAAACAAAAGATGTCTACCTTAATTATTTTATTATTATTTTCACTGGTCTAATAGAATAAAAAATTACATAATATTATTTTGTTCTAAATCTTTTAATTAACATATCAATATTAACTATAATAGTTACAAAATTTTTATTATTATTATTTTTATTACGTTCGGTTTTTGGTTCTTTTAGTAAAAACTGAAAACTAAACCTAAAACCAAAATTATCTCTTATAAAGATTGAGAATCTAAACCAAATTTATTCAGTTCGGTTTGTTTTATCGATTTTTTTTAGGTTCGGTTTGTGGTCGGGTGTCGAATCCGCCAAAAATAATTAAATAATTCTCAACCTATTCCTTGCAAAATTAATTTGTAAATAGAGTAAGTCGAGGTCGAACCCTAGAGATTTAATACTCAATTCAACAATTGCTTTTTAACCAAAGAACTAAATTAAAACAGAAAACTAAAAATGGGGGTTTTGTTGATGATTGTTAAAACAAATAAACTAAAATTAAATATCTAAAACAGGAATTAAAGATTGCTGGAAATTTAATGGATTGAAGAGAATAATATAAAAATTACTTCGCCTTAGGACATTCGTTAACTTGAAGTTAGTATCGATCATTGATGCTAAAAATAATCATTTAATTTCCCTTAGACCAGTTAAAACCTCTAGCTTAGCGCATCGAGATCAACTTTCCCTAAATTAGATTTACCTAGTACGACTCAAATAAACCTCTTCCCAACAAACAACCCTTCCTTAGCGGTTTAGAGTTTAATCCAATGGGAGCTTTAAGTTCAAGGAAAGCCTAGCCTAAACCAATTAAATTCTTAGCGAAAATAATTTAAGTTCAAGTTTTTAATCCCTTTAAACGTTCTTAAGTTAATAATTAAGATTGAAACCGAATCTAATTACCAACAACAATTTATTAGATTGCAATATCAGAAATTGGCCAAGAATCTAAATTACAATGTAATAAAAGAGAAAATAATCTCTTGAAGCAAGATTAAAAAAAACATAAGGGAATTAAACGAACAATAAAATAATCGATCTCACAATACTAGTTCAAGCTTGGAACTCCTTAGGCAAAGTAGAAGAAATTTAGCTACTCATAGCTAAAAGAGAAGAATACATGGAAAAGAAAATAATGTTGAAGAAAAGAAAGAAAAGAAAAAAAATAAAACTTGGCAGAAGAGGCCAAGAGAGCTAGACGTCCAGCCAAAAGATGTCCTTTTGAAAGACTCCTAAAATCTCTAAAATAATAACCTAATAAAAGCCTACTTTGAATCCAACTCTAATTAGGAGAAATACAAAACTCCTAAATAACTAATTAATTATCTTCTCCTATTTGAGCAATTCACGAGTTTGACCCCTTCCAAATCAGAATAGGAAGCTTCTAAAAAGGAGGACTGGAAATTAAATCCTGAAAAACTCTGTCAGCCCGCCGCAGATTTAGCCTTGCCCAAGGCTAAACACCAAAACTGGACAGCACTCCAACAAAGCCCGAAATCAGCCCAAAAGCTTCCTCCTGCACAAATAAAACTAAACCACAGCAGCTTCCGTCCAAATACTTCCATAAAATCACAATTAAAGCTATATAAATCACATAAAATCCAGAGATTTTATGACTTCATCACATCCCCACACCTATCACATGCTTGCCCTCAAGTATGGACCAAAAAGAACAGGATCAAAATTCTCAATCAGAAGCTAATTCACCTAAGAACAATTTCCAAATTGTATGAACAATGTAGAGAAGTACAGGACCCAAATTGGTGTACATAAAGCTATCAAATTAGCTTAACCTCCCTCCAAAAATGCAAACAAAGCATAATTTGCCTTCAATAAATTCTAACCCCCATTACCAAGCCATTAAAATTTCAGCATACGAAAAATTAGGTTCCACTTTTCATAATGCACACCTTGCAAAAAGGAAACCATGCCAAAAACATTCCTAGAAATCTATCAAACAAAGTATTTCAATGCTAAAAGAGAGGTATAAACAGAGCACTAATCTAAGAATTTTTATTATATAAATTTTTTTTTTTTTTTTTTTTTTGGATCAAGAATTTTTCCTTGATCTTATTTTGCTTACTTCAGGATGTAGGAGCCCTTTTTACGCGAGGATACCCGGTTCTGACCCGCATATACCCGGTTACTCAGGCAACACAAACCTTGGCGGCTACTAGCTCGGCTCATGGCATATTGACCAGCGGAGCCTTTATTGATAAAGCAAAAAGAACAATTTTTTTTTTTTTTTTTTTTTTGTGCATGAATACTCTCTCTTAACAAAGAAATAAGTGCGATTCGATCCCTAAGAAGCCTTGACATAACCCCAATTAACAGGTTGGCCATTTTAAATTCATGCAAGGGATTGATATTTCGATAATCAAATAGAGGCTTGACAACAGGAGATCAGAAAAAAAATTTCTAGCTCAAATGCATGCCACAATTTGAAGTTCAGAAATTTTTAAGTTGATAACTTTTTTAAACAACTTTCAGATCGGTACTTCCCTAATTATCAAAATTTTGGGTGACCATTCTCAGGCAAAATCAGCTATTAAAGTCAGAAAGAACAAAATAAATGAAGCATGCATGCACCAACAGATTTGTTTCAAAATCAGCCTAAAACTACATCCCCACACCTAAAAGCAGCTTGTCCCTAAGCTAAATACAACAAAAAAAAAAAAAACAAAAATGAAAGTAGAGAAAAGCGTACCTTAGGGGATGGTGCAAAATAATCAAGGGCGCCGGGAGGGTGGAACAAAGCCCACATGGTCAAAATAGGCGAATAAATCTGTTTGGATGGTATGAAGCAATGATAAAATTTGGGATGAATCCGTTCCTGCATCATTTGATTTCCTTGCCGCTTGAGATTTTGTAAGACGGCGTTCAACAGCCAAGGAACCAGGCTCGGCAAACTGCACAACCCCTCCAACTCGCACTTTCACGTTTCAAAATTAAGCATGCGGATGGCAAGACAAGTAATCCAAGATCCTAAGTATAGCTTTTTCGAATTCCTAATCAGGGAGAGGAATTTGTTGGCTACCCAATATCCCAGATTCACACGCCTACCTTCCCTCATACACCACAAAAAGAACAGCTCAGACTTTGTAATGACAGTAGGATCATCGTTTCGACCTGAAAACAGATATGCAAGTATCCTATGGATGTATCTAAGAGCAGGATCAACAAGTAGCTTAGCCTTTGATTTTCCAGGCTTAAAATCATAGATATCAGTTTGACACAAAGTCTGAAAAACCAGCTGAGCATCAAAATCACTAGGATAATCACAAAGAAGGCCTTTATAATCATCAGTAAGCACATAGTCAGCATTAACAAAACCCAGGCCAACATTGAAATCAGAAATTGATAAATCATGTATTTGACCCAACAATTGAAAAGTCATACATTTAACATCTAGCGTGAAGGGGTCAGGCACAGAAAAATCAAAAGAGCTATAGAACTCAAGCACCAATGCATCATAAACAACAAAATTGAAATTAACCAGGAATTCCCTCCAACCAATGTTATCTAGCAACTGATACACTTTGTTTTTCAGTCCTAAAGTAATCAAAGTATGCTCACAAATTCTCCTAGCAGGTATAATTGGATATGAGATAATAGAAGCAAACCGTTCTGAGAATTCCATTCTCTGAAAAACAAGAGCAGGGGGTGGGTAGAAGGAACTGAGCCCATGCTTCAATTTCTGTCGTGTTGATCTTTTAGGTGTACTAACACTGGAAGGGGAGGACCGGTTGGAGTCAGATATCTCCTCAGAAGCAACTGGGTCTTCGGCCTGCGGTGTGGAGGTTGGCTTCTTCGCCCTAGATCGAGTGCTTTTTCTTACCGGATGTGGAGGTGGGTTTGAGGAGGTCGGTGATGTCGGGTTTGCGGATGGCTGAACGGTGATGGCGTGTTTTCGGCTAGCCATGAGGAGAAGGATGGTGACTGGGACGGATTTTAGGGGCTGATTGTGAGAGATGATGATGGATGAAAATGGGAGAAGGGAAAAATGGTAAGTGAGAAAGGGAGAAGAAGAGCGGCTGGGCAGTGAAGGGAGAGTAATGGGGTAGGTGGGAGTAGGTGGGGTAATTAATGGGTAGGTGAGAGAAATAATTAATTAGAAAGAAAAAATAAATAAAAATAGGGAAAGAATAAAATAAAGAAAAGAAGTGGGTGGGGAAAAAACGCAGCAGACCACTTTGTAAAAGGAACAAAAATTGATTTTTTTTTTTTTTTGTTCTTTTGGTTTCTTTTAAAAATAAAGGTAAAGGGCCCATTACTTATGGGTGTAGGAATAAATAACCATGAAAGGCCCTTCAAGCTCTTGAATTCAGCCCAGAATCTGCAGATACCTAGAAAAGAAAAATAGAGGTTGAAGATGACAGTTAAGTTAGTTAGCTAAAAGAAAAAGAGAATGAACGAAATAAATTAGCCCTGGGCAAGGCTAAATCGGGTTGCCTCCCGGTAGCGCCTCTATTTATTGTCTGTGGCCAGACCCCCATTCCTAAGGCTTAAGATGCCTCAGGGGGCTCTTCCAACTGAACCTCTTGCTCATGCACAGCAGTAAATCCCTCGTAAAATGGTTTGAGCCGATGACCATTAACTTTAAAAATTTTTTCCGTAGCTAGGCTTTGAATTTCCACTGCACCATGGTCATAAATTCGAACTACCGAGAAAGGACCAATCCATCTAGAACGTAATTTTCCAGGAAATAGCTTTAATCGGGATTGGAAAAGTAAGACTTTTTGGCCTACTGTGAATTGCTGCCGACTTATCATTTTGTCGTGGAATTTCTTGGTGCGATCCTTGTAGACCCTGGAACTCTCATAAGCTTCATTCCTCAGCTCCTCCAATTCAACTAATTGCAACTTTCTCTCTTCTCCAGCAGCATCAAAAGATACATTGCACTTCTTGATGGCCCAAAATGCTCTGTGTTCCAGTTCTACCGGAAGATGGCATGCCTTCCCAAAAACTAGTCTGTAGGGAGACATTCCGATAGGTGTTTTATAGGCAGTCCTATAAGCCCACAATGCATCTTCTAATTTAATGCTCCAATCCTTGCGAGTCAGGTTCACCGTTTTACTCAAGATGGATTTCAATTCCCGATTGGAAACCTCAGCTTGGCCATTAGTCTGCGGGTGATAGGCTGTTGAGACACGATGTTTGACTCCATATTTCTGCAGTAGATTGGTGAGAATTTTGTTGCAAAAATGTGTGCCCCTGTCACTAATCAGAACTCTTGGCGTCCCATAACGACTAAAAATATGTGACTTGACGAACAGAACCACTGTTTGAGAGTCATCTGTTCTGGTAGCTTTTGCCTCCACCCACTTGGACACATAATCCACTGCTAAAATGATGTAAAAATTCCCATAGGAATTGGGAAAGGGGCCCATGAAGTCTATTCCCCAAATGTCAAATATATCACACGAAATAATGGAAGTAAGAGGCATCTGATCTTTGTGACTTAAATTCCCCATTCTTTGACAATTGGAGCAGGACTTACAATAGAGGTAGGCATCTCGAAAAATTGTAGGCCAGAATAGACCACTCTCCAAAATTTTCCTTGCAGTACGTTTAGGACCAAAGTGTCCCCCACAAGCTTCAGTATGGCAGAACTTCAACACTGATTGAACCTCATTATCTGGAATGCATCGTCTGATAACTTGGTCTGAGCAGTACCTCCAAAGATATGGTTCATCCCAAGCATAATACTTGGCATCCCTTCTGAGCTTTTCTTTTTCTGTACGTGAGAGGTCATCTGGAATAGTTCCTGTAACAAGGAAATTAACCAAATCAGCATACCAAGGAATAATTGTATTGACTTGAAATAACCTCTCATCTGGAAATTCTTCCTTTAGTGGTTCTGTCGCAGTGCTGTGAACTAGGCGACTGAGATGATCAGCTACCAGATTCTCAGAACCTTTTTTATCACGGATTTCAAGATCAAACTCCTGGAGTAGAAGTATCCATCTTATCAAGCGTGGTTTAGCTTCCTTCTTTGCTAACAGATACCTCAAGGCTGCATGGTCAGAATATACCACTACCTTTGCTCCCAGCAAATAGGATCGAAATTTCTCCAGCGCAAATACTATTGCTAAAAGCTCTTTCTCTGTGGTAGAATAATTGATTTGAGCACAGTCTAGTGTCCTTGAGGCGTAATAGATGACATGAGGCTTTTTATCTATTCGTTGCCCAAGCACGGCTCCAATGGCATAATTGCTTGCGTCACACATGATTTCAAAAGGATGGTGCCAATCAGGTGAAGTGAGAACAGGAGCTGATGTTAGCTTCTCTTTAAGTTGATCAAAAGCATCCTGGCACTCTTGGTTGAAATCGAAAGTTACATCCTTCTGAAGCAATTTACACAAGGGCTGTGAAATTTTGGAAAATCCTTGTATGAAGCGCCTGTAAAAGCCTGCATGGCCAAGAAAAGAGCGAACTTCCCGGACATTGCGGGGGTAAGGTAAAGACTGAATAACATCAATTTTAGCTTTATCCACCTCAATACCTTTAGATGACACAATGTGGCCTAGTATCAGTCCCTTATCAACCATAAAGTGACACTTTTCATAATTTAAGACCAAGTTGGACTCTAAACACCTTTGCAAAATCAATTCAAGGTTAGCTAGGCATTCAGAAAAAGAATTCCCATAGACTGTAAAGTCATCCATAAAAACCTCAATTATATTTTCCACATAGTCAGAAAAAATACTCACCATACATCGCTAGAAGGTGGCTGGTGCGTTGCAAAGGCCAAACGGCATCCTCCTGAAGGCGAACGTACCAAATGGGCATGTGAAAGTTGTCTTGTCCTGATCTCCAGGTGCGATGGGAATTTGGTAGAAGCCTGAATAACCATCAAGGCAGCAATAAAAGCTCTTTCCAACCAAGCGTTCAAGCATCTGATCAAGAAAGGGAAGTGGAAAATGGTCTTTTCGAGTAGAAGAGTTTAGTTTGCGATAATCAATACAAACCCTCCAGCCATTCTGAACTCTTGTAGGGACCATTTCACCTTTCTCGTTCTGAACTACAGTCACTCCTGTTTTCTTTGGAACCACTTGAACTGGGCTGACCCATTTGCTATCGGAAATTGGGAAGATCACATCAGCATCTAACATCTTTTGAATTTCTTTCTTCACTACTTCCATCATTGTGGGATTTAGACGCCTTTGAGCTTGTCATTTTGGTAGTGTGTCATCTTCCAAATGGATTTTATGCATACAAGTAGCTGGGCTCAATCCTTTAATATCAGCGATAGTCCATCCAATGGCTGACTTATAACTCTGTAAAGCGGTAACCAGTTGCTCTTCCTGTTCAGGTGTTAACTTGTTTGAAATAATCACTGGAAGAGTTCCGTTATCTCCTAGGAATGCATACTTTAAATGCTGGGGAAGCTCCTTTAATTCTAACTTCGGGGCCTGCAAAATGGAAGGTAATGGCTGCACATCAGATGCTGAAAGTTTTAAACTAGCAATGGTACCTGCTAGAATTGGAGAAACAGCCATGTCCCTTGCAATGTCAAGTAGATCCTCGTGCTGAATTTCTGTACTTTCTTCCACATCAATACTTTCACTTAACAAAACCTGCAACCTGTCATCACCACTAACTTGGAAAAAACTTTGGGTTAATGGTTCAATTATATCAATGCCATATACAGTAGAGATATCATTTGGGTATTTCATGGCATCGTAAACATTAAATTGCACTGTTTTTCCATCAAATTCCATGGATAAAATGCCTCTATGCACATCTATCTTTGTCCTAGCTGTGGTAAGAAATGGTCTTCCCAATAAGATTTCAGAGGATTCAGGTGAGCTATCATCCTCCATATCTAGGATATAAAAATCAGCAGGAAACACAAGGTCATTTACTTGAACCAACACATCCTCTAAGACTCCTTTAGGGTAAACAAGTGTTCGATTGGCTAATTGAATTACCACTCTTGTTTCTTCCAAGGGACCAGCACCTAAAGATTCATAAACTGACTTGGGCATGACATTTATGGAAGCTCCTAAGTCACACATAGCTCTACTTATGCTGGTGTTACCTATGCGACATGAAATAGCAAACATACCTTTGTCCTTACACTTCTGAGGTAAACTTTTCTGTAGGACAGCCGACACATTGGCTCCTACCACTACTTTTTCGACTCCCTTTAACTTAGATTTGTTCACACATAATTCCTTCAAAAATTTTGCATATCTAGGAATTTGTTTAATAGCATCAAGTAAAGGGATATTTACCTCAACCTTTCGGAAAGTCTCCAAGATGTCTTTATCTTCCCTCATCTTTTTGGATTTGGAGAATCGCTCGGGGAAAGGTGGTGGAATGACTATTGGAGAGGTCTCTTTCTCATCCTTATCCTTGAGTAGTCCTTCTTCTTCGCTTTTCTCCAAAGTTTCAGCCCCTTCCTTCACCGTAATCTCTAACTCTTTCTCTACTGTCCTTCCTTTCTTCTCAACAGCTCCTGGAATTTCCTTCCCACTCCTAAGAGTTATTGCACTTGCATTTTGGCGAGGATTATCAACCGTTTGTGAAGGCAATTTCCCTTTGGATTCCAAAGCACTTACTGAAGTTGCTATCTGATTAATTTGCTTCTCTAAGTTCTGAATACTTGCTTTGGTTTCTTGGCTGAAATTGGGGTTGGGGAGTTGGATGTTGCTGCGGAGGACGATTCCCATAGCTGAAGTTAGGATGATCACGCCATCCTGGGTTGTAGGTGTTTGAATATGGGTCATATCTCCTCTGATTCTGATGTACAAAACCAGAAACAGCATTTGCTTGCTCTGATCCTAAACCAAGAGTAGGGCAAGAATCAGTTGTGTGACCCGTGAATGCGCAAATGCCGCAAACTACAGCTGGTGTCCCTCCTCCAGTCACCAAATTTCGAACAAGAGTAGTTAAAGAGTTGATTTTATCTTCCAAAGAATGAGTGTTCACTTCATGCACCCTCCGACTAGGTTCAGAAGGACTTTCAAATTGTCTAGAATTTTCGGCCACACTCCGAATTAATTCCCAAGCAGCAGCTGGTGTCTTGTTGATCAAACATCCTCCACTAGACGCATCTATCATCCTTCTCTCCATAGGCAGCATTCCTTGATAAAAATATTGCACTAGGGACTGCTCTGTCATTCCATGTTGTGGACAGCTCTCACATAAGCGTTTGTAGCGTTCCCAATAATCGTAAAGTGATTCTCCATCTCTTTGCTTGATCCCACTAATTTCTCTACGGAGTGTGGCAGCCTTAGAAGCAGGGAAGAATCTTTCTAAAAACAATCTCGCCATATCAGTCCATGTAGTGACTGATCCGGAAGGTAAATAGAATAGCCAAGCCTTAGCTTTGTCCGCCAATGAAAAGGGAAAAGCCTTTAATTTCAGCAATTCTTCACTAATCCCATTAGGCTTCATTCCTGAACACACCACATGGAATTCCTTCAAATGCATGTAAGGATCTTCACTCTCCATCCCATGGAATTTTGGCAACAAATGAATCAGCCCCGATTTTAACTCAAAGACTGCATCGGTTTCAGGGTAGGTGATGCAAAGTGGCTGCTGGTCTACGGGTGGAGTGTGGAGCTCTCTAAGAGTTAGATTGGCCATAGCTTCGTCTTCAGAATCACACGGAGAGCTTGCTGAAATTTCAGTATCAGATTCACTCAATATAATTGGTGAACTTTCTCCTTTCTTTTTCAGCCTAGTTTCTTTCCGAAGTCTCTTTGCTGTTTTCTCAATTTCAGCGTCGTATTGCAATTCCTTAGAAACTTCAGACCTGGTCATAAAGCAACAGAAAATTAAGTGAGATTAAATCCCCGGCAACGGCGCCAAAATTTGGTCGGGTGTCGAATCCGCCAAAAATAATTAAATAATTCTCAACCTATTCCTTGCAAAATTAATTTGTAAATAGAGTAAGTCGAGGTCGAACCCTAGAGATTTAATACTCAATTCAACAATTGCTTTTTAACCAAAGAACTAAATTAAAACAGAAAACTAAAAATGGGGGTTTTGTTGATGATTGTTAAAACAAATAAACTAAAATTAAATATCTAAAACAGGAATTAAAGATTGCTGGAAATTTAATGGATTGAAGAGAATAATATAAAAATTACTTCGCCTTAGGACATTCGTTAACTTGAAGTTAGTATCGATCATTGATGCTAAAAATAATCATTTAATTTCCCTTAGACCAGTTAAAACCTCTAGCTTAGCGCATCGAGATCAACTTTCCCTAAATTAGATTTACCTAGTACGACTCAAATAAACCTCTTCCCAACAAACAACCCTTCCTTAGCGGTTTAGAGTTTAATCCAATGGGAGCTTTAAGTTCAAGGAAAGCCTAGCCTAAACCAATTAAATTCTTAGCGAAAATAATTTAAGTTCAAGTTTTTAATCCCTTTAAACGTTCTTAAGTTAATAATTAAGATTGAAACCGAATCTAATTACCAACAACAATTTATTAGATTGCAATATCAGAAATTGGCCAAGAATCTAAATTACAATGTAATAAAAGAGAAAATAATCTCTTGAAGCAAGATTAAAAAAAACATAAGGGAATTAAACGAACAATAAAATAATCGATCTCACAATACTAGTTCAAGCTTGGAACTCCTTAGGCAAAGTAGAAGAAATTTAGCTACTCATAGCTAAAAGAGAAGAATACATGGAAAAGAAAATAATGTTGAAGAAAAGAAAGAAAAGAAAAAAAATAAAACTTGGCAGAAGAGGCCAAGAGAGCTAGACGTCCAGCCAAAAGATGTCCTTTTGAAAGACTCCTAAAATCTCTAAAATAATAACCTAATAAAAGCCTACTTTGAATCCAACTCTAATTAGGAGAAATACAAAACTCCTAAATAACTAATTAATTATCTTCTCCTATTTGAGCAATTCACGAGTTTGACCCCTTCCAAATCAGAATAGGAAGCTTCTAAAAAGGAGGACTGGAAATTAAATCCTGAAAAACTCTGTCAGCCCGCCGCAGATTTAGCCTTGCCCAAGGCTAAACACCAAAACTGGACAGCACTCCAACAAAGCCCGAAATCAGCTCCCTTTAATCCAAATCAGCCCAAAAGCTTCCTCCTGCACAAATAAAACTAAACCACAGCAGCTTCCGTCCAAATACTTCCATAAAATCACAATTAAAGCTATATAAATCACATAAAATCCAGAGATTTTATGACTTCATCAGTTTGGTTTTTTAGAATTTTTTTTTCTCGCCTAAGAAAAAGGCAGCTGTTAGTTTACTGTTAAGTGCTGTTAATTTAGTTAGTCTTTTCCGTTTCGGTTATATCTGTTGTAACCGATTATTAGGAATTGGCGGGAAAATAACTCATGCTCCTAGCATGACCTTCAACTGTAGATTCTACTATTGATCTAGTATCTCTAGATTCCTCATTGATCTTTAAGTTTCTTCTCTCTAACCACCAACATTTTATCAGAGAGGAATTAACTCTCAATTGATTCGCTACTTTCTACTTGTCCTTCTTAATCTTCACTTACTTTCAAATCGCCTTTGATTCGTTTCTGTTCTGCAATTTGTCTTCACAATGGTGATTTTACAAGAAGTGGTGACAGATACTGATAGCAGCGATTCTGATGATGAATCTGGATCTTCTTCAGATAATTCAGGCCTCTGCCTTGCTACTAACGACGGCAATAGCGCAGAGAGAATCGGAGACGATAAAGGAAAGGGGAAGTCGGATGGTTATGATTGGAATCTCTCTAAAGAAAGTAGGGATATGATAATGAAATGGGATGTAGAAACCATATTAGAGGACTTGAAGTTTCTAAGATCGGAAAGTAGAAAGCAGACTAATATTTTCGACTCATGGTTGAAAGAAACAAGAAAGGAGAGATTTCGAGATACAGCCAAGAGACATGCTTCTCGATTGGCTACCTTTGAGCCTCAAGATGAACAGGAGAAAAATTTCTCTAATCATGAAATACCATCTGCCCAAAATTTGCCTCCTTTCTCAACTGCGATCGAGACCAACTCTCAGCAGGGTCGATCCACTTCAAAAGAAGCAAACCCTGGGTCAATAACATGGATTCCTCGCAAAAGACGGGACTCTAATCGATCAAGACGATCTGTTCCTTCACTGCTTGATCTAAGCATGAAAATTCTTGCCAAGAATGTTGAAGCACTCACTTCACTTGAACGTATCCCAGATGAATTGAGGCATAGGCTTTGTGATATACTCTGTGATTCTCGGGGCATGAATACTTCTTTCTTACAACTTCTTCTCCGTGGATCCCCTACTGAAATACGCATTAAGGATTGTTCATGGCTGACAGAGGAAGACTTCACCAAATATTTTGGGGCCTGTAACACCAGCAAGTTATCGGTATTTTTATTATCTGAAATTAAGTTATTATAAGTATTGCAATGATACTGAATATGCATATAGCTGTTTGTTTCCCACTGTGGTAAATTCAGAAGCAATTTGTTTGTCCGTTTTGCTGATTGGAAAACTTAAAATTGTGTTGCCATCTCCCACGGAACTTGCATGTTTTAGTGAAATTTGTGATAACAGCAAGAAACCAAAATTTGACATAAAATTGATAAATATCTTCCATAGCATATGCTCATGAAAAATGGAATATAACTTCATGCTCTTACATTCGCGTAATTATTTAAAGCATGAGAGTTTAAAGGCTGTAATGCCCTGTAGTTACTCTCTATCACATTTACTTGTGCAGACTGAATTGGGTTATGCAGATTTATCAGTGAAAAGGAGTTTTAGAATCATCGTGGTATTGATGCCTAGGACATTCCTGCCTGACAGAATGTCAAGAGTTTAATGCTAGTAATCAGTGGTTTGCTAATGGTAACCAGGCCATGTCTTGTCTCAGTAACAGTTGAATTTCCTTTTGCTCTTTACATATTTAAATAATATTCTTTTGGACCCTATTGTTTGTATTTTCAATGGAAATATAGCTGGAAATATCTTAGGGTTCTGTTTGAGGAAGAAACAATTGTAAAAAAGTTATGTGTTGTTGTCCATGAATTTTTTATGGAGAATTTCTTTGTGGTCTTCTCTTGTTTCAGTTTGTTGATCTTGCATATGATTCGACTCTCATAATTGTTTGATCAGGTTTTACAACTTGATCAATGTGGTCGCTGCGTAGCTGATTATCTCTTACCTGCTACCTTAGCTAGGTCATCAAGGAGCATGTCTGCTCTAATTACTTTATCCCTTAGAGGTGCATCCCGGCTTACAAATATTGGGCTTGTTTCTCTTGTTTCTGCTGCTCCTGCCCTAAGATCTATAAATCTCAGTCAGTGTTCCCTTCTTACTTCTGTTGGTATTGATACTTTAGCGCAGTCACTTGGATCACATCTGCTGGAATTATATATAGATGATTGCCAAAGTCTTGATGCCAAACTTATTTTGCCTGCATTAAAGAAGCTCGAACACCTTGAGGTGCTATCACTGGATGGAATTGAAACTGTGTCCGATAATTTCATGATAGCATTTGGAGTTGAACGTGGTCATAATATGAAGGAACTTGTTCTGGCTAATTGCACGTAAGTATCTTTAAATCATTTTTACTTGTGATATTTGTCCAACCTTTTTGACCATAAAGGACTGTAACTCAGAATTTTCTAATTTGGTACAGGAACTTGACTGATTTTGCCATAGGAGTCATTGGTCAAACCTGTCCCGGCTTATGTGCACTTGACCTTGTGAACTTGTCTAAATTGACAGATGATACTTTAGGATATCTTGCAAATCGTTGCCAGAAAATTCAAACTTTAAAATTCTGCCGCAATGCTTTCAGGTTTTCACGTTTGTTATTACTTCTGTAAACATATATATTTCCTGCTCAGTCTTGCATGTAAATGTATGTATGTACAGTTGGACCTACTTTGTCTCTATCTATCTATCCCTTTAGTACCTTTCAAGCTTGGTTGACTTTCAAATGAATCAAAGGAATAGAATTTGGAGCTTATCTTTTTTGCTGTTGACTGCTTAATCTCATTTTCTCAAATTTTTAGCTGGTAAGTGTGGAGCAGCTGTAAATACTAAATCGGTTGGCCATACTATATAGTGTAGATGATGGTGGTGGAATCATTTACTTAACTTTTTTTTACCAAGGTTTGGCAAAATCGGTTGGCCATACTATATAGTGTAGATGATGGTGGTGGAATCATTTACTTAACTTTTTTTTACCAAGATTTGGCATGGCTTTTATTGTGATCTTTCTTTGCTAAGATCAATCTTTTTAACCTGAAGTCGTCCTTAATGACAAACGGGGGTGGGGGATGGTCTTCTGAGCCGTCTGAACTATTACAGCAATTTTCTGACATCAACATTTGCCGACTGTTATTTTAGCTTACGGTCAATTTGTCCTTGCTGTTGAGTGGACGGAACTGGAGGAAACGGTTTAGGTTAGTCTTTTTCATTTGGCAAATAGAGGATGTTTTATTGTGATCTTGCTGACCCAAAACCAGATACTTCAGAGTCTTTGTGAGTCAATGAATGGGATAGACAGAGATGGTTCCCACTGTTTATGCACTGTTGCAAATTGAGGCACCAAGATACTATGTTTCTCGTGTGTAATTCCTTTTGTTTTAAGTAGACAGAAGGTTCTTAATGAAAAAAAAAGGTAGACAGAAGGAGAATCACCTTATTTGCCTTCAATAGCCTGCAGAATGAGTTGTATTGCTACAACGCCAAACTCTTGAGATTTTTTTCTCTTTACCAATGCCTTGGCTGTGCTAATGGAATTCTTTGGAAGTGTGACGGTTTTCATTACTTTTCTGGGTCTAAACTCAATTAAATAGTATATGTGGTTCAACATCAATACTGTTGCCGAATTTTTTTGTTCTTTTTGGAAGCGTTTTATTCAGAGGCATCTTCTTTTGTATCAAGCACACAAGTTCTTGGTTTTGAAAATTTCAAAGCATGTAAGTTTTTGATTCCTGTTTTGGTGTCACTTTCAGTTGAGTGCTCATAGTAAGTGCTCATCAAGTTATTTATCTTCTTATCTTTCTTATGTGATAGTGATGAAGCTATAGCTGCATTCCTGGAAACCTCTGGGGAGCCTTTGAAAGAACTTTCACTGAATCATGTCACAAAGGTACTATCTGTAATATATGAGATATATATTACCTAGTTGGGGGTTAATTCAGTAGTTTCTTTTTTATGTGACGACCTCTTAGCATCAGATGGTTATAGCATCGTTTTTCTTTTCCATCTTCAAACTTTCTATTATTGTTCTTGACTGCATGTTTTAAGGTTTCTGAATTCTAATGGAGACCTTGAAGTTAAGTTGAGTAATTCTTAGATTGCTGTATTTACTGAATGGAACACCAATGATGTTTGTAGGTTGGGAACAATACAGCCCTAGCACTTGCAAGACGATCAAGAAATTTGGTGAAGTTGGATTTATCTTGGTGTCGGAACTTGACAAATGAGGCTGTGGGTTTGATTGTGGATAGTTGCTCGTCACTGAAGGTGCTCAAACTTTTTGGATGCAGTCAGGTAGTATTCCTAGCTTGCTTAAACAAAATTCTCCAATTGAACGGAAACAATATTGAATTGTAGCAATATTGATATGTTTGCAGATTACAGATGTATTTCTAAATGGCCACTCAAATGAAGTAGTAGAAATCATTGGTTTGAAGCTGAGTCCGCTATTGAAAAATGTCCCAGTGCCTGATTCAGAAGAATTTCCATTGCGAAATACCTCACCTGAGCATCCTCCTTTTTAATGTGAATTGCTTTCTCAGTCATTTCTAATGTTAGATTAGTTTCTAGTTAATAACCATGCATAGGATGTTAGATTTGTAAGGAGCAAACATGAAATTTTTTGGAAACTTAGCAGTGCTTTTTGGCCGATCCCAAGTTTATGGGAATTTGCGGGGAGCAGAAGATCAACTCCACCCAACTATATGAACTTCTAATGAAGCTAACTAATGTACATATGATCAATAAAGAAACTTGACAATTAGAAACAAAATGATGAGAATGTGGAAGTAATGAAACATTACTCCTTTTTTAATACCAAATAACCTAATGCAGCACTCTTGTTCTTCTCTTGCCAAAAATTCTAGGCTTGTATGTGGAATATATCATATCAACAAGAAGAGGAAATTGCAGTGACACAAACAAGGAATTTGGTAAACAAGCTAATCCATCTATGGGAATAAGCATCCAATTGATTCTGTTGCAAAAAACTAGATAGACTGTGGCACTAAATGCTACCATCGTTGATGTTATGGATAGAAACAGAGTAACAAGACCAAAAATTAACCTTTTTGGTAGAGTATAAAGAAAATCAGCTTCTGCGTATCGAGCAGTGAGGATGGACAAGAACATTAATATGGCAGCTACTGATGAGAAGAGAGAAAGTGCATCCGTTATTGCAAAGATAATGAATGCTTTTTGTTTGGAGAAGATTGGATAACCATCACCGTTGTTGTTCCCACCCGGTACAGTGATTGCTGCAGCAAAGATTACCGTAGCAATGAGTGCTGCAGCAACCGTACAAGAACTTGCAGTATCATTCATCCATTTCTCGCCTTCTTTAACTAACACTGCTCCTTGGCGAATAGCATTGCAGGAGTTTCTCCTTCAGAGTTTTTATCCTCTTTGCAGCCAAGTTGAACTGCTTTTTCTACTTCCTGCATAGAATAGTCATTCCACACGATATTGTTACGAAGTCGAATTATGTTTTATAAGTAGATGTGGAAGTTGATTACCTTAAACCAATGTAACTCATATTGCATTTGAAGAGCTGCACCAGAAATGAGATTAAGTCGATGCTGTGGCACTAATTTTCCAGCCAAATGCAAAATATTGTCGCCAAAAATATATTCAGAGACTAAAAGTAGGTGTAGCGACTCATTTGATATAAGAGATTGAAAATGGTTTCTTGCGGTTTACCACTGCAAATTGGAATATGTTGTGATTCTCATTATCCGAAAACCAGATAGCATGAGGAAAATTTTCCATGATTTCTTGAACTTAAATACCCAATTCTGCAGCAAGTAAAAATGATTTTTCAAGCATTCTGGAAGCTTTTTCAATAATCTTGGCATATAATTTCGGTGCAGAGACATTTGATAAGTTTAAGGGTTTGATGATGCATCAATTTTGAGTCTTGTATTTCCTTCAGGGGAACTGCATTTAAATCAAGCTCCTTGTCAGAGGTACCATAACTCGGGACAGAAAACTGACGAAGCTGACGTAGCGAGAAGATGTTGCATACCTAACATTTCAAGGAGTTTCCATAAGATAATCTCACATGAATGCATCACTGGAAGCAACAAATATGAAAATACTCTGTAAAAGTCCTATACAGTTCATGGAGGAAAAGGCTTTATTTACAGGCAAAATTAGACTCTCCGATTCCCCTTATGAACCGATCGAATGCAATGAAGGGAAGGAAATATCTGAAAGACTCTGTTTCTTTATATAATGCTCGCGTAAAGGTCTTTAATACGAACCCAGATTTACTTTTTGCATGTTGGATGATTCAATCACAACCTGACTGTGTTGTGGATTGCCTACATCCACAGCATTTCGTTTGCTTCGGCTTAACTTGATTGGAATTCCTTCGAGGAACAAGATAAATAATCATTGAACAAAGTAGATCCAACAAAAGAATCCATTAATTCATGGAATTGGCTCTATTCGTGTAAAGTTGAAGTATGAAACGCTCACAAGAATCTATTAAGCGGTAACAAAACCTGGGCTGTCCACCACTTGGAAATGCGGATGGCTTTGATGCCACTACACTCAGAAGCGATTCACCGCCATAGTATTCCACCAAAGCCAAAGGAGGGTGGCTTTGAACCAACTACAGAGCCAAGTCTGCAAAACATCAACTATTGAGAATTATTGGCAATTAGCAAAGAATAGAACAGATGAGAAAAAGACAAGTACGAAATACATCAATTAATGACCACAGAATCCGGCAAGCACAAGAAGATTCATAAAGAAAACGCGGGGTTTATCAGCAGAACATTCAGCAGCCTGCAAATAATCTCCACCCGCTTCCAGTAAATAATAAATCATGTGGCGAGCCGCCTCCAGAAGAGGAACACCGCCATCATGGTTTGCAACCTGAGGCAAATTTGGGTGTTGGCAAACCATCATAGTGGCTGCCCTGATGTTGCCAACTATAGCAGCAACAGAAAGGACAGTGTCACCATTTGAATTTTGCAAAGTTAACTGGTGTCTTGACATCTTATTCACAAGATACATCACAATGCGATTCACTCTTCCGTTTCCAACAGCTATATGAAGAGCAGTGTCCCAATTGACTGTGATCCTAGCTTCCAGTGCCAATGGATCATGCCGACATATGCTTTTAACACTCTGCAACTTGCCTTCAAGTATAACTTTATACAATGGCCTATAAGTGGTAAGAGTTGCCAGGTCCACTGCATTTTCAACCAGCAAAAGTTTTAAACAAACATCAAATCTCTTTTGAAGTTGAAGGAGGATCAAACATTAAGTTAGTTACCATGAGATGAAAAGGTTGCCATCCGTACCCACCGCTTGTGGCCCCACTAAACACACATGCAAAGAGAGATGAGGAACCTTAACTCTGACCAAGCCTCAAACAAAATTGCCTCAGAGAAAAAAAAAACAAAAAAAAAACAAATGAAGAGGCTGTCATCTATAAGGATTTATGATCTCAACCTCCTATTTTATGTTCTTGATAGACATGCTTTTTCCTGGAAACGTAGCTGGGACTGCAGTAGTAACGTGTTAAAGACTGAAATGGAAAGAATAAAGACCAGAGGGTTCTTGGCAAAGTCCTTTCATCACATCATGAATTGCCTCTTGGCATTGTACAATTCCTGGAAACACATGGGATAACCAGATGGCAGAGATGATCGACTTCTCATGTTCAGAAAATGATAGGCCATCAAGTCTAGATTATTCGAGGGAAACCCTCGCAACTATTCCAAGAGCATTTCGTAAAAAGTTCTAAAATAGTCATAAACTGATTCCTATATTATAAATTAATAAATTAATTGAAAAAAAAAAACCACCACTATCAGCAGTACTTTCCCACATCTAATCAGACCCCTTTAGGAGTTTGAAGCAAAACAAGGTCAGCTATCCCAGAAAACTAAACCAAACACCCCTAATTCTTTTATTCATGAAATATAAATTTTTCTCCAACATTAGATAAATTTAAAAACTTAAACTTTTCAATTTCCCTTTCTTTTCATCTCTACTTCTCTCCCATTTTCCATGCATTTCTTTGTTGTGAACTATATGATTACTAGAGTTAGATAGTAACTGATGACTGATCACAAAAGATAAAGTTGGAAGCAGAGTGTGAAGAAAAATGTTATTGTACATATATTAGCAGCTTGCGCAAATAATAATTACAGTTATAAGGAAGGTGACAATTAGCAGTAGGACTAAAAGATTGTGCTTAGCCGCCTTCCAGTTTTGGATCAGATCAATCCAAGTATTACACAGTTGCTGTATATGAATATGATGCCTTCCGTACTTGCCAATAGGAATTTCGTATCTTTAGAAGTTTTTCACCCTGTAACAAAGTAGATAAGTCTGCTCTTCTTGTAATTGCGAGCTTGCAGCTTCAATCATCTGATACATAACAGTTGCAGCTCTGCATCAGATTACGTTCACAATCACAAAATGAGTAAGCACAATTAGATTACCTCAAAACCCATCTTCTCGTATAGTTCTTGTGCAGGTCCATTGTTTCTATGTACATGCACATACAGATGTTCTACACCTGCAATCCAGATATGCCAAACCTAAGTCGAGTTGTCAACAGTATAACTTGTTTTTGCAAGAAGGGAAAGATGTTGAGACCTACCATTGAATTTGGCCGATTCAACAGCAAACTGCAACATGTTACTAGCAATACCTTGGCGACGAGCTGATTTGGAAACACACAAGTTTGCAACATAACCATATGAATGTGGACCCCTCCTGTAAATGCTGCGGAACACCGGAAGCTTCACCCTCTCCTGTGAGAGAAATCATATAATTGCAATTTTAGCAAAAACATGGATCAGATTAATTGATTAATTAATAGAATACCAATTTGAAATTAGATAGAAAAATGCATTTTACCCCTGGAAAGGTCTCTCCCTGTAATAAACACCGGATGCTCAAATCAAGAGTTCCGACTACACTTTTCAGTACAGTGCGTTTTACATTTTTGTCATCCTTTTTTACCTGATAACAATGATATAAAAGTTCGTTATTCAAATATAGATTAAGTTCACCATTGGTAAAAAAATCTTCAATTTATCAAGCATCTTTTAATTAATCAACCGTCAAGAACAAAAAGGATTAAACTAGAATTCAGATACTGTATTAAAGGATTAAACTAGAATTCAGATACCGTATGTTTCTCTTATCAATCTTACCACGAAGAGTATTTAAGATGAGCTATTTATAACAATATCATACCGTGACTATACATTTACAGTTTTGTCCGTGTAGACCAGTTCGTCGCTTTTTTATAGCATGGAACTCCTGCACGTTGCAAAAACAACAGAGAAATTCATGAAAAAAGATAGATAATAAGAGTCACCAAGAAGTGGGAAAGAACACAATTATATCCACTCATACCTGATCCGCAAATTTCCTTTTGTGGTTGTCAACATATCTGTGAAATAGGGATAGCTAGAATTAGTAATGTCCATTTCAACTACTCATATCCACTAAGAAACTTATACATATGCTTGTGCACAAAATCTTAATCGAACAAAGAATAATCCATTTGAAACCATCATTCACATGAATCTTGATTATAAAACACCAATTTGTAATGTATTATTGGGATTAATACCCAAATACTAACAATAGCAATTTTTTGTTATTTTGTTCAAACCATCTCATTGCATATCAGAAACAAATTATCTACCTGTCATTCATTCGATCTTCCAAGTGACTTTCTGCTCGCAGCCAAGCTGCTGTCTGCAACCAAATTACAACACAACCACCGCAAAATTAATCATGAAAAAAGTAAAAAAATTATATAAACTTGAAAAGGAAAGGAAATCCAGAAGTTTTCTTCATCTATGCTATTTTTATGGCTTAGAATTTTTCCCAGGAAAGGAGCGATAAAAAGAAAAATTGACACATAAACATGAAAAAAGAAAATCCAATACAAAGAAAAAACATCAATACTTTCCAATAAACCCAAATGGATAAGCAGCAAAAACCCACATAAGCCATGAGAAAAATTGAGAATGGATACCCATAATTCTTCATCAATTACAGCCTCTCGAGCCACAAATTGACCAAATTCGAGCTTGTGCTCATGTAGCAAATCCTTTTCAGGTATTTGAAGGCGGTCAAATCGCAGATCAGGTAGTAGCCTCGAGGTCTCGAATTGAGGAAAAGACGTTTCAGGATGCTGTATTGATAGCTCTTCCTTTCTCCTCGTAGGAAAAGACCTAGAATCCATAGCCCTATTACAACACAATTCACATCAATCCCCAATTATTCCCCCAATCAAAGAAAAAAAAGAAAGAAAGAAAGAAAGAGAAAAACAAAATTAATAGATGATTAAGACTTGCATTGTCAAAGAAGGGCCGATCCTGTGAAATCTCTGATTATTTCTGAATCCATCATTTAGAAAGCTCAAAATTTCAGGCCTGTAAATGGAAAGAGTAGACATCACAAGTTAGCCCCTCCCCACTCCAGATTGTCTCATATAACAGCTAAAGTTATCATCTTTATCTTTACCAAAAAAAAGAAAAATCGAACGGATTTGAGTTGGGAATTTTAAGAAAGAAAGAAAAATTGGGTAGTTGTAATAGGATTAGGATACAGAACAGCAGTTGAAAAAACAAAGAAATACAACTGAAGTGGGTTTACCTGTCTGGTGGTGGGCCAGAGGAGGAAGAAGTAGTGGATAAGACACAATACCAGTTACTTGTTGCTGCCTCTGTCATTGCCATTAACTGCTTCTCTCCCCTCTCACTTTAATTTTTATTTTTATTTTCTTTTTTGGTTTTGTGAGAGGAAAGAAAAGCAGATTATTGTATGAATTTTATTATTTTTGAAAGAAAGAAAGAAGCTTTCTTTTATATAAAGATTTCTATGTGAGAGAATTTCCGACCGAAAAATTAGGGAATACCACACCAAATCCTATGGTTATTATCCTTTCTCATTTTCATTTTATAGTGAGATATGGGTTTTAAAAAAAAAAAAAAAAATTGTGCCTAACGTTGGTACTTGGTAGAATAGGTAAATTTAATTAGAGAGTCCAACATTATCAAGCTATGTAATTATATTATTCCATTCGTCTTTAATCAAGTGTTAATGGTTCAATCATCGCCTTTGGTATAGAGCAGATTTAAATATTTAAGTTAGTTGTCTCACATTCTGATATGTCTAATGGTGGATTCCATTTTTCGCCAACAATAGAATTAGAAGTTTTTGGTTAAGATTGAAAACAACTGTCGAGAGAAAAATAATTGTTTGTCAAAACTAACAACAATAATAAATAATAACAGTTGAACTAAATAGAGACTAGAAAATGTAATAGGTTATGAAATAGTTTAAAAATTTGGAGTAATCGTTATTTCAGAATTATATATATTATATGTATGTAAGTGACATAATTTAGCATAGTTCAATAAAATTGAGCCATTAACTGATCCATTTTAATTAGTATAGATCAAGAAAGCATCTCGTAGGTAAATAAAATTTATTGTCTATATTATAATTTCAACTCGAAACACTAAATCAATTTTAATTAGTTTTTATGGGTTTAGAAGTAGGGGTGAGCATCGGTCGGTTCGGTTACCGAACCGAACCGAATTTTCGGTTAACCGAACCGAATTATCAGTAAAAATCAGAACCGAACCAAACCAAACTAGGATGAAACCGAACCGAACCGAACCGAAATTTTTTGGTTCGGTTCGGTTCGGTTCGGTTATTACCGAAATTTGGTATTTTTATAAAAAAATAAATAAAAAAAATATTTAAAATGATTTTTAGGGCAATTAATTGAACCATTATATATTATTTTTGTAATTAATTGTTATTTAGTCATTTTATATTTTTTAATGAAATATAAAATTCAATTAAGTAAATTAGAATATTACAAACCTAATATATATATATATATAATAATTCGGTTCGGTTTCGGTTAAACCGAATTTTTTTACGGAAAAACCGAACCGAACCGAATAACCAAATATATATATAATTGTTACCGAACCAAACCAAAAAAAATTCGGTAACCGAACCGAATTTTTTTTTCGGTTTGGTTCGGTATTGGTATTCGGTTAAACCAGATTATGCACACCCCTATTTAGAAGTGCCATGTGACTTTAAAATAATTAAAGTTTTTTTTTTCTTTTAATGGAAACAGTTAAATTCTTTAAAACAATTTTTCATCTTTTGTTCTTGATGACAGTCTATAAAACAATTTGATTGTTTGATTAAAATGGGTCAATTAATGGCTCAGCCACAGCACACAGATCGGCGTTGAAATAAAACAGCGGCTATTTATGTTTTTAAGATTTCGCTGTCAGAGACATGACACTGCCATAACATGTGGATGCTTTCAACCCAACGGAGTTTTTTTCTTTCCACCTCATATTATTATTATTATTATTATTATTATTATTATAAAATAATAATATGGTTGACCACTTGCCCCAATCATTATAATTCAATTATTTTAGTAAATAAATAAAATAATATCATTGGTCGCCTCAAGTCTTTATCTTGTTCTGTTTTAAAAGATAAAGGTATTGGATTTTGAGTATTCATACGGAAATGCAAAAAAAACAAAAGGTTTATTTTGGGTGCATTTCATCAAAATATAACAATTTAAATATCAAACAAAAGTTGGTTTTTGGTTTAATAAGCTATCCCAAAACATAACTTGATTAAAATTTTCAATTACAAATAATATTGGGTTCCAATTAAAATTTATCCGATAAATGATTATATTGGAACTCATTTATCCGAATTTAAAATAAGTTTGAGTTATTTAGATTTAAGTCCTCTAGTAACTATTATAATTATGCCCATAACAAAATTATAATAAAAAATTAATAAATTAATCCAATTAGATTGCACTACTACTTAATCAATGGTCAAACCAATGTTATTAAAATCGAGCTCGATTAGCTATTTCAACTAGTAAGATACAAAGTATTGATTTTGAAAAAAATCGGCACTGACCAGTTTGACTGGGTAAAAAATTAATTGGACCTGAATCAACTGAACCGTCGATTGAATAATTTTTTTAATAAAATTAATTAAATATTATTTTTAAAAAGTAAAATTTAATTGAACCACCAGTTGAACCGATCATATTGTGAATCAGTATTCCTACGAATTCGTTATGTCATTTGGTTTCAATAATCTTTGCTCAAACTTTATAATCACTACCACACCTCCATGCGATCATTCCTTTCGAGAAAGCCATAGTTAATTAAATATATAAACAATGTGTAAAACTAAAACTTGTTCAAACCGAAAAATTAATGAAACATCGTCGGTGTTTAAAGTCCTTCCAACTATGATTTTAGCTTTTTTTTTTTTTTTTTTTTTTTTCTTGAAAGGATCAAAAGAACATTGTGGGTTCAATGCATTGGGTGTTTCTACTCTGTTCCCGCATGAGAGACAAGTTAGAGAGGGAAGAGGAAACAATTGGTTTAACTTGTTTAATCTGACATTAATTTGCCTATAATTACCTTTTACTTTTCAATAATAATAATAATAAAAACTGCAGTGTTTTCTATATGTGGCCTCAATGGCCGTAATTTTTTTGTTTCAGGAATCAGTGACCATAATTCTTTACACAAGACTGGAAAAATTCACCCGTAATCAATGTTATTGTAACCGGATTCTAAATCCAACCGATAAAATTATTGGTTCGATAGTTTAACCAGAAATTTATTTTTAAAAAATATTATTTAATAATATATTGTAATAAATTATAGTATAATTCATCTAAAAAAATATTATTTAATAATATATTATAATTAATTATTATTATTTTTAAAAATCAGAGAATTTAATCAAACCGATTAGACTCATGACCAGTTCACTATTTAACCGATCGAACCAACTAATTCGGTCCAATCCTGATAACATTGCCTGCAATAATAGTTTTCTTAGAAACTTAAAAAATATATATTATAATTAACAATTAATAGAATAATAATATGTACTCATCTGTCCTATTTTTTTTCTATAAGCTAATCACGACTTTACCATTTTGGTATATCCCGAAATTATAAATAGCTTTTTATTTATAAAAATTATGTAAGTTTACTTTTTATATTATACTTTTATTTATTTTGTATCAAAAAATACTAAATTCCATCTAGTTAACTTAAAATTGAAATTATGAATACTCTTTTATTCCCAATACAGTTTTTTTTTTTTTTCAAATGTTATTAGTTAGTACTCATCTATTCTTATTAACTAATATATATATAATACTAAAAAATGTTGTTTTCTTTATAAATACTTTTTTTTCCTAGTAATTTTATAATTTCAATTTTTTTTTCTATTAAAAGCATAATATAATTGGATTTTTGTGATTTAATTGAAAAGAATAATTATTTGATTGAATTGATTGGGGAGGAGGATTTTTAAAGATTGATGATGGCATTTGAACCTACCAGATTTACCACTTAAAATGCATTACTTTTAGCAGGGAACTTAAAATGAAGGCACAACAAGATGACTATTTTTTTTTTTTCATATACAACTAGTTATTAGAGTAAATATAGGATAAATTACACCTACGGTATACAGACTTTATCTAATTTCACAGTATGGTACACAGACTTTATTTTTGCTCAACAAAATACATGAACTTAGTGGTGACCTTCCATTGTGGTCTAAATCACTAGTAAATGACCGATCAATGTGCCACGTCAGCATTTCGACCCTTCTTATGAATACACGCAGACCCCATATCACCTGAAAAGACCCATTTGCCCATTTCTCATTTTTCCTCCTAAATAATTTCCATCTCTTTTTGAAGTTTGTTGTTTCACTTGTATTCTCTATAAAGGGAATGTACGGTTTTACAATAGCAACATACAAATAAGATTTAAAAACAACATAGTTACCTTGTACCATCAGAATTATAGATTCAATCCATCTTAATACTCAAAAACTAGCGAAAATCAGAAGCAAGTCAGGATCATACAACTCAAATCGTTATAGATTCAACCCAATTTCACAGAAAGTTGAATCAATTAATTCAATTAAGTAAATAAAAATCATAATGGGGCAAAAACTAACTGAAATTGCTCCATTCAATCTCACCCATCATTGAATAAGCCATTAACTGGTAAGAAGATTGAAATACTTATCTTTGAACGCAGAGAGACAACTCCGGATTGGTAAAAATGGCGGAGGAGAGAGGCTTTGTAACCTACACCAGTGGAGTGACTTCATCTCCACTGATGGCGTTGAGATTCATCTAAGAGAGGCTTGGGTAGATAGTGATTATAGAAAATTAGAACCCGATGATGACGGAACGATCTGCAAAGACAGGGATGAGGCAGGGGTTTCCATGGGTGAGAAGGAGAGATTTGATTCAAAAAATGGAAGTTAAAAGCAATCTTGACATTTTCTCATGCTCTGTACAATGATTGCCCATTTGGGGTTGCATTGATGGATTCTCAAGGCAAGATTTTTAGAGGCTTGTACATGGAATCCGCCGGGTATAATCCAAGTTTCGGGCCGATGGAGACAGCGATTGTGGCGTTTCTGGTCAGAGGAGGCGGTGGGTATGATGAAATTGTGGATGCTGTATTGGTTGAAAAAGAAGGGGTTATGGTTTGGCAAATTGGAAGGAAAAATGAGAGGGGCAAATGTGTCTTTTTAGGTGATATGGGGCCCGCATGCATTTGTAAGAAGGGTCAAAGCGCTGACGTGGCACGTTGATCGGTCATTTACCGGTGATTTAGACCACAATGGTAGGTCACCACTAAGTTCATGTATTTTGTTGAGTAAAAATGAAGTTTGTGTACCATACTGTGAAATTAGATAAAGTCTGTGTATCATAGATGTAATTTACCCAATAAATATATAAATTTTACCAAAAAAGATAGCAATCGTAATACAGAATAGAAAACAACATTTCTTTTAAATTTGCTTTTAACTTGACAACATTGAATAAGTTGATACAAACAAGAACAATCTAAGGAAAATGAGCCAATTTTATAATTATTATTACTATTTCTTTTATTTTAGCCAAAATCTTACATATTAAGAAATTGGATAGGCTCAACTTAGATAACTTCTATCGTACTCCCAGACTACATTAGTTCAGGACCACTACAATTGTAATATACCAATAGTAGTGCTAATGTATTACAATCATAATAGTCCTGTACTAATGTGTTCCAGGACCAAAATAAAATTCATGCTCAAATTGGGGATTGGAAATTGGAAGAACTAGGCAATAGAAAGGTTGTAGTTGTAAAATTGGGAAGTCTTGGCACAAATTTTCTAGCCCAAACATGCTTGTCATTGATGTTGAATTTGTCTTTGTCCTTCTCGGGAAGAATCATCTGAATAGTGTCAACTGACTTGAACACAATCCTAGCAAACAATACTTGTTTATGCAACTTAGTCACTTGTTGCATATGAATAAACTCTATGCATTCCCCAAAGCTTCTTGTAAAGAATTCTCTCACCTCCGATTCTTTCACAGGGTACCCTTTTGAGAACGTAACGAACATGGTCCTATCTTTAGGGGGAAGAACATTGTCTCTATTATTAACATGCACTACAACATTCTCATCCTGTCTCTTTTCACAATTAGGTGTTATTATTTGTTGATGCTTATTTCTTTCCAATACGGCTTGTTGCATTATATCAGAGAAAGCTCTAACACAAATATTGCGAATAGTTTCCGCTACGCCCTGAGCTACACTCGCTCTATGCATAAGGAAATACTTAAGAGAGATTTCTTTTTTCACCAAACTCTGCATCAAAGGGATTTCTAGGTTTTCATAGGCAAACTTATTGTTGTTTATGCAGTTGAGGCAGATGATTGCCTCATCGACTACCTGACTTATCAGAGTGTGCGGTAAGTCTAGGATTTTCACGACAAGGTCCATGTCAAAATTTACCAGTTCCAACCACATCCATAGTCCCATTATGTGCACACACTCCGCTGGATCTCTCCATAGATTCATCACAAGGATGCTGTAAAGCGCTCTGTCAGTTGAATGAAACATCTTGAATTCCTCATCTGTTATCTTGAATTGCATTGTTGTTGCCATCTGGAATATCCTGCAAATAAATTAATAGCAACATCAACATTACAAGAAAAACAACATCACATAACAAAATAAATTCAATATGAAAATGTGTAAATTTCCATTTAGATAATTGCAAAAACACTGTAACAGAACGAATCCGTTGTACATGTATAAATTCTTCTTCAAAACTTAAATGAAGTAACGAAACTTGATTAAGCTCATTTCTTACCAATACTCAAATGCTATTCAACACAAGAATTGTTTCTAATTAGAATAGATGTGTTATTACTCCTTAAAGTCAAGCCAATTTATAGGCAGTGAAAGCAAATTGCAAAATAGAATGATGCTAAAGCAATCATGTTGTTACTATTTGATTTTATTTTGGAAATTTGTTGGATTTGGATTCATATTTGGGAATTAGATTTATTTATGGTAATACCCAGTAATTAGTCAACTCTCTTTTTAAAGCAACTAAAATTTGTCATTTAAAGTATGAGTATGATAGAGCTGGCAAATATGAAAACTCTTACAAATGTCCAATAATACTCTAGGGCTAAGTAATTATTGACTAATTTAAGGTTTTCGGTTATACTAATCAAGTTTATCTCTTTAACTTAAAAGTATTATAATAAGTATTTGAGCTGATATCTAATAGATTCGAAACAACATTGTTTTTGCCGAAATTAGTTCAAAAAAGAAACATTCCAATCATAAATCTGACATATGCCAAAAGAACGATCAACTTAAATTACTTTTTATTAACATCTAAATCTATCATTGAGATTATGATAGATTGATACAATTGCCAAATGATCTATCCATTGTTTGAGAATAATAAATGAATGTCACTCAATCTTTAATCATGCAATGAGAATCTCTTTAACATAAAAGTATTATATAAGTATCTGAGCCGATATGTAATAGATTTGAAATAATTCTTTTGCCTAAATTGGTCTAGAAATAACATATATTCTAATCAATGGTCATAAACTTGACATATGCCAAAAAGATGATCGACTTAAATTACCTTTTATTTAACGACTAAATCTGTCATTTAGATTTTGAATAATAGATAAATACAATTGTCAAATGCGTCGTTGATTGTTTGAAAATCATAAATGAAAGTCAACCACGGAATTTCGTATATATTTTTTTTTAATAAAATCTATAATTTCTTGAAGTTCATTAATTCAAGAAATTTTTATTTATTTATTAATTATGCATATGGGAAAATTTTGAGAATATTCTACATACATGTATCTTAATTTAAAATTAACAAAAACTATTCCTCAAGAATATTGGTTTAAAATTAACAAAAATTTATTGTTCTTTTTTATTTGTTGGACTATGCATTTGTGCAGGTAATATCCAAGAACTAGATGTGGCCATGACTTTTGTTAGAGTTGACCTTTCACACTTTGAAAACATTGCAATTAAATTTTGTTTTATTTTTTTATATTCGATAAGTTTTATTGTAGATTTTTTTTTTTAAAACTAATAAAATATATATCGTTAATTTATGGCTCTTCATTTTGTTGTCAATTGGTAGCTCTTCATTTTTATATAATTGTTATTTCAATTTTTGTTATATATATATATATATATATATATATATATATATATATCATTTACTTTTTATTTCCAATTTCTCATTTATTCTTATTAATATATTCTACCCTTAATGTGTTATTAATCAATTCCAAAATTGCAGTTTTAGGCAAGTTAGTATGCCAAGTTGACCTTAGTGTTGGCAGAAACAGCCTCTTGTCTGGTGTTGTTTACCCAGGGGCGGAAGGAGGGGGACACACGTAGGCAGCTGCCCTCCCGGCCATCGGAAAACATTTTTAGTAGGGGTATTTCTGATGGCCATTGAGGCCGCTTGCCCTGGTTTTGAGAGGGCTCCAGAGGTTGAAGATGACACTGTTTTCATTTTTATTTTTATTTTTTTTAATTTTTTTTTTTTTTTTTTTTGCCAAGCAAAACGACATCATTTTACCTAGCCTTTGAGAAAAAATATATATATATATAGAGCATTTCTTCTCCTCTCTTCTATGTTCGTATAAGTTAACATGTTCTTTTGCTCACTCACCTCCTTACATCTTCTTCAATTTCTTCTCTCCAAAGTTGTCAGCCGGCCACTGCTCACCAATTTCCGCTGTTTTCTCCACCAATCGCTGATTTCCGTCTACTGTATTGCTTGATTCTTCTTTCAATTAGGTTAGTTAATTTTCCATGATTTAATTTCTAAGTAATATGTAGTTAAATTTGAGAATATGGTTATTGTTAGTTATGAATTAAATTAAATTGATTGGAAATTGTTATGATATCTGTTTATATTGCTAGCATTTGATTTAATTATTTTTATGAATTTGATAAATTGATAAATTAGGGTTTTAGGGTTTACGATTTAAGTTTAATAGTTGAATTATTTATTTTCTTAATATTAATTAAGTTGTTAAATTATTAAAATCGTGTTACGTTGAAAAAAAAAAGCTTTTATTAACGTTAAAAATGAAGCCCTTTTTCAGAAATTGAAATTTCGAAGGAAGTATTTACCACCTAACAAGAGCTATTGCACTATGTCCAAGAATGACTCATCTTGTCAGTTAGAAAAACATGATTGTTGATATATGTATAAGATTATTTATTTCATATATTTTGTATCATTTAATTTGACGGAACATAATTTTTTTATCAAAAATTTTTGTAGGAGTTTTCGCCCCTCGAAACTGGACTCATGGATTCGCCAAACTTTATAATTTTTACTCGAACAATATATTCTACCTAGAGTCGCCAAACTTTATAATTTTTGTTTAGCAATTTATATATATTCTACCTGTCAAACTTTATAATTCTTACTCGAACAATATCTCAGGTAAACATATAATTTATTCCTCCTCAAGATTTTCTACTTTACACCAAAATATTTTCAATTCCAAAATTAACATCGTCGCACTTTGATCCCAATCACATCACGATATGTTGGAAGAAAAATTCACTTACATTAAAGTAAAAATTGTCACTCTCGTTTTGAAAATAAGTAAAACCATATGTTACTTTTCATTAATATATTGTGTTTAAAATTCAGAGTTTTATAAAATTTATCAAAATGTCAGATTTTAACATATTATAAATTTATATGACATAAACATATTATTATTTTAACATATCTTTCTTAAATTCACTTCGTCTCTGGTTTAATTTTGGCTAAACCTCTATCGTTAACACTTTGTTTTCATATGTATAATAACTGGTCTAGTTCTCAAAATCATGCATTATTTATTGGATCCTTTATTTATGATAAAAATAATTTGTAAGTTTCACAAAAACAAATCACTAACAAGGATAATTCAGAAAATAAATGCAAGTGAAATATTTTTTTAATTGATTCTTTATAAGTATAAATTTACAGAATTTATTTTAATCATGTGGTTTAATCAGTTTTCTCATTCCAAACATGAAAATTTACTGGATTCTAAATGAAAAACAGCCTCTTTTATGATTTTTTTTTTTTACCCTAAACCCATGTGTGTAATTTTTTCTTGCAACAGCTTCAAACAAGTGTTTAATCCATAAATATGATTTTGTCCATATTTGTAATGAGTTTGGGTATATGTAAATATTTAATTGGGATCGAATTCATATAGGGTGATTTTCTCAAATAACCTATCCATTCTCATCCCTAATTTCAATAATAATAATTTTTAAATTCTCTCTCATAATTAATACAATGGCCACCTCAATGGTGACCCAAAATAAACAAATAACTGGAAGCACCAAAAAAAAAAAAAAAAGATAAATTTATCTCATGACTTAAAATGAATAAGACATGTAAATTTAGGACCAATCCATTCATCCTTCAAAATCAGTTTTGACCCATTGTCCGTACTTACTCTTCATCTTCTCATCAAACTCCGTAGCTTTAATCTCTGCAATTACAGTTGCATTAGCCATGGATTCCTCTTGTACTCTTGCCATCCTTCTACTCCTCTTCTTTGCTGCTGCTTCTCTCTCTATTTCAAGTCCTTCATACTCTCTCACCCAACAATTGTGTACAGTGCAGCTCAATGCTAGCACAATTACCTGCATTATCACCATAGCCATTAAAATCCCACATTCCAATCTCACCAAAACCTTTGCTTCTTTTGGGTCTCTTTGAGATTTCAGCATTGAAAGGCTTGTTCTTTCTCTTGTAAATAAGGTCAATATGCTCAGCACTTGTCCAATTAAAGAGGCAAACAAAAGAGAAACATGGGTTATGAAGCAGGAGCGAGTGAGCTGAGAGAAGAAGCCAATAAACGAGCAGAGAAGTGAGATGGTGGAAACAAAGAGAAATGCTAAACCTAATGAAGTGGGTGGCATTTTCAGGAGAATTATGGGAGCAAGAGAGACTGAAGAGAGGATAAAGAGAGTGAAATTTAAGCATGAAAGTAGAAGATTTGGGAATGAACATGAGCTTCTTAGCTTAGATGATGCCATTTTTCTTTGGTTTTTTGTTGTTAATTTGAATTGGTTGAGGATTGATTTTTGATCAGAATGGAGAAAAGTTTGCATCTTTATAGTAGGTGGCATGTAGCCGTTGGAATAAACGGCTAGGATGAAAGAGGAATGTTTACACATTGGATACTGCAGCAAGCATCATTTTCCCCCTTTGCAGCTTAATTTAAAGTTAAAAAACTTTTAAGTTGTTCACTAACTTTTATGCCTTTCAAAATTTGAAAATATACCATAAACTCAGCATAAGAACACATAATTAAGACCCACTCCACAAATCTAACATTACTCACAAAAAAAAAAAAAAAAAACACAGTTGTTGAACCACAGTTAACTGAACCTCATCAACGTCTTTGTCTAATGGTTTCTTCTTTTCTTGTAAGGATAAAGCGAACATTATAAGCTTGACACAGACATTTCTCAACCACCAAGAAAAGATAACTCACATCAAATTGGCCTTAAAATTGATGTGCAAAAAAATCAAACAGAAACTTATCCTATAAATGTACGAGAACAGGGCAATTGATAGGCAGAACAATCAAATAAAAATTCCTTCTTTATGTGCAAACCAGGGGAACAAACAGTCGACAAAGAAGATACATTATTTATTGATTTATGAAATCGCCCGGATAAGACATATTTAGAGAATGAGTATGAAAAAAGGCAAGTTATACACTCGAAAGGGATGAGGAAAGAAACAGGAAAAATCAAGAACTGGGTTTCACAAAAAGAAAACTTTTACTATAACTCTTTTATTTGGTACACCTCCCAAACAATAATTAGCTGAATATAATTCAACAACCAGCACGAAACTTGAAAATCCCGTTCATGGACTGTTGTGGCAGCCTCTCACGAACAATGCATGCGCAAAGCATTTTGATGAAATATTTTCCTGCTAATTCCTGTTGAATGTAAAGTTTGATGAAATACTTTGAAGTAATTAAGATTTGAATAATCACTTAGTTGTCTTTGTTGACCAAAAAAAAAAAAATTCAAATTCGAACCCTTAGTTGGCCAGAAATTAATCAAAAACTGAACCTAGAAATTGGCCAAATCATCAACATCTGGACCTACTTCAGGAAACAAAATTTTAATTCATTGAAATAAGATGGAGAAGTTTGTCATTTAATTTTGAATATTCAATGTCAATGAGCAAATGCATACCCTAAAATGTTCATATTATAATTAATTGCTAGAAGAAAATGACAGAATACGACAGAGAATGAGTATAATAAAGATTAGTAGTGCGAGCGACAAATGCAATTCCTTGTCTAATTGGCAGAGATAGGAAATACCATTTGATCTTGCATTGATCGCTATGAATGGGTTACAATGGCCTCCACTCTGTCTAGAGACGCTTGCAATCTTCCTGTGCTCATGTTGAATAACGGCTCTTCAGTACCCAAAGCCCTGTACAACCCAAACTTTCAATGATCAGCATGAACAAATCTAAGTGATAAGCAAATAGCAACAACTACTTCATATGACACTCATTCAAATTTAGCTCCTACTTCATTCAATATCGAATATATTCAAGATCAAGGAACTTGCCCACTTATTTCAGGAAGAACATAGTCCGCTCTCCAACCAAACCGGAAATCCATGCCAGGGAACAACCCAAGTGATGTCTTGTTTCGAATACGAGAGACACCATCACCCCCAAAACAAGTTGTAAGCTTCCATTTCCATCCCGTAGCATGCAGCTGAAAATTATGCCCTATGCCAACCTATATTTCAGCGGATGGAGCAACAATTTTAAAGTTGCATACATCTAAGTCCAATAACCAATAAGTTAACTGCAGTCCATCTTATACATTATAAAAATTGCTGCATATGGCATAAGTACTTCAAAATGATTGCGAAGTTTCTATCTACCATCTAGAATGAAAGAAAAGAATCAGAACAGACCTGAAGATTCAAAAATTTTGTTAAGGGAATCTTCTTGGAAAGAATGCGAACATCTTGACGAATCGGCTCATATACGAACTTCCAGCGCCTCTCGGGGGATAGAGGTTTCAGAACAAGTTTGGTTTGGAAGTCATTAATTGGAGCATTATAAAACTGAAACAAAATGAAAAGCCAGAAAATCAGAATATGAAACTACGGATAGGATTTGTTATAAGATCTATACAGAAACAATACCAAAAGTTTCAACAACTAAGAAGCAATGAAAGTTAGACAAAATAAAATAACAAATGATTCCTCAATCTGTCTCTCCCTCTGAAAAATACAAAACAATATATGTTTCTCATTGGCCTTTCTGCAGGTTCATGGTTCACAGCTCATACTTTTGATCAATATCCAAGGCATAAAGGGAAACATTTATAAATTCCCGCTACTTCTTTCAAGCATGCCTAATATTTCTGTTTCCAGACCAGTGCCCTCATATCCCTTATCAGGTGAGTAAACCTCAGAGGCTCAAGGCTCCATGTATTATAATGGCTTCTTGAAAGTCAAAAACTATGTTATACACCCTGATGCTAATTATAGATAATGAGTTCAGATTCTATATACATGGGTATCTTCAGTTCAATGGGAACTACAAATGTTCCGACATGAATTAGTTAGAAGAAGACATAATCAACAAGCCAGCTATATGTAAGATGCTAGAATGACCAACCTAGAGCTGAGACAACAAATTCACATTCCGACCATCACTAAAATATGAATATCTTCTACAAGGTCTAATCATATTCCATTGTTTACAGGCACCAGAGAATACTTTTTTAATAATACTATCTTCCAACTGGACAATGGAAAATCTAACACCCTATTGAGAACAAATCAATTCCATGAGAAGCTATGAAATTCCGAGGAATTTTTCCATAGTAATCCAATGATAAGCTAATTTACATTAATAACCGGCATTCAGTTGAAAAGAAATGAAACATTGTGATGGGCACTATTCAAGCTTCCTCCCACAAATGACAATAGCACTACAGGGAGAGCGCTGAAACAGATAAACATTGCCAACTCGAAAACACTAAAACAATTGGAACAGAATATCATAAATTTTCTTTGAAATGAAAAAAAAGAGCCTATTCAATAGTAAGTAAAACAATTGAAGAACATAAAGATAAAGAAAAATGTACCTCTAAATTAACACCAACCCGAAGCCCTTCTATTTCCTTTCTGAACTTAAAAAACAATTCAGATGGCATCAAATTGATACTGTAAAGGTCTTCCCACGATGTGGGTTCCTCACCAGTAGAAGCAGCAGGCTCCATCCTTCTACCAATACAAAAATGGAGAAAAGATTAACACAAAGTAGCTTCCACTGATCCCATGCGTTCAACTAATTTATAATCTCAATTTCAATTTGCTTCCTGCATCCCATATGCTGTTTCCTTCGTAACAACAAAACTTTACTGTGAGCTTTGGATTGAACGAAGTGCCCAGAATTATACTGTTAATAAAAAAAAAATCAATTATCCGTAAAACAAAAATTATGGCTTGAGAAGACAAAAGAGGGGAATACCCATTTGGGTATTTGAATTTCATCGAGAACATACGTACCGGTTAAAGGATTGGGTGTTTCTACTTCCTTCCGCCGGGAGGGACGAGCTGGAGAGGGGGAACGGTTGATTTGACTTGTTTAATCTTATTTACTAACCCTCCATTTTTCAGTTAATTACAGTTGTACCGCATGTGGCCATAATGGTCTTGATGGGCCTCCATTGGGCAAAAAATGGCCCAATTGAATACTAAATTGATACACATATATGTCATCAACGCCTTAAAAAAATTGGGATAAGTAAAAAAAATAAACCTTATGGTTTCAGTCATCTGTAAAATGATATATGTGGTTCAAAATTTTAAAAAATAATATCTATGGTTTCATAATTTTGACAAAAGTAATCGATCGTCTAATACACTCTTTAAAAACTCACTTATCCTTCGAATTTTTACCTAAAATTTTACATGTTGGTTGATGAAAAGATGAACCTAAGTGACAAAGTCCATAAATTTTTGGAAAGTACGTATATTTTTTTTTAATTGATAATAAGAAAAAGAGAAAAAAAGGTTCAAAAAATAGGAAAAAGCCCAAAAAGTTTTAAAACTTTGTAACATATTGTTAAATAATATGTATAAAATATTGAGATAATAAACAATAAAAAAATTAAATTTCGCATAAAAATTAGGTTAACAATGTAAACTTTAGGTTTTTAACTTAATCTCCGTGCAAAACTCAATATTTTATAGTATTTAGCATCCCAATAATTTATACACTTTATTAAATAAATTTCCATCAAGTTTTGAATATTTGAAAATTTTCTAGCCGTTTTTCAATTTTTTATGAATTTTTTTTCTTTACATTGTTAATTATTAAAAATATAAGCACTTCACTAAAAATTTCAAGTTTTAACACTATGATCCATTATATTTTAATTAACTGATATACAAAATTTCAGATAAAAATTCGAATAATAAGTAAGTTTTTAGGATGATAAGCTATTTTTGTTAATACTGTGAAACCACATATCCTTTTTTGTAAAAACTTCAAGCACAAGTATCATTTTGCAAATAGCTAAAACCACAGGGTTTATTTTTATACTTATCCCTAAAACATTTGCTATCTTTAATATATATATATATATATATATATATATATATATATATATATATATATATATATATATATATATATATATATATAAAATTCATGTTTAATGTAAATATTTTTCTCTCTAATGAGTACCTTATATGTATTCCAATATGTAAAAATGACTTGCAATACTCTACATATGAAACTCATGTTTATATCGGCAAACATAAGATAGAGGCACAATAATATTCTCTGACTATATATCTTGCTTTATTTAATTAATTATCACAATACATAGATAGTCTTTGACTAAAACGATACCCAATCAAACCAAATACATAATAGAAATAGACAAAAATGGCAAATTCATTTTCGGATTTGCTTTCAATTACTTGACAACAATGAGTACATTGGTAGGAACAACAAGAAGCCATCTAACAAAGTAAAACCCATCATTATCATCATAATTATGATTATGATTATTAATTCCTTTTATTCTAACCAAATTCTAACATGCGTCATGTAGGAATTTTTGGGGAGAAGGTGGATCAAAATGGGGTAGGGAAATTGGGCACCGCGAAGGTTGGGCATGCAAATTTTGGACGTTTAGGAACAAATTTTCTAGCCCAAACATGTTTGCCATTGATGTTGAATTTGACTTTGTCACTCCCATTCAGAATTAACTCAATAGTATGGACCGACTTGAGTACAATCTTAGCAAACAATGCTTGTTCATGCACTGCCACTTCTTGCATATGGAGAGATTCTATGCATTCTCCAAAACTCCTCATAAAGAAATCACACACTTCCCATTCTGTCACGGGGTACCCTTTCGAAAACGTAATGAACATGGTCCTATCTTCCGGTGGAGGAACACCATCTTTTGATCTATTAACCAACCCTACATTATTCTCAAATAATCTATTTTCATAGTTATTTGGTGGTGATATTATGATTTGTTGTTGATTCCTTTCCAATATAGCTTGTTGCATTATATCCGAGAATGCTCTAATGCATACATCTTGAACAATTTTTGCTACGCCTTGAGTTGCACTCAGTCTGTGCATATGAAAATATTTAAGAGATATCTCTTTGTCCATCAAACTTTGGATCAAAGGGATGTCCATATTATCGAAAAAAAATCCATCATTGTTTATGCAACTAAGGCAAATGACTGCCTCGTCAGATATCTGATTAATCAAAGTATATGGTAGGGACAAAATTTTCACAACAATATTGTTAAAACCCACCCTTTCCAACCACAGCCATAACGCTACGATCTGCATGGATTCCACCGGATCTCTCCACAGATTCATCACCATAAACCTGTAAAGCTTTCTATCAATAGTATGAAACGCCTTGAATTCCTCTATTGAAATCGTCACATATGAAGATGCCATTTTGCAAACCCTGCAAGTAAATGTACACAGCATCATCATCACCGCCATTTCTTGCAAGAAAAAGCAAAAAAAATCAAATAGCGATGGAAAACTGTTACAAAATGAAAAAATTGTATGGTTGTGCAAAAAAACTACGACGGAATGGATCCATCGGAAAATTGTACTAGCACCATGGATTAAGTAATAAAATTTAATTAAATAGACTCATTTCTTACCACTAATTGAAAACTATATAGCAAGAATTGTTTGTAGCTTAGCCTAGATGTGACTCTACCCTCTGAGTTTGAAAGCTAATTTTATAGGCAGTGAAAGTAAATTGAAAAAACTGAAAGGTGATGAAGTAATAATGTTGTTTCTATCAATGGCTTTGGTTGTATTATTGGAAATTTGTTGGATTCAGTTTCATATTTGAGAAATTGATTTAATTATGGCAATAACAATTAATGAGTCAACTCTCTTTCTATAGCAACCAAAGTTGGTCATTTAAAGTCTGGGTATAAAAAATTTGGCAGACATGAAAGTTCTTAGAAACGACCAATAATATTCAAACCCTCAGTAATTACTACTTAACTGAATGTTCTCGATTACATCAACCAAGCTTATCTCTTTAAGTATTTGAGCCGAAATCTAATAGATTCGAAATAAGTTTTTTGTCGAAGATTAGTTTAAGAACGATATATATTCCAATTATAGACCTGACATTTGCCAATAAAACGATCGACTTAAATTACTTTTTATTAACGACTGAATCTATCATGTAGATTCTAACGGACCGTTATAAATGCGAAATGTATTATTCTTGATTCTCGAATAATAAATGACTATTATTCGAGTTTTAAATTTGTAAAAATATTTTAAATTCTTGAAGTTGATTAATCCAAGAGAGTGTTCAAATAATGGAACTATGTTGTTAAAACACCACGTGCACCACGTACTCCTGAATATATATAAATTTATGATAATTTAAAATCGTCATAAATTTAAATAACTCGGTTTTATTGGTTATTTGCTAAAACTAATGTAATCATTTTTAGGGAAAATATTTCTAATAACAATAAAAAATCTAGAATGACATTAAAAATATAATTGTCTATGTGGGATGACAATTAAATTGTGGGAATCAAACATTAGAATCTTTAGTAGTTTTTACATATGTTATCTATATGCATAAATATATAAGACGTGAAATAATCATTTTTCTAATTATTATGTGTTTGATCTGAATAATATATATATATATATTCACCGAAAATATAAAAGTTCCATATGGTAAAAAGTAAAACAAATTAATTATAGTAACAAATTAGTACCTTATGAAATAAATTAACCCCATCATGAGTGAATTTTGTGGTTCCTCTTTTGTATTTGTGCCTATAGAATTCAACAAAATTGATAAGTTTAAGTTAGATATTATCATAATAATATCCTCAGAAATCTGCGAATTTCAAGTAAGTCAGTGAAATAACCAAAATTTAGTGACAGATAGAAACAACGGCCTATATAGTTTTGTGATTTATATTCAAAGCAAATAAAATAATAAATTATACATCCCTACTGCTTTCTAATACATTTTTTTTTTGTATCTTCAGACACTAATTTTTATTATTTCATGGAATGGAGGAGAATATAATAATTATTCCAATATTTGGTTTAATATTTGATTATAGAATATATTTATATATTGTATTTTTTTTTTATTAACTTTTATCTTAGTCATTTTGTTTATCAATTTCTCCGTATTTCCTTAATGTTATGTTTTCATTGTTTTGTTTAATATTTTTCCATTTTTTTCATTTCTTTTTTTTTTTTTTCGTTTTGCTTAGCTTTATTTGTTTTTTCTCCATCTATCTCTTTTTCTTATTGTTTGATTTTTTTTTTTTAACTCATTTTTATCTCTTTTTTTTTTCAATACAACCTATTTCATTTGATCTAATATCGAAATAAACATTAGAATAAAACGGGAAAAAGGAATAACCATTCCATTCCTGTTCCATTCCATTCAACGGAATAGTCATTCTATTACTATCATATTTGATTCCATAAACCGAACATCACCTATATTTTCATTCCGACGTAATACACAACATACAAAAATTTGAAATTACATTCTCTATCATTAAGTTTATAGCAAACTATTTCAAATCTGCAAGGTTTAGACAAGTAATTAGAACAGCTAGAACTTAATGACTCGCAACAATAACCTCTTATATTTCACATACTAAACTTTGTAGATTGAATTCAAATAAAATATAGGTAGATAATGCAATCCTTGATCATGATGCATTGTATTGATCTATTTTCAAAATTAATTTTGACATAATCTCCTTTCAATTCCGTGACACCATGAAATCATGTGTAAATACTCAATATATGTAAAGAATACATTAAATAATAATATTCTCTATCACTAATTTGTCAGTATTCTGTTTCAAATCTGCAAGTTTTAGGCAACTTAGTGAAACAGTAACTTAGTTGCCCCCAAAACCAACCTCTTATTTAGTTTTAGGAATTTACATTTCACACACCAACCTCTATATATTTAACTTTTTTTTTTTTTTTAGAAAGAAAAAAAACAAGTGATCTATATGCCTTCTTATAGTGCAATAAATTGCTATATTTTTCAATTTTCAAAAAGAATTAATTTTGACATAGTCATATTTTAATCCCCTTCCACCATGAGATCATGTGTAAAATTTCTATTGACATAAGTTTTAAATTAAATAGTAATATCCTCTACATTGACTTATCAGTTTTTTTTTTTTTTAATGTCAAATCTGTTAATTTTAGACAAGTTAGTAAATCAACAAGAACTTATTAACGGACAAAAAAACAAAACCCTATTAATTTAGGGATTTGTATTTCTTATACCAAGCTTTATAGATTTAACTCAAATAAAAATGTAAATAAATACCTAAATAATGATTTTATTGAGATATGTTACTATTTTTTAAAATATTTTAACTTAGTGGCATTTTAATTTCATCCCACGCATGTTAAATACTCAATATATCCTTTTTCAAGTAGCTTCTTTAATTTCCGTCTAAGACCCTATTTGATAGCTAGATTAATGTCTTAAATTAATGCATTAATCACTTATTTTATTTAAGTTTGTTTGATAACAGTATTTAAAAGTTTCAGTTAAGTCAAAAAAATTACTTAATCTAATAAGCTAAAATATCTAACTTAAAATTTTAAGTTGAATACTATTAATAGTTGTTTTAAATAAGTGCTTTATTTTGTATTTATCAAACTACTCTACCATTTAATAGTTTCAGCTTTTGAAAATTCAGCTCTTAATTTTTCTACACCTAATTTTCAGTTTTACCAAACGTCACCTAACTTCTAATTCTCAACCTAGCTCAACATATCATTTTTTTCCCTTTTATTTAAAAAGAGAGAGAGAGAGAGAGAGAGAGAGAGAGATAGAGAGAGAAAAGAAAGAACTTCTAAATTAAAAATTGAGAGACAAGAACTAGAGGTGGCAATTATGTATACGACTTGCTGACACGACACGAACCCGACACGAATTTAGTGGGTTTGGGTTTGATTAAACAGGTAATGGGTCATTTTTGGGTTGACACGAAAGTGACACGATAATTTTTGTGTCGAGTTAGGGTTGACCTGCTAACCCGAAAATGACACGAATATTTAAAATTTATTATTATATTTTCCTATATTTTTACATGTCACTATTAAGAAATGTAATATAATATATATAACTCACAAATACAAAACAACTTTTCAATAATTTTACACGTCATTCTTAATAGATATAGTAAAATGACACATAAATGCGAACAAGATATAATCCAAAATAAAAAAATATAGCATTAAGATTTGTAAAATAGGTTTTGGATCAATATTTTACGTCGACAAGAGTTAAATTGTTAATTTAGATACGGCATAAATATTTAAAATTTTTAATATTTCCTTTATAATGTTTTTGTATGTAACCCGAAAACACGACACGAAACCGATACGAACACGATTGGGTTAACTCGATTATGACACGAAAATTTTTGGGTCGGGTTTGGGTTTTGCTCACTGAAACACGAACCCGAATTTCACACTACACGAACACGACCCACCTACACGAATTGCCACCCCTAACAAGAACCACCTAAAAATATGGAAGATTATATATATATATATATACACACACCAAATACCCATAATAAATCAACACTAAAAACAACCAACAATATAAATGTTTGTAAAAGAAAAAAAAAAGTTTTCTACATAATTCAGCAATATTTTCAAAAACTACACGATTGACCCTTAAAAAATTAATAGTGAAAGTGTCTTATGACAAAATATAAATTACAATGATAACAGAAAGTTTTCCTCTATAACGTGTTATTTCTCAATCTCTCCAAAAGATTTCTCTTCCTCTTATCTCTATTTTTATCATTCCTCTTCAATAAGTATGAACTAATTTCTTCAATTATCTCAATTATCTCTATATCCGTTTATTTTTTCATTATTTAGTTTTTGAAACTTAATTTCATGTTTTTTCTATTTGAAATGAGATACATATCTATATATTTTTTTCTTCTTGGTTTTTGAAACTAATATTGCATATAACTTGCAAATACTGCATATATACCACTTTTATATTGATGTTATACCGTTTTATCTTTCTTTTGCACATATATTGTTTTTATAGTGATTTTATATTGCAGTACCGATTGTATACTATGAAAATGAGATCCACATACAATTACAGTATGAAATCGATATAAAAATTATATATGTAAAAAAAAAAAAAAAGAGTATAAAAACAGTATATACGTAGTATTTACAAATTGTGTCTAATATTAATGCAAAAAATGAAGATGAAAAAAATAAAATATCTATATATATATAGATATGGATCTCATTTCGAAGAGTTTAAAAGAACGAAAAAAATAGATAAAATCGAATGACAAAAAAACAAACAGATATAAAGATAAATGAAACTTACCAAAATAGCAGAAAATATTTGTGGAGCCAGTAGAAGGCCCAAGAACCAGTTGTGGTTGGAAGAGTTGAGTTTTATTGTATGTTTATTTGATGGACTACCCCAATCAATGAAAGCCCATAATGCAAGTTGATGACATCATTCTCCCTTTGTAGTCTTCCCTCCGCCAAAATCCTCTTTAATGCGTCTGAAATTGGTAAAGCAACTAACTAAGATCACTGACCAATTTCAATTCTTTCTGTGTTGGTTTTTGGCAGTAATGGGGTGATGTATATCAAAGTGAGATATGAGAAGAGAGTTCTTTAGTACAACACAGCACCGCAACTGATTTTATGCAAGTAAAATACAACATTCTGCCTTGTAACCTTGAGTAGTTCCAACTAATAACAAAAAAAAAAACTGAATTCTATCCGTACAACGAAAAAAATCGAACGGTTAAACACTAACCCATCAATTAGATGGATGATGGTTCTTTACTAGTCGAGGAAAAATGCAGTTATCAAAAAAATTTATTTATGGTTGATGTTCCCTACACATTAATGAAACTAAGAGACGATTACACCTAAAGATCCAGTTATCAGTTATCAGTTTTCATTCTCTCTCCCCGTAAGTGAGAGTTGCAGGCTCAACAAGTATGGCTGAGAGCTTCATTGACAGGTATTTTTCACTTTTTTTTCTTTTTTTTTTTTGCTTGGAGGAGTTATTTTTACAATTGCAGGCCCCCTTCCTGCTATATATATGTATAGAGAGAGAGAGAGAGAGAGAGAGAGAGAGAGAGAGATGTTATAATTAATTAGTTACATTGAAACATACTGAAAATCATCTAAAATGCCATTGTAGACAACACAGAGAAGAGTGATACTGCATTTATTGTTTAATGAACACGCCAAGGTGTTGCATACCTACAGCTCTAAAGCAAAGGCAGAGAAGAACCAGATCAGAGCAGAAACCGCCTGCAATCAAACGACTTCAAGACCGAACCTCAACTCTTCCTGACTTCGAGATTTTTAGATATGAAGAAAATGCATTGCAAAACTAGTGCTATATTATGCTAACCAAGCACATTGTCAATATCTTCACAACGAGTTGAGAGTTAGTCATTATAATTTCCAGCAGCACTCTGTAGATCTGATAAGGAGAAGGATCGCCAGGGAGAGTTCCTTCGAGGAGGAGATGAACATGACCCGTAGCCAAGTGATGGCTTTGGGCGTGGATGCAAGGGTGGACGGCAAGATGAAGAAGGTGAGGATGACCTTGACTGAGATTCCTCCCTTGTATTACTGCTTCTAGGACAGTTTATTGGGTACCCGTGAGTTGGTTTCTTTGACGTGCAACTTGTATTGTCTTTTGGGGGACAAGTGCGATTCTTATCATCCAACAAATTGCCACGAGCTAATAAATTCTTTCGCTTTCTGGTATAGGGATTTTCAGGCTTTACAAGATCTTTAATCGAGGAAGCAGAAGAAGCATCCGCAAGACTCGTGAACGACTTTGACTTGCCAGTATAAAACTTTGATATACCTCTCCTGCAACATTAAGAAAAGACAACAACAAACATCTTAGAAGCCAAGTATGAGTAAGAAATGTTGGCAGGAAACTCATGCCTCTAAACCGAACTGACAAGTGAAAATTCTGGAGAACAGAAAATTGACAGCATCACCTCAACAATTTTCTAAGCAACAAGCATAGATGAAAACACACATGACAATATGAAAACTATTCTTGGAACCTCTTAGTTATCATGGTTAATGGTTCTTTCACATAGTGTCAAAGCTCCTGATCCTGATATAACCCAATTTATTGGGTCTGTTGTATACGCGCCAGGCACAAAGCCAAGAGGCATTTGCATGCGGAGAGATTTTATAACAGACCCAGTCCACACGGAAATGAACACATGCAACAATTTCTCTAATTTAAGCTATGATTTTAGCAGCAGCAAGCTCTCAACCTCAACTCTACAAGTATTTGGAGGCAAGATGGGTGAAACAAAATGGCTATCAATTATATGCCATTACTATGTTGTTGTGAGGCCTCTAGTTCTTCTAAGTATTAAGTAAACAACTCCATTTTCCTCATTCAGTTCCCTACTTGTATGATATACAGATTAATCACAGAATCCCCATCCAACATTTAAAAGGATCATTTCTCAAATAACATAGAGAAGCCATTTTCCAATTCTGCAGTTAATTTCAAAAAAAACATGGACAGGATGTAGAATTGAAACCCTAAACAGATTATTCTCGAAATCAAAGATAAATTCAAACCCAATCAGGATTTAATGAAACCCTCATCAGAGTCAACAGTTGAAAGAAACTTACTTGATAGGCAAAACCTCCTCCAAATCAGCCATAGTATCCAAAGGTCCTCTCCGAACCTGAGATTCCTCGCAATCATCGCCGGAATCTTCACCATCGGAAGACAAATCACTATTCCGCCCGATCGATGAAGAGCTGGAAGAATCATCATCATCCTCCGGTGGAGGAAAACGGCGATCGCCCTGAAAAGCCCCAAAAAACGACGGCATATGGTGCATAAAAGCAGAGCGCTGGATGGAATTGGCAGTGGAAGTCTCAAAAGCAATAGACATATTGATGACAAAATTTGGGGAAAGGAAGAAAACCAATGAAGCAGTGAACAGATGGAGAAAGAAGAAAAGGGTAAGTTAAAGGGAAGAAAGAGCACATGGGTTTACGCCACTGGTGAAATCAGAAGCTCCCACAAATCAAATTAAAATAGTAATAAAGGAAAGAGGCAACACGCGAACCTAGAGAAGTGAATTAAATGGTGGAACTTGGAAGCAAGAGATGAACAAAGAAAAAAAAAGGTAGAATTTTGGAATTTGAAAGCTTATCCTGAATTGGGGAAAGTAAAGAAGATTATCTATGAAGCTGCGCTGGTGGGGGGATATGTTTATCTGTTTACAGATATTTTGTATAAAAAATAATTTTTTTTTAATTTTAAAAAAAAAAAAATAAAAAAAAAAAAAGGACAAAAGCTCAAGTCTTTGTGTGATGTTTTGAGTTGTGTAGTGTACCAGGTTTATCCACTGCCATTCCCATACCGTGGCTTCCTCTACTTAACGTGGATATTTCCAAGTTTTTGCCACTTTCTTTCACTTGCTTAAGGAAAAAAAAAAAGAAGGTTAATTGAGTTCAATTTAATTTTGAAAATGGAACCACTTAATGATGAAAAATAAAAGTAATATTTGATAATCTTAATAAATAATTAAAATTACGATTAAATGTTTTTAGTTTATAATATATTTAATAGCACTGCTTAAAAATTCAAATTAAGTCAAAGAATCTTTTGATATGATGAACTAAAATATTAAAATAACATTAGTTTATGAAAATTTTTACTAAATAATTATGTCAATTTAAATAAGTTTTATTTGTTAGGAATTGAAGTCTTTACTGCTCTGTAAAATTTAACCTTTTTGAATAAACAAAGGTTAAGTTGTACTAAAAACTTTTATCCATCAGTAATGTTTGTTTGGCCTTTGAAATGGATACACCCTGGGTTTAGCTGTACATGTCCAAGAAAAAAAAAAAGAAACAGAAAAATTATCCCATTAACTGTTAGATAATTAAATTATTTTAATTAAGAAACGGTTGATTAGTTAATAGCGGCCTTGGGGTAATTATTAATTAAGAGTGCTTTCAGATGGTTACGGTAAATAACTAGTGAAGAAGCTACAAAATTAACATTTCAACGAGCCAAATAAGATGAAATTCTCCACAAACTTATCTCTATGTTATTTATATTTCAAAACTCAACTTCAATTTTATTTCAAACACATGTCCTTGTAATTTTTAGTTTATTCAAACAATTTCAATTCAACTTTTCATTTTTCTAGGATTTGAGCTGTTGACAATCTAAATTTTCAAGAATTTATCCTGTACCATTTGTCCATTAACATTGTTTAAAGTAAAATTCAACGCATTTCTCAGTCACAAGTTCACAACATTACAATCGGCTTGTATGTTCGCAATTTTCACTTTTGCTCCAAAAGAAATTTATTACACCAAACAATGGATAAAGTTTTAGAAAAAAATTTAAAAAAAAAAAAATTTAATAACATAGCTTTGCACTAATATTAAGGCAGTAAATTGTTTAATAGTGATTAACTGATTATAGTACGGTAATGTCTCATCCAAAGTAAAGGAACAATTTCAACAAAAGAATAGAATTGGTATAAGAATCAGGAGCCAAAAATCCACTTACCAGTTGGGATGGGGAAAACCATTCCTCTGAAATACCTGAAATAGAAAAGGACAGTAGATTAGGATATAGGGAATTTCCAATTATTCTTCTGCAATTGCAAATAAAACATGGTTCGTACAAAAAAGGTTATAATCTCTTAACCTTTTTTATGTTTTATTCTGTTTTTTTCAATGAGTATTATTGTTCTTCTTTAATTCATGGTTTGTATTCCCCAGCTTTTTTACATGTATTATTCCTGTGAAATGGGATGATTGAATTTTCTTCACCAAAATAATATCATGTGGTACATTATTCTTTTCCTTTGGACCATTTAAAATTATTAAAATAAGTAAAAGAGAAGCCACAGAGAATAAGAATTGTGACTTTGACTTTACAGCTAGTTTTGGGTATGTTTGAATTCTTCACAACACTTTAAATTTTCTTTCTTTTAATCAGTTCAAGCTTCAACTTGAAATTTAAGTTGCATTCACACTTTACCAAAAACTTCCAATACTATTAATTATATTTGTAGGGGAATTGAATCTTTCAGAAATTCAAAATCAGAAAGAAGCTTTGATTTTGTAATATGTCAATATTCACACTTTGCACAACATTACTTGGCTCAGGCTACTCCTACTATGGATATTAAGAACTCATTTATTCTTAGCCAGAAGGTTTAGTCACTTGAATATGCCTTAATTCAACACGCTATTGACTCCTACATAAAAGATCTAACTTACACTTGATTGACAATATTAACAAAGAAAACCATCACTTATTTCTTAAATTAGCTGCACCAAGACATGAAAATAGCGATAATAAATCACCAAAATCTAAGTGAGAACAAACAATGGCAATTACAATCATTAAGTTTATGACGATTCACTTAATAATTTCACACTTTATATATATGAAAAGTAGCTCACATCAGACAAAGTGATCAAGTACCTGAGCTATGCTTCGATTGTTAGACAGCCCAATTTGCTTAAGCACTCTCAAAGTTAAAGAATCTGCACGTGTGCTTGTAGGTTTTAGCTGAGAAACAGCACAACGGCTAAATCAATAAATATATGGTGATTGCAGTCATTTCCATTAGCATATAAGTGACCGCCATAAGGCATCTGTTACAAAGAAAAGGAAAAGTAATTAATGTAAAGGTGAAACTTGACAGATTAGAAGCTTATACCTCATCACTCTCAAAATGAAGGTTCTCATGCTGGTATTGAAGTAGAGCCCAAACTGATTATGAAGTTCAGAGGACAAGTCTGCTAACATAGGCTCTAAGCGAATAACAATGTTCAAATTAAAATCATCACCGATCATAAAAACAATCAACCGAACACGTACATTTAACTGCCGAACCAACATTTGTCTTACATATATACATTCTCACAATGTTTAAGTTGCCAGTAAGGCACTGTCTGTGGTATTTACTTTGCCTTCTGAACTTAAGTCTAAACAAGCTATCAGAGACTGTTCATCACATATAAAACATAGAATGAACCAGCAACATCGAGATTCAGTACATCACATGTTAAAGAATATCTAGAGACACTTTGCCCGAAAATATGCAAAAGTCATAAATCTACCGCTAACACATTACTCATAGATGTAGCCACCGTGATAATAAGAAACATTAAATAGATGATTAAGAGGCCAATTCCTAACATCTTATTAGGGCGCATGTCATTTCGTGGTAAGATGATGAGTGACCAAACAAGTGCTAACACAAGAAATCCTATTGTATAAGTCAAACTGTTGTCTTCAAGAACTTCATACGGTTTAGGTCTCCTGGACCAGGCTCCAAGCAGCATTGAAAGCCCCAACCCAACAAGGGTATTGAACATAGGACCTGCAAAGCACCCTGACATTGCAATCTGCAAACTGTCCCCACCATGCATTGCAAGTGCAATATTAGACATTAAATCACCCATTGAGTTTCCCCATGCCAATACTGTTACACCAAGGAGTGCTGGATTAATTCCAAATATCACGCCTAATCCTACAAGCAAAGCAACAAGCTCGTTGGCAATAATGTAGAACCAGACAATACTCATAGCAAACCCCCCAAACGCCCATGGAAATAGAAATTTGTGGGGTGGCTCATCAACTCTAGTGTACAGATATGCAAGAACACCGAGGATGCCTCCAGAAAAAACACCAATGAAATATGAAATTTCTCTATTCAGTATACACAAATCATCCTGGGTATTCCATAGAAGTGCTAGAAGAATGGGTGCTAATGTAGAACTAGCAACAGCATACCCTTTTGACCATCGTTCCTCCTCAATTATAGGAATTGTTGATCTTCTTAAGATTGCAAAAGGCATCTCCAGCAGCCAAAAAAATTTGGAACAGGTACAAGAAATGTGAGCTGTCACTGTTTCCTCCTCATTCCAACCCCACTCTTGGTTTGCACTCTCTTGATTCACCTTCAAAACGTCATTCGAATAAATTGCCACATTTGAAGCCCACATCCAATGTTGCAACTTATTTTCCAGATGTGGTACATCAGGTACGGAATCAGAACAAAGAAGCGAGGCATAAACAGATCCATCCTCTTCACAAAATACACTTCCCTTAATAGGCAGAATTGGTGCTAGAGCACCAAATCTTTGTCTCCAGGCAATTTTCCTCAACATCTCATTTGCAACAACTGCAAATGCATAAATCACATAAATAGAAACAAATGCTATTGCACCCCCAACTGTCACCTTGCCAACAACCAAAACGACACCCAGAGACAAAAGAGTAAACAAAAAGAAGCATATATCTCTTATAAAACTTGTTCTATCAATCTGAATCCTCTTCTCCGATGAACAAATAGAGACAACTCCCACAACAACACATGTAACAAAGACAGCACCACCCAACACACTACTGAGGCCCACTTCACCCTCATCTTTACCAACAAAAGCAGCAATGCTAGCAAACACATCAGGGGCTCCATTTCCTAATGGCAGCAAACAAACACCAGCAACAGTTGGTGGCAATTTCAGAAGGTTTGATAACTTTTCCAAGGAGCAGCAGAAATAATCGGATGCAGTATTTCCCAACAGATAAAAAAGAGCAAGCAACCATATCCCTAACACTAGGTACCCAACAAAGGGAAATTTCTGGCAATCACAATACAAAAATCTAATGTAATTGAAATATCCACCGGAAGTGCATTCAGGATGGTCAATCAAATATTCACACGGACCACTATAACTCCTGTGCTTCAACAAGCCAGAACATAATGTCGGATCAGTGCGTGGAATAAAAGTGGTATCATTGAGAAAATCAGTACTACTAATTTCAGCAACTCCCCTGCCTCTTAATTCCAATTGCTCATTACGAGACGAATGAAAATTCACAAGAAACGGATTCTGAAGAGAATTCCTCTGATTGTACAACAAGAAAAGGAACACCAAAGAAGAAATTCCTCTAAAATAACGATGAAATTGGAAACTCCTAATTCCACAAAAGCATTTCTTTTCAACCATATTTGACTCTGCCTCTCACAATTGATAAACGCGTCTTAAACAGCGAGCCCACAAAACTCCAATTTCGCTGATGGGAAGGTAAACAGAAGAAAGACATAAATGCAAATTGCAAGGAAGAAAGAGACAGGGAAATACGTAAAGGGAAGAGGGCATACCTTCACGAGAGGGTGATTCGAGATAGCTTCTCGGTGAAAGATGGAAGGAAAGGACGAAAGCTGAGCGCGTATTCGGCGGCGTAAAGAAAGCAGCTTGTCACGGCGTCGCCGGCATGAATGAAAAATATGGCAAATCGACGGTGAGATATGCGACGATTTCTGAGTTGTTCCCTTGCAAGCGACTCCACTTTTAAAATCTAAAAATAGGAAGTTGTTTCAGGTAGTTTTTGGGATTTGGGAATGGGGTCCCTCCCTGCAGTGCTTAGTCCACCCACCCCGCCATCGTTTCATTTTTTTAAATTTTTGTTCAAGTTTATTTGTTAAAAAAACATTTTTTTTTATAAATTTATTTCTCATTTCGTACTTTTTACTTACTTTTTTTAACATGTACTAATAAAAAATTTACTATATTCCTCCCTTATTATAAAAATACAATTTAAATATTTTTATTGTAGTTTTATAATTAAATAAATATATATTAAAATGAAATGAAGAAGGAAAGTTCTTATAGCATATAGTTGATTTCATGTAAAAGTATGCACTCTTTACTGAATTATACACCCATTTATTCTACATCACAAATCAATTTTTTTTATATATAAAACGATTTCTTGCCCAATGATAAATATATAAGATTAGGAGAAAATTATAACATGTCTCATTAGTTTAGGAAATAATAAAATTAGTACTAAATATATGTTGGTCTATATTTCATCTTTCACAAATCTAACATAATTATAAATATCATAATTTAATTGAATTTTATCTCTCTTACCTTTATTTTTTTTCCAATAATCTTTGATAATTAAAAATTATTATTTATTTATTGCTATATTTGTTTATTTTTTGCCATCCCATCTTAAAGAAATTGCATCGGTTTATCAAAGTTACTTAAAATTGTTATTTTAATTGTGTAAATTTTTATTTAAAAGTTTATGATAAAACTAATTTTTCAATAAAGATAAAATTAAATATTAAATATTAAAATTTAAGTGCTTATTAGTATTATTAATTCTTAAATTAAATATTTATTGGTATTATAAATGCCTAAAACTAATCAACTATAAAATTGTTTATCACGTAAAAAAAAATTGTTTAGCATGAATTGAAAGTAAGTACCAATTTAATTAATCTTTTTAATAACTAAAATAATGAAAGTTACAAAATTATGAACAAGACAACTTATCCCTTTAACAATTAGTTCAATAATCTAATAGGAGTGTATTCAATTGAAATTTTTATAGACTTTTAAAATTCAGCGGTATTCAATTAAGACTTTTTATGAGTCTTTAAAAATGATCAGGTATTCAATTATGACTTTTAAAGAACTTTTAAAAGTTATCAAGTATTCAATTAGAACTTTTATAAAGTCAATAAAAATATTTGTGTATTCAAAAAGTCATTAACAATTCATAATAATGACTTTTATAGATTTTTTTACAAATTTTAACTCAAAATAGAAAAAAAAAAAGTCATCACCATATATGTAAGAATTTTTATTTTCACAGAACCCTTCCTGTATATCGTTGCTTCTATCTTTCCATATCGTTGCTTTTATCTTTCCACCTCCATATCATATTCATGCTATGCTCACCCTTAAAAATTGATGTGGTGATTCTTTTGTCTTTCGATTCGATTTATGTATAAGACACAAAATACCTCTCCTCTCTTCTCTTCTCCGAGCATTAGCTGCGTCAATGGAGCCTTTGTCAACAATGAATTGTTATTGTGGAGAAGCTGCTCATAGTCGTTCATGGAGTGATGCGGTTGCAACAATTTAGGTTGTCAGAGAAGATGAAAAGCATAAGCAATTGGATAGTTCATCGAAATCGCACAATCCATTGTCGGAAAATTGAAAAACATAAGTAAGTTTATATCAGAGTTCTGCGATGCCACAATCTGCTTCTCACACCAAACTTATTATTCTATCGCTGGAAAATTCAAACCGCTTCTTGCACCAAACTGATTTATATTATTTCAACAATTAAATTGAAAGGAGTTGGGTCTTGATTTTTAATTCTTTACTTGTTGTTGTCTATTGAATAATTGGTTACAGATTTTTACTGGGCTGATGGATTTTGTTTGGAATTAACACTTTAGCACTCCTATTGATTATTAGTTTGGTTGAGCTGTTGAATTTGACAAACTAATTGAAGTTGTTTCATCTGGAGTTTTTTATTTGAAGATTTGAAGTAAACTATAGCTTGTTGCTATTTATTTGTTGATTGCTAAATTCTTTAAAATTATTGAGATTATTATTGGATTTGTTGCGAATGGCAAATGAAAATCGCAAAGACAACCATGAAGGATGAAAAAGAGTTATTAGGTATTTCATATTCAAATCCGCCCATCATAACCTGAATTGCAATCCATCCTAACTATTATAGTTATCTCTTTGCATCATTTTATGTTGTTAAAAAAAAAATCTTCAAAAGTCTACAAATGTCTTTGAAAATATCTTAAAAAGTTCGTAAAAATCTATGGAATAAATGTTTTAAAAATCATTAATACTTTTAAAAACTTTACTAAAAATCATCAAAGTTCTTTACTCAAAAAAAGTTTATAAAAGTCTCGATTGAATACCATCCCTGAAAAGAAAAACTATAACAAATTGGATATATATATACAAACTTTGGTAAATTAAAACGGAGGGACAATAATGAAAAAAATTAAACTTTCGGAGCTACAGTTGAAATTTACCCTAAAATCCTCTTAAACCCTTCTCCTGTACTCCGCCCTCCCCAACTCGCTCGCTCGCTCGCTCCACAGCTGAGGACAACTTGTGACGACATTTCATTACTGTTCCGGCAAGATGTCCGCCATTTCCACAAGAATTGAAAACTATGAGGACTTCGTCAAAGTTCACGGTTTGCTTCTGGCTGCGTCGGGTCTTCCTCGATCGCTTCATCGCCAACTGTTCGACAAATTGATTTCAGAGACCTTCGACGGCGGCGCCTACTTCCAAGTCGAACCGTGTGAGGAAGGCCGGCAGAGGCGACTTGTTCTTATCTCTGATTCTATGCCCAATGAATCCAACGTTTTCCTTGTCGACCATGCCTGGACTTTTCGCCTTTCCGATGCTTACAAGCAGGTAAATATTTCGTTAGCCTATTGATGCTTTCTTTAGATGAGATTCTATTTTTTAATGATAGAACTAAAATTACTTGCTTAGTCTTAGTCTGCGTAGGGGCATTTTTTTTGTTTTCGTGAAATGTTATGGCTTCTGCTGGCTATTGAGCTTAGACTACTGAAATTTAGTATCTTTGAACTGTTGCAGCTTCAAGAAGTTCCAGGGTTGGTTCAGAGGATGGCTTCTTTGATGTGTGTAGATATTGATTTAAATTCAGATGCCGAAGATGAGGATGGAGTTTCACAAGAGAATAATTCGAAATTGAAGGTGTTGGATGCGGTTGAGAACGAGATTAATGATGCAAAGGCGAAAGGCTATGATACTGTTAGATGGTTGGAGCTTGAGGAACTTGACATTGACGATGACATGCTGCTCTCCCTTGATTTGCCGAGCAAATTTCCGGTCAGTTTTTATTATTCAACACCAAGTTATTTTTATATCATAAAGAACAAGACTTGCTTTTTTCTTTATTTGCTTATATGGTCTAAATTCAGAATCTCTAGTCAGTCTATGTTGATAACTATGTATATCTTAAAAAACAACTTTTATCATGATTTGTTCCCAAGGCTCGGAGAAGTAATAGCATACTTAAGAGATGCTACTAGTAGCTCTAGGGATTTCATTCAATTTGGTGTTAATAGTTTTTCTGTCTTGATTGTTCTTTTAGGATCTACTAGCGCTTAGCCTATGTGGAAACAAGCTTGACAATGTAGAAATAATAGTGCAAGAAGTTACAAAATTCAAAAATCTAAGGGCTCTGTGGCTGAATAACAATCCAGTCCTGAAACACTGGTATGCTTCCTGATATATGGAAAAGTATGAGCTGTTTTTTTTTTTTCTGGGTGAAGAGGTTTATAGTTGCATTTATTGATTATTCTTGAGAGAGAACTTTTCTATTACTCCAGTGATGGTCATATGGCGGATACAATTATTGAAGGATGTCCAACATTAGAAATCTATAACTCGCGTTTCACCAGTAATTTTGGCGAATGGGCCTTGGGATTTTGTGGAGGAGTGTACGAGAAGGATAATCCTGGCTGCATCAGTGAAGGAGAGTCCCCATTGCAGAGTGTCACTTCCCTTGATCTTTCAGATAGATGTGTTCATTCTCTTATTAATAAGGTCTGAAGTTTCTCTTTTCACTATTTCTTCATTTCATGCCTTATTCATTAGGTTTCACAAACTTCACTTTTCCATATGATTTCCCTATTTAGAGAGGAAGTATAGTGAATTATATTGCCTTCAGGACAAAGTTTTCTGCAAAACTCATAATTAATTTGGTTCTGCTCACCTTCAGGCATTTTCTCCTGTCAAAATGCCAGCTCTTTCGCATTTGAATATTCGTGGAAACCCCTTGGAGGAGAATTCATTTAATGAATTATTGGAAGTGCTGAAGGGGTTTCCTCAGTTACGTTCTTTGGAGGTACTTTTCTAGCCCTTTGTTAACTCTTGAAAAGAAGTTTGGTATTCTTATTACATTGTTATTGTCTTCTGTATCTTTATTATTATATTTTTTTTCCGTTTTTCTTTTTCATTTTGGAAGGTGGATATTCCCGGTCCGCTTGGAGATAGTGCTGTAGAAATTCTTGAATCTTTTCCCAGTATTTCTTTGCTGAATGGAGTCCATGCATCAAAAATACTAGAAACTGGAAAACATGTGATTGATTCAAAACTGGAGCCTCGTCTTTCCAAATGGACAGCTGATGAACCTCTGGCTGATCGCATTATTCATGCAATGTGGTTATATATCATGTCATATAGACTTGCAAATGATGAAAAGATTGATGAAACCTCAGTCTGGTATGAATTTGTGACTTAAGAGTTGATTGGTTGAGCAAAAAAAATTGTTTTTTCTTTTGGTTAATTGTTGCTGGGTGGCTATTATTCCTTACAATGGAAACACTTAAAACACATGGTCTCGTGTCTAAGATATTAAAGGAACAGACATTTGGATAGAACTAATAACTGTGGTGCTGTTGAAAGTTTTTGCCAATATGAATTATGATCTGTGCCTAATGGATGTCTATCGTATGATGCTTCTTCTGTTATGAAATTGGAACTCTGTTTCTTTCTTGGTATACTAAATGGTTGAGAAAATAAATCGCCAACTTATACCTTTCTCAAGAAATGTGGAGATGAGATGAGAAAATATTGTGCAGACACTAGTTAGATGCATAGTGAATGAAGAAAATAATTTCATCGCAAGGATAGGGAAATCACATGAAATAATGCAGTTTTGGAAAAGATCTGATATAAAAATAATGCGTGAATGGTAAGTTGTACTTCAGTTTTTGTCTCTATTTAATTGAAATTGGAAGAACTGTCAACCAAAAGAAAGGCACTAAGGACTATATGGTTTCTTGTGGACCTCATAATGTCAGAGATAGAGCAAACATTATAACAGTCTAGTAGTTGTGAGTAGATGGTTATATCTGGTTGTATAATGTGTTGGATGTTGTACATCAATCCTGCCTCAAATTTTGTGTTGCCCTGGCATTAATTTTAGTGCAAAATCTGCCTAATTGTCAAGAACTGAAACTCTTAATCCAAGTGACTTATGCATTGTTCATTTAGCTGACTTGATGTTATAGTTCTTCTTGTGAGGTCATTGAGTAGTGCCATAATGGTCTTGCTTCTCCATCACAATTTCATGCGCTTTCATGTGAAAATAACACACATAAGATGCACATATATGCCAAATGATAGTGGTCTAAATTGCTTGATTTTGGATTTTCCTTCAGGTATGTGATGGATGAACTAGGTTCAGCTTTACGACACAGTGATGAGCCAAATTTCAGGGTGGCTCCTTTCCTGTTCATGCCGGATGGGAAGCTTGAATCAGCTGTGAGGTTGCCTCTGGTTTTTAAATCATGCATTCGCTAATTTGTGCATCTTTCCTGAATTTGCAATGCCTTAGGGTGTATACAGAAGAACGTGAATATGTTTTATGATGTCCAAACTCTGAATTTGAAAAACAATGAACTCAGACACTGTGATTTCAACTACTTAACTGGTTCTACAAGATGCAGTTAAAGCAATTTGAAATGTGAATTAAATACTTATTTATCTTTTTGGTTCCCAGCTATTCCATATTATGGCCCATTCAGGATGTCGAAAATGGAGATGAGTGCACACGTGATTTCCTTTTTGGTATTGGGGAAGACAAACAGCGTTCTGCCAGGCTGACTGCATATTTCCATACGCCACATAATTATTTTATTCAAGTATTGACTCGGGACCGTCTTCTGTTTTTAAACTTATATGTGAATTGGCTCTGCTCAGTGCTAATCGCGCAATTTCCTTCAGGAGTACAACAAATTCTATAAGAACTTGCAATCAAAAAGTTTAAACCCTTTGCCTGTGAGGTCTCCTTCAACTAAACGCTTGTGTCGCAGTGATGGGCTCCCTTTGCGCGTCTACACTGATATACCACAAGTTGAAGAACTTTTAACACGTCCAGAATTTGTTATCAGTATGTTTAATAGCCGTTCCCTCTTTGTTAGAGTCTCTAAAATATATTCCAACTGATAAATTTGTGGATTTATATATCCTATATAATCTGTTGGGTTAAATTAATAATGATTGCAACATAAGCTTAATATATTCCAACTGATAAATTTGTGGTTTATGCATCCGATATACTCTGTCGGGATATATTAGTAATGATTGCAACATAAGGTTGCACCTATTAAAATATATACTGTAGCAGCAACTGTTTTGTGTCATATGAAAACATTTTCACACAAATTTTTGGCACTGTCTGTTTCGATGGTTACTATTCTCCTTTGCTCACCTTTGGCTAAAATTTTAATTTCAGTCTGGACGAATGACGCAACCTAATTCTTAGCCTATTCTACGTGGACTTTCTTATCTTTATTTTTCTCCATTCAGATGTTTTTGCTCATAGGATATGTTGTCTATTGTAATTACTCATTTTTTCTTGCAGCATCCGAGCCCAAGGATGCAGATATTATATGGACAAGCATGCAAGTGGATGATGAAATGAAAAAAGCTACTGGAATCACGGACCACCAATATGTTAATCAGTTTCCTTTTGAGGCTTGTATTGTCATGAAACATCATCTGGCAGAGACTGTTCAGAGGGTACATATAGAAAATTTAGTTACTTCATTTCGTTCATAATCTATGATGCATAGCATGGTAATAATCCATAAGACAGCTGTTAATTTTAACTATTCATGAAATGCACATGCTTAATGTTTGTCTGATTTTGAAAGAATTCTTCCAAGTTGTGAGATTTTTTTCTTTCCTACAGGCTCATGGAAGTCCTGAATGGTTGCAACCAACCTACAATCTGGAAACACATCTATCTCCACTTATTGGTGACTATTATTTGCGTGAAAGAGATGGAGTGAACAACTTATGGATCTTAAAGCCATGGAACATGGCTCGGACTATTGATACCACTGTAACTGAAAATTTGACTGCTATTATCCGACTGATGGAGACTGGTCCAAAAATATGCCAGAAGTATATTGAGCACCCTGCCTTGTTCCAACAAAAGAAATTTGATCTCCGTTATATAGTACTTGTTCGCAGTATGAACCCTTTGGAACTCTTTCTTGCAGATATTTTCTGGGTATGCACTCTATGCAATGTTGATTAATCCACTATGGCAATAAGATGTGGAAACAGTATCTTTTGAGCATTCATAGAGGAATATTAAGGTCCTTTTGTATTTGAATGTGATTCTTTTCCCAAAATCAAGTTATCATCTTTTTTTTCTTATTTTCAGGTTAGATTGGCAAACAACCAATATACTCTGGACAAGAAAAGCTTCTTTGAGTACGAGACTCACTTTACTGTCATGGTATGTGTTGAATGTTGAATTTTCTTTCTTCTCCCTGGAAATCTCTCCAAATCAATCTTCTGGAGTACCAAATTGAACTTGTTTCTTGATTTTGATATAATTTGTCAACTAAATGGACTTGCAGAACTATCGTGGAAGATTGAATCACAAAAACACACCAGAGTTTGTTGCAGAATTTGAACAAGAACATCAAGGTAACATCTCTGCTTGTTCAACTGCTGTTCTTCCATCAAGAGAGTGGTGACTTGCAATTGTATAACAAGCTAGGCATATCTATATTCGGCTTATGTGGATTCTTATTTGTGTGACAGTTAAATGGCTGGATATCCATGAAAGAGTAAGAAACATGATTAGATCTGTCTTTGAGGCAGCTGCACTAGTACATCCTGAAATGCATAGCCCAACATCTAGGGCAATTTATGGGGTGGACGTAATGCTTGATAGCTCTTTTCAACCAAAGTTATTAGAGGTTTGAACTCGAAACAGTGAGACGGGATAGCACTAGAATCTGTTTATATAATTGTTGATTAAGTATATAAAATATGATGGTTATTATTCTACTGCAGTGCGATGACAAGTATGATTATTTTGTGTATATGCAGGTAACTTACTGCCCGGACTGTACAAGAGCATGCAAGTACGATACGCAATCAATCTTTGGAAGAAATGAAGTAATAAAAGCCCAAGAGTTCTTCAATTATGTGTTTGGTTGTTTATTTTTGGATGAAACTACCCATGTAAAGCCACTCTAATGGAGTTCAAGAGATATCTCCTTTCTATTTACAATCTGTGTTGTACAACATTACAGTTTTTAGCAGAGTTAGTTTTGTTGGGTAATTGACTTCCCTCTGTCTGCTTTGAAATATTATTGTTCAATTTTTATGTTGAGATCCCACGTGCTCTTGTAACCAACATTGGGCGACAATTAGCTGATATGTAAGATTTTTTCTGTTAATTAAAATTGAGGCCATCAGTAATTCAAAACCCACTCAAACCAATTTAGTATGAGAAACGGGGCAGGAAGAGTGCAAGGATATCTCCTCCATTCCTGTTTTCCGATATATCGGAATATTCTTTTCTCCATTCAAATAAAATGGAAAATATTTTATCCTCATTTCCATACCAACGAAAATCTTTGTTTCCGAATGAAATACTAAACTTTCCTCAAAATCTATCCAATTCATACGTAAAATCAAATTGAAATACCTGTTGGAAAATCAAATTATACACATCATTCATTCACCAATCCATAGGTAGCAACAAGAAACTAATGAATGAAAAAAAAAAAAAAAAAAAAAAAACCCTTAAATAGCATCATCTTAATAAAATGTTAAAAATAATCCGAGGAAACTTTGAAAAAATAATGAGGAAAATATGTGAGAATCCCTGCTAAGACTAATCAAGGCGGGAACAATGACGCAGACTAGCCGGGAGAGGATATTTCTTTCCCCATACCTATTAAGAGTTCGGAACAAAATTCAGCCACATCCCCAACCTATGGTGATATTTTTGGGGATTTTCCTTCCCTGTCGGAGCTGATCCCCAATGGGGATGGGGAATCTCCTACATCCCTAAGGGAGTAGGAGTAAGCTTGGTTTCTTAACTGAATATAATACACACAAATGGGATTTTCTATTTCGGAGGTGGAAAAATTAAGGAAAAAAAAGTTTTCAATGCGATGCAACAACTGCTACAATTACATCGTACCTCACCTAGTTTCCTAGTTTCCTTGATGAACTATTATGTACATTCAATTATCTATTCCCGAAACCATAGGTCCTCCACGCTTCTTGTCCAAGGTTAAGGAGCCAGAAACATTAGTGAGAAAAATTCATGTCAGCTATGCAGACTGCCCCTCGCTTTGTTCAGGCGATACATTTGTTTGATTTCTGGATGTTGAAAGCTTCTTATGCAGTTCATGATTTGACATCCGCTCAATCTCCAATGCTCGCTCAAGCTTTAAAACGTTGTAAGTAGCACCAGTTATTACAAGGTTATGTTAGATAAACAACTCAACTAAATGATTACAGCAAACGCTTGAAGTTAACACATGGTAAAGGAATAAATGGAACTGGTACCTTTGCTGCTCTTGTGCTCCATTCCCCTAAAATAGCTCTAAGCCTTTCGTTCTCTTCCACATACTGTTCCGGTATTTCATCAAAGAAATTAGGGAAACTAGAAAGGCAGAGATTTATTGACATACATATGTAGAAATCCTATGATTTTGCTTTAAAATATGGCCAGAACCGGCGTTGCAAATACTGATAAATTGGCTGTGCTGTATTTAGAGTACATCATTCAGAACCACTAGTCTCAATAATCACAGATGACCATGTTTTTGTAGGTTTATTCATTTGAAGCAAAGGTTATAAAAGGAAAAAAGTCAGACACAAGAAACGTCCTAGGAACAATAATAGATAACGTAACCTAACGACGGAGAACAAAAAAAAAAAAGTAGGGCTGTTCATAGAGATGGCACTTTATATAGCCCAAGGAAAACCCAGATAATGACTACAGGGAAAAATGCAACAACAAATAAAGACATGCATGAATATTTGAGCACAGAGGAAAAAAAAACATCAAATGCGTCTTTTATCAAAGCTTAATTCATTTACAATACTATTATATACTTTAAACAAAAAAAGCAATCCACTGGACGTACCCGATCATTTGTGGTTCGAACTCGCTGTATCTCAGAGTCCCTCTCAGCTATCAAAGACCGAGCAAGTCTTAGCTCTGTTTGCAGTTGATTCATCTGTACCATAAGCAAGCTCATCAATATACGAGGTAGAGAACATCACAGAATATAAAGGTCAAAGACAAACACAACGGAGAAGATAACGACAACTGAGAATTAGCAAACATGTACTGAAACCACAAAGAGCAGCAAGAGGAGGCAGTGAGTGTGCATGTTTGTGCCAAAACATACATTCAATGCTGAATCAAGAACAGCATCACTAAAAAAATTTACCTCAGCAGAAAGTGTTCGTAATTCTTGTTCACGGGCTGCTAACATGTGAGCAAGATCCACCTGGAGAAGCATAGAACAAAAATCATCATCTGAAGCATTCCTCACAATGCAGCTCCATGTTAGTGCAAACAGAAGAAATTTCCAGTCTACTTATCAAAAAATAAAATATTGCACTATAAAACAAGTTATTATCCTTGTCTAGGAGAAAGAGACATCACAGCTAACCCTAAAGATAAGCAATTGTCAGTTGTCACATTTTTCTCATCCTAACTCCTAGCTCAAAAAGAGAAAATTGTCCTCTAGTTTCTCTTTGCTCTATTGTTTTATTTCTTAAGTGGTGCTCCTTTAGTTGTAGAGCCTCCACTATGTTGAATATATTCTCTACTACTCAGGAACCATCAGATAATTTAGGCAAAATGAGCACAGCCATACTAATGAATCAAGGAAAGCCAATGAATCAATGAGATATCTAGCTAGCAAATATTAGCATTTTAGCATAATGCTGTCTTTTTGAAGACTTAAAACACATCCATCTGCTCTCATTGATCAAGATCTCAACCATAAAATTAGATAATTACCAAGTATAAATGAAACAACAGCTGTGTATTGAGGCAGAAAAACGAAAAAACTAGGAAGAAGTTCTATCTGGCCAGTAATGAGTTCTTGGTACATTAAGGGAGGGAATCAAATACATTCAGAGTCATGTCAAATTTGCTATTTATCTCCTTCATCTAAACCAAATATGGCATAATCACTCAAGATGAGACTTCACCTAGGACTGACATATTTCTATTCCATATGAACAATGATAGGATATAAACACCAACAAATTCCAAAGCCCTAAGATATTTGAAATTTGAATTCAAATAAACATAATCCCTGCATCTGTAACTGTTTACTTTCCCGTCATTAACAAATTTAATCAGCAATATAGTCTATGCAAATACAACAGACCATCTACTGCAACATCCTTATTTATGAACAGAAACCACCATAAAATCAATTTGGATCTTCTTGGGCTAGCCAAATTACAAATTTTAACCGATGATAAGTATAGTTGTTAACCCCGATATTGCGGTTATAACCACTAACTTCATGACTATTCACTTCATAGTTTTATATTCTGTAAATAGACGTTCATTCGCCATTATGACTAATACCTGAGGTGTGCTCCCGTCGTTGGACCGCTCATATTTACTTAAGCACTCTTGCAAGCGAAGAATCTGCATGAGAATATTTTTATGGGCATTTACTGAAAAAGAAGCACAATTACTATAAAGGAAAACCATATGAAGGTTTACAGTTGCTAGTTGGCCACAACATAAAGTGACAAAACCATCAGTCATTCGTTAAAAAATAAAATGAAAGTAAAGTCAACTGTAGCAGCCAAATACCTCCTCACTCATAAAATGAAGGTTTTCACGCTGATACTGAAGCAAAGCCATTTGCTGATCAGAAAGTCGACCACCATCATGGTACCTGTTACTCAAAAGAACTCTCAATGTAGAATCACAGATTTGTCATGGAAAACAGTATTATGTAATTAATAATCCAACAAATAATAGCCCATTGACTATTTTACCAGAATGCTACTACTTTTAAAACAGCCATTGATCAGGCTATACAAAAAAAAGTACTGGATGCAGGAATATCCTTCATGCAATACAAAAAACGTGTAAATATATTTCACTCAAAAAGGCTGGATATGACTGGTAAGTGGTTGGAGAAGAAAAGGTATACATACCTCAAACCTTCTAAAGAACTTGATCGTTGGAGTGGAGAATATAATGACTTCAAAATATCAGGCTGAGAATCTAATGAATTGTACTGATGCAAATAACCTGCAAGGCACCAACAGATGAGGATTGGAGCATTGAGATGAAAAATAGCCAAATGTCAAATCCTGTCTGACACAGTAATTTACGAACTTAAATACTGCAAGTACACAAGGTAATAGTCTTCGATGAGATAGAACTAGCCTAACTATTGTCAGCATTTCTATAGATGAACAAAGTCTGTCTTGTATGTCATTATATGATATCTTGAGTTATACATTGAAAACTGAGTTACCTCCAAAAGGGACAACTTCATTTAGCATGACAAATGCTCTCTGAAAATTAAGAATTACCAAAGAGCTTGTATCAAGTTTTAGTAATAGCCATTAACATAAAAACTGCCCAGGCAGAGTAAAAGCCAAGTTACTACTGCATCCAAAGAAGAAAAACTCATCTAGACCACCTATGATATTGGATGATTATCGAGGCCATCTTTTTTTACACAAATGAGTTAGGGTAGATCAAGATATGTCAATCAACTTACCCACATAGACGCTCATAAATGATACTGCACATATAACCTCAGCCAAGACAATAATCCTGCAGTTATATAAAAGCGAAGAAATTTTCAGTACACATTTCAAAAAGGCAAGTTCAAAGAAGCAGAATTTGCTTCATCGGCACCCTATCGTGAAACAGATAACAGAGACCAGAGTGCTGATTCTAAATAAAGACATCTCATGGAAAAAGTGCTCTACTCATTAGAACACAAATTGAAATGGCTCATATTAAGAAATGATAATACGTGTACCTCAGTAACGCCGAGATTGAAAGAAAGCTGATATGGGGTTTCCATACAATGACAAGTAACATAGCAGCAGTTCCTTCAATTACCCAAAGCATTCAGTAAATTTTGACACTAAGAATTTCAAAGGCGTGAAAGAAAATTTCTTATAGTGTAGGTGCACCAATTTTAGCACAGAAAAGAAAATTTAACATGAAAGGAAGAGAAAACAAGATATCATCAATCTTTTAAGTAAGAGATTTGTGAACCTACCATTCTTCCCGAACATTGGGCATACAGTAACACAATGGCAACTTCGTAGCCCAGGAGTAATAATATCAGTGTGTTTGCACGAAAGAAGGAAAAAGGAAGATTACCATATGCAGTAATGGCAAACGGTAAGCGAACAATATGCTTCAACTTCTGGCTGAAACTATAATAGCCCTACAACAAAATGAGCATGTAAAAAAAAAATTCTACAACAAATAAAAGCTTGACGGAGAAGCATATTGTTTGAGTAATTTCTTAAAGAAGAGTACCTGCAAACGTATTTTCTGGACTTGAGAAACGAAATACTGTTGGAAGATGCCTGAGAGAGTGTGAAACGAATTCAATAAAACCGCCTTAAATGGAGGGGGGAAAAAAGCTCCAGTCAAACTCACCAGTAACTATCATAAGAGCAACATCACAACTACAAAGCAAAGAGGGGACGTATCTGTGAGGAAAAACCAAAGGAGCCGCAGCTCCCAAAACAGAATAACCTGCCTAAAATTGCATGACAATCAATAATCAGCACCTCATTTATCAAATTACGAAAAGAAAACAGACAGAGAATGTAAGATCCTTAAATTCGTAATCATTGAATAGAGAATAAAAGAAACACTTGACATGCCAGTAAAACACAGTATAGGACAGCTCCAAAAACACTCCTCCGTTTTCGGTGACCACATAAAGGAGCCTCGTGGAGTATATCGACAAAACTAAAAAGTAGCAGAAGAAAAGCCAAAGCGATCAAAATTCAGCCAAAGTAATTGAAACAACTGATAATAAAAAAAATGTGGTTCTGAAAGAATGCAAGGAAAACAAATACTGACAGAGCGTCTTCTTCACGAGATGTGGAGGGCGAATTGCCATGTCTGTCTGTGGACATTTTCTTCATTCACCTTCTTTTTTTGTTTTTTTGGGTTGATTTAATTCTTTTTCAAAGATGCATTTGGTAACGATTTAGATCATAAATTTTGTCAGTTATGGAGTTTTGGTTGAGAATTGAGAGTGATGGTTTCGGAGGTTGAAGAAGAAGAAGGGTGAGAGAGAGTCGTTCGTTACAATTGAGAAATGTTATATTTGAGATTGACAATTATAAGAGCGATGAGATTTGGGAATTTAAAGGATGGCTTGCTGGGCCGGATATTTGTTGTATGACTATGTCGCCTGCTCCAACAAGATCAACCCCAGCCCAAGATTTTGGGCTGGACTATGCTTTTTTACATTTATATAATTTACTACACATTTAAATGCACTATGAATTTATGATTTGGACGATGGATATTTGTTTCTGTTTTTCGGTGTAGTTTTTAGTTTTTAACCCTGAAAAGTAGAAAATTTAGTATTTATTATATTTATTAAACAGTATATTTTAGCTGTTTTGCAAGAAAAAACAGTTTTTTAATGAAAAGCTTTTTTATCCTATTGTCCATTACACTTTTTTAAAAGTTTTTTTTATTTAAAAGAAAAAAAGAAATTATTTTATCCTTCAATTTTTCAACTGAAATTTTATACATTGATTGATTAAAATACAATAGATATTGGTGTTGAAAGTTGAAAATTTTCCGGAAGCATTTATTTTGTTAATTAATAAAAAAAAAAATCACAATAAAAAAATGGTCGAAAAATTCCAAATCTAAAAGTTAAAGTTTGGATAAAATGTTCTTAATAAAAATTGTCAAAGAAAACTATATATTCTTAATAATCAGAACTGTAATCTTAGTTCAGTTTACAGTGTTTTTAAGTCGTCATTTATAATGTAGTTTCATAGTTTAAACTGCCCTAAAATGAGACTATTTATATCATTTTTTCACAAGGAAATGAAAAAAAAAAAAAAAAATTGATACAGAAGTTAAAGAAATCCACAAATGGCAAGCTTGCAAAATTTGGAGTTTATATCACAAATTAATACTTAATTGCGGTAATGTAAAAGTTGTAAATAGTTAGAACCCCACTTGATAGGTTCAGCGTTCAGTTTCTCACTCCATTAAAATTTAGTCTTATTAGTAGGTGATTTGTAAATTTTACTGTAAACCTTCATTGAGATTTGTCCTGGTCTTAGGAATAGGTAGACCTACCATTGCCTAAACTTAAAAAAAATTCCTTCTTCCCATTATCTCAATGTTTAGATAGTGTATTCATTAAAGTCATGAATTTAAATACACTGCGAATTGAACTATAGCATTTTGTTTTTAACCGCACTTCCTTAGGACAAATTCAATAAAACTTCATGGTTTGACATATTTAAATTAAGATTAAAGGAAAAGTAAAAGAAAATGAAACTATATTGTTTCCCACATTTATAAGCATACAATGTGATTTTTCTAGTGTAAAAGAAACTATGTGTCACATTGGTAGCAAATTAGAGATTTAAATGCAACGTGTTATTAAGTTTGCAAATGTAATACATTAATTTTGTTGATATGGCATATTAACTTGTTGATTGGGCTAATGTGATATGTTGAAATGTTAACTTTTGTTAACATGGTATTTCAACTTAATGCGTATATATCAAACGATGTTAGTCAAATTCATTTTGGTCTAACCGTGTAAAAACAGGAATTCTTTTGTGACAAGAACAAAACAATTCTCTACTTAAATAATTACTGAAAAACTATTAGTATTTAGTACTAGAGAATCTTTTCATTTTTGAAAGAACAAAAAAGAATGTTTTCACACACAGAAATATTGGTGGACAATATAATTGGTTGTCGCTAGACATGCCAGAAAGGCAGGAATTAATGTGATGGGATATAATCATAGTATATTTTTTTTTAATTAAATATTAAATAAAGGAATCAGAATTGGTGTTTTGATAGGAAACATTGAATCTATAATTATTTTGCAAAATGACAAATTACCTAATCACAATCAGATTCAGGGCTACTGCATGTATATGCAACAATAGCTATAGAATTTTCCAATTATAGGGTGGCGGGATTTTGTTCGTTTATGATCAGTAGCAAATTCCTAAATACACAAATACAATCTCCGCCTTCGTAATTTTCAAACTTCTTAGCTGTACATTCCATAATGTTGAAAAATCTCCACATTTGTAATTAACGTTGTTCACCCTACAGCTATTTCCCCATTTTATGCTTTGGTAAATAAGAAATTGTATTGGATCCATTCTTAGGCTGGAGATGAACAAGTCAATTTATTAATTAATTAAAATATATCACTATAATATAAAATATCGATTATTTATGTATTTATTTGTATTAAATATGAAATATGTTTACCAGTTTCCAGTTCACAAAGATTCTCAAATGGGTGTAGCCTTACTCTTTTTTTATCATATAAAATATTTAAATCTTGACACTTCATTTGGATAGACTGTAAGAATAATTTTTACAGTAAAGTGAAGGAACGAAATCAGAATTTTCTCATCCCACTATTTTGGTGAATTGAAATTTTGGAGATGTTGAAACCCTTTTTTTCTTTTAATAACTAACTATTAAAAAACCTTAACATTGGCTCCAAAATTTTGGTCCCAAACAGTAGGGGTGAGCATGGACCGGTTCGGTTCAAAAACGAAACCGAACTGAAAAAACCGATCCAAAAAACACTGTATTTTATAAACCAATCCGATCCAAACTAAATTTTGGTTCGGTTCGGTTCGGTTTGGATTAGCTCAAACCAAAAACATCAATTTTTAAAAAAAAAAATTAAAATAAAAAATTTTATATAAGTAGTTTGTTTAAAAAAAAAAAAAAAAGAAATACAAAAAAATTAACTTAAAAAAAAGTAATACTAAATAATACTATTACATCACAATAAAATACTAAAATTCTCTTCTTCTTTTTTTCAACTCTCAAGTTTCAACAACTATAAATTAGCATAAAAAAATCACAATATAAAACTATTAAATAATATAATGTCTAAAATTCTCTACAATTAGTATATATTAATTTTATAATTAATTTTAATATTTTACCAATTATTCGGTTTTTCGGTTCCGAACCGAACCGAAATACAAACTTCTTCATAACTTAAAACCAAACCGAACCAAACTATGAAATAGATCGGTTTGATTCGGTTCAGTTCGATTTGGATTTTCGGTTTTTGGACATTGGTTCGGTTTTGCTCACCCCTACCAAACAGAAGGGAAGTTTACAATATCGTACCTTCCCTTCTCTTTCAAAGTAAGGTGGATGATCATACTCTTACTCTAATTTTTCTCTTTGGACCAATTAGGGACTGCTTGGATGAAAACATTTTGAAGGGAAGGGAGGAAGGGTGAGATGAGATAAGGTGAATTTCTTAATTTTATGATCTCACTGTTCAGTGGAACTAAAAATGGAGTTTTTTAGAACTTTTTTAACCTTCGATTCATGTCGTTTTCAATCGATGTTAGCTATCTAACCTTCCATTGTATATCTCCTTGAAGGATGATTGATTCTTATTATTCTTATCTCTCTAGTTATGACCTTCCTTCTCACGTGAAGGTATTTTTAACTTTTCTCAAAGAAATTTTATAATGGTTATGATATTTAAAACCTCTTTATTAACCATTCCACACCCACTATTCAAGCAACTGAATGGAGTGTGGGTCCCGGGGAGATCATAAAAAAGGGAAAGAAATTGTTTTTTAAGAAATAATTTATAACAAAATGATCTATAATGTTTTAAACCCTCCGATTTGCAGAGTTAATAGTTGGAAGAAAGTTGAAATTATAAACCTTTTAAATCTTTACCTCTCTAAGAACATTGATCCCAAACAAGGGTTACTTCAAATTCTTCTAATTGTTGGTATTTTATTTATATATTTTTTCCACATATACAAAATGAAGAAAACGGAAAAAGAAGTATATATATGAATTCTAAATTTGTATTTGAAAGAAAGAATCAATTCAAGCAAAACAACTAATTAATTAATAAATTCTCTGCGGACAGATATCAACATTACACTTATGCCTGCAACTGACAATATGAAAGTTTCAACCGAAACAAGAAATTTGAAAAAAAAAAAAAAAAAGTGTGTATTTACACTGTGATTAATTAACTTAATTAATTACCCTTAATCTGATTAATCTATGCTCCCTTGGCTTTAGTGTGTAAGGGAGATTGCAGCCCATTCTTTTGATTTTGGCGTAGAGCAGTTTCCGAGTGAATTGTTGGCGACGACTTTTCTGATTTTTGGCGACGGTGATGATGATGATGATGTTTTTGGCCATGGTGCAGTGGATGCTTATGATGATGCTGTCCATTCTCTTTCTTTGCATCTTTTTTAGCCTCAAAACTGTCCTTAACATCTTCTGTTTTAGTATCTGTTTCTGTTGGAACAGTGTAAACAAATGTTCCAATTGGGATATCATTATAATCCATGAGAGTTTCAAGTGTCTTCACCACACTGCTCATTGTTGGTCTCTGCTTTGGCCTGTGGCTCAGGCATAAATAAGCCAATGCAGCTGCCTTTCTAGCCCCGGTTTCCGAGTATAGACCCTCGAGCCTCGGGTCCATTATCCGCCCAAGTTTTCGAGCATCATTCAACACGGGTCTTGCCCATTCTGTAAGTTTTTGCTCTCTTTGTGGACGGTTCTTGTCTACGGACCGTCTTCCAGTAAGAAGCTCTAGTAATACTACTCCGAAACTATACACATCACTCATTGACGTCAAATGACCTGAAACAAATAATCGTCATAAACAGTGTCAGACTTATATAACAAGAAATATTTGTCACATAATTATCGCATAAAATCTTGTCACTAAAAGGTTTTTTAAAAAATGCGACTTATTCATATTAAAGTACCTGTCATTATATATTCAGGAGCAGCATAGCCTTGGGTACCCATTACTCTGGTGGAAACATGGGTATCAGATCCTTCAGGACCATCCTTTGCTAGCCCAAAATCTGAAAGTTTAGGTGTGTAATCCTGCAATCGTTAATTTATAACAACTTAATTAGTATTAAATACTCAATGAACCTCGTATTAATTAGTTAATTATGTTTTCTTTGTGCTTAAACAAATATAGAAATTACTTAAGGAATTACTTACGGAGTCTAACAATATGTTTGAGGCTTTAAAATCTCTATAAATAACAGGTTTTTCTGATTCATGGAGAAAAGCAAGACCTTTTGCGGCTCCAAGGGCAATTTTCATCCTCGTTGACCAAGGCAATGACACAGAATATCCTGAAAGAAAATTCCATCAATCAAAAGTTAGGATTAATTCAACTCATTATTAAATTAATCTGGATTAACAATGCAATTAAAAATAAAATTAAAAAAAAAAAAAGAGGAATAATTCAACATACTTCTAAATAATTGATTCTCCAAGCTGCCTCGTGGCATATACTCGTAAACTAAAAGCCTATGTTCCTCTTCACAACAATACCCAATCAATTTCACCAGATGTGGATGTCTCAATTGCCCAAGAAAGATTACTTCCGTCTGCCAAATAAAAATAATTAATCAATTTCCATGATTAAAACTATGATTAATTAATGAAGAATAATTAATGTTAATTGAATCATACTCACCAACCACTCTCTATGACCCTGTAAACCATCCAAGTCCAAAAGCTTAACGGCAACAGGCTGAGCCTTTAAACCAGGTCGAAGCTTGTCATCAATGAACCCTTTATGAACCGGGCCAAACCCGCCTTCACCGATAAAGTTACTGGACGAGAAGCTCTGTGTTATCACCTTCAGCTCGGCGAGTGTGAAAACATGAAGATTGGAACCGGCAAGAGAAACCGAAAGATCCTCGGAGAGTGAACTGGGGTTGCTGAAATCCGAAATCCTCTGAAATGAAGCCTGTTTGGTCACCTGTTTCTTCGGTTTAGGCAATGTTTTCTGATCATTAAATGGCATAAAACAATTAGAAATCTTCGATATCCATGTTGATTTCTCCACTTTCATTGTTACTGAATTAGTAAAGCACAGTCTTCAATTCGATCAAGAAGCTACAAAATTGTATGTCAAAAGAAAGAGAATTTTGAGATTCTGAAGAAGGAGAAGAAGAAGAAGGTTTGGTTGATAATGGAAGGGGAAGGGGGGTGAAGAAGATATAAAAAAGGAGAGGAGAAAGCGGGCTTAAATATATAATATAATATAATATTCAAATCTTAATACGCGGATATGAAGAACAAGAAAGAGGCTTCCAACTCCTTTCTACCAATACACACACCCTCTTTGATTTTTCCCCCTATCATTCTTCTTTTTGAATAATAATAATAATAATAATAATTTTTTTGTGTATAGTTTTATAAAGAATATTATTATTCCACCTTTTTTTAATTATTTGTTACTATAGTTTATATAGTATTAGTTATTGAAGATTTTATGTATCCTTTACAATATTTCATTAATGGGTAATGGGTCGTAAGTCTACGTAGTTGGTTTATGGAAAATGACATGGCTACCCTTTCTTGACTTCAGCTATATAATATAGCCTATATTATATGTTTTTTGAAAAATAACATTTTGAATCCTTTATCTTTCCATTATTTGTACCATAATTTGTTACTTTCGGTTTTGAATCCTTTTTAATTGCACACATTGAACTCGTAGCTAACAATGTATAACGATTTCATTTGCTCCTGGAATTATATTGTTCGTAGTTCAAGAAGATATTTCTTATGTATCTAATGTAATTATACACTAATTATATAAAATAAAAATTACTATATTCAGTTCTATCTATAAAAAAAAAAAAAAAAAAAACTTAATTGGAGAATATAAATAAAATAGTTTTCACATTTTAATCAATTTTGATGTTCGTAGCAAGTTAACTCATTTATTATGGAGACTTAATGTGTATTATTATAATTAATTAATAAATTAATTTGATAAATTTAAAATAAGAGACTTAATTAATACATTCAATAGATTAGAAAGTTCAGTCTGTATGTTTTTCCTATATTTTTCTTAAAAGAAATATTCAATGAATTGCTTTATTTTCTTTTTTATCCAGGGACCTTTTCACATGAAAAAACCGAATATTAGCAAAATTGGTTCTCAAGTAATAAAATTGACTATTCCTTGTTTAAATTGGACAGCTAGGCATCTAATTTCACATCCTTAGCAAAACGTCAACTAAACACGAGCTAAATGATATCTTAGTCGGAGGGTATGTTCGTCAATTCGGTTATGGATGTGTGCTCTTTTGACTTTATTCTCAGAAAACAAGTAGGTGAGTTCTTGTAATAATATTTTCATAAGCTTCTAGAGACTATCTCCTAGAAACTGGAATTTGTATCTTCAGCAAATGACACAACTACCCTCTATGCAATGAACCTGAGCAGGCTAAGCTTAATAATGTACAAATCATAGCCGCACGGTCTGTGAACATCCTATGCGAATCAGATGGTCAGGAATCTCCCATGCAGTTGACCTTTTGGATAAGGTGTGTGGGGCCAGTGAATTGGTGGTTGAGGAGTCATCTCAACATCCTGTTGAATTGTGGTTATAAGATATACAATTACATTATATAAATTCCAAAATTAAGATTTTTAAAGGAAGGGGAAATGAATTTTAATTTGGGAGGGATCCAAAATCTTCTAACAATATCCAACATTCTATTGATTTCATCATGAAGGGTATTTTTGGGATTGATGGAGTAGGTAAATGGACCCCGTTTGCGCTTTGGCTTTGCGTTAATAAAAAGTCAATGGGCGTTGTTGTCATTCTACAGTTTCGAAAACGCTAGTAACAAACAATCGCGGCGGTCAACACGAAAGTCTCTTTGGACTGGGACACGCTTCTCCAGGGACATAAAAGTAAAATCATAATACAAAGTTTACGATAATAAAATCTAAAATCTAAATCATAAAAACTTCCTTCCCATATACACTACTAATAGAAATATATATTCAAAAATAAAAAATAAAAAATGTATAATGTCAATAAGAGATCTTCGTTTTTCTTTATGCAATTTACAACTCACTTCTTATAGTGATTTTTTCAGTTAGTTTTCAATTTGTATTTATCAAGTAGCCCATTTGCAATTATAGAAAATAGACTAGGTTTTCCATTGCCAAAAAAAAAAAAAATCATTTATTTCATATTATTAGCAAAACATAAGAAAATTGATTAATTAATGGTATTAATTTTTCTAATGTGATGACATTAACGTGATAGAATGTTAAAATATTAATTCTTGTTAACAGTATATGTTAACTTAATGACATATCAAATGTGACCTAAATAAAAATAAATAGATTTAATCGATGTTTTTATGTTGATGGTACAAAGTAGCAAAGCACACATCTCTTTACTTGCAAATTCACAAAATCGTTAAAAAAATTTGTATTTTTATTTTGTCTCAAGAGCATTATTTCCTAAAATAAATTTATTATAATATGGTGCACTATTTGTAAATATTCAAATAATCAAAAATGAAACATTTTTCTTGATTGTATTTTAACGTATGCAAAATATTAAAAACATTTACAAGTCTTTAATTTTTTTTTTTTCTTCTATATAATTTAATCCCTTCAAATTAAAGCAGAAAGAAAGACCTTTTTGGACCTGATCAATCTACAATTTGTCCACTTAGTATATGATCTAATGATTTGGTCTTTTTAACATCTAACCTATCAAAATAAAGAATATTTAATATTTGACCTATGCAAATCGAGAATATTTTTATTTTTATACAATTATTATTATCACAATAATAACTTCTGTATTCATTGTTTAATACTACTATTTAAATCACAAATATTATCAATTTCATTAAATTCCATTATTCATGTATTAAATGTACTCGATTTCTATAAGTCATGTAAAAAAAAAAAAAAAACCAAATCAATAGATCAGATGCCAAAATTACAAATAATGAATAGGCCAGACTCCAAAAATGTATTTCTTTCATTTAAACTATCATTTTCTTCACATTAATAAGCGGGTTCCTTCGTAATAGAATTTAAGGTTCTATTACATATTTTTAAACCTATCAACTTAATTGTTTTCTTACTGATCAATCTCTTAACCGCAGTATAGTTATATAATTAAAGTCATCATCTTTCAAATTTAAGCTTGTTATGTTTTCTTTTACTCAAAATGGTCAAATATCTATGTTGTCAAAAGCGTGTGATGGTACATGATGCACACAGAAATTTTTTTTAACTAATAAAAACGGTAAATAATTATAACCTCCTAGAGGTTTGGTCAAATATATTAGTACTTCTATGTGTTTTACATATATAATTTATACCTCCATGTATTTTGCATCTATCACACTATGATCTTTCTCTATTTATTATTGTTTGGTTTTCTATCAAAATTTCTAACGTAATATATATTTACAGACTAATATCATCACTTAAAATATTCTACATTCAAGTTTTTTTAATCAAACCCCTTTAATTTTTCTTTTCTAATGTAATCACAACTTAAAGGGTACAAAAAAAGTCTCATAATAAGTGAAAAAAATAATTTTGTCACAAAAGACCTTACAAAATCAACATTAAATAGGAGACAAGCCTAATATTAGTCACAAATCTTAAAAACATCAAAAATTTTGAAAGAAAATGCTTAATAATGAATTCAGGGAGGCAATAATGTGATAGAAATAAACTTTAAGGATGTGTAAATTATATATGTAAAATACAGAGAGACACTAGTGCATTTAACCAAATGTGAGAGAGGTAATAATTATTTACCCTAATATAAATGCATAATTGTTACAAGCCTTTCATCAAATTTTTAAAGCATACACGCGTACATAAAATAAATTAATCTATAGTTTGTAGTTATTTAACACAGATTCCTTAGTATAATTTGCTTTTCTAGTGAATGAGCAAAATTAGCTGATTATGTATATATAAACACATGCATCTCATTTAATTGTTAGTCCCTTAATTTGAAGCAAAATGATGAAAGAAAAAAGCTAGATATATATATATGTGTAAAATATATTAAATAAAGGAAATAACTCTTACGTAGTCCTTATAAGAAGTAATTTCTACCTAAAATAGCAAAAAATTAAATATTTGTTAGTGGATTATTTTTTTATAGTTATTCATGAAATCAGGCAAAATTAATTAATAAGTTAAATATGATGGATATAATTAATTGCTTATGACAATTTAAAAGGCAGAGGATGAACTATTCAATAAAAATACAACCTACCTTATAACTTTTCTCCATGGAGTTTCACCAAACATCAAAACTTTGAAAGTTTTTTATTTTTTTAAATTTAAATTTGTATGTTTACAACTTATATTGACTTTTAGAGGTTTGTTAAAGAAACTTCTTAGCAATATATATTAGTTCCTATATGATTATTGTTTTCCATGCAATTAATACATCAAATCGGGTATAGTAAGATAAAATTAATCAAATATAATTAGGTAGTAAAGGAGAAAAAGTCATGGGCTAGTACAAAAAGATGACTCAAAATGTTTGACATTTTGTGGATCTTTTTTTATGGTCTGATAATTATTATAAAATATGTCAAGTGGTTTTATTATAAGATGAAAAACAATTAATGAAACCATTGATGACCTTTACAGCTGCTGATCATTTCAATTGATAATTAATCATCAGTTAATTAAAGATTGTAATTTTATATTAAACATGTACACGTGATCAAAACTGAGCTTTCGTTCAACCACTAAAAACAACGTAATCAAGAATGTAGCCTAACTTGATATGATCGCTAGGATATGATGTGTACGTACATGTATAGTTTTTCTTTGCTAACCCCTTTTTTTCTTTATGGAAGAATACATGAAAATTAAATTAAAAAAAAAAAATCAAATAAGGCAATTTAGCTTCAGATGAAGCATTAGAAGGTAATTATTCCATAATAAATAAGGTTAATAATACTACAATTTTTTTATAAATTACATCAATGATCACCGAAGTTTAGTGTTTGTGCGCCTACGTGCGACCACTAAAAATTAATCTACATCAATAAAATCTCTTATCCTAAAAAAAAGTTGCATGATGTTTGCTTTTTTAGCTTAAGAAACATGTAGACTAGAAATATTTCTGATTTTTGAAAATTAACATGTTGGTTTAGAGGATTATCATATTCCGAGAGAATTACTTAACCGTTGAAGCTTCTTAATTGGCGTTCTCCCAGAAATCAAGGATCGAAAAAGAAGGTGAGAGATTAAAGTTTTTTTGTGATAAGTTGAGGTAACATATTGGTTTTTAGATTTAGGATCATGACTGATAGAACTTCAATATAAATCAAGAACTACTAAGATATAGGGGGTCAAATTGTCCATTTTAAGCGTGTCGGGGAATATATTTTCTTATTTTAACGAAATTGAAAATGTAATCGAATTATATATTAAACGGTTATATCGAAAATCAATGACAACAAAATCTTTGAGAGCAAATTGGTTTTGCTACTTCAATTTTCTAGCTCGGCGAATGAGTGCCAAAGAGTACAGGAAAGATTAAAACTTAACATTTAGAAAAATGTAGTTACAGTGTACATGAAAGAAAAATGTTTGGAAAGAGAAAGATGCAGTAAGGAAATTGGAGTGTTACAAAATCTAATTGACAAAGACTTATAAACTAAGAAAATACGAGAAAAATATATTTTAAAAAAAAAAATCATGAATTTGTTGCTTTGTAGATGTTGTTTGAGAGTTGAGCTTCCTTGAGAATTAGATTTCATCCAAGCCCACCAAGTATTTGGCCCATAAAGATATTTCACATTTAGCCCCAACAATACAATATCCCACTTATCCCACATATTTCATATTTTATTGAAGAAGAAAGGCTTAAAATCATCGATGCTATATGAACTTTTACCTTACTAATATAATGGTACATGAACTTTAAAACTAGATATAAAAGTACATCAACTTAGCAACTCGCTAACATAAAAGTCAAAATTACTGTTGACCATGAAAAATAACCGTTGACCACGTCAAAACCCGGTGAAAACTGACAAGTCATTATTTTGAAAACTGCCATGTCATCATTTTGACCGGTTCCTGGCGTGGTCAATGGTATTTTTGAAAGTCAACGGTAATTTTAACTTTCATATTAGCGGATTGCTAAATTGATGTACTTTTATGTCTAGTTTTGAAGTTCATATACCATTATGTTAGTAAGATGAAAATTCATGCACTATTGATGATTTTTACCGGAAGAAGAAACGACGAAAGCCATTATAATATCTCTTCATCCTGAAATATATATATTTACTATAAGGTTAGTTTTCAATCAAAACCATAAAATGACCTCTTATTACTTGAGCAAGAAAAATTCTAGTTAGCTCTTACATCCTTGTTATTTCAAAATTGTCCTTTTATCTTATGTTTTATATGATATTTATACGATATTTATACCCAATTAGGAATAATTCATTATTTTACCTTCTGAATAAGGTAAACTTAATGACAAAAGATTAATTTTCAATCAATTTAGTGTAGTTTTATACAAAATATGAATCAAGACTAGTGGTTAAAACTCAAGAGAGACGAATATTAAAAGTAGATATTTATGAAGACAGCTAGATTCTATCAATAATAGAGAATCAAAGACGTTGAGTTCCATTTCCAAGTTGTTGTTTTCTTGAAATTGTGATTCCAATTAATTTGGCCTCAAAAATCAACTTTCAATGTACCCAAAAAAATCAACTTGTTTTTGATTCTTATTTGTCGTTTTGCTAATAATTTAATTAAATTGGTCTATTATGATGTTAAACTTAAGATACCAAGAGACTAAAGAAGATGGAGACAGCTAATTAATGAGCAAAGAGATAAGCATCCATCCCCTCAAAATATCAATCTCAATTTGCTTATTTGCAAAAGCACAACTAGGGGTGGCAATGGGGCAGGGATTACCAGAAAATCATAGGGATCCGAACCGACGGATGTAGAGAATAACCGATATTATCCCCCACGGAGATTGGAGTAGGGATTTTTTTACCCCCAGTGCTTAAACGGGCGTGGGGGCGGGAAGCACTATCCTCGCCCCACTCCCGAATAAATCCCCGTATAAAACCCGCATATATATATATATATATATATATATAAAGAAAGGTTAATTAATTCCTAATTAGGTCAATCTAATTATCGCCAACTCACCAAGTTCAAAGAGATGGAGAAATATGCAGTTTTGAACAATTTGTTGCTGCTTCTGAACAATCTATTGAAAATGTTGGGGTTGAACTTGATCATTATTTGGAGGAGCGTTTGTTACCAAGAAAACAAGAATTTGATTTACTTGGTTGGTGGAAAAATTGCCTCAAGTTCCCTATGTTGCGATTAATTGCTCGGGATATTTTTATAATTCCCATGTCAACTGTGGCTTCAGAGTTAGCTTTTAGTACAGGTGGTAGAATTATAAGTGAGTCTCGTAGCAGTCTTAATTCTGAGATGGTAAAAGCATTGATGTGCACTCAAAGTTGGTTAGAAGTTGAAATAAAAAAGTATTATATTTATAAATGGTTACTTATTAATTTACTTTATTTCAAAGTTATGTATTAAATGTTTTAATATAATGAATACTTGTGTTTTTAGATTCTAAATCATTTATGGATTCATTGTTGTGGAACATAAACAAAGATATGGATGTTCTTCAGGTAGTTTTTAACTTTTAATATTTAGTTTTTTTGTTTATTATTCTATGCATCTAATATTTGCTTTTATTCTTATAGGATGATGAAAATACAAATCACAATAAAACAACAAAACCAAGTCCTAGCTCTTAAATGATTGGACTTCAATTTCAAGTTGTTCAAAGAAAGTTCACTTGGAACTTAAATATTTGTAATATTAGATATATTTTGTACTTTGAATATTTAATGTTAAACCACATTTGTAATGTGGTAGAATTTGTATTTTGGTTATTGAATGTTAAAATGGTTATTAAAATAATATTAATTTATTTTTATTTATTGGATATAGGCGGGTTGGGATTCACCAAAACTCGTAGGTACCCGCGTGCGGCGGAGATGGGGATGAAAAAATTCCCGAAATGTTAAATGGGGAATCACCGAAACCGCTCCCGTAATTATTAGGAACGGAATGACGAATACACCCCCGCACCCGCACCGTTGCCACCCCTAAGCACAACCCCTTGAGTGTTACCCATAAACACATATTCTCTTTGTTTTTAAAATGATGTGATTTTAAAGAATTAAGAATATTATTAAACTATTTTAATATCCTGTTTTTTAATATTTGACGTTTAAGATTAAAATATATATATAAAAAAATCTATTAAATAAGCAATATAATTGACTAATCTACCCCTTTTAACCTCCCATTAAAACTGTATTTCCCACGCTTAATTAATTCTCCCTTCCAAGTTTTTTAGCCCAATCTTACTATTCCATCCATAATAAAACTTATCCCAATAAAAATATACGGCACCATATTGGAGAATGCAATTTTGATTTCATTGATTGTGCAATTTAATTAAGGGTAGTTTTGGGATAAATTAGCTAAAACTCTTAAAACGTCAATTATTAAAGAATTTTTTTAGTAAGTGGAAAATGTCAAACATTAGAGAATGGAGAGATTATTGTCTTACTAAAATATTCCTATAAAATGGTTTTGGGAAAACTGATAATCTTATTAATTAGATTACAATTAACATTAAATATAGGGATATATTTGTAAAAAAAGTAATAAATGTTCATTTGATTTCTGAAAATAACAAGCATTTTAGAATAAATATATTTTGCTAAAGGGACATCCTTTTAGGAACGAAAAGAGTATATCAATTTACTATTTTGGTTCGTCTTAAATTATAGATTTTTTTCTATTTATAAATATTAGTTATATTTTACTTTTCCCATCATACCCTTATTTATTGTAGATAGAAAATTAACAAATTACATCATATTAAGTTATTAACTTGAAATTATAATTATTTTTTCAATTCCAATACAAACTTTATTGAAAATTGTAGGCTTAAAATAATTGATGATATATAAACTTTCAGCTTACTAGCATAATGGTACACAAACTTCAAAACTAGACATAAAAGTACATCAACTATATAAATGCTAAGAAAAAGTCAAAATTACATTTGACTCATAAAATACCGTTAACCATGCTAGGTTCTAGCAAAAACTGCCACATCAAATTTTTTTCATTCTTCCACTTTTACCCTTATTTTTTGTTCAACTTCCATGATTGACACAATATCAGATTTTCTCTTTTTGTCACAAACATCTCTCATCATTAATACCTCTCATGTTTCTCTTACTTCTCTCTCCTCCATTGAATCAGATTAGAAATCATTTTTCTTAAGAATTATATACCCTAATTCTAATTATCAAAAAGAAACGAACAAAAGGAATTTAGGAAAAATCATTTTTTGGTTGTATGAAGAGAATCATTCAAATGGAGAGTGAAAAGTGAAGAAAAACAAAAAAAAAAATCGAAAAGTTAAGAGATTGGGGAAAACAAATTTTTATAATTGTGAAGATGATTGTTCAAGTGAAAAAATCGGAAAGTGAAGAAATTTAGGGGAAAAGGGAACTTTTTGATTTAAAAAGTTAAAAAGAGCTTTTTGGAAGGTATGACATCCCTTTCTATATCTCTAACAATTTGTTGTTCCCTTTCATTTTTGTCAGGCTTCCGTAGATTTCATCTTCAATTTTGCTTTGACATGAAGAGAAGGTAATTTGGTGAAGAGAAAGAAAAAAAATTAAGGTGAAGAGAAAGAAAAAAATTAAGGTTGTAGAGATGAATAAGGAGTGAAGAAGATGAAAAATAAAAGGTAAAAAAAAAAAGAAATTGATGATGAAGATGTAAAAATAAGAAAGATAAATTGATGATGAAGATAAAATAGTAAGAAAGAGAAATATAAAGAGAGGAAGAAAAAGTAGGGAAGAGAAAAGTATAGAAAGAAAAAGCAGAAAAGAGAGAGCTGTCACATTGGGGCAAAAGATACCTTAGGTTTAGGGGCAAAAGTGAAAGAAAAAAAATAATTTAGGAGGAAAATGATGACATGATAGTTTTTTACCGCAATTTGGCGTGGTTAACCGTATTTTATCGAGTTACAGGTAGTATTGATCTTTATGTTAGCGGATTGTATAGTTGATGTATTTTTATATCTAATTTTGAAATTCATGTACTATTATGTTAGTAAGGTGAAAGTTCATGCACCATACAAGATTTTTATCCAAAATTGTCACTAATTAATACTTATCTATTTCCTATTGGTTAGTTAAATAAAAGTATAATAAGAATATCATATACAAAAATTATCTTTAAACAGTACTTAACTATTTTTTTTTTTTTCCAATGTATGGTAGTTCAGATGGTAGATGGTAGGCTGAGCTAGGGACAAGACAGGTGTTCGAGTTCCAGTACTAATATGAGGATAGGTCTTGATATCATATAGTCGGGATCCAATGTGGTATTCGAAACCGATGGTATTAAAAAAAAACACAAAACTTTTTTTTTTATTTATATAAAGGAGAAAATATAATTTTGGTAAAGAAACTTTATATAAAAGCAATCAGTTTAACATTTCAAATTGCATAATTCTTAGTTATCATATAAACGAAAGGGCAGGCCTTCCTACTCAAAATATTTATTAAATAAAAAAATTAACAACCAATTCAATAAACATGTAGTCAAGAAATGCTAAGATTATACAACAAATCTTCAATATTTGCTTAATTATGTTGTTCTGAGATACATCCAGAGCAAACCCCAAGACTTGGTAGAATGTGAGATGTAATGTAATTAAGGAGGGATATAATATTGACATCTTATAATATGATAACTATTTGTATAGTACGTTAGGCTGAGATTGAGATTTAGCTAAATGTATCAAGTTTCAAATGAACTTAAAAAGAAAAAGGATAAGTTTAGTACCAAAATGATCTTTTCACTATTGGGGAAGTTAGGTTTTACCCTTTCGTTCAAAAAGACTCAATTAAAAACATGTTAAGCTGTTATCTCCTGCCATGTTGAATACTGATTGTATTAAGTGATCCATTCATCTCTTCACACGTGGTAATAACTAACCCATGTTTTCTCTTGATCTCGTAACAAATTGGCAATAATAATAAAAAAAAAAAAAGCAACTCCATTTTCTCTAAATACAAGTTTTACGGATTGGGTTAATAGAAGATAATGGAATCCTGGTTAAATTTGTGGAGCGGATCTACTGGTATGCGAGTTAGAGAAATGGGTCAATTTGTATATGGATTAGTTAGTGTGCGTCCTCTTGCCACATGTCGAGCGATGAATGAGACACATAACACAGTCAGCATCCTAGGTGATGAGAGATAATGCACTACCGAGCTAAATTCATGAGTACCATAATATAGGGCTAAAAAGCACCAACTTTTCTAAAAACGTTAAGGGCATTTTGGTACCTTAATAAAAAAAAACGTTATTATCAAATTTTATGAATGAAAGGATGCATGTACGTTTATTTTATTTTATTTTTTAAGAAACAGGGGAAGTTATTTTTTTCACGAGGTAATATTGAATGGATCTTCATTGCGACAACACTTTAAAGTCTGACACTTTGTTTGGTTGAGAAGTTAATAAGGTATGGTAAGCTATGCTCTGTAAGTTGTGGTATAGTAATATTTCATTAAATATAATATTGTAGGGGTGAGTAAAACGCGGTTCTGTTCGTAATACTTCATTAAATACCATATTGTAGGGGTGAGCAAAATACGGTTCGGTTCAAAAACTAAACCAAACCGAATCAAAACCAAAGTAGAAGAAAAATAGAAACCAAAACCAAACCAAAATTCATATGGTTCGGGTCAAGCCGAACCGAACCAGTTCGGTTCGGGTTACGGTTCGGTTCGGTCCAAACCGAATCAACAAAAATTTTAATTTTTTAATTTTTATTATCATATTTCTTATAAATTACAAGAAAAGTATTGCTTAAAGGATTTATATTACATGTATATTACTAAAGTCTCATAAATACAAACTATATAATAATATAAATATATAATATGCCAAATAAAATTTATTTATATACATATATATATTTTTAAAAAATATTTTTTCCTATTATGGTTCAGTTTCGGTTTTTTTAACAAAAACCAAACCGAACCAAAAACCAAACTATTATATTTTATAAAACCAAAACCAAACCAAATAGAGTTCGGTTCGGTTCGGTTCGGTTTTGCAGTCTCAGTTCGGTTCGGTTTTTGGTTTGCAGTTTGGTTTTGCTCACCCCTACCATATTGTGTTTAAATTCATGGTAAGGTAACTCATGATTTAATAATGTGAAATTATATGAAAATTACAATTATTTACATATATAATTAAAGACTTAGGAATACATTTGGAAGTAATAACAAAGATGAAGGTAATATGAAAATAACAACATATGGTATCATAAAAATACCCCAATTTAGGGCATTGAAAAAGCCACACCCTTCAACCCATGGATTTACTATGAATCAACATATCACTCGTTTATACTTCAAAGTAAACAAGGATATATTTGTACACCTATATTACCTTAACATGATAACCCCAAACCAAACATAGTGTAAATTACCAATCACTTGGATGGACACCGACTTACTAATCCCATTTTTTAGGTGGGCCATTCAGGAAGGAGATTATGAAATTGTAGAGGCTTGGTTCGATTAAGCCGCAATATTGTGTAATGTATGTATGTGTCCTACGTAGGGTTGTCAACGGGAACGCGGGGGTCCGTCCGAACTGGAATAGTAATTTCCGTTTAAGATCCCCACGGGACGAGGACGATGATAAATTTATCATCAATGCTAAACGAGGATATGGATGAGATTACCTGTACCTGTCCCAGGTCCCGTTTCCATTCCCTTTTAATCCTTGCGGGGATTCCTGTCAAAATTCTCACTTATAATTATTTATATTATTATATATATAGTGTTAGTTATATATTTATCTTATATAAATAATTGAATTTTGTAATACTAAAATAAAATAAAAACTAAGGTTTTCAATTTTTATTTATAAATAAAAAAGCGATGACTTTAAAATTAAATTTTATTTCTTCTTAAAAAATTATCTTAATAAGTACGGAGATTCCTGTGAAAAATCCCGAGTTAGAAATTAGTAATATTTTCGTTTATTAAATAGGGACCAAAATGAGGATTTCCATCTAGCAGAAAACGGAGATAAAATTACTAATCCTCGTCCCCTGCCGTTTAAAAAAAAATGCGATGGAAATTGCCCCAAAGATTGGATGTTTGGATTCGCCGAAAGACAAAAGAAACCGTTAAAACAGAATCTCCGGCAATATCGGAGAGTCAGCGAGGAATTAGGAAAATAAGAGGGGATCCACGTCAGCACATACGTCACTAGTGGTAGTGTAGTACACGTCTCTAATTAAAGTACACCTACTTTCAACAGAAAAACAATCGACACTACCTATTTGCTAATTAATTATACCAGCTAGCGTGTAATTGCATGGAGAGTCATTATAATTTGATGTTTATTTAATTAAAATTTTTATAGATTTTTAAAGAATTTTAAAATATAGTGAAATTAAACTAAGATTTTTTTTAGAAGTTTTTAAAAATCATCAGGTATTCAATTAAGAGTTTTAAAAGTTATCATGTATTTAATTAGGTTAAACACATACACGGTTCTTTTAACTTTGATTTTTGAGCCGTTTGACCCCTTTAAAAACTTCTAAAAGCCCTCATCTAAAAGCCAAATACATAGTTGAGAGGGCCAAACGGTTTAAAAATAAAAATTGAAGGGGCTACGTATGTATTTAACCTTTAGATGAGGGGTTAGATAGATAGCTAAAATAGTTGAGGGGGCCAAGCGGTTCAAAAAATAAATTTAAAGGGGCCGCATATGTATTTGGCCATTCAATTATGATTTTTATAGAATCTATAAAAATAATAATGTATTCAAAAAATCATTAACAATTGATGATAATGACTTTTATATATTTTTTTACAATTTTTTAACTCAAAACACAATTTAAAAAGTCATGCATATTGATGAAAGACTTTTTATTTTGATGTAAGAGTTTTTATTTTCACTTTCAATCGTGATTTTTCATAACCCCACCTCTTTTATTGCCTCTCTTTGCTCTCCCACTCTTCCTCCATCTCCTCTCTCTTCTCCATCCTATTGCCACCGGAAACCTCCACTCAGTCCCCTCTTCCCGTCGATGATTGGCTGCTCTCCTCTTGCCACTGTTCTGTTCCACTGCTCCTTCTTTCCAACCTACTTGCCATTCTTTTAACGAGATATTTGTCTAGTTTCTTCCTCCATTCTTTGCTTTTTTTGTTGAATTTCCTTGAAATTGATTAACCGTAAGCAAATCAATCATTAAGTCTGGTCTAAATATTTTTTTATGATAAAATTTATCGGTTTGATATGAAATTCAAATAAGTATGCGTTTTAAGATGATTTTTACTGTTTGAGCTGGTTCTATACTTCTTTTAGATAGATTACCTTTATAATTTATACTTCGATAGTCTACTCTTTTGAATGAGATATTCCCTCTGTGAACATATATAAATTCTATTCGATACTTTATTACTCAGGTATGCGGTTGTTTCATATTTATGAATTGCTTACACTTGAATGCATAATTTTCTTAGAAAATAGTGTTGATCAATTGAGTTTCCAATTGAACCAAATGGTGAAACTTTTTCATCTACACCAATGTCAATTAATCAAGAAGAATATTTTGAACAATTTGTTTTAAAACAAGAGCAACATAGAAATGATGCTAATAAATGGAGAGCTATGATTGCTACTTACATGTGAAATAATGAAGATTAGAAATTATTTTAATTAATATTGCTATTCAATTTTAGTGTTATTATTTTATATCTTAAACTTGTAGATTTTTGTAGTTATTTATGTTTTGGTGTGTTATCATTGAACACACGGAGATAATTATATTTTGGTATTTTAATAAGTCTATAAAAGTCTTTAAAAGTTTATAAAAGTTTGTGGAATAAACTTTTTAAAAGTCATCAATACTTTTAAAAACTCTATAAAAGTAATTAAAAGTTACTAAAAGTCATCAAAGTTTATAAAAATCATTCACTTAAAAAAAGTCTATAAAAGTCTCAATTGAATTCCACCCCCTTATTATCACCAAAATTTTGTTCTTATTAATAAAATTACTCAATTTTTATTCCAATATCCGTAAAATTACTCTTCCCATAATCTATCGAAACCTAGGCTGAGATAATGATATGAATTTCGACATGCAAGCGTGGTATCATGTTAGCTATATGACTAATTTTGATTTTTTTGTTATAGTTTTTTTATATGTGGTGCTATGTTTATGATACACATCAATTTTTTTATTAGTCGGAGTTAATGTAACATTATTTTGGTATTTTCTTATATCATTTGCAGTCAAATTTTGACAGATTTATGCAAAAGCAATTTTCAGTTATATTAGAATAAAAGTCAATTTATTTTAGGGATAATTACGTAAAAAACTCCAGTGATTACACTCGTTTATAAAAAAAATTTTAGAAGTTTCATTTTTTTACAAAAAAATCTTTGTGGTTTCTGACTGTTAACAAAAAAGGGATTTTGACCTAATACCGTTAAAAAATGATGCCGTTGTAGAGAAATTTTGATGACATGACAGAGACAAAAATTGCCACATGTTTAATTTTTTTACGGTGTTATGCTAAAATCTATTTTTTTGTTAACAGTCGGAAACTACAGAGATTTTTTTTATAAAAAACGAAACTTTTAAGACTTTTTTGCAAACCAGTGCAACAATGAGGATTTTTCTGTGTAATTATCCCTTAATTTTACCGACTCTAAAATTGAGCGAGCATAGTGAAATTTACCCAGCTGCTAGTTGATTAACAATAAATATTCTTTCCTGTTTAATCTTGCATCCAATCATATGTCGTCGTGTCCAAAATAATGGCCCACGCCAATCCCACATATAATAATCGTATCCTACACTACGCCCCACACTCCGTCTCCGATCTTCCGTCTCATACACCAGCTACAGCCCCATGGCTTGCTTTCGCTTTACCTTCTCCTCTTCCATTCTTCTTCTCCTATTTTGTGCGGCCGTCGCTCTAGGATCAAATTTTGACGACTCTAATCCTATTAGGCTTGTGTCCGACCGTCTTCTTGACTTCGAGCAATCCGTCGTTAAAGTCGTCGGTCACACCCGCCGTGCTCTCTCATTCGCCCGATTTGCTCACAGGTTTCCGATCGATGATCTTTCTGCTCTGGATTGCTTCTTTTTTACTTTGTTTTGTTTAATTTTGGGGAGAAAGTGTTCTCTTCGTGATAGATTGGATAGTGCTCACTTTATAGGTATGGGAAGAGATTTGAGACTGAGGAGGATATAAAGCTGAGGTTTGCGATTTTTTCGGAGAATTTGGATTTGATCAGATCCACTAACAAGAAGGGCCTGTCTTACACTCTTGCTGTTAATCGTGAGATACTTCTTATTTTATTTTCTTTTTGGCAGTTTGGGTTACTTTCCCTTAATTCATGTTTTAATGTAAATACACTGTGTTATTTGTTAATTTGGGGTATTTGATTTCAGATTTTGCTGATTGGACCTGGCAAGAGTTCCAAAAGCACAGATTGGGAGCTGCTCAGAACTGTTCTGCCACCACAAAGGGCAATCACAAGCTTACTGACGTCGTCCTTCCTGAAACGGTGCTTATACCGTTTAAGTTCTTAATTGGTTGATAAAGTTCAATTAATTTTTATTAACGAGACTCATAAGTATGTTGTCACTTGCGAACCAATACTACAGTTATGTCTCGTATGCTAAATTGTGGTGAATATTTTGTCAATAATATGGACGAATCATAAAATTTGGCGATAACTGATACTGCAACAACTTACAGTCTTGTTTTGAGGTGAACTAATGGCACCTGCTATGACAAACGTAATGCTACCGACTTCCGTAATATGATTGTTATGATATTAAATAGATTTTGAGTCCATCACAAGCTAAAGTAATTGTCAAATGAATTGCGTACTTATGCATCAGAAAGGGACATTTTGAGTAGATGTGCAGCGTCTTTCCATCTGTATTGAATTCTAGTCTGATATCTATGTTTTCATTCTGTTGTATAGAAAGACTGGAGGGAAGAAGGCATAGTCAGCCCAGTTAAGGATCAAGGCCATTGTGGTTCTTGCTGGACTTTCAGGTTACCTCAAGCCTTAAGAAAGGCATGCACTAGTCAAGAAACCATTTTAAACTGCGTTACTAACTTTTACTATAACTGATTTCAGCACTACTGGAGCTCTTGAGGCTGCCTATCATCAGGCTTTTAAAAAGCCCATCTCTCTTTCTGAGCAGCAACTTGTGGATTGTGCTGGAGCTTTTAATAACTTTGGCTGCAATGGTGGATTGCCATCACAAGCCTTTGAATACATCAAATTTAATGGTGGTCTTGATACTGAGGAAGCATATCCGTATATTGGAGCAAATGGTGTTTGCAAATTCTCGTCAGAAAATGTTGGTGTCCAAGTGCTTGATTCTGTCAACATTACCCTGGTAATAATTCTTCTTAATTAACTTGGTGCTAACATTTGTGTGCTGGATGCAGAGACTCTTTTGAGTTTAGTAAGAGTGAATAGCAATATTGAGGCTGTTATACACATAATTATCTGGACATGTCGACATGGTATTTTCAAAAGTGATTTAAAACGAACTTAAATTTGATAATATTTGCTGTCTAATTCTCATTTGAAGTGATACAATATTGATACAGCACAATCTATGTAGTCACCACCTGTCATTTTGTTTCAAATATTGACCTCACTTCCGTTGTGCTACTTGAGGTTCAAAACTTCTCTTTTGCAGCTTCAATACTTCGGTGTCATGCCTAATTTGTTACTCAGCTGAAATATTTTGCTTGAGGATCTTTTGTTATATAGATATCTTGAAATTTCTTCTATGTTGTGAATGAATGCAGGGGGCTGAAGATGAGTTGAAGCATGCTGTTGCCCTGGTTCGTCCAGTGAGTGTGGCTTTTGAGGTAATAAGTGGTTTCCGTTTTTACAAGAGTGGAGTATACACCAGTGATTCTTGCGGCACTACTCCGATGGTGAGCTTTCATTCTGTTATTGTGGTTTCTATGGAAAATATTAGTTTTGTAATTTTGTACACAAGATGGCTTTTTCCTAAGAAACAATGAAAAACAAAGTTCCAGGTCGAACTTGGAAATTTATTCAGTCTGTATCAAGTTTTGCAGAGTGGTACCACATATTCCTGCATGTTATATCCAATAAAAGTCAAACCTCTAACGTGATATCGTTTACTTGAGATATTTTTCACTGAAAAATTCGCATGTTGATATCCATATTCTAAGCCTGAATCATTTTGATCTCTTGGTTGTATATTGTCAATATTGTGAAAATGCACATTCAGTTTGTTTCTGATGTTCCCATGTGTTAATACAGGATGTGAACCATGCTGTTCTTGCTGTCGGGTATGGAGTTGAAGATGGCATCCCATATTGGCTCATTAAGAACTCATGGGGGAAGAGTTGGGGTGATGGTGGCTATTTTAAGATGGAGTATGGGAAAAATATGTGTGGTAAGTCAGTCCCCAATCTTATCTGACTCGATTGTTTGCAACCAATGTCATAGAACTTATACAATACATGTTTGAAATTTGGGCTTTAAATCATAACTGAAGCCGTTTGAAAACAGATTTCACATACTAATATGGCTTTTAGCCAATGAAAATTACACTTTTAATTTTATCACACGTATTATATTTATAATCTTGCTTTGGATTTGAGTCGCTCATCATCCTCATTTTATGACTTTAATGTAGGAGTTGCAACTTGTGCATCATACCCAGTTGTTGCTTAAATACAAGTGAATAAAAAAAAATGCTCTACGATGAGTAGATAGCGCATAAGAATCTTGTTCAAGGCTGACGTGAATGTCTCGGGGGGTAAAAGTTCACCGTGTATTGATGATGGTATTGGCTTTGTGGATTAATTAAGATTATAGATTGTAATATTTATTATACACAAGAAAGACCTCATGTAAATTCTGAACTTGAATGTTGTCATGTGAAGAAGTATTAGATGAATGTATAATAATAAACCAATGCTGCTGGATTTACATCATAATTTTCTTCTACAACGTAAGTATTGTAGTTAAGATGTTAAGTACTCTGTTTCTTTCTGCTTCAGCAGAATGGTTTGTGGTAGAGCAGAAGGTCTTTACATTAAGTTATGACCATCGTCGGGTCATGCGCTACATATTATAAAGGACAGACCAATAGATTAATTCACAGAATGTTATGATACAATGTTGGGATTCATCACTGTTGTATCTCAAGTAACCTTACCTCATTATATTAATAACTAATCCTTGAAAAAAAGAAAAAAATTACCAATCAAGGTTTATTTAAGTGGTTAGAGTTTTAAGTCGTCTAAATTAGAGATCTTGAGTTCGATTCTTGATGTACATAAAGTAAGAAACAATAGAAGCAAATCAAGAATCCGATGGTGAAACTATATTTGCTGCTAGAAACGGTGATTTGGATGTTAAAGATTGTAAAACCTTAGCTTCATGTTTTTAGAGTTGGTTTGTTTTATGTGAGAAGATTAGCAAATCCAATATGCTCATTTTCAATGGAACTTGATTTTCCTTTCCTCCTAATGATATCGGTCTACCATTATTCCTTTTTAACTTAATCAAAGTTTAGGGAAATAGTAAGAAATACGTTCTTTTAAAGTTTATTTTCATGCATACCTCCCTTTCTTTTTTTAAATACCTTTTTTTTCTTAAATTAATTTTTTAAATACGTTTCTATGAGAGATATTACGTAAATCTCATCTTTTCTTTTCTTCCTTACTTTTTCTATCTCTGACAGTCAAATATGCTCTTCCTCTATTCCTACTCCTCCTTTTCTCCATCTTCGTTGCCGTTGCCTCCACAAAATAAACAACAAAACAGATATGATGGCCTCTGGGGAGATGACTGGGATCGAGAACAGGTAAAGCGGCACTGTACGGACCTTCAAGAAGCTTCGTGGTGGGGCTTCTCCCGATTAAGTGAAGAGAGAAAGCTTGAGGCAAATTCAGCCAAATTACCCCGAATTCCCCAAAATTCGGCGACTCAATCCCCTCAAGCCCAAAGATCTATATCCATCCATCTAATCATAGCAAATTAAAAATAAGAAAAAAAAGGCAAAAATGAAACAGGAAACAAAATCAGACAGAATTAGAACCTGTTTGCAGGAGTAGGCGAGGCGCCTAATATCAGAGGATTCTCTGGAGATATGGTTGAGGGAAGCTTCTTTGGCTACTGCCATATTTTCTCGCTTTCAGTATTGGATGAAGAAATAACTAGTCTGTCGCTTTGTTTGGTGCGCAGTAGGTGGGACTGTATACTCCTTTATTCGTTTGGTTCTTCCCATCCTTAATTTGCTATCAAATTAGGCTCCTTTCCAACGCCTAGGTTTTACTCCCTCCGGTTTCAAATATTAGTCACTTTAGGACTTTTACTTTGGTTTTTTTTATATGTCATCTTAGATTACCAATGCATTTTTTGTAATATTTTCTCATATTTACTCTTATTAAAAGTATGAGAGGTGTTCAATATTTAATACAAATAAGTCTTAATAATTAAGAAGGAAGAGAATTTTAACATAGAAAGTAGAGTTTTAGTACAAAATTATTAAGGGTAGATTAGTCATTTTAATAACACAATTAATAATTTATTGGTTTTGATGAATAACCTTAAACGACAAATATTTAAAACCGAAGGGAGTAATATTCATTGATTTGTTTGACTAGAAATAATAAATCTGTTTCTCCTCTCTTTTTCAGTGGGTATAAAGATTTGTAATTAATGATTATGTCGTTCTGCACTTATAATTTCTCTGTTTCTAAAGGTCTCTCATTTAAGCCTTTGTGATTGATCAAACTGCTGCAGTTTCAGACATGACTTTGAGTAATGAAGATAGGAGAAAGAAGGTAAATTTATATGCCCATGTTTGTGTTTTGCAATCTTTGAAGAATTGTTGGCTGGACATGCTTTAATAGAGGACAATATTTGCATTTTGTGGTTTTTATGGATTGTGTACAGAAGAAATATTCTTTTTTTCTTTATGACTCTACAGTTTTTCTTGAAAAAATGTTTTTGCTGAAAGAGCCAAATGAGAGAAGAGATAGGAAAAGCTCTCTTGATTTTTTTGGTAAGTCATTTAATTTTTTATCTAATTTTGACTAAATTAAATGATAACTCTGGGAGGAAATGGAGGTAAAAAAGTTCATTTTAAACCAAATTGACCATTGCTTAGAAATCACTAATGGGTTCTATTGATCCGTAAAATAAATTTAAAAAGATATAGGGATGGGAATCTCATTGTTGTAATGTGACATGATCTGTAAATTACAGTCGTGCGACTGTAAGTAGTCCAAGATCAGGATTTCGCGAAAATTTTATTTGAAGTAAACTGGGAGAGAACTATTTGGAAACCAAGAACACTCGTACGACTGTTCATCAAACCCAAGAACAGTCGCACGACTGTTCCTGATTTCCAGAAATAGAAACGCGGAAAGAAGAACAAAAATGGCACAAAACCACACCAATCACCAAGAAAGCTGGAAAAACAAAAAGGATAAAGAGTGGTAACCTTTTTGGCGTGCGTCCACCGTAGGATTAACCTCTAGCGTCGCTCCAATCCACTGAAATTCGCACTTTTCTCCTTGAGTTAGGGTTAGGAACTTTGGGTCCAAAATCTCCAAATGTTAGAGATTCTGATGATGAGTTTTTCCCTTTCTCTTCTATTTGTTTCTTTTCTTCTTGCTCTCTCTGATTTTTTTTTAGATCTCCAAGCTCCTCTCTCCTCTTCTCTTTTTCTCTTTCTCTTTCTGCCGCCTGCCCCTTTTCTTTCCCCCTTTTTCAACTTTTAGGGTATGGGCTGGCTCACATGCCACGATCCTATAGTCGTACGACTGTAGTTAAAGTCGTACGACTATAGTTTTTTTTTTTTTTTTTTTTAGGGAGGAGTAAAATTCCGGCGCTTATAGTTATTCTATTTGTTTATATTTTTTTTGTCAATTAACAGTTAATTCAAGAATTTTTCTTTTCAATACTGATTTGTTTGGTTGGATTTTATTATTGAGATTGCATTTTATTATTCAGACTGCACTTTGGGAATGTATTTTAGAACTGCAATTTTGGGACTGCAACTGCACTTTAGGACTGCATTTCAATTTTGGGATTGCATCTGCACTTTAGGACTGCAATTTTGGGACTGCATTTGCACTTTATGACTGTATTTCAATTTTGGGATTGCATCTGCACTTTAGAACTGCAATTTTGGGAATATTACATTTTTGATATACTATTATTACATTGATTATACCTTAATTATACCTTAAGATACACTATTACAGTGATTATACCTTAGTTATACTTTAATTATACCTTAGTTATACCTTAAAATACACTATTATATTGAGTATACCTTAGTTATACCTTACTTGTACCTTAAGATACACTATTACATTGTTATACCTTAGTTATATCTTAATTATACTTTAAGATACACTATTACATTGATTATACCTTAGTTATACCTTAATTATATCTTAGTTATACCTTAAGCTACACTATTACATTGACTATACCTTAGTTTCACCTTAATTATACCTTAAGATACACTATTACAGTGATTATGCCTTAGTTATACCTTAATTATATCTTAGTTATACCATAAGATATACTATTACAGTGATTATACCTTAGTTATGTCTTAAGATACGCTATTACATTAATTATACCTTAGTTATACCTTAATTATACCTTATTTATACCTTAAGATACAATATTACATTAATTATACCTTAGTTATACCTTAATTATACCTTACTTATACCTTAAGATATACTATTACATTGAATATACCTTAATTAGGACTGCATTTCAATTTTAGGACTGTAATTTTGGGATTGCATTTGTACTTTATGACTGCATTTCAATTTTGGGACTGCATCTGCACTTTAGGACTGTAATTTTGGGACTGCATCTGTACTTTAGGACTGCAATTTTGGGACTGCTTTTGCACTTTATGACTGCATTTTAGGACTGCAATTTTGGGACTGCATCTGTACTTTAGGACTGCAATTTTGGGACTGTATCTGCACTTTAGGAGTGCATTTTATGACTGCATTGTTTATACAATATTTATACACTGTTTATACACTTCTTATACACTGTTATACACTGTTATACATTTTTATATACTTCTTATACATTGTTTATACACTGTTTATACTCTTTTTATACATTGTTATATACTGTTTATACATTGTTTATACACTTCTTATACACTGTTTATACACTTCTTATACATTGTTATACACTTCTTATATATTATTATACATTGTTTATACATTTGTTATACAATGTTTATATATTGTTTATACACTGTTTATACACTTCTTATACATTGTTATACATTGTCATACACTTCTTATATATTGTTATACACTGTTTATATACTTATTATGCACTGAATTACATTGTTTATATACTACTTATATACTGTTATACATTGTTATACACTTCTTATACAATGTTATATGTTTATACACTTATTATCCATTGTTATACAATCTTCAAATCTTAATTAATATTTGTTATCATATTGCTAATGTTAATTTTAAAAGGAGATTTCCATGTTTATAGATTTGAAGATTTGTTACTGAGAAAGTTGAAATCCGCCTTTCAAATGTGAAAATACTTTCTTATATGCTGTTATATATGCATTTTTTTGTTGCAGGAACTGAATAGAATCTCATCTTTGGTGGTACAATTAAAAACCAAGAAGAATTTTTCTTTTTACTGAAGAAGAAGATTGAAGGAACTGAATAGAATCTCAACATTGAGTAGTTTGAGTTTGTCATCTTTTTATATTTGTATCCAACACCTTTACTGCAAGACATATTAGTATTATCTTGTAATTTAAATTAGGTCCTTTTGTTCTTAATGTATTTATACACTTCTTATACATTGTTATACATTGTTATACACTTCTTATACAATGTTATATGTTTATACACTTATTATACATTGTTATACACTGCTTATACATTATTATACACTGTTTATACACTTCTTATATATTGTTATACACTTCTTATACACTGCTTATACACCATTTATATAGTTCTTATAAACTTTTTATACATTACTTATACATTGTTTATACACTACTTATACACTGTTATACATTATTATACACTTCTTATACAACGTTATATGTTTATACACTTATTATACATTGTTATACACTATTTATACACTGGTTATACATTATTATACACTGTTTATACATTGTTATACACTTCTTATACATTGTTATACATTTATATATTGTTATGCATTGTTTATACACTGTTTTTACACTTTTTATACATTATTATACACTGTTTATACATTGTTTATACACTTTTTATACACTATTATATACTCTTTATACACAGCTTATACATTATTATAAACTGTTTATACATTGTTATATACTTCTTATACATTGTTATTCATCTATATATTGTTATGCATTGTTTATACACTGTTTATACATTATTCATACACTTCTTATACACTGTTTATACATTGTTTATGCACTTTTTATACATTGTTTATACATTGTACACTTCTTATACACTGTTATACATTGTTATACACTGTTTATACACTTCTTATACATTGTTATACACTTCTTATATGTTATTATACATTATTTATACATCGTTTATACTCTGTTTATACACTGTTTATACACTGTTATACATTGTTATACCTTCTTATATATTATTATACATTGTTATACACAGTTATTCATTATTATATACTGTTTATACACTCTTTATACATTGTTATACACTCTTTATACACTTCTTATACATTATTATACACTGTTTATACATTAAGATACACTATTACATTGATTATACTTTAACTATACCTTAAGATATACTATTTTAGTGATTATACCTTAGTTATTCCTTATTTATACCCTAGGAATACATTATTATATTGATTATACCTTACTTATACCTTAATTATACCTTAAGACACATTATTACAGTGACTATACATTTGTTATACGTTAATTATACCTTAAGATATACTATTACATTGATTATACCTTAGTTATACCTTAATTATACATTAAGATACACTATTACAGTGTTTATACCTTAAGATACAGTATTACATTGATTATACCTTAGTTATACTTTAGTTATATCTTAGTTATACTTTAAGATATAAAGGTATAATTAGTTATACCTTAATGAAAAAAATATATCAGAAAAAGTATATACATATGTATTTTGTTTCAAAGATAAAAAGAAAAACAAAAAAAAAATTCTAAAGTTGAATGACAAAAAATAAACGGATTGAGAGATAAATGCAAAATTAGATTAAAAATTATAAAAATAGGAGAGAGAAACATGGACAAAGTAGAGAATGTATTTTCGAGATTATGATTTTCTGCTTTGTTGTTTATTGGGCAAGAATCATGTAAAATTGAATATTTTGTTTTTAGGTATTTTTGAAATTTTGAAAACTTTTTAATGTATTTATGCAAACTTTTCCTTTTGAAATAAAAATGTTATATGGTGCCAAAAAGTATGTATTTATGTAAAATGCTCCAAAGTTTATGGACCGGTTCATCACGTACAACAATTTTTTTTTTATCCCTTTTAACAATACCTAAAAATATATTCCATAATATCAAAGAAGAAAATTTCGAAGTGGCTTTTTTTTTTTTTTTTTGAAGGCTACAAGACCAATGGGAATTAATGGATATTTTAATTAAATATATGCACAATCAAGGAAACTACATTTGTTTTTCCTCTTTTGTCATTTTTAATTGTGCATTTTACTTATAACTTCGCAGTATATTCTTGATTGGCTATACATACCATTAAATTTCAAAGTAGTTAACTCAGCCATTACCATCATGATAATGTTTAACTATCTTTTCAAAACTTTAACTCAATAAAATAACTTTTTTTTTTCTAACAAAAACACATTTGACTATTTTTCCAAAATTTCAATAGTGGAATATTGATTAAGATTGTTAAACAACTAACATAACGCTATGTCGGTACAAGTCAAGATTTCAATAAAAATTAGAGATTTCTAAAAAATTTATCGGTGTTGTGGTCTTATTTAGACATCAATCATTCAAAAGCTTAATATTAATATTAAAATGTAGTCAGCATTTTGAAAATAAAAGAAGCTAAAATTTTGTCAAATTTGATTTTATTAACATAAAACAAAACTTTCATCATTACTTTTTTTCTTTTTTATACAAAAAAAATTATAAACATAGTGTTTACACTTCAATCTAATAAGTAAATGAATTCAACATTTGCATAGAGCATGACCGGCCTCTGGGTGGAGAGTTCCCCTAGGCTGGTGCCTATGACCTTCCCCAAGATGGAGCCTCGTAAAAAAATAAATTACTTTATACGGGAATAATTGATCATTTTTATGTTTTTTTTATTTTTTATTTTTTATTTTTTATTAACGTATTGAGCCATCACAAAACTATATTTAGCTGTGCAGAATAATAACTTTTTGGTTTTAGCAATTAGTATTAGTATTTGATTATGGTATTTATATAAAAAAATATTAAATTTTTATATTTATAAAAAAATTTAAACTATTGCTTCCAAAATGTTGGGATGCCCCAGTGCATAATTAATGTAATACCTAATCATATCCAACAGAAATTACGACAGAACAAGTACAAAAATGGAATGCTTCAATTTAAAAACTGAAAATTATAATTAATTATAATATGAAAAGTAATACAAAGTAACGAGTGATATAGTAATTAAAAATAATAGATCATGAGGATATGGGTACGATGAAACGTTTCAGAAAAGTGAACCCAAGACGTAATACAGAAAGCAAAAAAGCAAAACTATCAAAACAACTATAATAAAAAAGAAGTGTAAAAGAAGAACAACCATGTTCCTCTCATTTCCAGGGGGGCGTCCTGTACGACGCCGTCTTTGAGGTTTGAGAGGCTTGTCTATGCCTTTGTCTCTTTGCATTGTTCCTCTGCGAAAATATAAAACTAACAGACAGCAGGTGAACAAGACTAATATATATACAATATAATGAAACAAACGTGAAGGAGCATAACTTAAGTTTCAAAGAAAGGAGGAATTGAGGAGGCAACTTCGCAGGAATTGACCAACTATTTGCCATTTGGGTGGGATTTGGTTTAGTTTTTTTTTTTTTTTTTTAATCAGTTTTCAAGCTCTTCTTTTCTATTTCAATTCAGATATTGACCAAGTATTGACCAAAATATACTCACTTCTTGGGGGCGTTTTCTCATCCTTCTGGGCTTTGTCAATTGGGCTGAGGCCCAATTTTTATTTTATTTTTTTTAATCTAGTATTACCCTTCTTAATTTTTAACGAAATGTGAATTCTATTAGTAAAATGACCTAAGTATAGGTTTAGGTAACAGAAAGTTACACGAACAAAACGGAAGGATTATCTTTAAATTTAAGTTATAATTGAACATAACTTCAAAGTAGACCTGTATACGGGCCGGGCCGGCCAAGCGGGCCTAAGTGTAAAAACACCGAGCCCAAACCCAGCCTAGCCAAGCCTGACTCAAATTTATGCGGGCTCGGACCTAAAAAAACAAATTCCAAATCCAGCTCGGTCCGTACAATAATAATATATTTTTAATATTTTAATTATATAATTATATATTTTAATATTAAAATTATAATAACATAATATAATATAATATATATTTATAATATTATAAATTATATAATATATAAAAGCAGACTGGGCTTGTGCCAATCTGCCCTATATTTGTTATACCCAAACCCGGTTCTAAATTAGATGGATTTTTGCAGGCTCGGTCTCGAGCCAGGCTTTTTAAATTTTAATATATCCAAACCCGGTCCCAAGTGGGTGGACTTAGGTGGGCTTGGGGCCTCATGGAGAGGTCTACTTCAAATAAAATTTTATAGAACATAACATAAAATTCTATAAAATTTTATCCTCCCTTGCTTGTTTAGTAAAAAAAAATGTAACTATTTTGTTTTTAAATATAAAATTTAAGATGATTTTAAATAATAGTAATATTTAATTGATATTTTAATTGCCCGGATATAAAATAGAAGGGTGAGGAAAAGATGGCATGGGAGAGGAAAAAGGAAGAGGGAAGCCTAATGTTGAAGTTGACAGCACAAACAAATTGTTGAATTTTGTTGTTTTTGAAACCTTTGGGTCACTTCTTTTGAGATTTTTTCACACTTGTTGAAGGAGATCATTGCCTTCTTTATTTATGCTTTCGAAACTGATGCAAACACCCTTTTTCCAATTCAATTTGAAATTCATGTAAAAGTTGATGTAATCCCCAAACACTATAATACCACATCACATCTAGTCAAACGTGATATACTTAACGTACATAAGATAGAATATATGGAACGTGAAATTTGCAAAAAGTAAACATTTACAAGTCAATTCAAATTAACATAAATGACCAACATTAACATATACCAAACTAACCTTTAAAAAAAACCTTAGAGGATTAATTGTTATGCATTTACAAATTGCTCTTTACATTATACCTAATTTAATATAAGAAACTTAACCATCTCCTGTTCCCCTCACATTTAGGGCTAGACATCTGGAACGTGAAGTTTGCAAAACTAAACATATGTGGTATAAATATAAAAATAGATAGTGAACATTGGATTAGGATGCTCTAATATTGATGTAGTAGAGGAGAAGGTCTTAATGTTTATGGAGAAATGGCAATTTGGTAATTAACTTCAAAATCGGGTAACCGGATTTTTACGATTTCGGATCCTAATTTTATTAGAAATGGGTCAATGATTAAAAATCACGAGCTTTGCTGATGAACTCCATCGCTTTTTGGCCAGAAAACGTCGTTTAGGGTCTCAAAATTGTGATTTACTGTTTTTAGACATTTTCAAGAAATTTTCTTTTATGTTTTTCTTTTTCGTTTTGAGTTTTTTTTATCCCTTTTTCAATTAGGTTTCTGATTAGGGATTGCCTATAAATAGGTTGTTTTGTTTCAATTGTAGGCAGATTATTGTTGAATAAAATTTATCCTTAATTTTCCTACATACTTAAATTTCGAATTCTTGTGTCTAGAATATTACTTTCCGGTATCATACGCGATCAATGGACTGTAATAATTTGTTCGATATTTTCACTGCATCAGTTGGTATCAGAGCCTAAACCCTAGTCATCATCATGTCGCCAAGGAGATAGTGAAGAGTTGATGAAGTTATGGGGCAGGAAGATATAAATCGGATGGAGCAGAGACTTGAACAACGTCTCGATATTCTAATAGACCAGAGGATTGAGACTATTATGGATCGTTTGGCGGACCGAATACATAGGATGTTCACAGCTCATAATAGGGCGAATCATATACAAATGAGGAACCCTAATTTTGAGAATCATCGAAATCCATTTGCTGAGTTGGCGGAGGGAGAAGACAATTCTGATTAGTACGATGAAGAAGAACCCTACCTGCGCAAACATCCTACCATGTTGGAGGATAGGCGCTGGGAGGCAGGGTTGAGGATGGGGATCCCAGAGTTTCGAGGTACTCTCCCACCATAAGAGTTCCTTGATTGGTTAGCGACTGTGGAAGAAGTACTAGAATTCAAAGGTGTTCCGAAGGGTAAAAGGGTGCTACTGGTGGCTACTAAACTGTGAGACAAAGCGATGGCATGGTGGATGCAAGTTAAGCAGACTAGGTTGCAGACGGGTAAGGCAAAAATTATGACCTGGGAAAAGATGAAGAAGCAGATGAGGGCTACTTTTTTACCCTTAAATTTTTAGAGATTGATGTGTCAAAGGTTGCAAAATCTGAAGTAGGGCAGTCGTTCGGTTGATGATTATACGACTGAGCTTTACCAATTGATCGCTAGGAGTGACATCCTAGAAACTGACGAGCAACTTGTATCTAGATATATTGGGAGATTGTAGGAATCGATTCGTGAGGCAGTTAATGATTTTGATCCCTTCAATGTATCTGATGCGTACCAATAGGCTTTGAGGCTCGAAAAGAGGCAGCAATGAGCTGGTTTTGGGTTTTCTAGAGGTAGTGGAAGCAGATGGACCGTTGAGTTAGCATGCATAAAAACAACAGAACCCTAGCAGTAGTTGCAAGTGCACCTAGGAGAACCGGACAGGGTAGTAGCATCAAGTGTTTTGCTTGTGGTGAAGTAGGGCATAAGCAGGCTGATTGTAAAAAGGCTAGGAAGCGAGCCATGTTTGCTTTGACTGAAGAAGATATAGATACAGATTATGAGGTTTTTGGTAATCAAGTATACGATGGTGAGGATTAAATAGAAGAGTTATTGGTAGTAGGAGATGTAGGCACTGCTTTAGTAGTGCGGCATTCTTATTTGACACAGCGGGCTGCTGTTATGGATGAGTGGTTGAGAAGCAATATTTTTTAGTCCACATGTACCATTAAAGGGAAGGTGTGCAGATTTGTTATAGATGGAGGGTGCTATGAGAATATTGTGTCAACAGAAGCAGTTCAAAAATTGGGTTTGGTAACAGAAAAGCATCCAAAACCATATAAGTTAACATGGCTGAAGTAAGGGCGAGGTTACCATGGTATCCTTTTCAGTTGGATCACGATACAAGGATGAGGTATTGTGTGATGTAGTAGACATGGATGCTTGCCATCTATTGTTGAGGCATCTATGACAATTTGATAGGAATGTGACTCATCAGGGAAAATCAAACACTTATACCATTGTGTTTGAAGGGGTGAAGATTATCATGGTCCCAAAAAAGGAGGAAGTTAAGAATAGTAGGCTACTGATAGTGTTGTATTACTAACTTTAGCGTAATTTGAAGAACCAATGCAAGAGAATGAAGTGGTATATATGTTAATTGGTAAGGCAGCAAATAAGGAAGTTAAGGTTCCTGTGTAGATCAAACCTCTTCTTAGTGAATTTAATGATCTATTTCTGAAAGATCTACTTGTAGGGTTGCCCCCACTCCGTGATATTGAACATCAGATTAACCTTGAACCTGGGGGTAGTCCTTCAAAATTATCCCTATTATAGAATGAGTCCAACAGAGCATGAAGAGTTGAGAAAATGGGTTGAGGAGCTGTTGGTTAAAAGGTATATTCGAGAGAGTTTGAGTCCCTGTGTAGTCCCAACCCTTCTAATTCCAAAGAAAGATGGTACTTTGAGGATGTGTGTTTATAGCAGAGCCATCAATAAAATTACTGTCAGGTATCGGTTTCCTATCCCTAAGCTGGATGATTTATTAAATCAACTTAGTGGTGCTACTATTTTTACAAAGTTAGAGTTGAAGAGTGGGTATTATAATATTCGAGTTAGGCCTGGTGATAAGTGAAAAACTGCTTTACAACTAGAGAAGGATTGTATGAGTGGATGGTCATGCCTTTCGGTTTGTCTAATGCCCCTAGTACTTTCATATGTGCTATAAATCAATTGTTGAGGCCTTTCATTGGTAAATTTGTTGTCGTGTACTTTGATGACATTCTGGTTGTTAGTGCAAACCAAGATGAGCATGTACATCATATAAGGGAGGTGCTTTTAGTGTTGCGTAAGGAGAGAATGTTTGTAGCTATGAAGATGTGTGTTTTTATGTTGGAGAGTGTTTTGTTTTCAGGTTATGTTGTGTCTGCTGAAAGGCTGTAGGGTAGATGAGTCTAAAGTAGAGGCAATTAAAACATGGCATAGACCTAATACAATTACTAAAGTGAGGAGTTTTTAAGGGCTAGCGTTGTTTTATAGATGGTTTATTCCCCATTTTAGTAGTATTATGGCCTAATTATAGATTGTATGAAGCAAAATGAGAAATTTGAGTGGTCTGAGCAGGCAAAAAAGGCGTTTCAGTCAAAAAGAACATATGGTTTCAGCTCCAATCCCTGTATTACCATATTTCCAGCAGCCTTTTGAGTTACATTCAAATGCTTCAAAGTTAGGTATTGGGGTTGTATTGAGTCAGAACAGTAGGCTAGTGGCATATTTTAGTGAAAAGTTGTTTGGGGCCTAGCTTTGTTACCGCACTTATGATGTTGAGTTTTATGTTGTGGTCCGAGCAGTTAAACATTGGCGTCATCATCTGTTTCAAAGGGAATTTATTATGTTCACTGATCATGAGGCGATGCGGCATTTACACAGCCAAGATAAAGTATCTACTAGACATGCTCGTTCGGTTACTTACCTCAGCAATTCACTTTTGTGGTTAAACACAAATCTAGAGTTTCTAATTGTGTGGCTGATGCTTTTAGTAGGCGAAAGGGGTTGTTTGTGCGCTTTTCAGTTGAGATACCTAGTTTTGACTCTTTTTCTGAATTATATGAGACTGACCCCTACTTTACTGGTGTTGTGCAAAAAGTCCAAACAGGCGAACAAATAGATTTTCATTTGCAAGATAGGTTTCTATTTAAAAGGAACCAGCTTTGTATTCCTGATTGCAGCCTACGTTTGAAAAATGTTCAAGAAATACATGGCGAGGCACATGTAGGGCAGGACAGAACTTTACAGTTGATCCAGGCTAGTTACTTTTGGCCAACAATGTACAGAGAAGTTGATAAATTTGTACAGCGGTGCAAGATCTGTCAAGTTTCTAAGGGTACAACTACTAATGCGGGATTGTATATGTTATTGCCAATTCCGTCTCAACCATGGGAGGAGATCGGCATGGTAGCGAGGTAATGATTCCATTTTTGTGGTGGTTGATCGATTTTTAAACATGGTGCATTTCATTCCTTGCATATAAGACAACCGATGCTGTAAATGTTGCTCAGCTTTTCTTTCTAGAAGTATACAAGCTTCATGCCTACCTCAATCTCTTGTATCAAACAGAGATACCAGGTTTCTCAGTCATTTCTGGCGTAGTATGTGGAAGTTAGTGAATACCCAACTGAATTTCAGTAGTGCCTATCACCCTCAGACTGATGGCCAGACGGAAGTGGTCAATTATTCTTTAGGAAATATGTTGTGATGTTTAATTGGAGAACATGTGAAGAGCTAGGATCAAAAGTTGTCTCAAGTTGAGTTTGTGCATAACCGTGCTATCAACCGAAGTACTGGATTTTAGCCCTTTTGCAGTTGTGTATTTTGTAATTCCTAGGGGTCATTTTGATCTTTTACCATTACTAGAGAAGACCCGGGTTCATAGGAAAGCAGAGAATTTTGTGGCTGAGTTACAGTCATTTTATAAAACTGTCCATAATAATCTGGAACGGGTTGCTTCCAAATATAAACAAGCTGCTAATAAAAAGCCACCATGTGGAATTTGATGTTGGTGACGATATGTGGGCTGTTCTCACTAAAAAGCGATTTTATGTTGGTGACTACAATAAGCTGTTTGCTAAGAAATTGGTCCGGTAGAAATCATTAAGAAAATCAATTCGAATGCCTATCGCCTAAAGCTGCCCAGTCATATCTGCACAGCTGACGTATTTAATGCCAAACATCTTATTATTTACACTGGTGATTCTTCTAATGATGACAATTCCAGGGCGAATTCTTTTCCGCCAGGGGAGAATGTAGTATAGGAGAAGATCTTAATGTTTATGGAGAAGTAGCAATTAGGTAATTAACTTCAAAATCGGGTTATCGGATTTTCGCGATTTCGGACCTTAATTTTATTGGAAACGGGTCAACGATAAAAAATCATGAGCTTTGCTAGTGAACTTTGTCGCTTTTTCACCGAAAAACGTCGTTTAGGGTCTCGAAATCTCGATTTACTGTTTTTAGGCCTTTTCGGGAAATTTTCTTTTATGTTTTTGTTTTTCGTTTTTTTTTCGTTTTTTTTTTTTTTTTTTTGCCTTTTCCAATTAGGATTCTAATTAGGGATTGCCTATAAATAAACTGTTTTGTTTCAGTTGTATGCAGATTATTGTTGAATAAAATTTATCCTTAATTTTCCTACATATTTAAATTTCGAATTTTTATACTTAGAAAATTACTTTGTAGTATCGTACGCGATCAACGGACTATAATAATTCGTTCAATTTTTCCGCTGCATCAAATACCATGTAAATATAAGTTTTAACTAACCTCGAAAGATCAATTTGACGCAAACTTATAAATATATGTAACAACAAACTTCATATATATCCCTTGTTTTTTCATCACTTTATTTTTGTGTTCATATGAATATGAATTATTCTTAATTAAGTAATTCCAATAGAGTTCGGTTCAATTTTCCAATGAAGTTCACCATGTTTCATATTGAATCATCCAATTACAAGGTAACCCACATGCCCAATTCTTTGCATTTTCACATTTTTTATGTTCAACATTGAATACAAGAGAATTGTTTAAATATTCATATTAATTATGTATAAAGACATAAAATATCTATATATAAGATTATTATCTCCTTTCTATGGTAATGTAAAACGAATGTCCTAAAATATTTTACATGGACTAATTATTTTATTTTTATCGGACTAAATTAATTTGCTATCAATCATTTATTGATGAAAAAGATTTGAAAATTTACACTTGATCTCCATTGTAAGAATTTTCTGATTTATTTTAATATTTCTTTTCTCCAATTAGAGGTGGGAGTGGATAACTAATACAGATTTGATGGTATCAAAAAAATAGTACTAAAACGATAACATATGTGATAATGATTTTGGTGTTTGGTGCTTCAAACACCACTCATTCTTATGTCCTATTTCTATATATTATATTATACTAATTAATTGTCTAGCATGCTTTAAAATTATCCACTATTCACATAATTGCACGCCCTTATTATTAATTACATTATATATTCTAATTAATTCAATTTTTAATCAGATGTTAGGGTCCTTTAGTATGGCCCAAACACTACAATATGTGCCCAAGGTGCTATAGTATTTATTACTATTTATAGTGGATTACGCATCATTCCCCTTTATCATGATATGTTAATTAGTAATTTTATTTTATATGATTTCCACACTGATCATTATTTAATATATTTCTTGTTACAAATAAATTTAATTTTATATGTCTGAATTAAATTTTGTTAAGTATCTCAAATAAAATGTCTTTATAACATCTTATAGAGCTTGGTGAAAAGCATAAAGATTATTGAATGTACAAGTTTATAAAGTTTGTTTATATATAGGAGAGCACAAAGATTCTTTAAACATATATTACTATTGAAAATATTGTCTATTGTCAACTGAATTTATTTTGAGAAGTAGAATATATACCATTGATTTAGCTCATTATAAGACTGAAATCTATGACTTTTAGCAATTATCACTTGCTTATTATTTGCATTTTTTAAAGCAAAATACGTTGTTTGCTCAGTTTTTTTTTTATAATATGTTATTTAAAATTGTTCATCACGACGAATATAATAAAAATGGAATGTCATATTTGACGAAAAGATAGGAATTATATAATATAAATAGCTTTAAAGTTGAAGGCATCAATGCTTTAAATTGAAAATTGCTAATGGTGCACTAAATTGAGGGGGGGAAAGAACTGCCAAAGATTGGGACAATTATTTTTGTGATAAATCTTTTTGTTGATATTAGTATGACTTCTTTATTTTTGAAATATTAAATTTCAATTAAGCCCTAAAATTTTACACTAAAATGAACATTAGAAAAAAGAAAGTGTCTAAAAATATTCTTTTTATTGTTCGGTTATTGAAGCTAAAGATCGTTTGTCTTTGAACAAGTTTTCTTTCACTAACTTTCATCTTCTTGAATAACCAATTAAATAATTAATGGTCAAGTATAAACTTAAACTAACTCTCACTCACTCACTCTCTCTCTCCTTACATACTCATATATATATATTTTAAAATATCATTGTTTATGAATTTTACAACTATTTATCCGATCAATTTTTTCAATGCATTGAATACATGATATCTCTGTTTTGATATTATTAGTCCAAAATGTAGTCTTTTTGTGCTGCAACATATGTTAACTAGTATGTGATATAATTTTTGAGAAAAATAAAAGATTATCGATTTCACTAAAAGAATGTAAATCATACTTTCTATGCATTCACGCAATAGCTGCAAATGTGAATCATACCTCTAATTTAGTTTCATGTGTTCGCAAAATTATATCATGTCCCAGTTAGTGGGTATTGCATCTAATGTGAGAAAAATGTGTCAAATTTATGGTTAATAATATCAAAATAGAAAAATCATGTACTTAATGTATTAAAAAAAAAATTGTATCACAATCCAATTGAGAAATGTATAAAACTTTAAGGAATATGTATTTGTGACATTAGGTAAAAAGAAAAAGTATTGCAATATATATATATATATATATATATATATATATATATATATATATAAAGAACATAGCATATTTCATTCTTAATTCAAAACACTTAAAATAACATAATTAAGTTGAAAAAAAAATTAAAAACAAATATAAACTCCACAAATAGAAAAATAATACATATAAATTCTAACAGAGCAGATAAATAATAATAATAATAAATTCAATTTATAATATAGTTTTTCTTATATTGAAAATTAAAGTCGAGAAACCACTGGAAGAAGTAAGATAAGTTTTCTTCATTTTTATATATAGAAAAAGGATAAACTTCGATTTGTATTCTAATTAAAAAAAAAACAAAAACAAAAACTTAAAGTTAAGCCTAATTAAGGTATAGTTATGTTTTTATGGATGTTGATGGATTGGGTTTGGGAGTAGAAAAACCTTTTTTAAGTTAACTAATTAAAGTTAGATTAGTTGTGATTTTTGTTTTTGATGATAAACAGGATGGCATAAGAAATGAATAAGATTGAATGAAGTAAAGTTTTTAACATGTGAAAATCCCTTTGCGATGGTCAAAAAGAAATGTTCCTTATGAACTAAGGCTCATCAATAGTTATCAAAATTTGGAGCCTGACATATTGGAGTCATTAAAATAGTACCAATATTAATTGGTAAAGGTAAAGACAATTAATAATTAATGTTAGGTCCACACGCAAATATACTTTTATTTTAATTCAGCAATTACAGGCAGTAATTAATATGCATTTTGTTCACTGGCCCTATATGTGTGTGTGTGTACCAACTCATGATCATCATCTACCCCTAACTCAATTACCTCCATTAATTTATCATGCCTAAAATTATAGCTACTTTTAAATCTCGTCTTTCTATTTATAATAATTAATTATTCAACTACAAGACACTCTCGTTTTAATTCTACTTTATTGACCACTGAAAAGGTTAAATTAGCTGTAAAAAAACCAAACAAATATGATACTCCCTTCTTTTTCTTATGTCTGGCGGTTTAGATAAATTGTTAGAATTAAATAGGTTATTCATTACAAAACTGAATTTCTCACATTAATATTCTTTCTTTCTAATCACGTAGTTTATTCAATTAATGTTATATTAGGATTTGAATGATGGTTATATGTAAAACTTCTTTTTGTTAGTACTCTTAGTTAAGTTTAAGGTTAGTTGTAGTGTCCAAAAGATTCATTTTAGGCTGCAAAATATCTTGAGTAATCTCTATAATCTGTAATCATTATTCATTAAACTAAACGAGAACAAAAACTATAGAGTTGAAAACCCTATAATTTTAAAACATTGGAGTAATTAAATGGGTGATTTGTAGTTGTGGGATGCAGGTGTATTCACTTTAGAATTGATTAAATATCTATTTAAGTAGTACTGCAGAGGTCGCATAAGTATAAAAGATCCATTAATTATGCATGTTAAATTCTGATTAAAATATTCATTAGAACAACTGAGGGACCTATTCGACTCCATATTGCAATAACACTACACATTATCTCCCGCAATTTTCTTACAAAGAAAGACAGAAGAATTCCATCAAAAGCAATAATAATAATAATAATAATTTGGAAAACTATTAATATATTAAAGTCGGTGCAGGTTAATTGATGGAGTACGGATAAATGGTTAATTTAGTCATTAATTAGGTTGGGAGAACAGTCTATTCCAAATTAAATATGGTAACTTGTCATGGGATTGTCCTTTTCGTAAAATATATTTATTTCAAAATACTTATCATTTTTAGAAATTAATGGAACCTTTATTTTTTTTTTATATATATAAATATATCTCTACATTTAATATTGAATGTAGACCTGGGTACAGTTCAGTCCAGTCCAGTCCAGAGATTTAGAAATCTCTAAAATTGGATTGTTTCAAAAATTTCAGTCCAATCCAGTTCGGGCATTCGGAAATTTAGTTCCAATCCTATTCAGTTATGGAGTCTGGAGATTCGATCCGGCCCAATCCAAATATAAAAATTAAATCCAAAAAACAAAAAGGTACATATATTTTCTTTTACAATTTCAATTAAAAAATATAAATTCTAATAATATCTATCAAAATGTTATAAATCAAGTTGATCCAGTAGTTAGAAATATTATAAATTATTTTTTTCACATATATTATAAAATTTTAAAATTAAATAATCTCTTTATATATGAAACATAAATTTAATACTAATAAATTCTCGATTTTATTAGTCCGGTCTAGTTCAATTCAATTCCATCCTCGGTTCGGTCTTGGATAAATTACGGCCCACTCCAGTCCATTTTTTTTTTAAAAAAACCAACAGTTCGGTTCGATTCGATCTTTTTCCTCAGATATTTGGTCCGGTCCAGTATGTCCGGTTCTTATGCCAAGCCCTAGTTGATTGTAATCTAAGTAATAAGGTTATACATTTTTTTAAAAATATTTTATAGAGATATTTTTCTAAACCAATACTAGAATTAAGGCATTTTAATAACATTCTTAATTTTTGTGACAAAAGCTAAAAGGATATCTTTTTAGGAACGGAAGAAGTATTAAATATAGTTTAGTTTTTCAACTTGACTTTTGTAGTTAAATTAGTACAAAATGACATATGTATATATATATATATATATATATATATATATATATATATATATAACATTCATCAATTATGATGTTAAAATATGTTATTTTTAGATTTATTCAATAACAATTGTTAAGTTAAGCAACTTAGTTGATACCAAATTGATGTTGTAAACGTGGAGTAAAATTAAGAGGAAAATGGAAAAAGCAAGAGGAAGAGGAGCGTGCAAATGTAAGAGAGATTGTAGGCTGAAATGGTGGCACCATCTGCGGAAATACTTATAATTGCATATGACTGTTCTTACCTTTACTTTCAGATTCCTGCAGTATTATTGCTTTCTTTCTTTTTTGATTGAGACTTGGCATCTCTTTTTTTAAATAAATGATGGATTAATACTTTTCTAGCAATAAATAGTTAACATAGATTTTTAGATTTTATTTTTATGTTTGCATAGTTGTTATTCATTTATAAGTTCAACGAATTGGTTTTATTACTTATAAATTATGATCAATACATTTTTGCATAAAATAATTGTTCTATATTTTATTTTTATTTACTTTTATACATACAAGATTATTTCTTATCGCAAAAATTTTAAATTTTATATAAAATAATATTTTTTTTTTGAAGAAAAGAATATTGTGTAATGGGGAAGGAGGGATTTCCACAAAAATCCTCATCCCCGTGTGAACAGGAACGAAACAAGACTTTTAGTTATAAATGGGAATGTAGATGAAAAATCTCCATATAAATTAAATTGAGTTTACTTACCTATATGATTTTAATTGAGTTTGAATTTGAGTATGGAAAATTTTATACAACCTTTAGTAATTAGTCACCACATATCACAGACAAAAATAATTACTGTTGAGCAAATTATAAAATATATGCTATGATCTTATCAAAGGGTTCCTTACTTTTATTTGGAATTTCGCTTTCGCTTTTTTACTGTAAAATAAGCAAATATAAAAATCCAACACGAATACATTGCCAATAGATAAAGTTGAAAATATATATTTGTACCCAAAAGAAGATACAAAGAATACCTCAAAAGTTGGGAAGAAAGCTGGTAGGCCAACAATTAATTAGTCATCTTTAAATAAAGTTAAAATTCCACAGTAAAAAGTAAATGATATTACGCTTAATCCATCCAGCGCATCCTTTATTTCTTATATACTTATTCATCACGCCTTCACTTTCTAAATGTCTCACCCACTTCCTCGTCTCTCTGAATATGTGCCTTTTGGCTCCCCCCAAAAGTTGGACTAAGCAGAATAATATTATCAAAGCGGATTCAACCGTAAATCGGCTATTAATCTGGTTGATTTGATAAAAACTCTCAATTTTAAAATACTCATTTAAAATCAATTTAACTAGTGGCTGTAATGAAGAACTTAACTAATTGAATTGCCAATTGAATCACCATATGTTTTAATGAAATTAATTAAAAGTTGTTTTGAATTCTAGTCAAACCGATCCAACGTAAACCGATAACGTTATTGGTTAGTCGTATGGTTCGCTTCCAATAACATTGGAGAGGAATTTAAGCCCTTGGTTAAAATTTGTTGGTTAATGAATTGAACATGTATAAAAATAAGTATAATAATTCATTAGTGATGGAAGCATAAGTTAAAATTGACATGGACACAATTTATAATTGAGCCAAATGAAAAAACAAAAAATAACAACATTAAAAGAAATATAATCCGTTACATTAGAGAGAGAAGAAGAAAAGAAATGGACGGTGGATCTCCTCGCCCCACGAGTTCATGTATAAATACAATATGACATCGCATGATTTGCGTTTGCATCCCTCCCTTTTATTTTTATTCCCTAGAATAGAATACCTTTTGTTTTTTCTTTTCTTCTATTTAAAATTAAATTATATTTCTTTTAAAAAGATTATATTTCCTTTAAGAGCAGCTCAGTTATAAATTCGGATTTTTCCAATTCAAACCATCATTTTAGCAAAAACCCTGGATAAAATGAGATTGTCACGTAACTCACAACACTATACGGAATATTATAACACAATTAAGAGCAGAAATGAGTTTACGAATTAAAAACTATTGAAAGTGATTATATTCTGACCTATGGGCTATGGAATCAGGGAATACGTTAAGTTTTTTTATGTTACAAAAAGTTTAGTGAAAGGGTTATTTTTAGTCCGGGTCAAAGAAACCCTCAAGCTCACAAAGAGACTTATGACAGAATTCACATATCACTTTACTAATCATGATTCAATAACGATAATAGGATTTGAACCCAAGTGAAAATATCACAAGAGTCGCTTCCTTACTGCTAAGCCTATCTTCACTAGAAGGAAATATGTTAAGATGATAATTATGATCGTTCCTTTTAGTTTATGTTATATTAAATCATTGAAATTTAACTATAAGTTGTATGAAGTGCTTAAAACTTTATTTTATATTTATTAAATTGTTTACGTAAAACTTTTAAAACTAAAATTGGGGTTTTAATAATAATAACTCGAGAAAATAAGTGTATGATTTGTTATTATTTTGGTGGATATAAAAATAGGTTAGTTAGATGGTGGGGTCATAAATCGAGCGTCCAGCTAAGCTTGGTTCCCATGTGATTGACGATTTGAAGGTAATCAAAGATGAAGACAAAAATATAAAGAAAGTGTTTAGGATTTTTGTTTTCCAATGTTCATTTTTGCCATAAAACGACGAAGTTTGCTACTCCTTCATCTTTCCAAATCAATAAACAGATTGCATGAGCATTTTGAATGAAATAACAATTTTTTTTTTAAATGATTCACTAAAACTTTATTGACTTTTCATAGTTTTGAAATTTTTTTTTTTTTTTTTTTTTTAGCGAATGACAATTATGCATCACTTTTTGAAAGTAAATGGGGTAAAATCTTACGAGAAGAGACATTATACAAGTTAACGTCTCTACTCTATGTTTCTCTAAAAAAGATTTTGTAGGTTCTTAGAATATTGTGTTTAAGTTCATAACAAAAAAATCAGTTGATTTATATTAAGATCCAATTTACATCACTTGTATATTATTGTTTATATTCATTTATTTATGATGTTGAATCTCCATCATTTTAAATTACCTAAGAAATGTGCAATCCCATTAATTTTGAAATAATTTAATTGAAACATAATTCAATTTTTATAGTTACTCTACTCCACACAATTAGTTATAATCCTTTTTTTCATACCTAGGAGACAAAAAAAAAAAAATGTTGAATATGTGCAAATATTTGTTTTTTGTTTTTTTTTTTTTTTTAAAAAGCATATGTTATGGTTGAAATGATTATATTCTAATGTATTTATCATAATTTAAACCAAACCATTTTTATTGAGATAACCCTATTTGAAGTTTAATTAGAGTTAAAGTTTCCCCCCTCCTGTATAATTGTACTTAATGGAAATCAAACTTGAAATCTCTTTCCACAAGCTTAATCCATGTTGTGTCATATGACCTATCACAATTAGTAGTCGACAAATTTAATTGTAACTTTCAAAACACCTTTAATCCATTCTAAAACTATATTGGTTAAATTGTGTAGATGGTCTCTAAAGTTTGGGCCAGTTTAGGGTGGGTTTATAAACTTTCACATAAATTTAAATTGTGTTAATAATGTCATAAAACCATTTAATCCAAAAGTTTAATATGATCTATAAAGCTCACTAATAACTTTCTATTATTATTATCTCTGATACCCCCACACGTGAATACCCCATGCTTGAAGCGTGTTCAACGCGTGCTCACTCTACCATATGTTAAAATTTAATCAACAAATGGAGTTGTCAGGATTCGAATCGATTTCTAAGTCTAAACGGCTTTGATACCATATCATAAAACCACTTAACTAAAAGTTTAAGTTGATAAGTAAAGCACACTAATAGCTTTTTCCTATTATTATCTCTGACAAATAAAGTTATTTAACTTCATTTTACTGTTGATAAAGTCACTATCATTTGATTTGTTGCCGAACTACTAACATGGAAAGTCAATACGAATTATGACCTGCCAGCATAACGTTATGTTAACTTTAGGCGTAAAAAATTAATAATTGACATCCACATGTACAATGCTTGTAAAAATTTGATATATGTTGTACACATAGATGCCACAATATGTCAAATTTGAATAGATTAGGCAACAATAAATTCATAGATACCATAATGAAAATTTATTGATACAAAGTAAATCTAAGTGGTGAAATTTACACAAACTTCAAACTTTAATTGATATATGTAATTTACCCAAATTACATCACTTAAAAAGTGCATTATACCGAAAAAAAAGTCCATTGATTATTTTTAAAATTTGAGGTTAAGAAATGAAAAATCAAAGTAATTACACCTGCAGAAAATATTAAGATTTGGTTGGTTTCCACTTAATTTTAAGAATCTACAACTATTGTGCTATTTGTATTGTACGTTAGAAAGTTTAAATAGAATGTTAAATCAACTTTATCCACTTAATTAAAGCCTTTACAACTTTCAGAGGGACCAATCCAACTCATTAAAGTTCACTTAACATTGTCGATTATTATATTTATTGTCTTGCTAATTGCTGCCCTCCTCCTCTTTTCAACAAATTAATAAATATTTATTGAGATACCAATTTTGTCAAAAACTAATAATTTTGTCAGATTATGATTTTATACCGTACTATTCAGCTTCTAGATAGATTAAAATTTGAAAACTATCTTTTAATCTAATTTTGAAAGCAAGAAAATAATAATAATAAAAAAAAGTGCTTATTTCAGTCATATATACAGATATTTTTTCAGATATTTATATTTAAACAAATGACAATGGCGTTTCAGTAATAAAAGCAACAGTAGAAGCCGGATTTTGGAAACAAAGTTATTTATAAGTCCGACAGTGGTCCAATTCTCCCTTACAACAGTCGCAGCCCTAGGCGACTGTTTACAAACTCTTCTTTTTAATCTATTTAACCGTTCACAACCTTTCTTCTTTCCTTCATTTCCTTCTCGTTGCAGAAGCACGAAAGCATGGGTTTCATGGCCTGGATTTCTTCCCTTTCTCTTCTCCTTCTCTTCATCTCTCTTCCGTACTCCGCCGTCGCCAGGAAAACCTACATAGTCCACATGAAACACCATACGAAGCCTCAACATTTCGCTTCTCACCATGACTGGTACAGCGATAGTCTCCAATCGGTAACCTCCAATGCTGAAGACTCCCTTCTTTACTCTTACAACGCCGCATTTCCTGGATTTGCTGCCTCGCTTGATCCAGAGGAAGCTGAATCTCTCAGGAATTTCCAGGGAGTTCTTGATGTTTATGAAGATACTGTTTACACTCTCCACACCACTCGTACTCCTGAATTTCTCGGCCTTAACGCCGATTTGGGTTTGTTCAATGGCCGTCACACTTTAGACATCGATCAAGCATCTCATGATGTTATCATCGGTGTGCTTGATACCGGAGTCTGGCCGGAGTCGAAGAGCTTTGACGATGCAGGAATGCCAGAGATCCCTAGTAAATGGAAGGGAGAGTGCGAGTCTGCCCAGGATTTCAGCGCTAAACTCTGCAACAAGAAGTTGATCGGAGCTCGGTACTTTTCCAAGGGCTACCGTATGGCTACCGGGGCTAGTTACTTGAGGAAGGCGAAAGAGATCGAGTCTCCTCGTGATGTAGAAGGACACGGAACTCACACCGCCAGCACCGCCGCGGGTTCACAAGTTGCAAACGCCAGTTTGCTCGGTTACGCCAGTGGAACTGCTCGTGGTATGGCAACACACGCGCGTCTTGCGAGTTATAAAGTGTGTTGGAAGACTGGTTGTTTTGGATCCGATATTCTCGCAGGCATGGATCGGGCCATTGCAGATGGTGTCGACGTGCTATCTCTTTCTCTCGGTGGTGGATCGGGGCCGTATTATAGGGACACCATAGCCATTGGAGCTTTTACAGCAATGGAGAGGGGCATTTTCGTCTCTTGTTCAGCCGGTAACAGCGGACCGTCAAGGGCTACTTTGGCTAATGTGGCCCCGTGGATAATGACAGTTGGTGCCGGAACTTTAGACAGAGATTTCCCTGCTTTTGCGGTGCTAGGCAACAAAAACCGGTTCACCGGAGTTTCGCTTTACAGCGGAAATGGCATGGGAGATAAAGCAGTGCCTCTAATGTACAACAAGGGGAACGGCACGAGCAATCTGTGCTTGCCAGGTTCACTCCAACCTGCTATGGTTCGTGGAAAAGTTGTGGTATGCGACAGAGGAGTCAATGCACGTGTAGAGAAGGGAGCGGTTGTGCGGGACGCCGGTGGAATTGGGATGATATTAGCAAACACAGCTGCCAGCGGCGAGGAATTGGTGGCGGACAGTCACTTGTTACCGGCTGTAGCGGTGGGGAGAAAGGCAGGAGATGTGATTAGAGAGTATGTGAGGAATGATCCAAATCCAACTGCTTTGTTGAGTTTCGGCGGCACGGTGTTGAACATAAGGCCGTCGCCGGTGGTTGCGGCCTTCAGCTCAAGAGGTCCTAACATGGTAACGCCACAAATCTTGAAGCCAGATCTGATTGGCCCTGGAGTCAACATCTTAGCTGCCTGGTCAGAGGCTGTAGGACCCACCGGCCTAGAGAGTGACACCAGAAAGACTAAATTCAACATCATGTCTGGTAATTCCCAACGGTCTTTTTTTTCCCCATAATTATCAAATTTATTAGGTTTTCCACGCCGAATTTGCTGACATTTTTTAATTACAGGCACATCAATGTCCTGCCCGCATATCAGCGGAGTAGCCGCATTGCTTAAGGCAGCCCACCCAAGCTGGAGCCCAAGTGCAATAAAATCAGCCCTTATGACTACAGCTTATGTTGTGGACAACACCAATTCCCCTCTGACTGACGCCGGTAGTGATGCAGCCGTACTGTCGAACCCATGGGCTCATGGGTCCGGCCACGTCGACCCACAAAAAGCTCTTTCCCCGGGGCTTGTGTACGATGTCTCAACACAAGAATACATAGCATTTTTGTGCGCTCTCGGGTATTCTATCGAACATGTTGAGCTCATTGTGAAGCGGCCGAATGTTACTTGCTCCAGGAAATTTGCCGACCCTGGCCACCTCAACTACCCATCATTCTCTGTGTTGTTTGATCGGAAAAGGGTTGTGAGATATACCCGAGAATTGACCAATGTAGGTGAGGCTGGGTCTGTTTATGAAGTGGCTGTCACTGGGCCGTCTACGGTGGGGATAACGGTGAAGCCTAACAGGCTGGTGTTTAAAAATGTAGGAGATAAGGTTAAATACACGGTCACATTTGTGGCAAAGAAAGCTAGTCGTCAGTCAGAGAGATATGCATTTGGATCAATTGTTTGGAGAAATGCTCAACACCAGGTTAAGAGCCCTGTTTCCTTTGCTTGGACCCAATTGATGTGAGGCTTCTTCTTGTAACTGTCTTTGTTCTAATTGGGTTTGTTTAATTGGGCTTTTCTGCTGACTTTTCTCGAGTTAATTATAAAAAAGAAAAAAAAAGAAAAGAAAAAAAAAGGAAGAAAAGTGTTGCATATATGGGTTTGATTAACGGGGAAAAACCAGTGTTGTGGGTATGGTGTTTTGGCATTTAGAAGAAAGATTAGGGTGCCTAAGTTGAGGGTGGGGAGAAGTCTTTTAAAATCTTGAAGTTGTTATTATGTGATTCCAGAACCTAATGGAATAGAATTGGAAACGATTTAATAGTGCAATGGTGTAGCTCATTTATTTCGTCATGACATGTTCATGAGCAGATCGAGTGGTATATTTACTTCTTTTCAAGCACTTTAGTACGTAAATTTGATTTGTGACTGTAATGCCACCAAGTAATTTGTAGACAGTGGAATTCAACGAAAATCAGGTACAACCCGTTTGCTTTCCAATTTTAATATAGCCAATTTTGTTCTTTGATCTACACAAACAAACATGAAATTAAAAGTTTTAGTTACATTTAGTAATAAGTAGTTCTGAAGTGTTTATTATTATTAGGGAAAACTTAAACTTGTGGTTTCTCTTTGGTTTTGCGAACGCAATTCTGTATTTTAAAAGTTGATAAAAGGTGGTATGAGGTTTTTTTTTTATTATTATTACCAAACTGCTCTTACAAATTCTTTCGTCTAATATATGTCCTAAAAATTATCCAATATTTTTGATTTTTTATTTAAAACTTTGCATGTTGGTTAATACGGATATAATGGATATTGACAATGAATCACTGAAATTTTTGGAAAGTGCAAGTATTTTTTTTTACTAAATAATGGAAAGAGAGGAAGAAAAATTACAAACCGAAAAAATATTCAAATTCGGATTGAAAATTCTTAAATAATTTGAGTAAACAATTCTGATAATAAATTGTAGAGATCAGGTTAACAATGTGAATGCGAGTATTTTTTATCTGATTCCCATGCGAAACTCAATGTAAAAAAGCTAATATTTGAAATTTTAAAGAAACCCCTTGGCATTATATTTGAAGACTTAAAAAAAAAAAAAATGGGCTTTCAAAATATTTTATATAAGGCCATAAGAAGAAGCCTAAAATGGATGTAGAAGATTACTCCCAAGTTGGTTGGATTCCTTACTCTTGATTAGGGGTGCGCACTGTCCGGATTAACCGAATACCAATACCGAACCAAACCGAAAAAAAAATTCGGTTCGGTTACCGAATTTTTTTTGGTTTGGTTTGGTAACAATTATATATATATTTGGTTATTCGGTTCGGTTCGGTTTTTCGGTAAAAAAATTCGGTTTAACCGAAACCGGACCGAATTATTATATATATATATATATATATATTAGGTTTTTAATATTCTAATTTACTTAATTGAATTTTATATTTCATTAAAAAATATAAAATGACTAAATAACAATTAATTACAAAAATAATATATAATGGTTCAATTAATTGCCCTAAAAATCATTTCAAATATTTTATTTATTTATTTTTTTGTAAAAATACCAAATTTCGGTAATAACCGAACCGAACCGAACCAAAAAATTTCGGTTCGGTTCGGTTTTCATCCTGGTTTGGTTTGGTTCGGTTTTAATTATTACCGAAAATTCGGTTCGGTTAACCAAAAATTCGGTTCGGTTCGGTAACCGAACCGACCGATGCTCACCCCTACTCTTGATGGTGAATCCTTGGCCACGTCTTCCTTGATTTCGAGTTCAAGTGAAATATTTCCTCTATTTTTTAGTGTATGTGATTCAAAAGAAATAAATTTGAAGAAAAATATTTTTCTAATTACATAGAATTTTAGAGAAAAAAGGGAAACAATTTTCCATCTCAAAAACGAAGAAAGTTATTTTACAAGAGATAAAAACATGAAACTAAAATTGAATCCTACACCTACCAAACAACAAATAATGAAACGAAATATTTCCCAAGAAGCCAAGCCAAATAATTTAAATTATTTTTGGGCTATATCACCCAACCTCTTGCTGGGCCTTGGGTTGAAAAACTGTAGGATAAGGTAATCTACAGTAACTATAAATTATTGTTGGAAAGAAAAATATAATAATAGTTTCTGACACTAAAACTGAAGAGTAGAAGGTGCAAGGCAAAGGCCATTGATAATTGGTGCTGTTGGTTTGGTATCTTTTAGCAGTATTGTTGACAAAGAGAAAGACAGTCTCACTGTCCATTACTACTTTTTTCCTCTCTAAATTGCCATTTCATACACAACTACCCATCTTCAATTTGACAAGACAACTCCCTTCCCCTTCGTCTTCCCTGTTTCATAATTTTTACACTCTTTCTTTTTTCTTTTAAATGGTCAGTGATCCGTATGCTGCTGCAGCAACAACCATAACCCATTGAGAATAAGGCCTGCCCATTCAGTTCAATTATTTCTCACCAATAATTTTACCCATTTGTAGGTCCTCTTTGCTTTCAATTATCACCTTTGGATTCTCAGTGCTAACACAGAATGTACCTTGCCCATTTATTACCCAAAACCTCTTATTTCATATTTACCCAAAATTCATTCTCTATCTTTTTATTAATTAAGCTTCAAGTTCGGTTCCTAGTATATACAAGCCATTAATTGAGAGAGACAGGGAGTGCAAAAGAGTGTCTTTTTAATTTTTGGTTCAAAAATACTACTGTCGTTTGTAGGAAAGTCGAAATTCACCCTAATTTATAAAAAAGGAGAAAGTTATAATTCTCACTTCAAAATTGTAAATATTATTCGTCAATGAATGCTCAATTGGGCCCCTGCCAACGTTAGGGTATTTTTGAACCTTAATACTTCATTTTAAGGTCACATGTAGATAATATAAGTTATGTAACAGAACCACATGAAATGGATTGAACAATCTTAAGCCTGATAGATTTAGGTAATGCTTAATCCGGGAAACCAAATGAAATTGAATGGTATACCATATAGTACTTAATTAATGTGTTAAAATGGTAAACAGCATGGATTACAACATGTTTTTGTACAATTGGAACAAAAGCATACCTTGATACATTTACTGCATTGAGGAGCTGAGCATTTCCACTTTGGACAGCAACATACCCATTTGCAGCAATTGCAATCCGGGCATGAAAATTTGCAGCAAGAGCAACCAGTGCAGGATGGAATTCCACACCTGCAGCAATTGCAGCTGCATGAAGGTTTAGGAATTCCACATTTGCAGCAATTACAGCTGCATGAAGGTTTAGGAATTCCACATTTGCAGCAATTGCAGCTGCATGAAGGTTTAGGAATTCCACATTTGCATGAAGGTTTTCTACAGCAATCTGATTTAGGAAATGAACACGAACAAGAACATGAGCACGAGCAACACTGCCAGTTGGGTGTTGGGCAACGGATACATGAACAGCAGCTCGAAGGGTCAAAATTACAGCAGCTTGGCGATTTTCGACTATGACAGCATCCCGAACAACAGCAGCAACATATCCAAGAGAAACTGAAACAGGGTATTCCACTGCAACCAAGAATAAAAGCTCAGCATCATTTTTGTTGACACAGTTACGGCGCGAATTGAATAGATTATCGAGTATACAACAACATGAAAAGGCTATGGCTGGACCCAAAATGACAAATTAAGATATAATCAAACAAAACTTAATCGACTAACAAGGCAAACGGACAAGATTATAGTACCATAGCCACCTCCAGAATCGACAAGACCTTCGGTTCTTCTGATTTCTGCTTAAACAAGGAGAGGAAAACATAAGTGTAAGAAATTCCCCTTCATCACACGAGAAAACAAGTAAAGGTAACGAATAAAATCCTTACGTAGGTATTAAAGGATCCGATTTCGCCACCACAAAATCAGTTACCCTGCAGGATGTTACTTCAATCAATTCATCTACTAAATCAAATTGGGAACTTAAAACAGGTTGCACACATTCCACCCTTACCAAAAACATAATCAAGCATAGAAATTTATTACCCACCAAAAGCTAATTCAGACTTACTCTTTGCAGAATCTGGATGCAGGCTCTAGGCGTTCAACTGATTTTAGTTCTTCCTGGTCAAAAGTGAAATCCCCAATTATAAATTTTACCACAGTACAAATAGAGTAAAAGAACTCAAAAACACAGTAGAATTGATGACTCAATTTGCACGAACTTGTATGATATGAATTATTGTACAGAAACTAACATTAATAGCTAGTTCTGATCAGCACTCGTGATCAAAACAATATGACTGACACTGTGTCTGTAGTGAAAAATCACATCGTCTTCGATCAGGACCACATTAATAACTTCAAATTATAACCATTTTAGGCACATTTGAATGTTGCCAGAAATCAAAACCAAGAAAAATTAACCCTAATTTGAGCTAAACATTGGGAATCTAGTAATAGACCGAGAGGAACCAGCCAATTGATATGGTGTATGATAAGAGGCAGAGGGCTACTTCAACAAAACACTCAATGTAACAAATTAGTAATCAACCATTATAACAGTTTCTGGTTTGACTGTTTCAATGTGTGTAACTTCTTCGTTCCAATAACCATGCATCGAAAAGATCAAAACGACTTAAACCTCCAACAAAAGATCTAAAGGGTGAATTTTTCTATTGAGCAGATGCAAATAGACTAACCCAATGAAGACTTCATTACTTCTTAGCTCCCTCAGATTGAAACTTTCTAATGAAGAAGAGGATTAAATTCCTGTGTTTTCCCTCTATTTGATCGTAAAGATATCATTTTTACAGCCGTCATTTAATCTAGACACCAAAAGAGCAAAAAAGAATGAACAAACAGAAAAACCCACCTCTAAAAAACCGATCTCTCTCTCAAGCATCTGAACCTTGGCCAATTCCCTGCGCTTGCCATACAAATCCGGATACTCCGGTGGAGACTTTGGACAAGGCGGCGGCAACGACGGAACGGTGGAAGAAGCACCGCATTTAGTTCCAACTTTTACCTTAAAATTAGCTTCTGCAGCCATTAACAAGGCAAAGAAAGAAGAAGCGAAGAGAGATGAAAGAAAGAAAGAGATGCAACGAAATGAGGAAGTAGTACTAGAAAGAGAAAGAATAGCAAATAGCAAGGGACAAAAATAATGTTAGGTGTGAAAGCAGTGGGTATACGAAAAGTTTTCGAGTGTGGCAGAAGCAGTAATTGCATAATCTGACAAAGATAATTGAGACCCAGAAATGAAAAAAAGAAAAACGAGAGAGACAGCGAGAGAGAGGGGTTTGAAATTGAAACAAGAAGAGCAGAAGAGGGAAAAAGTGTCATTTTATAGAAGCAGAAGAAGGATTAAAATTAAGGGTGAAGGTAAAAAAGAGTGATAATAAGGATAAAAAGAGAGTCATTATTGTCACAGACTGTGCGTGGAGTGAGAGAGAGAGAGATCTGATATTTCTGGACGCACAACCTTTGTGTATGGTAATAATGATAGTGGTAATAATGGTAAAGACGGCTATAGAAAAAAGCCTGCAAACACTGAACCCATTTTTCTAAACCAAAGAAAGGTGCTAGCTTTGATCGAATTTGGGCAATTTGAACCATTCTTTTTTTTTTTTTTTAATTAATTTGAAGAAAGAAAATTTTGCCTGTTGTGCTGCTCACACTGCCTCTGTTCTCTCTCTACTGTAAAATTTACTGAGACTGTGTCTCGGTGGTGGGGTGGAGATTGCAGAGGAGAAGCGAAAAGCACGATGTAGTAGCTGAAACGGACACGTGATGGGTGGGTAGGAGAGAGAAGAAATGGAGGGAGAAGTTGCATTTTTCAATTTTTCTTTCTTTCTTTCAGCTACAGGAAAAAAAAAAAAAAACAAAAGAATCAGCTCTGATTTTGAGACAACACTAGAACACTAGAAACAATAACCAGAAGGGGTAAAATCTCATATAATCTGTGAAACAAATGTTTTTTACCTAATCCAGATCCCTACCCAGATGGAATCTTTCGTCTGTGATATGTGCCTACCCTGTTTTTACTAATTCAGATCAACTCTATTCTTGAATTTTGCAACTTTCATTAACAGTATAATCTTCTCTATTTCTGATTGATTATATTCCACTTCCGTTTTCTAAAACAATGTTTTTAATTTACACTAGAAAAAACCCACTTCCCACTTGCTACGCTTCGGGAATGCATCAGTGACAATATTTTTTAAAATCAATTGAATTTATAGAAAATTTATAAAATTTAATTAAGATTAAAGCGCTTGTATTTTTGTTTTAGTAAAATGCATATAATTGTTTATTAAAAATATATTTTGAATAAGTTTTTATGTGATGCTAAAGCAAAAGTTAATAAAGATTGATAAAATAAGGTAACATTGTAGTTTTGTCATATATTACGGATCCAATAACAGTAGTTACAATGCTTTAAAATTAAAATATTTAATGATCCAACAGCACCTAAAATGTTTCAAAATTATAATATGTATAACCTAGAATGTTTTTATTTATCTGAGTACGTTTATATTTCTAGTGTTAATGATCAGATCTTACAACATGATTTCCTGGAAAAAGCAGTGGCCTAAAATACAGTATCGGTTCACATCAACTAAACATTTAAATTCACCTATTTAAAGCAATATACAGTAAAAAACAATAATGAAGTGGACAAATAAATAAGAAAAATCCAACTGAATTTACTTGCAAAGCTTCTTAAATATTAATATTGTTTTTCTTCTTTTCCCAATAGCTTTCAGTAGAAAACGACACTGCATATAGGAGGAATTATAATTTACTTAGGATTGAACAAAAACAATGAAGCGAAAAGAATGGAGAGATGACAAAATCAATTAGGGTTTTCGCGTAGATTAAAAGGGAGAAAGGATGGGAGATATTGAAAAGAGAGAAGAGAGAAAGAAGCGGAAGAAATGAAACCGTATTGGAAAAAAAAAAAACACATTTAATTTTTTAACAGGACATGATAGGAAATTAAAAAAAAGTATATTATAACATGATATAAATCTAGCAAAATATTTTATAAGCGCTAAACATGAATGTTCTGATAATATAGTTTAAGAGAGAGGAATAAAAATATGCAATTGTCCTTAATAGAATAATAAGTAGATAATTAAATTGTTTATCATTGATTTGTTGGACATATTGTTAGGTGGATTTCTTCTCCCCGGATGTTGTAGCTGATGACCTGGGAGAAAAATTTTGATAATTTTTTGTGAGAAGTTGAATTTTATAAAGAAAGAGTTGTTATTAGTAAAATGTTGAATTACCCAATCTTTCGCTTCTTAGATAGTGTATTGGAAGTGGAATTGTCTTTGAAATCCAATGAACGATGTGCTGCAGTGGCAATTGCATTAATAGAGGTTAAACATTTCAGATGGGTTGTTGGAGCAGAAACTGGGCTAGGAATTTCTTTTTTTGGAATTTCGGAATCTTCCTTAAACATGTAAAGCACTTTAAATATAATCTGTGAAGGATCTTCAATTGCATTGCTCAGCTGAATTTGGAATATTTTTGTGGCTCCACATATTTTGGCCATTGATGGAGGAATTTCATGGCGTTCTCTAAAAGTAGAAGCCAAAGTGTGTGCTTGTACTCCAATAAGTTCCTCAGCAATATTTCCAAAAACAATAAATGGAATAGTTCCAGTTTCATCTTCCACGGTTATTTTTAATCTGTACCTACAAGAAAATAAAAATGTAGTGTTGTGAAAAATTAAGTAGTAAATAAAGATGTTAAGTAAATTTAGTTAGTTGTTACCATGGTAAAGGCATTTTTTCTATGAATCTATGATTTTTGCACCAAATCTGGTCCTTTATAATTTGAATTCCACTCTTGCAATCAGGACACGCTCGATACCACCAACCATCAGATGCATCAATTTCTTTGATCTTTGCCTTACTTGTAAATTTGATATCCTAATGTAAGACAATAAATTAGAAAATTTCTTAATAAAGTTTTTAAATATTAAAAGAATCAAACCTAATCAGTATGAATATCAACTTGCAAGAGTTCTGATATCGTTTTTCTATTAGTCGTTTTTTCTGTTTCAATGTCTAAGACTTCTCTTAGTTGGTGTTCAACCTTTTTCAGCTTCGGGAAGGGAGGAGTAATTCTGGGATAAAGACCAAAGGGAAAATGTTAGTTTTGAAACAATTAGGGCTAATTAATTTCAAACAATTTAAAATTTACTCTTTCAAGAAAGCAGTGATCTCATCAAGTGGTAGGTTGATATAGATTTTTGTTCCAGCTGAACTATTGAGGGAAAAGCTATCTGAAAAAAGGAAATGAATTAGAAAATATATAAGGATAGCTATATATTAGTCAATTGATTGTTTTTAAGAAACACTTACCCTTGAAAGATTTAGGAATCATACCGGCAAAAACCAAAATTACTGGTTTGGTGCTGGCATTCAGAAGGATTTCATTTTCTGGGAATTTTTCGGCTGCTGTTTTCCATAGCAACACTTCCATTTGTTTTCCACTGTTGTTATAAATATAATATAAATAGAATCAGAGAAAAAGGCATAGCTAAGGTGTATCTAAAAATGTGTTTAAGCGAACCTGGAATTTGTTATGTGAATAGTGTGCTTTTTTTTACTACATCATAAGTTCGAACTTGCTCAAGAAATTCGATGTCAACGACCAGCGCATAAGCATCTGATGAGAATTGATGTAGTAATACATTGTAATGAAGAATAACTTTTTAGATATTTTTATAAGATTTATTAAACAAATACAATAATACCACATAGATAATCTGTAAGCCCTGTTTGTTGTTCTAAATCTTCAAAGCTTAGGAAATTGAATTTTTCGTAAGGAATGTCGTCATTAACTTCTTTTATTTTCTTGACGTTGGCATTACATGGTAGTCTCAAACGAAAAGGATGATTGTTGCATTTGTATTTGGTTAGACTTTGAATCACTATGAAGCCGGATATATGATAAATATTTCCTTCTATCATCATATGGCGAAATGTGTCTGCGTTTTCTGCAGATGTTGTTCTTTGGATAGTGTTACCCTATGGAAAAGGTTATGGTTAGGTAGTAATATTTTTTTTTTGGTAAATAATTATGTAAAATAGTTATAGTAGTAACAATTTTCACCTTCTCGTCTATCAATAAAAATTCGAAGCTGAATATGTGGTTTGAGTTTCTTGGATTGACAAAGTCCCAACATCTTAATAATCTAGCTTTAATAGCAACATTTTTTGTTTCTTTGTTTATCATTGATATTGGAGTGTACTTCATCTTTGGCCTACAAAAAATACAAAAAAACATATAATTATAAACCGAATAAAAATTTAAAGTTTATAGTTTCTTTTTTAAAACAGTATTTCATAAATTTTCAAAAACTTTAGCGGCATAAATTTATAGTTTTGATGGCCAACTTGTAATTCTTGAGATTGCAACATAAAGCTGACGGTGTATAAAACCAAGTTTGTTTAGATATTTAAGAGTTTGGTCTTAACTTTTATTTCTTTTCATAGAATAATTAACTTTAATGGGGAACCGTCGCTTTTGAAAGAAAAAAGGAAATTTTGGGTTTTTGTAGTCAAGAATAATTATAGGAGTAGAAATTGCTTCTGCCGTAATTTGGGTTTCTATGATTTTCTTACCTAACTGAAGAATTATAAATTGTGTATCGCTACATGATCCAATAAAAGTGTTTATATTACATAATAACATAATAAGCACATACACATGTATTTGGAGAGTCGCATTTTAAAAAGATTGTAAACTTTCAAATATTTCATTGTAAACTATATTTTTTGTGTAATATTGAATTTTATTTTCTATTTCTAAATAAGAATTTTCTATTACTATACTTATTCCTTTTTCACTTGTAACTCTAGATAATACTACATAAAGTTGGCCATGTGTAAATATAGGTTCATTCAAATATAGACCAACTTGTTTTAGAGTTTGACCTTGACTTTTATTTATTGTCATAGAATAACTGATTTTAATAGGGAATTGACGCCTTTGTAAAATAAAAGGAAATTTTGGATCTGTATAATTAAACGTAATTCTAGGTATAAATACTTTTTCTCCAATAAAAGATCCGTTTAAAATTTGTGCTTCTATTATTCTTTGACCTAACTACAGTATTACTAATCTTGTACCATTACATAATCCTATAGATGGATTTATATTATGCAACAACATAATTGGAGTGTTAATTTTTAGTAATAATTCGTGATGTGCATAACCATTAGGATTGATTGTGTTAAGATATTCTAACGGATATAAAGTTTGTAATTCTTCTAAGTTTGTAGAGGAAGTACATATAGAGTCTTTACTATAATATATATATGGTTCTTCTGGTACCAAATCTAAAATAAAGTTATTTATCTTATTTACTATTTCGTTTTTAGGTGTGATAATAGCTCTTTCAGTTAAATATTTACAATATTTATATTGGTTTAAAAAGTCTGGATAAGTTTCCTTTATTATCATAAGTTCGTCTATAGGTTTTATTATTAATGAATTTGGAATTTGAATCCAATTTTTTCCTGCATCTATTTTTTCTAATGTTTTTGTCGGGATAGATCCATCACCAACTGCTAATAACCAATGAGCAAAAGAAGTATAATTCTGAAACTTAAAAGTGCTATTATCATTTCGAAGTCTTATATTGACAGTTAGATGGTATATTTTAAAATTTTTTCATAGATAAGAATTTGTTATAGAAGCATTTAAAATTTCCTCTTTAGAACCATTAGGTATTACAAGTAAAATTTGTCTGAAATCTCAGACTAAAATTATGTTCTTTCCTTCGAAACGGAGTTCTTTATTATTAGGATTAACGGAAGACATTATATCTTTTAATGATTTGTCCACTGCTTCAAATGTAAAGCGATGATTCATGGTTGCTTCATCCCAAATGATAATTGTTGCAAGTATTATTAGTTCTGCAAGATTTGTATTTTTTTTAATGTTACATGTTGAATAATTACTTATGTCCAAAAGAATTTTAAATCTTGAATGTGCTACGTCCTCCCGGTAAAAGTAATGAAGCAATACCTGAGGAAGTTACAACTAAGACAATTTTAAGTTCTGATCTTAATTTAGCAATAATTGTTTCATACAAATCTGTTTTGCCTGTACCACCATAACCATAAATGAAAAAAGCATTTCCTTCGTTTTTTTCGATAGAAAGCATAACAGCATCATAGATTCTACGTTGGTCTTCATTTAACGTTATTATTCCTTCTTCATGTTGTTGTTTTAGTTCTGATACATTGTAGCATAATTCTTCGTGTATAAGTTTGTTTTTATTCATGGATTCATCGGATGATTGAGGTAAAGGTAATTAAAATCTGATAATGAGTAGCTATTTTGATTAAATATTTTTTCTAATTCCAATAAAACATAATTTTTTATGCAGCCAGCTGCGATAGAAGTAATAGGGATGCTAAGATTTTTATGCAAATCATATACAATGTCTTCAGATAAATTTTTAATGAATTGTTCAAATAATCTATTTGGATTAGCTATTTCACAAAAAATAACTATAATAACAAACAAATGTCTTAATTGTTTTGCACTACTTATAAGAGAACACTCTTTCATAGCATTTATCCATTCATCATCATTTCCTATTAATCCTTACGTACCACATGCTACGTGAAAGTTTTCGTGAACTATACCATTAACTGTTTTAATATCATTGAATGATTTAGGCCCTTTTACAATATTAAGAAGCATTCTTAGATAATATAATTCACCAGCACATGGGTTTACGTAAGCTATTCTTCCAACGCTATAGCCTCTTTTACGTTGTAACCATATTTTATTTTTAGAATCCCATACCCATTTGGTAGGAAACTCCACATCAGTTAATGTGCGAGCTTCTACTGATATGCTATTAGTGTACAACCATTCAGTTAACATTGTTTTATGTGCTAGTGAATGATTAACTATGTGATCTAAGCTTTGGTTTTCTCGGTACAATACAATATTTTGATAGGGCAAATGAATACATAATCTTTCTATTTAAGGTTCTCTATGGTGTATAGGAAATTCAAATATTCTCCAACATGCTTCACACGGTGAGATATAGCGGCAATCAAAATAGTTTTTCATTTCATCTCGTATTACATTATCTTTTTGGTTTATTTCATTATTAGTAGAATTATCTTGCTTAATAACTGCTTTTACTCTATCTGTACCTTTATTTATATATTTAAATAAATATTTTACTAACATTGTATGACAACATGATTCGACATTTAAGTGAGCTTGATAGCGAATTATTAAGTCTCTGTTGTAGGGAACAACGAAACGATTGTCTATCAATAAATCACCTTTTTTGAAAACTACTTTACTATTTCTTCTTTTATAAGAAGAGAATCCATTTTCGTCAATTGTAGTAGTATTTTGATTTTTTTTGGATAAAATTTAGAACATTTATTATTTTTCATGCAAGGACTTTTTGGATTAATTTATCCACATGGGCCATGAATCATAAATTTTGATACGTACTTAAATGCAATAGGATCTATATTGGGATCTGGTAATTCTGCAAATAAATATGAATCAATTTCTGCTACGGATAGTTGTTTATGTTTTTCGTGTGTCCATAGTAAACAATGTATATGTGGTAATCCTCATTTTTGAAATTCAACTGTATATAATAATGCAATAATTTCTCCAAATATTTTTTTGTCTTTAAAATCTTTAATTAAACTTTCTATTTTCATCCTAAAAACTCTTGTAACAATATCTGGTCGATTTTCTGTTTTATGAACATGTGGATATTTTATGGTTTCTATAATTTCTGACCATAAGGGGTTACATGTAAAAGTTATAAATAGATTCGGATTTCCATAAAATTTAGTTATAGTCATAGCATCATGATAATGTTCTAGCATATACCGAGAGCCATCAGTGTATGTAGAAGGTAAAATAATAGATTTGCCTAATTGAGAACCATCACTATCACCTTTAAAAAAAGCATCACGTAATCCAGAATAAATTTCAGATCTTAACAATGTTTGATTTCATCTTAAAAAATCAAGGCGGCTTTGTTCTATACATGTACATACTTCTACTATAAATTGTTGAAATAACCAACCTCCATAAAATAAAGTTTGCTCATGTTTTGCTCTTTCATGTAGTCTATAAGAATAGTGTTCTCGTATAGTGATAGATTTTCTTTTTATATTTTTTTTACTTGAAGAACTAACATAACTAATATCTGGATGATAACCACCTTCGCCATAAGGAAAAAGAATAGGGTATTGCATTGCCATTAAACTTGGATGTAAAATACTTATACGTTTTAAAGAATTATCTTGATGTTCAACTATAATATCTCTTGACATGTCATATAAATCCAAGTCTTCTAGGCTTAATTTCACCCATGGTATACCAACTATCGACCTTATCACAATATGGTATACCAACTTTCATTTTGCACATTGTAGTACCCCAACTATCAGGTGACCTCCCATTGTGGTTTTTTTACCTATGACCCCCGGTTGACCTTGCCACGTCAGCGTGTTGGCTACTGTCCACCTGAACATGTGGGCCCCACCATAATAGGAATTCCCAAAAATACCCTCCGTTGAAATTGAAACTGAAACTCTCCCTCCTTTTTTTTTCCCTCTTCCCAACGTCTGACGGTTTCTCTCTCCTCACTCAACCACACTCTCTCTCCTCCTCATTACCGGCAACCACTCTCTCTCCCTGAATCTCCTCACTCACCGGCGTCGTCTCTCTCTCCCTCACTCCTCTCCTCTCCTTATTCCCCAAAATTTCTTTCCCAAGCCCTAAAAATCGTCCTTCCTTCGAGTTATCTCTTGCGATTTTGCGATTTGCACAGATACAGCACTGTTGCTGATTTCCTCTCCTTATTTCCTCTCCTCTCTTTATTCCCCAAAATTTCTATGGCAAACCCTGAAAATCGTCCTTTCCTTCGACTGACCTGTTACGTTTTTGCGATTTGCAAAGGTAGAGCACTGTTGCGATTTCGCGATTTCCACCGACAGAAAACTGTTGCGATTTTGCGATTTGTACTGATAGAGTTACCTGTTGGATGAAATCTGAGAAAAAGGACTGCAATTTGTGGATAAAATCTGCTGGATATACCATGCCTCATTGATCTACATTAACGGGCGGCTTGGAACTTTGAAATGACAAAAAAATCTTCTGCATTCATAAAAAGTGGATTGCTGTTAATCTTCTGCATTCTTTTTTCCCCTCTTAATGATAAAAGAATCTTAAAAACTCTTATGTAGCTTTGCTGTTAATTTTGTTGCACATTTAAGAGCTTTAAATCCACTGAAATTTGGGGTGTAATGTAAGTGCATCATTTGCTGTGAAAAAGGCGATAGTTGACCCTCAATTTTTGATGCACATTTGCTGCCACGAAGGCGATAGTTGAATCTCAATTTTTTGGTGCACATTTGCTGTGATAAATTAGATAGTAGGTATACCATATTGTGATAAATTAGATAGTCGGTACACTAAAATGTCATAAAATCCATAGTTGGTATACCATATTGTTACAAATGCGATAGTTGGTATACCATGGGTGAAATAATTTTGATAGTTTGTATACCCTGAGTGTGATCTTTTTTTTGGAATAATTTGCCTCATACAATAGCAGAATGTGCTAACGAATTAACATAATATTCTAAAACTGATTCTAAAATTGGGGAGGCAATGTGCAAATGAATTGCCACAATTTACAAGTGCATTAAGAATACAACATGTACAATGTTGAATATTAGAATTTGTACAATGTTGAAGATCAGAATTAAAAGAATACAACATGGGCCAATGAATGAGAAGCAAACCAAAGAAGTAAAAGAAAATAGGCAAAATTCAAGCATGGACTAGCTGCACTAGTAGCTAAGAAATTGGATTTTGAAAGGGAAGATGACAAAATGATGATAACAATTATTTACAAACTGTACATAAAGTTACAAACCATACTTGCTAGTTTCATCCCTTCTAATCTACTGAACTACTAACAATGAAATATAAACAAGAGAAATAATTTTGTTTTCTACAGTTTAAGCAAAATTCCAGCAAAATTCCACAATATTTCTACTATATTGTCTTATTTCATCTCCACTGCCTTCTTGGTGCATTGAAAGTAGCACTTCTTGTGGTTGGCTTCCTAGCAACATTAGGGACAGCATTGGGGAATTGTCTTTGAGTTGCCTGACTTGGCTGACTTGGAGTTGCCTGACTTGACTGACTGGGGCCAACACTAGTGACATTGCTGCCTTGACTGTTGAATGCAGTTTGAGTAGGTTGACTTGGCACATATTGAGTAGTTCCCTTTTGAAATTGTGTAACATAAAACAAAAGTCAAGATAATTGCCATTGACTAGCAGAATAACTGGCAATTAAATTCAACTACCAATTTGCCACAATTATATACCAATGTAACAGCATGACAACTAACAAACCATATCAATTTGAACTCCTAAACCATATCACTCAATTTATATCAAATTAAACTACCAACTCAGTGACAATTATCTATGAAGCATAACACCTAAATACTTACATCCCTCATCCATCTTAGTGTCTGTTCTCCTGCCCCTGCTCCTCTGGTGTTGCTTCCCATTCCTGCACCTGCTCCTCTGGCATTGCTTCCCCTTCCTGCCCCTCCTCCTCTGGCATAGCTTCCCCTTCCTGCCCCTCCTCCTCTGCCAGTGCTGCCCCTTCCTGCCCCTCCTCCTCTGCCAGTGCTGCCCCTTCCTGCCCCTCCTCCTCTGCCAGTGCTGCCTCTTCCTGCCCCTCCTCCTCTGCCAGTGCTGCCCTTTCCTGCCTCTCCTCCTCTGCCAGTGCTGCCTCTTCCTGCCCCTCCTCCTCTGCCAGTGCTGCCCCTTCCTGCCTCTCCTCCTCTGCCAGTGCTGCCTCTTCCTGCCCCTCCTCCTCTGCCAGTGCTGCCCCTTCCTGCCTCCCCTCCTCTGCAGTGCTGCCTCTTCCTGCCCCTCCTCCTCTGCCAGTGCTGCCCCTTCCTGCCTCTCCTCCTCTGCCAGTGCTGCCTCTTCCTGCCCCTCCTCCTCTGCCAGTGCTGCCCCTTCCTGCCTCTCCTCCTCTGCCAGTGCTGCCTCTTCCTGCCCCTCCTCCTCTGCCAGTGCTGCCTCTTCCTGCCCCTCCTCCTCTGCCAGTGCTGCCCCTTCCTGCCTCCTCTCCTCTGCCAGTGCTGCCTCTTCCTGCCCCTCCTCCTCTGCCAGTGCTGCCCCTTCCTGCCCCTCCTCCTCTGCCAGTGCTTCCGCTTCCAGCATATTCATTTTCTGGATCATCAGTAGTCCTCCTTCTCTTCACCTACATTAAGAAAGTAATTGCAGTAAGTTTGTAATTGTCATTCCCACTACGAATTATAAAAGCTGTAGTTAAATAACTACTTACATTTGGTGTAGTGGATGTCAGTGGTTCTGTGCACCTCCTTTTGTTATGGTCTTTGCTACCACAATTGCTGCAAGTCATTTTGACTAGTCCCCTCTTACTTAACTTCCCTTTCCGGTTGGCTTCTTCTAGTTCTTCGGGCTCCTTTCTCCTGGACTTCTTCTTCCTTCCTCTTTTAGTTTTTACTGGTGATGGAGGCACAATTGGCACGACCTCTTCAGGATTAGGCCACTGATCACTCCCATTTGTCGGTTCAATAAAGAAAGCATACACCTTTCTATATGTCTCCACTGAATAACACTCGGCTAAGTAAGTAGCCGGATTCTCGTTGTTGCCAATAATGGCAGCAATTCCATGGCTGCATGGTATGCCTGTCAGTTGCCATCTTCTACAAGTGCAACTTTTGGCTTCCATGTCAACTGTAAACTGCTCACCAAAACCTGCCACTTGCACTCTTGGACCTCCAGAATACGTTGGCTCGAAATGGAAAGAGAACTCTCTGTTCTTCCATAGCTTCTTCATTATCTTTGGGCACCACAAAGCAACACTGTTCTTCAACATATCACACTTCTTCTTCATTCTTTTCATTAACTTCACTTTAATCAACTCATTCATTGTGATCACCCCTTTATCTCTTGCATCCAAGATGTACTTATTGAAGCACTCACACATATTATTAAGAAGCATATCACATTGTGATATTTCAGAAAACCGAGCCCTAGACCACTGCTCAAAAGGTCTTTCCCCTAACCATTTTCTTGCTTCAGGGCATTTGTCTTCAATGTTCTTAAGACACTCATCCAATTTGGCTTCATACGGTGCCCTTGCTGCATCCCATAACATGTCCTTCAACTCCTTCCCCTTGAACAAAGTTCTAAAATTTGTGTACATGTGTCGTACACAAAATCTGTGTTCTGCTGATGGGAATAAAGTCTCAACTGCATTTATCAGTCCCTGAAATAAAAACACATAAATCCACCTAAGCAACCATACACCACTAGATAATTAAACTATCGTACATGCTATTTAATAATCCAGCTTAATCATTAAGTATTGGAGCAATGTACCTTTTGTCTATCGGACATAAAAGTCCAATGTCTGTTGCTGTCAATCCCCAAATCTTCTGCTAGCAGCTCCAAGAACCAAGTCCATGTCTCCGTACTTTCTGTTTCAGCCATTCCCCATGCAATTGGGAAAATGCAGTCATTAGGATCAATGCCAACAGCAGACAATAGTTGCCCTCCAAACAAGCCTTTAAGCCAGCAGCCATCTAATCCGATGAAAGGTCTGCATCCTGCTTTGAATGCTGATTTTAAAGCATTTAGGCATACATACAGCCCAACAAACCTTCCATCTTTGAATCTGCCAGTTACAGTGCTGCCTGGATTTGATCTTAGCAGCTCAGCTCTATACCTACAAATACATAGAATAAAATTAATTAAAACACAAGACAATGCAATTTAGTGAAATAGTACAATGCAATTAATAAAAAAACAGTAAACTCTTACAATGCAATTAAAGATAACTGTATAAAAAGTTTACCTATAAATGTTTGCATATTGTGTTCTTTCATCCCCGTTAATCTTTTCAAGTGCTAAACACTTAGCACGATATGCCTTCATTCTCCTAATCTTCAGCTCTTTGTGCCTACTGATATCATCAATTAAAGCACTTATCTTCCAGTCAGGATCACTCCTAAAAGCCTCCAAATATCTTTTTGCAATCCACTTGGATGTCATATGGAAGTTGCGGTGCACCTTCGAACATAAGTGCTGGAAATGGCCACTCTTCACTTGCATGGTAACATTGTTTTCATCATGGCGATCTTGCCTTGAAGCATAACACCTCCATGGACATTTTTCCCCATCATCTTGCTTTGATTTGCACTCTGCCTTGACCTTTTTTTTTGTATTTGTTGGAAACCAAATCTGAAATCTGTTATTGATGCCATGGTTTCTGCATGCTTCTTTAAACTCCTCTGCATTATCGAATAGCATGCCAATTCTGAACTGAGGGTCTTCTAAATCCCTTTGTGCATTGAACTCCAGAAATCTAAGCCTTGCTTCATTCTCGGAGTCTGAGCTTACATCTGTGTGAAGTGCATCAGAATCTTCATATTCAGATGAACCATCCTGCACCTCAAATCTCATACCGGTTTCATAACCACTATTCCCCATGTTCTCACTAGCTCTCTGCCTGGTAAATGGATTCGATGTCCTAGCTTCATCAATTCCATTCATTAAATCTTCATCACTATCTTCAAAAACATAATCAGGATCAACAAAATCCTCTTCATCCAATTGCTGTCCACCTTCAGCATTCTCATTATCACCCATCTCAGTTTCTACACTAGTGTTATCCACATTGCTATCATTAATTGGGGTGCTACAACCACCAAGCTCATGATCCCCAATTTCTTCATCAACAGCAGAAATGTCATTAACAGTTGGAAAAAATGCATCTACAAAATCACTTGTACAATCATCTAAAAAATCAGCTTCTAATCCTCTATTAGAACCAAAATTTACACCACTGTCCATATGTACATCACCTACATTTACATCACCAACACTTACATCAACATTCAAATCACCAACAGCAACATTCAGCCTTGAGCTACTCCCTATCTCCCTTGTGTTATATTCAAGAAATTTGATTCCTCTTGTCTCCCCAACATTTAATTTACTTTTACCCTTCCTATCAGTAGCTACAACCAGTGGATTTTCCTCTATAATTTCTTCAATTACAACACTGCTCTGCCCTCTAGGTTCTAGTTCATGTAGTAGAACATCCACTTCTTTTGGATCTATAACCTTAACATATAGATCAATTTCTCCACAATCAACCCCAACCAAAGCCATCCTATACACATCTACATCATTGCCCAAGTAATGTAAGTATCCCTGAATTGGCTTATCCCATGGTTTCCAAAGATATTGGACAGTTCCATTAATCTCTAACCTTTGCTGAACCACTTTGTCTATTGTACATAAAGCCAACCCTTCATCCCAATTACAAGCTTCCCATATGTACACATCACCATCTACATAACTATCCCCTTTGAATCTCCCATCATACCTAATTATAATATCAAAATAGCCCTTCTCTGGATCTGCATTTGAACACCCAATGATAGTACTCAAAATTTAATTTCAAGTATAATTGCATACTATTATTATCAAAACACAGATTGGCACAAATCAATAAACTATTCAACAAAGATTAATACAAATCTAATTAGATTAAACAAAAAAGATTTATACAAATCAACAAATTGCATAATCCAATCTAATATCCAATCAATTACAAATCTAATATCACAATCCCCAATGACACATTTTCTGATGTATTAAAAAAATCAATTACAATTGCAAATATATGGTATAATGTGGCTAAGTATTACAGACAACACAACACCAAAAACAACACCAATTCTACCAAATATTTAATTCAGTACCATCACTATCCAACAACCATTTACAAATATAATAATTGCAAAAATAAAGAGCAAACAAGGAGAAGTCAGACTTACATGGGCCATAAGCCATCCCAGCCATTGATCACAGTTGGTTCTGGTCCAAAAGCTCCAAAAAGAATCAACTTTTCAACCGGGTCCACTGCATTCATAAACCCAAAATATTCCATCACTGTTAGGTCTATTATTATATACATAAAAACCAAAAATTTTAGGCATTCTTTCCTACTATTTATGCAGCGACACAGGCTCACAAAAGCCACATAAAGGCAACAACAGAGAGTGAGAGAAAAAACGAAGTGTGTAGAGAGAGAATATCAAAGCAACAACAGAGAGTGAGAGAAAGAACGAAGTTTGTAGAGAGAGAATATCAAAGCAACAGCAGAGACAAAAATCTCAAAGCCTTCACTTACCAGTTCAAATGCTGTGCTTGAAGAACAAGAGCGCGATGATTTCCTCTACCGGTGATTCGCGAAATCAGAAGGACGATTTTTAGGGTTTGCGAGATAAATTTTGGGGAAAAGGAGAAGAATTCAGATCGAAAATAAGTGAGGGAGAGAGAGTGGTTGCCGGCAATGAGGAGGAGAGAGAGTGTGGTTGAGTGAGGAGAGAGAAACCCTCAGACGTTGGGAAGAGGGAAAAAAAAAGGAGGGAGAGTTTCAGTTTCAATTTCAACGGAGGGTATTTTTGGGAATTCCTATTATGGTGGGGCCCACATGTTCAGGTGGACAGTAGCCAACACGCTGACGTGGCAAGGTCAACCGGGGGTCATAGGTAAAAAAACCACAATGGGAGGTCACCTGATAGTTGGGGTACTACAATGTGCAAAATGAAAGTTGGTATACCATATTGTGATAAGGTCGATAGTTGGTATACCATGGGTGAAATTAAGCCAGTCTTCTACTATTAAAGCTACCATTTATGAAGATTGTGGTAATTCATATTGTTTGTTTTCCGTCAAACGTTTAGCAATTAATCGTAATCTAAAAGATGAGATATTTTCAATATGGGCTTTTTGATTTGCCATTCGAAATACTTTTACCAATTCATTGTGCTTATTAAACATATCAATAAGTTCTTTAATTATATGTTTGTTAGTAGTATTTTCTTGTTGAATATTTTTCAAAAAAGATAATCGATTGTCAATTTCATTTTGAGTGTTATTGTCATAAACATATAATTGTGCAAATTTTGGCTTTTCATTCATAGGTGGTAATAAGGAACCCATCAAATGATAATTTTGACCACAAAGGCGAAATACATATGGTCCTTTAGATTTATTAATATCATAATCAATTTTTGCTCCCATTGATGTGAAAGAAAAAATGGAATTATATGTCCTAACATTTTCTAAAAATTTGCTTGATTTGAAAGGAGGTTGCTCTGTTAATAATTTTTGAAGAAGAATAGGAGGTTTTTTATATTTTGGTAATGAAATCATTCCTTTTTTACAGCATTTGTTATATTCAAATCTGAAAAGAGTGTTTTTTTATTTAAGAGGTTCCTGGCACCGGAAGAAAGCCCCACAATAAGGGCATTCTTGATTAGGGGTGCCAAAATTTGAAATTTCTACATCTGCATTTTGGACAAATAGTTTTTTTAAAATGAAACAGCAAAATTATTTACAAGGAACAAAAATAAGAGGGAGAAAAATATTAACTTACTTCAAATGTAGTCTTCATTTGAATACAGTGGGTAGAAATTTTCATCTAATTGAATAGGAATGTCAACCAACATTATTTTAGTATTTTCTTCCGATTGTTGAGGATGGGGGTTTTTTCCGAACGAATGCTTATGAGTAGATTGTGAGAAGGAAGGATGATATACGGAGGAATTAACAAAGGCACGAAGTTCCTTAACGACCTGGCAAAAGCAACCACATGGTAGGAGAGGGTAAACTCGTTTTCTCTAGAAACTAAAAGTTCAAGCTGTGTTTGGCTTAACATAGCTCTAATCTCTTAAATTTCTAGCTCATACTGTTGCACCTTTTCTTGCAATTTCTCATAGAGAAATAAACTGATTTTAGGGCTATGATTTGGGGAAACAAATCCAAACATGTCAATGTTTTCAATGAGGTGGTAATTCTTCAATTTCATGAGTTGGGGAACCTCGAAAATCATCAGAGGAAGCTTCAGAAAAGCTAGTGTTTCTATCTACCATCTCAACATCTCCAGGAAGAATCCCAAGCTCTGTCTCCAGAAGTGAACAAATATTGAAGTGGTCAGTTTCAAACAATGGCTTTGGGATAATATCCTTAGAAGAAGAGGTTGGATCAAGGTGAGTAGGAAAACTTTTCAAGTCAACAGGTTCAAAAGTAGAGTGAATAGAAGGCACATTATTGGCTGACACATGAGAGTGAGATGATTCATGAGCTGAGGTTGGTTCAAGGATAAGTGGGTAAGTAACATCAATGACAGTAAACTTGTATGCAGCCATAAGGTGGTGAATAAGTTTTAGGGAAGCCTTGTGTTAAGCATCTTTTGAGTTTTCAACACTTGTAGCACTAAACACCATTAATTCGCAAACACCGTTGACATTAAGGCAATGAAGAGACACATGAGAGATATAATCATCTTTCTCATGGTCGCGGACGTCTTGAAAACTTGCACTGGGCAACTTGAATTTGTCCAAAAAAAATGGAAGAAGATCAGCAAATGGTAGCATGATAGCTTCCATTTTTGTTGCACCTGAAAAGGAATAAAAGTACTCAAAACAGGTATAAGATTAAAGCATGAAAAACTAAAGTACAAAACTAAACAATTACCAAAATGTGAAGAGCTAGAAAAGAAAAGAGGTAAGATGGGAAAATGGTAAAAGGTTAATTGCTATTTATAGATGTAAAAAGTGAATTAAGTGGATGCATTTAATAGGATGGTAACAATCAAATCAAGATTAATTATAATTTTAAAAAAAATATTTAGAAAAAATGGAGTGGGAGAAACGAAATGGGTAAATGAACTCAAAGTAATAAATAAAAACCATCATTGCAAATCCAAGAAATTTACTAACTCTAATTAATACTCAACTACCAAATCTTGTTCTTCCATTTCATTAAATGAAGCCATAAATTTACCTAAATAAAAAACTTAATAATAAACAAATTATTCAAATCATAATACACAAACTTAAATTAAGACACAATGGCAAGTTAACAATAGTTCACAAAAATAAACAATTCTTAATACATAAACTTAAAGTGTAATCGCCATCTGCTTCTATTACTGCAGTAAGATATTGATGCCAATGTAATTTGTAATTTATAAGATCATGATCCAAAGCAACATCTAATGAACAAAAATCCTTCACACAAACTTTCTAACACCAATCTCAAACACTTTCAAACATGTTTTGGAAAAAAAAAAGAGCTATTAATACGCCTTATCAGCTTCAATGCAAAATAAATGGGCAACATTAGGGGGAGTATGGTAACTGTTGAAATAGGTGCTGCGATATTCAACAACTTTACAACCATACTCATGCTTAATTTCACTTCTTTAACTATAATTTCAAATTCTATTCAATACCCAAAGCAATCCATTTATATATGTGTGTGTGTGTGTGTGTGTAAAAGAGGAGAAATCAGCACAAATGAAGCTAGTAACAACCATTTCAACAAAATTCAAAATTAAACTATATATAAATACCTACATATAACCACCTAAGCTAATTATCTACTACAAATTCGATTTCAGCACTTTGAAGGGCACCAAATTTAGAAATCTTATATTCAAATCAGAAGTTAAAATCGATCCGTTGATTTATAGCTACCAACAATACCAACAGGTCAGAACACAACACAAATAACTAATGCAAACCTAAGCCATGTCAGCAATGAATCAAAAGGCTAAACATTCATCACAAATACTCCATAAAATCAAGTAACAATAATTTTTTTCTACTCAAAGACTAAAGCACCGAACATTCAAAAAAATGTCAAATAAAAAGGAGAGAGCGTAAAAGGGGACCAGAAATGCCCGCAAGTCCCTTTGTAAATAAAGAGGCAAAGCTGTTCTATAGATCGATTTGAACATTGTTTCTAAAGTATCTTTAGCAAATTGGAAGTTTACATCCAAGTCTCCTGAGTTTGAGGGAATATCATTTTAAAGCTGCAAGAAGAAAAGTATCAATTCCAAGTACTCTGCAGAAAACCAAATGTAATTTGTGCAAATAACAGAACCTTCATCAAGGAAGCTTCTTTATCTATTGAAGTTTAAAACATTTCAACAACTTATTGTAAACAATAATCACCAGTTTCCAAAATACCTGCAAGTTTATAACAACCACTGGTTCTTTGAATCTGCGTTATCCTGATTTGCCATATTCCATGCCATTGCCTTTAAGCGTGGCAAAGTAACCTGAATGAAATTTGTTTTCATAGATTGTCAGATCATTACCTTGTGCCAAATAATGATCAATGCTGACTATAATAGCCACAAAATACAAATAGTTAACCTGATACTTGAATATATCTTGTCGCCATTTTTCTGAAACTTTTACAGCAGAATTGTTAACAACTTTTGTAATTCCGGCAGAACTTCATTAGGAAATAGCTTTTGAATCTCATCTTTGCTTGTTGATAACTCATGTTCACATAGGCATATTTAGGTATATTTTAATTTATTTTCTTAGTTATTTTCGCATTTTAGTATTAGTTTTATTATTTTCTTAATTAGTTCGTTCGTTTTATTTTATTTGTCCTTATTTAGTGTCATTTACCTCTTTTAGGTACTTGGAAGTAGATTTTGGCTTTTTTAACTAGATTTTCAACAGAGTTTGAGGCTGTTTTAGCTCAAGATTTATTCTGCAAGATTGTGCGTCTGTCCGTTAGCTTTCCATAGCACCTTAAATCACTCCAATCGGAGCTATATCGAGGAAGTTAGCTGAGGTTTTATGTAGCTTGTTTGGGTCCTGCGGGTCAACCTTCCCTTGTTGACTTTTTCTTCTTATTTGGGCCAGATTTCTCTTTAAGGGGCCCAATACCATACACTCTAAATTTTCAGTAGGCTTTGTAATTAAGGAGGTTAATGAGAGACCCTAATTAGGTTAAGAGAAGGAGAGCCTATAAAAGAAAGTGAGGAGAAGGTTTTAGGGACTGTTTTTTTACTTCTTCAAAAACGTTTTGGGAGGCTATCAAGAGGACAAGGCTGCATGTTTTTCTTGAAGATTTTCGGTAGAATTTGTTTAGTTATGAGTAGCTAAACTCTCTTCTAGTTGAGGTACTTTAAAGTTTAATTCCATCAGATTCATGAGACTTGTGTTTTAACTGTATTCTTTTATTCGAATATTTATTCAATTCCTGTGATTATAATTTGTTATATTGCTGTGGATTTAATCAAATTGATTTGGCCAGTTAATTGATTGATTGTACAGCCTATCGCCAAATAGAATAATATATCCGTGATTGTTGTTCTATCAAAGTGGCAAGTTAGCTTCGTGTAAAGTTAACGGAATTGAATAGTTTGGTTTTTATGATTTACGGCGTTTCTGATTTCATTAACTAAGATAGAGGTCTTTTTTGTGTTTAATGCTGCCATAGGTTAATTCTTATTAAGAGATTTCTTGGAGATTATCTATTGACTAGGGAAGTAGTTTATTCGGGCATTTCCCGGAACTATCGATAAATTAAGAAAAGATTGGTTATTGAGTGCGTTTCACCTTTAACTATAAATCTATCTATTTGGATAATTAAATTGGATCTTTGGTGTCTGTGATTGATTTGCGGAATTAAACTGAAAAGTATCTCGGCTAGTTATTCACCCTATTGATTTATTTTGTCTTAATTTACATTCTGCAAATTCACAAATCACATCATTTATTTTTATTTCAATCCAATCAATTTTCTTTCTTTTTGCAAATAAATATATCTGCATTAATCCCTGTGGTTCGACCCCGTTCTTGCTATACTAACCAGTATAAGGAACCGGAGATATTAAATTAAACTTTGACGGGTTGACAACCTATCACTTGTATTCTCATAAACACATTTTTGGATAAACATACGGAGGCATACCAGCAGCTACACAACAGAAAGTAAATTTCGCAGCCATGAGAGAACTAAAAATTAAAACTATAAATGACCGAAGACTCAACCACATCACAACATGAATATAAGAATACCTTTATTGAAATTTATTCTCATTAGTTTTGTCATAATTAAATGAAGAATCATGAGCAAAATTAAGATCAAGAAAGAAATACAAACCTATTAAAAGAAAAATTGAAATTAACAAAAGTAAAAGGATGCAAGAAGAAAAGTCAACCATCATTTTAGCTAATTAACTAAATTTTTGAAAAATAAATTAACATTGAAATAGTACTTGGAAGCTGTCCAACAACATAAAAGAGCTCTTTAGCCCTATATTGGATATGGCATAAGAATAAATAAAACGGATGAACCTCTAGAACAAAATGCACGTTTCATGAGAACAAAAATAAACTTCTTCAAATCAACATACGGAGATTCAAAAGATGAGAATTTCATCAACATCACAGAATTTGAATTGACGCCTCCACAGATCAAAGAAAAAACCAATGATTTTATAACAGTATCAAGATGAAAACAAAAGAGAATAGAAACTGAAACCAAAACACAAAAACAAAAAACAAACACACAGCAGAATAATAAAAGTCCCCTCTTTGTCCTTCTTTTTCATATGCAAAGCAAATTAAATATTCCTTTTCAATCATATGATTTCTTGCTCAAAGTGGTTCTAAATTCTCTTCTACGCCAATCAACAATCAAATATCAAGTAATAATCGAAACTCACTTGGTAATTAATAACTAAAAAAACAATTTCCTAACACCCCCTCCACAAAATTGCAGTCCAACAAAATTGGCATCAGCATATCAACCCGCAATAGACACAACACCAATGTGGTCTGTGCCACACAGTAAAACAAACACAGAGATGAGAGAAAAAAAAGGAGAGTACTAATTTGCTCTTCTTTTCAGAGATTAGAGCAGTACAAAAGAGAGGAATTACTTAGCTTTTATCTCAAAGGAAGAAGGACATAGCAGTCCTTAAAAACAAAACTTGCTGCATGAAAAATCAACATCAAATAAGTGATTTTAAAAAGTAATTGGTCAAACTAATTAAGTTTTACAGTCATATAATTAAGCTATAACGTGAGCTGAATCAAGTTGAGTAGTTTTGTAAGGTAAATCAGAAAAAACATGGTCAGCTTCATCTAAACTAACCGGCGTGCAACAGTTCATGCAAATCGAAATCAAACACCATAAAATACTTTCAAGATTAGTTGATACAACACGAACATTATGCAAAAGTGAAAACAAATTAAGATCAAAATGAACATCACATTTTAGCCTTCATAGGCCTAATATAAAACCATGGTTGTTTTCTAAAACAAAAACATGCAAGAAGAAAAGCCAACCATCATTTTAGCTAATTAACTAAATTTTCGAAAAATAAATTAACATTGGAATAGTACTTGGAAACTGTCCAGCTACATAAAAGAGCTCTTTAGCCCCATATTGGATATGGTATAAGAATAAATAAAACGGATGAACCTCTAGAACAAAATGCACGTTTCATGAGAACAAAAATAAAGTTCTTCGGATCAACATACGGAGATTCAAAAGATAAGAATTTGATCAACATCACAGAATTTGAATTGACGCCTCCACAGATCAAAGAAAAAACCAATGATTTTATAACAATATCAAAATGAAAACAAAAGAGAACAAAAACTGAAACCAAAAGACAAAAACAAAACACAAACACATAGCAGAATAATAAAGGTCCCCTTTTTGTTTTTCTTTTTCATATGCAAAGCAAATTAAATATTCCTTTTCAATCATATGATTTCTTGCTCAAAGTGGTTATAAATTCTCTTCTACCCCAATCAATAATCAAATTTCAAGTAATAATCGAAACTCACTTGGTAATTAATAACCAAAAAAGCAATTTCCTAACACCCCCTTCACAAAATCGTAGTCCAACAAAATTGGCATTAGTAAATCAACCCGCAATAGACACAACACCAATGTGGTCTGTGCCACAGAGTAAAAGAAACACAGAAATGAGAAAAAAAAAAAGGAGAATACTAATTTACTCTTCTTTTCAGAGATTATAGCAGTACAAAAGAGAGGAGTTACTTAGCTTTTATCTCAAAGGGAGAAGGACATAGCACTGCTTAAAAACAAAATTTGCTGCATGAAAAATCAACATCAAATCAGTGATTTTAAAAAGTAATTAATCAAAATAATTAAGTTTTACACTTGTGTAATTAAGCTATAATGTGAGCTGAATCAAGTTGAGTAGTTTCATAAGGCAAATCAGAAAAAACATGGTCAGCTTCATCTAAACTAACCGGCGTACAACAGTTCACGCAAATCGAAATCAAACACCATAAAATACTTTCAAGATTAGCTGATAAAACACAAACATTATGCAAAAGTGAAAACAAATTAAGATCAAAACGAACATCACATTTCAGCCTTCATAGGCCTAATATAAAACCATGGTTGTTTTCTAAAACAAAAGGATGCAAGAAGAAAAGCCAACCATCATTTTAGCTAATTAACTAAAATTTTGAAAAATAAATTAACATTGAAATAGTACTTGGAAGCTATCCAGCTGCATAAAAGAGCTCTTTAACCCCATATTGGATATGGTATAAGAATAAATAAAACGGATGAACCTCTAGAACAAAATGCACATTTTATGAGAACAAAAATAAAGTTCTTCGGATCAACATACGGAGATTAGCTGATAAAACACGAACATTATGCAAAAGTGAAAACAAATTAAGATCAAAATGAACATCACATTTCAGCCTTCATAGGCCTAATATAAAACCATGGTTGTTTTCTAAAATAAAAGGATGCAAGAAGAAAAGCCAACCATCATTTTAGCTAACTAACTAAATTTTCGAAAAATAAATTAACATTGGAATAGTACTTGGAAGTTGTCCAGCTACATAAAAGAGCTCTTTAACCCCATATTGGATATGGTATAAGAATAAATAAAACGGATGAACCTTTAGAACAAAATGCACATTTCATGAGAACAAAAATAAAGTTCTTCGGATCAACATACGGAGATTCAAAAGATGAAAATTTGATCAACATCACAGAATTTGAATTGATGCCTCCACA